>JAQQTP010000079.1:17992500-20392500 GCA_029884605.1 Ormosia emarginata
TAAAATTTTTATTACACCTTTAAGCTTAATTTTTGAAACTTTCAAAGATTAATATAGAAATTAGCTTTAGTTCCAATATTCTTATTACTAGGCTCCTCTAGGTGGTACTTCCTAATATTTTTCACAAAGAACACATAAGGAATCCACATTATATTGGTTTGATAAATTCTTTCCCTTGCCTTTTATAAAAATACCTTAAGTTTTCAATATCTCTTTCAAGCTTATTTTTCCACTCAATAGCCAAAATCCCTCTCTTATTGAATGACCAAATTTTGTTCTATCTCTCTTTCATTATTATAAATTCTTAATCCAATTCATTTTCACCTAAAAACCTAAGTTCCAAATTAACACAAAAAGTTTGTCTTGGATACCATATTTAAGGTTACTTGGTCGTGGCCCTTAAGGTCTTTGGACCTCAAAATTTTTATCCTCAACAACAAGATTCCAAGCATACAACATACTTCAATTATCAGAAATTTGTACTCAACCAAGGTTATGCATAATATTAACCCATAATATCATATAGGGGCAAAAACCACAAAAATCACCAAAAAAACATACAATCAAGTGAAAAACCCTCACATGGATTCTTCACTTACAACATGCAAATTGTGTTCCTTACCACTGTGATAGGTTGATGAGGTTAATCTCCTTCTTACCATGATTGATGACCAAAAATCCTTGGGTGCTTTCTTGAATCAAATTTCCACTCCCAAGATACTCTTGAAAACGAAAACAACACACAAGATCAACATCTAAGGCTTGGAATAGAATGACCATGGATCAAAATCATGGTCTTAGAACTTGAAAATGAAAAGAGGAGATGAAGATGGAGGAATTTCACCTTAAAAGCTTTCAAAACCCTAATTTGAAGAAGTACTTGAAAATGGATGAACTAGATCAAGATCACAACACCAAAGTGTCTTCAAATGAGGTGTGGACTCAAGAAATATAGTTAGTTGAAATTAAAAAAGATTGGAGAGTGGGTTTTGGTGGTGAGTTCGTGAGCTTGGTGGAGAGAAAATGAGAGAAAAAAGTGAGAGAGAAAGTGTGTAGCTTTTTAGTTCTTGAAAGATGAATGGAAATGATAGAAATGAATTAAAAGTGGAAGCTTACTCTAGAAGCCTCCTTAGGTGTCCTTGGTCATGCACTCCACATAGGGAAGGGGTCTAAAACTTCTCTTACAAGCTTGTCTCAAAGCTTGCTTAGGAAGCTTTCTTCCTATTGGTCCAAAAAGAGAAAAGTCACATGGTGGGCCATGGTCATTTAATGGCTAATGGTCCTACCATAAAGCAAACATCAAAGAAAGTAACTAGACATTAACTGGTAGTTATTAACCAATAAACAAAGTTACAGTTAACCAAACTAGCATCTATTGTCCAATGGGTAATAGAACGTACCCAAATTTTATTTACAAATAAAATCTCAGAAAATAAAAACTTCAAAAATTGTCTCCAGTCTCGGGTTCAGTAAGCTCCCCCGACCTTATTTTAACAGTCCAAATTTTTCTAAAAATAATATTAAAATAATCAAAATAAGTCAAATAATTCATAAAAATCACAAAACCACAAATAACCGAAAGATAAGAAAAGAGGAAAGAGAATTGGGATGTTACAGGTTCATTTAAGAATAGTTGACACTTAGTCAAACTTCAAGTATAGTGTGACACAAGAGCCTCTTAGAGTGATGTTCACTATCTCAGACAACGGTCTAAAGCGAATAACTATGTTAAACCTTTGCTAGGCTTATGGGTTAGGCTTAGCGTCATAATCGTGCTAAACCGTTTAGGTTTATGGGTTAATTTGAAATTGCAAGGTTAACACGAAAGCCTCTTGATATGGAGTCCACTATCTTGGGTTACGGTCGGCTATGCTTAACCATTGTAAACTTGGTCGGTTTGTGGGTTAAGGTCAGGCCATAAGGGTACAGGTGAAAACCCTTGAATGCACTCCTTCAACTCAGACAATGGTCAAGTGGATTCTCCTGCCTAGCTATCTATAACATCCCGAGACTGCTTGTAGGATTGATGAGCGTCTCCACAAACCAACACGGGTCTTTTCAGCGTGCTTTGTCCTCACTTGCACGCATCCTAGGAAACTTCCCAGGAGGTCACCCATCCCACAATTGCTCCAGGTCAAGCACGCTTAACCACAGAGTTCTTATGTTCTAGGCTCCCGAAAAGAAGTTGTAACTTATTGATATGGTTACGCCAATCAATTCCTTTAAGCTATCCTCAACTATGCAGAGTCCCATACCTACACAGTCTCTGAATCCCTCTCATTTCGGTGCGTATTCAGTTCATTCATCGGACCCTT
Source organism: Ormosia emarginata (assembly GCA_029884605.1). NCBI lineage: Eukaryota > Viridiplantae > Streptophyta > Magnoliopsida > Fabales > Fabaceae > Ormosia > Ormosia emarginata. Next base: position 17,994,816 of record JAQQTP010000079.1, read on the forward strand.
CGCCTAGAAGCCTACCAGGAGCCGCTCCTTGTACGTGCTTCTCTTATACCAGCGTCCACTCCCCGCCCTCATCGGCCTCGAGACACCACATGCCCACCAACTTCTGCTTGGTTCGTCCCCGAACCACATCGTACTGGGAGAGGTCCTGTCTCTGATACCATCTGTAACATCACGGGACTGCCTGTAGGATTGATGAGCGTCTCCACAAACCAACACGGGTCTTTTCAGCATGCTTTGTCCTCACTCACACGCATCCTAGGAAACTTCCCAGGAGGTCACCCATCCCACAGTTGCTCCAGGTCAAGCACGCTTAACTACGGAGTTCTTATCTTCTAGGCTCACGAAAAGAAGTTGCAACTTGTTGATATAGTTACGCCTAATCAATTCCTTTAAGCCATCCTCAACTATGCAATCCCATACCTGCATAGTTTCTGAATCCATCTCATTCTGGTGCGTATTCAGTTCATTCATCGGACCCTTCGCCTAGAAGCCTGCCAGGAGCCGCTCCTTATATGTGTTTCTCTTACACCGGCGTCCACTCCCCACCCTCATCGGCCCCGGGACACCACACTATTAAGTATAGATGTTAGAATGTGGGATCCTCTTCAGACCTGGTATTCCTTTGACCTCTTTTGAGGCGTTATAACCTTGTAGGTTGTAATAGTCATGAACAAAACGAACGACTGTTGAAGAAAAATTGAATTTATTCATACTGAAAGATGTCTCTTATATGATAAAAGTGATAATTTAATAATACTCAACTATAATATTTTCTCAACTTGTCTATGTGGATAAATGACCCTAGTATATTTTGATTAATGACTAAACTTAACATGATTATTACTCTAATTCACTAACTACTTGTCAAGCTTGACTTTTTCAATGAGATTTAATGGAGCAAGAAAAGTGGATGCAAAGGATCATGGAGCAAAGCATTTCAATGCAAGGATCATGAAGGAAAACTTGAATAAGGAGCATCATGAAAAAGGAATTCAAGGAAGATCATTAGGAACCTTTTTGTAAAGAAAAGACTTAGTATAACTCTTTGATTAAGCTCTCTAAAATAAGTAAAAATGGTTTTCAAAAGTAAAAATGGACTAAGAATGAAAAAGGTTAATTAATAAGTCTATACATCTATGTGTACATCGATGTACTTTCAGTTAATTAACTAACTTTTAATGAAAACCTCAGCGTACATCTATGTATAAGTGTTATACATCTATGTATACATCGATTGATTCTAGACTTCCTTGATCAGTATGCACCTTTGCATCTATACATCGATTGGTACATCGATGCATAAGCCAAAACAAAAGCAAGGACTTTTTGAAATAGCCATACAATCTATTAGGTAATCGATGTATGAACTTCTGGGCTGAAAATGCAAGTGTTTCTTAAGAACAACATCGATGTACTCATGAGTGTATCACTTAAGATGAAGAACATCCAAGAACACAATCGATTAGGCAATCAATGTACACACGTTGTAAGAGTGAAATTTTGTTTAATACATCTGTGTACTAATCGATTGACTGATAACAAAATTTTTCAGATAAGTTTGTTTTGATCTTAACTGACTTGTAAAGTGTGTCCAATGGATCTATTTTGAAATATACCTATATAAGAAAATTGGCAAACACTTTCTTAATAACAATTAATTAAAAAACTTGAGATCAAACACACAAATACTGAGAGAGCTTTTCATTGAAAGAAACTGAGTATTTTCCTGTAGAACTTCAAATTGTAATATCTGATTTCTTAGAATCTAATTTAATCTTTTCATATTGTAAAAGAGAGATAAGAGATAAGGTTTTATTGCTGATTAAATCAAGAGTAGAAGGGATTCTTGGTGCTGTGCAAGAGTAGAAGGAACTCTTATGGGAATTGCAAGATTGCTATAATTAGAAAAAGCTATCATTTGGGTAGAAGGAACCTAGAAGTGAAGCTTGTGTAAAGAATCTTGTAAATTGATTTTTAATAGTGGAAGAAACTCATAGTGATGTGGGGACTAGATGTAGGTTACCAGAGGAGGTAGCTGAACCAGGATAAAACTCGGTTTACAATTTTCTTTATCCCTTAACTCATTATTTGCTTTATTGTTGAATGTATGAATTAAGCAATATGTTAGGGATGCTTGCATGATTTGATTAGCTTTTTATCTTGTTCATATCTGAAATTAGCCTTATTGTTAATATTTCTTTATAAGTTTCAAGTCTTGATAGAAACACATACAAAATCTTTTTCATAGTTAAAGAAAAAAATCATTTTTTGCAAAAAAGGATCATACTCAATTCAACCCCCCCTTCTTGAGTATTAAGAAGCCACAACCAACAAGTGATATTAGAGCTTTCACTCTTGTGTAAAGCTTAATAGCTTAAGAGGATGGCTTCAAATGACATCTTGGGAGAAGGGGCTTCCTTGGACAGACCCCCTGCTTTCAATGGCACTGCCTATATGAATTGGAAAGAAAGGATGTTAATATTCATTGAGGCAAGTGGCATTGATGTATTAGATATTGTTGAGAATGGTCCATACATTCCTCACACTCTTGATGCAAATGGCACCAAGAAAGAAAAACTTAGAAGTGAATGGGATGATGAGGACAAAAAGAGAGTAGGTTATAATGCTAAAGCTAAGAATGTTATAACTGCTGCCTTGAGTTATGATGAATTTTTCAGAGTTTCAAATTGTAAGACAACCAAGCAAATGTAGGATATGCTACAAATTACTCATGAAGGAACCAGTGATGTAAAGAGAGCAAGAATGAACTCACTCATGCACGAGTATGAACTCTTTCACATGAAGAATGGTGAAGACATCAATGATATGCAAATGAGGTTCACTCATATAGTGAATCAGCTAAATGGACTTGGAAAGAGCATTTCAGATGAACAACAAATCAACAAGATTATGAGATGTTTGACAAGAAAATGGCAACCAAAGATTACTGCTATAGCTGAATTAAAGGACTTAGGCAACCATCAATATTGCTACACTATTTGGAAAACTTAAAGAGCAGGGAGTTGCATAGATTGAATGACCATGAAGAGAAGGAGAAAAAGAAAAGAGGCTTATCACTTAAAGCACATGTCTCCGAAGAAAGTCTTGACAATGGTGAAGATGAAGAAGTTGAAGAAGATGGTGAATCTGAAGAGGATATGGGACTGCTAGTTAGAAAGTTCAAGAGATTCCTCAAAAAGAAGAAAACCTTCAACAAAAGGCCCTCAAACTTCTTTTCCAAGAAGAACACTTCAAAAGCTGAAAGTTCAACATCAAATGTGAAGTGCTATGAATGTGTCCTGGACATTACAAGAATGAGTGCCCTAAACTTCAAAAGAAGGACAAGCATGACAATCATGAGTCCAAGGACAAGAATAATAGAAAGCCAAGAAAAGCATACATAGCTTGGGAGGAGAATGATATGGATTCCTCTGAAGATTCTGAGGAAGAAGAGGTCAATCTTTGTCTCATGACTAACAATCAAAGTGACAATGAAGATGAGGTAAATGAAATCCCCCCTACCTATGATGAACTATAAGATGCTTTTGATGAATTGCATAGTGAATATCTGAAAATTGCTAAGCAATTAATGTCATCTAGGAAAGTCATTGCTAAACAACGTAGTGATTATACGTCTCTTCAAATTAAGATTAAAGAATTAGAAGCTAAGAACAATAAGCTAAGTGCATCTAGTTCTACATGTTCTAATTGCAATATTCTAGAAAAAGAAGTGGAAAAATTGAAAACCACTCTATCTAAATTTACAATGGGAAGAGATAATCTAAATGCCATATTAGGACAGCAAAAAGGAGTATATGATAAAGCTGGAATAGGCTATAAACCAGCATTGCATGAAAAGGCTTTTAAGAAACTCTTTGTTGCACCTAAATCCTCTATTAGTCCTTTTGTTAAATGTTTCTATTGTGCAAGAAAAGGACATACAACTTCTACATGCTATTTTAGAAATCCTTCAAGGATTAGTGTTAAATAAATTCGGGTTCCCAAGGGAACATATGTTATGACTAACACCAAAGGACCCAACAAAATTTGGGTAGCAAAGACAAATGCTTAAAATCTATTTTGTAGGTGTGTTTGAGAGCCAAAAGTTCAAATTGGTATCTTGATAGTGGCTGCTCCAAACATATGACTGGAGATATCAGAAGGTTTTCATCCCTCACTCTTACACAAGATGGAAGTGTCACCTATGGTGATAACAATAAAGGAAGGATCTTAGGAGTTGGAACAATTGGAAGAAGCACAACTACCAAGATAAAAGGTGTACTATATGTGGAAGGGCTCAAGCACAATCTACTAAACATTAGCCAACTATGTGATAAAGGTTATAAGGTATTCTTTAACTCTAGTAGTTGCATTATAGAAAACAAGCATGATAGTAATGCAAAGCTGATAGGTAATCGATTGAATAATACATACATGATAGATTTAAAGAGTATTTCTGCTAGTGATGTATGTTGTTTGATATCTAAGGAAGAGAAGAATTGACTATAGCATAGAAGAATAGGACATATTCATATGGATCTTCTAAACAAACTCATTTCTAAAGAATTGGTAATTGAACTTCCTAAAACCAAGTTCTCAAAAGATGGTTTATATGATGCATGCCAAAAGGGCAAGCAAACTAAAGTATCTTTTAAGGCTAAGAATATAGTTTCAATTGAAAGACCTTTACAACTATTGCACATGGACTTATTTGGACCCTCTAGGACCAAAAGTTTTAGAGAAAATTTGTATGCATTAGTTATAGTTAATGATTTCTCTATATTTACATGGACCTTCTTCTTAGCACATAAGAATGAAGCTTTTATAGCCTTTAAGAAATGGCTAAGTTAGTACAAAATGAAAAAAACATGAAAATAACTTCTATAAAGAGTGGTCATGGTGGAGAATTTCAAAATAAAGAATTTGATAATTTCTGTGAAGAATTGGGAATTCAACATAATTTCTCTGCCCTAAGAACTCCACAACAAAATATAGTTGTGGAAAGGAAAAACAGATCTTTAGAAAAAATAGCAAGAACTATGTTGAATGACTCAAACATACCAAAATATTTTTGGGCAGATGCTGTAAACACAACTTGCTGTTTAATGAATAGAGTCTTGATTAGACCAATTTTGAAAAAGACTCCATATGAACTCTATAAAGGTAGAAAACCAAATGTTTCACATTTCCATGTATTTGGTTGTAAATGTTTTGTACTAAATAATGGAAAGGACAATCTAAGAAAGTTTGATCCTAAAGCTGATGAAGGAATCTTTCTAGGCTATTCATCATCTAGTAAAGCTTTTAGAATCTTCAATAAAAGAACACAAACAATTGAAGAATTTGTACATGTTACATTTGATGAAACTAACCCCAAAAGGTTGGGAAAAGAATTTGTTGATGATGTTGCAGAAACTTTAGAAGAGATTCAACGTGAGGAAAAGCAGGGCAATGCCAAAGTGGATGAAGTAATGGAAATTCCAGGAGAGGCTCAACATAAAGATCTACCTAAAGAATGGAAAATTGCAAGGAATCACCATCTGGACAACATAATTGGTGAAATATCCAAAGGGGTAACCACTAGACATTCCTTAAGCAATGCATGCAATAATATGGCTTTTGTATCACAAGTTGAACCTAAAACTTAGATGAAACAATTATTGATGAAAACTGGACTATGGCAATGCAAGAAGAACTTAATCAGTTTGAAAGAAATAAAGTTTGAAAACTTGTTCCAAAACCCAAGGATAAACAAATAATTGGTACAAAATGGGTGTTTAGGAATAAGCTTGATGAAAATGGTATCATAGTAAGGAATAAAGCTAGATTAGTAGTAAAAGGCTATTATCAAGAAAAAGGAATGGACTATGATGAGATATATGCACCTGTAGCTAGTTTAGAAGCCATTAGAATGTTGTTAGTGTAACACCCCAAAATTAATAATTTTATGATAAATAGTTGTTTTATAATATTTATGATTTTTGTGAATTTTTCTGTATTTTTCTGTGAAAGCGGAATATTTAAATATTATTTCTCATTTTGCGTGCATGCTGAGCGGAGGCAGGAAAATGAGATATTTTTCCCAAGAATCTTGAACTGTGAAAACGTTGACGGGGGATCTTACTAAACCCGAGGCAAGACACGATTTACGAGGTTTCATATTTTTCAAGATTTTTATCTGATAAATAAAAATCACAGAATAATTTTATTATCGGTTGGACAATAAATATCGGTTTTTGTTAATTGTGATTTCTATCCACTAATAATAAATTTGATATAGTGTTAGTCACATTTTAGAGAACGCTTTAATAACATCACCATGGTGACATCATCACCATGACATCACTTTGACTTTTCAAAGGGAGGAAGCTTCCTAGCACATTCCTTTTGGCTTATTGGAGAAGCTAGGAGGAAGCTTCCTTGCACTTTCCTAATGGCTTTTTTAAGAATTCATATTTCTTCTCTCCTCCTCTCCATCACACATTTTGAGGGCTCTTTGTGGCCACATATTTCAATTCATACATTTACATAAAATATACATAATTATATATTTCATTTCATTTCACTTTGTTGTCACTTTCTCTCTCTACACTTTTCTCTCAACCATTTTTCTTCTCCTTCTCTCTAACTCCATGACAATACCCATTTTGAGAGCCAAAATTTGTGCTTTTCACTTTACCATCTTCATTCTAATTTCAAACACACAAAAGCTACTACTTTCTCTCTTTATTTCCTCTCTTCATCGTTTTCTCTTCTTCTCTTCCCTCTCTATTCCTACGGCCATGGAGGCTTGAAGGTGGCCAAACTCTTCACCTCACTTCATTCTACTACGCATTTGTTCATCTCATTATTCTTATCAAAGAGATCAAGCAAAAAGCTCTCACCTTTCTCCTTAGAGGCTCACGGCCTCACCCCTCAAATACACCCATCCATCTTCTTTAATTCCAACCAACCCTTGATCTTGAATCTAGACACCATTCTAAGCAACTTTCATGTTGTGACCATCACCAAAATCTACCATTTTCATTTTGTTCCATCAAGCTTCAAAGTTGGAGACTTTAAGGTAAAGTTCATAGTTTTTCCACCTTTTCTCCTCATTTTTGTGATCCTTGATCTTTTTGTGATCAAGGGTTCCTTTTCTAAGCTTTGATGATGATTTTGGTAAGTTTTGATGTCCTTAGGGTTTCCTTAAAGGTGTAGTACAAAAATCTCTATAAGGGACCAAGAGGCTTGCTTTCTTGAGTTGTCTTCAAGAGGTAAGAGGGAGATAATCCTCTTCAACCTATCTTGGTAGTGAGGAAACGTTTTCTTTATGTTGTTGATGAGGAATCCATGTGGGATTGCTCTCTTGGTTGTGATGTTCTTCATGATTTTGTGTTATTTTGACTTGTATGATTTATTGATTGTTATTATATGCTTTGATGACTATGGATTGTATGTTGGACTGTTTGGATTGATGTATGGAGAAATGTAGGGTTTACTTACCATTTTGGGGGTCACGGCCTTAGGGCCAATTTTTGAGGATTTAAGTTTGATTTTTGAGACATTGGAACTTAGGTGATTAGGTGTTAAAGAATTGATGATTGTAATGGAACAATTTTGGGACTTCTCACCTAGGGAGGCTCACGACCTCTAGGAGATTTATTGGGTTAAGTTGTGATCTTTGTGCAACCTTGGGTCTTAAGTGATTAAGTGATAAGTGATCAACATTGTGGTGAAGGAAAAAGGGTTAGACTTGGTTATAATGAGGCTCACAGATTCTTAAGGCAAAATGTCACAAAATGTAGTGTAAAAATAGAGACTTAGATGATTAGAGAATTCTAGATTCGCTAAGAGTTCATAAAATGAAAAGAATAAAGAATAAGACTTTATTTTATGGATTAGAATGATTTTGAACATAAGGGAAGAACAAGAGAATTTGTATACTCTTAGAGTAATTTTAAGTGAGCATAATTGATTAGATTAAGGAACTTGATTAATCTAAAGAAATGAAGATTTAGTAAGGACTTCAAGAGAATCCCTCATGATAGATAAATTCATAAGAATTGTTAAGTTAAAGTGAAAACCCGAAATAAATCTATAAAAGCGTGCTATCACTCTTGAGAAATTAATACTATACTATTATGGGTCTGTGTTTGGGACTAATATTCTATTGATGTTTAAATTGGCCAAGTTGTGGCATGTTATGGAAAATATATCATTATTGTTGGACATACATGGTTATGCATGGAGTCAACATGCATTGAACATTATACATAGTTGGTTATTGTGCTAATGTACTAGACCCGGGTGGATCAGTGTTATTATGTAATTGTATGGGTGGTTATGTAATATCATTGATACTGATGGTATTAGACAATTGTGTGGACGATTGTTTAATATCATTAGGGACAGTACAATGATGGCTTGAGTATGCATATTTGCATTGAACAATTTGCTCAGTCGGTGACTGTTAAAAGGCTGGATGAGCCTATGATTATGCACTGAATCAGTATGCATTGAACAAATTGCTCAGTCGATGACTGTTAAAAGACTGTATGAGCCTATGAATAAGAATTGAATAGTGTGATCTATGATGGATCTATGGGGGGCGTAAAGTGCGGTGAAAGCTGATTGCATACATTACGAGCCTGACAAATCACTATTCTTTTTATGGTAAATGAACGAGATTTGATTATAATGTGATCCTGTGAAAGGATCTCTGGCTACGTCAGGGCGCGATGATCCCTCTAGTGACCTGTTTTGTCACATTGTATACCCCTGGCTGGAAAGCCGATTGCAATGCACTGACGAGAAACTAACAAGCACTATTCACTTTGTGGTCCGGTGTAGACTGTCATTGAGGGGGGACAAATCTTCTGGAATGTTCATCTTTGAAATGCAATAGAAAATCTTGGTACCAAGTACACATGCATTATGAGTCGGCATTGTGAGTCGGCATTGTAAGTCGGCATATCATTTGGCACTCATTTATATGATGACTATACTATTGTTTTATTGATATCATGATTATATGAAATGTTTTAATTGTTCATTATCTGAGATTATGTTACTGTTTTCTTTTATCGTATGTGATTACTATTGCTTAAATGTTATTGCTCTACTATGTGGGTGCTCTGCATCGTTTTGTTTCTTTACTGCCATAATTGGTAATGTAAGTAGGATGTCTCACCTCTTTTCTGTATCCTTGTTTTTCTGTTATATATAAATATTGTTAAAAGATCGTGAGGAAGAAGATGAGGGACCACACCCTTACTGATTGGATTGGGTTAATTCTTTATTTTCAATATGGCATCTGGATGAGATTTCTTTGGTTACGTACAGGTGCAACTTCGTGGAGGCATTGATGCCTGGCGTGTCGATTAGGACTCCGAGCATCATATATATATTTATATATGGGGTTGCGGCCTTGTCTGCTAGTAGTACCTATCCCAGGGTTACTATTTTTTCCTTTTGTACTTTTGTACCTGTTACCTTTTATTTGAATATGTAAGTACTATATTTCGTGTTATCGATGCTTTGTGTTAAAGACGAAAATATTATATATGGAGTACGTTGTTGTTAAAGTGGTTGTGTTTTAAAATGGCTGGGTACTATATATATATTTCATGTCGTGACTCGTATTTTCTATATATGCACAACGATTAAAAATTTCAGACTTATTGTAATTGTAGCGCGTCTTGATTTAGTGATTGTGACAATAATGACGATTGTGCTATGGTTATTAAATCAAGGGGTGTTACAGTTAGCATATGCATGTATCATGGATTTTAAATTGTATCACATGGATGTTAACAATGCATTCCTAAATGGATATATACAAGAAGAACTGTATGTTGGTCAACCCCTTAGATTTGAAATAAATAAATTTCCTAATCATGTGTATAAACTCACTAAAGCCTTGTATGGACTTAAACAAGCTCCAAGAACTTAGTATGAAAGGCTAAGTAATTTCTTACTTTAAAAGGGATTTATAAGAGGAAAAGTTGACACAATACTATTCACTAAAAGAAAAGCACAAAACATACTACTTGTTCAAATTTATATTGATGATATTATATTTGGTATTACTAATGAATCTTTGTGTACGGAGTTTGCCAAACTAATATAAAACGAGTTTGAAATGCCTATGATGGGAGAGCTTGTAACACCCTTGTGGGGATGTCACATTTAAAAAGAAAATAAAAGAAAAATAAATAAAATCTATCCAAATTGTAAAACATTTGTTACTTAATAATACGGATTGTAAAATTCTTCCTGTTAAACAGAATATTATTAAATAAAATAACGCGGAAACACAAAATTTACAAACTAACATCACACATAATATACATAGGGTTTTAGTCATAAGTTATACAAATAATTTACAACTAAAATATTTAAACTGAAACAGTAAACAAAAAGCAATAACAGTCTATATATACAAACGCAGACGCGCCCAAGTACACATCATAAATATTTAACCCTCTGAAGGATCACTCTCAGGAAGATCATCAAGAGATAAATATCCAGGATGCCTCGACTCTCGACGGAAACGAGACCGCGCAGTCAACACGCTGCTAATCTCACCAGGTGCAGTGAACATACCACCCCAATAACGCCTAAGAGATAACGGCAACTCCAAATGCAAAAACACCGTAGTCGTCATGACTGGTTCTCTGTCAAACTCATTACGTAGGGACACAGTCAACTGTCCCACGTAAGTCACCGAGTCTCTGTCTTCACGCAGTCGCCAGGCTGTCGATCCCCCATGAAACTCAAACTGTACAAAACCCAGAAATCCTAGCACCGCCATACTCAAGCAATCAATCCAATGGATATAGATGATCGAATGGTTCTCGATCTTCGTACTAATCTTCGGCTTGTTGCTCCTCCTCTTCTTCAATATACACACACTCAAGACATTGTTCCTCTTCCTCAAACTCTTTAACACATAATTTAAAATATACAAATAACACATACAAGAAAGAGGTAAGACAACCTATATCACCACAAACATGGTAAATAAGAAAACGACCATACAACAAGTATAACAATTCATACAATATAGCACATTACAATAACATAAATGAAATACAAGATAACTCAGATGTAATGTAACACAGAACGAAATGTAACACAGAACGAAATGTAACAACATATAGTGGTACAGATAGACAAAATAGCACAGATAAATCATGGTGCAGATAAATAAAATAATACAGATAGATAAAATAGAGCAAATAATACCCTTAAAATGTATAAATCATAATTATATGAGATGTGACACAACCCTACTCCATGGAGCTAAAAAAAAATACAGATATCAGAGTGAACGACCCGCAAAATTTATTAGTACCGTCGACCGCTCATACCTATTGCGCTGTCACACGTTGCGTCTATAGCCCACTGAAATAGCATAGTGGTGTAGCACACTGTCATACGTCGTGTCACTACAGGCTTGCACTAATAGATTTCACAAGATCTTGTTTAAGTATAGTGCGTGTCGAGTCCATTAGTGTGTTACCAGTTACCACGGCCCAAAGGAGCGACCAACTGTCCACATATGGGATTATGCACACTAATGTCTCCAAGTCCATTCAAATTTGAACAACACTAATCTTATCACACCGACAACACGATGTTATTCACCTCGTCAATCAATCCACCAAAACTGGCATGACTCAATGCATGGTAAAAATTTCAGATATGCCCTCACTGGCAAAAATTACGATAATGCCCTCACTGGCAAATCGCATATACATACAGTACGCACCCACCTGGCAATACTGTTTCACCATATGCCCTCACTGGCAAATCGCATATATATACAGTACGCACCCACCGGCAATACTGTTTCACCATCTGTCCGGTCCACCACTTTGGCCCGACAAGTAAAAACTTGCTGTTTTTGTCAATCGCGTAGAAATTTTATCGCGTTTTCAAAATCTCGTCGCTTTTACAAACGTTTTTAAATCGCGTAAATATATTTTGCTGTTTTTAAAATCGCGTACTATTTTTCAAACATTTTCTCAATCGTGTAAGATTTTTAAATCATTTTCTTATCTGAATTCCTTAAAAATTACTGTTTAAATAAACAGAAATAATATTTAGTACTTTTGAACTACGTAGAATAATTTTTCATACCGTATACTGTCATTTGGACATCTTTTCTATCTTATTTGTCCATTTTTACTAAAAATTGATAGTATTTTGTTTAGAAATTGATAATAATGGTTTCCTAATTTTTCTGAAAAAAGTCCTTTTACTTAATTTTTAACCGTATAATTTAACTTTATGAAAATCACTAACATGCTTCAAAATATAATATGAGCTATATGTTAGAAATTTTACAAAAGTTACTGTATTTCTTTTTAACCATTGAAATCACTAGTTTTAACTCCTTAAACTTACTCTAATCATTTTTATTTCTTGCAACTCATTGTAATAAAATTCCTTTTAGCATTATTACCTAACCTTTGTAAAAAAAAATAATTTTAGGAATCAAAATCTCCAACTTAGGCATGTTGGCCGAATTTGTCAAAACTTTAATATTTGATCTTTGGATCATTTTTCTTCTGCTAAATCATGTTGCATTTTGTTCTTTTACCTAAGTCAATTAAATCACTCTTTTAGAAAATTGTTGAGAACATTTTGGTTCTCCTTTTTGGTTGAGGTCGTGAGCCTTGGTAGTGTGTTCTTTGGAACACTCATACAATCCTTGACATATTATTCACATCGTATAAACTATCATGCATTTCTAACACATACAATATTATCAAAGCTTGTAGACATGCAAATTAATACAAATAACAAATAGGAAAGCTTATAACAAACACACAAATGAATCCTTATGGATTCTACAAACACAAACAATTCCATCTTCTTACCACCACCCAAGGATGATAAGATTTAGTCTTCCTCTTACCTTAAATGAAGACAAATATGCTTTCACTCCTTTCCTAGGGTTTCGATTTTCTCCTTCAAAACACCTATCAAGCTTAAACAATTTCTACAAGTTACTAACATTAAAGAGAGCTTAAACCATGGATAAATCATGGCTTAGAACTTTGAAAAAGAGTTTAGAAATGGAAAAGAAGAAATTTCACCTTCTAGGTAAAATCTTCCAAGTAGGTTTTCAATCCTCAAATGAATTATTTTGCAAGAACTCTCAACTAGAGATGTGCTTAGAATTGTGTTTAGGTTTAGAAAAGTGGGTTGGATAAAATTTTAGGTGGATGGATGGTGTGTAGGGGTACTTGGCCGAATGCTTCACCAAGAGAACAACTATGGAGGTTTGTATTTTTGGAAGAAAGAGAAGAGAGAAAATGCATGAAAATCAAGTGATTATGGCCTTCAATGGAGTGAATGGCCGTAGACTTCAATGGGCAAGAGGTGTCCATTTGTGTTGGCTCCATCCAAGCCTTAGAATTGATCAATGGTGAGGATTAAGCCTTGTTCTCCAAGCTTAGCTCTAATTGGTTCATCCTAGCCTTGTCACTTAACCTAGTCATCATGCTTAGTCACTAATTAAGCCTAGTCATTAAGCTTAGTCACTAACCTAGTCACTAGCCTTGTCATTAGCTATCTGTTCTAGCTCAAAACGTTTACTGCTTTGTTAAACGTGGGTCCCGCAAGACATTTCGGGTCCATTGTCATTTAACTATATTGACTAATAAAATAATATTATAATAATATAAAATTATTTTATTTTACAGTAAAATCCTAAAAATTAAAAGATTATTAACCGTCTCATTCAAAATTGGGTTTAGTAAGATCCCCCAGCTCTGAATAATTAAAAATAAGATTTCCCCAGCCCGAAAAATATTATTTTCCTGTCCCGGAGCAAATCACACAAAAAGTCCAAAAAAAATCACAGACAGTAATATTAAACACTGTATCATATAGAAAATTTAAAAATAGTACATTCGGGACATAATGGTCATTTTCTCATTTTTTCCCACCACGAACCAAATCATTCAAAACACTCAAATAAAATTATAGACAGTAAAATATATCAGTATATCACACAGAAAAATTTAAAACAGTAGTTTGGCAAAATTTTTTATTTTACGGTCTCGAAGCAAAATATGCAAAACGACCAAAGAAAATCATAGACTGTAATATATATTTGTATTTCATACAGAAAAACAAGAAACAACAAAATAGGGACACAACGGTCTTTCACCCAAAAGTTTGAAAAACAACAAACAGAACATTCGGGACATTTTTCCAAAAGTTGGGGTGTTACAGAGCTTACATTCTTCCTTGGACTACAAATCAAACAATGTGATGATGGGACTTTCATAAGCCAAACTAAATACTCCAAAGAACTATTAAAGAAGTTTGGAATGGAAAATGCAAAGGAAATGGCTACTCCAATGAGTCCATCGTGCTACTTGGACAAAGATGAGAAAGGAAAATCAGTAGATGTTTCTAAGTATAGAGGTATGATTGGTTCCTTACTCTATCTAACTACAAGTAGACCTGATATAATGTTTAGTGTTTGTATGTGTGCTAGATACCAATTTAATCCTAAGGAATCACACTTAACTACTTTAAAAAGAATCATGAAATACTTATTAGGAACTAAAGAAATGGGATTATGGTATGATAAAGGATCAATATGTAACTTAGTAGGATATTCTGATTTTGACTTTGCTGGATGCAAGTTAGATAGGAAAAGTACTAGTGGAACTTGCCACCTTCTAGGAAACTCATTAGTTTCTTGGTTTAGTAAGAAACAAACAAGTGTGACTTTATCAACTGCTGAAGCAGAATATATTGCAGCAGGAAGTTGTTGTGCATAAATTCTTTAGATGAAACAACAACTTATTGACTATGGTGTTTTCTTAGAGAAAGTACCAATCAAATGTGATAATACTAGTGCTATAAATCTCACTAAGAATCCTATAATGCATTCAAGAACCAAACACATTGAGATAAGACATCATTTCATAAGGGATCACATTCAGAGTGAAGATATAATCATTGAATATGTTGATACATCTAAGCAATTAGCTGATATTTTCACTAAACCATTAGTTAAAGAAAGCTTTTTCTACATAAGAAGAGAATTAGGAATAATTGATCTTACCTATGCTTGATGTTTTGAATGTTGAATGCATGATAATTTGATGTTTGATGTCTGTACATCGATTAAAAAATTGATTTGTCTAGACAAAATCCCTAATCTAAAAGCTGATACACAGATTAGGTAATCTATGTACAAACTTAGAAATCCATTTTAAGTGCCCTTACATCGATTATATAATCGATTGATACAAGCAATATAGACTTAAAATGATTAGAACATCAATGTTGTACATCGATTGACTTCAAAAATCAGAAAACATGACTCTCTAGAAGTCATTATACATCGATTGGACAGTCAATTATTTTGATCAAATAGGTACAGGATATCATGTACATCGATTGAGTGATAGTTCCAAAATTTAGGACTCACTGACTTACCCTATACATCGATTTGTACATCGATTGGGTGTATGCTGCAATTGTTGGACTCTCTGACATTGCTTATACATCAATTCACACATCGATTGAGTTCAAGTTTTCAGAACTTAGTACTCTCTGACTTAGTTTATACATCGATTAATACATCAATGTACCTAGTTTAAAATTCAAATCTTGATGCTAAGTACATTGATTAGCACGTGTGTACAGGAGGAAAAACCCTTTAATATATTAATTGGGTGATCGATTGACTGATCTGTGTTTATAAATTTCAACTCTTCCCTCTAAATCTTTCACTTTTCAAATCCAAATTTCAAAGACCTAAACCCTAGCAGAGCTCGAAATCATCTCCAATGGCTCGTGTGAAGCAACCTGGACCCTTTACACTTGTTCCCTCTAACTCCATGTAACATCCCAACTTTTGGGTAAAAGACCGTTGTGTCCTTATTTTGCTGTTTCTTGTTTTTCTGTATGAAATACAGAAAAACAATACTGTTTGTTATTTTATTTGGTAGTTTTACATAATTTGTTTCGATACGATAAAATAAAAATTTTATCAAATTCTTGTTTTAAATTTTTCTCGTATCAAAAAACGGATGTATAATATTGTCTAGTATTTTATATAATCGTTTTACGTATTTTTCTTCAAGACATTGAAATAAAAATTTTTCTCGAAGCTCTTGTATTAATTTTTAGAAAGATATACAGCTATATAATACTGCTGGATATTTTATTTGAACGTTTTGGACGATTACCTACGTTGTGGGAAAAACGGAAAAATGACCGTTACGTCCCGAACGCATCTTGTTTTTCTTACGTTTTTCTTTGTTTTTAATTGTTTTCTTCTTGATTTAATGTCCGATAATACCTGTCTGCGTGATTTTATATGGACTTTTTGTGTGATTTGCTCGGGGTAGGAAAATAATATTTTCCGGCCGGGAAAATCTTATTTTATTATTTAGAATTGGGGAATCTTACTTAACCCGATTGAATGAGACTAAAAATAATCTTTTAATTTTTAGGATTTAGCGTCAAATAAAATAATTTTATATTATTATAATATTATTTTGTTAGTCAGTATAAATAAGTGACGGTGGACCCGGAAATATTTTGCGGGACCCACGTTTAGTCCTTAAGTGCTGTACACGTGGACCAATGAGGAGCTGGTCAAAATTGATGGCTATGACTCATCGCAACGGGCCAATAGGACGATGACACGTGGCGTGACACCTCAGCATCATGACTCAGCAGCTTCTAGAAGGTTCCAGAAACGCTGACTCGGCCTGTGACTCACCGCAGTGACTCGCCAGTTCCAGAAGTTTCTCTGATGACTCAGCGCTGTGACTCGCCATTGATGATGCAGCAGATGATGCAGTCAGTGACTCAGCATGCTGACTCGCCATGCTGACTCACCTGTTTTGGAAAATATCTATGCTGACTCATCTGCTCTAGAAAATATCTACGCTGACTCGCCATGCTGACTCACCCGTTCTAGAAAATTCTACGATGACTCATCATACTGACTCATCGTAGTGAGTCACATATTCTAGAAATTTCTCTTTGATGACTCGCTTGATGACTCATCAAGGGCAATCGGTAGAAAAATGATCAATAATAATTTCTACTCTGTTTGTATAAAATAAAAATCTATGTGTATTTTATTATCCATTGGATAATAGATACTGACTTTATAAATAATAAATATTGTTCATTGGTTAAAGTATACTATAAAATATAGTATGCACCAATAGGAATTAGTCAAAAAAAAAAATAGCAACCAATAAGAATTAAGTTAGTAAATAATTAACCAATGAAAATTAGTCAAGGTTAATGGCTTGAATTTTTAAGAACCAATATAGAATAAGCTATCAAACCAATTTAAGCTTCTTGAAATTTAGATGGTTTTACGGTGGAGGAAGAGAGCAAAGTGCTCTAATATTCAATTCACCAAAGTGAAGTTTACGTAGAAGACTTTAGGAAATTCATTTAGAAAGCTAAATTAAACAAATGAAGAATAGTCAATATTGATGGCTTTTCTTGGTTTCACTCTACGACAAAGCAAAGCCTTTTGATGAAGAATGTTATCATTCAATTCTTCCTATCATTCAATTAATTAACCAAATAAAGACAAGTCAACATTGGTGACTTCTCTTCATGCTTCCACGGCAAAGCCAAATCCATGCAAGGCAAAATATTACAATTGGTTTCTTTCTATCTTTTATTAATTAACCAAGTATGAAAAAGTCAATATTGATGGCTTCTTGCCATAATGCATTTCTGACAATTGAATGCCTTTAGGAAGGCAATTCCAACACTTTAATATATCCTTGCTCTCCAAGTTTGTCACAAAGGAAATAAAGCTAATTTCCATTTCCTAAAATTAGATAATTTTAGTGGCTCTTGTTGTTGGCTTCTACGGCAATTCACCTTGGGTGAATTCTTCAATTTGCTATTATTCAAAGAAGCAAAACAACACATGTTCTCATTTTCTCTCAAGGTGTCCTACGGCCAAAGCTTAGAAAAAGCCAAAGGAGACTTGTTTTTATTTCTCAAAGTTTTCATCTTTCTCCAAACACATCAAATAAACCAAAAGCTCTCAACTTTTCTTCTCTTTTTCTTCTCCAACTCTACGGCCAAAGCTTCCCAAATGGAGACAATCTTCATCAATTTATTTCATTTGTTCTCTTCTATATCTTTTTCTTCAAAGAACCAAGATCAAGCAACCAAATTTCTTTCCTTTTTCTCTTCCTCTTGAATTCGGCCAACTACCAAAAATCCTCTTCCAAGCTTCTAAAAATTTAAATGACCATAGATCTTGCATCTCCATGCCATTCTAAGGAACTTTCATGTTGGAAGTTTTTCCTAAATCATCCGTTTTCATCCTTGTTCTCCAAGCTCAAGGTTTAAGGTTTTAAGGTGAAGTTTATGAAATCTTCACTATTGATCTTATTCTTTTCTTTTAAACCATATTTTGATTCATGGTTTTCCTTACTCAAGCCTTAGATATTAATATTGTATGTTTACTTTGATTTTTCAAGTAGCTCTTGGTGGAGAGGAATTGCTTGAAGGAGACATACAATGGCTTGGAGGTTTCTACAAGAGGTAAGAGGGAGATTACCCTCATCAACCAAGTGTTGGTGGTGAGGAATATATGTGGTTGTGCTTGTAGAATCCATAAGGATTCGGTGGTGTGCTTGTTTTGATGTGTTAATTATTTGTGTGTTTGTTATTTGTGTGTTTGATAATTTGGTGCTTACTAGTAGATTGTTGTGTATTTGTTAGTAGTCTTCTTATGTGATATTTGTAATAAATTGCATGTCTACAAGCTTTAATTTGCATGTCTACAAGCTTTGATAATATGGCATGTGTTAGAAATGCATGATAATATATAGGATGCAAATAATATGTCAAGGATTGCATGAGTGTTCCAAAGAACACATTAACAAGGCTCACGGCCATGATTTAAATGGGGAACCAAAATGTTCTCTTAATTTTCTTAAAAGGTGACCTAAATAACCTAAGAGAATTGGTAAGATATCCATTTGTTTAGATTAAGAAAAATGAATTTGGAAATTAAGGCATAACCTTACATTTTCATCCAACATGTCTAACTTCAACACTTTGATTTCTAAAACTATTTTCTAGGGTAAGGATTAAATCAATGTAGACAATACAAGAGATTAAACATGTATTTAAAAGGTGAAAAATAATTCGGAAATCAAATGCAAAGTTTTTATCAAATTCGCCAACATGCCAAATTATACATTCATGATTTCTAAAAATTAATTCCAAGCTATTTTCAATCAAGAAGAAGCAATACAAGTTAAAGTAAATTTTCTACAATGAGTTTTAAAGAAATAAAATAGTTAGAATTAAGTTTAAGAGGTTAATACTAATGGTTTTTCTTGTAAGAAGAAATACAAGAGCTTTATAAAATTTCTAACGATAGCTCATCGTGTGTTTTGAAGCACGTTAGGAATTTTCAAAAGTATAATTATTTGGTATTAATAAAAATGAAAAGAACTTTTAAATGGTAAATTTAGGAAACCATTATTATAATTTATTAAACAAAATTTTGTCAATTTTTAGTAAAAACGGATAAATAAGATAGAAAAGATGTCCAAAAGACAAGTATACGCTATGAAAAATATTCTACGTAATTTGAAAGTACTAAATATTATTTCATCTGCTGTTTTAAACAGTTATTTAAGGAAGTTGGACAAGAAAACGATTTAAAAATCCTACGCGATTGAGAAAACGTATTAAAAATGCTACGCGATTCTAAAAACGAGAAAAAATATCTTTACACGATTTTTAAACGTTTGTAAAAACGACGAGATTTCAAAAACGCGATAAAATTTCTACGCGATTGACCGTTACTATATTTATTTTTCACTGTCGGGAAAATGTGAACCGTCGAGCTTTTGAGGTTATTTTTATTTGTCGGGAAAATGTGAACCCGCATGTGCTTTTTGCCATTGAGGGCATATTTTTATCTTGAGGGCATTTTCGTAATTTCATATATTTGGAATTATGTTTTGTCTTTATGCCAATTTTTGGTGTTTTGGTTGAGAGACGAATCACATCGTGTTGTCGATGCGATAAGTGTAGTGTTGTTTATTGTTCTAATAAACTTGGAGACTTTAGTGTACGGGATCCCACATGTGGATGAGTTGGTAGCTCATTTGGCCGTGGTAAACCGATAGCACACTAATGTACTCGACATTCACTATATTTAATCGAGGTTTGTAAAGTCTAGTAGTACATTGCCTATAGTGCCACAACGGAGATCGTGAACTATACTACGCTGGATGGTGGATTCCCAGTGTCGTAGGCTATGACGCAACGTGTGATCGCGTAATAGTTGGTTGGGCAGCCGTGGTACTAATAGATTTTGCAAGTCATTCTCTCTGATATCTGTTTGGGTTTAGCTCCATGGAGTAGGGTTGTGTTTTGGTGTATTTGATTATATCTTGGATAATATTCCATTTTCTCTATTTATCTTTATCGGTAATATCTTGGATGTTTTTACATTTTCTCTATTTATATTTATCTGATAATTTTTATGTTAGTTGTCCATTTCTTATCTTATTTTATCTGTGAGATTGATTTATCTATGTGGTTTTCTTTATTTGTGTTATATCTGTGATATTTTTATTTGTGATCTTTCATATCTGATATTAATTGTTTATATGTTGTATTTTGTCTGTGCATTATTGTATTTTTGTTCTGCTATGAAATGTTGTTATTGAATTTAATCTTTATTTTTATTGTCTTGTTATGATATTTTATATGGTATGAATTGTTATATCTATCGATAATGTTATTACTTGTTTATTTTATTAGGTTGTATGCATATTAGAAATATTTGATAACATGAATATAATTGTGATTATCTGTGTGTATGGAATGACTTTGTCATTCGTATTATTCTTTATAAATCTTGATACTTGGTGAAAGGGGATCTCACCTCTTTCTGTGTTGTTTTTGTTTGGTTTGTATTCTTCGAACCAGTATAGTAGGCGGAGCACATTCTTAACCCTAGGGGAGACAATATTCGAAGATGGTGGCGACGTCATTGAGGTCTTACAAGTTTCAACAAGATGCGAGTTGGTGAAG
Organism: Ormosia emarginata; assembly: GCA_029884605.1. Taxonomy (NCBI): domain Eukaryota; kingdom Viridiplantae; phylum Streptophyta; class Magnoliopsida; order Fabales; family Fabaceae; genus Ormosia; species Ormosia emarginata. Next base: position 18,015,888 of record JAQQTP010000079.1, read on the forward strand.
AAACAGACTATGTAGGTTGAATTTTTCTCGTTAGTGTTGTTACCGTGCTATTAGTAGTACTCGTCTTTGGGTTTACTACTGTTTCTCGAGTCTGTAAATATTACGTTTTAACTTATATGAAATGATTGGTGATGTGTATGTTAATCTGTTAAATTTAATTTCCACTTTACTTAAAATTTCTGATAAGTTTGTATTTCCGCAATAAGAGATTTTAAAATCCATATTTTAAAACTCTAAGCTTTTATAAAATGATTTTAATTAGTTTTAAGATTTATTTATTATTTTAAAATGTGACGCCCTACAGAGGGTGTTACACTCCACATCTTCCTCCTCAACTCAATCTTCCACACCTCAACAGGTTTCACCTATAGCAACCCCTGCACGCCCTAAAAGAAAAGAAACTGAGAAAACCCGAGCTTCTCAAAGGATTGATAAGCTTCCAATCAAAAGCTTGAAGAAGACATAAGACAAGGGCAAGAAGGTAGCTGAATCTTCAAAACCAGCACCCAAGAAACAAGAAAAGAAGAAGAAAGTGGTGAAGGAAACACCCAAAAAGAAGACTGTTCAAAAGAAGAGAAAGAGGATAGAGGAAGAAGAAGATGATGATGAAAGAGTCACTGAGATTGAACTTCTCAAGAGGTATTTTTCTGATGAGGAGTACATCATGCTATATAAGAATGATTTTAAACATAGGGATATTCACGAGGCTAGGACTGTAGATTTCAACTATTTTGAGGCCAAAGAGTTTACTTTTCACAAGATTTTGGAGGAGTATAAACTGAGTGAATTTTTACAAATTAAGAGTGATAGTTACCCTACATTGATCAAAGCATTTTACTGTACATTTGAGATGGACAATGAGGGATTTTCTGTTGAGGTGAAGAACACAAGAATTGAGATAACTTTTGATGAGTTTGCTCAATTTACTGGACTAGATTACAAAGGAAGTAATCTTGCTGGTACTAGACCTGATAGTGTATGGATCAAGAACTTTGACAAGGAAGAAGCAAGGAAGGTGCTTCTAGTTGAAAATGCACTAGAAGGAAGACTGATCAACATCAGCTCTATGCACATTCAGCATAGGCTCCTGCAATATGTGCTGAGCAAGATGCTTTTACCAAGATCTGGAAATCATGTTGTGTTGCAGAACAATGATATTCTGATGCTTTAGGCTATGATACAGAAGAAGCAGATGAGTTGGAGCTTCATAATTGCTAGGCACATGCTGGATTGCAAAATCAGTGGAGCTACCCTACCCTATCCTGGATTAGTGGTGAGTTTGCTGGAGTATTTTGGAGTCTATATGGATAATGAAGAGAGGTTTTAGACTAGGGAGGTCACTCACAAGTTTGGTGAAGGGACCATTAGCAAGATGAAGCTTGCTAAAGTAAATAGAGAGTAGGTTAGGATAGTTGGTGAAGAGCCAAGAGCTGCTGTGGACAACTCAAAGCTTAATAGCAAGATAGACAAGCTACTCCAAATGTTTCAGAACTTTGAGGCTAGGCAAATCAAACATCATCTAGTGTTGAAACAGTCTATTGATTATCTGAGTATCAGACTCAACACATTGGAAGGCCAAATGGCCACTTTGCATCAAAATCTAAGTATTTCCATCACTGCACCTCCAGAAGTTCATCCCACTTCTGAAGATGTTGTGAACATGGCTACAGAAGCTGCTGCTGCTGCACCTGAAGAGGAAGGAAATCCTGAAGAATAAGCAGCCCAAGCTTCACCGCACACTGAAGAACCAAGGACCAATGAAGATGTTTAGATCTTAGGGTGTCTTAAGTGTGTCTATAATGATGTTAGCATGTTGTTTTTAATGTTTGTTCTACTGTTTTCAATTTCAATTTTTCTTTTAACAATGATGAATATAAATGACTGTAAAAGTTATTTTGATTATGCTGATATGAATTAATGAATCTTTGATATCAATGAATGGTTGAATTTCTAGTATGTACCTTGTTTTACATGCTTTTATACTTTGAATCTCCCACACATGTTCTTTTTTATAATGACAAAGGGGGAGAACGGGTACCATACTAAATAAAACAACTTGAACTAATGATCTAACATAATGATGCAATGATCCTATACATGTTCAAATGATAAGAATTGTCAATTAGACAGGGGAAGTAAATAGTAAACAAATATTGCATTTTATTACTCTGATATTTCTGATTACTTCCTAAGATATATTGAATGTTAAACATGTTATGTATGGTAAGTTTGTCATCAATCAAAAAGGGGGGAGTTTGTGGATAAATGACCCTAGTATGTTTTGATTAATGACTAAACTTAACATGATTATTACTCTAATTCAATAACTACTTGCCAAGTTTGACTTTTTCAATGAGATTTAATGGAGCAATAAAAGTGGATGCAAAGGATCATGGAGCAAAGCATTTCAATGCAAGGATCATGAAGGAAAACTTGAAGAAGGAGCATCATGAAGAAGGAATTCAAGGAAGATCATTAGGAACCTTTTTGTAAAGAAAAGACTTAGTATAACTCTTTGATTAAGCTCTCTAAAATAAGTAAAAATGATTTTCAAAAGTAAAAATGGACTAAGAATGAAAAAGGTTAATTAATAAGTCTATACATCTATGTGTACATCAATGAACTTTCAGTTAATTAACTAACTTTTAATGAAAACATCAGTGTACATCTATGTATAAGTGTTATACATCTATGTATACATCGATTGATTTTGGACTTCCTTGATCAGTATGCACCTTTGCATTTGTACATCGATTGGTACATCGATGCATAAGCCAAAACAGAAGCAAGGACTTTTTGAAATAGTCATACAATCGATTAGGTAATTGATGTATGAACTTCTGAGCTGAAAATGCAAGTGTTTCTCAAGAACAACATCGATGTACTCATGAGTGTATCACTCAAGATCAAGAACATCTAAGAACACAATCGATTAGGCAATTGATGTACACACGTTGTAAGAGTGAAATTTTGTTTAATATATTTGTGTACTAATCGATTAACTAATAATAGAATTTTTCAGATAAGTTTGTTTTGATCTTAACTGACTTGTAAAGTGTGTCCAACGGATCTATTTTGAAATATACCTATATAAGGACATTTGCAAACACTTTCTTAATAATAATTAATTAAAAAGCTTGAGATCAAACACACAAATACTGAAAGAGCTTTTCATTGAAAGAAACTAAGTATTTTCCTATAGAACTTCAAATTGTAATATCGGATTTCTTAGAATCTAATTCAATCTTTTCATATTGTAAAAATGAGATAGGAGATAAGGTTCTCTTGCTGATTAAATCAAGAGTAGATGGGACTCTTGGTGTTGTGCAAGAGTAGAAGGAACTCTTGTGGGAATTATAAGATTGCTTTAATTGCAAAAAGCTGTCATTTGGGAAGAAGGAACTTAGAAGTGAAGCTTATGTAAAGAATTTTGTAAATTGATTTTTAATAGTGGATGAAACTCACAATGATGTAGGGACTAGATGTAGGTTACTAGAGGAGGTAGCTGAACCAGGATAAAACTCGGTTTGCAATCTTCTCTATCCCTTAACTCATTATTTACTTTATTGTTGAATGTATGAATTAAGCAATATGTTAGGGATGCTTGCATGATTTGATTAGTTTTTGATCTTGTTCATATCTGAAATCAACCTTATTGTTAATATTTCTTTATAAGTTTCAAGTCTTGATAGAAACACATCTTGCATATTTTGGTTTGTTGGTTGACAAAATCTTTTTTATAGTTAAAGAAAAGAATCAGTTTTGCAAAAAGGGGAAAAACTTCGAAAAGTTATCATACTCAATTCAACCCCCCTTCTTGAGTATTAAGAAGCCACAACCAACAATCTACGTTCTAGAAGTTCTTGACTACCTTTCCAGATAAGGTTTTAAGGGTGTAGGCTCCAGTATTGGTTTTAGATGTAATTTTATACGGTCCTTCTCAATTAGGAACTAACTTCCCATCTTTCGTATTTTTCCCACTGATATCTACCCTGCGTAACACGAGGTTGCCAAGATTAAACCATCACGAAATCATTTTGGAGTTATACCGTGCAACAATCCTCTATTTGAGAGCGGCTTCTCGGCCATAGACAATGCATCGTTGTTCTTCAAGCAAGTCTAGTTCATGACAGATTAGATCTAGATTGGTCTCCTTAGAAAAGTTCTATTTTCTCCAACTCAACTCTCCTATTTCCATTGGCATGATAACTTCGCAACCATAGGTTAGCTTAAAGGGAGTTTCTCTAGTGGAGGAATGTTGCGTGGTCCGATATACCTATAAGACATGATTGAGTTGTTCCACCCAATTCCTCTTAACATCATCAAGTCTCATTTTTATCCTTCTAAGTATAACCTGGTTGGCTGCTTCAGCCTGCTCATTGGTTTTTGGATGCTCCACTAAGGTGAAGTGTTGTTTGATCTTGAGCCTGGCTAGGAGATCCTTAAACTTTTGATCAATGAATCAAGTTATGTTGTTTATGACAATTGACTCCAAGATTCCAAATTAGCTGATGATATTCTTGTAAGTGATTTTTTGTATTCATGCGAAGGTGATTGTGGATAATGGTTCTGTCTCAATCCACTTGGTGAAGTAATCAATAGCCACCACTAGATACTTGATCTGCCCTGGAGCTTGGGGGAAAGCTCCTAGGATATCCATCCCCTACTAGTAAAATGGCCAGGGGATGGACATTTTAGACAACTCCTCTGGTGATGCTACATAGATGTTTGAATGGTGCTGGCATTTGTCACATTTCACCACATGTTTCTTGTTGTCAACTTTCATGGTGGGCCAATAATATCTAACCCTCAGTGCTTTTCGTGCTAAGGACTTTCCACCAAGAAGATGACCTGAGCTTCATTCATGGATCTCGACTAAAATATATTTAGCCTCCTTATGTCCAAGACACTTGAGGAGAGGGGAAGAGTACCCGCGACAATAAAGTTGGTTATCAAAGATGGTGTACCAGGCCACTATTTGTTACATCCTAATACTGAAATCTTAGTATATCTGACATATACCTGGATAAACAGTATTTGCTATGTTACTCCTAACTTATTCATAAACTAATCCATAACATTTATATAAATAAATCATCATGGAGAACCTTGTGGAAACAATATCTACTTATATACACAACTTTTCACTAATACATACCTATTTTTCTTTTACATCCTCAATCTCACATACATGAAAATATAAAATCTATCTACTCAAAATAAAATATAAATATACTATTCTTCATTCTTCATCTTCTCTGTGACCTTGAATCTTCAACCTGGATTTACATGGAACACACGGGGTGAGAATTCATAATTCTCAGTATAAGTGTATCAATACCAACAATCTTATAACAATATACAACTCATGAATATTTGAAATGAAACTGTAACTGGCAATTAAATCGTTATTCCTTACTCAATCATAACATCATAAATAAATTTATATAATCCTTTGAATTTCTATTCTTTACTCTAGGAACATACACATTCTCTCTATGTAATGTTCCTAGTCAAGCCATAACTTAGATTGCTTCACCTTTAGAAGATAGGACAACTGCCTATACAACTGTCAATGCATGATCAGAAGGTAATAATCAATGATATTGAACCACCGCCCATACAATAGAACAATAACATTGAGCAATCAAACACAAACTATCAATGATATTAAACAACCACCCATACAATTGCCTAATATCATTGAGCACAGCACACATACACAAGGAATCACTAACCACAATAACAATCAAACATCTAGTAATGCAATGATGTTATAATGAATGATTTTGCTCAAATAATGATGCATAATGGGGTAAGTGCAATGTCATGAGATGTCATGAAACTTGACTATTCCTTTCTTTGCAGTGGGGAGGGAATTTGTTACCTCCTTAACCTACTACCTTCTTTACTGATTGGTTCCTTATCTTTACTTTCCTTTCTATAGTGGGGAGGGAATCTGTTGCCTCCTTAACCCACCATTCTGAACTGTTTCTGTGCTATGTATGAGTATGCATGCATAATGTAGTGTTATGTCTAACTCTTACATAATCACTACATAATCTCTATACTTGCACTACTAGCTTTACCTCTATGAGAGCATTCATGCGACTTTAAACATACTTCTTCTTCTTAGTCTACATTCTTTCTTACTTTAACATTTTCCCCCATTACTATAGGGCATCCATGCCACTATGGCACTCCTAATTGTCTATCTTAATTAGTGTAACGCCCTTTTTTCTTATCTCACAAAGAAAGAACGTCACACCATAAGGAAACTAAAATGAAAACGTGGAAAATAATAAGTGCGTTGATTAATTAAGACCCGGTTCATTTTTAACATGTGATTAAATAATTTGCACTCTTGAATGATAAAATAATCAAGTATTGAAATATGTGTACATATTTTTCTTTTCTCCCTTTTTTTTGAACCAATAATAAAGAGATAATAATAATAATTACAGATACAATAAAATCGATACAGAATTAAAAATCATACATTCACAATATATATATTATATGCATCATCCTGTTTAATTACATCATAAATTATACAAAAAGCAAAAGATATACCCACCCGACTTGATACAAATATACACATATTAAATACGACAAAACATCAGGCTTCCCTAAAAAGATAAATGGTTAGCCACCGATAGTATTAGCCCCTAAGACTAATAAGAAGGGACCGTAGCTAGGTCCTCCTCAGGGTCTTCCTCATCCGATGAAATTACCATCGGAGCGACTACATTTAGGGCAGAAAATCGAGCAGTGGAGAGGAAAGAGTCCTCTTGTGGGGTGTAGTACATATCAGCCCACATATCCCTAACGGGTAGGTAAAACTCCAAAATGACAAAAACAGTGAAATCGAAAATAGGAGGGTCATAGCGACCCCAAGCTAAAGACACTGTCAGCTCCCTGCGGTAAATGCATCGGTCTGTCTGCACATGTATATGCCAGCAATCGGGCCCTCCATGGAAGGTCATCCTAACATACCCCAAAAATCGACATGGGCATGACGACATCCTCAACAAGCTCTAGTCGTAGTACGGCCAAAAACCCAGAAACTTAGGTGTTTCCTTCTCTTCCTCACGAACGTCTTCTAAGTAGTACACAGACCGACAGAAATATAGAAAATACGTAAAGATTTGAGACACCCAGCTTTCATTACCAATATAGTAGCGAGAAAACAGAATGACACAGGACGCCCACATATCAATACAATTCAAATATCCAATCACAGTAATAATTAAAACTTACAGTAAAAGCAAAACAACAATAAATAACAGTAAGGATCTGCAATATCAGGTAGACAGCATCAATATTTCCAACAGTTAACAGTTCAAGTAATCAGAATAATATTGCAGTAATAAGAACAGATATTTTTTCACAGTTATAAATGCTTATGCTTAATGAATTATGAGACTAACAATTCACAATGCAAATGGTCCCAAGTTCCTACTCCATGGAGCTAGACATAAATATTTTCAGAGTAAATGATCAAAAAGTTATGTCAGTATCTCGTTAGCCTTAAAAATAGTGTGCTCATCTCATAAAAATATTTGCGCATTACGGCTTATACATGGCACCTCAACAGTCGATCACGATATAGGACAGTGTCTCGGTCCGGATCGTCGGTGTGTTTGCATCGGTCTATCCCACGACCCCAGTGGAGTTACCACTGTCCATTGTGAGACACCTGCACCCTAACGCCCCTAGGGCCAACCACTATGACCCTACGCTTTGTCTACTCGCACCCGCACAGAGGTGTTATTCAAACTACTAGGCGTACATCGCCTTTCCAACAATGTCCAATGGATAACACATATGCATGACGACACAATGTACATCATGTCTGTTTATCAATGATACACTTATCATAAAATATATCACAATGGCATATATTTATTTCTTAATATCAATATGTCATGATTTCATCGAATACCTAGTTCCACATAGGAACTCACAACAACATAGAACCAATTCTCAACATCAACATTTATACATATATGGTTCATTAATTATTACAAATCCATATTATGGATTTACATTTCCAAAGTCTTAAGCTTTGATCAAATATGAAAAACTTAGGTCAAATTGCCCTTAAAAACCGTGGCTCTCTTAAGAGTTATTACTCAACTTAATTTTTCCCATCTCATTATGGATTATGTATATCCCTAAATTCTTAATTTCCAAAAATGCACTAAGGCATTATTTAGCCTCAAAATTTTCTCTAAAACCGTGGCCTCCCTAGGTCACTAAGATTCCAATTTTTCTTCACATTATGCATTAGTTACTTGATACCTAATCACTTAAATTTTATTTCACCCAAAATCAATCCAATCCCTTAAATTCCAAGTCAAAATCGTGACCTCACCTTAGTGTAAAAAACTCTCAAATTTTCCATTCATTCATTCTAACATTTCCAAACATTCCAACACCACCAATGCATTCAAAATCATTATTAAATCATCAACATCAATTAAGAACACATACAGATGTAAAATCATTAATTAAAGCAAGCATACAATTATGGATTTCTCCATCAAACAATCACACAAAGTCTCCTCACCACCAATAATGGTAGAAGTGAGTAAATCTCCCTCTTACCTAAAGGAAGAACACGAAAATGGTCTCTTATTAGCTCATTGGTGGTTTCGGTTTTGAGCTTATAAAACCCTAAAATTTTCCAACACAAAGAATCAATATTAAGCTTGGAAAAAGATGGTTCTTTGGTCTCCAATGAAGCCATAGAACACGAAAATGGAGAGAAGAAAGAAGAAAAATGAAAACTTTACCTTAAAGTTTGAAGCTTTGCCTTGGAAGACAATGAAGATGAAGATGGATTTTGAAGAAATTTTCTAAATAGAAAGTGTAGAGGAGGTTGAGGTGAGTGTAGAAATGGTGTTAATGAAGAGAAAAGTGAAGAGAAATGGTCACTAATGGTGGCTGCAAAACCGTGGCCAAGGAGGAGAAGAAGAGAGAAGGAAGAGAGAAAATGAAGATGAAATCTAGAGAGAGAAATGGATAGATGAAAAATGAGTGAAAATGATTAAGTGTGTTAAGTGTGTGTGAGTAAAATTTTACTCCCCTTGGGCTATAGGTGCCACGGCAATGGAGAGACAGAAGAGGGTGGAGAGGTTTCTCCAACAAGCTAAGGGCATACTTGTCTTTTGGTGGTCAAAGCTTCTCAAAGAAGCTTTGATTAAAATACACTAAATTTGAATAAAAATATATTTGATTAGACATAAAGTGGATTACATTAGGATAATGTGATAGGGTTTTTAATATATGCCATTATCTAATGGACAATTGTTACAATTGACAGAAGTCAGTATTAATTGTCTACCGGATAAAATTTATACGGCGACTCGTTATTTTATCAGATAAAATTTCTCAAAAAATATAAACCTCGTAAACCGTGTCCAACCTCAGGTTTACTAAGATCTCCGGTCGATGTTTCCACAAATCAAGGTTCTCGGAAAAAATATCTCATTTTCCTGGCTCCACTCAGTTTGCACGTAAAACGAAGAATAATATTAAAATATTCTGCGTTCTCAGAAAAATCTAGAAAAATTTTCAAAAAATCACAAATATTATAAAATGAATATTTATAACAAAATAAATAAATTTTGGGGTGTTACAACTAGCATACTTGAACCTTACCTTTTCTCAATTCATATCTAGGCAACCCTTGGTTGCTTATTTCATGATTACTCTTAGTTCGTAATAACTAGGCACTAAGGCCCCTTATTCTTATCATTTAGGCACTTTTGCTAGCCAAATACTATAGCCTTCACTTTTGCTATACTTATCTATATACTTATATTTCACTTTCTCATTACTTTCCATGTGATATCTATGCAACCTTTTGTTGCATCTAGAACCAAACTTAGATCTAAGTCAATCCATATCTAATGGATGTACAATCTTTCCTTTAGGATGCTTAAAGGCCAACGCTTTCTCATACTTTATAGGTAATAATTTTTCACTTGACAACATCCCTATTTGTGCCTTAACACACTTTAGGAAACATATATAAATGATTTCATTTACTCTAGAATTTCAAAACATAAAAAATGACACCTTTGAGGTTCCAGGACTCCACGCTACAGCACAACTCTGTGCACACTGCGGTGCTTGTAGCCAAATCATGCTCACACCGTGGCACGGTGTTATCACACCGCAGTGCTCATAACAGAAACTAGATTCTACAGAAACGTGATTTCTGTACTCCCTTGATTCCAACCAATTTTCAATTACCAAATCAAAAACTTGAACTTTTCTACTCAACAATCATTATATAATATCAAAACACTATCTTAATATCTCAATCTAACATCAAAGCTCCAAGAAAACCCATTTTTCATACTCTTTAACTCATGGAAAATTAAGCATACAAACATATTTCTAGCTTCATTTACAATCAAACTTACTAGTTTCTAATTCAGAAACTAGTCCTTAAACTCACTTCCTCACCCAAACCCTTCTTTCCATCAAACCCTAAACTAAGAAAAGATGGAAATAAAAGGGAAAAGGAAGAGTAATCAAGCACCCTTACCTTGGTTGATGACTCTTGGCCTTGGCTTTTTCTTCTTCTCCTTCTTTTTCTCTTCCTTCTTTCTTTTTTTCTTCTTCGTTTCTCCTCCCCTGTTTCTGGCCAAACCAGCATGAGAGACGAGAGAGAAGTGAGAAATCTCACTTAAAAAAAAGACATGCCCCAAGGGCATTTTTATCTTTTCACAGGAATTTCCCACCTCTTAGGAATACTCTGATCTTATTATTTCAAGCTTTCTAACCTCCATAAGTATTAAAATAAATCATATGATTCATCTTAATACTTATTTTACCATTTCCTTAATTTTTTATATTTGTACTAAGTTCATTTGGTATTAAAACACTTACTCGGTGTGCTTAAAAATACCAAACGAACTCAGTTTACATTCAAACTTTAACAGTAACTTTCTTAACTCATTTATAACTTGGAAATAAACTATCCATGTTTATTTCCCTTAACTTAATCTTTAAAAACCATTTTCTGAGTCATTTTAGGCTATTTTCCACCTTCTGTGTTGCGACAAAGTGCTTAAACTAATTCAGTTTACCATAAAACTAAACTGGCGTGTTAAGAAAGTATAATAGTACCTCTGAGACCATATACAAGTCTAACATGTTTCTCAGGATGTTACACTATTTGCACTATTTTCTGGGTTTCCTTTTGTTCTTCAAGAAATTAGCCATTTCAAATGTAGGCAATTATAGGTGTCAACCAAGTTTTGTCGTCTCCCAGTAGGAGGACTTCGTTGTCTGTAATATTGGGATGTCTTGGATCACAGACTAATTGTTTATCGGGCTCTTAGTATTAGCAAGTTTTGATAGTATGTTAGCTCTGCAATTCTATTTTTCAGGGATATGCTCTAAACATTATCAAAACCTCCCATCAACCTTTTAACCTTGGGTAAGTACTTCTATAGTAGGGGCTTCTTAGCCTAATTTTTACCCCAGATCTGGGATGTCACTAACTATGAGTCACTACACAAGACTATATATGTGGTTCTCATCTCTTTCACCATATTAATGCCTGCAATGCATGCTTCATATTCAACTTGGTTGTTTGACGTAGGAAACTCGAACCTCAAAGAATGTTCCAGTACAAGGTCGACTTCATTTTCCAATAACACCCTGGCACCGCTTCCTTTGGGATTCGAGGATCCATCAACATAGATAATCCAGGAATGTGCCCTAGGATCGTCGGAGTCATGTGTGAATTCCACTAAGAAGTCAGATAATACCTAAGCCTTTATAGCTGGTCTTGGCTCGTAGGTAATTCTAAACTCAAAGAGCTCCACTGACCAAATGATTATTCTTCTCACGAAATTCGACTTTTGTAGTACTTGTCTGATCGGCTGGTTTGTCCTCATTATTATTGGATGACATTACAAGTATTGTCTCAGCCATCTTGCAGTGATCAACAATGCCAGAACTAGCTTCTCAATCTTCTAATAATGGATCTTGAGGCCTTTCAAGACTTTACTGACAAAGTAAACCAGTCTCTGACCTTCATTTGTTTCTCTTATCAGAACTGAGCTAATCACCTTGTTACTAACAAAGAGGTAGGTATAAAGTGTCTCACCGGGATCTGGCATTGTCAGAATTGGTGACGTGGACAACATCCTCTTCAGCTCATAGAAGGTGGCCTCATACTCCATGGTCCACTCAACATTCTTTTCCTTTCTTAGAGTTTTAAAGAAGGGAGGAGATTTTTTGGTAGCCTTGGCCAGGAAGTGCGTAAAGGTTGTTATACTGCCTGTTAACTACTACACTTCTTTAACGGACTGTGGACTGTGCATGTTAAGCATGGCTTGGCATTTCTCCAGGTTGGCCTCAATAGCTCAGATTGTCAATAGAAACCCCAAAAACTTGCCAGCTTGTACCCCAAAAGTGCACTTCTCTAGGTTCAATCCCATGTTGTGCTTCTAGATATTAGCAAAAATTTCTTCCAAGTCTTTGATGTGGTCACTAGTGTCCATCGTTTTAACTATTATATCATCAATATATACTTCTAGCATCTTACCAATATATCCCTCAAAGACCTTGTTTATCATCTGTTGGTAAGTTGCCCATGTATTCTTTAGTCTAAACGGCATGACACGATAGTAGTAACTCCCTATCTTGGTTATGAAGGCAGTCTTGTCTTCATCTCCTGGATTTATGGGGATCTGGTTATAGTCGGAATAAGCATCCATAAAGGAAAGTAACCTAAAAACCAGATCAGTTGTCCACCAGTTTGCCAATGTTGGGAAGTTGGTAAGGGTCTTTTGGACATGCTTTGTTCAGATCAATGTAATTAATGCATATACATCACTTCCCACTTGCCTTCTTAACTATGACCATGATACAGAGTCACATAGTGTAGGCGACCTCCTAATGAATCTGACGTCTAGGAGCTCCTTCACTTGTTTCTAGATCACCTCTTGCCTTTCAGGAACAGCCTTCCCTAAGTGTAATTTCGGCCAAGCCATCCAAGAGCATTCAAGAAGGTGCTAGACACTTGGTGACATGTTGAAGATCCACCCTTGAACAAATCTAAGGTCATTAGGAGCTCTTGAATGTCAACTAAAGTGGCCACCCCTTTGATTGAACTCCATGGCCATGCATTATGGAGGGGTTGTTTTTCACTTCATCATCTTCATTTCAATCATTTTAACTTATTCTATCCTTTCTTTCTTTCAAGAACACAAAGAAAACTCCATAGTTTCTCTTTCTTGAGCAATTCGGCCACCATCATAAAACCATTCCTCCACTCTTCTAAAATTTCATCCAACACCATTTTCTAAACCTAAACATCATTCTAAGAACATCTCTAGTGGAGAGTTTCTTCAAAATCATCCATTTGAAGCTTGGAAAACAACCTTCAAGTTTCTTTCCTACAAGATAAAAATCCTTGTTTCTTGTTTTTAACTTGATTCTTGATGTTCTAAGCCATTATTGACCCATGGTTTATTTTTTTTCAATCATAGTTATGACTTGTTAAAATTGTTTAAGCTTATTAGGGTTTTTCTTGGAGCTAGATGAAATCCATAGGAGGAGATCTAAGAAGGTTTTGTCTTCCTTATAGGTAAGAAAGAGATTTAATATCATCAACCATGTATGGTGGTGAGAAAATAGATTGGTTTGTGGTGAAGAATCCATAAGGATTCATTCACTTGGTTGTTTAATGTTTTTTTTTCTATTTGTGATTGATTATGTGTGCAAGCATGTCTATAGCTTTAAATTATATGGTATGTGTTTCATAGATGCATGATAATTATTGTAGGATGTGAATAACATGTTGAGGATTTGTATGAGTGTTCCAAAGAACACATTAAACTGACGATTTCACAACTAAAAAGAGAACCAAAATGTTCTCAAATATTTTCTAAAGCAAGGATTAGTTAATTAAATGGAATGAATGATTTTTACAAGGATTTAAAGAATGGAAAATAATTTTAAAGAAGATTTGTTAAAGATTTAGTAAATTTCGGCCAATATGCCTCATAATATACCTTTGATTCAAATTTATTTTCTAAGTATAGAGTAAGTAATTAATTCAAAGAAAACACAATTTCAAGGAATTTTTGGAAAATAAAATAAATGAACTTTCATTAGGAATTTAATTAGAGGAATTACGTATGAATGAGAAATTATTGAACACTTGAAAAATACTAACGTATAGCTCACCCTTTGAGTTTTGAAGCGCGTTAGCAAGTTTCAACGTGTAAATATTGGTTATAACTAAGAGGTAATTTTTAAAGGAAAACGTAGGAAATACCATTTAATGGATTTTCTAGACAAAATATTGTCCAAAATTAATTAAAAATAAACAAGTAATGAAGGAAGTTTCAAAATATAATTTAGAACGTAGAGAAAACATTTAGGTAGTTGAAAAATACTAGAAATAGCTTACGCGTGTTTAAAATAATAATTTTTAAGCTACGCGATTGAGAAAACGATTTAAAAACGTTACGTGATTGAGAAAACGATTTAAAAATATTTCATGATTTTAAAAACGTTGAAAAATATTTACGTGATTTGAAAACGTTTGAAAAAGGTAACGTAATTGTGAAAACGAGATAAAATATTTACGCGACTAAAAGGAATAGTAAGTTTACTGTCGGGCCAAAGTGGTGGATTCAGACATGTTGAGAAATAGTACTGTCAAGTGGAGACGTACTATATTTAGAAATGTTGAGACTGAGGGTATTTATGTAAATATAGTGACATATTGAGACTGAGGGTATTTACGTAATTATGGTTCATTATATTGGAAAATATTGATAATAAGGGTATTTCTGTAATTATGACTCATTATATTTGGAAATTCGATATTAAGGGTATTTGCGTAATTTTTGGTTCATGTTCATGCATTGAGAGATGGGTCAATTTGGTTGAAATTGACGATTGACTGACGAGATGAATTACACCGTGTTGGGGGTGTGATAGGCGTAGTGTGGTTCAATGAGTGAACTTGGAGCCGTTAGTGTGCGGAGGATTCCACATGTGGATAGTTGGTAGCTCCTCTGGGCTGTGGTAACGGGCAACACACTAGCGATCTCGACAAGCACTATTGTTACTTAAGATCTTGTGAAGACTGTCTGGTATAATGCTTGTTGTGCACGATGTTTTGACTGTGTACTAACTACACAATGATTTAACTGTGTACTATTTGCATGACGTTTGACTGTGTAATAGTTGGATGGGGCAGCCTGAGGTACTGATAGTTCTTCTGGGTCATTCTCTCTGATGTTATTGTGTTTAGCTTCATGGAGTAGGGGATGAGTCTGTGTACATTTGCATTTGTGGTTTGCATCATTATGTGGCATTTATATTTGGTTTGAGATATTTTGTATGTTGTGATAATATGATTTGTTGTAACTGATATAACTGTATGTTTTGTCATTTTCTTTACTGCTATGCTGGTAATGATGTAGATTGTCTCACCTCTTTGCATGTATTTTTCTATATTATATATTATATTCCGTAAAGATTTTGAGGAAGAGGAAGTAGTAGAGGAGCAGCCTCTAGATTATTTGTACCCAGATGAGGAACAGCAACCGAACGAGCAGCTTGAGGAGGGCGAGCCTCGAGATCATCCATATCATATGGATTGATTATGACATGGTATGACGTTACCAGAATATTTCTGTCTTCCGATGATCTCCCCGAAGAGGATCCTTTGGAGGATCAGAACTTTTAGTGTTATGCTTGGGCTAGTTTATGGTTTCTTTAAACCAGACAGTTTACTACTTTAATTAAATAGTTTGTAGTGTGTAAATTATTTGTACCTATTAAAGACAAAATCCTATGTATAATTATGGTGTGTATGTAATAGTTGGTTTTATTTCATGTTCTATTTATTTTATTTTAAGATATAATGTTCAAAAAAAGAAAATTTTCACAACTTATATTATTTATGTACTAAACAGTTTATAACTTGGGTAAGGTTTCATTATATTTATCGAAAATGTGACATCCCCAGTAGGGTGTTACACTAGTGACCATCACCATGCATATCGCACTAGCACTGAACAGAAAACACAGAAAAAAAAAAAAGCAAACCATCCGATCAACTATTCAAACTCATATCACCACTCTTCTAACATTCATCCTTAGCTAGATTTCAATTCAATTTCTTTGCTCATCTTTTCTTTATTACTTTTCATGGCTAGAACAACTCCAATAACATCAAGAAAACAACAAGAAAAACAAGAGAAAAATAAAGAAAAAACACAAGGAAGAAGGAGACAAAAGGAAGAGGAAACAAAGGCAAGAAAATACTAGCTATCAAGAGGAGACAAGGTAGGGGTTGTAACACCCCAAAATTTGCTATTCATTAGTAAATGTCTGATTTTACTGTTTTGTGAATTCTGTGTACTGTAAATTTATTTTGCCTATTCTGTGATTATTTTTTATCTTTGTGTGTGATTTACTCTAAGCTATAAAAATAAAAATTTTTGAGTTGGGAAAAATCCTTTTTGATTTATTCGGAGCTAGGGGAGCTTACTAAACCCGAATCCGAAAGGCACAATTCTTAATTTTATAATTTTTAGAATTTATCTATCAAATAAAATTTTTTTGTATTTTATTATCTAGTGGATAATACTTACTAACTTGCGAGTAGTATCTTCTGTCCATTGGATAATAGTTTCTGTAACTAGTGTTCTTTGGACAATAGCCTTTAGAGAAAGTCTTGATGACTTGTTTTGTGAACCAATTAGAAGACTTGAAGTTTAATGAAAACCAATAGAATCAAGTCAATAAAAATGGCTTGACTAGTTAGCCATGAAACTAGATTAACTAATTAAGTTAACTTAAGCTTAAGTAGTAACTAAATGGAACAAACTTGGTTGCCCTACACCATTGAGTTCCACGGCCAAGGAAGTTCTTGCACCTTCTAGGATGTGTGATTCATGCCATGATTCATTAAGCTTAAACCAATAGGAATTCAGGTGATCAAAGCATGATAATTTTGTGACATAAGCCATGTGCTAATCATAAATTTGTTAACAAAGTTTTGACTCTCCTTTTCTATGCATTTCCATGGCAAGCACATGTAAAAGGTGATATTTCATTTCATCTTCACCACACTTTGTAACTTAAGCCATTCTCTCCATTCTCTCACTTCCTAACACAACCAAAAACTCCATTTCTTCTCTTGATGAAGCTCTCGGCCAGCCATCCAAGGAGCACCATCCAAGCTTTCAAAATATTATCTAACCTCATTTCCTAAACCTAAACGCTATTCTAAGAACTTTTCATGTTGTGAACAAAGCCTAGTTATTCCATCTACTACCTTGAAAATCAAGCTAGAGTTTTCTATTCTACAAGGTAAAATTCTTGTTCTTGTTCCTAAGTTTGATTCTTGAATTTCTAAACCATGATTGATCCATGGTTTCATATCTTCAAGCTTTGTTTGTTACTTTGGTTTGGTTAAAGTTTGTTAAGGTTTTCTTGGAGTGATTCACGAAACCTATAGGAGACCAACCAAGAAGGATTTTTGTCTTCCTTGAGATAAGAGGGAGATTAACCTCATCAACCATGTGTTGGTGGTGAGGAAATGGAATTGTTTGTGGTGAAAAGTCCATAAGGATTTATTCACTTGATTGTTTAAAGTTTTATTATTTGTGATGGTTTGATTGGTATGCTTTTATAGCTTTGATTATATGCTTAAATATGTGATTATGAAAGCATGTTGATTATTGTATAAAGTAGGATGTGATTCACATGATGAGGAAGTGTATGAAGGCTCCAAAGAACCCTAGGGGCTCACGGCCTCAACATCAATTTTTGAAGCAAAATGTTCTAAAATTATATTACTAATATGGATTAAGTGGTTTAATAACAAGAAATTGGATTAAAGGCTTTTCAAACAATAATGAGATAGAAAATAAAGAAATATCATTTATGAAGCACAAATAGATTTTTGGCCAACATGCCAAGGTTTGGTGTTTTAGATCCAAAATTATTTTCCTAAGTGTAGACTTAGGTAATTAATTAACAAGAACTCAATTTAATGGTAAAAAGGAAGTAAACAAATTTTTAGAATGGATTTAGTGAAAATAGGTCATAATGAGAAATAAAATTAAAACTTGAAATTTACTAATATATAGCTCACCCTTTGGGTTTTGAAGCGTGTTAGAAAATTTCGAGCTGTAATATCTAAATAAAGCCAAAGAAGTGCAATTTTTGTAAGAAATAGTAGAAAATACTACTTAAAGGATTTTTAGTGAGAAAATATTATAAAAAAGTCCAAAATTCCCACATTATGTAGAGAATTTTAAAAATAAGTTTAGAAAGCTAAGAAATATTTTACGTAAGTGAAAAATATTAAAAAAATCTTACGCGATTTCAAAATAGTGATTTTTAAGCTAAGCGATTGAGAAAATGATTTAAAATCGCTACGTGATTGAGAAAATGTTTAAAAATCTCTACGCAATTTAGAAAACATTTGAAAATATTTCAGCGATTGCAAAAATATTGAAAAATACTTGTGCGATTTGAAAATGTAAGAAAAATATTACGCGATTGCGAAAATGTGATAAAATGTTTACGCGATTGGAAATAATAGCAGTTTGTTGTCGAGTTGTTGTGGTGGGCCCAGTTGTGTTGGAAAGTAATATCGCCAAGTGAGGGCATGTGTTTGTGAAAAATAGTGATAATGATATTTGTATGTGTATTCTGAATCATATATCATGCATTGGAAAGCATGTAAGCTTTGTTAGTAAAGGCAAGTTGCCTAGGAGTTGAATGTATACCTTTGTGTAGGTGAAAATTGCGTAGTTACGATCAATTATTAATCTTGGAGGTGCCAGGGCGCGGAATGTCATTTGTGGCCAGATGGTAGCACTTCTGCGTCGTGGTATCTGATGCAAACGCACTGACGATCTCGACGGAGTTGTTACTCTTTTTGTGGTTAGTTGAGGGTATCTTGT
Organism: Ormosia emarginata; assembly: GCA_029884605.1. Classification (NCBI taxonomy): domain Eukaryota; kingdom Viridiplantae; phylum Streptophyta; class Magnoliopsida; order Fabales; family Fabaceae; genus Ormosia; species Ormosia emarginata. Next base: position 18,034,859 of record JAQQTP010000079.1, read on the forward strand.
ATAAGTCATTTTGCGGCATTTTGATATGAAATCTTAGCACTTGAATTGGGGTTGACAATATACAGATATGTACTCCTGATCTTTCTCTCCGAAATTATGATTAGCTCCATGGAGTAGGAAATGGTCTGTGTATATATGCATAGTTAGTCTGTATAATGAGGTGATAATTACATTATCTGATATATTATCTGTGATGTGATAACATGATTCAATGTGTTAATATTGTATTTGTATATTTACTATCATTTTCTATACTACCATACTGGTATTGATGTAAGGGATCTCACCTCTTTGTTATATTGTATTGTTTTATTGTGTATGTTTAATGAAGATCATGGAGACGATGAGGCAGGAAATTCTACTTTCCATACTTGATAGTTTTTCCTTGTATTTACTTTTATGGCGTCGAGGCATCAGGTGCTTGGTTTTGTTACAGTACAGTTCCATAGAGGAACTGATGCTTGGAGGTTTGATAAGGGTAATGAGCGTTTTGTGTATACTGAGGACTTGACTATGAATCTTAGTGGGACATGTGATGGAGTTCCAATCATGTCAATGAATGTTTCTGTTCGTTTGGAGTTCCCGATGCCTATTCGAGAGCTTTAGGGTCGTAGTATCTATACCCTAAAGGAGGATTCAATGGTGTTGTCTGCTAGGACGCCAGCCTGGAGACGGATGTATCTGCCGGGGTTCTTTGGTGATGATACCGAGGAGGAGGATCCTTCCAAGGGCCCAAATCCTTAGTCTTTAGGAGTTTTAGTTAAGCAGTTATGTTTTAATGTATATGTGGTACATATTTATCTTTTGGAGTGGAATGTATTTATGTAAATTATTTGTAAACAAGGTTTCAGTATCTATGTACATTATAGTGAGTTTTATTCAGCTACAATATTGTACTCATGTTTTATTTATTTTCAGTTATCCGTAAATGAAATTTTGAAATTAGTGTTTTTACAAGATTAATTCTATTACAACTTGTGTAAGTTATATTAGTATTAAAATATGACACCCTACGGTGGGTATTACAGAGGTTGTTACCTTCTATTTGGTCATCTTTTTCTTTGTTTTTAATTGATTTAAAATTCTATTTTTCATGTCCAAGAGATACACGGCAAAATCGAAATTTTGTGAATGATTATTGGCTTCAATATGTTAATACTATGCCATTGATTCTTCAATGAAATGTGTGATGTAGTAAATGAAATTTTTGTGTTCTTTGGCTATGTTATCCATAGCTAAAATGTAATAACCCTTAAACATATGTTAGACTGGTGAATGCTTGCCAAAGGTAGCATTTGACTTATTTAGCATGCTGGTGAAGTTTTGTGATAAACTGAGTTCGTTTAGGCACTTAGTTGTAACACAGAAGTTGAAAAGTAGCTTAAAATGACTCAGATAATAGCATAAGTTGCTAAGTTGAGGAAAATAAATATAGAGAGTTTGTTTCTAGGTGACAAATAAGCCAAGTAAGATATGGTAAAAGTTTCAAGAGAATCAAAGTCAGTTTGGTATTTTTAGGCTTATTGGTAGTGCATTTTAATACCGAATGACTAGCAACTGATATAGAAAATGACGAGAATTGTGAAACAATAATTTAGATGAATTGAATGATTTATTCTAAAGCTGTTGGAAGCTGAAAAACTTGAATTAGTATAATTCAGGTGTCCTTAGCAGATATAAGTTTCAGTGTAGAAACTTAAGTTAATCTTTTCTCTTAATTTCCTCCATGTCCCACCCCCTATTTCTATCTTTTCTCTCGGCAGAATGAAGAAAAACAAAGAAAGAAATGAAGGAGAAATGAAGGAAGAGAAAGGAGAAAGGGGAAGAAGGGAAGAAGGAGAGGAAGAAGATCAAGGATCGAGCTTCAAGATCAAGAGCCTTCAAGAGGTAGGGGTTTAAGACTTTTACTCATCTACTTTCTCTATATTCTCTATGTATGCATATAAACAACCTAATATGCTAAATGGAGTTCTAGAGATGCTAGTTGTGTTTGGTTTGCATGGATATGTTTCTTAGATCAATTATGACTTGTTCATGTCATAAAATGAATTCAAAAACCTAGAAATATTCGTTTAAACCATTGATGCCCATTTTGGGATTTAGGGTCAAGCATGCATGATTTTGGTTCAAGAATCCAAATCAAGAGGTTTAGAATGGTGATTAATGTTTCCTAACTATTAATGAACTAGTTAGGAACTTAGAATCACTTAGAAACTGATTGGAAATTGCCAAAATCCGTGTAAATGACCATTGGAACAATACCACGCCCTGTAGAATTATGTAGAATTGTGTTTCTGTTATGGGTGCCGCGGCGTGGGGAGTGTGGCGCCGTGACGTGAGGCCTGAAAACCAGAACTGGAAAATTCTGAACAGCCTGCAGTGTTTGTTGCATAACTTGGGCTGTAGATATCGGATTGACCTGATTCCAACAACATTTTAAAGCTAAGAATAAGGCTTAATGTGGTAAAAATTTCAGAATTTTCTACTAAGCCAATTAATACCAGCTTCTGTTTGAATTTTAGACAAATTCTGCAGAAAAGGCATTCTAGCAGCCAGTAAACCAGATTGCATAATTTCTTATTCTGATATCGTATGGACATGAAACTAGTGCCATTTTAAAGATAACATAAAGGGCTTATTGCCTGTAAAATTGTATATTTTTCCCACTTATGGTTTCTTCCCAATTACAATTTAAAGTCAGGTCAAAATCGAGTGAATCAGAAAATAACCCGTTTAGGCTCCTACAAAATGTCGCATAACTTTGGCTATATTTATCCAAATGGGGTGAGGTTTGTGGCATTTGAAAGATATGAGGGAAGGTTAGATGACTGTAAAATCTCAGAATTATTGAAGTTAGTATGTGCATTTGGCGCACTCATGAAAAACAACCTTTTTAGGCAAAAATTAAAGGGTTTTTGAGAAAGTTTAAGCCCTAAAAACTTTAGTAGCTTCTTTAATAGTTAAAGTTGAATTACGAAAGTGTAGTAGAAATGTGTTTGCTCTTTTATGGGCTAAACTTGAATTAAATGCTCCTTTATTAAGCTTGGAATGAAATGTATGCATGATATTGATGTATTAATGTAACGGATTGAATGACTTATGAAGTAAATCATTATATGCGCTTAGTATGAAATGAATGACATATGTGAATGATGTTGATGTTATAATACATTGAATATACCATGTATGGTATGGATAAGGTTGATGAACATGATATTGGGAAGCAATATAAAAGAAAGGGTAAAGGTAGATGAGGTTGAATGAGTCTCTCTCTACAAACTTGTATAGTAATATACAATGGAAAGTTTAATGATTATGGTAATTGTTTCCCTATTATGTAAAGAAAAGTACAATTATGTAAAAAGTGAAGGAAGGAAAGATTTTAATACTTTTGCATGTTTTATTTTCAAACTTGTTATTTGATGTTTCCATGTATTGTAAATTTATGCTTGGACAAAAGGGCTCCAAGTGGCTTGGACAAAAGGGCTCCAAATGCCAAAGTTATGAATGTTTGGTAGTACAAGGAACAAAACGGCATCCTGCCTACTCAGAAAACAATACAAGGAGGTGTTCTCCTTTGGCAGAAACAAAATGCATGGTCCTAGGTTTGGTCCCAATGAAGGGCTATAACCTGAAGGAGGGGATTCAATAATCCCAATGAAGGGTTGTAGTCCGAAGGAGGGGATTTAATACTAAGCCATGTGAACAATACGGAGTAGATTAACACAGCTTCTCGAGAGTTGGAGCTCTGGCTAGGGGTGTTACATTAAAATATGCTTCCTGGAACAAAAAGGCTTCATGGAAATATTCAAATAACATGAGTTTTCTAAAATAAAATCATTTCAAAGAATTATTACATGAACATACTTTAGGATCCTCATTAGACATAATCATACATTATCATGTATTGCATAAAAATTGACAATTGTATAGGCAATCGTCTTGTTTTGATTCAATGTGAAGGTTAAGGTTAAAAGCTTATTATAAAAGGTTGATAGTAGTATTTAAAGTGAATTAAGTGTTGTTTATAGTATGATGATAAATGTTTATGGTACATGTCATTTAAGTTGTGATGTTTGAATTGATTTGTTATGATATAAATGAATTATTTTGTAATTGAATGAACTGTCTGCTTTGGGAAAGGAAAGGATTGAGTTTTGGCTATGCCACCTTTCTAAACAATTAAGTACAATTTGTTATCCAAAGTAGCTGGATTTACCATGATCTTACGATTTCAAACTTACTACTGAGAATTATTAATTCTCACCCCAGATATTTTATGTTTTCCATGATAAATCCAGAGGAGGATCCAAACAAGCGCAAGGCAAGGCGATGAAGACTTAGTTAAGCTATTAATGCAATTATTTTGGTTCTATAATTATATTAATAGTTCTGTAATTAAATGTATGTAATTAATTTGTGAAGATTTGTAATCTCAGACAGATCAAATAGATTTATAGTAAAGAGCAAGTTTCCAGAGGTGTAAAATGTCTTACTCTCTTGCTACCTTAAAGGCTCTATATATTTATCTGTTAAATAGATATTAAATAGGTTGTAAATTACACTTTAGTTAGAAAGTGGCATACTAATTCTGTATACTTAGTATACGTAGGGTATACTATAGTATCTAGCATTGGGATCTTACATAAAATAGAGCCATGTAGGAAGTGGATGCTTAGTATATGATCTATTCTTGTTTCCATGATTTTGAGGACTTTGTGAAGTGATTAAACATGTAAGAATCAAAGATGATGAGTTTAAGGCCAAACCTTACCCTAGGTTGACTCACGACCAAGACAAGATTTAGATGAGAGTTCTTTGTTTTGATTTGTTTTGTATATCCTATAGGTTATTATGTTGAGTTTGGGATGTTGATGATAATGTGATTATGGTTGTAATTGGGCTGAATTCTCTAAAACAAAATGTTGTCCTGTTTTAGATTATTAAGGCCTATGCATAAGTTTCATATGTAAATGCAAGATTTTGATTGGAAATTCTAAGGATTGTATTAGATTTCTATGTTGCTTTATTGAGTAATTAAATAAGTGATAAACTAAGAAAGTGTTCACGAAGTAGGTCATGACACCTCTTATGCTCAATTTCTTATCCTTAGTCATATATGCTTGTTAATGGATGATTAAAATATACTTTCATACTTGAGATTTCAATAATTAGGAATTTAATAACACATGGCCAAGTAGGCCAAATCTTTAGAGTTGGAATAATCTCCATGTAGCATCCAATGTTTAAGAGCTTGAATAATGCTTGGATTACTTGTTTTAGCCGTGACTTTGATGCTTGGTTATCTTTGAAATTGTTCACTGGTGTGAACTTGTGAAATAAAATTGTATAGTTGTTATGTAGTGTACTTTAAGGTTGAGCTAGATTATGTGTGATTGACTGAACAGTGCTCATGAGAATTGAAATTGAATTGTATGTGAGGATTTTGGACTTTTATCCTTGAATGAGAAAGAAATAGTCTTAATATCCTTTTTCCCACTCAGTATCCTTTTTATGTGAATTGTTGTTTCACTTGGTATAGTGGATTTTAGAGTTGATCCTGTATGGGGGGAAGGTATCCAAAATTCCATTAAAATCATGGAGATGATCATATGTGAGGAAAAGGATAATGTATTCTTGAAATTCCTCATTACGTTTCCTTACTATGTTTCCCTCATAGGATACTAGTGATATAGAACCTGAGCTATATGAGGTGGCTCTCACCTATTATGGTGCGTGTGATAAGGGTTTTTTTAGAATAAGCGAGTATTTGAATGAGCACTGAAATGGATTTGAAATGAATTTGAAATGGATTTGAATTTGTATCTCATATTTTGATTTAATGATATTGTAAGGAACATTGAATGAATCTGAGATTATGTTTCCTATTTGAAAATTGTTTATGAAAGTATTATGAATATAAATGGTGATGTTTGTTAATAAATGTTTTTGAAAACTATTAATAATTGAAATTCTATTCGAGAAAAGAAATGACCAAATTAAGCAGTTTGCCATCTTTCTAGCTTATATATAACTTGAGTTTTGAAATGTATTTTTTCCCCCGAAACAGCTGGAAGTATTATGATAACACATATTTTAAATAAGTATTATTGTGAATTCTTAGAATTCTCACCCCTTTCTGTTTGTTTTTCCATAATATAATCAGGGACACATGTAACGCCCTTTTTTCTCCCTTGGTCATAATGGGTAAGAAGAAGGAACGTCGCACTATAGTGAAACGACACACAAATGATTATGGAAAGTTTGAACATTTTTTTTCTTTTCTCCAACCTGAATCCGGTTAAAACTTCCATTTAATGTACATATATACCTGTTTGTAAATATATCGCGTGATTGAGTTAAAATTAAAAGCTCCTCTTTCATATAAAACTTCTGTCAAAAATTTCAAAGAGAAATCAACGTGGAATGAAATATACGACCATACACAATATGGATAATTACATACTTTGTACCAGAAATACAAGCCTGTTTAAATTACATTTCCAAAAATATACAAAAAGCAAAATGTGTACCTACCCCAAGAGATACAAATATATACCCACTAATCCAGTAGTACATCAGGCTCCCTCAAAATAAACGGACAGCCATCAGTAGCCATCAATTAAAACCAACCCTAAGACTGCCTGGAACGAGAAGGAACCGTAGATGGATCCTCCTCAGGGTCCTCGTCGTCCGACGAGACATCCATCGGGACGACAGAACAGTGGGCAGGAGCTCGGGCAGTAGACAAAAAGGAATCCTCACGACGGGTATGATACATTTCACCCCACATGTCCCTCACAGGCATATAGAACTCCAGCCATACAAAAGCATGAAAATCCAGAATAGGAGCGTCATAACGTCTCCACGCTAAGGACACCATCACATCGCCGTAGTAAACACATCGATCAGTCTGCACGTTGATATGCCAGCAGTCCGGACCTCCAAGAAAGTTGATCCGCACGTAGCTAAAAAGTCTACGGAGTCGAAATGACATCCTCAACAACTTCGATCTCAGTCGAGATAAGGCCAGAAACCCTAAAACTCAGTGGTTTCCTTGTCCTCATCACGAGCGTCTTCTCGAGAGCACACGATCCAACCAAAATACAAAATAGAGAAATTACCGAAAGAGGTGAGATTTCCAGCTTTCAGTACCAACATGATAGCAAGAAAATAAACGGCGTCGAACGCCCACATAAGACACAGTTAATACATACAAGTACATTAATACCCGAAAGTAATTAATGAGAGTAAAGCAACAAAGAACAACAGTTAACATTATCCATAGCCAGCTAGCAACATTAGCATTACCAAGAGTCAAATAATATCACAGTCATAATAGTAAACACATTATCCAATCATAAATGCTCAATGGACCATGTGACTGACAACTCACAATACAACAAGGGTACCAAAGTTCCTACTCCATGGAGCTAGACGTAAACATTTTCGGAGTGAATGATTAAGGAGTAATACCAGTATCTTAGTAGCCTTAAAATATAGTGTGCTCTCTTTCATAAAATTGTTTGCGCAATGGCTTATACATGGTACCTCAACAATTGATCGTGATATAGGACAACGTCTCAAGCAGGATCGTTGGTGTGTCGCATTGGTCTATCCCACGGCCCCAGTGGAGCTACCACTGTCTATTGTGAGACACCCACACCCCAACGCCCCCAGGGTCAACAACATATGACACCTACGCTTAGTCTACTCGCACCCGCACAAAGGTGTTATTCAAACTCCTAGGCAACACGGCCTTCTCAACAATGTCCAACGGACAACACGCATGCATGATGACACAATGTCCAATCATGTATGTTCATCAATGATGCATTCAACATAAGCATTGCCTCAATGGCACATAAGCATTAATCACTGTCCAACATGACATATCAACAACACATTTATTAAAATATTGCCTCAATGGCATATCATCAATCTTGTCTCATTGAGTACTAAATCAATAAGTGCATAACCCACATAGGGAAATCACACTTACATCAATAATTTTCAGTATTAATATATGTTCCTTATTTCACACATACCACAATTTCCATTTCATGGATCCAAGAATTCTATTTTCAAAATCATTTCTTCTCTATCGGTATGAATACATATTCCTGTCACATTTAAGTAAAGTAAAATCCTTGAATCCAGGGTTCTTAGGTTATGTTTGAGTTACAAAGGACAAAGAACCATAATCTCAATCATTTCCAGCTCAAAAATCTCATTTTTGGGTCTTGGTAATCGATTACAATACCCTGGTAATCGATTACCAGCGGAACAGAATCCCTGTAATCGATTACAATCTCATTGTAATCGATTACAATCTTATTGTAATCGATTATGTGATTTCCAGAACCACGATTCGTAACTTCAAGGCCTTGGTAATCGATTACATAGCCCTGGTAATCGATTACCAATTGGACAGAACCTCCGTAATCGATTACCCACGAGTTGTAATCGATTACGTGATTCCCAGAAGCACCACTTCGTGACATCAGAGGCTTGGTAATCGATTACACCACTCTTGTAATCGATTACAAGCTAGACAGAATCTCTGTAATCGATTACACACAAGACGTAATCGATTACCAGATTTCCAGAATCACGATTTCATACCCTTAAGAGCTTGGTAATCGATTACAAGCCTCGTGTAATTGATTACCACGCGTAATCTTGCAGAAAACAGAGTTCTCCAGGTCCTTTAACTCAAACCAAACCAATCATTATCATATTTAATCAACTAGTTACTCAAATATATCTTCAAATCATGCAAGAGGCATCAATAAATCATACAAACTCAACAAAATGCACTATCATGAAGAGCAACATAAAAATGAGAGAACTTTGTACATGGATTCAGAAAACAATAACAACACTCATACAAGACATTCCCTTACTACCAAGATTGGTTGAAGAGGATCATCTCCCTCTTACCTATTTGGAAGACAACACAATGTGCCACTCCTTCTTGCCCTAGATTTTCGTTTTCCCCCTTCAAGAAAACTCCAATGTGAGTGATCACCACAATGTCCACTCAAACCATGAAAAATAGGTTCTTGGTCACCAAGGTGGCCAAGAGAAACGAAAATAGCAAGAAAGATGGAAGAAAGTTGAAGGCTTTACCTTAAAGCTTCAAGCTTTAGCTTCAATGGCGGAAGGAAAATGGAAGAAGAAGAAGAACCGAAAGATGGCAACAATAGAGGACTTGGAATGGTATAAGAAAGCAAGAATCCTTGATGATGAAGTAAGCAACGGATGACTGCCTCCAGGAGTGGTTGCACGGTGGAGAAGAAAAGAGGAAGAGAGGGAATGGAGAAATGGGTATTTGGGGTTTAGAAAAATGAGAGTGTAATATTAGGAAGAGGAGAGGAATTACTTGGGTTTCCCCCCTATAGCTTCTGCCGTAGAAGAGTGGAGAAGGGAGAGAGAAAAATGTGTCAAATAGGAAGCTTCTTGGAAACTTCCTACAAGAGGTTTTAATTAACTAAATTCTCTTTTTCTTCTTTCTTGAAAATAGGGCTAAAAAGGGTTTGACACAAGGTAATTTTTTGAATAATGCGATAAGATTTTTATTACGTGTTATTATTTATTAGACGTAATTATAGTTGGCAGAAGTCAGCATTAACAAATCTGACAGACAAATTCTTTGCAGTATTTTATTATTTCATCTGTTAAAATTTCTCGAAAAATGTGAAACCTTGTAAACTATGTCCGGCCTCGGGTTTAGTAAGATCCCCTGTCGACATTTCCATAGTTCAAGGTTCTCGGAGAAAATATCTCATTTCTCCGGTTCCGCTCAGTACACACGTAAAACGAGAAATATATTAAAATATTCTACGTTCTCAGAAAATTACAAGAAAAATTCCAGAAAATCACAAATATTATGAGATGAATACCGATAGTAGAAAAATCAAATTTTGGGGTGTTACAACACATACTTCAATCAGTAGACACTGGAAGAAGACGTAGAATAGATTTTGATATTATTATGTATTTGACATGTATTTGTAATACTTTGTAATAAATTGTATAAATATTTTGTACTATAATATATTTTGCACAATGTACTTCGTAATGTATGTACAATATTCCAATCCATAACAAGCTCATATTTTCTATATAGCATTTTAATGTAATTTAAAATTACATTACTAGTGTTATGTGACATGCTTAATTTTAATTGCTAATACGTAATTCCAAATACGTAATTAATAATTGTTTTAAGGAAGTTACAAGGGTTACTCGGGATAGTATTGTTTAACAACGTACTGTTACATATAGGTTGAGTGCACCAACCTGATAAGCATACTATCACTAAGTATTTGGTAGTGTGCGGCACACATTCACTCCATACCTTTAGATAATAGAACTCAGAGTTATATGAGGTAGCCCTACCTATTGAGGTACATTGATATGAGTTCTGGAAATATGCTTTGAAAGATTATGATAAATAAGCACTAGTAGAAGATTTAATCATGATTGAATATCTCCATATCATCATGAGAATGATATTGATATATATCATAGAGTTGATTATGAATGTTTACATTATGGGAGTATGTAAATATTCTAGTGATAGAGGGTTATGACTCATATTTGATATGTATATACTTGATGTAACCTATGATTTATTAATGTTGGTTGATTATGAATTATTGAGTAATGATAATAATTGAATTTCTGTCTTAGGAAGAGAACATAATCATTTTGGCTTTTGCCACCTTTCTATATTATATTTGAAATATTGATTTCATTTCCTGAAGAAGGTAGAGTTATTACGATGTCATTTTATATCTCAGTACTACTGCGAGATCCTCCTATAAAAAAAAATTGTTTATTTTATGATAAATACTCATTTTATAATATTTAGAATTTTTAGGAATTTTTTTGGAATTATTTTAATTACTTGATTATTTTAATATTTTTCTTGACTTGCGTGCATCTTTCTAGGCTGGACATAGTTTACGAGATTTACTTTTTTTGAGATTTTATCTGATAAATAAAATTATAGTACATTTTATTATCCATTGGACAATAAATACTAGTTTTGTTAATTGTAACTTTTGTCCACTGATAATAAACTTAGTACAGTGTTACTCATCTTTTAGAGAACACATTAATGACATCAAAATGATGACATCATCACCATGACATCACCTTTGACTTTTCAAAAAACTAAAATTTGGCTTGTTGGAGAAGCTTGGAGGAAGCTTCTAAGAAATTTCCTATTGGCTTGCTTGAGAAGCCATTTCTCTCTCTCCTCCTAGTATGCTCCACGGCAATGTGGAGGTAAATGTGACAAAATATCACTTTTTCCATTTCACCTATCACCTTTCATTTTCATTTCAAAACACTTTTCTATCACTTTCTCTCTCCACTTTCCTTTTCTCTCATTTCTCTCTTCTCTTCTCCTCCTTCTACCTCACGACCACTTTCTCAAATTCTGAAAGAGAAGAAGTTGTATGTCAAGCTGTCAAAGTGTGAATTTTGGTTGGAAGAAGTCAAATTTTTGGGGCATGTGATTTCAAAGGAAGAAATTGTTGTAGATCCATCGAAGGTTGAAGCGATTCTTCAATGGGAAAGACTCAAGACCGTGACGAAGATCCGTAGCTTCGTGGGATTAGCCGGATACTACTGAAGGTTCATTGAAGGATTTTCCAAGATAACAGGACCTCTTACCCAGCTTACGAGGAAAAATCAAGCTTTCGTATGGACGGACGCATGTGAAGAAAGTTTCCAAGAATTAAAGAAGCGATTGACTTCTGCACCAGTGTTGATTCTGCCTGACCCCAATGAACCATTTGAAGTGTTTTGTGATGCTTCCTATCAAGGATTAGGATGCGTGCTCATGCAAGACAAGAAGGTTGTAGCCTATGCTTCAAGACAATTGAGAGTGTATGAGAAGAACTACCCAACACATGACTTGGAGTTAGCCGCAGTGGTGTTTACTCCGAAAATATAGAGACATTTTCTATATAGAGCAATGTTCAACATATTCAGCGACCACTAGAGCCTGAAGTACCTATTTAAGCAAAAGGAGCTGAATATGAGGCAAAGAAGATGGTTGGAGTTTCTAAAAGACTATGATTTTCAACTCTAATATCATCCTGGAAAGGCAAATGTCGTGGCAGATGCTTTGAGTAAAAAGATGCTTAGCGTTTCTACCATTTAAGGAAAAAGAGTTAATAGAGCAATTCAAAGATATGTGGTTGTCGTTAGAAATGACATCGGAGGAAGCTTATCTAAGTATGGTTACTATTTTGAATGATCTAATGGAAGAGATTCGAGAGAAACAGAAGGGTGACCAGTTTTTGCAAGATGAAATAGAGTTGATAAGGTAAAACATGGTGTCAACAATTGAGGAAGGACCTGATGAGATTCTGATGTTCAAAGGTAGAATATGTGTACCTGATGATCTAGAGCTTAGGAGGTTAATTATCGAAGAAGTCCATATAAACAAGTTAAGTATACATCCTAGAATGACCAAGATGTATCAAGATCTGAAACAGATGTACTGGTGGCATGGAATGAAAAGAGACGTTGCCAAGTATGTGTCATCTTGCTTGGTTTGTCAGAAGGCTAAGGTTGAACACCAGAGACCTTCCGAAATGTTGCAACCTTTGACTATTCCCGAATGAAAATGAGATAGTATTGCAATGGATTTCGTGACTGGATTGGCAAAGACCCGAAGAGGATGTGATTCAATATGGGTAATTGTTGATTGGCTTATGAAGTCTACACACTTCTTGCCAATTAACATAAGGTACTCGATGGAGAGATTGACTCAGGTATATATTGGTGAGATTGTTAGACTTCATGGCGTACCTTCCAACCTCATTTCTGATAGAGATCCGAGGTTCACATCAAAGTTTTAGCAAAGTCTACAAGCAGCTTTGGGAACAAAGCGTCGTTTGAGTTCTACATATCATCCACAAACAGATGGACAGTCTGAGAGAACAATTCAATCTTTAGAAGATCTGTTAAGAGCTTGTGTTTTGGAACAAAGAGGAACTTGGAACGAAGTCTTACTCTTGATCGAATTCACTTACAACAATAGTTTTCGCTCAAGTATAGGGATGACACCCTATGAAGCCCTATATGGACGACGTTGTAGAACGCCTTTGTGTTGGTACCTAGACGGAGAACATCTCATATTGGGACCCGATCTTGTACAACAGACGATAGAAAAGATTAAGGTCATTCAGGAAAAAATAAGGACAACTCAAAGTAGGCAGAAGAGCTATACGGACAAGAGATGGAAGCCTCTAGAATTTGAGGAAGGCGATCATGTATTTCTTGTAACACCCCAAGTTTTCTAACTATTTGACAGTAATTTTAATAGTTAAAATAGAATTCTACTGTTTAGTGATTTCTGTGTACTATAAAATTATTTTGAGTATTCTGTCAGTACATTTGATCGTTTTGTGTGATTTACTCCGTGTCAAGAAAATAATAATTTTCGGACCAGGGAAAATCTTACTTAATTTAATTATTATTATTAAGTCTTAATTATTTTACGTAATCTAGTTTGATTTTCGTAAGTTTTATAATTTTTATGATTTTGTAGATGATTATAAAATTTTTATATTTTTTGATTATTTTAATATTATCCATAAGCTATCTGTGGGCCCAGGTGGGCCCAAAAAAGTGAAAATTTTTCTGTAGCTCGAAAGTTTTGTACTATTGAGACGGGGACGGGGGATCTTACTAAACCCGAAATCGAAAACAGTTTTTGAAATTTTCTTTTACTATGTTTTGTACTGTATTTAAATATCGGACGATAAAAATACAGTAAAAATATTATTCGTAGGGTTATAATAGATAAAAATAATTATTGTACTACATAGTCAACATTAGTGGTTATGACGACTTTATGATGGACCAATAGGAAGTAAGCTTAATGTTGAAGACTTTGAATATCAACCATCGATTTAATCAACGGTGAAAATTTGGTCTTATAAAATGGCTAGGACCATTTATGACCCTTGGATGTAAAGTAAGAAGGAGTCATCTTGACTTTTTATTTTGGAGATACATCTAATGGCTAGGATTTCAAGGAGGAAAGATCCAATGACCTAGATTAAGTCTTCTAATCTAAAGGCTATACCTAGAATCTACATTAATCCTAACCATTGATCTAATCAATAGTTAATAATGCTCTAAATGGTGGCTAGTAAAGATGGTCACTTATTGAGTGCATAAGGAGGGGGAATGGTTTTGTGAGGCTTTAAGGCTATAGCAAAGTTCAAGACACCATTATTACTCATTCTTGATCATTCCAAAAAGCTAAGCACATAAAAAATTTTCTCTCCTTTTCCTTCAAGCTAGCTCACGGCCATGACCCATAGAACACACCATCACTCTTCAAAAATTTTAAACAACCTTATTTCTTGAATCTATACCTCAATCCAAGACACTTCGTAGTTTGGAGCAAGTTCTAAATCCATCATCTTCAAGGACTTTCTTCAAAAGCAAAGTTTTAGAGTTTTATGGTGAAGTGTAAGGAAACTTCACTTCTTATCTCTTTTTCATGTTCTAAGCCATGTTTGATCTATGGTTCACCTTGTTCAAGCTTAATATACTAATAAATTTGTGTTTTGTTTTGTATTGGAGAAGCCCTTGGTGGTGAAGGACTTGGAAAAAGAAGCAAAACAAGGAGCTTGGGAGGTTCTTCAAGAGGTAAGAGGCAGATTCATCTCACCAACCAAGTATGGTGGTGAGAGATGGTTTTGTATTTGATGGATGATGAATCCATGTGAAGATTCATATCCATGGTTGTGTAATTTATTTGTGGATGTTTATGTGTTTGATTTATTTGTTCATGCTTTGATATGATTTGTATGATTTATTGCTTTTGTTTATGACATGCTTGTGATATATATGATGAATATGTATATGTATGCCATGATTTGATGGTGGAAAGAAAAAGAAATTTTGGTTCCAAGGACCATGAGGATTTTGGCCTCACACCTCAAAATAGGTGTCTATAAATTAATATTTTCATGAATGGTAAAATTGAATGATTAGAAAGGAAAGGAAAAAGAAAAGATGGATTGGTTTCAAAGAACAAGAGTTCACAGTTTTTGGAGGAATTTTAATGGTTTTGTTTGTGTAAAACCATGTATGGAACTTAATTGATTTAGAAGGAAAAATATTTGATGGTTTCAATGACCATGTACCACAGTTTTGAAGGCTTGTAATGCCTTGGTTTTATGAAACAAAGTGATTTCAAAGTGGAAAAATAATTGATGAAGTATAATGATTAAAGAAAAGGAAACAAAGTGTTTTGACACTTGAAAAATGGAATTTTCGTATATGAATGGAAAAAAGAGGTTGAAAGTGTTTGAACCTTAATTTATTTTAAAGAGAACTAAGTTTTAGAATTGATTCATGAATTATGGAAAATACGTTGGTAACTTGAAAATTTCTAACGTATAACTCATCCTTTGGGTTTTGGAGCGCGTTAGTAAATTTTAAGTTAGAAACATTGATTTAATTCAATGAAATAGTGAAATTGTGAAATTTATTGTGAAAAGGATTTTCTTGAGTAAGAAAATGTGGAAAATAATGTGAGAAGTCATATTATTTTGAGAAAGGTTGAAATTGAGATTTTGAAGGTTGAGAAACATTTTACGACATTGTAAAATAGAGAAAAATGATTTACGTAACTTAAAAACGTGAATTTTAAGCTACGCGAGTTGAAAAACGTTTAAATATTTTCACACGATTTGAAAAACGTTGAAATATTTTTATGCAATTTGAAAAGTATTTAAATATTTTTATGCGTTTGAGATATTGTTGAAAAATCACTATGTGATTGAAAAATGATGGAATGTTTTTACGTGATTAAGAAAACGATGAAAAATCGCTACGCGATTTGAAAATGCAACAGAAACATTGCGAAATTGTGAAAACGTAACAGAAATGTTGCGCGATTGTGAAAACACGACAAAAGTGTTTTGCGACTATGAAAACGCGATAATATGATTTCGTTATTGAATATACAGTATGATTACTGTTGAACCAGTGTATGGACACTATAAGAAAATGATGAGTTTTTCCTGTGATTGACATTGGTGCATTTTACATGCATGAACCAGTGATGGACACTGCATGAGAAAATGATGAAATTAGCTTGTGATTGGCATTTGGTGCATTATACATGCATTGGAAAGATATACAGTGAAGCATATGATGAAATTGAAAAATATACACAGCATATGATGAAATTGAAAAATATGCATTGATGCATATGATGAAATTGAATAGAATTGCATTAAGATATTCATGCATTGAACAAAAATAAATAACTGATAACTATTGTGGCCTTTATGGTCGAAGAGAGAATGAGAATTGAAAAGTGAGATCTATGATGGATCTTGGGGGCGTCAAGGCGCGGCGATCGATCCAGTGGGCAATGGCAAGTACTTTGTGCCACGTGGCGACGCAGTCCGTTGCAACGCATTGACGATACCCAACAAGAACACGATTCTTTTCGAAGACTGGAGATTGTCTCGTGGGCTAAATTTGGACAATTAACCAGAAAGACTGGAGATTGTCTGTGGGCTAAGGCTGGGCAATTAACCAGAGCATTCTTCTCGAAATTGTGAAAACCTCCATGGAGTAGGAAATTGAGTCTATGTGCACATGCATAATTATTGAGTATTGGTTATGATAATTGAACTGTTGAATACTTAGATGATATTGACGGCATTATCGTAAATATTGAATAATTATATATGTGTGATATATAAATTGAGGAATATTGGATGATGATGATGATAATAAATAATGTTGACGGCATATTGTAATTATCATGTGATTTGAATAATGCTAATGGCATGATGGTAATTATTATTTATTATGTTTGTTGTGATCAATAATGATTGAAGGCATGATTGTAATTGTGGTATTTGTTATGATAAATAATGTTGAGGGCATTATTATAATTATGGTATGATATATCTGTATGGTGTGCTGTTTGTGTTATCTTTGTGCTACCATGTTGGTATTAGCATAGGTGATCTCACCTATTTGTTATATTGTTTTATTGTGCTTGTATTGTTAAAATTGTATAGTAGATGGAACGAGTTTCTTAGACTTGACGGGAAGCAAATATTCTGAGTTCGATGACAACATCGAGGAGTGACCATCCCGGACTAATTGGTGTACAGTTTTGAGGAGGAATAGATATATGATGCATCAAGATGGATACAAAACGAAATAAGTATGTTGAGTTTTTCTCATTAGTGTTTTACCGTGCTATTAAGTAGGACCCGTCATGGGGTTTGCTACTGTTTAAAATTGAGTTTGTAAGTTTTATATTTCTTGAATAATTGTTAAATATTAAGTGATGTCTGTTATATGAGTTTTAATCAGTTTAAATCTATTTTTCAGTATTACTTATAAATATCAGTAAGTTTATGTTTCCGTGAAAAGAAATTTTGAAACCTACTTTTTATAACTCAAACTTTTTATGAAATCATTTTCATATTATAAGTTGGTAGTCGGAAATGTGATGCCCTAAGAAGGGTGTTACATTTTTAAGGGTTACACCTATGACAGGCGTTGGAAGAATTATTAAGTCCAGAAAACTCACTCATAAATTCATTAGACCTTATCAAATCCTATGTCGTATAGGTCCAGCAGCCTACCAAATAGCTTTACCACATTTTCTTTCTAACCTACACAATGTCTTCCATGTGTCACAATTACGAAAATATATTCCTGATCCAACCCATGTCATTGAACCGGATACAGTGCAATTAAAAGAGAATTTGACCTATGAAACACTTCCTATCAAGATTAAGGATAGAAGGGTGAAACAACTTCGAGGCAAAAAGATTACATTGGTGAAGGTAATATGGAATGACATCACTGGAGATGCAACATGGGAGTTGGAGGACAAAATGAAAGAACAATATCCATAATTGTTTTGCGGTATGAAAATTTCAATGACAAAATTTCTTTTTAGAAAGGAAGAGTTGTAACACCCCGAAAATTGTTTATTTTATGATAAATATTCATTTTATAATATTTGTGATTTTTAAGAATTTTTCTAGAATTATTTGAATTACTTGATTATTTAATATGTTTCTCGATTTACGTGTGGCTGAGCGGAGCTGGGAAAATAAAATATTTTTCCCGAGGCTGGTAAATCTTGAACTGTGAAAACGTCGACGAGGGATCTTACTAAACCCGAGATGAGGTATATTTTACGAGGTTTGTTTTTTTTTTTAGATTTTATCTGATAAATAAAACTATGATACGTTTAATTATCCGTTGGATAATAAATACTAGTTTTATTAACTGTAAATTTTGTCTACTGATAATAAACTTAGTACAGTGTTAGTCATCTCTTAGAAAATACATTAATGACATCACACCGATGACATCATCATCATGACATCACATTTGACTTTTCAAAAAGTTAAAATTTGGCTTGTTGGAGAAGCTTGGAGGAAGTTTCCAAGAAATTTCCTATTGGCTTGCTTGAGAAGCCATTTCTCTCTCTCCTCCTAGTATGCTCCACGGCAATGTGGAGGTAAATATGACAAAATGTCACTTTTTCCATTTCACCTATCACTTTTCATTTTCATTTCAAAACACTTTTTTATCACTTTCTCTCTCCACTTTCCTTTTCTCTCATTTTCTCTCTTCTCTTCTCCTTCTCCTACCTCACGACCACACCACCATTTCCACCTCCATGATTTCAAAATTTCATCTAATCATATTTTCTTAAACTCTGTCACATTCTAAACACCATTTCCACCTCCATGATTTCAAAATTTCATCTAATCATATTTTCTTAAACTCTGTCACATTTTAAACACCTTTCTAGTTAAAATCATTTCTTAAATCTTCCATTGTAACATCTCGGGATTGCTTGTAGGATTGATGAGTGTCTTCACAAACTAACACGAGTCTTTTCAGCGTGCTTTGTCCTCACTCACATGCATCCTAGGAAACTTCCCAGGAGGTCACCCATCCCATAATTGCTCTAGGTCAAGCACGCTTAACCATGGAGTTCTTATGTTCTAGGCTCCCGAAAAGAAGTTGCAACTTGTTGATATGGCTATGCCTAATCAATTCCTTTAAGTCATCCTCAACCTAATCAATTCCAGTGTTTTTCGGTTCATTCATCCTAGATGCCTGCCAGGAACCGCTCCTTGCACGTGCTTCTCTTACACTGGCGTCCACTCCCCGCCCTCGTCGGCCCCAGGACACCACATGCCCACCAACTTCCGCTTGGTTCGTCCCCGAACCACACCGTCCGGGAATCCTTCTCATTCCGGTGCTTATTCACGTTCATTCATGGGACTTTGTCCTTCGCCTAGAAATGCAGGTCAAGCACGCTTAAGAATGTTCCGCTCCTTGCACGTGCTAATTCTTTAAGTCTTCAACTATGCGTCCACTCCCGAATCCCTCGTCGGCCCCATGGGACACCACATGCCCACCAGAACTTGCCGCTTGGTTCGTCCCCGACAACCACACTTCCGCTTGGTTCGTCCCCGAACCACACCGTACTGGGAGATGTCCCATCTCTGATACCATCTGTAACATCCCGAGACTGCTTGTAAGATTGATGAGTGTCTCCACAAACCAACACGAGTCTTTTCAGCGTGCTTTGTCCTCACTCACATGCATCCTAGGAAACTTTCTAGGAGGTCACCCATCTCACAATTGCTCCAAGTCAACCACGCTTAACCATGAAGTTCTTATGTTCTAGGCTCCCGAAAAGAAGTTGCAACTTGTTGATATGGCTACGCCTAATCAATTCCTTTAAGTCATCCTCAACTATGCAGTCCCATACCTGCACAGTCTCTGAATCCTTCTCATTTCGGTATGTATTCAGTTCATTCATGGGACCCTTCGCCTATAAGCCTATCAGGAGCCGCTCCTTGTACGTGCTTCTCTTACACCGGCGTCCACTCCTCGCCCTCGTCGGCCCTGGGACACCACTTCATCATTTTCTTCAAGCTCCAAATTTGAAGCTTTTGAGGTAAATTTTTTATTCTTCATTTCTTCTCCTCATTTTCGTGTTCATGGTCTTCTCCCTGACCATATATTTTCCTTTTCAAAG
Source organism: Ormosia emarginata (assembly GCA_029884605.1). Classification (NCBI taxonomy): domain Eukaryota; kingdom Viridiplantae; phylum Streptophyta; class Magnoliopsida; order Fabales; family Fabaceae; genus Ormosia; species Ormosia emarginata. The sequence continues at coordinate 18,054,951 of JAQQTP010000079.1, forward strand.
CTTGGAATGTTGATTTTGTGAGATGAAAATTCTAGGGTTTTGTGGAGTGCTTGGCTGAAATCTTCAAGAGCATCAAGGGAGATCTTTTGCTTGTCATTTTCATTGGTAAGAGGGAGAACATCCTCATCAACCACTCATGATGGTGGGGGATGAAATTGTGTGTTGAAAAGGGAGAGTCTATGTGTGGATTTCTCCTTTTGATTGGTTGTTTTTCAATGATTTATGACTATGTGATTTGTATGGTGTTATTGTTCATGTTGTGATATTTTGTGTTATTGTATGGTTGGATTTATGTATGGATGACAAAGAACACTTTGTCCTTTGGAGGTCAAGCTCACCACAACAAAGAACACTTTGTCCTTTGGAGGTCAAGCTCACGACCTTGTGGCCTTAATTGGGGAACCAAAATGAAATCTTTGTATAAACATGGAACTTGATGAACTAATAGATGGAAGAATGGAAATTTTGGAGCCTTAAGACCTTAGGTGAGGTCATGGCTAAGTGGAAGAAAACTAAGAAGAGTGTGAATAAATTAGTGGTAAATAGGACCTTAGAAGTTTAAGTGGAAAATAAATTGATTGAGGAATTAAAATAATGGATTAAGAAGATGAATACTGAGTCCCATGAACTTAGGGCTCATGGCCACTTAGGGTAATCCAGAGGAAAATTTGTAATAAAAGTGAAACTTGAATAACTAGGTGACTAGATAATAAATTAGGAATTCAAAAGATGGAAAAATAAAAGAAGTAGAACCTTAACATAAAACTATGATGGACTTTGGTCTTTGGAAGAAAATGAGTGTAAGTGAGGCTTTGAGACTCATAAGACATTTAGGGTAACCATGAAGCCATTTTGTATCAAAAGTGGAATCTTGAAGATTTAATGACTCGAAAATTAATTAGGAATTCATAAGATGGAAAAATAAAAGAAATGAGAATCTTAATATAAAACCATGATGACTTATGACTTTTGAAGGAAAATGAGTATAAGTGAAGTTTTGAGACTCATAAAACTTTAAGTAAGTAAACTTTATTAATGATAAAGAGAAGTACTAATTGGAATAGAGAAACAAGAATTGAAATGATAATGCTAATATCGCGCTCGTAAGTGGAATCTTGAATTATTAATAATTGCTATGAATTATGATGGTGTCTGATCATGGATTGCATGACATTGATGATATCATATATATATGTGTGCATTGAGGCATTCATTATACCATGTAAAGTCATGTGGTCTGTTGTTATGGTTGTATGAGCCTAGGAGTTGAATTACACCTACGTGCGGGTGCGATGGGCCTAGTGTAGGTCTTTATTAACCTTGGGGATGTTAGGGTGTGGGGTGTCCGCAATGGCCAGCTGGTAGCTCCCCTGGGCTGTGGATCAGACCAATGCAAACACATTGACGATCCGGATCGAGACACTCACCCCAATCAGGATCTGGTATAGTGTAACGCCCTTTTTTCTCCCTTAGTCATAATGGATAAGAAGAAGGAACGTCGCACCATAGTGAAATGACGCACAAATGATTACGTAAAGTTTGAACATTTTTTTTCTTTTTTTTTTAACATAAATCTGATTAAAACTTCCATTTAATGCACATATTCACCTGTTTGTAAATATATCGCGTGATTGAGTTAAAATTAAAAGTTCCTCTTTCATATAAAACTTCTTATCAAAAACGTCAAAGAGAAATCAACATGGAATGAAACATACAACCATGCACAATATGGATAGTTACATACTTTGTACCAGAAATACAAGCCTGTTTAAATTACATTTCCAAAAAGATATACAAAAAGCAAAATGTGTACCTACCCCAAGAGATACAAATATCTACCCACTAATCCAGTAGTACGTCAGGCTCCCTCAAAATAAACGGATAGCCATCAGTAGCCATCAATCTAAAACCAACCCTAAGACTGCCTGGAATGAGAAGGAACCGTAGATGGATCCTCCTCAGGGTCCTCGTCGTCCGACGAGACATCCATCGGGACGACAGAACAGCGGGCAGGAGCCCGGGCAGTAGACAAGAAAGAGTCTTCACGTGGGTTATAGTACATATCCGCCCACATGTCTCTTACAGGCATATAAAATTCCAACCACACGAAAGCATGAAAGTCAAAAATAGAAGCAGTGTAGCGTCCCCATGCTAAAGACACCGTCAATTCACCATGGTACACACATCGGTCAGTCTGCACGTTGATATGCCAGCAATCCGGACCACCATGAAAGTTGATTCACACGTAACCAAAAAATCCACAGGGGCGAAATGACATTCTCAACAACTTCTATCTCAGTCGAGATAAGGCCAGAAACCTTGAAACTCAGTGGTTACCTTATCCTCCTCACGAACGTCTTCTTGAGAGCATACGATCCAATCCAAAATGTAAAATAAAGAAAATTACCGAAAGAGGTGAGATTCCTAGCTTTCAGTACCAACAAGGCAGCAAGAAAATAAACGGCGTCGAACGCCCACATAAGACACAATTAATACATACAGGTACAGTAATACATGAAAGCAATTAATGAGAGTAAAACAACAAGGAACAGTAGTTAACATCATCCATAGCCAACTGGCAACATTAGCATTACCAAGAATCAAATAAATATCACAGTCATAATAGTAAACACATTATCCAATCATGAATGTTCAATGGACCATGTGACTGACAACTCACAATGCAACAAGGGTACCAAAGTTCCTACTCCATAGAGCTAGACATAAACATCTTCGGAGTGAATGATCAAGGAGTCATGCCAGTGTATCGTTAGCCTTAAAAATATAGTGTGCTCATCTCATAAAAACAATTGCGCAAAATGGGTCACACATGGCACCTCAACAGTTGATCGCGACATAGGACAGCGTCTCAGTCAGGATCGTCGATGTGTCGCATTGGTCTATCCCACGGCCCCAGTGGAGCTACCACTGTCTATTGTGAGACACCCACACCCCAACGCCCTCAGGGTCAACAACATATGACACCTACGTTTAGTCTATTCGTACCTGCACATAGGTGTTATTCAAACTCCTAGGCATACATCGCCTTACTAACCATGTCCAACGGACAGCACATGCATGACGACACAATGTCCAATCATGTATGTTCATCAATGATGCATTCAGCATAAGCCTTTCCTCAATGGCACATAAGCATTTTTCAGTGTCCAACCTGACATATCAACCATACATTTATCAAACATTGCCTCAATGGCACATCATCATTCTTATCTCATTGAGTACTACATCAGTAATTCTCATTACACACATACCACAATTTCAACGTCATGGATCCAAGAATTCCATATTCAAGATCATTTCTTCTCTATTGGTATGAATGCACATTCCTATCACAATTAAGTAAAGTAAAATCTTTGAATCCAGGGTTTTTAGGTTATGTTTGAGTTACAAAGGACAAAGAACCATAATCTCAATCATTTCCAGCTCAAAAATCTTATTTTTGGTCTTGGTAATCGATTACATCACCCTTGTAATTGATTACCCGAGAAACAGAACCTCTGTAATCGATTACAATCTCATTGTAATCGATTACAATCTCATTGTAATCGATTACAATCTCATTGTAATCGATTACAATCTCATTGTAATCGATTACAATCTCATTGTAATCGATTACAATCTCATTGTAATCGATTACAATCTCATTGTAATTGATTACGTGATTCCCAGAATCACGTTTCGTAACTTCAAGGCCTTGGTAATCGATTACACAACCGTGGTAATCGATTACCAATTGGACAGAACCTCCGTAATCGATTACCCACAAGTTGTAATCGATTACGTGATTCCCAGCAGCACCATTTCATGACATCAGAGGCTTGGTAATCGATTACACTCCTCTTGTAATCGATTACAAGCTAAACAGGATCTCTGTAATCGATTACACACCAGACGTAATCGATTACTAGATTTCCAGAATCACGATTTTGTATCTTTAAGAGCTTGGTAATCGATTACAAGCCCCATGAAATCGATTATCACGCGTAAACTTGCAGAAAACAGGGTTCTCCAGGTCCTCTAACTCAAACCAAACCAATCCTTATCATATTTAATCAACAAGATACTCAAATATACCTTCAAATCATGCAAGAGGCATCAATAAATCATACAAACCCAACAAAATACACTATCATCAAGAACAACATAAAAATGAGAGAACTTTATACATGGATTCAGAAATCAATAACAACACACATACAAGACATTCCCTTACTACCAAGATTGGTTGAAGAGGATCATCTCCCTCTTACCTATTTGGAAAAACAACACAATGTGCCACTCCTTCTTGCCCTAGATTTTCATTTTCCCCCTTCAAGAAAACTCCAATGTGAGTGATCACCACAATGTCCACTCAAACCATGAAAAATAGGTTCTTGGTCACCAAGGTGGCCAAGAGAAACGAAAATAGAAAGAAAATGGAAAAAAGTTGAAGGCTTTACCTTAAAGCTCCAAGTTTTAGCTTCAATGGTGGAAGAGAAATAGAAGAAGAAGAAGAAGAAGAAGAAGAAGAAGAAGAAGAAGAAGAAGAAGAAGAAGAAGAAGAAGAAGAAGAAGAAGAAGAAGAAGAAGAAGAAGAAGAAGAAGAGGAACCAAAGGATAACTACCAAGGAGAATAGTCTTGGAATGGTGGAAGGAAACAAGTAAATGTAATTTGTTTGGCAAATAATGGAGTTGGTCTCTAATGTGTGGGTGTGTGTGTACGATGGAGAGGAAGGAGAAGAGAAGAAGAGAAGAGAGATGTGTTAAATGTTTGGTGTTTAGAAAAATGAAGATGAGTTAATAAAAGGAAGAAAGCACCTTTGACTCCCCCAAAAAAGAGTGTCTGCCGTGGAGTGAGAGGAGAGGAAAGAGAGAGAAAATGTGTTACAAGGGAAATTGCTAGGAAGCTTTCCATAACAAGCTTGGATTAAATTTAATATTTGTTTTGAAATTAAAACTAATAGATGTGATACAAAAATCAGATTTTGAATAATGTGATAGTATTTTTAATACATGTTATTATTTATTGGACAATACTTATAGTTAGCAGAAGTCAACATTAACAAATCTGATAGATAAATTCTTCACAGTGTTTTATTATCTCATCTGTTAAGATTTCTCGAAAAATGTAAAACCTCGTAAATTGTGTCCGGCCTCGGGTTTAGTAAGATCCCCCGTCGACATTTCCATAGTTCAAGGTTCTCGGAGAAAATGTCTCATTTCTCCGGTTCCGCTTAGTACACACGTAAAACGAGAAATATATCAAAATATTCCGCGTTCTCAGAAAATTCTAGGAAAAATTTTCAGAAAATCACAAATATTTTAGAATGAATTCTGATAGTAGAAAAGTAAATTTTGGGGTGTTACGACTCTCCCCAACAAATAAGAATTTCGTCCTCGAAATTTTTTATACCTTAAAACAATTCGGGATATTGCTCCTTCATCTTGTTCTCCAGCTCCCACGTCACATCTCCAGTTGCTACATTCCAGATTACCTTCACTAGTGCAATGTCCTTTCCTCTGAGTTGCTTTGTCCTCCTATCCTCAATCCTTACAGGAGTTGTCTTATATGTCAAGTTTTCCTTCAATTGTACAGAATCAGGTGCTATGACATGATTAGGATTTGGGATATATTTTCTGAGTTGTGACACATGAAAGACATTATGAAGATTTGAAAGAAAAGGGGGTAAAGCTATTTGGTAAGCAACAGGACCTATCCGACGAAGAATTTGGTAGGGTCCAAGGAATTTTGGAGTGAGTTTTCTAGATTTGAGGACACGACCGAACCCAGTCATAGGTGTGACTTTCAAGAAGACATGCTCTCCTTCTTCGAACTCAAGAGGTTTCCTTCTTTTGTCCGTATAACTCTTCTGCCGACTCTGAGCCGTTTTCATTTTCTCCTGAATCATTTTAACCTTTTCAGTTGTCTACTGAATGAGTTCAGGTCCAACGGTAAGCCGTTCTCCATCTTGATACCAGCACAGAGGCATCCGACACCTCCGCCCATATAAAGCCTCATAGGGCGCCATCCCTATACTTGAATGGTAACTGTTGTTGTAGGTGAATTCCACCAATGGTAAGATTTCATCCCAACCTCCAGTTTGCTCTATCGCACAAGCTCTCAACAGATCTTCTAACGACTGAATTGTTCTTTCTGATTGACCATCAGTTTGTGGATGGTAGGCAGAACTTAACCGCAATTTTGTTCCCATAGCCTCTTGAAGGCTTTGCCAAAACTTCGAGGTAAACCTCAGGTCTCTATCGGAAATAATACTCGTGGGTATCCCGTGAAGTCTGACAATTTCACCAATGTATATCTGAGTCAACTTCTCCAACGGATATCTTATGTTGATTGGCAGAAAGTGAGCTGACTTCGTAAGTCGATCCACTATTACCCATATTAAGTCATATCCTTTCCTAGTTCTTCGTAACCCGACAACAAAGTACATAGCGATGCTATCCCATTTCCATTCAGGAATAGCTAAGGGTTGTAGTAATCCAGCTGGTCTTTGGTGCTCAATCTTCGTTTTCTGGCAAACCAAACAAGATGACACGCATCTAGCGATATCTCTTTTCATCCCATGCCACCAAAATAACTTCCTCAAGTCTTGATACATCTTGGTCATTCCAGGATGCATACTCAACTGACTCGAGTGAGCATGTTCAAGTATGTACTTTCTGAGTTCTTCATCTTTAGGCACACAGACCCTTCCTTGGAATCTCAGAATCCCATCGCTTCCTTCCTTCAATGTTGATACACCACCTTGCCTCATCAATTCTCTTTCTTCTTGCAGGAATTTATCGACCTTTTGTTTCTCTCGAATATCATCCATCAGGTCATTCGAGATAGTGATCCTATTCATGCAGATTTTGCCCGGTGTTAACTTTACAAATGACCATATATCTCTGAATTGCTCTATCAAGTCCTTTTCTCTAATCATTGTAGTAGAAACACTAATCGTCTTTCTACTCAAAGCATCGGCCACCACGTTTGCCTTTCCAGGATGATACTGAAGTTGGAAATCGTAATCTTTCAAAAATTCTAGCCATCTTCGCTGTCTCATGTTCAGCTCTTTCTGATCGTACAGGTACTTCAGACTTTTGTGGTCACTGAAGACATTGAATGTGGCTCCATACAAATAATGTCTCCATATCTTCAATGCAAACACCACTGCAGCTAACTCTAGATCGTGTGTTGGGTAGTTCTTCTCGTGCGTTCGCAGTTGTCTTGAGGCGTAAGCTACCACTCCTCCGTTTTGCATAAGAACGCACCCCAAACCTTGATACGAAGCGTCACAGTACACTTCAAACGGTTCACTAGGATTTGGTAAGACTAGCACTGGTGACGTAGTCAGCTTCCTTTTTAACTCTTGGAAACTTCCTTCGCAGGAATCTGTCCATTCAAAAGCTTGGTCTTTCTTGGTGAGTTGAGTGAGTGGTCCAGCGATTTTGGAAAATCCCTCAATAAACCTCCGGTAGTATTCGGCTAATCCAATGAAGCTCCGGATTTCCGTCACTGTAGTTAGTCTTTCTCCACTGTAGTACAGCTTCTACCTTTGAAGGATCCACTGCAATTCCTTCCTTTGTGATTACATGACCCAAGAACTTCACTTCATCTAGCCAAAACTCGCACTTGGATAGTTTCGCATATAGCTCTTTTTCCTTCAAGATCTGGAGAACTATGCTGAGGTGTTCAGCATGGTCCTCGTGACTTTGTGAATAGATCAGGATATCGTCGATGAAGACAACAACGAATTTGTCCAAGTAAGGACGAAAGATCCTATTCATATAGTCCATAAATATCGCAGGTGCATTTGTCACACCAAAAGGCATCACCAGGTACTCGTAATGACCATAACGAGTACGAAAAGCCGTCTTGGGAATATCTTCCACTTTTACTCTGATTTGGTGATATCCCGATCGTAGATCGATCTTGGAAAACACAACTGCTCCCTTCAATTGGTCCATCAAGTCATCTATCCTCGGCAATGGATACTTGTTCTTGATCGTAACCTTGTTTAATTGACAGTAGTCCACGCATAATCTTGAAGTCCCATATTTCTTCTTGACCAACAATACAGGTGCTCCCCAAGGTGACACATTGGGTCTCACGAATTGCTTCTCTAGGAGCTCTTCCAACTGCTTCTTAAGTTCCACGAGCTCTGCTGGTGCCATGCGGTAAGGTGCCATAGAAATAGGGCCAGCTCTTGGTACCAAGTTGATAGCAAACTCGACCTCACGTTCCGGTGGCAAACTAGGTACATCGTTAGGGAAAACCTCAGGAAAATCGAAAAACAACAGAGATTGCGTCCACATCAACTTCACTCTCAACTTTCAAAGAAGATAACAGCATGTATCCTCGAGCTTCTTCTTTTAGAAAAGCTTTCACTTGGTTGGCGGTCAAAAATCTAGAATCCTCATCCAAAGGAAAAACTATTGTTTTTCTAGAACAGTCTAACAAGACATGATTGGCAGATAGCCAGTCCATTCCTAATATCACGTCTAGTTGGGATAATGGTAAACAGATCAAATCAACAGAAAAGATTCGACCTTCCACGATTAAAGGACAACCTAGACACACCTTAGTAGTGACTACAGGTTTTGCAGTAGGAGTCGAAACAGTCAAATCGAAAGGTAAAGAAGACACAGGCAATCCAAGTCTTTTCACACAATCATGTGAAATGAAAGAATGAGTAGCACCAGAGTCATACAGTACAATTAAAAGATTACCTTCAATGATACCTTCTCCTTGTATCAGATCCTCGGATTCAGAGGCCTCAGCACCACTCGGGGTGTAGACTCTGCCTCCAACTTGTGGTTTAGAAGTCTTAGCAGCATTGATGGATGGTTCCGCCTTAGTCTGGTTACAGTCTCGAGAAACGTGACCAGGTTTCCCGCACCGAAAGCAAATAAATCATTTGATTGTGCAGTCCCTTGTGAAATGCTCCTTCCCACATTTCATGCATCACGGAGTAGTTGTAGCATTCTGACCCATCCTTCCAGGGCTTCCAGTTGGGCTTCCTCCTTGAAATTTTTGTGGTTGTTGGCTTCTAGAGGGTCTGGAATAAGGCTTCTTTTGATAACGACTTGAGTTGCCACCACCTCCTCTTTGGGACCGAACGAGCCCAAAGTTCCTGTTTCTCGCCTCGCGTTCTTGTTCCACACTTTCCAATCGGTAGCAAGTGTCGAGTAGCTTAGAAAACTGAGAAATCTTCAAGGCTATCACAATTTTCTTCACATCATGCCTCAGGCCTTCCTCAAACTTCCGACACTTCCAAGTTTCATTGGGTTGAAGTTGAAAATAGGCTGAAAATCTGGACAAGTTCTCAAACTTGGAGGCGTATTCGCTCACAGTCATGCCTCCCTGTCGCAACCTCAGAAATTCCATTTCTTTTGCGTGCCTGGCACTTTCAGGAAAATACTTGTTCAAGAACCTTTCCTTGAACACTTCCCAAGTTATCACTCTATTTGCGGCTTGCAGTAGCCTTTGTTCTCCCGTCCACCAATGTTCAGCATCTCCCATCAGCATGTATGCGGCATAGGTCACCTTCCTATCATCAGCACAATTCATACCTGTAAATATTTTCTCCAACTCTTGGATCCACAATGTAGCTTTCTCCAGATCAAACTCCCCTTTAAACTGTGGAGGATTAGCGCGACGAAATCCTTCCAAGTTCTGAACATCCGCTGTAGCCTCTAGCTATTGTGCAGCCCTAGCCTGTTGTTGAGCTGTCTGCTGGTTCTGTTGTAGCATTGCCTCAGCCATCTTCTATATTGCCTCTATGGCAGCAGCCATATCACCCCGATGAGCCATCGCCTCTTCTTGGATTAGACTACGCAAAACACAGAGAAAGTTAGATGTACTCATTTGAATACCAAACAGCAAAATCACAGAGAATGACACAACACAAACAAGACAGTCCAAAATCACACAACCCAAAGAAACATAACCGGGAGCTCTGATACCAAGACAGTGTAACGCTCTTTTTTCTCCCTTAGTCATAATGGGTAAGAAGAAGGAACGTCGCACCATAGTGAAATGACGCACAAATGATTACGTAAAGTTTGAACATTTTTTTCTTTTTTTTTTAACATAAATCTGATTAAAACTTCTATTTAATGCACATATTCACCTGTTTGTAAATATATCGCGTGATTGAGTTAAAATTAAAAGTTCCTATTTCATATAAAACTTCTTATCAAAAACGTCAAAGAGAAATCAACATGGAATGAAACATACAACCATGCACAATATGGATAGTTACATACTTTGTACCAGAATACAAGCTCTGTTTAAATTACATTTCCAAAAAGATATACAAAAAGCAAAATGTGTACCTACCCCAAGAGATACAAATATCTACCCACTAATCCGAGTAGTACGTCGAGGCTCCCTCAAAATAAACGGATAGCCATCGGTAGCCATCGATCTAAAACCAACCCTAAGATCTGCTGGAATGAGAAGGAACCGTAGATGGATCCTCCTCGGGGTCCTCGTCGTCCGACGAGACATCCATCTCGGGACGACAGAACACGGCGGGCGGGAGCAGGCGGCAAGAGACAAGAAAGAGTCATCACGTGGGTTATAGTACATATCCGCCCACATGTCTCTTACAGGCATATAAAATTCTAACCACACGAAAGCATGAAAGTCAAAAATAGAAGCAGTGTAGCGTCCCCATGCTAAAGACACCGTCAATTCACCGTGGTACACACATCGGTCAGTCTGCATGTTGATATGCCAGCAATCCGGACCACCATGAAAGTTGATCCGCACGTAACCAAAATATCCACGGGGGCGAAATGACATTCTCAACAACTTCTATCTCATCGAGATAAGGCCAGAAACCTTGAAACTCAGTGGTTTCCTTATCCTCCTCATGAACGTCTTCTTGAGAGCATACGATCCAATCCAAAATGCAAAATAAAGAAAATTACCGAAAGAGGTGAGATTCCCAGCTTTCAGTACCAACAAGGCAGCAAGAAAATAAACGGCGTCGAACGCCCACATAAGACACAATTAATACATACAAGTACAGTAATACATGAAAGCAATTAATGAGAGTAAAACAACAAGGAACAGTAGTTAACATCATCCATAGCCAACTGGCAACATTAGCATTACCAAGAATCAAATAAATATCACAGTCATAATAGTAAACACATTATCCAATCATGAATGCTCAATGGACCATGTGACTGACAACTCACAATGCAACAAGGGTACCAAAGTTCCTACTCCATGGAACTAGACATAAACATCTTCGGAGTGAATGATCAAGGAGTCATGCCAGTGTATCGTTAGCCTTAAAAATATAGTGTGCTCATCTCATAAAAACAATTGTGCAAAATGGGTCACACATGGCACCTCAACAGTTGATCGCGACATAGGACAGCGTCTCAGTCAAAATCGTCGGTATGTCGCATTGGTCTATCCCACGGCCCCAGTGGAGCTACCACTGTCTATTGTGAGACACCCACACGCCAACGCCGCCAGGGTCAACAACATATGACACCTACGCTTAGTCTATTCACACCCGCACATAGGTGTTATTCAAACTCCTAGGCATACATCGCCTTACTAACCATGTCCAATGGACAGCACATGCATGACGACACAATGTCCAATCATGTATGTTCATCAATGATGCATTCAGCATAAGCCTTTCCTCAATGGCACATAAGCATTTTTCAGTGTCCAACCTGACATATCAACCATACATTTATCAAACATTGCCTCAATGGCACATCATCATTCTTATCTCATTGAGTACTACATCAGTAATTCTCATTACACACATACCACAATTTCCACGTCATGGATCCAAGAATTCCATATTCAAGATCATTTCTTCTCTATTGGTATGAATGCACATTCCTATCACAATTAAGTAAAGTAAAATCCTTGAATCCAGGGTTTTTAGGTTATGTTTGAGTTACAAAGGACAAAGAACCATAATCTCAAGTATTTCCAGCTCAAAAATCTTATTTTTGGTCTTGGTATTTGATTACATCACCCTTGTAATTGATTACCCGAGAAACAGAACCTCTGTAATCGATTACAATCTCATTGTAATCGATTACGTGATTCCCAGAATCACGTTTCGTAACTTCAAGGCCCTGGTAATCGATTACACAACCGTGGTAATCGATTACCAATTAGACAGAACCTCCGTAATCGATTACCCACAAGTTGTAATCGATTACGTGATTCCCAGCAGCACCATTTCGTGACATCAGAGGCTTGGTAATCGATTACACTCCTCTTGTAATCGATTACAAGCTAAACAAGATCTCTGTAATCGATTACACACCAGACGTAATCGATTACCAGATTTCCAGAATCACAATTTTGTATCTTTAAGAGCTTTGTAATCGATTACAAGCCCCGTGAAATCGATTACCACACGTAAACTTGTAGAAAACAGGGTTCTCCAGGTCCTCTAACTCAAACAAACCAATCCTTATCATATTTAATCAACAAGATACTCAAATATACCTTCAAATCATGCAAGAGGCATCAATAAATCATACAAACCCAACAAAATACACTCTCATCAAGAACAACATAAAAATGAGAAAACTTTATACATGGATTCAGAAATCAATAACAACACACATACAAGACATTCCCTTACTACCAAGATTGGTTGAAGAGGATCATCTCCCTCTTACCTATTTGGAAAAACAACGCAATGTGCCACTCCTTCTTGCCCTAGATTTTCGTTTCCCCCTTTAGGAAAACTCCAATGTGAGTGATCACCACAATGTCCACTCAAACCATGAAAAATAGGTTCTTGGTCACCAAGGTGGCCAAGAGAAACGAAAATAGCAAGAAAATGGAAGAAAGTTGAAGGCTTTACCTTAAAGCTCCAAGTTTTAGCTTCAATGGTGGAAGAGAAATGGAAGAAGAAGAAGAAGAAGAGGAACCAAAGGATAACCACCAAGGAGAATAGTCTTGGAATGGTGGAAGGAAACAAGTAAATGTAATTTGTTTGGCAAATAATGGAGTTGGTCTCCAATGTGTGGGTGTGTGTGTACGGTGGAGAGGAAGGAGAAGAGAAGAAGAGAAGAGAGATGTGTTAAATGTTTGGTGTTTAGAAAAATAAAGATGAGTTAATAAAAGGAAGAAAGCACCTTTGACTCCCCCAAAAAGGAGTGTCTGTTGTGGAGTGAGAGGAGAGGAAAGAGAGAGAAAATGTGTTACAAGGGAAATTGCTAGAAAGCTTCCCATAACAAGCTTGGATTAAATTTAATCTTTTTTTTTAAATTAAAACTAATAGATGTGATACAAAAATCAGATTTTGAATAATGTGATAGTGTTTTTAATACATGTTATTATTTATTGGACAATAGTTATAGTTGGCAGAAGTCAACATTAACAAATCTGACAGATAAATTCTTCACAGTGTTTTATTATCTCATCTGTTAAGATTTCTCGAAAAATGTAAAACCTCGTAAATTGTGTCCGGCCTCGGATTTAGTAAGATCCCCCGTCGACGTTTCCATAGTTCAAGGTTCTCGGAGAAAATGTCTCATTTCTCCGGTTCCGCTCAGTACACACGTAAAACGAGAAATAGATCAAAATATTCCGCGTTCTCAGAAAATTCTAGGAAAAATTTCCAGAAAATCACAAATATTTTAGAATGAATTCTGATAGTAGAAAAGTAAGTTTTGGGGTGTTACATATAGAATGTCTTGTATAAAGGCTTGTTGCGCAAACATTGATTTTATTGAAAGTACTTGATTTATGGCTGACGAGATACAGACATATCTTCCGATCATTCTCTCCGAAATATTTGTCTAGTTCCATGGAGTAGGAATTGAGTACATTATGTACATGCATAGTGAGTTTGCATACCCTTATGATGTATATATATATGTTTGACTATTTGGTGTTGAATGATTTATAGAACTGTTATATTGCTAATGTTATCCCTATTGTTGATATTTGATATTTCTGATTTCTGTATTTGGATGGTATTTCTATCCGTACTGTCTCTACATTGCCTGTTAGTAATGATGCCGAATTTCTCACCTCTTAGTTGTGTTGTGTTATTTTGATGTATGTTCTGATTGATTAAAGACCGAGAAGGAATTGAAGAGGAATTACCCCCTCTTTGATTGGTGTTAGCTGCTATACAAAGATGACATCAAGGAAACATATTTTGGGTTATGTCCGCGTGTACTTCCATGATGGAGCAGACGCTTGGTCAGTTAACTTGGCTAATGAAAGGGTTACCTACACTGGGGAGCTGACATTGACTTTTTGTGGGGATCTTCGTGAGGCCAGTGTTTTATCTTTTTCTGTATCTGTTCAGTTAGTGTTTAACATACCTATCAGGGAATGGTGGAGTAACTTCCACTATACTCCTCATGAGAACAACGTAATGTCCTCTAGGTTGATGCCTGTCCGTCAGAGTGTACCTCCTGTAATACCCTTAAACACATGTTAGACTGGTTAATGGTTACCAAAGGTAACATTTGACTTGTTTAGCATGCCAATGAAGTTTTGTGACAAATTGAGTTCGTTTAGGCACTTAGTTGCAACACATAAATTGAAAAGTAGCTTAAAATGACTCAGATAATAGCATAAGTTACTAAGTTGAGGGAAATAAACATCGAGAGTTTATTTCTAGGTCACAAATAAGCCAAGTAAGATGTGGTAAAAGTTTCAAGAGAATCAGAGTCAGTTTGGTAATTTTAGGCATATTGGTTGTGCATTTTAATACCGAATGACTAGCAGCAGATATAGAAAATCATGAAAATGGTGAAACAACAATTTAGATGAATCGAATGATTTATTCTAAAGTTATTGGAAGCTGGAAAACTTGAATTAATATTATTCAGGTGTCCTTAGCAGATATAAGTTTCAGTACGAAAACTTAAGTTAATCTTTTCTCTTAATTTTCTCTACATCCCACCCCCTATTTCTCTCTTCTCTCTCGGCAGAGAACCGAAAAACAGAGAAAGAAAGAAGAAAAAAGAAAGGGAGAAAGGAAGAAAGGGGAGAAGAAGAAGGGAAGGGGAAAAGAGGAAGAAGAAGATCAATGATCAAGTTCAAGACTTCAGGATCAAGAGTCTTCAAGAGGCAAGGGATTTTTATCCATCTCTTCCTTCCTTTGTTGCTCTTGAAAGGGGTAAGGGTTTGAGATAGGGGAAATGGATTTGGAGAGCCAAATCCGAGTTCCTATCTTGATTCTTGGTTTCCAAGAGTTGAGTAAGGTTAGTTTAAGCTTAGTAAAACTAAGAGCGTCGTTTATGGCTCAAGATCAACCATTAGGATCCATGGTTTTAGGATTTTGACAATGGTTGGAATTATGTGATTTGGACCTAGATCTATGCCTAAGAGAATCCATAAGTTGTAATTGAATTACAACAAGTTTAGGAGCCTAGATTGGTGCTAGAAATCACTAGAAAACCGATCAAAGAGTGATTGGAAGTGAGAATTTGACCAATAGAACAGTACCACGGTTCTGCCAAATTCTACAGAATCTGTTTTCTGCTATGAACGCCGCGGCATAGGGAAGTCACGCCGCAACATAAGGGTTATTTTGCTTAGCACATCGCGGCGTAGGCGGTGGCATGCCGCGGCGTGAGACCAAAAATCAATCCAATATTAGCACCCGAGAGCAGGGCGCCGTGGCGTGCCAACATCGTGCCGTAGCGTGAGACCCTGAAGCTCCAAAATGTTATTTTTGGATGATTTGAAGTTCTAAAGTAAATGGAATCATTCATATATGTTTCCTAAAGTGTATTAAGGCACAAATAAGGATATTTTCAAGTGGAAAATAGATACCTATCAAGTATGAGAAAACATAGGCCTTTAAGCATCCTAAAGGAAAGGTTTGCTTTAGGTAAGGACATTGCACCTTAGGCAACTTAACGTTGCAATAGATATCACTCAAGATGTGATGAGATAGTACAATGGAGATAAGTATACTAAGATGAATAGTAGTATTCACTCTAGTAGAGAATAAGAAAGGTATGAACCTTAGGAGATCAAAGAGTAGTGGATTACCTTAGGAAAGTACCTAGAACCTTAAGCAACAAAGAGTTGTAAGTAAGAATCACACTTGAGTTAGATTGCTTGAGTGGAGATAAGATGAGATGGTGTATCAATTCCAAAGATGGAATGTTTATGTACTAAGTCTCTAGTTAAGTGAGACCTTGTGCATTGTAGAATACACAATAGAATGAATGTTGACTTGTAAGCTTGTTACATTCATTAAGTATGTAAAGTTGTAGTGAAATGCTCATCATTTCCTTAAGTAAGGTTGAATAAGGCATTAGCTAAAATAGACTCTTTCACTAGGATGAGTTGAGTCTATAGGAAAGTTAAGATGGTATTTATGTAAGAGTTAAATATAACACTACACTTTTCACACACTAGTTAGTTAATCTAGTATGTATGTGAAGAGTAAGAACCTTAGTGCAACCAAGATTAATGGTTTGCCATAGATGAGTACCTAACACCTCAGTAATATAGTGTTGCGTTAGATATCAATTAAGATATATGAGTGATGAGGTGGAGTTTAGGTACAAGTATGAGAAATAGTTTGGTAATGTTTACTTGAGAATGTAACATTATACGGTGTGAGGTCATTTAGCTAAGAAGGTAAGGAATCAGAGAAGTTCCTAACGGGACAAGTATTTCTGACCAAGTGCTAAGGTTACATGTAATATGAGGTTACAGATTCTCCTTATTACAAAGGGTAAACATAAGAAGCCAAAGTTCCTAGTAGAATATGCTTAAGTCATAAAGGAACTAAGTATATAAGTATGTATGTAAGTCTACGAATTGGTCAAGTAGTACTAATCTTGGTGAGTATCCTTTGATGTTCATTCATGAAGGCAAAAGGAGATAGATGGGTGTGCGAAGTGTAACACCCTCCCTAGGGTATCACATGTCTGACTCCCGACTCAAATTCTGTAAAGAAGTTCACACAAGGTTTGAGTTATAAAAAGATGGGTTTTAAAATTTCTTTCTTTACTGAAACATAAACTTACTGAAATTCATAAGTATTACTGAAAATATATTTAAACTGATTAATATACAATATTGACACCAATTAATATTTCACAATTTAAAGAGAAATATAAAATTAACAGACTCTTTTTTTTTAACAGTAGCAAACCCCATGACGGGTCCTACTTAATAGCACGGTACAACACTAACGTTAAAACTTAACATACTTATTCTATTGTGTATCCATCTTGTTGCATCAGACATCTGTTCTACATCTGTTCTTTGTCAACACTGTACACCTTCGAGTCCTGAATGTCCACTCCTTATTGTTGTCACCCATCTCAGAGTATTCATTGCCCGTTATGTCTAAGACAACTCATTCTTTCTACTGTTTTAATTTTAACAATACAGACACAGCAAAACAACATAACAAAGAGGTGAGATCACCTACACCAATACCAACATGGCAGCACAGAGATAACACAAACAGCAATATCATACAGGGATATCATATCAAACTTCTAATAATATATTCAATATTAATCAACTATCATCATCCAAACATATATCAATCCAAGTATTCAAAACAGTTGTCATAGTCAATATTCCTCAATTAATATATCACGCAGATATAAATGTTCAGATTATGCATGTACACAAGACTCGATTTCCTACTCCATGGAGCTAAACTCAGGTCGGAGAAATGATCGAAAAGATTTGTCGGTACCACATGCCTCAGACCACGTGCTATAATCCTCATTTTGATTTTGCACATCTAGCATATACACGACAGTCTTTATCAGATCTTGAATAAGAATAGTGTCTCGGTCAGGATCATCGGTGTGTTGCATCGGTCTAACCTACGGGAAGAAGCGCGACTAACCACCCGTGTAAGCAACCCGCACCCCGATGCCCCCAAGGTCAACAAGTGACCTACACTACGCATATCGCACCCACTCAAGAGGTGTGTTTCTCCTAGGCAATCAGCCATATCCAGTCCTCATCGGACCATTCCAATGCATGTATAATGCACCAAATCCAATCACAGACTAATATGTCATTTTCTCACAAACAGTGTATGGACACTGGTTCAACAGTAATCATACTGTACTTTCAACAGCAAAAATCATATTATCACGTTTTCATAGTTGTAAAACACTTTTACCGTATTTTCACAATCGCGTAACATTTCTGTTATGTTTTCACAATCCAAAAACGTTTCTGTTATGTTTTCACAATACCATAACACTTCTTTTATATTTTCACAATATCGTAACACTTTTGTTACGTTTTTAAAATTTTAAAACGTTTTTATTACGTTTTTACAATACCGTAACACTACTGTTACATTTACAAAATTTCGTAACATTTCTGTTACGTTTTCAAAATGTTGCAACTCTTCTGTTGCACTTTTAAACCACGTACTAATTTTTTAACGTTTTCTCAATCGTGTAACACCCCTTTGGGGATGCCACACATATAAAGAAAAATAAAATAAATAAATAAAATCTACCCAAGTTGTAAAACATTTGTTAAATAATATTACATATTGTAAGATAATTCCTGATAAACAGAATATTGTTAAATAAAATAATGCGGAAAAATAAAATAAACATCACAACATCACACATAATTTACATATGATTTACATTATAAGTGATATAAATAATTTACACCTAAAACTACCAATATTTAAACAAAAACAAGTAAATAAAGCAATAAAAGAGTCAATATATACGAGACATACATACAGACGCGCCCAAAAAAAAAAAACATCATGCATATTTAATCCTACGAAGGATCACTCTCAACATGAAAATGATCATCAGGAGACAAATATCCTGGATGTCTCGACTCTCGGCGATAACGAGATCGCTAGATCGATACGATACTAATCTCACTAGGCTCCGTGGTCATACCACCAAAATGACGCCTAAGAGATAAAGGTAACTCTAAATGTAAAAATACAAGAGTAGTAGTCATAACTTAGGCTCTCCATCAAACCGTTGACGTAGGGTCACGATCAACCGTCCTACATACGTCACGAGTCTCGGTCTCCTCGCAGATGCCAAGCCAATGAACCTCCATGAAACTCTAGTTGTACAAACCCCAAAAATCCACGGCACCGCCTTTGCCATCTCCCACAATCAATCCAAAGGATATGGATGATCGGATGGTTCTTGGTCGTCAACTGATCTTCCTCTTCTTTGTTCCTCTTCTTCCTGGGTACAGAATCTCTAGAGGCTGTTCCTCTTCCTCAAACTCTTTACCATATAAACAGGTATATACAAAAACACATACAATAAAGAGGTAAGACAATCTAAAATCACCACAAACATGGCCAATAAGAAGACGACAAACAACAGATATACAGTTCATGCAATATGAAAAGCTATAACATTAATAAGTAACAGAGTAGTGTAAAGATTCAAAAAGATTTAAATATCCCAACAATATACCATCACAGATAAAATAAAACAAGAAACAAATGATACAATACAACAATAGATAAAACAAATACAGTAAACAAATAAATCAATATCAATATAATAAACAGATAAGACAAAAATAAATAGATAAGACAAAATAAATAAATAGATCCCAATAAATAAATATAAGACACACCCTACTCCATGGAGCTAAAAAAACACACAAAGATATCAGAGAGAATGACTCGCAAAAATCTATTAGTACCACGGCTGCCCAACCAACTGTCCACATATGGGATACCGTACACTAACGTCTCCAAGTCCATTAGAACAATGAACCACACTACGTTTATCGCATCGACAACACGATGTGATTCGTCTCGTCAACCAATCCACCAAAAATTTGGCATAAACTCAATACATAATTCCAAAAATATGAAATTATGAAAATGCCCTCAAGATAAAATATGCCCTCAATGGCAGAAAAATAGAAAGCCTGTACGGGTTCACATTTTCCCGACAGTGAAAAATCCTCAAAAGCCTGTACGGGTTCACATTTTCCCGACAGCATAAAATAAATACATCAACGGTCAATCGCGTAGAAATTTTTTCGCGTTTTCACAATTCCGTCGTTTTTACAAACGTTTATAAATAGCGTAAATATATTTTTTTATTTTTAAAATCGCGTAGAATTTTTAATACGTTTTTTTTCAATCGCGTAGGATTTTTAAAATTATTTTCTTGTCCAAATCCCTTAAAATCACTGTTTAAATAAACAGAAATAATAATTAGTACGTTTAAACTACGTGTAATATTTTCTATACCGTATACTGTCTTTTGGACATCTTTTCTATCTTATTTGTCCGTTTTTACTAAAAATTGACAGTATTTTATTTAGAAAATTAATAATAATGGTTTCCTAATTTTTTTCGTAAAAACTCTGTTTATTTAAATAAACCGGATAATTTAATCTTTTAAAAACTCCTAACATGCTTCAAAATATAGTATGAGCCATATGTTAGAAATTCTTAAAGATTACTGTATTTCCTTTATAACAATAAAATCATTAATTTTAATTCCTTAAATTAATTCTAATCTATTGATTTCTTAAAAACTCTTTTTAGAAAAAAATTCTTGTTAACATATAATGCCTTCTTTATACTTGAAAATGGTTTGGAATTGATTTTAGAAATCAAGAATATCTAGTTTGGCATGTTGGCGAATTTCCTAAATCTTTTGAAATTGATTTCTAAATTATTTCTCATCTTCTAAATATATGTCAAACTTATTGTATTGTCTAAATTCATTTAACCATTGTTTTAGAAAATGGTTTTTGAAATCAACACATTCATTTTAGGCATGTTGGCCGAAAATACTAAGTCTTACCATTTGAGTTCTAAATTCATTTTCTTTGATCTAATCAACTTGAAACCTTCTTAATTCTCCTAGGTTAATTAAATTACCTTTTAAGAAAATTAAGAGAACATTTTGGTTCTCCATTTGGTTAGTGGTTGTGAGCCTTATGGAGTGTTCTTTGGAACACACATGCATTTCCTTGACATGTTATTCACATCCTATACATTATCATGCCATTCTATACTTTATCATGCAATTCTAAGACATGCAATATTATCAAAGCTTATAGACATGCAACTTAAAGCTTGTAGACATGCAATTTATTACAAACAACAAATAGAAAAGCTACTAACAAATACACAACCACATCAAATAAGCTACTAACAAGCACAAACATGAATCCTTATGGATTCTACAATCACAAAATCAAACTCCATCTTCTTACCACCATCCATAGGTGATAAGATTTGTCTTCCTCTTACCTTAAATGAAGACAAAAGGTTTCTTTCACTTCTCCTAGATCACGGTTTTCTCCTTCAAAATACCTAGCAAACTTAAACAAAACTACAAGTTACTAACCATTAAAAGAGAACCTAAACCATGGATAAATCATGGCTTAGAACTTTGAAAAAGAATTTAGAAAAGAAAAACAAGAGATTTCACCTCCTTGGTACAAACTTCCAAGTAGGTTTTCAAGCTTCAAATGTAAGATTTTGAAAGAACTCTCAACTAGAGATGTTCTTAGGATTGTGTTTAGGTTTAGAAAACTTGGTTAGAAGAAATTTTGGGTGATTGGATGGTGTAGATATTGTCTTGGCCGAATGGTGAAGAAAGGAAGCAACAATGGTGTTTAGGGTTCTTGGATGAGAGAGAAGAGAGAAAAGCATGAAAGATGAAGTGAAGAATGGTCTTCCAACCCCTCTTGGCCGTAGACATTCAATGCATGCAAGGTGTGCATGGAATTGGCTTCATTCAAGCCCTTGGATGCTTCAAAGGTCAAGATTAAAACTTGGTTAGCAAGCTTGTTTCCTATTGGCTACTCCTAACCTAGTCATCAAGCCTTAGTCACCATGCTTAGTCACTAATAACCTAGTCATCAAGCCTAATCATCATGTTCAAGAATGTTCCTTCACTAATTATGTTTAATTAAGCTACTAAGTTAATTGTTTTAGCTAAACGTGGATCCCGCAAAACATTTCCGGGGCCACTGTCACTAAGTTATACATACTAATAAAATAATATTATAATAATACAAAATTATTTTATTGGACAGTTAAATCCTAAAAATTAAAAGATTAATTTTAGGCTCATTCAGAATTGAGTTTAGTAAGATCCCCCGCCTCTGAATAATTAAAAACATATTTTACCAGTCCGGAAAAATATTATTTTCCTGCCCCGTAGCAAATCACACAAAAAGTCCATATAAAATCACAGACAGTAATATTGGACACTAAATCAAGTAGAAAACAATTAAAAATAAAAAAACAGTACAAACAAAGACGTTCGGACGTAATGGTCATTTTCTCATTTTTTCCCACAACGTAGCTAATCATCCAAAAAGTTCAAATAAAATTACAGACGGTATTAATTGTCTCGTATATCTTCCGAGAAAAATTAAAACAAGAAATTTCTGGAAAAACTTTTATTTTACCGTCTCGGAACAAATTACGTAAAAAGACCAAATAAAATTTGAGTCTGTATAAACGTATTTGTATTTCATGCAGAAATCGAGAAATAGTAAAATAGGGACACAACGGTCATTCTCACAAAAACTTGAAAAACAGCAAACAGTACATTCGGAATATTTTCTAAAAATTGGGGCTTTACAAATCGCGTAAAAACATACGTTTCTCAAATCGCATAGTATTTTTTTTTTACTATTTCAAAATCGCGTAACTTAAAAATCATTCTTTTATGTTACGTAAATCATTTTCTATCATTCTCAAAATATTTAAAATACTTTTCAAATCTCATAACGATTTTCCGTCATTTTCACAATCACGTAAAAATAATCTATCACTTTTAAATCACATAGTGATTTTTCAACAATAGTTCAAATTACGTAAAATATTTAAACGTAATTTAAATCGCGTATAATTATTTAAAATCACATAAAAATATTTTTTCATATCACGTAACTTAAAAATCACGTTTTTAAGGTACGTAAATATTTTTTCACCATAATTTCATTAGAAAATATTTCTTAACCTTTAAAAATTCCTTTTTAACTTTTCTCAAAATAATATAACTTTATACTTCATTTAATATATTTTCTTACTCAAGAAAATATTTTTTTCACAGTTCTTTACTCAAGAAATTCTTTTTCAAAATATAATTCACAAAATCACTTTTCTATTGATGTAAATTAACGTTTCAAAACTTAACATTTTCTAACGTATTTCAAAACTTGAAAATAAGTTATATGTTAGTAAATTTTCAAAATACCATTATATTCTTCATTTTCCCAAATCATTTCCAAACACAACCTTCTTCAAAATAAATTGAAGTTCGAAAATATTTTTAACCTTTCTTTGTCTTTCGTTTACAAAACTCAATTTCTCAAGTGATTAAAATGCTCTGATTTCCTTTCCAAATTTCTTGTATTAAATCAAGTTACGTTTCTACTTTAAAAATCATTTTGTTCATAAGAATCAAGGCATTACAAGCCTTCAAAAACGTAGAAATGACTATTGAAACCATCAAATGTTTTTCTTTCTAAATTGATATGGTTTTACACAAACAAAACTATTAAAAATCCTTTACAAAAACGTAAGACTCATAGTCTTTGAAAATCAAATCATTTGTTCATTTTCAATTTTTCACTTTTTTTGCAAATCCATTTTCACTTTCTTTACAAATCCTTTTTCACTTTCTTTGCAAATCCTTAAAATCATCATTGCTATTTTCCTTTAAATCTCATGTTTAGTAAACACTTAGAAACTTTTTACACAAAATAAATCAATAAAAATCCTTCTAACCATATTCATGTACTCTTTGAAAAATAAATTCTTTGTTTATTTTCCTTACTTTTCTAAACATCTATTTTCATCATTCAAGAAAATATTAATTTTGTGAACACCTATCTTGAGGTGTCTTGTTCGAAATCCACCATGTTCTAAGTACTCAAAAATCAATTCTTTTGTTCTTGAAAATTTTCAACATGAACCCTAATCAAGGGCATCAAAATCGTAGCTCTTCCTTGGCTATTGGAGCCAAAAATCAATTTCCTTTCCACCATCAAGTCATGACATATACAAATATATTTCATCATAAATAATATAAGCATACCATCAAAGCCATAAAAGCATGTATAGCATATCAACCATATCATCAAAGCTATAAAATCATGCAAAGCATATCAAGCATAGAAAATTAATCAAAGCTCATAAACACTCACAAATTAATTACATGACCATGGATATGAATCCTCACATGGATTCCACATCCATCAAATAAAATACCATCTCTCACCACCATGCTTGGTTGGTGAGATGGATCTCCTCTTACCTCTTGAAGATCCTCAAAACTTCTTTTTTGCTTCTTTTTCCAAGTCCTTCATCACCAAGAGCTTCTCAAATACAAAACAAAATACAAAGAAATTAGTATACTAAGCTTGATTAAGAGGAACCATGGATCAAACATGGTTTAGATCATGAAAAAGAGAGAAGAAAATGAAGTTTCCTTATACTTCACCTCAAAAACCCAATAACTTTGATCTTGAAGAAACTCCTTGAAGATGAATGATTTAGAAGAAATCTTCAACATGAAAGTTGCTTAGAATATCATGGAGATTCAAGATCCAAGGTTATATGAAATTAAAAGAGATTGAATGGTGATTTTAGGGGTCTTGACCGAATGGTTTCTCTTGAAGCACAAAGATGGAATTTTTTATTTTTGATAGAAACTTGAAGCTTGAATTTGAAGATCAAGATGAATGATTTTGGAAAAACTTATAACTAGAGATGTTCTTAGAATGATGTAAGGATTTAAGAAATAAGGTTGGATGAAATTAAAAATGATGGAAGGTGCTTCTTGGAGAGCTTGGCCGAAACTAGCTCATAGGAGGATGGAGAGAAAATGTTCAATGAAGTCTTAGGCTTTTTGGAGGAAACAAAGATGAATTATGATAGCAAATGAATGAAATGCTTTTTGGCCCTTTCCTCCTATGCATTGCCGTAGAGTGAAGAGAGAAAAGAATGATAGGAAATGAATTAATTTTTAGTCCCCTTCCAAGAAATTTCCTAAGGAAGAAAACAAGGCAACCATGTAGCATAATTGACTAAAGTCTTCAATTATGGTTAGAAGATGACCAAGTATTATTTTGTGTCTTCCAAAATTGGTGCATAGCCGTGGAGTGTGATGGAAAATTGAAAGAAAGGTGATAATGCATGAAACATTGATCAAGACTTCTAACAATGACATAAAGCATTAAATTAATGCATTTGAATTTTTTTTTTCTTTGTCTTCTAACAAGCCAAAACCGTCCCCCTCCTTGCATGCATTAAATCATGTTGTCATCTTTTCTATCCATTATTTGAAGCATCTCTAACCATTGATTACTTAATGGTTAGGATTTAGGTAGACTTTTAATTTTAGAAGACTAATTTAAAGTAGCCATTGGATTTTTCTCCTTTAAATTCTAACCATTAGATGTGTCTCCAAAATTAATGGTTAAGATTGCTTCTTCAAACTTTAAATCCAAGGGTCCTAATTAGTCTTTGCCATTTTAGAAGACCAAATCTCCACCATTGATTGATTCTTCATCCAATGGTCATAAATGGTCTTTGTTACTTTTTAAGATTAAATCTCCACCCTTGATTTAATCTAAATCCAATGGTTATAAATGGTCTTTGTCATTTTTCAAGACCAATTCTACACCTTTGATTACATCTATGGTTGATATCAAAGCCTTCCTAACTAAGCTTATTCTCACACCATTGATTAAATCAATGGTTATTATCCAAGGCTTCTTTATTAAGTTTGTTTCTTAACCTTTGATTAAATCAATGGTTAATATTCAAACTAAGTATTCTCATCCAAGGGTATAAATCAAGTCAAGCTCTCTTTGTTGACTACGCAGTGTAATATTTATTCTCGTATCCTACAAATAATATTTTTACTGTATTTTTATCATCTGATAATTAAATACAGTACAAAACACAGTACAAGAAATTTTCTAAAACTATTTTCGGATTCAGGTTTAGTAAGATCCCCTGTCTCCGTCTAAACAGTACAAATTTTTCTATGCGTAGATAAATTTTTGCTTTGCGGGACCCACATGGGTCCATGTAAGGTCACCTGGGCCCACATACCCCTTGCGGGTCCCACAAATAGGAAAAATTTCAAAATCATCCATAAAATCCCAAAAATTAGAAAATGCACAAATATCAAATCAGATTACGTAAAATAATTACCTAACGGTAAAAATTAAATTACATAAAGTTTTCCCCGACCCGAAAATTTTTATTTTCCTGACATGGAGTAAATCACTCAAAACGATCAAATACGCTGACGGAATAAACAAAATAATTTTACAGTGCACAGAAATTATTAAACAGTAAAATTCTGTTAACTGTCAAAATTACTGTTTAAGAGATACGGAAATTTGGGGTGTTACAATACTCCCCCTCTTTATAGAAATTTCGTCCTCGAAATTTCATGACCATGATTTCACACCCTCGGAATAATAATGACATTATTCCTTTATCTTTTCTTCAGTTCCCATGTAGTTTCACCTCTTACGTTACTCCAAACGATTCTAAACCATTGAAAGTCCTTTATCTCTTGTTCACTTCTTCTGATCAAACAAATATCTTAATAATTTTTTTTTACGGTTTTCCATTACCGTCTTAACTTTTCCCATAGACAGACTTCTTCAATTTTTGAAGAATCCACCACGCTTCCACTGCGCCACTTTGATACTCTGATCTGGATAGGAATATTCTCTCTTGCAAGATATTCCTTTAATTGCAGTAGATGAAAGAAAACATCATGGAAAATAACAAAACGAATTGAATATATTATTGAACATATCCAGCAAAGAATTGGATGTAACTCGATCTTCAAAAATGAATTCTCTGATACCAATACAGCGGCTACCAACCTTCATTCATGCCTAGAATAGTTTTTCTCAGATAACTTCCAACTAATGTAATGTATTACTTAAAATTTTCTTATCCTCGTATCACTTCATTCTCCAGCTTTAGCTTCTTTAACAGGAAACGTCTCACTAACCGAGTTCTCCTTTCAACCGCATTATATCAAATACTATGACAGGGATTTTAAATAGGAATATCCGTTCTTGCAAAATATTCTTTCTTGCAAATGCAGTATATGAAAGAACATTATAGAGGTTTAGGAAGAAAAGGTAGCGAAATGATCTAATATGTTACCAAACATATTCAACAAGAATTTGATTTTGCCTGATTTTCAGGAATGAGTTTTTCTGGAATACTAACACTGTATTGAGACAATCTCATAGGATATGGTTGGAAAATAACCAATCCATTTTCAAAGATCATGTCTGTTTATGAAACAGATCAAACTAACACAAAATTTTGAACGACAGATCAAACTAACATAAAGATTTGATCTATAACAATGATTTGAATAACTTGAGTAGCTCGATCGGCTAAGAATAGAAACAGAAGTAAACAAATAAGAGGATTACGAATAACTCTAACATATAATTGATCTACTCAATCATATGCTATAAGGAATAGGTTATTCACAGAAATATTCAGAATGGTTTATAGGATTAGCTCCAATGACGTAATCTCCATTGTTTAAATCTTCCGCTCCGAACACTTCCTACTACTTGAGATTTTACTAACAGAAAACTCTATTTTCATTGGAACTCTTTCTACACTTGAAACAAATTATTTCCTTGAACGTACAATCTTTCGTTAAGTGCCCCTTTCCACACTTCTTACATTTCGATGCAAATGTCACAGTCAAACTAAACCTGTCATTACTAGTACTTTCTCCACAAGATTATTGTTGTTGTTGACTTCTTGGAGATTGCAAGTACGTTTTCTGTTGGAATCGCTTGACCTTACAATTTTCTCTTTTTCGTAACCAATATAGTCCAACGTTATAGGGTTTCTTATCCTGAGATTGATTTAACTCTAACAAAATCTTAGCTTAAGAAATCATTTCTTGCTGCGGAACAATCTTCTGAGTTTGGTTGTATAATTGCTTCAGCCACTGTTTGTATTACTTCCAAAGTTGCAGTCATATCATCACCATTATGTCTCGCTTCCACACGCGTACGTCTATCACAAGTCATTTCTTTTCTTCAAAGATAGACAAATCAAAATAAAATGGAAACCAGATGTAACCATTTGAAATACACGTTTTTTTTCTTGACGTACATTCCTTCATTAAGTACCTTCTTTCACATCCGTTGCTGCCTTTGGTTTCCTCAATGGTTGTAAATACATCTTCCGTTGAAATCAATCACTTTCCAAATATCCTTAAAAATATTGGGTTCCAAAATTACGAAATCTTATATTCCAAGACTGATTCTCTTCCATCAGATCCTGAACCTTAACTTTCATTTCTTTCTCACTGAATAGCGGTCCTTTGTTCCTATAGTCGTTTTTCCACATTGTTCCCATTGCTGCCGTAGCTCCTTTAACTCCTGCAGTTGCAGCTGCATTACTAGTAACATGTTCCACTTCCACATACGTACAACTATCCTGAGCCATTTCCTTTTTTTTTCTTCTCGAGGCGTGCGGATCGAAATACAATGGATCTTATATCCATTATAAACAACATTGTTTCCTTTCGGAAATCAATAACACAGAGAACACAACACAAGCAAAACAGACCTAACCACAAATCCCAAAAGACTCAAACCGTGCTCTGATACCAACTAATGTAACACCCTCCCTAGGGTATCACATGTATGACTCCCGACTCAAATTCTGTAAAGAAGTTCACACAAGGTTTGAGTTATAAAATGATGGGTTTTAAAATTTCTTTCTTTACTGAATCATAAACTTACTGAAATTCATAAGTATTATTGAAAATATATTTAAACTGATTAATATACAATATTGACACCAATTAATATTTCACAATTTAAAGAGAAATATAAAATTAACAGACTTTTTTTTTAACAGTAGCAAACCCAATGACGGGTCCTACTTAATAGCACGGTACAACACTAACGTTAAAACTTAACATACTTATTCTGTTGTGTATCCATCTTGTTGCATCAGACATCTGTTCTACATCTGTTCTTTGTCAACACTGTACACCTTCGAGTCCTGAATGTCCACTCCTTATTGTTGTCACCCATCTCAGAGTATTCATTGCCGTTATGTCTAAGACAACTCATTCTTTCTCTTGTTTTAATTTTAACAATACGAGACAAAGCAAAACAACATAACAAAGAGGTGAGATCACCTACACCAATACCAACATGGCAGACAGAGATAACACAAACAAAGAATATCATACAGGGATATCATATCAAACTTCCAATAATATATTCAATATTAATCAACTATCATCATCCAAACATATATCAATCCAAGTATTCAAAACAGTTGTCATAGCTAATATTCCTCAATTAATATATCACACAGATATAAATGTTCAGATTATGCATGTACACAAGACTCGATTTCCTACTCCATGGAGCTAAACTCAGGTCGGAGAAATGATCGAAAAGATCTGTCGGTACCACATGCCTCAGACCACGTGCTATAATCCTCATTTTGATTTTGCACATCTAGCATATACATGACAGTCTTTATCAGATCTTGAATAAGAATAGTGTCTCGGTCAGGATCATCGGTGTGTTGCATCGGTCTAACCTACGGGAAGAAGCGCGACCAACCACCCGTGTAAGCAACCCGCACCCCGATGCCCCCAAGGTCAACAAGTGACCTACACTACGCATATCGCACCCACTCAAGAGGTGTGTTTTCCTAGGCAATCACCATATCCAAATTCTCATCGGACTATTCCAATGCATGTATAATGCACCAAATCCAATCACAGACTAATATGTCATTTTCTCACAAACAGTGTATGGACACTGGTTCAACAGTAATCATACTGTACTTTCAACAGCAAAAATCATATTATCACGTTTTCATAGTTGTAAAACACTTTTACCGTATTTTCACAATCGCGTAACATTTCTGTTACGTTTTCACGATCCAAAAACATTTCTGTTATGTTTTCACAATACCATAACACTTCTTTTATATTTTCACAATACCGTAACACTTTTGTTACGTTTTTAAAATTTTAAAACATTTTTATTACGTTTTCACAATACCGTAACACTACTGTTACATTTACAAAATTTCGTAACATTTCTGTTACGTTTTCAAAATGTTGCAACTCTTCTGTTGCACTTTTAAACCACGTACTAATTTTTTTACGTTTTTCTCAATCGCGTAAAAACATACGTTTCTCAAATCGCATAGTATTTTTTTTTTTACTGTTTCAAAAATCGCGTAACTTAAAAATCATTCTTTTATGTTACGTAAATCATTTTCTATCATTCTCAAAATATTTAAAACACTTTCCAAATCTCATAACGATTTTTCGTCATTTTCACAATCACGTAAAAATAATCTATCACTTTTAAATCACATAATGATTTTTCAACAATAGTTCAAATTACGTAAAATATTTAAACGTAATTCAAATCGCGTATAATTATTTAAAATCACATAAAAATATTTTTTCATATCACGTAACTTAAAAATCACGTTTTTAAGATGCGTAAATAATTTTTCACCACAATTTCATTTAGAAAATATTTCTTGACCTTTAAAAATTCCTTTTTAACTTTTCTCAAAATAATATAACTTTATACTTCATTTAATATATTTTCTTACTCAAGAAAATATTTTTTCTGATTCTTTACTCAAGAAATTCTTTTTCAAAATATAATTCACAAAATCACTTTTCTATTGATGTAAATTAACGTTTCAAAACTTAACATTTTCTAACGTATTTCAAAACTTGAAAATAAGTTATATGTTAGTAAATTTTCAAAATGCCATTATATTCTTCATTTTCCCAAATCATTTCCAAACACAACCTTCTACAAAATAAATTAAAGTTCGAAAATATTTTTAACCTTTCTTTGTCTTTCGTTTACAAAACTCAATTTCTCAAGTGATTAAAATGCTCTGATTTCCTTTCCGAATTTCTTGTATTAAATCAAGTTACGTTTCCACTTTAAAAATCATTTTGTTCATAAGAATCAAGGCATTACAAGCCTTCAAAAACGTAGAAATGACTATTGAAACCATCAAATGTTTTTCTTTCTAAATTGATATGGTTTTACACAAACAAAACTATTAAAAATCCTTTACAAAAATGTAAGACTCATAGTCTTTGAAAATCAAATCATTTGTTCATTTTCAATTTTTCACATTTTTTGCAAATCCATTTTCACTTTCTTTACAAATCCTTTTTCACTTTCTTTGCAAATCCTTAAAATCATCATTGCTATTTTCCTTTAAATCTCATGTTTAGTAAAACACTTAGAAACTTTTTACATAAAATAAATCAATAAAAATCCTTCTAACCATATTCATGTACTCTTTGAAAAATAAATTCTTTGTTTATTTTCCTTACTTTTCTAAACATCAATTTTCATCATTCAAGAAAATATTAATTTTGTGAACACCTATCTTGAGGTGTCTTGTTCGAAATCCACCATGTTCTAAGTACTCAAAAATCAATTCTTTTGTTCTTGAAAATTTTCAACATGAACCCTAATCAAGGGCATCAAAATCGTAGCTCTTCCTTGGCTATTGGAGCCAAAAATCAATTTCCTTTCCACCATCAAGTCATGGCATATACAAATATATTTCATCATAAATAATATAAGCATACCATCAAAGCCATAAAAGCATGTATAGCATATCAACCATATCATCAAAGCTATAAAATCATACAAAGCATATCAATCATAGAAAATTAATCAAAACTCATAAACACCCACAAATTAATTACATGACCATGGATATGAATCCTCACATGGATTCCACATCCATCAAATAAAATACCATCTCTCACCACCATGCTTGGTTGGTGAGATGGATCTCCCTCTTACCTCTTGAAGATCCTCAAAAACTTCTTGTTTTGCTTCTTTTTCCAAGTCCTTCATCACCAAGAGCTTCTCAAATACAAAACAAAATACAAAGAAATTAGTATACTAAGCTTGATTAAGAGGAACCATGGATCAAACATGGTTTAGATCATGAAAAAGAGAGAAGAAAATGAAGTTTCCTTATACTTCACCTCAAAAACCCAATAACTTTGATCTTGAAGAAACTCCTTGAAGATGAATGATTTAGAAGAAATCTTCAACATGAAAGTTGCTTAGAATATCATGGAGATTCAAGATCCAAGGTTGGATGAAATTAAAAGAGATTGGATGGTGATTTTAGGGGTCTTGACTGAATGGTTTCTCTTGAAGCATAAAGATGAAATTTTTTATTTTTGATAGAAACTTGAAGCTTGAATTTGAAGATCAAGATGAATGATTTTGGAAAAACTCATAACTAGAGATGTTCTTAGAATGATGTAAGGATTCAAGAAATAAGGTTGGATGAAATTAAAAATGATGGAAGGTGCTTCTTGGAGAGCTTGGCCAAAACTAGCTCATAGGAGGATGGAGAGAAAATGTTCAATGAAGTCTTAGGCTTTTTGGAGGAAACAAAGATGAATTATGATAGCAAATGAATGAAATGCTTTTTGGCCCCTTCCTCCTATGCATTGCCGTAGAGTGAAGAGAGAAAAGAATGATAGGAAATGAATTAATTTTTAGTCCCCTTCCAAGAAATTTCCTAAGGAAGAAAACAAGGCAACTGTGTAGCATAATTGACTAAAGTCTTTAATTATGGTTAGAAGATGACCAAGTATTATTTTGTGTCTTCCAAAATTGGTGCATAGCCGTGGAGTGTGATGGAAAAATTGAAAGAAAGGTGATAATGCATGAAACATTGATCAAAACTTCTAACAATGACATAAAGCATTAAATTAATGCATTTGAATTTTTTTTTTCTTTGTCTTCTAACAAGCCAAAACCGTCCCCCTCCTTGCATGCATTAAATCATGTTGTCATCTTTTCTATCCATTATTTGAAGCATCTCTAACCATTGATTACTTAATGGTTAGGATTTAAGTGAGACTTTTAATTTTAGAAACTAATTCTAGGCCATTGGATTTTTCTCCTTTAAATTCTAACCATTAGATGTGTCTCCAAAATTAATGGTTAAGATTGCTTCTTCAAACTTTAAATCCAAGGGTCCTAATTAGTCTTTGCCATTTTAGAAGACCAAATCTCCACCATTGATTGATTCTTCATCCAATGTCATAAATGGTCTTTGTTACTTTTTAAGATTAAATCTCCACCCTTGATTTAATCTAAATCCAATGGTTATAAATGGTCTTTGTCATTTTTCAAGACCAATTCTACACCTTTGATTACATCTATGGTTGATATCAAAGCCTTCCTAACTAAGCTTATTCTCACACCATTGATTAAATCAATGGTTATTATCCAAGCGCTTTATTAAGTTTGTTTCTTAACCTTTGATTAAATCAATGGTTAATATTCAAACTAAGTATTCTCATCCAAGGGTATAAATCAAGTCAAGCTCTCTTTGTTGACTACGCAGTGTAATATTTATTCTCGTATCCTACAAATAATATTTTTACTGTATTTTTATCATCCGATAATTAAATACAGTACAAAACACAGTACAAGAAATTTTCTAAAACTGTTTCCGGATTCAAGTTTAGTAAGATCTCCTGTCTCCGTCTAAACAGTACAAATTTTTCTATGCGTAGAAAAATTTTTGCTTTGCGGGACCCACATGGGTCCACGTAAGGTCACCTGGGCCCACATACCCCTTGCGGGTCCCACAAATAGGAAAAATTTCAAAATCATCCATAAAATTACAAAAATTAGAAAATGCACAAATATCAAATCAGATTACGTAAAATAATTACCTAACGGTAAAAATTAAATTACATAAAGTTTCCCTAGGCAGAAAATTTTTATTTTCCTGACACGGAGTAAATCACTCAAAACGATGAAATACGCTGACGGAATAAACAAAATAATTTTACAGTGCACAGAAATTACTAAACAGTAAAATTTTGTTAACTGTCAAAATTACTGTTTAAGAGATACGGAAATTTGAGGTGTTACACGAAGGACTTTTGAGAAGGACATAACCCTAATGTCTCGATAGTGCCAAGGCCAAAGGAGATAAGTGGAAAATCCAAAGACGCTCTTGAGCAAGGATGAAGCCCGAATCTCTCAGCGTGCCAGGATACATGTAATGTGAGGATGAACTTTTCCTCTATTTACCACTGGATGATATATTGAACCAGTTCCTAGCAAGCTTCTTTATTTTCAACATAAAACTTTGCATGTATTTCAAAACAAAACCCTGCATTTGCATTTCATCCATATACTCTTAGGATTTCCTTAGGCATATTCATATTACATATCATTATCATTGCATTCATGGACAGTTGTATGGACATTGTCCGTCACTGTTAGTATTTACAGCTGTATGGGCGTTTTATGTATTAACAGTGTGTAGGCTATCGGTTGATATCATACTATAAGAAAGTGTGCAGATATGAGAAAAGAGGAGGAAACTCCTAAGTTAGAAATTATAGCATTTGTTATATATTTGTTATATACAATGTTATAGTTAGCTAATATTGGAATTGCTTTTACTGAGAATTTGTAATTCTCACCCCTGTTATTCTTCCATGTAAATCCAGGCACAAACACAAGAATAGGTACAGAGGTACAGACCCTGCTAAGGGTAAGAAGATAAAGCATGGAGACTAGATTAATTTTTATTACTTTAAGTAGACAGAACTTATATAATCAGTTTATATTTGTTCAGTAAGTTTTATGTTATCTGTATTACAATAAGTCCTCTTGTGGCTAAGTTTGTATATATATGTATAAGGCTTAAATTTTTCCGCAATCTCTCAAGATTTTCTATAATTACTCAGTTGTGATTATGGATATATGTTAGTATGTAGTATAGAAGTGACGTCTCTAGTACTGGTTATCTTTATATATCTCAGTCTAACTAAGATATATCTAGATATCTGTATTAGGGTGTTACACCTCCTACTGTGGTCATTTCTTTCGAGGAATCGGAAGAGGATCCTTCTGAGGACCCTATGGTTTAGGTATGTAGAACTTGGGCTGGTTGTGTCTTTTTTTTTGCTAATCAGTCTTTCCTAATCATCTGTACATTTTTGAGTGCACGTATGTATTTGAGCATCATTCTTTTTGTAAGTATTTTGGGGGTACAGATATGTATATGATCTATACGAACCAGCTGATATGAATATTTATGTATATGCAATATATATCTACTTATCTATAATGTTTTATGATCTATTTACTTTGTTTGATCTGTTGTTTGCAAGTAAAAGAGTATTTTACATCAAATATTATGATTTTAATAATTACTGATTTTATAACTTGGGTTGAATTTGTTTCATATTCTGCGTTTCTTGATTGATTTTGGATTCGTAAAGTTGTGATGTCCCCCTCCTTCCAAAGGGGAAGAGGGCATTACAGGATGGACTACTTTTTTTACCATTGCTTTGTATTTGTTCTTTTTCAGTGGATTGTATGTAGTTTATTTGTATATGTGCCTTTAAGGGCCTAGTTTGTATTATTTGTACACTGATATACTAGTTTGTAAGGATCAAAATTTCCATTTATATATATATATATATTACTTTTCCCTCACAAGGCTTATATATTTATATATAGTATAATTGATTATCAGAGAATGATGTTAGTTTAGTTATGACATATCTAAATCTAATTACTTTTGTATAAATCTGAATATACTATTAATATTAGTTTTGGGACGTTACACACAATGTTTGGACTTATCTTTCTGTGAATGCTTCTTCAATGAGAGACGTCTTTGTACATCTCACAGCTCGATGTTCATTACTTCCTAGTAGATTTGAGCCCGAGTTGAGAGAAGTATAGTCCTCATTAGGCCCCTTAAAAGGTTGTTTTGAATTCTGACCTTGTTGATTGGGCTGTCTAGACTTAGGCTTAGCATCCTCTCCCTTCTCAAAATGCTTCTTAGCCTAGAGAACATCTTCAACATTGATGTATTTGTCAGCATAGGTATAGAACTCATCCTTGGTTTTGGGCTCCTTCTTAGCAAGTGAAAAATAAAGTGGCCCAGGTTGGAGTCCTTCTCTTATGTAGTACAATTTGAGTCTTTCATCCCAGTCACGTATGTTCACAATTTCTTTGTTGAACTAGGATATAAAGTCTCAAAAAGACTCCTCCTTTCCTTGCTTGATTTGGGAGAGGCATGGGATGTATTTAGGCTGCACCTTACTGGTGGTGAAGTGCAACAAAAATCTCGAGGACAGGCCTGCCTAGTTAACAATGAACTTTGGAGTTAAGGTGGTAAACCATTTCAAGGCAGCTTTCTTTAGAGATAGAGGGAAAGCACAACACATTAGAGAGTCATCACCTATAGAAAATAAGATTGTAGAAACATAAGTATCTAATTGCTCTTGAAGGTTTGTGGTCCCATCATAGACTTCAATATTGGTGGAATATTTGAAATGCTTGGGGATCTTGTAGGCCACCAGTCTATCAGAGAAATATTGGTTTTATGAAACCAAGTTCCTTACTCATTGTTCCAGCTCTCGTGTATGGACAGGTTCAACATTATGACAAAGATCCGCGATCTTAGAGTTTTATGGATGGCGAATCTTGTCTTGGGATCTATTTATTTGATTTCCACGATTCCTCTTTAGAGATCGGTTCTCACCTTCATGTTCCTAGTTGACAACTCTCTTTAGGTCATGAATTCTTTCATCCTAATGATGAATTCTTCCATCCTGAATTCTAACCAAAGAAAATAGTTCTGCTCTGGATAGCTCTTAATGATCAGTTTCAGCACGACAAGACCAAACTTCTTCTTTCTCTACTCGGGCTCCAAGGCGTTGCAACGCTGATACCCGTTGTTTGGCATCCCCAAAAGGTGCTCTTTGAGGATCGAGACGTTGCCTCACCATAACTTACGGGGGAGGAGGGGGAGATTCTCTCCAATGAAAGAAGTCTCCATCCCATCTTGCTTGGGTTCCAGTTGGGCAGCGACTGGTTCTAGAACTGGCTCATGAGTAGGGATGGACACCGAATGACAGTTTGGAGACGATGGGTTGTGAGCAATAGAAGCACGATTTTGATTGGTTGAGGTTTGTCTTCTCCTTGTGTTAAGCATGATGATGATGGGAATAGAAGTTTATCTTTCCCAAAGACGACGCCAATGTTTTGAACGAAGTTCAGAGGGTTACCTGAGTAGGTGGTTGAAGGTGGAAAGCTTTGTGGCATGACAGCGACAACAGTGGTGCAAGTGGGTGGATACCTGCAAAAGACACTCTGATGCTTAAGTTAGACCGCGCACAAGAAAGGCAGTGAGTAGTGTTGAATTATATTGCATACCTTTGAGACTTTGCAGGGTATTTAAAAGAGTGTCTTGGGTGTTAAAAATTATAATTCAATCTAAAGTGAATGCAATTATTTAGGATTAGAATCCATAAGAGATTGTAATATCTTTTAACTAATTTTCCTATTTAAGTGAGATGTAATTAGTGTTTAAATCTATCAAGGATTCTATGAGAGATTTATGCCTCATAAATAGCCAGATATACTTATCAAGATAGCCCATAATAATATTTAGATACTCTTCTGGTGGACTAAGTTGCTCATAATCTAGGGACCTATAACCCGATCTAGAACACGATGATTCTATGAATTTTCATTTGTTACAAGTGTTTTCAATGTGGCACTTAACTTTTTTTTTCTATTTTTTTTAGCTCTTTCTTGTCTTTTGGTGGTGGAGAGGTTTGGTTGAATGGTTGTTAACTAAGCTGGGGAGAAGGAAAGAGATGGAAAAGATTGAAAATGCTTAGTCTGACAATCGATTTAACTTAAATTTTTTTGGGTTTTTCATTGTAGTATAAAATTTTATTATCAGAAAATGAATAATGTGTTAGGTTTTACTTTTATCTTTTCTCCATTGGTGATCATGTTGCTACTGTTTTCAATGGCTTTTGAGCAGTTTGTTGTTTGTTTTATGATCCTGTTTGTTTTAGAATGCATTTTATTTAGTTATAGTTTCCACTATTGAAAAATTTTAGTCTTTATATGATTGTATATCTTTATTTGGAATTTGCAAAATCTTAATCTCTATTTATCCTTAGGACTGTTGGCCTATATAAAGACTCGTTGGCCTATTTAAATGTAAATTTATTAGCCTATTTAAAAGTATTATTACGAAGTAGACCTTTAAATAAGTTTTCATGCTAGATTAGTCTTTTAAAAAGGTCAACTCAAATCTTAAAAATGACCTATGTCAAGCTCATAAGCTAGATTTCGGTCTTACATTTGGAATACAGGTTAGGCCCATTTCTACCCCTAATTCTTGGTCAACTTTTCGTTCAAGACAATTATATGACTTGAATTGAAATATAAGTTGACCAATGGTTTCCAAGAAGTATTTACATTTTTTTATGAAAAAAAATTATTAACAATTTTTATATTAATTACTGTTAAATCTTTAAACAAATAATTTACAATTTGTGTTAACATCTAATAATGAATAAATGTTAATATTTATGGATTTAATTTGAATACATTATTAATGTAAATATTATCATATAATCATGTATTACTACATTATTAAAAATCTTTGATTCTCACAATAATTATCTTAAAAATCACACATATAATAATATATGATTAGTTAATACAATGAATCAAAATTAAACTCTATTTATTCATAAGCACTGAATAAATAAATGTTAGAAAATCATAAAACATTGAATTTAGTTGAAAGTTGAAATTGTGGCTAAGGGTGAAAATAAGTCAGGCGACCTATCGAAAACTTATGGTTTGACCTATTTAAGACTTGGCCTAACCTAATTCGTCTAAAAAGTCAAGTAAACATATTTACTTAAACATGTCAGACTTCATGCCTTTGAAAAAGCCTTTTAAACTTAATAAGGTAACCTATTTAATTATATATATTATTATTTTATATATATTATGAAATTTTAATATTTATATAATATAATTAATTTAATAAATAATATAATATTTTTTAAAATCTAAATTTATTAACCTATATAAAAATCTAAACTCATTAACTTATTTAAAAATAAACTTATATTTAAAAATTTTATTATAAAATAAATTTTTAAATTAGTTTTCAAATTAAATCAAACTTTTAAAAAAAATCAAACTAAACCTTAAATAATAACCTATACTAAAAAAAATTCAAACTCAACTCTTTCATTTAAAAAATAAGGTACCTATTTCAGGTCAGTATGACCTAGCATGATGCGTTTACGCACTCAACTTTGACTTGTGATGTGTGTGATGTCCCTTGGGGAAGCAGGGAATTAGGCACACACAGAGAGCTGCAAAATTCAAACCCAAATTCGTAATCAAGAAACGTCTCTTTTGTTGAGTTCTGATTCTCATTCGCAATGCAGATTCCCAATGACGTTCGCAACCTCCCCATCGACATCACGTTTTCTCGTCTCGGAGGTGAATTTTGCCCATTATTCCCAATTTACGAATTCCGTTTTTTTTTATTTATTTATTGTTTGGTTCATTTCTGATTTTCAATATGTCACCGTTGAAGAATGGTTGGTCGATCGCAAGAGGGTACCCGCGGATTGGCGGAAGCGTGTGGTGGCGATCAGGGCTCGAATATCCAGGGAATTCTCTTCGCTCCCCAAGGATTCTGATCCTTATTTTCAAACCCTAGACCCCGAAGGTTAGTTTCTTTCTTCTTTTTTTTTTGTTTGTTTTATCCAAAGTTAAAAAAAAAATGAAAAAAATTGATGAGTGTTTATTTATTTCATGGGTTTTAGTTTGCATTCTCTTGTCAAAATTTGTTATTATTCACCGAGGTATAATGCTTTGATAAGAGATTTTGGTGGGTGGTGAGGTAACTTACATACGATGGGATTAAAAGCAGCAATGGCATGGCATCAATTATTATCACCAAAGTTGCATTGCTATTTTCAGGGATTGGTTATTTGGAGGCCAAACAGAT
Source organism: Ormosia emarginata (assembly GCA_029884605.1). Lineage (NCBI taxonomy): Eukaryota > Viridiplantae > Streptophyta > Magnoliopsida > Fabales > Fabaceae > Ormosia > Ormosia emarginata. The sequence goes on from JAQQTP010000079.1 coordinate 18,094,838, forward strand.
ATATGATATTCTCTTAAAGTCTACTCCGGAAAGCCGGAACATATTTGGCCGGCTATCAGGTGCTGCGGTAAGATAGCCTTCTTAATTCACTTCTCTGTTTCTGAGATCATTATTATTAATGTCATTCATGCTATGTATCAATATTATAATTTTTTTTTCTTATTTTTGTTTGGTAGGGTGCGTGGGAGGCAATTGTGCGATCTTTTGAGAAGGATCATCTTTTCCTTGGTGAGGCTGCACAGATTATGATTCAAAATGTGAACTATGAAATGTAAGCATTGTAATATTTGGTTTCATTACATTTAATGAAGAAAATCACTTGTGAGTGAGTGTTTGTTCTATTTCTGTAAATGGTTTGATTTTTATCACTGAGCGTTTGTTTCCATAATGAAGCCCTTATCAGAGAAAACAGGTGCATAAGATTCAACAACAGCTGTTAGAACTAGATCGCAAGGAAGCTGATATAAAAAGAAGTGCCGCTCTATCAGCAGTCAAATATGCTGAAGCTTGTCAGGAGCTTGGATTACAGGTTACATTTGCCGGTGTTTGAGCCCTGGTTAAAATTATTTACTTTTTGTTACAATGAGATAATGATTATATTTTTTGCAGGGGAAAAATGTCAGACTAGAGCTTTTGGAGACAGCAAAATCACTTCCAAGCACATTTAGCAGGATCTTGGATGTTGTAAATAGTGACAACATGTCACTGGCGATTGAATATTATTCCAATTTTGTTAGAGATGCTCACAGTGAAAAGGATGTAAGGAAGAACTGGAGATCTTATTCATTTTATAGTTCTCAGTCAATAGTTGATGCATTTTTCCTGCAATTCTTTTGAATGATGTCACTACAAAGATGGGGTTAGGGTTGACATGGTTCAATACATACATTAATTAGGATTGTAATCATGACTGCAGAGATCTTCAGGAGCTGTTCTACAAAACTTGAGGAACATGTGTGAAAATCCCCCATCTTTAAACATTTCTGTTGGCTCTGAGATTATTAATGATGTTAGTGTTCACTCAAGCAACAATGAATTTAATCCTGCAATAAGCAATGCGGAAGTTGCTACTCCTGACATTGACTGGGATATTTCAGTGGAGAGTTCACAAATTGATTGGGACATTGGAACTGTGGAAGAAACAGATGATACTGGTAATGGCTTGGGTCCTTTTGAAATCATTAATGCCTCCGACGTCATACGGACTTCTTCACCAACTGAGGATGTCAGATCTGATCCAATATTAAACCAAGAACTAGGCTCACATGCAGATATATCTTGGGATATTTGTGTTGAGACTCCTCAAGTTGATGTGATTGATGATGTTAGTGCCCCAAATGTAGTGCTGGACAATCAGACTTCTCTTCCAGATACCTTATCTCAATTGACAGAAAACAAGGAAGAAAGGAGCCAGCTTTTAGATACAGAGTACAGAAAAAAAATTCTTGATGATCTATACGAGGTATATAATATATATGCTAACTTAGTGTCTTTATTCTGTTAAGTTCTTGGTTTTGCTTATATAATTTCAAATATTACACCCTTAGACAGACAGAAAGAAACATAAATCTAGCAAATTTTGTTTACATTTTATTTTTTGCTGCTAAACAGTTATCTGCACTGTATTAACTTATTAATTTGATACCATTCTTCTTTTTTCCAGATTAAATCTTAAATTTTGTATTGATTTTATATGCCATCAGATTAAATCCTTTTTAAATCAACGGTTGGCTGAGTTGAAGGATGCGGAAACTTTGTCCTTACAACATCAAGTCCAGGCAGTTGCTCCCTTTGTACTACAGCAGTATGCTCCTGATGCTATAGAGACAATGCAAAGTGATGTTTCTTTGGCAATTTCATTGCTGACAAATAGGAAGACAAGAGATCTTATTATGATTCTCAACTCCAAAAGGTAGTGCTTGATATTTTATACCTAAGATTTCATGCTTATGAGAACCACGTTCACGGAGTTAAATCTAGTGCATGAATCTCTATGATGACTAAATGGAGTTTAAATTTGACCTTCAAAATGGCAAGTTTACAAGTTTAAACTTGCATGAAAATACAAGTTTACATACTGAATTGCTTATTCTTAACAGGAAGATGGTAGTTTAAACTTTGAAGGGCAAAAGATTTAAGTTTTTTTTCAAACAAAAAAACAGAAAATGATTTCAGGTTGAGCCATACCTGGTTTAGATATAGTTTATTCAAAAGTTTGGTACATTTGGTCTGCATAACAGAAGTAAGAGTTGAAGGCTTCAGTAATTAATTTATTATGTACAAAGATGATGATTTGTTGCGAATTTCATTTTGTCTATTTAGGTTTCAATTGTATCTCAAAAGGCTAAAGTTAAAGATGGCATGTTAATGCATGCTTTTCTCTTTTCTACATCTTCAAAATGTTGAATGCATAGTTATCATTATCATACGATTCTCGAAGCTCAATACATATAGTACGTCATGTATCGAAAATTTTGCATTTTGCAACTATGGTTCATAGTGTCGTAAAAGGTCGAAATATCGTAGATGTATTGCCCAAAACTGATGTATCAGTCAATATTACGTGTATCGTCGTTATTCTCTAGTTCTGACTTTAGACCTACATAAGACACTGAATGGGCAAGAACCCATCTTTTTTAACCCAGTACCCCACCCCACCCAGGTGCAAGCGATAAGTCATGGCTAAGATCAAAAGCAAACAAAAATCATATAGTGAATGGGTGTGTGGGAACAAGTGTGATCAACTTTTATATTATTTTATTCAGCTTAGTTTTTTTTTTTAAAACTTTCTTTTCTTCTGTTTTTGGTATCCATAATTATATTTATCTTTATTTTATTAAATTTATTTTATATTTAATATGTTCTTAAAAAGTATTTATATGTATAATTTATTAAAATATCTTACGATACACGATTCGTTACGATTCAATGTATAAAATTTTAAAAATCGATACTTGTTATGATACACGATATGATAACTATGGTTAAATGTTTTGGATGAAGGGCAAGCAATTTTTCTTGTATGTGTCTATATATGCTTGTGCACATGCTTGTTGATATTTTGGAAGTTACTCACCCTAATCCACATTTCTTGGGTAGCATTCCTATTGTATCTTATCTTTGTGTTAATTGATTGTGGTGTTGGGCCAAATTTCAGATTTCTTGACAGACTAGTCAATTCATTGGAGGAAAAGAAGCATCATGAAGTGAAGTTGAAAGAGGGATTGAAGGACTTGGCTACTAAACGTATGGAACTGCACAATTCTTTATCTTCATCATGGCCAAAACAAGTGAGTTCTACTTTTGTGTGCTTGCTCTTTTTTAGGGAGAGTATTCATAGTATTCAGTAAATTTCATGCATTATACTCTAATTTAAGATCTCAAATTTGTCTGACAAACCCTTCCTTCTCTCTCTCATTGCCCCCTCCCCCACCTCTGTTCCTGTCGTTTTTGTAGCAAAAGAAGTGACATTTGAGCCCTACACCTGTCTGAACTATTACTAGATACACTTTTTCTTGGTAAATAGTAATAAGTTCATAATGCTATTTCAGCATCCTGGTTGTGTTCATTGGAATCAACTTCCTGTACTATATTTTTACTCTAAAATGCATATAGATGAAAATTCTGTTTATAATGTGTTGAAAATGTGAAGCATGTCAAACATCGCAGCATGCAGGCCCTAAAAAAGTAAAGGAAAAAAAATAAATCTGAAAACGCTTTCTGCGTCCTGGCTCAGCACTGGAGTCTCTTTACGATTCATTCACATTAAGTTGTCTGGATTTTCTTTCTGGGAGTGAAATTAATTTGGGGGAAAAAAAAGGACAAATGAGTACTTAAATCTTGCTTGGCAGGGAGTAGAAATATGGTGGAAAGAAGGTACAGTGGGCATCATTATCAACCCGCAAAATGGTCTCATAGCATCACTGATTTACCCTGATTTTTTAATTGAGACTATTATGAAATGGGATGAGATGGTGTTTTAACAGGAACAAAATAATGTCATTTCTTTTTTTTTTTCCTCACTTTTGCTTCTGTTAGGAGATAGAGATCAATATATTGCTTCAGTCCTTCCACTTTTTGACTTTTTTAAACAAGCAACACAAACTAAAATCCCTCTTTCTCTTGTTTCCATTCCCCAAATTCTTAATTCTTTACTATCTAGCAGACTAAAATCTCTGTTCCATATGCATCTGCCGACAATTGAATTTCACTTACAATGTGCTCATTGATGCTATTTTTCCCCCTCCATTCCCCCCCCTCACCCTGGCCCCTGTTCTTGTACAAAGAGACAGAGACTAAGTGTTGAGTGAATTGCAGGATGCAGCTCAGGCAAAAACGAAGGAGCTGAAAAAACTCTGTGAGGGTACACTTTCATCCATGTTTGACGGAAGACCAGTTAATATAATTGGAGAGATCAACACTCTTTTGACTAGTGGCCTTGGAGCATGAAGAAGAGAAGCTTCCTCTGATAATGATGAAGTCTTTAGGTGGATAATGGCTAGCCAAAATAACTGAAGAATGATGTGCTTGATGAGGTAGAGCCTTTTCTTTTCTTGCTTTTATTATTTTTCACGCCTGTTCATTTTTTGACAAAGAACTTTGACAATGCCAAGGATCCATGTCGATAATTCCATGTTCATTTTCCAATCATTTTGAAACTACGTCCTTATTAATGTTACAAGCAGAAGATACTGTTTGCCATTTCCTCCTTTATTTTTAGTATTATTTTTGAATTTCAAAGTCATGCTCATGACAAGGTTAGGCAAGAATTGAGAGAAATTTGTTTGATTTAGATAGAATGGAAAGTGTTAAGGTATGTGCTTTTGCAAGAATTAGGTTTTATTTTTATAAAAAAAATATTCCGAAGAAAAAACAATGTTTTTTTATTAAGGGCAAAGAAAATTTATTCCAAGAATTGATGGGTTGCCTTTTAAGTTCTGGAAAGTGAATCTACAAAAATGTCAGTCACGGCTTGAATATCGTAACTGTGCAAAAAACAGATGGACGATCAAATAACTTCTGATTTGTGTGTAACTGCAATTTCTTGATTATTATTTTTTTTTGGGGGATGAGGTAGTAGGGATGACAATGGGATGGATCGAGGCCGGTTTTTCATTAGAATAATGATAGTCTTATATTTCTTTTAGAGGTGTAAGTATTGTATATATTTTTTTTAAGAGTGTGATTAAGAGAAAGAAAGTGATAGAAAAAAATAAGTATAATAAATAGTATTAGATTAAGTGTGAAAAAAGGTGTATACATTATTTGCGATAAGAATATCAGAGTTGTTTTCATTATCTGTTTTCACCTTTTGGTCACTTGTTCACTCATTTTCCACTCCATTATCTAATGGGGCCTTTTATATTGCCTCATTTTTAAATCCGTAAGGATTTATTTGTCTTGTCCCTGCCCTGTGTCAAATCGCATTTTGTTATAGAATTTAAAAAAAGGGTTAAATAACAAATTTATTACTATATATATATATATTTTAGGGCGGGTTTGGGGCAAGTAACGGAGTGGGATATCCTATACATGATCCTGCCTCGTATCTATAGACAATGTGTAACGTCCTTTTTTCTTATCTCACGAAGAAGGAACATCAAACCATAATAATTCGAAAACATAAAACAGAATAAGTTGTGAAAAATAATAATTATTTTAAATTTCTTAAACTCGGTTCATTTTATAGATGTATAAGTTTCTTTCTAAATAGCATTACATATTTTTTTTTAAATTATATTATTGACCGGTAGTGTCAAAAGAATAAATTTAGCGATTCTCTTCGTAGCGAAATAATAGTCCGAACGGTTGTAATAAAAACCAATGTGAAATAAACTATACATAACATATATATATATGCAAAGTCTGTTTAATTACATCATGATTTACACAAAAAGTAAAAGATGTACCCACCCGAGATGATACAAATATACACCCATCAATTACAGCAAAACGTCAAGCTTCCCAAAAAGATAAACGGTTAGCCATCAGTAGCCACCAACAATATTAGCCCCTACGACTGACAAGAAGGGATCGTAGGCAGGTCTTCCTCCGGGTCCTCTTCATCCGATGAAATTGCCATTGGAGCGATCGAATTTTGGGTGGAAGCCTGAGCAGTGGAGAGGAAAGAATCCTCTTGTGGGGTGTAGTAAAGGTCATCGCACAGATCTCTAACAGGCAGGTAAAATTCCAAATGAACAAAAGTGGTAAAGTCGAAAATAGGTGGGTCGTAGTAGCCCTACACCAAATACACAGTCAACTCCCCGTGATACATGCAACAGTTCGTGCTCAAGTTAATGTGCCAGCAATCAGGTCCCCCATGAAAGGTCATCCTAGCATACCCCAAAAATCAGCACGTACGCGAAGACATCTTCAACAACTCTAGTCGTAGTATGACCAAAAACTCAGAAACTCAGGTGTTTCCTTTTCTTCCTCATGAACGTCTTCTCAAAAGTATATGAATAAATAGAAATATCGAAATACAGAAAGAGGTGAGACACCCAGCTTTCCTTACCAAAATGGCAGTAAGAAAACAGAACGGCATTGGACGCCCACATATCATTACAACATATATATTCATACACAGTAATCATAAAATTGAGAGTAAAACAGAACAACAATAAATAATGTTAAGAATTAACAATAATAGACAGATAATAGTAATATTTTCAGCAGTCAACAATCTAATAGTCAGATAATAATTGCAGCAATAAGAACAAATATTTTCACAATTATAAATATTCATACTTAATAAATTATGAGACTAGCAGTTCACAATGCAGATGGTACCAAGTTCCTACTCCATTGAGTTAGACACTAACATTTTTGGAGAGAATGATCAAGGAGTTATGCTAGTATCTCGTTAGCCTAAAAAATAGTGTATTTCATCTCATAAAAATATTTGCGCAATACGGCTTACACATGACACCTCAACATCTAAGTCCGGATCATCGGTGTGTTTGCATCGGTCTATCCCACGGTCCCAGTGGAGCTACCACTGTCTATTATGAGACACCCGCACCCCGACGCCCCCAGGGCCAACCACTATGACCCTACGCTTAGTCTACTCGCACCCGTACATAGGTGTTATTCAATCTCTTAGGCATACATCGCCTTTCTAATAATGTCCAACGGACAATACATATGCATGACGACGCAATGTACATCATGTATGTTTATCAATGATACATTTATCATAAAGCATACCTCAATGGCATATGATCATTTCTCAATATTAACATGTCATAATTTTATCAAGTACTTAGTCCCACATAGGAACTCACAATAACATAGAAGGAACTCACAATAACATAGAATATATTCTCAACATCAACATATATATATATATATATATATATATATATGGTTCATCAATTGTCACAAATCCATAGTATGGATCCACATTCCCAATGTCTTAAGCTTTGAGCAATTATGAAAATTTTAGGTTAATTAATCCTTAGAAACCATGGCCCCCTTAAGAGTTATTCCTCAATTCAATTCCTCCATCTCATTATGGATTATGTATGTCTCTAAGTTTTTAATTCTCAAAGATGCATCAAGGCATCATTTGAGTCTAAAATTTTCTCTAAAAATCGTGGCCTCCTTAGGTCTTCAAAGTTCCAATTTCTTTCTATTTTATGTATTAGTCACTTGATATCTAATCACTTAAATCTTATTTCACACAAAATCAATCCAATCCCTCAAATTCCAATGCCAAAACCGTGGCCTCACATTAGGGTAGAAAACCCTCAAAATTTTCATTTCATGCCTTAATCATCTCATAATTAATCACATAAATTTTATTTTACACAATCAATTCCAACCCTAGGAATTTCAAGCCAAAACCGTGGCCTCCAAAAGGGATAGTAAACCCTCAAAATTTTCATTCATTAATTCTAATATTTCCAAACATTCCAACACCATCAATACATTTAAAATCATTATTCAATCATCAACTTCAATTAAAAACACATACACATGCAAAATCATAAAAAAAAGTAAGCATATAAATATGAATTTCTCCATCAAACAATCACACAAGGTCTCCTCACCACCAATAATGGTTGAAGTGGGTAAATCTCCCTCTTACCTAAAGGAAGAATGTAACACCCCAAACTTCCTATGTATTAAACAATAATCTTGACAGTTAACAGAATTCTACTGTTTAGTGATTTCTGTGTACTGTAAAGCTATTTTGAATATTCTGTCTGAATATTTGATCGTTTTGAGTAATTTGCTCCGTGTCAAGAAAATAATAATTTTCGGGCCGGAAAAAATCTACGTAAATTAATTTTCTTGTTTAGTCTTAATTAATTTACGTAATCGATTTGATATTTGTGAGTTTTGTAATTTTTATGATTTTATGTGTGATTTTAGAATTTTTTCTGTTTGTGGGCCCCACGAGGTATATGTGGGCCCGGTGTATACGTGGGCCCAGGTGGGTCCATAAAATGAAAAATTTTTCTACGTGTAGAAAAAATTATCGCTTGTTTAGGCGGAGGCAGGATCTTACTAAACCTGAATCCAGGAAACAGTTTTAGAAAATTTCTTTTACTGTATTTTTGTACTGTATTTAATTATCAGACGATAAAAATACAGTAATTATATTTTTGTGAGGTTATAATGGATAAAAATAAAATTCTATATTATTAAAATATTATTAAGATAACATTAGTGGTTTGGATATCCACTATTAATTTAATTACAGTTAGACATTTAATCTTGATTTAATTAACGGTGGAGATTTGATCTTAAAAATAAATAGGATCAATTATAACCGTTGGATTGAAATTAAATCAAGGGTAGGGATTTAATCTTCTATATGGCTATGACCATTATCAACCCTTGGATGTAAAATTAATCAATGGTGGAGATGGATCATTAATGACCATTGGATTTGGATTTAGATCAATGGTGGAGAATTAGTCATCAAAAATGATTACAACCATTTTGGACCCTTGGATATAAAGTTTGAAGATGTAATCTTGACCCTTTCATTTTGGAGACATATTCAATGGTTAGGATTGCAAGCCAAAAATGATCCAATGGCTCAAATGAAGTCTTCCATCTAAAACCTAAACCTGAAGTTTAATTTAAATCCAAACCATTCTTTTAATCAATGGTTAGGATGACTTATAGTGATGGCTTTGTAATTTGGCACATTTTGAGTGTATGGAGGGGAGGGGGACGGTTTGAAGAGCAAGGAGGAAAGGAGACAATTTAGTGTAGGCTTTTAGTAGCCAAAAAAAAGAATGAAGACAAGCAATGAGTGTCGAAATAATTCCTATTGATCATTAATGCTTATGTTTGTCAAACTTCACTTTCCATTTCTCTCTAATGCATGCTACGGCCATGCATTGTCCAAATGGCCAAATAACTCATTTTGACACTTCACATTATCACACCTTCACTTATTTCACTTAAGTTTCAAGACCAAACCAAAGCAAACTCCATTTCTCTCCCAAAAACACACCATTCGGCCAAGCACCTCAACTCACTCCTCCATCACTTTTTAATTTCATACAACCTAGTTTCTTGAATCCTTTCATCATTCTAAGAACCTTTGTAGTTCACACCAAGTTCTAATTCTTCCATCTTGAAGGACTTTTACTAAGATCAAGTTCTAGAGCTTTTGTTGGTGAAGTGTAAGAAAACTTCATTTATTCTTTTCTTTTTCATGTTCTAAACCATGTTTGATCCATGGTTCTTCTTGTTCAAGCTTGATATACTAATTTTCTTGTATTTGTTTCATGTTTAAGAACTTGTATTGGTGGAGATCTTGCTCCAAAGACAAAGCAACAAGCTCTTTGGTGGTTCTTGAGAGGTAAGAGGAGATTCATCTCACCAACCAAGCATGGTGGTGAGGGAAGGTTTTATATTTGATGGATGGTGAATCCATGTGAGGATTCCTATCCATGGTCATGTAATAATTTGTGTGTGTGTTATGTGCTTTAATTATTTTTGCTTATGCTTGATATATTTTGCATGATTTACTTGTGTTTGCATGCTTAGTATAATTTTTAATTGCTTATATGATATGCATGATGATATATGTTGAATATATTATGATGAATGTATGTTGAAATAAACAAAATTTTGGCTCCAAAGGCCATGGAGGAGGTCACGGTTTTGAGCTTCCAAGTTTAGGGTTTTTATTGAAATTTTTCAAGAACAATGAAGTTGATTTTTAGTCCTTGAACTAAATAAATTTCAGCCAAGACACCAATTAAATTAGTGTTCACAAAAATGATATTTTCATAAATGGTAAAATTGAAAGATTAGAGAAGTAAAGAAAATAAACAAGAGGGTTTGTTTTCTAAAATGAGTGTACACGGTTTTTAAGTAGTATTTTCATGAATTTATTTTGTGTAGAAACAAGAATGAAATTTGTTTAAGTTAGAAGAAAAATATTTCATGGTTCCAATGACCATCTATAAGGTTTTGATAATTTAGAAAAAAATGTTTTGATGCAACAAAATATAAGAATTTTCAAATAAGGATTTTGGAAAGGAATTTAAGTGTTGAACTTTAAATTATCTTAAGAAGAATTAATTTTTAGAAGTGATTTAGAAATATAAAAGGAAACGTTTGTAACTTAAACATAAAATTTGATTTAATGTTTAGAAATGATTTAGAAATATAAAAGGAACGTTGTAACTTAAAATTTCTAACGTAGAATTTAAGTATTGGGTTTTGGAAAATGTTAGGAAATTTAAATAGTAATTAAATCAATTAAATATGATTTGGTAAAATTAAATCAATAAAAAGTGATTTTTAGAAAATATAGTACGGAAGGGATTTTTGATTTAGAATAGAAAGAAAATAACGTAAGAAATTATATTTTTATGAGAAATGTTAAAAATAATATTTCTAAAGTTAAGAAATATTTTGTGAAGGGTAAAAATGGTGAAAAACGATTTACGTAACTCAAAAACGTAATTTTTAAGTTACGTGATTTGAAAAACGTTAAATTATTCCTACGCGATTTGTAACGCGTTTAAATATTTTACACGATCTAAATATTGTGGAAACATTGCTATACATTTTAAAAATAAAAGATCATTTTTACGCAATTTAGAATACAGTAGAAAATAGTTTTGTGATTTTTAAAATGTAACAGAAAATGTTACAAATCATTACTGTACGTAAAAACGTAACGAAAATATTTTGCGAATGAGAAAAACATAGTTATGTGATTTAACAGTTAATTATACAGTAAACCTTACAGTTAAAAACAATATATGAATACTGTATAAGAAATTGAGAAGTTTGCCTGTAATTGGCATTAATCCATTTTACGAACGAAAAACAGTATCTGAATCTGGAATGAGAAATTATGTGATTTACCTTTGGTTGGTAATTGGTGCATTACACATGCATTGAAAATGGTCCAACGGACTGAATATGGCTAATTGCCTAGGAGAAACGTACACCTCTTGAGTGGGTGCGATATGCGTAGTGTAGGTCACTGGTTGACCTTGGGGGCATCGGGGTGCGGGTTGCTCGCAATGGGCTTAATTGGTAGCTCTTCTGCACCGTGAGTTAGACCGATGCAACACACCGATGATCCGGACCGAGACACTATTCTTAATCAAGATCGACAAAGACCGCATCGTGTATGTGCTAGATGTGCGGGATATAATTATAGCACTTGGTGTGAGGCACGAGATACCGACGGATCTTTTCGATCAATTTCTCCGACTTGAGTATTAGCTCCATGGAGTAGGACATTGAGTCTATGTTCACATGCATGAATTTAACATATACATATGTGGTAGCATTCTTGTAATTATTTGTGGTTTGAACAAAGTGATGATGGTAATTATTTTTACATTATGATGATGCCATAATTGTGATCATGATATGATATTTTTGCATAACATGTTGTCGTATTATCTACTGTGCTATCATCTTTGGTAATGGTGTAGGTGATCTCACCTCTTTGTATGTTTATCTGTTTATTGTATTTATATTGGGTAAAGACGTTGAGAAAGATACGGTACTAGAGGGAGAAGAGGAATTACTTCTCACATCCAGGAGCCATGAGTTCTGACAACATGTCAACAGGAGCTAGTTTCTTCGGATATGTACGTTTACGGTTTCACGGAGGAGCTAGAGAGTGGAGGACAAGTCCGGATGAGCGAGGACTTATTTATGAGGGGTACCGATTTGTTAGTATTAGTAGGTTGTATCGTGGAGATCCGTTTTTACGTGTGACTATCTTTGTTCATGTTGAATTTCCGTTGCATATCGGGCGACATTGGGACACAAGAAATTATGTCCCAATGGAAATCGGCATAGTGTCGTCACCGGACACTGTTCGTAGGGCTACTCGTCATAATGATTCCTACCTGCCGAGGAACCCGAGGAGGACCCATCCGAGGGTCTTCGCTTAGTTAAACTTGGGCATGTTTGAACTCGATATAAATAATGTCTGTAATTATTTAAGTGTGTTGTTGTTTCAAGAAATGGTCTGTAATTAAATAAACCTGACAGCACTTGTGTAATATGTATAATGATGTATATTATGCGTGATGATGTATAATAGTTTTATTTTCCGCTAAGTTTAATTTATTGTTATAAAAAAAAATTTACAACTCTTATTTTATTATTACATCATATTTTATATTTTGGGGTAATTTGGTAATAAAGTAACATAAATGTGGCACCCTACGGTGGGTGTTACATTAGTTGGTATCAGAGCCCAAGTTAGAGTCTTTTGGGGTTGTGGTTAGGTCTGTCTTGTTTGTGTTGTGTTATTCTCTGTTATTGTTTTCTGAAAAGAAACAATATTGTTTGAAGATTGACCTTGCTTTTCTTGTATTGTTCAGTTTGAGTAGAAAAAGTAATGACTGGACGAGGACGTGGACGTGGAAATACTACTACAGATATGGAACTGAATGGGAATGATAATGTGAACATGGTGCATTTGTATGTGACTATGCAAAGAATGGCGGAAGTGGTTGCACAACAAAATCAACGGGCTAATGAAAATGTACACTGACTTATCGGAGTTTGAAAGAATAATCCACCGAAATTTCATGGAGAGTTTGATCCAGGAGAAAGTGAACTTTGGATCGAGAACTTGAAAAGATATTTGATGGTATGGGTTGTCTTGATGAACGGAAGCTTACGTTGGCAACATTTATCTTTGGTAGGAGATGGTGAACGTTGGTGGGCAGGAGCTAGAAGACTGTTGGAAGCTGAAGGTAGGATGGTGACATGGCAACTTTTCAAACAAATATTTCTGGAGAAATATTTTCCAGCAAGTGTGAGACATATGAAGGAGATGGAGTTTCTGGGTTTACGTCAAGGATTGATGTACGTTAGTGAGTATGCGGCAAAATTTGAAAGTCTGTCTCAATTTTCAAGGTATTTGCGAGATGAACCCGATGATGAAATTTGGAAATGTAGGAAATTTGAAGAAGGATTAAATTTGGATATTAAGAGGCTGTAACGATGTTGGAAATTGATTAATCTCCAACTTTGATTGAAAAATGTCGTAAAGTTGAAGAGATTGATCATCAACGTGCGGCAAGAAACAAGAATTTTGGACCTGCAAGGTTCCAAAAAGGGAAGAATAATCAAGCAAGTCGCTCTCAACAAAAGCCGTATGTGAAACCGGCAGGAGGTCAGACCAAGAAGCAATTTGTGGGAGGAAGTTCTAGCAACAATAAAGCAAGTCAATCTGGGACTCCTATTCGTTGTTTCAAATGTGGGAAGGATCATCTCACGAAGGATTGTCCACATAAGGAAGTTGTTTGTTTTAAGTGTGGACAACTTGGACATTTCTCCAAAGACGTGATCAGATAAAGAAGGAATCCTCTGTGGGAAACGTCCGTACTGCAAGGCCACGGGCGGGTGGTCGTGTCTATACAATGAGCGGGGAGGAAGCCGCTAAATCGGAGACTTGATAATGGAGGAGTGTGCAATTGAAGGTAATCCTTTAAGCGTACTCTATGATTCGGGAGCAACACATTCTTTCATTGCATGTGATTGTGTTGAACGTTTGGGTTTGATTTGTGGTGAATTGCCATATGATTTGAGTGTTGCTACTCCTACCGATAAACTGTAGTTACCTCAACAGTATGCTGAATTGTCTTGTCTGTGTTAGGGATAGAATCTTTTATGTGGATTTGATCTGTTTGCCTCTTTCCAAGATTAATGTAATCTTGGGAATGGATTGGTTGTCTTCTAATCATATCCTAATTGATTGTTCGAATAAAACATTAGTATTTCCCGAGGCTAAGGATTCTAGATTCCTAACGGCTACTCAAGTGGAAGCTTGTACGAAAGAAGGAGATCGTGGGTATTTATTATTATCTTCTTTGGAAGTGCAATGCGAAGATGCTTTGAAGGATATTTATGTGGTCAACGAATTTCCGGAAGTGTTTCCTGAAGATATACCTGGACTACCACCAGAAATGGAAATCGAGTTTGCCATTGATCTTGTACCGGAGCTGGGACCGATATCTATAGCGCCCTATCGGATGTCGCCGGTAGAATTAGCCGAACCGAAGAAGAAAATTTGGAGGATTTATTGGAGAAGCAATTTGTGAGACCTAGTGTGTCACCATGGGGAGCTCAGTCTTATTGGTTAAGAAGAAAGATGGAACTTCACGTCTATGTGTAGACTATCGACAATTGAACAAAATTACGATTAAGAATAAATATCCACTTCCAAGGATAGATGATCTAATGGATCAGTTGTGAGGAGCCGCGATATTTTCCAAGATTGATCTACGTTCCGGGTATCACCAGATACGTGTGAAAGCAGAGGATATTCCCAAGACTGCATTTCGGACGCGCTATGGGCATTACGAATATCTTGTGATGCCATTCGGTGTAACAAATGCACCAGCCATATTCATGGACTTCATGAATAGAATTTTTCGTTCATACTTGGACAAGTTCGTTGTTGTCTTTATTGATGACATCTTGATCTATTCTCAAAGTCGGGAGGAACATCTTTGAACATCTCGGGGTGGTTCTTGATTTTAAAGGAGAATAAGTTATATGCCAAGTTATCCAAATGTGAATTTTGGTTGAGTGAAGTGCAATTTTGGGACACGTAATATCGAAGGATGGAATTGAGGTTGATGCTTCCAAGGTGGAGACGGTTTTGGAGTGGGAAAGACAAAAAGATCGATGGCGAAATCCGTAGTTTTGTCGGATTAGTGGTTACTATAGACGGTTCATTGAGGGGTTTTCAAAGATTGTAGGACTTCTTACCCAACTTACACGAAAGAATCAACCGTTCGTGTGGTGATGCATGCGAAGAAAGTTTTCAAGAGTTGAAAAGACGATTGACTACTTCATAGGTATTGATTCTACCCGACCCAAACGAACCTTTCGAAGTATATTGTGATGCTTCATACCAAGGATTGGGTTGTGTACTTATGCGAGAATCGTAAAGTGGTGGCTTATGCTTCAAGGCAATTGAAAAATCATGAGAGGAATTATCCAACTCATGACTTGGAGTTGGCAGCTGTGGTGTTCGCGTTGAAAGTGTGGAGACATTTTCTCTATGGAGCTACGTTCACTGTTTTTAGTGATCATAAAAGTTTAAAATATCTGTTTGATCAGAAAGAGTTAAACATGAGGCAAAGGCGTTGGTTAGAATTTCTGAAAGATTATGACTTTCAATTGCAGTATCATCCCGGAAAAGCGAATGTCGTAGCGGATGCGTTGAGTAGAAAAATACTTGGTGCTTCTGTTATGATGATCAAAGAGAAGGAGTTGATAGAAGAATTTCGGGATATGCGACTATCTGTAAAATTGACGCCGGGCAAGATGCGTTTAAAAATGATCACCATTTCAAATGATTTGATGGATAGAATTCGTGAAGGACAAAACAATGATCAGTATTTGCAAGAAGCAAAAGAAGCAAAGAGCCAAGGAGCAAGCAGTGTTAGAATTTAGCGAAGGTGCTAAGGGAATTCTGAAGTTTCAAGGAAGAGTTTGTGTACCTAATGACCCAGATCTTAGGAGATTGATTTTGGACGAGGCTCACAAGAGTAAGCTGAGTATGCATCCAGGAGCCACAAACATGTACCAGGATTTAAAACAATTATATTGGTGGCAAGGAATGAAGAAAGATGTTGCAGAGTATGTATCATCCTGTTTAGTTTGTCAGAAGGCTAAGGTGGAACATCAAAGACCTTCGGGAATGTTACAACCTTTGCCTATTCCTGAATGGAAATGGGATGACATAGCAATGGATTTTGTGACGGGACTACCAAAGACTCGGAAGGGTCATGATGCCATTTGGGTAATTGTTGATCGGCTTACAAAGTCGGCGCACTTTTTGCCGATTAATATTAAGTACTCAATGGAAAAGTTGGCTCAAGTGTACATCAGTGAAATTGTTAGACTTCATGGTGTACCATCCAAGATTATTTCGGATCGAGATCCAAGGTTTACATCGAGATTTTGGACTAGTTTGCAAGAAGCAATGGGAACAAAACTACGTCTCGGTTAACGCTTACCATCCACAAATAGATGGTCAATCAGAAAGAACAATTCAATCTCTCGAAGATTTGTTGAGAGCTTGTGTATTGGAGCAAACTGGAGGTTGGGATGAATTCTTACCATTGATAGAATTCACATATAACAACAGTTTCCATTCAAGTATAGGGATGGCACCTTATGAAGCATTATATGGGAGAGCGCGAGAACACCGTTATGTTGGTATCAAGACGTGAGAGAAGTCTTTGTGTTAGGACCGAGAAATTGTCCGGCCGAGACAATTGAGAAAGTGAAGATGATACAAGACAAAATAAGAATGAGTCAAACTCGGCGAAAAGAGTTATCTTTGATAAAAGGAGAAAATCTCTTGAGTTTGAAGAAGGTGACCATGTATTTTTGCGAGTGACGCCTATGACGGGTGTTGGACGAGTGCTTAAGTCCAAGAAGCTCACTCCAAAGTTTATCGGACCATATCGATTTTACGTCGGGTAGGTCGGTGGCATATCAGTTGCGTTACCACCTTTCTGTCAAATCTTCATAATGTATTTCACGTATCACAACTACGGAAATATATTTCGATCCTACTCATGTTATCAAGCCGGACACGGATCTGGTGAAGGAGAATTTAACCTATGAAACGTTTCCAGTCAAGATTGAAGATCGAAAGACAAAGCAACTTCGAGGTAAGGAAATTTCATTGGTTAAAATTATTTGGGATGATGTAAGCGGGGAAGCTACATGGGAACTAGAAGAAAAGATAAAAGAACAATATCCTATTTATTTTGAGGATGTGAAATCAAGTTCATCAAGTTTCGAGGACGAAACTTTTGTAGAGGGGAGAGTTGTAACACCCCAAACTTCCTATGTATTAAACAATAATCTTTGTGAGTTAATGTAAGAATCTACTTGTTTAGTGATTTACGTGTCTTGTAAAGCTATTTTGAATATTACTGTCTGAATATTTGATCGTTTTGAGTAATTTGTTCCGTGTCAAGAAAATAATAATTTTGGTAGGAAAAATCTACGTAAATTAATTTTCTTGTTTAGTCTTAATTAATTTACGTAATCTGATTGATATTTGTGAGTTTTGTAATTTTTATGATTTTATGTGTGATTTTGGAATTTTTTTCTGTTTGTGGGCCCCACGAGGTATATGTGGGCCCGGTGGCTATACGTGGGCCCAGGTGGGTCCCATAAAATGAAAAATTTTTCTACGTGTAGAAAAAATTGTCTTGTTTAGACGGAGACGGGGGATCTTACTAAACTGAATCAGGAAACTTGATTTTAGAAAATTTCTTTTTCTTGTATTTTGTCTTGTATTTAATTATCAGACGATAAAAATACAAGTAATTATATTTTTGTGAGGTTATAATGGATAAAAATAAAATTCTATATTATTAAAATATTATTAAGATAACATTAGTGGTTTGGATATCCATTATTAATTTAATTACAGTTAGACATTTAATCTTGATTTAATTAACGGTGGAGATTTGATCTTAAAAATAAATAGGATCAATTATAACAGTTGGATTGAAATTAAATCAAGGGTAGGGATTTAATCTTCTATATGGCTATGACCATTATCAACCCTTGGATGTAAAATTAATCAATGGTGGAGATGGATCATTAATGACCATTGGATTTGGATTTAGATCAATGGTGGAGAATTAGTCATCAAAAATGATTACAACCATTTTGGACCCTTGGATATAAAGTTTGAAGATGTAATCTTGACCCTTCATTTGGAGACATATTCAATGGTTAGGATTGCAAGCCAAAAATGATCCAATGGCTCAAATGAAGTCTTCCATCTAAAACCTAAACCTAGTTTAATTTAAATCCAAACCATTCTTTTAATCAATGGTTAGGATGACTTATAGTGATGGCTTTGTAATTTGGCACATTTTGAGTGTATGGAGGGGAGGGGGACGGTTTGAAGAGCAAGGAGGAAAGGAGACAATTTAGTGTAGGCTTTTTAGCCAAAGAAAAAAGAATGAAAGACAATGCCAAGTGTCAAGACCAATTCCTATTGATCATTAATGCTTATGTTTGTCAAACTTCACTTTCCATTTCTCTCTAATGCATGCTACGGCCATGCATTGTCCAAATGGCCAAATAACTCATTTTGACACTTCACATTATCACACCTTCACTTATTTCACTTAAGTTTCAAGACCAAACCAAAGCAAACTCCATTTCTCTCCCAAAAACACACCATTCGCCAAGCACCTCAACTCACTCCTCCATCACTTTTTAATTTCATACAACCTAGTTTCTTGAATCCTTTCATCATTCTAAGAACCTTTGTAGTTCACACCAAGTTCTAATTCTTCCATCTTGAAGGACTTTTACTAAGATCAAGTTCTAGAGCTTTTGTTGGTGAAGTGTAAGAAAACTTCATTTATTCTTTTCTTTTTCATGTTCTAAACCATGTTTGATCCATGGTTCTTCTTGTTCAAGCTTGATATACTAATTTTCTTGTATTTGTTTCATGTTTAAGAACTTGTATTGGTGGAGATCTTGCTCCAAAGACAAAGCAACAAGCTCTTTGGTGGTTCTTCAAGAGGTAAGAGGGAGATTCATCTCACCAACCAAGCATGGTGGTGAGGGAAGGTTTTATATTTGATGGATGGTGAATCCATGTGAGGATTCCTATCCATGGTCATGTAATAATTTGTGTGTGTGTTATGTGCTTTAATTATTTTTGCTTATGCTTGATATATTTTGCATGATTTACTTGTGTTTGCATGCTTAGTATAATTTTTAATTGCTTATATGATAAGCTTATGATATGCATGATGATATATGTTGAATATATTATGATGAATGTATGTTGAAATAAACAAAATTTTGGCTCCAAAGGCCATGGAGGAGGTCACGGTTTTGAGCTTCCAAGTTTAGGGTTTTTATTGAAATTTTTCAAGAACAATGAAGTTGATTTTTAGTCCTTGAACTAAATAAATTTCAGCCAAGACACCAATTAAATTAGTGTTCACAAAAATGATATTTTCATAAATGGTAAAATTGAAAGATTAGAGAAGTAAAGAAAATAAACAAGAGGGTTTGTTTTCTAAAATGAGTGTACACGGTTTTTAAGTAGTATTTTCATGAATTTATTTTGTGTAGAAACAAGAATGAAATTTGTTTAAGTTAGAAGAAAAATATTTCATGGTTCCAATGACCATCTATAAGGTTTTGATAATTTAGAAAAAAATGTTTTGATGCAACAAAATATAAGAATTTTCAAATAAGGATTTTGGAAAGGAATTTAAGTGTTGAACTTTAAATTATCTTAAGAAGAATTAATTTTTAGAAGTGATTTAGAAATATAAAAGGAAACGTTTGTAACTTAAACATAAAATTTGATTTAATGTTTAGAAATGATTTAGAAATATAAAAGGAAACGTTGTAACTTAAAATTTCTAACGTAGAATTTAAGTATTGGGTTTTGGAAAATGTTAGGAAATTTAAATAGTAATTAAATCAATTAAATATGATTTGGTAAAATTAAATCAATAAAAAGTGATTTTTAGAAAATATAGTACGGAAGGGATTTTTGATTTAGAATAGAAAGAAAATAACGTAAGAAATTATATTTTTATGAGAAATGTTAAAAATAATATTTCTAAAGTTAAGAAATATTTTGTGAAGGGTAAAAATGGTGAAAAGCGATTTACGTAACTCAAAAACGTAATTTTTAAGTTACGTGATTTGAAAAACGTTAAATTATTCCTACGCGATTTGTAAGCGTTTAAATATTTTACACGATCTAAATATTGTGGAAACATTGCTATGCATTTTAAAAATAAAAGATCAATTTTACGCAATTTAGAATACGAGAAAATAGTTTTGTGATTTTTAAAATGTAACGAGAAAATGTTACAAATCATTACCGTACGTAAAAACGTAACTTGAAAATATTTTGCGAATGAGAAAAACATAGTTATGTGATTTAACAGTTAATTATACGATAAACCTTACGATTAAAAACAATATATGAATCTTGTATAAGAAATTGAGAAGTTTACTGTAATTGGCATTAATCCATTTTACGAACGAAAAACATGATCTAAATCTGGAATGAGAAATTATGTGATTTACCTTTGGTTGGTAATTGGTGCATTACACATGCATTGAAAATGGTCCAACTGAATTTGAATATGGCTAATTGCCTAGGAGAAACGTACACCTCTTGAGTGGGTGCGATATGCGTAGTGTAGGTCACTTTTGGTTGACCTTGGGGGCATCGGGTGCGGGTTGCTCGCAATGGGCGATTGGTAGCTCTTCGCACCGTGAGTTAGACCGATGCAACACACCGATGATCCGGACCGAGACACTATTCTTAATCAAGATCCGACAAAAGTCGCATCGTGTATGTGCTTAGATGTGCGGGATATAATTATAGCACTTGGTCGAGGCACGAGATACCGACGGATCTTTTCGATCAATTTCTCCGACTTGAGTATTAGCTCCATGGAGTAGGACATTGAGTCTATGTTCACATGCATGAATTTAACATATACATATGTGGTAGCATTCTTGTAATTATTTGTGGTTTGAGCTTAAAGTGATGATGGTAATTATTTTTACATTATGATGATGCCATAATTGTGATCATGATATGATATTTTTGCATAACATGTTGTCGTATTATCTCTCGTGCTATCATCTTTGGTAATGGTGTAGGTGATCTCACCTCTTTGTATGTTTATCTGTTTATTGTATTTATATTGGGTAAAGACGTTGAGAAAGATACGGTACTAGAGGAGAAGAGGAATTATTTCTCACATCCGGAACCAGCAGAGTTCTGACAACATGTCAACGGGAGCTAGTTTCTTCGGATATGTACGTTTACGGTTTCACGGAGGAGCTAGAGAGTGGAGGACAAGTCCAGATGAGCGAGGACTTATTTATGAGGGTACCCGATTTGTTAGTATTAGTAGGTTGTATCGTGGAGATCCGTTTTTTCGTGTGACTATCTTTGTTCATGTTGAATTTCCGTTGCATATCGGGCGACATTGGGACACAAGAAATTATGTCCCAACGGAAATCAAGCATAGTGTCGTCACCGGACACTGTTCGTAGGGCTACTCGTCATAACGGATTCCTACCTACCGAGGAACCCGAGGAGGGCCCATCCGAGGGGTCTTACGCTTAGTTAAACTTGGGCATGTTTGAACTCGATATAAATAATGTACGTAATTATTTAAGTGTGTTGTTGTTTCAAGAAATGGTGCGTAATTAAATAAACTGACAAAGACTTGTGTAATATGTATAATGATGTATATTATGCGTGATGATGTATAATAGTTTTATTTTCCGCTAAGTTTAATTTATTGTTATAAAAAAAAAAAATTTACAACTCTTATTTTATTATTACATCATATTTTATATTTTGGGGTAATTTGGTAATAAAGTAACATAAATGTGGCACCCTACGGTGGGTGTTACATTAGTTGGTATCAGAGCCCAAGTTAGAGTCTTTTGGGGTTGTGGTTAGGTCTGTCTTGTTTGTGTTGTGTTATTCTCTGTTATTGTTTTCGAAAAGAAACAATATTGTTTGAAGATTGACCTTGCTTTTCTTGTATTGTTTCGGATTTGAGTAGAAAAAGTAATGACCGGACGAGGACGTGGACGTGGAAATACTACTACGGATATGGGCCGAATGGGAATGATAATGTGAACATGGTCAGCCATTTGTAAAGCTTGACTATGCAAAGAATGGCGGAAGTGGTTGCACAACAAAATCAACGGGCTAATGAAAATGTACACACTGACTTATCGGAGTTTCGAAAGAATAATCCACCGAAATTTCATGGAGAGTTTGATCAGGAGAAAGTGAACTTTGGATCGAGAACTTGAAAAGATATTTGATGGTATGGGTTGTCCGATGAACGGAAGCTTACGTTGGCAACATTTATCTTTGGTAGGAGATGGTGAACGTTGGTGGGCGGGAGCTAGAAGACATTGGAAGTCGAAGGTAGGATGGTGACATGGCAACTTTTCAAACAAATATTTCTAGAGAAATATTTTCCAAGCAAGTGTGAGACATATGAAGGAGATGGAGTTTCGGGTTTACGTCAAGGATTGATGTCGTTAGTGAGTATGCGGCAAAATTTGAAAGTCTGTCTCAATTTTCAAGGTATTTGCAGATGAACCCGGATGAGGGCTGGAAATGTAGGAAATTTGAAGAAGGATTAAAGCTGGATATTAAGAGAGCTGTAACGATGTTGGAAATTGATTAATCTCCAACTTTGATTGAAAAATGTCGTAAAGTTGAAGAGATTGATCATCAACGTGCGACAAGAAACAAGAATTTTGGACTGCAAGGTTCCAAAAAGGAAGAATAATCAAGCAAGTCGCTCTCAACAAAAGCCGTATGTGAAGCCGGTGAGAGGTCGACCAAGAAGCAATTTGTGGGAGGAAGTTCTAGCAACAATAAAGCAAGTCAATTTGGGACTCCTATTCGTTGTTTCAAATGTGGGAAGGATCATCTCACGAAGGATTGTCCACATAAGGAAGTTGTTTGTTTTAAGTGTGGACAACTTGGACATTTCTCCAAAGTGTGATCAGATAAAGAAGGAATCCTCTGTGGGAAACGTCCGTACTGCAAGGCCACACGGGCGGGTGGTCGTGTCTATACAATGAGCGGGGGGAGGAAGCCGCTAAATCGGAGACTTGATAATGGAGGAGTGTGCAATTGAAGGTAATCCTTTAAGCGTACTCTATGATTCGGGAGCAACACATTCTTTCATTGCATGTGATTGTGTTGAACGTTTGGGTTTATTTGTGTTGAATTGCCATATGATTTGAGTGTTGCTACTCCTACCGATAAGCCTCGTAGTTACCTCAACGGTATGCTGAATTGTCTTGTACTGTGTTAGGGATAGAATCTTTTATGTGGATTTGATCTGTTTGCCTCTTTCCAAGATTAATGTAATCTTGGGAATGGATTGGTTGTCTTCTAATCATATCCTAATTGATTGTTCGAATAAAACATTAGTATTTCCTGAGGCTAAGGATTCTAGATTCCTAACGGCTACTCAAGTGGAAGCTTGTCTGAAAGAAGGAGATCGTGGGTATTTATTATTATCTTCTTTGGAAGTGCAATGCGAAGATGCTTTGAAGGATATTTATGTGGTCAACGAATTTCGGAAGTGTTTCACGAAGATATACCGGACTACCACCGAAATGGAAATCGAGTTTGCCATTGATCTTGTACCGGAGCTGGGACCGATATCTATAGCGCCCTATCGGATGTCGCCGGTAGAATTAGCCGAACTGAAGAAACAATCTGGAGGATTTATTGGAGAAACAATTTGTGAGACCTAGTGTGTCACCATGGGGAGCTCCAGTCTTATTGGTTAAGAAGAAAGATGGAACTTCACGTCTATGTGTAGACTATCGACAATTGAACAAAATTACGATTAAGAATAAATATCCACTTCCAAGGATAGATGATCTAATGGATCAGTTGTGAGGAGCCGCGATATTTTCCAAGATTGATCTACGTTCTGGGTATCACCAGATACGTGTGAAAGCAGAGGATATTCCCAAGACTGCATTTCGGACGCGCTATGGGCATTACGAATATCTTGTGATGCCATTCGGTGTAACAAATGCACCAGCCATATTCATGGACTTCATGAATAGAATTTTTCGTTCATACTTGGACAAGTTCGTTGTTGTCTTTATTGATGACATCTTGATCTATTCTCAAAGTCAGGAGGAACATCTTTGAACATCTCGGGGTGGTTCTTGATTTTAAAGGAGAATAAGTTATATGCCAAGTTATCCAAATGTGAATTTTGGTTGAGTGAAGTGCAATTTTTGGGACACGTAATATCGAAGGATGGAATTGAGGTTGATGCTTCCAAGGTGGAGACGGTTTTGGAGTGGGAAAGACCAAAGACTGTAATGCGAAATCCGTAGTTTTGTCGGATTAGCTGGTTACTATAGACGGTTCATTGAGGGGTTTTCAAAGATTGTAGGACTTCTTACCCAACTTACACGAAAGAATCAACCGTTCGTGTGGACTGATGCATGCGAAGAAAGTTTTCAAGAGTTGAAAAGACGATTGACTACTTCACCGGTATTGATTCTACCCGACCCAAACGAACCTTTCAAGTATATTGTGATGCTTCATACCAAGGATTGGGTTGTGTACTTATGCGAGAATCGTAAAGTGGTGGCTTATGCTTCAAGGCAATTGAAAAATCATGAGAGGAATTATCCAACTCATGACTTGGAGTTGGCAGCTGTGGTGTTCGCGTTGAAAGTGTGGAGACATTTTCTCTATGGAGCTACGTTCACTGTTTTTAGTGATCATAAAAGTTTAAAATATCTGTTTGATCAGAAAGAGTTAAACATGAGGCAAAGGCGTTGGTTAGAATTTACGAAAGATTATGACTTTCAATTGCAGTATCATCCCTAAAAGCGAATGTCGTAGCGGATGCGTTGAGTAGAAAAATACTTGGTGCTTCGTTATGATGATCAAAGAGAAGGAGTTGATAGAAGAATTTCGGGATATGCGACTATCGTAAAATTGACGCCGGCAAGATGCGTTTAAAAATGATCACCATTTCAAATGATTTGATGGATAGAATTCGTGAAGGACAAAACAATGATCAGTATTTGCAAGAAGCAAAAGAAGCAAAGAGCCAAGGAGCAAAGTGTTAGAATTTAGCGAAGGTGCTAAGGGAATTTCGAAGTTTCAAGGAAGAGTTTGTGTACCTAATGACCCAGATCTTAGGAGATTGATTTTGGACGAGGCTCACAAGAGTAAGGCGAGTATGCATCCAGAGCCACAAACATGTACCAGGATTTAAAACAATTATATTGGTGGCAAGGAATGAAGAAAGATGTTGCGAGTATGTATCATCCTGTTTAGTTTGTCGAAGGCTAAGGTGGAACATCAAAGACCTTCGGGAATGTTACAACCTTTGCCTATTCCTGAATGGAAATGGGATGACATAGCAATGGATTTTGTGACGGGACTACCAAAGACTCGGAAGGGTCATGATGCCATTTGGGTAATTGTTGATCGGCTTACAAAGTCGGCGCACTTTTTGCCGATTAATATTAAGTACTCAATGGAAAAGTTGGCTCAAGTGTACATCAGTGAAATTGTTAGACTTCATGGTGTACCATCCAGTATTATTTCGGATCGAGATCCAAGGTTTACATCGAGATTTTGGACTAGTTTGCAAGAAGCAATGGGAACAAAACTACGTCTCAGTTCTGCTTACCATCCACAAACAGATGGTCAATCAGAAAGAACAATTCAATCTCTCGAAGATTTGTTGAGAGCTTGTGTATTGGAGCAAACTGGAGGTTGGGATGAATTCTTACCATTGATAGAATTCACATATAACAACAGTTTCCATTCAAGTATAGGGATGGCACCTTATGAAGCATTATATGGGAGGCGATGCAGAACACCGTTATGTTGGTATCAAGACGGTGAGAGTCTTTGTGTTAGGACCAGAAATTGTCCAGCAGACAATTGAGAAAGTGAAGATGATACAAGACAAAATAAGAATGAGTCAAACTCTCGGAAAAGAGTTATCTTGATAAAAGGAGAAAATCTCTTGAGTTTGAAGAAGGTGACCATGTATTTTTGCGAGTGACGCCTATGACGGGTGTTGGACGAGTGCTTAAGTCCAAGAAGCTCACTCCAAAGTTTATCGGACCATATCAGATTTTACGTCGGGTAGGTCCCGGTGGCATATCGATTGCGTTACCACCTTTTTCGTCAAATCTTCATAATGTATTTCACGTATCACAACTACGGAAATATATTTCTGATCCTACTCATGTTATCAAGCGGACACAAGATACTGGTGAAGGAGAATTTAACCTATGAAACGTTTCAAATAAGATTGAAGATCGAAAGACAAAGCAACTTCGAGGTAAGGAAATTTCATTGGTTAAAATTATTTGGGATGATGTAAGCGGGAAGCTACATGGGAACTAGAAGAAAAGATAAAAGAACAATATCCCTATTTATTCGAGGATGTGAAATCAAGTTCATCAAGTTTCGAGGACGAAACTTTTGTAGAGAGGGGAGAGTTGTAACACCCCAAACTTCCTATGTATTAAACATAATCTTGTGATTAACGTAATTCTACTTGTTTAGTGATTTACGTGTCTTTGTAAAGCTATTTTGAATATTCTGTCGAATATTTGATCGTTTTGAGTAATTTGCTCGTGTCAAGAAAATAATAATTTTCGGGCCGGAAAAAATCTACGTAAATTAATTTTTACTGTTTAGTCTTAATTAATTTACGTAATCTGATTTGATATTTGTGAGTTTTGTAATTTTTATGATTTTATGTGTGATTTTGGAATTTTTTCTGTTTGTGGGCCCCACGAGGTATATGTGGGCCCAGGTGGCCATACGTGGGCCCAGGTGGGTCCCGCAAAATGAAAAATTTTTCTACGTGTAGAAAAAATTATACTGTTTAGACGGAGACAGGATCTTACTAAACCCTGAATCCGGAAAGCAGTTTTAGAAAATTTCTTTTCTTGTATTTTTATCTTGTATTTAATTATCGACGATAAAAATACAAGTAATTATATTTTTGTGAGGTTATAATGGATAAAAATAAAATTCTATATTATTAAAATATTATTAAGATAACATTAGTGGTTTGGATATCCACTATTAATTTAATTGAGTTAGACATTTAATCTTGATTTAATTAACGGTGGAGATTTGATCTTAAAAATAAATAGGATCAATTATAACCGTTGGATTGAAATTAAATCAAGGGTAGGGATTTAATCTTCTATATGGCTATGACCATTATCAACCCTTGGATGTAAAATTAATCAATGGTGGAGATGGATCATTAATGACCATTGGATTTGGATTTAGATCAATGGTGGAGAATTAGTCATCAAAAATGATTACAACCATTTTGGACCCTTGGATATAAAGTTTGAAGATGTAATCTTGACCCTTCATTTTGGAGACATATTCAATGGTTAGGATTGCAAGCCAAAAATGATCCAATGGCTCAAATGAAGTCTTCCATCTAAAACCTAAACCTAGAAGTTTAATTTAAATCCAAACCATTCTTTTAATCAATGGTTAGGATGACTTATAGTGATGGCTTTGTAATTTGGCACATTTTGAGTGTATGGAGGGGAGGGGACGGTTTGAAGAGCAAGGAGGAAAGGAGACAATTTAGTGTAGGCTTTTAGAGCCAAAGAAAAAGAATGAAGACAAGCCAAGTGTCAAGACCAATTCCTATTGATCATTAATGCTTATGTTTGTCAAACTTCACTTTCCATTTCTCTCTAATGCATGCTACGGCCATGCATTGTCCAAATGGCCAAATAACTCATTTTGACACTTCACATTATCACACCTTCACTTATTTCAC
Source organism: Ormosia emarginata (assembly GCA_029884605.1). Classification (NCBI taxonomy): domain Eukaryota; kingdom Viridiplantae; phylum Streptophyta; class Magnoliopsida; order Fabales; family Fabaceae; genus Ormosia; species Ormosia emarginata. Next base: position 18,122,698 of record JAQQTP010000079.1, read on the forward strand.
TTAAGTTTCAAGACCAAACCAAAGCAAACTCCATTTCTCTCCCAAAAACACACCATTCGCCAAGCACCTCAACTCACTCCTCCATCACTTTTTAATTTCATACAACCTAGTTTCTTGAATCCTTTCATCATTCTAAGAACCTTTGTAGTTCACACCAAGTTCTAATTCTTCCATCTTGAAGGACTTTTACTAAGATCAAGTTCTAGAGCTTTTGTTGGTGAAGTGTAAGAAAACTTCATTTATTCTTTTCTTTTTCATGTTCTAAACCATGTTTGATCCATGGTTCTTCTTGTTCAAGCTTGATATACTAATTTTCTTGTATTTGTTTCATGTTTAAGAACTTGTATTGGTGGAGATCTTGCTCCAAAGACAAAGCAACAAGCTCTTTGGTGGTTCTTCAAGAGGTAAGAGGAGATTCATCTCACCAACCAAGCATGGTGGTGAGGAAGGTTTTATATTTGATGGATGGTGAATCCATGTGAGGATTCCTATCCATGGTCATGTAATAATTTGTGTGTGTGTTATGTGCTTTAATTATTTTTGCTTATGCTTGATATATTTTGCATGATTTACTTGTGTTTGCATGCTTAGTATAATTTTTAATTGCTTATATGATAAGCTTATGATATGCATGATGATATATGTTGAATATATTATGATGAATGTATGTTGAAATAAACAAAATTTTGGCTCCAAAGGCCATGGAGGAGGTCACGGTTTTGAGCTTCCAAGTTTAGGGTTTTTATTGAAATTTTTCAAGAACAATGAAGTTGATTTTTAGTCCTTGAACTAAATAAATTTCAGCCAAGACACCAATTAAATTAGTGTTCACAAAAATGATATTTTCATAAATGGTAAAATTGAAAGATTAGAGAAGTAAAGAAAATAAACAAGAGGGTTTGTTTTCTAAAATGAGTGTACGGTTTTTAAGTAGTATTTTCATGAATTTATTTTGTGTAGAAACAAGAATGAAATTTGTTTAAGTTAGAAGAAAAATATTTCATGGTTCCAATACCATCTATAAGGTTTTGATAATTTAGAAAAAAATGTTTTGATGCAACAAAATATAAGAATTTTCAAATAAGGATTTTGGAAAGGAATTTAAGTGTTGAACTTTAAATTATCTTAAGAAGAATTAATTTTTAGAAGTGATTTAGAAATATAAAAGGAACGTTTGTAACTTAAACATAAAATTTGATTTAATGTTTAGAAATGATTTAGAAATATAAAAGGAAACGTTGTAACTTAAAATTTCTAATGTAGAATTTAAGTATTGGGTTTTGAAAAATGTTAGGAAATTTAAATAGTAATTAAATCAATTAAATATGATTTGGTAAAATTAAATCAATAAAAAGTGATTTTTAGAAAATATAGTACGGAAGGGATTTTTGATTTAGAATAGAAAGAAAATAACGTAAGAAATTATATTTTTATGAGAAATGTTAAAAATAATATTTCTAAAGTTAAGAAATATTTTGTGAAGGGTAAAAATGGTGAAAAACGATTTACGTAACTCAAAAACGTAATTTTTAAGTTACGTGATTTGAAAAACGTTAAATTATTCCTACGCGATTTGTAACGCGTTTAAATATTTTACACGATCTAAATATTGTGGAAACATTGCTATACATTTTAAAAATAAAAGATCATTTTTACGCAATTTAGAATACGATAGAAAATAGTTTTGTGATTTTTAAAATGTAATGAAAAATGTTACAAATCATTCGTACGTAAAAACGTAACGAAAATATTTTGCGAATGAGAAAAACATAGTTATGTGATTTAATGATTAATTATACAATAAACCTTACAGATTAAAAACAATATATGAATATTGTATAAGAAATTGAGAAGTTTGCCTGTAATTGGCATTAATCCATTTTACGAACGAAAAACAGTATCTGAATCTGGAATGAGAAATTATGTGATTTACCTTTGGTTGGTAATTGGTGCATTACACATGCATTGAAAATGGTCCAACGGACTGAATATGGCTAATTGCCTAGGAGAAACGTACACCTCTTGAGTGGGTGCGATATGCGTAGTGTAGGTCACTGGTTGACCTTGGGGGCATCGGGGTGCGGGTTGCTCGCAATGGGCAGTTGGTAGCTCTTCTGCACCGTGAGTTAGACCGATGCAACACACCGATGATCCGGACCGAGACACTATTCTTAATCAAGATCTGACAAAGACTGTCGTGTATGTGCTAGATGTGCAGGATATAATTATAGCACTTGGTCTGAGGCACGAGATACCGACGGATCTTTTCGATCAATTTCTCCGACTTGAGTATTAGCTCCATGGAGTAGGACATTGAGTCTATGTTCACATGCATGAATTTAACATATACATATGTGGTAGCATTACTGTAATTATTTGTGGTTTGAACAGTGATGATGGTAATTATTTTTACATTATGATGATGCCATAATTGTGATCATGATATGATATTTTTGCATAACATGTTGTCTGTATTATCTCTGTGCTATCATGCTGGTAATGGTGTAGGTGATCTCACCTCTTTGTATGTTTATCTGTTTATTGTATTTATATTGGGTAAAGACGTTGAGAAAGATACGGTACTAGAGGGAGAAGAGGAATTACTTCTCACATCCGGAACCGCAGAGTTCTGACAACATGTCAACAGGAGCTAGTTTCTTCGGATATGTACGTTTACAGTTTCACGGAGGAGCTAGAGAGTGGAGGACAAGTCCAGATGAGCGAGGACTTATTTATGAGGGGTACCTGACTGTTAGTATTAGTAGGTTGTATCGTGGAGATCCGTTTTTCTGTGTGACTATCTTTGTTCATGTTGAATTTCCGTTGCATATCAGGCGACATTGGGACACAAGAAATTATGTCCCAACGGAAATCAGCATAGTGTCGTCAGCCCGGACACCTGTTCGTAGGGCTACTCGTCATAACGGATTCCTACCTGCTGAGGAACCCGAGGAGGACCCATCTGAGGGGTCTTCTGCTTAGTTAAACTTGGGCATGTTTGAACTCTGATATAAATAATGTCTGTAATTATTTAAGTGTGTTGTTGTTTCAAGAAATGGTCTGTAATTAAATAAACCTGACAGCACTTGTGTAATATGTATAATGATGTATATTATGCGTGATGATGTATAATAGTTTTATTTTCCGCTAAGTTTAATTTATTGTTATAAAAAAAAATTTACAACTCTTATTTTATTATTACATCATATTTTATATTTTGGGGTAATTTGGTAATAAAGTAACATAAATGTGGCACCCTACGGTGGGTGTTACAAAGAACTCAAAAATGGACTCCTATTTGCTCCTTGATGGTTTCGGTTTTGGGTTCCAAAAACCCTAAAAATTTCAACCACAAAGAATCATCATCAAGCTTGGTAAAAGATGGTTTTCTGGTCTCCAATGAAACCATAGAACACGAAAATGAAGAAAAGAAAAGAAAAAAAAATGAAAACTTTACCTTAAAGTTTGAAACTTGGTCTTGGAAGACAATGAAGGTGATGATGGATTTTGGAGAAACTCTCCAAATAGGAAGTGTAGAGAAGGTTGAGGGGAGTGTAGAAATGGTGTTAATAAAGAGAAAAATGAAAAGAAGTGGTCATTAAAGGGGGGCTGCAAACCGTGGTGAAGGAGGAGAAGAAGAGAAAAGATAGAGAGAAAATGGAAGATGAACTTGAAGAGAGAGAATGTGTTAAGTGAAATGTGATACTTTTGAGTGAAAATGGGTTAAGTGTGGAGACAATTTTTTGCCTCCCTTGGGCTAGCATTGCCGCGGCAATGGGAGAGAGAGAAGGGAGAAAATTTGGCTTCCCTAACAAGCTAAGGGTAACTTAGTCTTTTGGTGGTCAAAGCTCTTCACAAAAACTTTGATTAGACATAAAGTGGATTATATTAGGATAATGTGATAGGGTTTTTAATACATGTTATTATCCAATGGACAATTGTTACAGTTGACAGAAGCTAGTATTAATTGTCTGACGGATAAAATTTACACAACGATTATTATTTTATCTAATAAAATTCTCGAAAAATGTAAAATCTCGTAAATCGTGTCCAGCCTCGAGTTTAGTAAGATCCACCGTCGACGTTTCCACAGATCAAGGTTCTCGAGAAAAATATCTCATTTTTTAGATTCCACTCAGTTTGCACGTAAAACGAAAAATAATATTAAAATATTCTGCGTTCTCAAAAAAATTCAAAAAAATTCTCAAAAATCACAAATATTGTAAAATGAATATTTATAATGAAATAAATAAATTTTAGAGTGTTACAACTCTCCCCATCAAATAAGAATTTCATCATCGAAATTTTCATACATTAGAATAATTCTGGGTATTGCTCCTTTATCTTGTCTTCCAATTCCCATGTCATATCTCTGGTTGTCTCGTTCCAGATCACTTTCACCAATGGAATGTTTTTCCCTCTGAGTTGCTTCATTCTCCTATCCTCAATCCTTACAGGAGTTGTTTCATAAGTCAAGTTTTTCTTTAATTGTACTGAATCAGGTGCTATGACATGATCAGGACTTAGAATGTATTTTCGGAGTTGTGACACATGAAAAACATTGTAGAGATTTGAAAGAAAATGTGGTAAAGCTATCTGATAAGCAACTGGACCTATCCGACGAAAAATTTGATAAGGTCCAAGGAATTTTGGAGTGAGCTTTCTAGATTTGAGAACCCGACCGACCCCAGTCGTAGGCGTGACTTTCAAGAACACATGTTCTCCTTCCTCAAATTCAAGAGGTTTCCTCCTTTTGTCCGCATAGCTCTTTTGTCAACTTTGAGCTGTTCTCATCCTCTCCTGAATCATCTTGACTTTCTCAGTTGTCTGCTGAATAAGATCAGGTCCAACTATAAGTCGCTCTTCATCTTGATACCAACATAAAGGTGTTCTGCACCTTCGCCCATATAGAGCCTCATAGGGAGCCATCCCTATACTTGAATGGTAACTGTTATCGTAGGTAAACTCTACCAATGGTAAAATTTCATCCCAACATCCAGTCTGCTCTATGGCACAAGCTCTCAGCAAATCTTCCAATGATTGAATTGTTCTTTCTGATTGACCATCCATTTGAGGATGATATGCAGAACTCAAACGTAGCTTTGTCCCCATTGCTTCTTGAAGACTTTGCCAAAATTTTGATGTAAATCTGGGGTCTCTGTCAGAAATGATACTTGTAGGCACACCATGTAGTCTGACAATTTCACCGATGTACAACTGAGTCAACTTCTCCAATGGATATCTTATGTTGATCGGCAAGAAATGTGCTGACTTCGTGAGTCGATCCACAATTACCTATATTGAATCATATCATCTTCTAGTCTTTGGCAATCCGACAACAAAGTCCAAGGCAATACTATCCCACTTTCATTCGGGAATAGATAAGGGTTGTAACAATCCTGACGGTCTTTGATGTTCAATCTTTGTTTTCTGACAAATCAGACAGAAAGATACGCATCTAGCAATATCTCTTTTCATTCCATGCCACCAAAATAACTTCTTCACTTCTTGATACATTTTGGATATTCCAGGATGCATATTCAATTGACTCTTATGAGCTGTTCGAGTATATACTTCCTGAGTTCTTCATCCTTAGGCACACAGACCCTACCTTGGAATCTTAAAATTCCATCGCTTCCTTCCTCTAACGTTGATATACTGCCTTGCTTCATCAGCTCTCTTTCCTCTTGCAAGAACTTGTCAACCTTCTGCTTTTCTCGGATATCTTTCATTAAATCATTCGAAATAGTGACCATGTTCATGCAGATTTCTCCTGACATTAATTTCACAAAAGACCGTACGTCTCTGAATTGTTCTATCAAATCCTGTTCTCTGATCATCATCCTACTTAAGGCATCGGCTACAACATTTGCCTTTCCAGGGTGATACTGAAGTTGGAAATCATAGTCTTTCAGGAATTCTAACCATCTTCGCTGTCTCATGTTCAACTCTTTTTGATCATACAAATACTTCAAGTTCTTGTGATCACTAAAGACATTGAATGTTGCTCCATAGAGAAAATGTCTCTATATCTTCAAAGCAAATACAACAACAGCTAACTCCAAGTCATGCGTTGGGTAGTTCTTCTCATGTACTCGCAATTGTCTCGAAGCATAAGCCACCACTTTTCCGCCTTGCATATGGACACAACCCAATCCTTGATATGAAGCGTCACAGTACACTTCGAATGGTTCACTTGGATCAAGTAGAACTAACACTGGTGAAGTAGTTAGTCTCCTTTTTAGCTCTTGAAAACTTTCTTCGCAAGTATCCGTCCATTCAAAAGTTTGATTTTTCCTTTTGAGTTGGGTGAGAGGTCCAGCAATCTTAGAGAACCCTTCGATGAACCTCCGGTAATATCCGGCTAATCCAACAAAGCTTCAGATTTCTGTCACCGTCTTCGGCCTTTCCCACTGTAGAACAGCTTCCACTTTTGATGGGTCTACAACAATTCATTCCTTCGAAATCACATGGCCCAAGAATTTAACTTCGTTCAACCAAAACTCACACTTCGATAACTTGGCGTACAACTCTTTCTCCTTCAAAATCTGAAAAACTATACTGAGATGTTCAGCATGATCCTCCTGATTTTTCGAATAGATCAAGATATCGTCGATGAAGACAACGACGAATTTGTCCAAATAAGGACAAAAAATTTTATTCATATAATCCATGAAAATAACAGGTGCATTAGTCACACCAAAAGGTATTATCAGGTACTCGTAATGTCCATAATGAGTACGAAAAGCCGTTTTAGGAATGTCTTTCACTTTTACTCTGATCTGGTGGTGTAACACCCCAAAATTTATTTATTTTATTATAAATATTCATTTTATAATATTTGTGATTTTTTAGAATTTTTTTGAATTTTTCTGAGTGCGCGAAATATTTTAATATTATTATTCGTTTTGCATGCAAATTGAGCAGAGCTGAGAAAATGAGATATTTTTCCTGAGAACTTTGATCTGTGAAAACGTCGATGGGAGATCTTACTAAACTCGAGGCTAGACACGGTTTACGAGGTTTCACATTTTTCGAAAAATTTTATCTGATAAGATAATAAATCGCTGTGTAAATTTTATCTGTTGGACAATTAATACTGACTTCTGTCAACTGCAACAATTGTTCATTGGATAATACCATGTATTAAAAACCCTATCACATTATCCCAATGTAATCTACTTTAATTCAAATTTAGTGTATTTTAATCAAAGCTTCTTTGAGAAGCTTTGACCACCAAAAGACAAGTATGCCCTTGGCTTGTTGGAGAAGCCTTTCCATCCCTCCTCTCTCTCCATTGCTGCGACACCCATAGCCCAAGGGGAGCAAAATTTTACTCACACACACTTAACACACTTAATCACTTTCACTCATTTTTCATCTATCCATTTCTCTCTCTAGTTTTCATCTTTATTTTTCTCCTCCTTCTCTCTTCTTACTCTCCCTCACCCCACGGTTTGCAGCCCCTAAGGAGACCATTTTCTTCCATCTTTCAACCTCACCAATATCATCTTTACACTCACCTCAACCTCCTCTACACTTTCTATTTAGGAAATTTCTTCAAAATCTATCTTCACCTCCATTGTCTTCCAAGGCAAAGCTTCAAACTTTAAGGTAAAGTTTCCATTTTTCTTCTACCTTTTCTTCATTTTCGTGTTATATGGTTTCATTGGAGACCAAAGACTCTTCTTTTTCAACCATTGGTGTTGATTCCTTGTGTTGAAATTTCTAGGGTTTTGGAAGCTCAAAACCGAAACCACTAAGGAGCCAATAGGAGACCATTTTTGTGTTCTTCCTTTATGTAAGAGGGAGATTTACTCACTTCTATCATTATTGGTGGTGAGGAGACTTTGTGTGATTGTTTGATAGAGAAATCCATAATTGTATGCTTGCTTTATTTGATGATTTTACATGTGTATGTGTTCTTAATTGATGTTGATGATTTAATAATGATCTTGAATGCATTGGAGGTGTTGGAATGTTTGGAAATGTTAGAATTAATGAATAAAAAAATTTTGAGGATTTCCTACACTAAGATGAAGTCACGATTTTGCCTTGGATTTTAGGAGATTGGAGTGACTTTGTATGAGATAGAATTTGAGTGATTAGATACCAAGTAATTAATGCATAGAATGGAAAGAAATTGGAACTTGAAGACCTAGGGAGGCCATGGTTTTAGAGAAAATTTTGATGCTAAATGATGCCTTGGTGCATTTTTGGAAATTAAGAATTTAGAGATATACATAATCCATAATGAGATGAAAAACATTAAATTGAGTAATAACTCTTAAGAAAGCCACAATTTTTAAGGGTTATTTAACCTAAATTTTTCATAATTGATCAAAGCTTAAGACTTTGGAAATGTAAATCCATAATATGGACTTGTAATAATTGATGAACCATATATGTATAAATGTTGATGTTGAGAATTGGTTCTATGTTGTTGTGAGTTCCTATGTGGAACTAAGTATTTGATGAAATCATGACATGTTGATATTGAGAAATAAATATATGCCATTGTGATATACTTTATGATAAATGTATCATTGATAAACATACATGATGTACATTGTGTCATCATGCATATGTGTTGTCCATTGGACATTGTTGGAAAGGCGATGTATACCTAGGAGTTTGAATAACACCTATGTGCGTGTGCGAGTAGACTAAGCGTAGGGTCATAGTGGTTGGCCTTGGGGGCGTCGGGGCGCGAGTGTCTCACAATAGACAGTGGTAGCTCCATTGGGGCCGTGGGATAGATCCCCGTGGGATAGATCGATGCAAACACACCGACGATCCAGACTGAGACGCTGTCCTATATCGCGATCAACTGTTGAGATGTCATGTATAAGCCGTATTGCGCAAATATTTTTATGAGATGAGCACACTATTTTTAAGGCTAACGAGATACCGGCATAATTCCTTGATCATTCATTTCGAAAATATTTATGTCTAGCTTTATGGAGTAAGAATTTAGTACCCTTTGTATTGTGAACTGTCAGTCTCATAATTCATTGAGCATGAGCATTTATAATTGTGGAAAAATATCTGCTATTATTACTGCAACAATTATTTGATTGCTTGAACTGTTGACTATTGGAAATATTGATGTTGTATGTCTGTTATTGATAATTCTTACTGCTATTTATGGTTGTTATGCTTTTACTGTCAATTTTAATTATTACTGTGAGTGGATATATGAATTGTGTTGATATGTGGGCATCCAACGCCGTTCTGTTTTCTTGCAACCGTATTAGTAATGAAAGCTAGGTGTTTCACCTCTTTCTATATTTCGATATTTCTGTTTATTTGTATACTTCTGAGAAGACGTTCGTGAGGAAGAAAAGGAAACACTTGAGTTTCTGGGTTTCTGGCCATACTACGACTAGAGCTTGTAAAGGATGTCGTCGCACCCACGCCGATTTTTGGGGTATGCCAGGATGACCTTCCATAGAGGGCTCGATTGCTGGCACATACATGTGTAGACGGACCGATGCGTTTACCGCGGGGAGCTGACAGTGTCTTTAGCTTGGGGTCGCTATGACCCTTCTGTTTTCGATTTCACTGCTTTTGTCATTTTAGAGTTTTACCTAACCGTTAGGGATATGTGGGAAGATCTTTATTACACCCCACAAGAGGACTCTTTCCTCTCCACTGCTCGGGCTTCTACCCAAAATTCTATCATGTCGATGGTAATTTCATCGGATGAGGAAGACCCTGAGCTACTGTCCCTTCTCGTCAGTCTTAGGGGTTGATACTGTCGGTGGCTACTGATGGCTAACTGTTTATCTTTTTGGGAAAGCCTGATGTTTTGTCGTATTTAATTGGTGTATATTTGTATCAATTCGGGTGGGTACATCTTTTGCTTTTTGTATAATTTATGATGTAATTAAACAGGCTGATGCATATAATATATATATATATATATATATATATATATATATATATATATATATTGTGAATATATGATTTTCAATTATGTGTCAATTTTATTGTATCCGTAATTATTATTATCTCTTTATTATTGGTTCAAAAAAAGGGAAAAGAAAATATGTACACATATTTCAATACTCAATTATTTTATCATTCAAGAATGCAAATTATTTAATCACGTATTAAAAATGAACCGGGTCTTAATTAATCAACGTACTTATTATTTTTCATAATTTTTTTCGTTTCTCTACATTATGGTGTGACGTTCTTTCTTCGTGAGGAAAGAAAAAGGGGCGTTACAGGTGGTAACCCGATCGCAAATCGATCTTAGAAAACATCGCCGCTCCTTTCAGTTGATCCATTAGGTCATCTATCCTCGGCAATGGATACCTATTCTTGATTGTGACTTTGTTCGGCTAACGATAATCCGTACACAATCTCGAAGTACCGCCTTTCTTTTTAACTAGCAGTACCGGCACTCTCTAGGGTGATACGCTAGGTCTAACAAATTGTTTCTCCAAAAGTTCTTCCAATTGCTTCTTGAGCTCAACTAGCTCTGCTGGCGACATTCTGTAAGGCGCTATGGAAATAGGACCAGCTCCAGGTACAAGGTCAATGGTAAACTCGATCTCTCGTTCCAGTGGCAAACCAGGTACATCTTCAGGAAAGACTTCAGGAAATCCTCGAACCACTGGAAGTGTGTTCACGTCTACCTCATTCTCAATTTTCAAAGAAGACAACAACATGTATCCCCGAGCTCCTTCTTTCAAGAAAGCTTTCACTTGGTTGGCCGTTAAAAATCTAGAATTCTCATCCAAAGAAAAAACTATAGTTTTTCTAGAACAATCTAACAGGACATGGTTAATAGATAACCAATCCATTCCTAAGATCACATCTAATTGAGATTGTGGCAAATAGATCAAATCAACAGAAAAGATTCGACCTTCAATAATCAAGGGACAATCTAAACAGACTTTGGTAGTAACAATGAGTTTAGCAGTAGGGGTTGAAATAGTCAAATCAAAAGGCAAAGAAGACACAAGTAAACTAAGTCTTTTCACATAGTCATAGGAAATAAAAGAATAAGTTGCACTAGAGTCATACAGTACAATTAAAAGATTACCCTCTATGAGACCTTCCCCTTGTATAAGATCTTCGGATTTAGAGGCTTCAGCACCACTCAGGGTGTAAACTCTACCTCTAGCCTGCGGTTTAACAGTTCTAGCAGCATTGACGGAAGGTTCCGCCTTAGGTTGATTGCAGTCATGAGAAACGTGTCCAGGTTTCCCACATCTGAAGCAGATAATTCCTTTAATAGTGCAGTCTCTTGTGTAGTGCTCCTTCCCGCACTTCATGCATCTCGGCGTAGATGCCATTGTTTGACCAACTCTACCTGGACTTCCTCCAGGACTTCCACCTTGCAGTCTTTTTTGTTGATTTCCAGGTGGTCTGGAATAAGGCTTCTTCTAGTAACGGTTGGTATTACTGCTTCCTCCTCTTTGAGATCGAAAATGTCCAAAGTTGCGGTTTCTTGTGTGTCGCGCCTGGTCTATGTCTTCCACCCGGCGACACGTATCAAGTAGCTCAGAAAACTGGTTAATCTTCAAAGTGATAATCGCCCTCTTCACATTATGTCTTAGGCCTTCCTCAAACTTTCGACATTTCCATGCTTCGTTCGGTTGGTGTTGAAAGTAGGTTGAGAATTTGGATAAGCTCTCAAATTTAGCAGCATACTCACTTATGTAACACCCTTATGGGGATGTCACATTTATAAAGAAAATAAAATAAAGATAAATAAAATCTACCCAAGTTGTAAAACATTTATTATATACTAATACGGGTTGTAAAATTTTTCCGGTTAAACAGAATATTACGAGATAAAATAACACGGAATATAAAATAAGCACATTATCATCACACATAATATACATATGGTTCCATCATAGGTTATACAAATAATGTACAACTACAAATATTTAACAACTAAAACAACAAACAAAGCAGTAAAAGGTCAATATATACAAACGCAGACGCACCCAAGTACACATCATAAATATCTAACCCTCTGAAGGATCACTCTCAGATGAAACTTCAGGTGATAGGTATCCAGGATGCCTCGACTGTCTACGGACACGAGTCCGTGCAGTCGATACGCTGCTGATCTCGCTAGGCGCATCAAACATACCACCCCAATGACGCCGAAGAGATAGCGGCAACTCCACATGTAAATACAACAAAGTAAAAAGATCAGCACTCCATCAAACTCGTACGTATGGTCACGGTCAGACGCCCTACGTACGTCACCGAGTCTCTATCCTCTCGCAGACGCTAGGCTTCAGAGCCTCCGTGAAACTCAAGTTGCACGAATCCAAAGAATCTGGTAGTGTCATACTCACACAATCAATCCAATGGATATGGATGATCGGATGGTTCTTGGTCGTAGAACTGATCTTCGGCTTGCTGCTCTTCCTCCTCCTCTGGATACTCACACTCAAGAGGCTGTTCCTCTTCCTCAAACTCTTTATCACATAATTTAAAATATACAGATAACACATACAAGAAAGAGGTAAGACAATCTATATCACCACAAACATGGTAAATAAGAAAACGACAATACAACAAATATAATAGTTCATACAATATAGCATACTATAATAGCATAAATAATAATATCATGTAATACAGAAATTCAATACAACAACAACATATAATAGTACAGATAGATAAAATGGTACAAATAGATAAAATAGTACAGATAGATAAACATTAAAATGTATAACACATAGGTATATTAAATGTGACTCAACCCTACTCCATGGAGCTAAAAACACAGACATCAGAGAGAATGACCCATAAAATCTATTAGTACCATCGACTGCCCAAACTATTTCGCTGTCTCACGTTGCGTCTATAGCCCACTGTCATAACGTCGTGGTATAGCACACTGTCAAAATGTCGTGTCACTATAGGCTTGTACTAAATAGATTTCACAAGATCTTGATTAAGTATAGTGCGTGTCGAGTCCATTAGTGTGTTGCCAGTTACCACGGCCCAGAGGAGCGACAAACTGTCTACAAATGGAATAATCCGCACACTAATGTCTCCAAGTTCATTCAAGTTGAACCACACTACGCTTATCACACTAACAACACGATGTAATTCACCTCGTCAATCAATCCACCAATTATCAACCAAATTGGCACAACTCAATGCATGATGAAAATTACCAAAATACCCTCAATGGTATTAGTATCCATTTTTACGGAAATGCCCTCAATGGCAAAAATCTCAAATATGCCCTCAATGGCAAAAATTACAAAAATGCCCTCAATGACAAATCTCATATATATACAGTATGTCCCACCTAACAGTACTATTCCACAATCTGTCCGGGTCCACCACTTTGGCCCGACAGTAAAAACTTGTTGTTTTCGTCAATCGCGTAGAAATTTTATCGCGTTTTCAAAATTTTGTCGTTTTTACAAATGTTTTTAAATCGCATAAATATATTTTACTGTTTTTAAAATCGCGTACTATTTTTCAATCGTTTTCTCAATCGCGTAAGATTTTTAAATCATTTTCTTGTCGGATTTCCTTAAAAATCACTATTTAAATAAACAAAAAAATAATATTTAATACGTTTGAACTACGTAGAATATTTTTTATACCGTATAAATTATATATTGGATATCTTTTCTATCTTATTTGTCTGTTTTTAGCAAAAATTGATAGTATTTTGCTTAGAAAATGTATGATAATGGTTTTCTAAGTTTTTTGTAAAAATTCCTTTTATTTATATTATAACCATTTAATTATACTTTTGAAAACTACTAACGTGCTTCAAAACATAAAATGAGCTCTACGTTGGAAATTTTACAAAAGCTACTGTATTTTCTTTTAAATGGTAAAACTCTTAGATTTAGTTCCTTAAACTTAATCTAATCATTTTTATTCCTCGAAATTCATTGTAATAAAATTTCTTTTAGTATTATTACCTAACCTTTGTTGAAAAACAATTTTAGAAATAAAAACATTCACATTTGGCATGTTGGCCGAAATACACAATTTTCATCATTTGATCCATAAATTCATTTTTCTTATTCTAAATCACTTTGTATCTTGTCAATTTTCCTAAGACAATTAAATCATTCTTTTAGAAAATTGTTGAGAACATTTTGGTTCCCTTTTTGTATTGAGGCCGTGAGCCTTGGTTTTGTGTTCTTTGGAACACTCATGCAAACCTTAGCATGTTATTCACATCCCACTAATTATCCATGCATTTCTAACACATACAATATTTTTAAAGCTTGTAGACATGCATATTAATACAAATCACAAATAGGAAGGCTATTAAAACAAACACAAATAAATCCTTATAGATTCTACAATAACAAACAATTCCATTTTCTTACCACCACCCAAGGATGATAAGATTCAAGTCTTCCTCTTACCTTAAGTGAAGACAAACACTCTTTCACTCCTTTCTATGGTTTCGGTTTTCACCCTCCAAAGACACCTATCAAGCTTAAACAATTTCTACAAATTACTAACATGAAAGAAAGCTTAAACCATGGATCAATCATGGCTTAGAACCTTGAAATAGAATTTAGAAATGAAAAGCTAGGATTTTCACCTTCAAGGTAGAATCTCCCAAGTAGTTTTTCAAGCTCAAGATGATGGATTTTGCAAGAACTCTCAACTAGAGATATTCTTAGAATTGTGTTTAGGTTTAGAAAAGTAGGTTAGAAGAAATTTTGGGTGGATGGATGTTGGTGTAGGGTTCTTGGCCGAATGGACCTTCAAAGAAGCATCAATGGTGTTTGGTATTTTTGGAAGAGAGAGAAGAGAGAAAATGTTAGAGAATGAAATGATTTTTTGCTCTCCAAAGTGAAGCTTGGCCGTGGAGTTCAATGCAAGGGAGGTGTCCCCTTGGTTGGCTCCATCCAAGCCTTAGAATTGATGAATGGTGAGGATTAAAACTTGGTCACCAAGCTTAGCTCTCATTGGCTAATCTGAGCCTTGTCATTAAGCCTAGTCATTAAGCCTTGTCACTAATTAAGCCTAGTCATTAAGCTACTACTCCAAAACGTTAACTGTTTCGCTAAATGTGGGTCCCGCAAAACATTTCTGGGTCCATTATCGCTTATCAGATCTTGATTAATAAAATAATATTATAATAATATAAAATTATTTTATTGCACAGTTAAATTCTAAAAATTAAAAGATTACTAA
Organism: Ormosia emarginata; assembly: GCA_029884605.1. NCBI lineage: Eukaryota > Viridiplantae > Streptophyta > Magnoliopsida > Fabales > Fabaceae > Ormosia > Ormosia emarginata. Next base: position 18,137,863 of record JAQQTP010000079.1, read on the forward strand.
CCGTATCATTCAGAATTGGGTTTAGTAAGATCCCCCAGCTCCGAATAATTAAAATAAGATTTTCTCGGTCCGAAAATTATTATTTTCCTGCTCCGGAGTAAATCACACAAAAAATTCAAATAAAATCACAGACAGTAAAATAAAACAGTATTTCATACAGAAAAATAACAAACAGTACAAAAAGGACATAACGGTCATTTATCCTAAAGTTAAAAAACAGAAAACAGTACATTCGGGACATAACGGTCATTCACCAAAAGTTTAGGGTGTTACAACTTACAGTCATATTTCTTTGCCGCAAACCAAGAAGCTCCATCTCCTTAGCATGCCTGGCACTTTTCGGGAAATATTTATTCAAGAATCTCTCCTTGAATACCACCCAAGCAATCTCTCGACCTTCTACCTCTAGCAGTTTCTGTTCTCCAATCCACCAATCCTCAGCGTCTCCTACAAGCATAAACGCCGCATACGTCACCTTCTTGTCGTTAGCACAGTTCATGCCTATGAATATCTTCTCCAGTTCCTTGATCCACAGAGTAACCTTCTGAGGATAAAATTCTCCTTTAAATTGCGGAGGGTTAGTGCGACAAAATTCAGCCAAGTTTTGGGCATCTGTCGTAGCTTCAAGTTGTTGTGCAGTCCTCTCTTGTTGTTGAGCCGTTTCTTGGTTTTGTTGCAGCATAGCTTCGACAATTTTCTGAATTGCCTCAATTGCAGCAGTCATATCTCCTCTACGAGCCATGCCTCCTTTCAGATTAAGCTATACAAAACACAAAGAAAGTCAGATGTATGCTTTCGGAATACCAAACACAGAGAATCACACAGCATGAACAAGACAGTCCAAAACCACAAGACCCAAAAGAAAACTTAAACTGGGGCTCTGATACCAAGACAATGTAATGCCCCTTGTTCATACCTCACGAAGAAGGAACGTCACACCATAATAATTCGAAACATAAAACGGAATAAGTTGTGAAAAATAATTATTACTTTAAACCTCATAGACCTGGTTCATTTTATAGATGTATAAGTTCCTTTCTAAACAACATTACTTTTTTTTTTTTGTTTAAATTATATTATTGACAGGGAGTGTCAAAAGAATAAATTTAGAGATTCTCTTCGTAGCGAGATAATAGTCCGAACGGTTGTAATAAAAACCAACGTGAAATAAACCATACATAACATATTTAAATATATATGCAACAATCTGTTTAATTACATCATGATTTACAAAAAAAGTAAAAGATGTACCCACTCAAGATGATACAAATATATACCTACCAATTACAACAAAATGTTAGGCTTCCAAAAAAGATAAACGGTTAGCCATCAGTAGCCACCGACAGTATCAGCCCCTAAGACTGACGAGAAGGGACCGTAGCCGGGTCCTCCTCAGGGTCCTCTTCATCCGATGAAATTGCCTTCGGACCGACTGAATTTTGGGTGAAAGCCCGAGCAGTGGAGAGGAAAGAATCCTCTTGTGGGGTGTAGTAAAGGTCATCCAACAGATCTCTAACAGGCAGGTAAAATTCCAAATGAACAAAAGTGGTAAAGTCAAAAACAGGCGGGTCGTAGCAGCCCCATGCTAAAGACACAGTCAGCTCTCCGTGATAAATGCAATGGTCCATGCTCAAGTTAATGTGCCAGCAATCGGGTCCCCCATGATAGGTCATCCTAGCATACCCCAAAAATCGGTGTGGACGTGAAGACATATTCAGCAACTCTAGTCGTAGTATGGCCAAAAACTCAGAAACTCAGGTGTTTCCTTTTCTTCCTCACGAACGTCTTCTCAGAAGTATATGAATAAACAGAAATATCGAAATAAAAAAAAGAGGTGACACACCCAACTTTCATTGCCAAAATGGCAACAAGAAAACAGAACGACACTGGATGCCCACATATCATTACACCATATATATTCATACACAGTAATAATAAAATTGATAGTAAAATAGAACAACAATAAATAATGTTAAGAATTAACAATAGCAGATAGATAACAGTAATATTTTCAGCAATCAACAGTCTAATAGTCAGATAATAATTGCAGCAATAAGAATAAATATTTTCACAATTATAAATATTCATACTCAATGAATTATGAGACTGATAGTTCACAACGCAGATGGTACCAAGTTCCTACTCCATGGAGCTAGACACTAACATTTTTGGAGAGAATGATCAAGGACTTATGCAAGTATCTTGTTAGCCTAAAAAATAGTGTGCTTTATCTTATAAAAATATCTGCGCAATACGGCTTATACATGGCACCTCAACAGTTGATAGTGATATAGGACAACATCTCAGTCCGGATCGTCGTTGTGTTTGCATCGATCTATCCCACGGCCCCAGTGGTGCTACCACTGTATATTATGAGACACTCGCACCCCGACGCCCCCAGGGCCAACCACTATGACCCTACGCTTAGTCTACTCGCACCCGCACATAGGTGTTATTCAATCTCTTAGGCATACATCACCTTTTCAATAATGTCCAACGAACAACACATATACAAGACGACATAATGTACATCATGTATGTTTATCAATGATACATTTATCATAAAGCATACCTCAATGGCATATGATCATTTCTCAATATCAACATGTCATAATTTTATCAAGTACTTAGTCCCACATAGGAACTCACAATAACATAGAATCAGTTCTCAACATCAACATATATATATATATATGGTTCATCAATTGTCACAAATCCATAGTATGGATCCACATTCCCATTGTCTTAAGCTTTGAGCAGTTATGAAAATTTTTGATTAATTAATCCTTAGAAACCGTGACCCTCTTAAGAGTTATTCCTCAATTCAATTCCTCTATCACATTATGGATTATGCGTATCTCTAAGTTTTTAATTCCCAAAGATGCATCAAGGCATCATTTGAGTCTAAAATTTTCTCTAAAAATCATGGCCTCCCTAAGTCTTCAAAGTTCCAATTTCTTTCCATTTTATGCATTAGTCACTTGATATCTATTAAATCTTATTTCACACAAAATCAATCCAATCCCTCAAATTCTAAGGCCAAAACCGTTGCCTCACATTAGGGTAGGAAACCCTCAAAATTTTCATTTCATGCCTTAATCATCTCATAATTAATCACATAAATTTTATTTTATAAAAATCAATTCCAACCCTAGGAATTTCAAGCCAAAACCGTGGCCTCCAAAAGGGATAGCAAACCCTCAAAATTTTCATTCATTAATTTTAACTTTTCCAAACATTCCAACACCACCAATGCATTTAAAATCATTATTCAATCATAAACTTCAATTAAAAATACATACACATGCAAAATCATCAAACAAAGTAAGCATATTAATATAGATTTCTCCATCAAACATTCACACAAGATCTCCTCACCACCAATAATGGTTGAAGTGAGTAAATCTCCCTCTTACCTAAAGCAAGAACACGAAAATTGACTCCTATTTGCTCCTTGATGGTTTCGGTTTTGGGTTCCAAAAACCCTAAAAATTTCAACCACAAAGAATCATCATCAAGCTTGGTAAAAGATGGTTCTTAGGTCTCCAATGAAACCATAGAACTCAAAAATGAAGAAAAGAAAAGAAAAAAATAGAAACTTTACCTTAAAGTTTGAAGCTTGGTCTTGGAAGACAATGGAGGTGATGATGGATTTTGGAGAAACTCTCCAAATAGGAAGTGTAGAGGAGCTTGAGGGGAGTGTAGAAATGGTGTTAACGAAGAGAAAAATGAAAAGAAGTGGTCACTAAAGGGGGGCTGCAAACTGTGGTGAAGGAGGAGAAGAAGAGAGAATATAGAGAGAAAATGGAAGATGAACTTGAAGAGAAAGAAAGTGTTAAGTGAAATGTGATACTTTTGAGTGAAAATGGGTTAAGTGTGGAGGCAAATTTTGCCTCCCTTGGGCTAGCATTGCGCGGCAATGGGAGAGAGAGAAGGGGGAAAATTTGGCTTCCCCAATAAGCCAAGGGTAAATTAGTCTTTTGGTGGTCAAAGCTTCTCAAAGAAGCTTTGATTAAAATACAATAGATTTGAATTAAAGTGGATTTGATTAGACATAAAGTGGATTACATTAGGATAATGTGATAGGATTTTTAATACATGTTATTATCGAAAGGACAATTGTTACAGTTGACAGAAGTCAATATTAATTATCCGACGGATAAAATTTACACAACGATTATTATTTTATCTGATAAAATTCTTCAAAAACATGAAATCTCGTAAATCGTGTCCAGCCTCAGGTTTAGTAAGATCCCTCGTCGACGTTTCCACTGATCAAGGTTCTCGAGAAAAATATCTCATTTTCCCGGTTTCGCTCAGTTTGCATGTAAAATGAAGAATAATATTAAAATATTCTGCATTCTCAGAATAATCTAGAAAAGTTTTTAAAATTCACAAATATTGTAAAATGAATATTTATAATGAAATAAATAAATTTTGGGGTGTTACACAATGTATTCGAGTTTTATCTAAATCTGTTTTAAAACATAGTCAACTGTTGAATTACATGATCCGTTTAGATCGGGACAAATTGGGACAGGACGGGTAAACCAAATTGTCATTCTTATGGGATAGGGACAATTTCTTGAACTTTTCAGGGAAGTAATATAATTCAATGACTTACTTGACTGAAATTGTTATTGTGATAGCTACTGTACTATACGATTTTGCACATATGGTAATTGGTATTTACCGATTCACGAATTCAGCAATTTATGCATATAGACTGACCTTCTTAAATAGACTGCTTAACATGTGACTTCAAATGAGAACTGAGACCAAGATCTCAATCAAAAGGATCAATTTGCTGTAGCATAGCATTAGAGATATTATCATTATTATTTGTTCAGAATAAGTTTTAGAGATTCACCTAAAAGTGGTTGATGATAGTGATTTCTTCCGTTGTACGGTGGCTATAGCGGTGATACGAGGAATGAGTACTTGCAAAAGATATTATAACGCTCATATTCATACATTTGCTATCTTGTCTTATAGGAGTATCGTAATAGATAAGAATCACCTTTGAAATTTACATTAATGGATAATAAATGTTATTAATAAATATTCCTATAAAATTAGAAGCAATTAAGATAATGATCTCTTTTAACTATAATCCCTATTTATAAGGGATTTTGGGAGAGATTTACTCTTTGTTGATAGGTACAATTATAACTCTGAGTGTGTGCACACCGTTCGTCGACATCCATTCTAGACGAGTTGGGTTGCTGTTGACTCGACTAACCCAAAATCTAGTCTAGAATAGTTGCTCCTAGCTTGGCACTTGTAACATCCCAATTCTTTTTTTTCTTTTCTTATTTTTCAGTTATCTGTGACTTTTGTGATTTTTTAATGAATTATTTGACTTATTTTGATTATTTTCATATTATTTTCAAAAAAATTTGGACAGTTGAAACAAGGTCAGGGGAGCTTACTGAACCCGAGACCAAAGACAGCTTTTGAAGTTTTCATTTTTTGAAATTTCATTTGTAAATAAAATCTGGATACGTTCTATTACTCATTAGACAATAGATACTAGTTTGAGCAACTGTAATTTTGTTCATTGGTTAATAACTACTAGTTAATGTCTAGTTACTTTCTTTAATGTTTGCTTTATGATGGGACCATTAGCCATTAAGTGACTATGGCCCACCATGTGACTTATCTCTTTTTGGACCAATAGGAAGAAAGCTTCCTAAGCAAGTTTAGAGACAAGCTTGTAGGAGAAGTTTTGGACCCCCTCCCAAAGAGAGAAGTGCATGACCAAGGACACCCAAGGAAGCTTCTAGAGTAAACTTTCACTTTTAATTCATTTCTATCATTTCCATTCATCTTTCAAGAACCAAAAAGTTACACACTTTATCTCTCACTTTTTTCTCTCATTTTCTCTCTACCAAGCTCATAGTCTCACCACCAAAACCCACTCTCCAATCTTCTTAATTTCAACTATATTTCTTGAATCCAAACCTCATTTGGAGAAACTTTGGTGTTGTGGTCTTGATCTAGTTCATTTATTTTCAAGTATTGCTTCAAGTTAGGGTTTTGAGAGCTATTAAGGTGAAATTCCTCCATCTTCATCTCCTCTTTTCATTTTCAAATTCTAAGACTAAGATTTTGATCCATGGTCATTATATTTCCAAGCCTTGGATGTTGCTTCTTTTTATATGTTTTCATTTTCAAGAGCATCTTGGAAGTGAAAGTTTGATTCAAGAAAGCACCCAAGGAGTTTTGGTCATCATCTAAGGTAAGAGGGAGATTAACCTCATCAATCTATCATGGTGATAAGGAACGAAATTTGCATATTGTAAGCGAAGAACCCATGTGAGAGTTATTCACTTGGTAGTATGTATTTTTGGTGATCTTGGCTATATTAACTCTTGGTGATTTTTTGTGGTTTTTGTCTCATGTGATTTTATGGTTTAATATTATGCAAAATTTTGGTTGAGTAGAAATTTTGATGATTGAAGTATGTTGTATGCTTGAAATCTTGTTTTGAGGATAAAAATTTTGAGGTCCAAAGACCTTAGCGGCCACGGCCAAGTAACCTTAAATAGGGTATCCAAGACAAACTTTTTGTGTTAATTTAGAACTTAGGTGTTTAGGTGAAAAGAAATTGGATTAAGAATTTATAATAATGAAAGAGAGATAGAATAAAATTTGGTCATTCAATAAGAGAAGGATTTCAGCCATTTAGTGGAAAAATTAAGCTTAAAAGGGAAATTAAAAACTTAAGGTATTTCTATAAAAGGCAAAGGAAAAGAATTTATTAAATTAATATAATGTGGATTCCTTTTCGTGTTCTTTGTGAAAAATATTAGGAAGTACTACCTAGAGGAGCCTAGTTAGAAGAATATTGGAACTAAAGTTAATTTCTATATTAATCTTTGAAAGTTTCAAAATTAAGCTTAAAAGTGTAATAAAAGTTTTACGTAATTGAAAAATAGTGATGGTGTCTTACGTAATTTAAGAATGATGATTTATGAATTACACGATAAAGATGCTTTGTGATTGGAAATAACAGCAGTGTGCTGTCTATAACACCCTAATACAGATATCCAGATATATCCTAGATAGACAGAGATATATAAAGATAACCAGTACTAGAGATGTCACTTCTATACTACATACTAACATATATCTATAATCACACCTGAGTAATTATAGAAAGCCCGAGAGATTGCGGAAAAACTTAAACTCATACATATATATATACAAACTTAGCCAACGAGGCTTATTGTAATACATATAACATAAAACTTACAGAACAAACATAAACTTATTACATAAGAATTTACTTAAAGCAATAAAAACTATTCTAGTCTTCATGCTTTATCTTCTCATCCTTGGCAAGGTTTGCATCTCTCAGTACCTGCACCTTTATCTTTATCGGTACCTGTACCTGCATCTGGATTTACATGGAATAGCAACTGGGGTGAGAATTAACATTCTCAGTATAAGCAATTCCAATACCAGTTCTCTATAACATTGTATATAACAAATATATATAACAAAAGCTATACTTCTAACTTAGGAGTTTCCCCTCTATTTTCATAACTTAGGAGTTTCCTCCTCTATTCTCATAACTTAGGAGTTGCCTCCTCTTTTCTCATAACTTAAACACTTTCTAATAGTGTGATAACAATCAAAGTGAACACACTTTGCTAATATATATACGCCCATACATCCGTACATACCAACGTGTGACGGACAATGCCCAACAACGTCCGTAAATGCAATGCTAATGATATGTAATGAATATGCCTAAGGAATCCTAAGTGCATGTGAATGAAATGCAAATGCAGAGTTTTGATTTGGAGCGAAGGAATTTGCTAGGAACTAGTCAAGATATCATCTAGTGGTAAATAGAGGAAACCTCATCCTCACCTTACACGTATCCGGCTCATTGAGAAATTCGGGCTTCATCCTTGCTCAAAGAGCATCTCTGGATTTCCCACTTATCTCCTTAGGCCTTGGCACATCGAGACATCAGGGTTATGTCCTTCTCAAAAGTCCTTCGGACACCCATCTATCTCCTTTTTGCCTTCATGATTAACATCAAAGGATACTCACTAGATCGATCCTACTTGACTAATTCATAGACTTTCATACATACTTATATACTTAGTTCCTCTCAGAGCTAAGCATATTCTAGTCTTCTTATGTTTACCCCTTGTGATGAGGAGAATCAGTAACCTCATACTATATGTAACCTTAGCACTTGGTTAGGAATACTTGTTCCTTAGGAACTTCTCTAATCCCTTACCTCCCGGCTGAATGACCTCACGTCATATAACGTTACATTCTCGGGTAAACATTACTAAACTATGTCTCTTACTTGTACCTAAACTTCACCTCATCACTCCTTTCTCTTAAGTGATCTCTAATGCAACCTTACGTTCTTTGAGGTGTTAGGTACTTACCTTTGGCGAACCACTAATCTTGGTTGCCCTAAGGTCCTTTCTCTTCATCTTCACACTAGCTTAACTCTCTAGTGTGTGAAGAGCTCTCGAGTGTTATGTTTATCTCTTACATAAACACCATCTTACTCTTTTCTATAGACTCAACTCATCCTAGTGAAAGAGTCTATCTTAACTAATGCCTCATCTAACCTTGCTTAAGGAACCGAGAGCATTTCTCTAAAACTTTGCATAATTAACTCCACTTTGTCTAAAGAGAGTAGTTCATGCATCTAACTTTCCTTTTCTATCACACTTCGGTAGTAGCGTATACTACACTTGTGTGCTAACATACTTATTCTAAACTCAACTTCCATGCTTTACTTGCATCTAAGGAAGTATCTTCTCTTTATCTTGTACTTCTAACTCATCTTAACTTATACTTGAGTTGTTGTATATTTCTGTTCTACTTTTTCGCTTATGACATCTTCTTAGTCATAATTCCTCTTCTTGTGTATTTAACAATGTACTAAGTCCCACTTAACTTGAGACTAAGTACCTAAACGTCCCCCTCGTGGAACTCATACACAATCTTATCTCCACTCATGTAATCTAACTCTAGAGTGGCTCTTACTTGTAACTCTTTGTTGCCTAAGCTTCTAGGTACCTTCCTAAGGTAATCCACTATTCTTGGATTTCCTAAGGTTCATACCTTTCTCATCATTCTCTACTAGAGTGAATACTATTATTCATCTCTATTGCACTATCTCATCACATCTTAAGTGATATCAGTTGCAACATTAAGTTGCCTAAAGTGCAATATCATTACTTAAAGCAAACCTTTCCTTTAGGATGCTTAAAAGCCTATGCTTTCTCATACTTGATGGATAGATATTTTCCACTTGAAAATATCCCATCTTGTGCCTTAACACACTTAGGAAACATGTCTTAATGATTCCCTTAACTATGGCACCTCAAAGCATCCAAAAACATCATTTTGGAGCTTCAGGATCTCATGCCGCGGCACAAGATTTTGCACGCCGCGCGCCCTTCTCTCGAGGGCTACTGCTGGGCTAATTTTTAACCTCACGCCGCGGCATGCTTCCTCCACGCCGCGGCATTCCCGGCGAAAACTCTCGCGCTGCGGCGTGACTATCTCCACGCCGTGGCGCCATTAGCATAACCCTGGTTCTGCAGAATTCTGCAGCTGCGGGTTTACTGCTCTATTGATCATTTCTGCTGATTCCAAGCCATCTCAATCCAAATTCTAAGTAATTCTAAGTCCCTAATCAATTCTTTAACATTTAGGAACATCAATTACTTTCTTAAATCTCTTAATTTGGATTATGGCTAGAATTCTTCATTCTTTAACTTAAGGCTCACTTTGTGATTCAAGGGTCTTCTTTCTTAAATTGATGTTATAGACAAGTCATAAATGACCCAAGGAACACTTCTATGCAAGCCAAACTCTTCTAACATCTCTAAAACTCAAATTAGCATATTATGTATCTATATGCATACATAGAGAATAGAGATGAATAAAAGCTCTAAACCCCTACCTCTTGAAGATTGAAGCCTTGAATCTTGAAGCTTGATCTTCCTCTTCCCTTCTTCTTCCCTTCTCTCCTCTCCCCTTTCTCTCTTTTCTTCTCTGGTTTTCGGTTTCTCTTCTTCTCTCGCCGAGGAGAACCAAATATAAAGGGGAAGGGACAAGGAATTATGAGAAAAGATTAATACTGAAACTTCTATCTCGCTATGGATACCCGAATCATGCTAATTCGAGTTTCCCTGCTTCCAACAACCTTAGAATAAATCATAAGATTCATCTAAGTTGTTGTTTCTCTTTTCTCATTATTTTCTATATCTGCTAGGGATTAATCGGCATTAAAAGCACAACCTCGTATGCCTAAAAATACCAAACTGACTCTGATTCTCTTGAAACTTTTACCACATCTTATTTGGCTTATTTGTGACCTAGAAATAAACTCTCTATGTTTATTTCTCTTAACTTAGCAACTTATGCTATTATCTGAGTCATTTTAAGCCATTTTACAACTTTTATGTTGCAACTAAGTGCCTAAATGAACTCAGATTGTCACAAAACTTGACTGACATGCTAAACAAGTTAAATGCTACCTTTCGTAACCATTTACCAGTCTAACATGTACTTAAGGGTATTACACTGTCGGGCTCTTTAACGGGACCCGAAGATGTTAATGACTAGTTTGGCTCATGAGTAGCTTATGTTTATAGAGAATCATGATATTATTATGTGTATATGCATTGAGTCATTAATCATGCATTATACCGGCGGTGTCGGTCAAGGCTTTTGCCTAGGAGTAAAATTACACCTTAGTGCATGTGCGAATTGCGTAATGTGGTTCACTTGTTGAACTTGGAAGCGTCGAGGCATGGGTATCCCACAAGTAGCCAGTTAGTAGTTCCACTGGGCCGTGGTGATTGAGCAACGCACCGACGATCTCAAGCAGGCACTATTCTATTCACGATCTGGTGTAGACTGTTTATATAAGCCATAATGCATAAATTGATAAATTATATCACTTGACTTGAGGCTAACGAGATATAGACAATGTCTTCTAGATCATTCTCTCCGAAATTATGTTTAGCTCCATAGAGTAGGAAATTAGTCCATTGTGCATATGCATAGTCTGTCTACATATCATTGTGATATTTTATATCTGCTAAATTATTTGATACTTGATACCAAAACTACAATTGTTGTTTCCTGTATATGAATGGTATTATTGTTCTTTACCGTTTCTATGCTGCCATGTTGGTATTGATGTAGGGGAATCTCACCTCTCTGTTATGTTATTCTTTTTTATTTTTGTATTTGTTAAAGACTGTGGGAAAGACGAAGAAGGATCACATCCGTTTTGTTTGAGTTGATTCTCTGAGATGGCGGCGAGGAAAGGTTTTGTTGGTTTTGTCAGAGTTCAATTCCATGGTGGTACTGATGTTTGGCATATCAACTGGTATACTAAACGTGTTAGATATGTAGGGGATGTAACTGTATCTGTACGTAGGACCCGTGATGGGGATCCTTTCTTCTCTCTTGACGTCTCGGTACGCTTGGAGTTTGTCATGCCGATTAGGAAGTTGTGGGGTGACTTGTATTACACCCCTAGGGAAGATCAAGACTCTGAGGTGTCATCTACTAGGACATTTGCCAGTGAGATCTTATCCCGATTGAGGGTTTTATCTGGTGGGGACTCTAAGGAGGAGGACCCAATGGAGGACCCTACTCCCTAGACATATAAACTCGGGCTAGTTTATGTTTTGTTAAACAATTTGTATTTAAGTCTTTTGAGCACAAACCTTGTGTATTTTGGGTGGACTGTGATCCATGCCATCTTTTGTACATTTTGATGTGTATTTATTTAGTATTACATCCTGTGTTGTTTATGCCTAGTTTAAGTTTATGTTTTCGAGAAAGAAAATTTGAAATTCGTATTTTGCTATATTAAACCGTTTACACGCTTTATTAAGTCTAGGAGTTTTAGTCGAAAATGTGATACCCTAAGGGAGGGTGTCACAGCACTCATATGTGACAACTGAGTGTCAGGGTATGCAGGATCATCAGGAGCAAAGACACACAAAGAACAAAAGGATCTGAGTCATATCATGGATATAGGATCTCGCAATGTAGCATATGAAATGCCGAGGTCCACAATGCAAAGTGAATGTTCATGACAGGGTTGCCCCTTGTATTAATAGGATTCGTCGAGATCAGTGATGGACCATTCGGCTTTTAACATCATTCCATCATTGCCTGCGATTCATATTTTGTTGGCCCTATGTTAATTTGACTGTGGGGTCTAAACATTAAATCCTCATCTTAAAGGTTGTGATCTGTACACTAGGTTTTAGCTTATCCATGTGGCATTGATCTGAGATCTGACATGATTGTACTCACATTGTGCATACATCTTTTTGTATATGATTGTTGTCCTTTTGTGTACTGCATTAGTTTCACATTGACACGTGGTGGTTGTTGAATGGTAGACATCGTTTGATTTTCGCATTGCTATGATAACCCTGATTTGAATTTAATGGCAAAAAGATGTCTATACCCCTGCGAGTGGTGGCAGTTGGGGAGTTACCTTGTGCCTATAAATACAAAGTGTGGGTGGTGTTTTTTACCACTTTTGGCTTTAGTTTCCAAGGTGGTTTCTGGTGAGTCCCAATGGTGGTTTTTGTCACCCTCAACTCCTTTCAAGCTTTCTTTAAACACTAGGTGTTTCCCCTAATGCACCTTTTTTTTCTTTCTTTTTCTTCTTGTTTTGGTTGCTGTCTTGGTGAGACTGAGAGAGACGAACAATGATGATGGGGAGAAGAGCTCTTTGGAAATTTAGAGTGTGCTGCTGTCTCCGTCGCGCCATATGCAGGCGAGAAGGTCCCTTCAAGATGAAAACAATGTTGGGGGGCAAAGGCTTTTATTCTGGATCACTATCCTAGAGATGATGCAGAGAGTGAATATGGCTAGAGAAACAACAAGGTTAAGGTTGTCTCATCCACTCTCCGTGCTCAAGAGAAAGTTGGAAAGTCATAACTAAACTTCTTCTAATTCTGACATGAGTAAGACTTCTTTAGGTAATTCTGGGACCTTGGAGATGGTACGGTGGAGATCGACTACATTCGAGCCCAAAGAGTACGCTTGTCCCTGAGATATCAGCCTGTATCAAGGGGTTGATAGGGAGGTACTAGGTGTTACCAAGTGGCCTTAATACTCAAGAGGAGGGTGAATTGAGTTTATAAAAATCTTTCGCAAATCTTTCGTAAAACACTTGATTACCAATTTTCATTAAAGCTATTGATTGATAGAGATGAATGGATAAATAAGATAAAAAGCTTTTGCCCACAAATGAATCAGCTAAGAGAGAAAATATTGAAGCAAGTAAATAGACAAATGCACAAATATAAAGGAGTAGAGATTAAGTAATCAAACATAAGATTCATTCTGGTTTAGCCACTCATTGTGACCTACATCTAGTCCTTAAGCAATCACTCGAGATTTTTCACTAAACTTCAAGCTTGAATCAGGTGCTTGCTACCTTTACAGATTGGAGCACTCAACAATACATTGGATTACCTCACCCTTGTGCTTTGAGCCTTAACTTCAAGGGATACCTCACCATTTACAAATGAGAGGAATGTCTCACCATCTTTACAGATCAAACAAGGTTTGTATGAATAGAAACTCTCTCAAAGAGTAGATAATACAAATTGAAACTTATGGGTATATGGATTCACACTTTTAAGATAAAAAAGAAGATTAAATGGAAAGGCTATGAAAGGTCATATTAATGCTCAACCAAGTTTTTCATAATGATTCTCTAACCCTCTTCAATGCCCAACAACTTGTATTTATAGCCCATAGCATTAAAGAGCCATTGGGGGGTGGTTGGGGGCATTAATGACTATCAACTAGCTGTTATTTCTATTTCTGGACGTGGCCTTTATTTGAACAACAGATGTGTTATTCGAATAAGGCTATAAATAGCATGTAGAAGAAAATCTCTCTAGAATGCGTTATTCGAATAACTTTTCTGTTATTCAAATAAGCCACTTAAAATCTATTTTTTGAAATTTACATTTATTCGAATAGCACCATGGTTATTCGAATAAATACCTTAAAAGCATTTTTCTGAAAAACGTGTTATTCGAATAACACCTTAGTTATTCGAATAAACCATCTGCTCCTAGTTTTGTTTTTGTACCTTTATTCGAATAAAATAGGGCTTTATTCGAGTAAAGCTTAACTAAATGAGATTTTTGGCTTCTCTGACTTTTGTTATTCGAATAAAAGGATCCTTATTCGAATAAGCCATATGAAAAATGTTTTGTCAGTTTTTAAACAATGTCAAGTGATTCCAAATGATTTTATAAGCTTTTGGGCATATAAATTTTGTTTATTTGAACACCAAAAACTATTTTGAAGCCTTTAAAATAAGTGTGCTATTTAAGTTCTTTGAAAAACAAGTTTTGGGTCTTTAATGTGAACCATATTATACCTTTACATCATGATCTTAGGCTTAAAACTAATCTTGAAGGTCTTGGACTTGATCTTGCAACATGTTCATGTTTGTTATCATCAAAACAAAGTCTTCTTGGGTCAATGGCCAATTACATTTTCTCCTTTTTTTATGATGACAAACAAACAATTGAAAAGAGTTCGTTTCTTAAAATGGAATTCTCAAGGTCATACGAAAGACTTACTCCCCCTCTTGTTTGTAAGAGGTGAATTGTATTAAGAGTTATGCGCAGCTCCCCTTTGTAACGCCCCTTTTTCTTGTGTCTCACGAAGAAGGAACGTCATACCATAATAATAATTTGAAACATAAAACAGAATAAACTGCGGAAAATAATAATTATTTTAAACCTCATAGACCCGGTTCATTTTATAGATGTATAGGTTCCTTTCTAAATGGCATTACATATAATTTTTTTTTATTAACAAGTAGTGTCAAAAGAATAAATTTAGAGGTTCCTTTCGTAGAAAGATAATAATTAAACTGGTCGTAGTAAAGCCGACATAAAAATAAACCACACATCCATACACAATATATATATATATATATATATATATATATATATATATATATATATATATGCAATGACCTATTTAATCACATCATGAGTTATACAAAAAGCAGAAGATGTACCCACCCATACAAATATACACTCATGAAATACAGCAAAACGTTAGGCTTCCCAAAAAGATAAACGGTTAGCCATCAGTAGCCACCGACAGTATCAGCCCCTAAGACTGACGAGAAGGGACCGTAGCCAGGTCTTCCATAGGGTCCTCCTCATCCAATGAAATTGCCATCAGAGCGACCGAATTTCGAGTAGAAGCCCGAGCAGTGGAGAGGAAAGAGTCCTCTTGCGGGGTGTAATAAAGATCTTCCCACAAATCTTTAACAGGCAGGTAAAATTCTAAATGAACAAAGGTTGTGAAGTCAAAAATAGGCAGGTCGTAGCCGCCCCACGCCAAAAACACAGTCAGCTCCTCGTGATAGATGCAACGGTCCGTGCTCAAGTTAATGTGCCAGCAATCGGGTCCTCCATGAAAGGTCATCCTAGCATACCCCAAAAATCGGTGCAGATGCGAAGACATCTTCAACCAGTACTAGTCGTAATATGGCAAGAAACCCGGAAACTCAGATGTTTCCTTTGCTTTCTCACGAACGTCTTCTCAGAAGTACATAAATAAACAGGAATATCGAAATACGGAAAGAGGTGAGACACCCATCTTTCATTACCAAAATGGCAGCAAGAAAACAGAACAGCACTGGATGCCCACATAGCATTACAACATATATATTCATCCATAGTAATAATAAAATTGACAATAAAAGTAGAACGACATTGAATAATAATAAGAATTATCATAACAGGTAAATAACAGTAATATCCCAGCAGTCAACAGTCTAAAGATCAAATAATTATTGCAGTAGTAAGAATAGATATTTTCATAGTTATAAATGCTCATGCTCGATGGATTATGAGACTAACAATTCACAATGCGTATGGTACCAAGTTCCTACTCCATGGAGCTAGACACTAACCTTTCGGAGAGAATGATCAAGGAGTTATGTCAGCATCTCAATAGCCTAAAAATAGTGTGCTTCATCTCATAAAAATATTTGTGCAATATGGCTTATACATGGCACCTCAATACTTGATCACGATATAGGACAGTGTCTCGGTCTGGATCGTTGGTGTGTTTGCATCGGTCTATCCCACGGCCCCAGTGGAGCTACCACTGTCTATTGTGAGATACCCGCACCCCGACACCCCCAGGGTCAACCACTATGACCCTACGCTTAGTCTACTTGCACCCACACAAAGGTGTTATTCAATCTCCTAGGCATATAACGCCTTTCTCAAAACAGTCCAACGGACCACACATATGCATGACGACTAAATTTCAATCATGTATGTGTATCAATGATATGTTCCTCATAAACAATGCATCACATGCATATTCATCAACAAAACATTTCTCATGGAACATAACATAATGGCATATATTCATTTCTCAATATCAACATGTCATAATTTCATCAAATACTTAGTCCCACATCGGAACTCACAATAACATAAACCAATTTTCAATATCAACATATACATATATATTGTTCAACACACACCATAATTTCCATATTATGGATCCTACATTTTTCAATGTCCTAAGTCTTGATCAATTCTGAGATTTTTTGGGCTAATAAATCCCTCAAAACCGTGGCCTCTAATGACCATGATTAACTCAATTACTTCCATTATAAGTATCAATTTCTAATGTTCTATTACTTAGGTTTTGTTACACACAACTTAATTCAAAAACTCATCATTTATGCCAAAACCGTGGCCTCCCCAAGAGAGTAGAAAACCCTCAAAATTTCTATTTCATGCCTTAATCATTTTTATAATTAATTACATGAGTTTTATTTTTCATAACTCAATTCCAACCCTAGAAATTTCAAGCCAAAACCGTGACCTCCCAAGGCCATCAAGGTTCAATTTCTTTTCATACTATGCATTAGTCACTTGATGCCTAACCACTCAAATTTTATTTCACCCAAAATCAATCAAATCCCTTAAATTCCAAGGCCAAAACCGTGGCCTCACTTTAGTGTAGGAAACCTATCAATTTTCTATTTAGTAAACCTAATATTATCAAGTATTCCAACACTTCCAATGCATTCAAAATCATCATTCAATCATCAACCTCAATCAAGAACACATAAACATGCAAAATCATCAAACAAAATCAGCATTCGAATATGGATTTCTCCATCGACCATCACACAAAGTCTCCTCACTACCAATAATGGTAGAAGTGAGTAAATCTCCCTCTTACCTAAAGGAAGAACACGAAAATGGCCTCCTAGTTGCTTCTTGGTGGTTTCGATTTTGGGATCCAAAAACTCTTGAAATTTCAAAAGCAAAGAATCAACATCAAGCTTAGAAAAAGAAGGATCTTTGGTCTCCAATGAAACCATAGAACACGAAATTGAAGAGAAAGAAAAGAAAAAAATGGAAACTTTACCTTAAAGTTTGAAGCTTGGAAGACAACGGAGGAAATGATGGATTTTGAAGAAACTCTCCAAATAAGAAGTGTAGAGGAGGATGGAAAGAGTGTAAAAATGGTGTTAATGAAGTTGGAAAATGAGAAAAAGTGATCACTAATGGGGGCTGCAAACCGTGGGTGAAGGAGAAGAAGAAGAGAGAGGGTGGAGAGAAAAATGAAGATGAAACTAGAAAGAGAAAGTGTTAGATGGAAAATGATGTTTTTTAGTGTATGTGTTAAGTGTGGGAAGCAAAAATTTCTTCCCCAAGGACACCAACAAGCCGCGACAATAGGAGAGAGAGGGAGGGGTGGAGAGGCTTCTCCAACAAGCCAAGGGCATATTAGTCTTTTGGTGGTCAAAGCTTCTCAAAGAAGCTTTGATTAGACATAAAGTGAATTACATTAGGATAATGTGATAGATTTTTTAATACATGCTATTATCCAATGGACAATTGTTATAGTTGACAGAAGTCAGAATTAATTGTCCAGCGGATAAAATTACACAACGATTTATCATTCTGTCAGATAAAATTTCTTAAAAAACATGAAATCTCGTGAACTGTGTCTAGTCTCGGGTTTAGTAAGATCCCCCATTGACGTTTTCACAGATCAAGGTTCTCGGGAAAAATATTTCATTTTCCCGACTCCGCTTAGTTTTCACTCAAGATGAAGAATAATATTAAAATATTCTGTATTCTCAAAAAAATCCAGAAAAATTCTCAAAAATTACAAATATTGTAAAATGAATATTTATAATGAAATAAATAAATTTTGGGGTGTTACAACTCTCCCCATCAAATAAGAATTTCATCCTCGAAATTTTCATACCTTAGAATAATTGTGGGTATTGCTCCTTCATCTTGTCTTCCAGTTCCCATGTCGCATCTCCAGTTGTCTCATTCCAGATCACTTTCACCAATGGAATGTCTTTCCCTTTGAGTTACTTCATTCTCCTATCCTCAATCCTTACAAGAGTTGTTTTATAAGTCAAGTTTTCCTTTAATTGTACTGAATCAGGTGCTATGACATGATCAGGGCTTGGAATGTATTTTTGGAGTTGTAACACATGAAAAACATAGTGGAGATTTGAAAGAAAAGGTGGTAAAGCTATCTGATAAGTAACTAGACCTATCCGATGAAGAATTTGATAAGGTCCAAGGAATTTTGGAGTAAGTTTTCTAGATTTGAGAACCCGACCGACCCTAATCGTAGGCGTGACTTTCAAGAACACATGCTCTCCTTCCTTAAATTCAAGAGGTTTCCTCCTTTTGTTTGCATAGCTCTTTTGTTGGCTTTGAGTCGTTCTCATCTTCTCCTGAATCATCTTGACCTTCTCAATTGTCTGCTGAATAAGATCAAGTCCAACTGTAAGTTGTTCTACATCTTGATACCAATATAAAGGTGTTCTGCACCTTCGCCCATATAGAGCCTTATAGGGAGCCATCCCTATGCTCGAATGATAACTGTTGTTGTAGGTGAACTCTACTAACGGTAAAACTTCATCCCAACTTCCAGTCTACTCCAAAGCACAAGCTCTATGTAGATCTTCCAATGATTGAATTCTTCTTTCTGATTGACCGTCGGTCTGAGGATGATAGGCAGAACTCAAATGTAGCTTTGTCCCCATTGCTTCTTGAAGACTTTACCAAAATTTTGATGTAAATCTAGGATCTCTGTAAAAAATGATACTTGTAGGCACACCATGTAGTCTGACAATTTCACTGATGTACAACTGAGTCAACTTCTCCAATGAATACTTTATGTTGATAGGCAAGAAATGTACCGACTTTGTGAGTCAATCCACAATTACCCATATCGAATCATACTCTCTTCTGGTCTTTAGCAATATGACAACAAAGTCCATATCAATACTATCCCATTTCCATTCGAGAATAGTCAAGGGTTGTAACATTCTAGATGGTCTTTGATGTTCAATCTTTGTTTTCTTACAAACTAAACAGGAAGATACACATCTAGCAATATATCTTTTCATTCCATGCCACCAAAATAACTTCTTCAAATCTTGGTATATTTTGGTCATTCTAGGGTGCATACTCAACTTACTTATGTGAACATGTTCAAGAATATACTTCCTAAGCTCTTGATCTTTAGGCACACAAACTCTACCTCAGAATCTTAAAATTCCATTGCTTCCTTCCTCTAACGTTGATACACCGCCTTGCTTCATCAGCTCTCTTTCCTCTTGTAAGAATTTGTCAACTTTCTGCTTTTCTCTGATGTCATCCATTAACTCATTTGAGATTGTGACCATGTTCATGTAGATTTTTCCTAGCATTAATTCCACAAAAGACCATACGTCTCTAAATTGTTCTATCAAATCCTTTTCTTTGATCATCATGGTAGAAACGCTGATCATTTTTTGGCTTAAGGCATCGGCCACGACATTGGCCTTTCCAGGGTGATACTGAAGTTGGAAATCATAATCTTTCAGGAATTCTAACCATCTTCGCTGTCTCATGTTCAACTCTTTTTGATCATACAAATACTTCAAGCTCTTGTGGTCACTAAAGACGTTGAATGTTGCTTCATAGAGAAAATGTCTTCATATCTTCAAAGCAAATACAACAACAACTAACTCCAAGTCGTGCGTTGGGTAGTTCTTCTCATGCACTCACAATTGTCTCGAAGCATAAGCCACCACTTTTCCACCTTACATAAGGACACAGCCCAATCCTTGATATGAAGCGTCACAGCATACTTCGAATGGTTCACTTAGATTAAGTAGAACTAACATTGGTAGTCTCCTTTTCAGCTCTTGAAAACTTCCTTCCCAAGTATCCGTCCACTCAAAAGCTTGATTCTTCCTTGTGAGTTGAGTGAGAGGTCTGGCAATCTTAGAGAATCCTTCAATGAATCTTTGGTAATATCCAGCCAATCCGACAAAGCTTTGAATTTCTGTCACCGTCTTTGGCCTTTCCCATTGTAGAACAGCTTCCACTTTCGATGGGTCTACAACAATTCCTTCCTTTGAAATCACATGGCTTAAGAATTTTACTTCATTCAACCAAAATTCACACTTTGATAACTTAGTGTATAATTCTTTCTCCTTTAAAATCTGAAAAACTATACCGAGATGTTCAGCATGATCCTCCTGATTTTGTGAATAAATCAAGATATCGTTTATGAAGACAATGACGAATCTATCTAAATAAGGACGGAAGATTCTATTCATATAATCTATGAAAATAGCAGGTGCATTAGTCACACCAAAAGGCAACACCAGGTACTCATAGTGTCCATAATGAGTACGAACAGTCGTTTTAGGAATGTCTTCCACTTTTACTCTGATTTGATGGTAACTCGATCACAAATCGATCTTAGAAAACACCGTCGCTCCTTTCAGTTGATCCATTAGGTCATTTATCCTCAGCAATGGATACTTGTTCTTGATTGTGACTTTATTCAGCTGACGATAGTCCACACACAATCGTGAAGTACCATCTTTCTTTTTAGCTAGTAGTACCAGCGCTCCCCAAGGTGATATGCTAGGTTTAACAAACTATTTCTCCAAAAGTTCTTCTAATTGCTTCTTGAGCTCAACTAGCTCTACTGGCGACATTCTGTAAGGCGCTATGGAAATAGGACCAGCTCCAGGCACTAAGTAAATGGCAAACTTGATCTCTCGCTCTAGTGGTAAACCAGGTACATCTTCAAGAAAGACTTTAGGAAATTCTCTACCCACTGGAATTGCGTCCACATCTACCTTATTCTCGATTTTCAAAGAAGACAACAACATGTATCCCCGAGCTCCTTCTTTCAAGAAAGCTTTTACTTGGTTGGCCGTTAAAAATCTAGAATTCTCATCCAAAGAAAAAACTATGGTCTCATCCAAAGAAAAAACTATGGTTTTTCTAGAACAATCTAACAGAACATGGTTAGTAGATAACCAATCCATTCCTAAGATCACATCTAATTGAGATAGTGGCAAATAGATCAAATCAACAGAAAAGATTCGACATTCAATAATCAAGGGACAATCTAAACAAACTTTGGTAGTAACAACGAGTTTAACAGTAGGGGTTGAAATAGTCAAATCAAAAGGCAAAGAAGACACAAGTAAACTAAGTCTTTTCACACAGTCATAGGAAATAAAAGAATGAGTTGCACCAGAGTCATACAGTACAATTAAAATATTACCTTCTATGAGACCTTCCCCTTATATAAGATCTTCGGATTTAGAGGCTTCAGCACCGCTCATGGTGTAAACTCTACCTCTAGCCTGCGGTTTAACAGTTCCCCCATCTGAAGCAGATAATTCCTTTAATAGTGCAGTCTCTCGTGTAGTGATCCTTCCCGCACTTCATGCATCTCGGCGTAGACGCCATCGTTTGACCAGTTCTACCTAGACTTCCTCCAAGACTTCCACCTTGCGGTCTTTGTTGTTGATTTCGAGGTGGTCTGGAATAAGGCTTCTTCTGGTAGCGATTGGTATTACTGCTTCCTCTTCTTTGAGGCCGATAAGGTCCAAAGTTGCGATTTCTTGTATCTCGCGCCTGGTCTAAGTTTTCCACCCGGCGACACGTATCAAGCAACTTAGAAAACTGGTTAATCTTCAGAGCGATAGCTGCTCTCTTCACATTATGCCTTAGGCCTTCCTCGAACTTTTGACATTTCCATGCTTCGTTTGGTTGGTGTTGAAAGTAGGTTGAGAATTTGGATAAGCTCTCAAATTTAATAGCATACTCACTTACAGTCATATTTCCTTGTCGCAAACCAAGAAACTCCATCTCCTTAGCATGTCTAGCACTTTCCGGGAAATATTTATTCAAGAATCTCTCTTTGAACACTTCCCAATTAATTGCTCGATTTTCAAGCTCCAATAACCTTTGCTCTCCGGTCCACCAATCTTCTGCGTCTCCAATCAGCATGAACGCAGCATAAGTCACTTTCTTTTCATTAGCACGGTTCATGCTTGTGAATATTTTTTCCAGTTCCTTGATCCAAAGAGTAGTCTTCTCAGGATCAAATTCTCTTTTAAATTGTGGAGGGTTAGTGCGATGAAATTCAGCCAAGTTTTGGGCATCTGTCGTAGCTTCAAGCTATTGTGCAGTCCTCTCTTGCTGTTGAGTCATCTGTTGGTTTTGTTGCAGCATAGCTTTAGCCATCTTCTGAATTGCCTCTATTACAGCAGTCATATCTCCTCTGCGGGCCATGCCTCCTTTCAGATTAAGCTATACAAAACACAGAGAAAGTCAGATGTATCCTTTCGGAATATCAAGTACAGAGAATCACACAACACAAACAAGATAGTCCAAAACCACAAGACCCAAAAGAAAACTTAAACCGGGGCTCTGATACCAAGACAATGTAACGTCCCTTTTTCTTGTGTCTCACGAAGAAGGAACGTCACACCATAATAATAATTTGAAACATAAAACGGAATAAAATGCAAAAAATAATAATTATTTTAAACCTCATAGACCCGATTCATTTAATAGATGTATAGGTTCATTTCTAAAAGGCATTACATATAAATTTTTATTTATTTATTAACAAGTAGTGTCAAAAGAATAAATTTAGAGGTTCCTTTCCTAGCGAGATAATAATTAAAATGGTCGCAGTAAAGCCGACATAAAAATAAAACACACATCCATACACAAAATTTATATATATATATATATATATATATATAATATATATATCCATATACATATAATATATATATATATATATATATATATATATATGCAATACCTATTTAATTACATCATGAGTTATACAAAAAGCGTAAGATGTACCCACCCGAGATGATATAAATATATACCCATCAAATAATTAAAATGGCCGCAGTAAAGCTGACATAAAAATAAACCACACATCCATACACAACATTTATATATATATATATATATGCAACAGCCTGTTTAATTACATCATGAATTATACAAAAAACTGAAGATGTACCCACCCGAGATGATACAAATATACACCCATCAAATACAGTAAAATGTCAGGCTTCCCAAAAAGTTAAACAGTTAGCCATCAGTAGCCACCGACAGTATTAGCCCCTAAGACTGACGAGAAGGGACCGTAGCAGGTCCTCCTCAGGGTCCTCTTCATCCTATGAAATTGCTATCAGAGCGACCAAATTTTGAGCAGAAGCCCGAGCAGTGGAGAGGAAAGAGTCCTCTTGTGGGGTGTAATAAAGATCTTCCCACAAATCTCTAACAAGCAGGTAAAATTCTAAATAAACAAAGGTTGTGAAGTGAAAAACAAGCGGGTTGTAGCGGCCCCACGCCAAAGACACAGCCAGCTCCCCATGATAGATGCACCGGTCCGTGCTCAAGTTAATGTGCCAGTAATCGAGTCCTCCATGAAAGGTCATCCTAGCATACCCCAAAAATCGGCACGGACGCGAAGACATCTTCAACCTGCACTAGTCGTAATATGGCAAGAACCTCGGAAACTCAGGTGTTTCCTTTTCTTCCTCACGAATGTCTTCTCAGAAGTACATACATAAACAGGAATATCGAAATACGGAAAGAGGTGAGACACCTATCTTTCATTACCAAATGGCAGCAAGAAAACAGAACGGCACTGGACGCCCACATAGCATCACAACATATATATTCATCCACAGTAATAGTAAAATTGACAGTAAAAGTAGAACGACACTGAATAATAATAAGAATTACCATAACAGACAGATAGTAGTAATATCCCCAGTAGTTAACTATCTAAAGATCAAATAATTATTATAGTAGTAAGAACAGATATTTTCACAGTTATAAATGCTTACGCTCGATGGATTATGAGACTGACAATTCACATTGTGTATGGTACCAACTTCCTACACCATGGAGCTAGACACTAACCTTTCGGAGAGAATGATCAAGGAGTTATGCTAGTATCTCGATAGCCTAAAAATAGTGTTCTTCATTTGATAAAAATATTTGCGCAATACGGCTTATACGTGGAACCTCAACAATTGATCGCGATATAGGATAACGTCTCAATCAGGATTATCGGTGTATTTGCATCGGTCTATCCCATGGGCCCAGTGGAGCTACCACTGTCTCTTGTGAGACACCTGCACCCTGATGCCACCAGGGTCAACCACTATGACCCTACGCTTAGTCTACTCGCACCCACACAAAGGTGTTATTCAATCTCCTAGGCATACATTGCCTTTCTCAAAACAGTCCAATGGACCACACATATGCATAATGACTCAATTTCAATCATGTATGTGTATCAATGATATGTTCCTCATAAATAGTGCATCACATGCATATTCATCAACAAAACATTTCTCATGGAACATAGCATAATGGCATATATTTATATCTCAATATCAACATGTCATAATTTCATCAAATACTTAGTCCCACATCGGGACTCACAATAACATAAACCAATTTTCAATATCAACATATACATATATATTGTTCAACACACACCACAATTTCCATAT
This sequence comes from Ormosia emarginata, assembly GCA_029884605.1. Taxonomy (NCBI): domain Eukaryota; kingdom Viridiplantae; phylum Streptophyta; class Magnoliopsida; order Fabales; family Fabaceae; genus Ormosia; species Ormosia emarginata. The sequence continues at coordinate 18,162,788 of JAQQTP010000079.1, forward strand.
TATGGATCCTACATTTTTCAATGTCCTAAGTCTTGATCAATTATAAGATTTTTTGGGCTAATAAATCCCTCAAAACCGTGGCCTCTAATGACCATGATTAACTCAATTACTTCCATTATAAGTATCAATTTCTAATGTTCGATTACTTAAGTTTTGTTGCACACAACTTAATTCAAACACTCATCATTTATGCCAAAACCATGGCCTCCCCAAGAGAGTAGAAAACCCTCAAAATTTCTATTTCATGCCTTAATAATTTTTATAATTAATTACATAAGTTTTATTTTTCATAACTCAATTCCAACCCTAGAAATTTCAAGCCAAAATTGTGGTCTCCCAAGACCATCAAGGTTCAATTTCTTTTCATATTATGTATTAGTCACTTGATGCCTAACCACTCAAATTTTATTTCACCCAAAATCAATCCAAACCCTTAAATTCCAAGGCCAAAACCGTGGCCTTACTTTCTTGTAGGAAACCTACCAATTTTCTATTTAATAAACCTAATATTATCAAGTATTCCAACACCTCCAATGCATTCAAAATAATCATTCAATCATCAACCTCAATCAAGAACACATAAACATGCAAAATCATCAAACAAAGTAAGCATTCAAATATGGATTTTTCCATCGACCATCACACAAAGTCTCCTCACCACCAATAATGGTAGAAGTAAGTAAATCTCCCTCTTACCTAAGGGAAGAACACGAAAATGGCCTCCTAGTTGCTTCTTGGTGGTTTCGGTTTTGGGGTCCAAAAACCCTAGAAATTTCAAATACAAAGAATCAACATCAAGCTTAGAACAAGAAGGATCTTTGGTCTCCAATGAAACCATAGAACACGAAATTGAAGAGAAAGAAAAGAAAAAAATGGAAACTTTACCTTAAAGTTTGAACCTTGGTCTTGGAAGACAATGGAGGAAATGATAGATTTTGAAGAAACTCCCCAAATACGAAGTGTAGAGAAGGATAGAAGGAGTGTAGAAATGGTGTTAATGAAGTTGGAAAATGAGAAGAAGTGATCACTAATGGGGGCTGCAAACCGTGGGTGAAGGAGAAGAAGAAGAGAGAGGGTGGAGAGAAAAATGAAGATGAAACTAAAGAGAGAAAGTGTTAGATGAAAAATGATATTTTTGAGTGAATGTGTTAAGTGTGGGAAGAAAAAATTACTTCTCCAAGGGCACCAACAAGCCGCGGCAATAGGAGAGAGAGGGAGGGGTGGAAAGGCTTCTCCAACAAGCCAAGGGCATACTAGTCTTTTGGTGGTCAAAACTTCTCAAAGAAGCTTTGATTAAAATACAATATATTTGAATTAAAGTGAATTTAATTAGACATAAAGTGAATTACATTAAGATAATGTGATAGGGTTTTTAATACATGCTATTATCCAATGGACATTTGTTATAGTTGACAGAAGTCAGTATTAATTATCTAGCGGATAAAATTACACAGCGATTTATCATTCTGTCAAATAAAATTTCTCAAAAAATATGAAACCTTGTGAACCGTGTCCAGTCTCGGGTTTAGTAAGATCCCCCATCGACGTTTTCACAGATCAAGGTTCTCGAAAAAAATATCTCATTTTTTCGGCTCAGCTCAGTTTGCACGTAAAATAAGAAATAATATTCTACATTCTTAGAAAAATTCAAATTTTTTTTCAAAAATCATAAATATTGTAAAATGAATATTTATAATGAAATAAATAAATTTTGGCGTGTTACACCCCTTACTTTTGGAATTCTAATATCCATTTTAAATTTAAATTTACCTGTCTTTTTTCAAAACATTTCCAAATTCAAATTGTGAGAGAACTCTAGCTTTTTCTCCCCCTTTTGTTATGATAAAAAAGATAGAGCAAGAGAAAGCCAAAGCAAGCAATTGAAACATTTGTCTTATATCAGTCTTAGCAATATATTCAATTGATAACAGACTTTTAAGAACAAAGTAAGCATATAAACATTGAGACACATGATATGCAAAAACATACTCATATTATTCATCAAAAACAAGTATTTAGGCCAATTATGTTTATATTTGCAAATCAAGACAGCCAATACATAAACATATTTCCTAGTAACTACGCATCTTAGAAATACGCATCTGGTGGAGGAGAAGGGGATATGGGTGCTTTATCATATAGCATGGCTCTCGAGGCAGCCTGTTCGCGCTCCATTGCTTCAATCCTATCACAGATAGCAGTTGAGGTGTGCTCCATATAAGCACGGTTGTTGAGCAAGGTTGCCATGATTTGCACAAGGGTGATTGGACCACTAGTAAGAGCAGCAGCAGCAGGGGCAATATCAGGAGTATTAGTATCAGGAGTAGCAGGGGCAACAACATCAGGGGCCTCTTCATTCTCAGCTTCTTCCAGCTCATCAGGTTACACCCACCCTTCATTGGGATCGTTGACCATATTCATCTTCTTGAGGGTGTATTGCCCGAAGATGTTGACGTGTGTCAATTTTGTTGTTCGCTCTATCTCCACAACTTATGGATAATCCTTTAGAAAAGCTATGATCAGATGAGCGTAAGGCAACTCAGCCTTCTTTTTACCCTTGGCCTTCATCATACGTTTATCGATGAAGTTTGGCCAATTTATCTTGAAGCCCTTCCTCAGGATCCACATCATGAAGATGTCGTCCTCTGTCAGATAGGCGTAATTGCCTCCATGAAGGGCGAGGATGTACGCATAAGTGTAGTGTAGCAACTTATCCTGACTTTTCAGCATCTCGTCCTTCAAGCCAGTCTTAGGGACCACTGTGTCAGGCTTGGTGATCATAGAAATAGCTTCATTCTTCTTATATTCCATGGCTCTGCTATCTTCCTCAATGGTTGGGCCAACAACATTGAGTCCAAATTTTGCCAACCACTTAGCAAGGGTGATCACCACCTGCTAATCCCTAGCCTCAGAGATTATATCAACACCATCCACCCGCAGATTGTAGTAAAACATTCTTACCAAATCTGAGTATATCTTATCCTTGTAGCAGCAGAGATTAAGCACTCCCTAGTGTGTTAATACGTCCAAGAACTCTAAGCCTTCTTCCTTCTCAAACCATGGGAGATCTATGTGCTTGGGTTGCACAAGATTTCTCATGATGAAGTTTTTTAAAAAACGAGCATGGTCTTTCTCGTTAGAAGAGAGCCTATGAAGATCGAGAGGATTGTTGGTGGAAGTTGTTTTGGTGCGTGGGCATTTTGAGGAGGAGGCCATGGTGGGGGCTTTGGTGTTTGGGTATGCTATTTGGGTGAGAGAAAGATGAGAGAGAGAGAGAGAGTTTGGGTAAGAGAAAGATGAAGGAAGAGAGAGAGAGAGAGAGTTTGGGTAAGAGAAAGATGAAGGAAGAAGAGAGAGAGAGAGAGAGATGTGTATGAAGTTCAAGAATGGAGGTTTATGTGATGGGAGCGTGAGGTGCAAGGAGGAGAGAACTGAGAGAGAAGAAGAGAAATTGTGAAATGAACGTGGGACGTGCTTAGATATTTATAAAACTTGTGGTTTTATTTGAATAAATCATGCATTATTCGAATAAAATCATGGTAACTGAAAGGTCTAGGCACTTCTTCCAAGCATTATTTGAATAAAATTGTTGTTATTCAAATAACACACCAAACAGGCTTGGCCTCTGCCAAGCATTATTCGAATAATATTGTTATTATTTGAATAACATACCAAACTTCAAAAACTGCAAAACACTTCTATAAAGCGTTATTCAAATAAGGCACCCCTTATTCAAATAAGACATGTGAAACAGAAGTTCTTTGGGAGCCACCGGAAGCTGTTATTCGAATAAAATACTTATTATTCGAATAAGGCAGACATAAAGACGCTAGTTAGGCACATTTTCAGCATCAGATTTAAAGGAGGATTCTTCCCCAACTTATGGAGTACCTACAAAACAAATTTAGGAGAACCTCCGACGCTCAAGTCAGTAATAATTCAAGAGAAATAAATCAATGATAAAGCATTAAATGCAAGCATTCATTCATATGCATGATTGATTAGTTATGCCCAATTCTCTTCTTATGTGAAAGAATGCTTCTTTTGCTAAAGGCTTAGTGAAAATATCTGCTAGTTGTTTAGTTGTCTCAACAAATTCAAGTATGCAATCACCTTTTTGAACATGGTCTCTAATAAAATGATACCTAATTTCAATTTATTTTATTCTTAAGTGCAAAATGAAATTTTTAGACAAAATGGAGGTTGGAGATCACAACCTCAAAGGCATTGAGGGAGGGTTGACCTAGGATCACATTGTAGGCTGAAGGCAATCAACAACAAGGAACTTGACCTTAAGTGTTTTGAATAGTGGATTGTTGCCCAAGGTCAAATGGTTCTCAATGTATTCCACTAGGGTGATCTTGTCTCTTGTAAAGTCAATCAACTCACTACTACAAGCATGCCATATACTTATCATACATATTTTAAGCATACTATCAAAGCCATAAAATCATGCAAAGCATACCAAGCATAGACAAATAATTAAAGCACATAAACACCCACAAATAAATTACAAGACCATGGATATGAATCCTCGCATAGATTCACCATCCACCAAATATAAAACCATCTCTCACCACCATACTTGGTTGGTGAGGTGGATCTCCCTCTTACCTCTTGAAGATCCTCAAAAGCTCCTTGTTTTGCTTCTCTTTCCAAGTCCTTCACCACCAATGGCTTCTCAAATACAAAACAAAATACATAAAAATTAGTATACTAAGCTTGATTAAGAGGAACCATGGATCAAACATGGTTTAGATCATGAAAAAGAGAGAAGAAATGAAGTTTCCTTACACTTCACCATAAATACTCCATCACATAGATCTTGAAGAAAGTCCGTGAAGATGAATGATTTAGAGAAAATCTTCAACATGAAAGTTGTTTAGAATATCATGTAGATTCAAGATCTATGTTTGGATGAAATTAAAAGAGATTGGATGGTGGTTTAGGTGTTTTGGCCGAATGGCCTTCTTAGGAAGAGAGAATGGAGTTTTCTTTTGTTCTTGTTCTTGTAAAAGAGAGAATGGAAAGAATTGTTTTTAGTCTTTGGTAGAAAATGAAGATAGAAATGAAAACTCTCCCCATCTAGTAGTTACCGTGGAGTGCATGGAGAGAAAGGTAATATTGTGTGTGTAGCTTTTTGTTTTTCTTTGATAAGAATAAAAGAAAAGTTGATAGGAAAGATTAAGTGTAGAAATTGTCTTGCATTATTCATTACATGACAATAGGTGAGTAGGAGAAAAATGAATCAATTATGGGTAGTTTGTCTCCAAAAAGGAGTGCATGGCCGTATGCTTCAAATGGAGAAGGCCACCAATATTGACTTATCTTACTTTGTTGTATAATATAAATAATGGAACATGAATTAATGGAATTTATTGAATCAAATTAGCCCCCTTTTACTTTGCATGGCCGTAGGTGTTTCTAAAAAAAAGGTGGCCATTTTTGTTGACTTAGTCTCACTTTGTTTTCACTTGAATTGTATCATAATATCACAAAGTGAATTATTTGGTCTCCTAAACAATTGCATGACCGTAGCCTTACTTGGAAAGTGAAGAGTGAATTAATTTTTTTTTGAGTGATAGTCAAGTTACTAGAATAATTGAAAGAAAAGGTGATAAAGTGAGATAGGAAATGCATGAAATAATTTTGGCCCCCTTCCTCCTATGCATTACCGTAGAGTGAAGAGAGAAAAGAGTGAATTATTTGAGCAAATAATTGGTACTAAATTATTGAGAAATTTTTCAAGTGATAGTAACAAACTTGGACCATTAGATCTTCTTCCTCCTTTAATCTTAGCCTTTAGATGAAGCTACTAAATGGATGGTCAAGATCTCTCCTTCCATGTTGCCATCCAAGGGTCACAATTGAAGTCCAAGCAATTATATAAGACCAAATTTCAACCATAGATTAAATCAATGGTTAAGATTCAATCTTGAAAGTCCAAGCAATTATTTGAAGCATTCTAAGCCGTTGATTAATTCAATGGTTAGGATTAAGGTAGACTTTAGGTATAGCTTTAGATAGAAGACTTAATTTAGGCCATTGGATCTTTCTTCTTTAAATCCTAACCCTTAGATGTGTCTCCAAAATGAAGGGTTAAGATTACTCCTTCAAACTTTACATCCAATGGTCATAAATGGTCTTTGTCACTTTTTAAGACTAAATTTCCACCATAGATTAAATCAACATCCAATGGTCATAAATGATCCTTATTACTTTACAAGACCAAATCTTCACCCTTGATTAATTATTCATCCAATGGTTACAAATGGTCATAGCCACTTTATATGACCAATTCTACACCGTTGATTAAATTGACGGTTGATTTCAAAGTCTTAAATATTGGACTTGCTTCCTATTGGTTCATCAAAAATTATCATAACCACTAATTGTGAACTTAACAGTATAATATTTATTTTTATCTGCTAAACCCCACAAAAATTATATTTATTGTATTTTTATCGTCCGATAAATTAAATACAGTACAAAACACAGTATAAGAAATTTTCTAAAACTGTTTCCGGATTCAGGTTTAGTAAGATCCCCTGTTTCCGTCTTAACAGTACAAATTTTTCTATGCGTAAAAAATTTTTTACGTTTTGGGACTTATCACGGGCCCACGTAGAACCACTAGGATCCACAAATAGTCCAAAAACGGTCGGAGTATCATAAAAATTTCATAATCACCCATAAAATCACAAAAATTAGAAAACACACAAATATCAAATCAGATTACATAAAATAATTAAAACCTAACGGTAAAAATTAAATTACGTAAAGTTTTCCCCGGCCTGAAAATTTTTATTTTCCTAACACGGAGTAAATCACTCAAAACGATCAAATACGCTGACGGAATAATTAAAATAATTTTATAGCGCTCAGAAATTACTAAACAGTAAAATTCTGTTAACTGTCAAAATTACTATTTACGAGATACAAAATTTTTAGGGTGTTACATACTGCGATACATGTGGAGGGATGTGAGTGACCTAGATGGGATTTGTCCCTCCTACATAACAGGAGTGATATCTTCGGGCCCCCTGATTGAGTGAGACTACGAAATGCATGACCATGCTCAAATGAGTCAATATGAGATATTGATCTCATTTGTTATTACTATGTCTACTCGGGAATCAGGAAACTGAAGATTGAACTAAATAAGGGTGACACGTTCCATGCCTTGTGTTCAATCTGGATATCTAGACAAAAGGACTAAACTACACAGAAATATTGATCACGGATAGTTTATGTCAAATCACTGACATTCTCATTACTTGGGTAGCAGTGATGTGTTGCTAGATACCACTCACTGTTTGTAATATTAAAATGAGATTTTAATGTTACTACCAACGTCATAAGAACCTGCAGGGTTGCACACTTAGAACAGACTAAATTGGAGCAATAAGGATCCAAGTTGGACTCGGATTCAATTGTGGGCCTAACTCATGACAGATGGGTTTACGGTTGCACAGCTTACCTTGCTACTGCTCACACTCACTTAAGGCAGCCACTATTATAAATAGCACTGCTAAAGGGGCTGCTAGTTACGTTACATCACAACCCTAGCCGCACCTAAGAAAGTAAGTGAGAGACAGTAAAAGGTCCTTCTCTTCTATTCGCAGCTAGCACCGCGAAATAGAGGCGTGACTCCCTTTTGCAAGTCTGTTCGTGTAGATACCATAGAAACATCGTCGCTATTACGGTGTTGGTGATTCACCTCGCTTATGTCTATCACGCTTCAAGAGGTAAAATTTTAAAACTCAGATTATGGATTTTTCGCATGGATCCTGTGAAGGAATTCTTTTATTCCGCTGCGAGATATTTTGATCCGCAATTCCCAATATATTCAATCTACTCTATTTCTACTAAAGGTTGAAACTTTGTGAGGGAAAGAAGTCATTATTCTCTCTAAGATAGATGTACATTCTGGTCATCATTAAATTCGTAGGAATTTGAGGATGTTACCAAAACGGTATTTTGAATGCGCTTTAGGAATTATGGGTATCTCATGATGCTGTTTGAAGTGTAATTGCTCCTGTCATATTCATGAATAACATGAATCAAGTCTTTCATCCCTACCTGGAACAGAATCGTCGTTGTCATTAATGATGACATTCTGATCCATTCTCGAAGGTATGGATAGGCATGTTGGACACCTCCATCCAATTTTTCAGATCTTAAAAGAGAAAGTGTGAATGCCAAAGTAATAGAGTACGAAATTCTCTATTCAAGAGGTTTAGTTTTGAGTCATAAGAATTTAAATGAAGGGATTGTTGTGACTCCATCAAAAGTTGAAGCAGTCTTGCAATGGGAAGAACTAGAGACCATGATACCCTCGTAACTTACAGGGTTAGCTGGTTTCTATCGAATGAGCATTGATGAGCTCTCCAAGATAGTCAAATCTTTTATATAATTTACAAGAAGAGAATCAAACTTACACGGACTAACACAGGTGAAGAAAGTTTTCCAAGGATTGAGGAGATATCCGGATGCTCACTGGTATTGGTTCTACCTAATTTCAGGGAACCGTTTGAAATACCTTGTGATACTTCGCATTAAGGTCTAAGATGTATACTCATGCAAAGTTGGGAAGTTGTGACTTACGCCTCGAGATAGTAGAGTGTGCATTGAGAATTACCCAATGCATGACTTGGTGTTAACGGCAGTTATAATTACTGTGGAGGTATAAAGATGTTTTCCGTGTGGAACAACATCCACGTCTTTGGTAATCTCAAGAGTCGAAGTATTCATTCGACGAAAGGGAGCTAAACACAAGACAGAGAAGACGATTAGAACTTTTGAAGGAGTATGACCTCTAGTCTTAGTGTCGTTATAGAAAGGCGAATGTCATGGTGGGCGTTCTGAACCAGAAACTACCTAATATTCTCATTATGGTAGCCAAGGAGAAGAAATTGGTGGAATAATACATGGATATGTAATTGTCATTAAAAATGACACCGGATGAGGTATGTTTGGGGTATGGTTACTATTCCGTATGATCTATTGGAAGAAATTCAAGAGAAGCAGAAGAGTGACCAAGATGCATCAACACCTAAGACAGAAGTGTTGGTGGTAAGGAATAGAGAGAGACGGTATTAAGTGTGTATCATCTTGTTTGAGTTGCCAGCAAACTCACTCCAACATTCTTCGGGCTATATCAAATTCTACTTCGGATTAGTCTGATAACTTACCAACTAATTTTTTTCATCTTTTCTTTTTAAATCTTCTTAATATCTTCCATATAACATAATTGCAAAATGTGTCCCTGATCCAGCCATGCCATCAAACGAAACACGGTACAATTCAGAGAGAGTCTGATCTATGAGAAGCTTCTTGCGAAGATCGAGGAGAGGAGAATGAAGCAACACATAGATATAGAGATTGCATTGGTAAGGGTGATTTAAATTGACGAGACCAAAGGCACGATGTGGAAGTTGGGAGGCAAGATAAAGAAGCTACATCCATATTTATTCTAAGAAATGAAAATTTCAAGGACAAAATTTCTATTTGAAGGGGAGTGTTGTAACATCTCAAAAATTAATAATTTTAGGATAAATAGTCGTTTTATAATATTTGTGATTTTTGAGAATTTTTCTGTATTTTTCTAAGAATGTGGAATATTTTAATATTATTCTTCGTTTTGCATGCGTGCTGAGCGGAGCTGAGGTAACATCTCGAAAATTAATAATTTTATGATAAATGATCATTTTATAATATTTGGCATTTTTGTGAATTTTTTTGTATTTTCTATGAACGCAGAATATTTTAATATTTTAATATCATTTCTCGTTTTGCATGCAAACTGAGCGGGCCCGGGAAAATAAGATATTTTTTCCGAGAATCTTGATCTGTGGAAACGTCGACAGGGAATCTTACTAAACCCGAGGCTGGATACGATTTACGAGGTTTTACATTTTTTTAGAAATTTTATCTGACAAAGCGATAAATCGCTGTGTAATTTTTATCTGCTGGATAATTAATACTGACTTTTGTCAACTGCAACAATTGTCCATTGAGTAATAACATGCATTAAAAATCCTATCACCTTATCATAATGCAATCCACTTTATGTCAAATCAAATCTACTTTAATTCAAATTTGTGTACTTTCTTCAAAGCTTCTTTGAGAAGCTTTGCCTACCAAATGACCAAGACACCCTTGCCTTGTTGGAGAAGCCTCTCCCCCTCCCTCACTCTCTCATTGCTGTGGACCCATGGGCCTTAAGGGGAAGCATTTTTGCTTCCCACACTTAACCTAACACACACACAAAAATATCTTCATTTTCCCACACTTTTTCTCTCTCTAACTTCATCTTCTTCAAGCTTCTCCTCCTTCTCTCTACACCTCCACCTTAGCTACGAAATGGCAGCCCCTCTTGACCACCAATCTTCATCTTTTTCCTTCATCAAGACCATTTCCATGCTCACCTCATCCATCTCTACATCCTTCTTTTAGAAAGTTTCTTCAAAAATCCAACCTTTCTTCCTTTTCTTTTCTTCTCCTCCTTGGCTACGAAAATCCAGCCACCATCTCCCAAATTTCTCTTCACTTTTCTCTTCACCAACACCATTTTTACACTCCTCTCAACCTCCTCTACAACTTCTATTTGAAGGGTTTTCTTCAAAAACTAACTTCTCCTCCATTGTCATCCAAGGCAAAGCTTCTAACTTTAAGGTAAAGCTTCTACCTTTCTTCTTCTTTCTCTTCATTTTTGTGTTCTATGGTCTCATTGGAGGCCAAAGATCCATCCTTTACTAAGCATAACATTGATTCTTTGTGTTAGAGATTTTAGGGTTTTGAAGACCCCAAAACCGAAATCCACCAAGAAGCAATAGGAGACCATTTTTGTGTTCTTCCTTTAGGTAAAAGGGAGATTACTCACTTCAACCATTATTGGTGGTGAGGGAACTTTTGTGTGCTTGCTTTGAATTGTGATTTTTGCATGCTTGTATGCTTTTGAATTTGATTAATATTTGAATGTGATTTGGAATGTGTTGAAAGTGTTAAATGTGCTTGATCATGTTAGGGTTGTTAAATGGAAGATTTGGAGTTTCCTACCCTAACATGATGACCACGGTTTTGGTGGTGATTTTGGATGTAATGGGAATGTTGATTATGCTTGATCATATTAGGGTTGTTAAATGGAAAATTTGGAGTTTCCTACCCTAATATGGTGCCACGGTTTTGAAGGGAATTTTGGGTTGTAAATTGTTTTTGTGAACAAATGAAAAAAGCTTGGGGAATTAATTATTGGATGATATCCTTGAGATTACTAAATGGAAAGTTTTAAGGGTTAAATATCTAAAGAGGAAGCCACAGTTTTGGCTTAAAACTACAAGGAATTGGAATGAACTTGGTGAACTAAAATTCAAGTAAGTTGATGTTAAGAAGTTGATACATAAAATGGAAAGAAACAATTGGACCTTGAAGACTTATGATGACCACGGTTTTAGAGAGAAATATTGGGTTCAAGTGTTGCCTTGGTGCATCCTTGGAGATTGAAAACTTAGTGACATGCATAATCTTTAATAAGTGGAAGAATTAAATTGAATAATGGCATTTGAGAAGACCACAGTTTTAAAGGGGTATTTACCCTAATATTTTCATAACTGACCAAAGACTATCATCTTTGAAGATGAGAATCCATAACATGGACATTATGATAATTGATTAAGACATGTAACATTGTAAAAGTTGAACTCCATAATATGAAATGGTGATAAATGATGAACTATAATACATATTGTTGTTGAAGAATTGAATTAATCCCATGTGGAATAAAAACTAAGTAACTAGGTATCAAGAGACTAGTGCATAATATAGAAAGAAATTTAGAACCTTGAAGGTATGTGAGGCTACGATTTTTTGGGTTAGTTAACCTAACGATTTACATAATTGATCAAAACTTAAGTTCTTGGAAATGTTAAGCCTTAATGGGGAAGTGGTGACAATTGATGGACCATGAACATACTTTGATGTTGAAAAGTAATTCTATATTGTTGTAAGACCCTATGTGGGGCTAAGTATTCATTGATGGATTTCTTGAGGAAATTTTAATGTATTGAGCATGAATTATATACCGTTGTGGTATTGCTTATGATGAATGCATCATTAATAAACATATATGATTGGACATTGTGTCATCATGCATATGAAATTTGATAACGAATTATATACCGTTGTGGTATTGCTCATGATGAATGTATCATTGATAAACATACATGATTGGACATTGTATCGTCATGCATATGTAAGCCTAAGAGTTGAATAATACCTATGTGCGGGTGCGAATAGACTAAGCGTAGGTGTCATATGTTGTTGACCCTGGGGGCCTCGGGGTGCAAGTTCCTAACATGCATAGTGAAGAGCTCCTCTGTGCTGTGGGGTAGACCGATGCAAACACACCGATGATCCGGACCGGGACGTTGTCCTATCTCAAGATCAACTGTTGAGGTGCCACGTATAAGCCATTGATGCATAGATATTTTTATGAAATGAAGCACACTATTTTTATGGCTAACGATATACTGGCATGACTCCTTGATCATTAACTCCGAAAGGTTGATGTCTAGCTCTATGGAGTAAGAATTGTGGTATCATGATACATTGTGCATCGTTCATTGTCAGACTCATAAATTGTTGAGCATGAACACCTATGACTGAGAAAGTAGCTGTTTTACTTCTGTAAATGATTATCTGAGTGTCGTGCTAATTTCTGGAAATATTGTTATGATTTGCCTATTATTGTTGATTCTTGTTATTGCTTACTATTGTTCTGCTTTTACTATAAATATTACTACTGCTGCTAATAAATTTATGAACTGTATTGCTTTGTGGGCGCTCTGCGCCGTGTTGTTTCCTTACTGCCATAATGGTAATGAAAGATGGGTGTCTCACCTCTTTCTTGTATTACCCTGTTTTATATCGCATTGGATAAAGACAGTGAAGAGTGCGGATTAGATTCGATTGGTCAGATAGTTAAAGATCGACTTCTATTTCCTAGTGATGGCAGCTGCATAACCTCCTCTGTTCCGTACATGGATACAATTTCTCCAAGGCTCGGAAGCCTGGCACTTCGACCGTGAAGAGGAGCGTATCGTCTACATTGGGGATGTGACCCTGGTTCAGAGTGGTAATGATCCCGGTGCCGGTACAAACATCGCCTTCGTACCTATGCATGTGGAGTTCCTTATACCCATCGGGGAGATGTGGAGTAACTGTTGCCTCTTCTTAGAGAGGTTTCGGTTATAATGCATGTTCGTTCTCCTGTCCATTTGGACATATCACAGAGGCGAGTGATACCCATCAGAGATGCTGAGGAAGACCAGGTGCAGGATCACTCCATCCATTTGTTAGACTTCGGGGAAGGCCGAACCTTTATATGGTAGTTTATGTTATGTAATGAAAGACCTAGCTTTAATATTGTGTAATCTACTTTATGCATTAACTATGGATATGTACTTTGTATTAAAATGATGTTGTATTATTGGATGTGAGTCAATATAATTATCTCTCATATCATGGCTCGTATTTTCTATTTATGCATAAACGTAGAAATACAATTTTAAGTAAAAAGAAAAAAAAATAATTTCTACTGTTTTGACTGTGACACACCTGGATTTAGTAATTATGGTGTAATGACGATTGCGCTATGGTTGTTAGATTTAGGTGCGTTACAGGGAACCTTTGAATGCTTACTTTGTTTTAGTGATTTTGTATGCTTATGCATTTTTTTGTTGGATTAATGTTTGAATGGTGATCTTGGATGGGTTGAAATGCTTGATCATGTTAGGGTTGTTAAATGAAAAATTTGGAGTTTCCTACCCTAATATGATGCCACGGTTTTGACTTGATTTTAGGGGTATGAATTGATTTTTGTATACAATGAAATGAAGCATATGTGATTAATTGTTAAATGATGATATTAAAAATTAATGAATGGAGAATTTTAATGGTTTAATACCCTAGGGTGAAGCCATGGTTTTGATCTTGAAAGTTAGGAGATTGGATTGGTTTTATGTAAAATAAAAAATTAAATGATTAGATACTAAGTAATTGATGCATAAAATGGAAGGAAATTAGAATCTTGATGACCTAGAGAAGCCACGATTTTTAGAGAAAATTAGGGGTTAAGCGATGCCTTGATACATCTTTGGAAATTAGGAATTTAGAAACATTCATAATCCTTAATAAAGTGGAAGGATTGGATTGAATAACAACACTCAAGAAGGACACGGTTTTGAAGGGCTATTTAATCAAAAATTGTCATAATTGACTAGAATATAAGACTTGTGATAATTGGAGAACCATAAATGTATATTGATGTTGAGGATTGATTCCAAAATATTGTGAAATCCCTATGTGGGCTAAGTACTTGTTGATTGTATATTTGAGGAATCTTTGACATAATGATGTTGAGACATGAATATATATGCCATTGTGGTATGCTTATGATGAATGCATCATTGATAAACATATATGATGTACATTGTGTCGTCATGCATATGTGTTGTTCGTTGGACATTGTTAAAAAGGCGGTGTATGCCTAGGAGTTTGAATAACACCTTTGTGCGGGTGCGAATAGACTAGCGTAGGGTCATAGTGGTTGGCCCTAGAGGCGTCGGGTTGCGGGTGTCTCACAATGGGCAGTGATAGCTCCACTGGGGCCGCGGGATAGATCAATGCAAATGCACCGACGATCCGGACTGAAGCGCTATCTTATATCGCGATCAACTGTTGAGGTGCCATGTATAAGCCATATTGCGCAAATGTTTTTATGTGATGAGCACACTTTTTTTAAGGCTAACGAGATACTGGCATTTCTCCTTGATCATTCACTCCGAAAATGTTTATGTCTAACTCCATAGAGTAGGAATTTTGGTACCTTTTTGTATTGTGAACTGTTAGTCTCATAATGCATTGAGCATGAGTATTTATGACTGTGGGAGTTATTTATTATAATTACTGTAATGCTTATTTAATTTTTGAACTGTTGACTGTTGGGAATATTGCTATTATCTGTTTATTATAAATGGTTGTTACTACTGTTTATTGTTGATCTATTTTACTGTCAATTCTAATTATTGTATGAACTGTGTTGATATGTGGACGTCCAGCGCCGTTCTGTTTTCTTACTGCCATTTTGGTACTGAAAGCTGGGTGTCTAACCTCTTTCTATATTTTTTATATTTCTGTATTTTTGTATTTCTATCGGACAGTGTACTTCTGAGAAGACGCTTGTGAGGAAGAAAATGAAACAACTGAGTTTCTGGGTTTCTGGCTACACTACGACTAGAGTTGTTAAGGATGTCATCACGCCCATGCTGCTTCTTGGGATACGTGATGTAACACCCCTTGATGTAGCAACCGAAGCATAATCGTCATTACACCACAGTTACTAAATCCAAGTGTGTCACAGTCATGATAATAGTAACTTAAATTCTCAAGGGTCTATATTTTTTTTTTTGACATTTTGCATAGGTAGAAAATATGAGCCTCGAATGAAATATAAATGTATTCAAGCCATGATACAACCACTGAAATAAAATCATATCTCTTATACATATATATATATAGTCAATCTACACAAATCACTGATGACATAGTATATAACAATTACAGAGTCCAATAAGATACAGCGGGAATAAAACACTAAAAGGGGGAAAAGTAGTGACCCAGGGATAGGTACTACTAGCAGACAAAGCCGCAACCCCAAATACACATACGACGCTCGGGATCCCAGTCAACAAGTCAGGCATCAATGCCTCCACGCAACTGCACTCGTACGTAGCCGAAGAAACCTTGTCCAAACGCCCAATCCAATCAACCAAGGTGTGGTCCCTCTTTATCTTCCTCACGATCTTTTATCAATATAAGTATAAAACAGACATACAAAGATATAGGAAAGAGGTGAGACACCCATCCTTCATTACCATTGCGGCAGTAAGAAAACGACACGGCGCGGAGCGCCCATAAAGCAATACAGTTCATATATTTTATAACGGCAACAGCGGAATTTATCATAAAAGCAATTCAATTGTAAGCAATAATAAGAATTAATAATAACAACGATATTTATAGTAAAGTAGAACAACAGCAGGCAATAGCAGACAATCATCACAGTAATAACAATCAGGTCAGTCATAGTTACAGAAATTAAACATTAATAATGACAGAATATATCATGGTTCATATGCATGCTTTCCCAAAGTCCTACTCCATGGAGCTAAACCCAAACAGTCGGAGAGAAAGATCAGGAGACATGTACGTGACTCATTACCTGCCGAGGCCGGTTATCAATAATTTTCTCGTGCACAATCATGGCATTGCACGGACATTCTACACTAGATCACGATATGGGGACGTGTGTCAAGTCCGGATCGTCGGTGTGTTTGCATCGGTTTGCCCCACGGCACGAGGAGCTCTAAATGTCCATGTGAGGGACCCGCACCCCGACGCCCCAAGGTCATAACACGACCCACACTTGTCTATTCGCACCCGCACTAAGGTGTGTTCAATCTCCTAGGCAACTTGGCCTTACAACAGTCCACAAGGACAATCACAATGCATAAGATACTATGCATGCACATGTATGATCCACAATTTCATACAATCTCATAATATGCCACATTTAGGCCAATATAAGCATCAATGTATACATGGTCACTCACATGGACCCATAACAACATAATATCAATATCAAGTCAATTAATGCATTATTAGGTTCATTATGAATCCTAACTTAGAATTTATTCCTCTTTTCAAGGTTCATGACCAAATTCAATTCTTGCAACTAGCTTAATATTCCAAGGCAACTCGATTTCCTATAACTTGTAAATTAATTAAGCTATTAAGCCTCACACTCTCTTGTCCTTCACTCACTTAGAATCACCTTAAGTTTTACAATGGTCTCATTCTTAGTCTTCTAAAATTTATGAAGTCTTGACTATACTAAATTCTTCCAATTTATTAGTTGTCCATTTATTACATAGGTTTCTAATTACCTAATCACTTATGCTTCCAAATTATCCAAACCACATACTTACCTAAAACTTGCCCTAGAGGCCGTGGCCTCACAATGGTTACAATCCCAAATTCTCTCAAGTCATCATACTACATGTCATTCCTTTAATTCATTTAAGTGTTCACTTATCAAATTAGCTCACCAAGAACCCTAATCTTTATGCCTCAAAACCGTAGCCATCATTTAGGCTTCAATCTCAAACTTTTCTTCCATTAAATTCTATTTTGTCACTTGATTAATTCTAGTCTAATGCTTGTTACACATTAACCATAATTTATCCAACTTCCACCCTAAAAACCGTAGCTCTCCAAGAGAGATTCCCAAATGTTTTTCTTCCATTTCCAATCACATAATCCAATCCAACATACCATTATATACAACAAATCAATCTAAGGTCACAATCATCATATTATATGTTACACTCTTAATTCACTTAAATTTAGATCATCAAAATCAATCCATTTGTCTTTTTACCAAGACCAAAACCGTGGCACCCATCTTGGGTATTGAACTCTCAAAGTCTTTCATTCATTAGTGTTAATACTATCATTCAATCTTTGATTACATGAGTCTTATTTCACTTGTATACAAAATTAATTCTCATCCCTAACTTCTAGTCAAAACCGTGGCACCATGTTGAGGTAGGAAACTCCAAATTTTCCATTTAACAACCCCAACATGATCAAGCACAATTAATATATCAAACATATTCAATAGCATAATCAAGTATCAATCAAATTCAAGAATACTAAATCATACAAAATTTATAATTCAAGCAAGCATACAAAGAGCATACAAGGATGGATTCCTCCATCAACACACATACAAGTCTCCTCACCACCATAAGTGGTTGAAGTGAGTAGTCTCCCTCTTACCTAGAGGAGACAATGCAAGAAAACAACTCCTTGGTTCCTTGATTTGTAATTTTCGGATTCCACCTTCAAGAGAACCATAAAGTGGTCAAATTCTCATATTTACAAATTTAAATCTTGAAAAGAATGATCCTTGGTCACATAGGTAACCAAGGAAATCGAAAATGAGAAGAAAATGGAGAGAAATCAAGAATCTTTACCTTGGAAGACAATGGAGACAAAGTTGGATTTTGAGCAAACCTTCCAAACGAAACTTGTAGAGAAGATGAAGATGAGTGTATAAATGTGTTTAGTGGAGAGAAAAATCAAAAGCTTGGCCATCCATGGAGGAGTGATTTTCGGATTTGAAGAAGGAGGGGTAGAAAAGTTGGATTTTTGAAGAGATTTTCTAAAGAGAAAGTGTAGAGAAGGTTAAGAGAAGTCTAGAAATGGTGTTTATGGAGAGAAAAGTGAAGAAGAGACTCTCTAATGGTGGCTGGAATTTTCGGATCTAAGAGGAGGAAGAAGAGAAGAGGTGGAGAGAAAATGGAGATAGAAATGGAAAATGGAGAAACTTTCTACACAAAGAAGGTAGAGGAGGTGAAGGCAAGTGTAGAAATGGGCTTGGAGAGGAGAAAAGATGAACAAAAATGGAGGAAGGAGGGGCTGCAATTTCGTGCTCATGGTGGAGGTAGAGAGAAGGAGGAGAAAAGAAAAGTGAAGAAGAAGAAGAAGGAAGAGAGAGAAAGGGTCTTGAAATTAATGAATTAAAGTGATAATTAGATAATTGAAATGAAGCAATTTCCCTTCCCCTTGGCTGCATTCCAGCCGTGAATGATGAGAGAAGAGAGAGTGAAAATTGGCTTCCAAGAGAAGCTAAGGGTATTTGGGTCAATATTTGGTCAAAACTTCTCAAAGAAGCTTTGATTATTTAACATTAAATTTGAATTAAAGTGAATGGATTAGACATAAAGTAGATTGCATTAGGATAATGTGATAGGATTTTTATAACACACTATTATCCAATAGATAATAGTTACGGTTAATGATGTAGTATTTAATTAATCCGATGATGAATTTTTTATTTGTATTGATTTATTTTTATCTGTTAGAATTTCTCAAAAATTATGAAACCTCGTAAACTGTGTCAAGTCTCGGGTTTAGTAAGATCCCCCGTCGACATGTCCATAGTCCAAGGTTCTCAGAGAAAACATCGCGTTTCTCTGGTTCTGCTTAGCGCGCACGCAAAACGAGGAATATATTAAAATATTCGACGGTTCCAGAAAATTCCCAGAAAATTCCCAAAAATTGCAAATATTATAAAACGACTATTCGTCATATAATTTTCCAATTTTTGAAGCACTACAGTCGTTTTCACGACTCTGCTCGAGTTTCACGCAAAACGAGGAATATATTAAAATATTTGTCGTTTCCGAAAAATTCTAGAAAAATTCACATAAATCACAAATATTAGAAAATGACTATTGGTGGCGAAATAATTAGTTTCCGGAGCGTTACATTGACCTCAAGCAATTCTCACCAAGGCGGCACGTAAAACGAGGAATATATTAAAATATTCTGCGTTCTCAGAAAAATCTATAAAAATTCTAGAAAATCCCAAATATTGTAAAATGATCATTTATTCTGATATTGTTCGATGGCTACTGATGGCTAACCGTTTATCTTTTTGGGAAAGCCTGATGTTTTGCCGTACTAGATAGGTGTATATTTCTATCTCTTTGGGTGGGTACATATTTTGTTTTTTTTGTATAATTTGTAATGTAATTAAAAGATCGATGCATATATATATATATATATATATATATATATATATATATATATATATATATATATATATATATATATATATATCAATGTTGTAAATGTATGGTCTTTAGTTTATGTTGATTTTATTGCATCGGGAGTTATTCTTACTTTTTCTATTACAACAAAAAAAAATGTAGTACATACTTCTATGTACAATTATTTCCGCTATCAAGAATATAAACTATTTAATTTTGTGTTAATATTGAACCAGGACTTAGTTAATCACCATAACTAAAATTTCTACAAATTTATTTCGTGTTTTTAGTATTATGGTGTGACGGTCTTTCTTCGCGACGTTAAGAAAAAGGGGCGTTACATTCTAATTCAAATTGACAAATTTTATTATCCTGTTGATTTCCTAATTCTCGACACTAGCTCTGTTGTTAATACTACTTCTAAAATTCCTTTGATTTTAGATAAACATTTCCTTGCCACAGCTAATGCTCTTATTAATTACAGGAATGAGCTTTTGAAGTTGTCTTTCAAAAACGTGACTCTTAAGGTGAGTATCTTCCATATTGTGAAACAATCAGAAGATGATGATGAGGGCCACCAGACACATATGATTGACTCAATCATGGATAGGGAAGTTTCTACAAGTCATGATTTTGATCCTCTTGAGTATTTTCTCATTAATTCTGAGTTTGATTATATCGGTAATCCATCTTATGTAGTTGATATTAGTGCTATGTTTTATAGAACTCAGGATTATAGTACTCGGGCTTGGCAACCAAAGTTCGAAGAGTTGCCCAAGAAAGGTGAAAAACAAATTCCTTTAACTATGGAAGCACCCAAAGTTGAATTGAAGTCTCTACCTATGGGTTTAAAGCATGCTTTCCTTGGTCCAGGTGATACTTTTCCTATTATTATCTAGTCTGAATTGTCTAAGTCTCAAAGTGAGAAATTAATTCAGACCCTAAGTGAGCATAAGTTAGCTTTAGGTTGGAGCATTGTTGGTATAAAATGTGTTAGTCCTTTGGTCTGTTCTCATAAAATTAATTTGGAGGAAAGAACTATCCTTCGTAGAGACCCCCAACTTAGGCTTAATCCCACTATGAAAGAAATGGTGAAGAACAAAGTGTTGAAACTATTAAATGCAGGAATCATATATCTTATTGCTGATAGTAAATGGGTAAGCCATACACAAGTTTTTCCTGAAAAGTCAGGTGTTACTATAGTGAAGAATGACTTGGGAGAGTTAGTCCTTACAAAACTTGTGACTGGGTGGCGGATGTGCATTGATTACAGAAAGTTGAATGCTGCCACTTGGAAAGACCATTTCCTTCTCCCATTTATTGATCAAATTCTTGAGCATGTAGCTTGTCATTCTTTCTATTCTTTCTTGGATGGTTATTCTGGTTATTATCAAATTGATGTGGCATTAGAGGACCAAGATAAAACCATTTTCACTTGTCCTTTTGGTACTTTTGCCTTTTGTAGAATGCCATTTGGATTGTGTAATGCACTTGTTACTTTTCAACGTTGCTTGATAAGCATTTCTAGTGACATTGTTAAATATTGCATAGAAGTTTTTATAGATGATTTGACTATTTTTGGATCTTCTTTTGATGACTGCTTATTGAATTTAGACAGGGTATTAATTTGTTGTGAAGAGAAGGAATTGGTTTTAAAATGGAGAAAATGTCACTTTATGGTACCTTCAGGTATTGTTTTAGGGTATATTATTTCTTCTAATAGGATAGATGTTGATCAATCTAAGATCAAATTAATCTCTAAGTTTCCTACACCTAGGACAGTAAAGGATGTGAGATCTTTCCTTGGTCATGTGAGCTTTTATAGCAGGTTCATACAAAATTTCTCTGCCATATCCAGACCACTATGTGACCTCTTAGCTAAAGATACCCCATTTGAATAGACACAAGCTTGTCAAGAGGCCTTTAAAATGCTAATTGGCAAGCTTACCTTAGCACCAATAATGCATCCACCTGATTGGACTTGACCTTTCGAGATCATGTATGATGCTAGTGATTTTACTATAGGTGCTATTCTAGGACAACGAAGGGAGGGAAATCCTTTTGTCATTTACTATGCTAGTAGATTCTAAATAATGCTCAGATGAATTATTCCACCACTGAAAAAGAGTTGCTAGTTGTAGTGTTTGCTTTGGATAAGTTTCGTGCCTATTTGATTGGTTCTCCTTTTATTAGTTTCATATATCATACAACTCTTAAGTACCTTCTTACAAAGAAGGATGCTAAGGCACTACTAATGCGGTGGATTTTACTTTTGTAGGAATTTGACATCACCATTAAAGACAAGAAAGGAGTGGAGAACGTAGTGGCTGACCATTTCTCAAGGCTCACATTTGAGGACACTTCTAACCACCTGCCAATCAGAGATGATTTTCCAGATGAACATTTATTTTCTATTACTTCTCTACCATGGTTTGCGCATATTGTGAATTATTTGGCTACAGGTGAGATACCAATGGATTGGAACACTCAGGATAAGAGGAAGTTCATGATTGAGGTACATAATTTCTATTGGGATGACCCTTTTCTTTTCAAATACTGCCCTGACTGATAATCACATATTTTATACATTGACAAACCCTTATGTTTAGTCATTTACGCTCTCCATGCACTTAATTGATTGAGCTTGATCATGTTTTGTGAGTTTGGACTCAAATTGGGCATAATTGATTTTTTTCAGCATTAATGAGTTTTGACACTGTTTCTGTATTTCGGCCATAACTTGAGTTCTAGATATCTGATTATTATGAATTTTACCTTGTAGGAAATCTAAGAGGAAACTCTACAACTTTGATGAGAGCTCAAAGTCTCAATCAGATGTCTAGTGAACCTAATTGGGCCTAGAAGTCAGAATACGAGTTTAGAGACCCTTTGATGTTTTTTTGTCTATAATTTGAGTTTTAGACCACCAAATTGCATGGGGTTTGAGCCTAATTGCTCATAATAGACCCAACTTTGTAATTAATGAGTTTTTATGTGAATCCAAAATAAGGAGTAGTTTTGGAGGTTAGAAGGCAGAAAACTGAGGCTATCTTATTCTACACACACTTCTCACCCATTCATTCTACATTTTTCATCTTCTCTCTAGATCTTTCTTCTCTCCCTTCTCTCTAATTTTTCTATTCTTTTTCTGATTTCTTCCCTCCTATTCATAGAGGGGTAGAGCCTTTAATCAATCCAAGGGATTGACATTCTTGATGCTTAAACTTGAGATTATGTTTTAATTGTTCTACATTCAATTATTAATCAAGTTTCTCTTCTTCTTCTTCTCTTGTTTAAATTCTGATTTAATTCTTAATTTGATTGGGATTTGCATATGTTAATTGTGTAATTACCATGTCCCAAGAGATGAATTCAGACGTTAAGCAACACATCAAAGGTGTTTGATGAAATATTTAGCTTGGTTGGATCTTGGTTTTTAAGTTGATTTCAGTTTTAGATGAATGCTTAATTTGTCTAACCTTAATTAATTGAATTCTGGAAGCATTTCTAGTAGAAGATCCATGGATCATTGAGAGGCGTCTTGATTTGATCTAAGACCAAAGATTCAGTTGATAATTGAATGGATCTATAAAAATCAAGGATGAATAAAATCAAGATTGGTTAATTCTCTTGGATTAGTTGCTTCTTAATTCTGTTTTCTCTTCTTTAATTGCTTTCTATTTTTGTTGTTACTTTCGCAAACTCCTTCTCCCCTATTTATTAACCTCTTAATCTAACTTCATAATTAGAGTGATCTACGGGCTCGACCCGGTGTTACCTTATACTTCAAGTAGTTTTAGTAATTCAGTTATATATTGATTTAAATTTGGTAAACTCAGTAGTTATCACTGACCAAATTTTAAGGCGTTTGCATTCCTGATGAAGAGATTGTTAACATCTTGGAATTTTGTCACCCCCAAGCTTGTAGGGGCCATTTTTCAATGAAGAAAGCTATTGCAAAAATTTTGCAGTGTGAATTTTATTGGCTAACCTTATTTAAGGATGCAAACAATTATTGTCGCTCATGTGAAAAGTGTCAAAAGTTAGGAGTTATGTCTCGTTGTAATATGATGCCTTTAAACCCAATTTTAGTGATAAAATTTTTTTATTGTTGGGGCATTGATTTTATAGGACTATTTCCTCCTTCTTTTGGATATCAATATATTATTGTGGTAATAGATTATGTGTCAAAATGGGTGGAAGCATCAGCTTGCAGGAGCAATGATAATAGGACGGTAATTAAATTTCTCAAAGAGAATGTGTTATCTCGATTTGGTACACCACATGCTATCATTAGTGACCGAGGCACACATTATTGCAACCGTTTTTTTTAGGCTTTGATGAAGAAATATGAGGTGGTATATAAAATTTATACTACATACCACCCCTAGACAAGTGGACAGGTAGAACTTGTAAATCGGGAGATTAAGCAAATTTTAGAGAAAATGGTCAACCCTGATCGCAAAGATTAGTCTTTGAGACTTGTGGATGTACTTTGGACCTACCGTACAACTTTCAAAACTCCCTTAGGCATGTCACATTATAGGCTTGTTTTTGGAAAGTATTGTCATTTGCTTGTGGAGCTTGAGCATCGAGCTTATTGGGCTATCAAGCATTTTAATTTTGAAATAGGAGAAGTAGGTAAGCTTCAAAAAATTTAGTTGACCTAGTTAGAGGAGTTGAGAAATGATGCTTATGAGAACTCTAAAATTTATAAGGCTAAAATGAAAGCATTTCATGATAAAAATATTTCGAGAAAAACATTTAAGCCTAATAATCGAGTGTTCTTATATTATTCTAGACTCGATAAGCATCCAGGAAAACTTCGGTCTATGTGAACAGGCCCTTTTGTAGTGAAGAATATTTTTGGACATTGGATGGTAGAAATAGAAGATCCTAAGGATGGTTGGATTTTTAAAGTAAATGGTCAATGCTTTAAAGTTTTAATTGATAGGCAAGTTCTGAAAGTGGAAGACATTCCACTTATGGATCCGATCTATCAACATTGACCACATCCCGCAGGTATATTTTTCTTTATTTGTTTTGTTTTTGTTTTATTTTATTTTCTTTCTTTTCCTTTTTGTTTGTTGTTGTTTTGTTTGTTTTTGTTTGTAGGCTAGTTTTATTTTTCCATTTCAGGTTAACATCTTTGGTATTTAGTGAGCTACTCACGTCAATCATCAGGTGTATTCTAACCTTTTTAGCTGCTCCTCATTCAATTTTGAGTCTTAAACATTAAGGATAATGTTTCATTTAAGTTGGGGGTAGTGGTGGTACAAATTCTGTAACACCTCGATTTTTCGTTTTCCTTGAAATAAATATGTTTTATAATATTTATGAATTTTTGTGAATTTTTGGGAAATTTTAATGATTTTTAATATTTTAATATTATTTTGATTATTTTAATATTATTTTTGAAATGTATGTTTGAATTTCGTTTTTTTTCTACATAAATATGAGTTTTATAATTTTTATGATTTTTAGGAATTTTTATGGATTATTCTGAGTAGTTAATTATTTAAATATTATTTTAAACTATATGTGTGTTTGAGGTGGGCCTAGAAATAATAAAAATTTTTCCTAGACCAGAAAGTTTCGGACTGTCAAGGCGAGATCAGGGGATTTTACTAAATCTGAAATCGGGAATAATTGACAAAGATTTTCTTTATCTGAGTTTCTTATTACCCATTGTGTAATAATAGTAGTAACTATTGTCCATTGGGTAATATCTTTGGAAAAATATCTTGATAGCTATGATGCGAAGTGATGAACCAATGGCAAGCAGGAAGAAGTTAAAATGGTTACTCAAGTTGAAGAGGACAAATTCAAATTGACTACTCAAGCTAGAAGACAAATCCAACTTGATTACTTAAACTAGAAGGCAAATTCAAATTGGCTACTTACTTTTTCAAGCTTATCCTATCATTCTTTTTCTAGAAGCTAGTAGAAACACTGACTCATCATGTTCTAAAATGGTGACTCGTCTTATTCTAGAAGATAGCAATATGACTAACCAATTAGAATTATGATTGTTTATTGAAAAGTCAACAAAAACGGCTAGGCTAGTTAGTGAAGAAACTAAATAATCTAATTTAGTTACTCTAATAGTCTAATTAGTAACTATTGTTAATACTTAGAATTTATAGTTACAAGGACATATCTAGAGTTATCTAGAAGGCATGACAAATGCATGACATAAGTTGTAATTAGATAGTTAATTATGTGATTAGTATAATCAAACTAAGTTAGCTTGAAATTAATTAGATGAACTAATTACCTAAGCTAAGTGTGATTAGGAATTAAAATGAAACAAAACTTAGTTATCATTTCCATTGAGTCACACGGCCACCTAGCTAATTCTACCATGTTCTTGAATTTTCTAAAGGATGACTACATAATGACTTAAGCCATGTGAGACCATGTGAAGCCATATGAGACCATGTGAAGCCACGTGCAAATGTTTCTATCTTGCTAATTGATTGCGGGATTTAAGGATGCAAACCCAAGTGCAGGTTGTCTCAAGTAATAAATTTCTCGGGAGTCCGAGGTCGATCCATAGGGAATTGATGAAGAAAAATTAATTGAGGTAAGAAAAAGATTTGTCACAACACCAAAAGTAATAAAAGATGTTCATAAATGAATTTAAGAACTTGCTTGGGTTAGGAGATCCACTCTTGGTAATAAATTAAAGGCAAGATTATTTATCTTTATAATTCAATTGAAATCCACACACAATAGAGGTTCCAATCGGAAAATATAACATTCAAAGTTCAATTATATATGTAATCATATTATGATTCCTTTAATTATCTACTAACATTTGTAAATGAGTTCAAGCATTCACTGTGTCAATCCTATTATCTACAATAAATCAAGATCTCCATTATACAAAGAAGGTTTCTAAATTGATTGGAAACAAAATATAACACATATAATGTCCATTTGATAATATATCATTTAAGTACAAGAAATAGAATAATCTAACCCTATTTCATTACCAAGAGCTTCACTCTTTCACCCAAGTAAGATGAAGATTTAGTTGCTCATAGATAAGAAGAAAGAAAGAGAGAAGAAGAGAAAGATGAACATAGCTTCAATTTAGAGCAAGAGAAAATTACAACAAAGGAAAACAATAACCAAGCATAACCATAACTTCTAAAAACTAAGCCTAACACCAAGAGCACTAAATGATCAGCCAATAGTGCCTTTTATAGAGGATTAGGGATACAAAATGACAAGGGGACTGATTAAGAGTAGGTGGATGAGTGGGTGAATGAGTGGAAAATGTCAAATGGCGAGTTGGTGAGTGAAAAATTATTGAGATTCTTTGTCTCCAAAATCATTCAGTGTTGATCTCATAGATGCCACTAGAATGAAGCAATGTGGTCTTCATAAAAGTTGTAGCATTTTGTATCAGCTTTCCAATGCCACCAAGATCAACCAAAAATTCGTTCTACAGCCCAAGATATGACCCATTTACTGTAGACTATTCAGGCCCAGTTTCAGCACCTCTGTTTTGACTTCCAGACCCAATATCACCTCCAAGCTGTCCGAATAAGCTCTTGTGTTCTTCATGAAAGTTGTAGATATGGTCTTATCTTTCAAATATCTAAATTTCAGCCCAAGATAATTCTTACAGCCTGAGTTATGCTCTGATTACTGCACACTATTCAGGTTCCAATCACAAAACCCATGCTCTGACTTCCAAGCCCATTTAGCTTCACTAGATGTCCGAATTTTACCTAGAGCTCTCATGAAAGTTGTAGAGCTCTCTCTTATCTTTCCTACAAGGTAAGATACATAATTTTTACACATCTGGAACTCAAGATATGGAGGAAATATAGAAATAATGTAAGACCAAATAATGCTGGAAAAATCAATTAAGTCCAATTTGAGTCCAAACTTATAAAACATAACCAGGCTTAATCAATTAAGTACATGGAGAGTGTAAATGACTAAAAATGAGGGTTTATTAATGTATAAAATATGTGATCATCACTAATCAAGTCTTGAACTTTCTATCCAAGCTACTCCACGACCATGCATGCAAAAAGGAGGCAAATTCATTCAACTAAATGCATTTGGTCATAATTCTATTCAATATTCATCAAAGCTACCAAATAATTCTCACATTTCTCTCTCCTTGATATCCTATGGCCATACACTAAAAAATAGGAGACAATACTCATTTATTCACTACACTTGTTCATTTGCTCATCATTTTCTCCAAAGAACCAAGAACTAACACAAGAAATTCTTTCATCTTCTTTTCTCCATAGTTTTGGCCAAGTACCATTCTTCACTTTCCAAACTTCAATAATTTCTACCAATATCATTTTTTGAATCCTCTCATCAATCCAAGACACTTTCAAGTTGTGAACTTCTCAAGATACATTCATCTTCACCTTTCCATCAAGCAAAGAACACAAAAGCTCTTATTTTTTCTCCTTGTGTTGCTCACGGCCTCACTCTCTAAAATTACCTTCCAATCACTCATAATTTCATCTAATCACATCACTTGATCCTAAACTTCATTCTAAGCAACTTTCATGTTATGATCAAGACCTAATTTTATCATCTTCAAGCTTGATTCTTGGATTTAAGTTCTAGGGTTTCAAGGTAAAGATCTTGAAACTTGATTTCTTACTTGACTTTTGGAATCCTAAAACCATGTTTGATCTATGGTCATCTTGATCAGGCCTTAAATACTAATTTTTATATATTTGTTTTGATTCTAAGATCTACTTGATGGTGAAAATTTGATACAAAGAGAGAGAGTTATACAAGGAGCTAGGAGGCATCAATCAAGGTAAGAGGAATATTAACCTCATCGGCCATATGTGGTGGTGAGGGAATGGATTTGTTTGTGTTTGTGAGTGGAACATCCATGTGAGGATTTATTCACTTGAATTGTGTGGTTATTGGTTTATGCATGTTTGATTGTGTATATTTATATGATATGGATTATATGCATGAAATTGCCATGGTTGATTTTTAATATATGTGAGTCAATAACTTTGATAATTAAGTATGATTTATATGTGAGATGGTATGATTTTGATTAGATTATTATTGGATGTTTAATATGCTTAAGTATGTTTTAAAGCATGAATATATGATAGTGAAAAATATCATATGAGATATGTGGCATACGATAAGAATCATGTGGAAAGGAAAACCATGTTGTTTTCTAAGAACTAAGGGGTACACGGTTTCCATGAGGATTTTGGAACAAATTATTTGACATATTTTACTAAGTGTGGATTCTAGATGACTAGGAAATAACTAATTGGATTAAAGATTTTTACAAAGGAAAATAAATTGATTTTCGACCAACTTGCCAAGAATTGGTGTTTTTAGATCAAAAATATTTTCTAATGAGTAGTTTTAAAGGATTTATTAATAAGAACTCACTTTAGTGAATTTTGAGATGTAAAAAGAAAGTTAACAAATTATTAGAATTAAAATTACTGTAATTAGAGTATTATGTGAGATAAAAGTAAAAACTTGAAATTTACTGCATATAGCTCGCCCTTTAGGTTTTGAAGAGCATTAGGAAATTTTGAGCTATAATATTCCAAGTTAATCAAAGAAATAAAATTTGTGAAGAAAGTATTACAAAATATTATTTAGAGAAGTTTTAGCAAGGAAATGATTTTTGAGGATGGTTTGGAACTTAAAGTATTTTATTTAAAGTGTTATTGAGAGTAATGAATAAATGTTTTTTGAGATATCTTAAATTAATTTAAATAAGTTACATTTTTATGGAAAATGTTTGGAAATATTTATTAAAGGAGGTTTAGTGAGAAAATGTTGGAAACATTACTAAACGATGACTTTTTAAGGACATATTTGAATTAACGTCCAATTTTGATGGTAAATGAGAAAAGTTTTAATTTAAGCTTAGAATATGATTAAAATATTTTACACAATTAAAAATATGCAAAAAAACTCTTACGCGATTTAAAAACAGTGATTTTAGTTACGCGATTGAGAGGAACAACAAGTTGTGCTGTAGAGTCAAGGTACTATATCTAAGTAGTTGTGGTATTGCATTGTGCTTGGGGGACCGAGGTTCTGGACCCGTGTGGATCTTTGGTATTATGTAGTTGTATGGGCGGTTGATTTAATATCATTGGAAACAGTTCAACGGTGGTTTGGTTTCATTGAACATGCATTTGAGCATTGTACAGTTGATGGTTGTTATGGCGTTTTATGCCTAAAGAGTGGATGGGAACTTACAGGATAGTGGGATCTTAATAGATCCTGGGGGGACGTCAGGGCGTGGTGATTCGCTTTGTGATGATGTTATCACGAGTGTTGATATTATCACGAGTGCTGATGCTAGCACCATATATATACCCCTGGCCGCGATATAAACCGTTTGCAATGCACTAACAGCCTCGACGACACTATTGCTTTTCATGGTCCAGCATAGACTATCTTTTTAGGGGGGACAGATCTTTTGGAACTTTCATCTCTGAATTTGAGTATAGTTCCATGGAATAGTAGGAACTGGTTACATTGTGGAAAATGATGATCAACATACACATCATGCATATGCATAATTAGCATTTACATTATTATGATATAATATTATAGTGATATAATATTATTGTGGTGTTATCATTATGCCTGATATTATGATACAAGTTTATCGGATTATTTACTTATTAAATATGTTATTGTTATATTGTATATTGAATTGTGTTGGAATGTTTGTCGTTCTCTTGCTGCTATATTGGTATGCGATGTAGGGGATCTCACCTTTTTGCTGTATTGTTCTATCTGTTTCTATTTTATGTCTATGTCGGTGAGGACTGCGATGGCGGCAAGGAAGGACCAGCTAAGTTTCTTTAGACTATAGTTTCTTGAAGGCGTTGCTGCTTAGTGTGTTCATCGGGACTCTGAGTATATAGAGTATTGTGGCGATATTACCCTATTCTATAAGTAGGACCCGCCATGGGGTCATTACTTCTTATTTTAAGGTTGCGTAAGTAACGAGACATTCTCGACTAGGGAATCTGTCTTTTGAGAAGAACTTTTGTCTTTAGAGATTGTAAACTTGGGCCAGGTAGAGTTTTATATGGTTTATGTAATGAAGATATTACGAATCCATGTTATTTACAAGAAATGTATTTTATCCAGTATTTATATCTTATGTTTTTCTAATTCAGTAAAGTTTATGTTATTTGCAAAAAAGTAATTTTGAAACTCGTATTCTAGATAATATTAAACATTTTATAACTTGGGTAAAAAATATAAAGGAGTTAGTCTGAAATGTGATACCCTAAGGTGGGTGTTACAAATTCAGTATTTAAAATGCTTGTTGGAACTATGTGGCATATTTTCATGTGCAATTTTTTTTTAAAAAATTTACATCACATGTGTATCTTTATCACATATGTTCTCATTTTCATTCATAGTTATCTTTGTGAATTCAACAAACCCACCAAAATCATTTTTGCTGAAGCATCCACATTATAATACCCTAATACAAAAATCTCGATATAACTAATATATATAAAGATATAAAGCTTTAATCATGTCACTTCTATTCTTACTATCCTTCTAACCCCATATACTTAAACAATTAAATATGGAGAGCCACAATAAAAGTAGGTCATACATATATACATCAAAAGCCTCTAAGGGCATAGTGTTATATATACAACAAACTACAACTCAAAGTAAATTATACAAGAGTTGTCCATACAACAAAAACTAAAAACTATCTAGTCTTGTTGCTCTTTCTTCAATTGCTTATCCCCTTTTAAAAGGTCTTGACCTACTTTTACCATGAAAACACGGAAAACGGTGAGAACATAAAAATTCTCAGTAATATACATGTATTTTGTAACGCCCCTTTTTCTCCCTTAGTCATAATGGGTAAGAAGAAGGAACGTCGCACTATAGTGAAACGACATATAAATGATTATGGAAAATTTGAACATTTTTTTTAACATGAATCTGGTTAAAACTTCCATTTAATGTACATATACACCTATTTATGAATATATCGCGTGATTGAGTTAAAATTAAAAGTTCCTCTTTCCAATAAAACTTCTATCAAAAGGTCAAAGAGAAATCAACGTGGAATGAAACATACGACCATTCACAATATGGATAATTACATACTTTGTACCAGAAATACAAGCCTGTTTAAATTACATTTCTAAAAATATACAAAAGGCAAAATGTGTACTTACCCCAAGAGATACAAATATATACCCACTAACCCAGTAGTACGTTAGGCTCCCTCAAAATAAACAGACAGCCATCAGTAGCCATCAATTAAAACTAACCCTAAGACTGCCTAGAACGAGAAGGAACCGTAGATGGATCCTCCTCAGGGTCCTCGTCGTCCAACGAGACATCCATCGGGACGACAGAACAGCGAGCAGGAGCCCGGCCAGTAGACAAAAAGGAATCCTCATGAGGGGTATAATACATTTCACCCCACATGTCCCTCACGGGCATATAGAACTCCAGTCATACAAAAGCATGAAAATCTAGAATAGGAGCGTCATAACGTCTCCACGCTAAGGACACCGTCACATCACCGTGGTATACACATCGATCAGTCTGCACGTTGATATGCCAGCAGTCCGGACCTCCAAGAAAGTTGATCCGCACGTAGCCAAAAAGTCCACGGAGCCGAAATGACATCCTCAACAACTTCGATCTCAGTTGAGATAAGGCCAGAAACCCTGAAACTCAGTGGTTTCCTTGTCCTCCTCACGAGTGTCTTCTCGAGAGCACACGATCCAACCAAAATACAAAATAGAGAAATTATCGAAAGAGGTGAGATTCCCAACTTTCAGTACCTACATGGCAGCAAGAAAATAAATGGCGTCGAACGCCCACATAAGACACAATTAATACATACAAGTGCAGTAATACCCGAAAGCAATTAACGAGAGTAAAGCAGCAAAGAACAATAGTTAACATTATCCATAGCCAGCTAGTAACATTAGCATTACCAAAAGTCAAATAAATATCACAGTCATGATAGTAAACACATTATCCAATTATAAATGCTCAATGGACCATGTGACTGACAACTCACAATGTAATAAGGGTACCAAAGTTCCCACTCCATGGAGCTAGACGTAAACATTTTCAGAGTGAATGATCAAGGAGTAATACCAGTATATCAGTAGCCTTAAAATACAGTGTGTTTTCTTTCATAAAATTGTTTGCGCAATGACTCATACATGGTACCTCAACAGTTGATTGCGATATAAGATAGCATCTCAGACAAGATCATCAGTGTGTCACATTGGTCTATCCCACAGCCCCAGTGGAGCTACCACTGTCTATTGTGAAACACCCACACCCCAACGTCCCCAGGGTCAACAACATATGACACCTACGCTTAGTCTACTCGCACCCGCACAAAGGTGTTATTCAAACTCCTAGGCAACATGGCCTTCTCAACAATGTCCAACGGACAACACACATGCATGATGACACAATGTCCAATCATGTATGTTCATCAATGATGCATTCAACATAAGCATTGCCTTAATGGCACATAAGCATTAGTCAATGTCCAACATGACATATCAACAATACATTTATTAAAACATTGCCTCAATGGCATTTCATCATTCTTATCTCATTGAGCACTAAATCAATAAGTGCATAACCCACATAGGGAATCACACTTGCATCAATAATTCTCAGTATCAATATATGTTCCTTATTACACACATACCACAGTTTCCATGTCATGGATCCAAGAATTCCATTTTCAAAATCATTTCTTCTCTATCGGTATGAATACATATTCCTATCGCATTTAAGTAAAGTAAAATCCTGGAATCCAGGGTTTTTAGGTTATGTTTGAGTTACAAAGGGCAAAGAACCATAATTTCAATCATTTCCAGCTCAAAAATCTCATTTTTGGGTCTTGGTAATTGATTACATCACCCTGGTAATCGATTACAGTAATAGCAGACTCTCAGTAATCGATTACAATCTCATTGTAATCGATTACGTGATTCCCAGAACCACGATTCGTAACTTCAAGGACACTGGTAATCGATTACCACGGTAATCGATTACCAATTGAGAGAACCTCCGTATCGATTACCCACAAGTTGTAATCGATTACGTGATTCCCAGAAGCACCATTTCGTGACATCAGAGGCTTGGTAATCGATTACACTACTCTAGTAATCGATTACAAGCTAGACAGAATCTCTGTAATCGATTACACATAAGACGTAATCGATTACCAAATTTCCAGAATCATGATTTCGTACCCTTAAGAGCTTGGTAATCGATTACAAGCTCCGTGTAATCGATTACCATGCGTAAACTTGTAGAAAACAGAGTTCTCCAGGTCCTTTAACTCAAACCAAACCAATCATTATCATATTTAATCAACAAGTTACTCAAATATATCTTCAAATCATGTCAGAGGCATCAATAAATCATACAAACCCAACAAAATGCACTATCATGAAGAACAACATAAAAATGAGAGAACTTTGAACATGGATTCAGAAATCAATAACAACACATATACAAGACATTCCCTTACTACCAAGATTGGTTGAAGAGGATCATCTCCCTCTTACCTATTTGGAAGACAACACAAGGTGTTACCTCTTCTTGCCCTAGATTTTCGTTTTCCCCTTCAAGAAGAACACCAATGTGAGTGATTTCCATAATGTCCACTCAAACCATGGAAAAATGAGTTCTTGATCACATAGGTGACCAAGAAAAACGAAAATGAGAAGAAAGTGAATGAAAGGTGAAGACTTTACCTCCAAGCTCAAAGCTTTAGCTTCAATGGTGGATAGTAGAAGAAGAAGAACCAAAGGATGGTCTTGGAATGGTGCAAGAAGCAAGAAATCTTTGATGATGAAGTAAGAAATGGTGAGTGTCTCCAGAAATGGGTGCACGGTGGAGAAAAGAAGAGAAGAGGAGAATAGGTATTTTGGAGTCTAAAGAAACGAGAGTGAAATGGTAAAATAAGGAAAACAATTTAGACTTCCCCCAAATGGGTCATCTGCCGTGGACAAGGAGTGAGGAGGGAAGAGAGAGAAAATGAATTATTTGAGAAATTTCTAAGAAGCTTCCCTTGACAAGCTTAATTAATTTAATCATTCTTTTTGGAATTAAAGCTAATAGATGTGATACAAAGTAGATTTTGGGTAGTAGGATAATGTTTTTAATACATGTTATTGTTTAGTAGACAATTATTACAGTTGATAGAAGTCAGCATTAATTTACTTGACAGATGAAATCTACACAGCGTTTCATTATTATTACTATTAAATTTCTTGAAAAATGTGAAACCTTGCAAATTGTGTCCGGTCTCGGGTTTAGTAAGATCCCCCATCGATGTTTCCATAGTTCAAGGCTTTCGGAGAAAATATCTTATTTCTCCGGTTCTGCTCAGCACATACGTAAAACGAGAAATATATTAAAATATTTCGCATTCTCAGAAAATTCCAGAAAATCATAAATATTTTAGAATGAATTCTGATAGTAAAAAAGTAAATTTTGGGGTGTTACATATTTCATGGTATTCTATAATATAAATTACATATAAACATAATTTGTAACAACATTATACAATCGCTTATATAACTATATAATGTAGAGAAACCTAAACTATCACGATATTACACAATCGCCTATACAACTGTATAATACCAAATAAACTTGGCAAATTGCTTAACTCACCTCATTGCCTAACTTAGGACTTAACTCATCCTAAGGCTTGTGTTAGTAAGTTTACCTCACTTTACTACACTTACACAAGGTTGATCATGTTCCTCATGTTACCTGACAAATAGTTTTGCTCACTACTTTGTCCTTGGTAAAGTGTTGCACAAACACTTTCCTCTCATAATTACCTCCTTAACAAAAAGCTTTACTCGCTACTTTACAATGTTAAGGGGTTTATCTCACTCCCTTAATTAGAAAAACTGCACTATGGTTCCACTTTAACTGGTATAGGAACCAACTCTTAACTAACATTTAATTTCAAACAATTCCTATCTCTAGAAAAGCTTAGAAAACTTAAACTTGTTCTTATATGCTAGGTGGTCATTCCCTTTGTGAAATATCCCTAAAAGTGTTTTAGTACACTTAAGAAAGCATATATAAATGATCCCAACTAGCAGGGAACCTCAAGACATCAAGAATATCATCCTTGAAGATTCTTGGAACTCACACCGTGGTGCCTAGCTCTCGGCCTCTTGTATGCCTTGGCGTGGTTCTCAGTCATGTCGCAGCGCGTGGTGTTTTCTGCT
This sequence comes from Ormosia emarginata, assembly GCA_029884605.1. Classification (NCBI taxonomy): domain Eukaryota; kingdom Viridiplantae; phylum Streptophyta; class Magnoliopsida; order Fabales; family Fabaceae; genus Ormosia; species Ormosia emarginata. The sequence continues at coordinate 18,198,741 of JAQQTP010000079.1, forward strand.
GAATTTTGCAGAAAACAACACTATACATTATTCCATTGGTCTCAAATAATTTCCAATCATATGAACTTGGCTCTTAGGTGATTTCTAGCTTCACTAAGACTTCCTAAATACGTTGTAACACTTTTACAATCTATTGGTTCACTTAAACTTGAGTTAATGATCAAAACCACAAACTCACTTACTTATTGTTTAAACTTCCACTCTAGGAACTATTTGATGTTCTTCCAACACAATCTCATCCAATAATAAGTAATTAACTCATTTCAATCACTGAAAACCAGAACTAACAAGAAAACAAATTTTTAACATCTCAAACCTATTTTCCCATCTTTGTAACCCAACTTCAAACAAAGCAAAGATGAAAGGAGAAGAATGAATTTTTAGGTTAGAAACCCCTATCTTAAGTTCTTGGTGATGATGACTGTTGATCCTTAGCTTTTCCCTTCCCTTTGTTCCTCATTTCTTCTTCCTCCTTAGCCTTCTCTCCTTGGATTTCCTTGGCTGCTGCCTTGCCTTCTATTTCATGAGTGAGATAGAGTAAAAACAAATAAGAATGGAGTGAAATATCAGGAACCAAAGTCAATTTAAGGGGCTGTCATTTATGACCTTGTTTCACTTAAGTACTCAACTGATACTTCCTGATCTGCTAATAACATCGTGATTTTGCTAAATCAAGTTTTTTAACTTCTAACAACTTTAAAATAAATACTAAGATTCATTAAAAATATTATTTCACCATTATCTTAATTTTTCATATCAGCTGCTAGTCAATTTGGCATTAAATACACAACCAGTACGCCTAAAAATACCAAACTAACTCTGATTATTCTCAAATTTTAACTTTATCCTCTTACACCTATTTATGACTTAGAAACAAATCCTCTAGATTTATTTTCCTTTATTTAGCCATTTATGCTACTATCTGAGTCATTTTAAGCTACTTTTCACACTCTATGTTGCAATAAAGTGCCTATACTAACTCAGTTTATCACAAAAATAGACAGACATGTAAAACAAGTGTTATGCTACCTTTGTAACCATAAACTAGTCTAACATGCTAAAAAGAGGCTGTTATATTACTCCACTCCTTTTTAAAATTTTGTCTTCAAAATTGCTTACCTCATATAACAACTTCGAGTAATCTAACTGCATGCGGGACTCTTGCTCCTAAGTAGCCTCTTATGTGCTTGCATCACCCCATATGACCTTCACCAGAGGAATATGCTTACCTCTGAGCTCTTTGACTCCTCTGTCTACAATCCTCACTGGTTGCACTATATAAGACAAATCATCTATTAACTGTATAGATTCATTTCTTATGATGTGTGAAGAATCTAGATTGTACTTTCTAAGTTGGGATACATGAAAGACATCATAAAGGTTTGATAGACTGGGTGGAAGGGCTATTTGGTAAGCTATAGGTCTAACTCTTTTTAGAATTTGGTAGGGACCAATGAAACGAGGGTTTAACTTCTTGGTTCTCAATGCTCTACAAATTCTGGTTGTAGGAGTGACTTTCAAGAAAACATGCTCACCCTATTTGAATTCTAAAGGTTTCCTTTTTCTATCTGCTTAACTTTTTTGCCTACTTTGGGTTATAGTTATCCTATCACTGATTAATCTAATTTGCTCTAAAGTATGTTGTACTAACTCAGGTCCTAGAATAGTTTTCTCTCTAACCTCATACTAAGATAGACCTATACTTCCTTCCATAAAGTGCCTCATACGGTGTTATTCTTATGCTGGTGTGATAACTATTATTGTAGGTAAATTCCACTAAAGGCAAGAGTTTATCCCAAAGCATATCCTCAAGGGTTTGGATAGTTCTCTTTGATTGTCTTTCTATTTGCGAATGGTATGTTGTGCTAAGACTTAGTGTAGTCCCAAAGGCCTTTTGTAAGGCTCCCCAAAATTTAGATGTAAATCTAGGATATCTATCTGAAAATATACTAAAGGGAACTCCATGCAACCTAACTATCTCCTATAAATATATCTGGACCAGTTTATCTAAGGAGTAGTTCATTCTCAATGGCAAGAAGTGAGCAGACTTGGTTAGTCTATCCACTATGACCCAAATCATATCATATCTTAACTAAGTTCTGGGGAAACTTGTCACGAAATCGATTGTGATGTTCTCCCACTTCCATTTGGGAATTGCTAAAGATTGGAGAGGTCCTAAAGGTTTTTGGTGCTATATCTTAACTTTCTAGCACACCAAGCACCTTTTCTCTTCAATCTTCATCCTTTACATTTTCCTTTTCATCCAAAAAGCCACACACTCCTTTTCTCTCATTTTTCTCTTCTTATTTTTCTCCCCATGCTCCATGGCCAAAACACCATTTCCACCCTCCATATTTGGTTTGTTTCAATCAATTACATTTCTTGCATCTACACAATCATATGATGATTTTCTATCTTGTGATCTTCATTCAAATTTCTCATCTTCATCATTTTCCTTCAAGCCCTAACTTGAAGTTCTTGAGTTTTAGGTGTTGATCTTAAAAGTTTGAACCTTCAAGGGCGTTGTTAGAGGTGTTGGACGAAATTTCAAAGGACAAGGAGCTTTCTTTTTGTCATCTCTTTAGATAAGAGAGAGATTTATCCTCTTCAGCCATACATGGTGGTGAGGAACGATTTTGTGTGTATGTGTGAGTAATCCATATGTGGATTCACTCTCTTGTTTATATAATTTAAATGCTTTGTGATTTTTTGGCTTTATTTGATTTCTATTACTTTTGAATATTATGCATGACTTGTTAGAATAGAATGTGATAATTGTTGTATGTTGTATAATATGAATCCCTTAGAAAGGAAAAAAAGAATTTGGTCCCATGGATTTTGTGGCTCACGGCCAAGTAAAAAAAAAAGAGGTCCAAGACAAAATTTTGTATCAATTGAGGATTTAATTAATTAAATGATTTGTAATTCATAAAATGAAGGAAATTTTGGGTTCTTAGACCCTTAAGGTTCACGACTATGTAGATAATTTAAGGCTAAGGAAATCTTGTATCAAGTTGGAACTTAGGTAATTAGAGACATAATTAGGAACTCATAAAATGGAAGAGAGAAGAACAAAATTTTATCCTTACCTCAAGAATTATTTTCGGTCAAAGTGGATAAAAATATGGATTTGCATGATGTTTAAGAACTTAATAAATTAAGTAAGTTTTTATTAAAAACAAAGAGAAGGATTTATTAAACTAAAGTAATATGAATTTGGTGAATTATATTAAGGGATCTTTCCTGGAGGAATTTGATTAAGAAAAAGAAGAGATGTTTTATAAATTGTGCACTTAGATAATTATATAACAAAGGATTGAGTTAAGGATCTTCAAGATGAGAAACAAAATGAATTGAATTTTATAAATTTGAAGGGGATTGAATTTTGGTCATAGAAATGGAAACTAAGTTTGAAGGATAGTTGAACTGGGAGTTATTGACGTATAGCTCATTCACTTGGATTGTGAGCGCATTGGAAGATTTTTGTCCTACAAGGTGGTAGTTAATCAAAAGAATATGGACTTTGTGAAAGATGTTGGAAAGTTGAGCCTAATAGTGGCTATTTTGAATCATGTAATGGATTAATATTCTATTGAGCCTAGTGGTGGCTGTTTTGAATCATGTGATGGATTATTATCCTATTGAGCTTAATGATAACCTATTATGGAAACAAAAATCATGTGATTGATTATTGTTCATACATTGAGTCATGCATCATACCTTGTGAAAGTCCATTGGACTCTATTTTGTTAAGGCTGTATGAGCCTAGGAGATGAATTATACCTTAGTATGAGTGCGAATAGACTAGTGTAGGTCACTTATTGACCTTGGGGGCGTCGGGGCGCAGGTGTTCCATCATGGGCAGTTGGTAGCTCCTCTATGCCGTGGGATAGACCGATGCAAACGCACCGACGATCCAGACAGAGACACTGTCCTATATTGCGATCTTGTGAATAATGTCTTGTATTAGCCATCTTGCGCAATTTGTTGATATTGAAGCACTTGATTTGAGGCTAACGAGATACAAACATGTCTCCTTGATCATTCTCTCTGAATCCGTGTTTAGCTCCATGGAGTAGAAAATTGGCCACATTGTGCATGTGCATAGTCAGTCGACATCTCATTATGGCATTTACATATCTGTCAATTTATCTATAGAATTATCTGTTGATTTATCTGTTGAAATATTTATTGAAATATCTGTTGAATATATATTGAATTACCTGTTGTATGAAATAATGATTTATATGTGTACTTTTGAGCTTGGAATGACATTATTATTATTTGTTGTTTCTGTGCCCCCATGTTAGTATTATTGCTAGATATCTCACCTCTTTATTATGTTATTTTTTTGTATATATATATATATATATATATATATATGCTTGATGAAGACCGAGAAGAAGGTGAGGTAGAAGAATCAGTGGAGGATATCTCTCTCTAAGTGTTTGCGCTTAGGCCAGATCGAGTATTTATGTGGTAGTTGCATATATGTTTTGATTGAGTAAGTTTTATATACTGTATGTACTTGGTAAGTTTTGTTATGTGTATATGTGTGTGTGTGTGTGTATGTGTGTGTGTGTGGAATCTAACTCTCTTTGGAGGAATTTTTTTTGAGTTATGTACTAAATATATTCATTTGTGGCTTATAATTTCCGTATACACATAAAGGTTATATTTGAAAATGCGTCATTAAATTTGGTAGCAGGCCTGAATTTAGTAATTGTGGTGTAATAACAATTATACTATGGCTATTAAGTTTGGGATGTTACACTTTTCTTGGTATGATTTGGTTATGTTTGAGGTTTAAAACAAGATTGTGACTTTGGTTTTCCATAGCTTTTGATAAATGAAAAATAGGTATTTCATGGATGATTAGTTGAATTTTGATTCAACATTGAGGAGTTAAGAGAGTATTTAGAGGTTATAATGTGATTGAAGTATTAGAAATTACTTGAAAAACATGATTAAATGGAAGGAAATTAGTTAGAGAAGATGATGAACAATAGATCATTGGCTTGTCAGCTGGTGCCTAGGCGCCCAGCGACCAGAGAAGAATTTCTGGGCAGTGCCTAGCCAGCACCCAAGCACTGGAAGACTAGCGTCTGAGTGCCAGTCGTGAAGCAGAACAAAGTAGACACCAGTGCCTGGGCGCCTCAGCGCCCAATGCTCATCGCTTAAGCGCCCTTTGGGTAGAAAATGAATTTTTATTCTAGTGCTTGAAAAGTTGGATTTTAATACAATGTAAAGATATTATACGCTATTTTAGATGAAGATAAGTATGAGTAATTTATGAAAAGTGTTATTTTGCATGAGTTATATTATGAATACTAAGATTTGTGATACAAATATGTATTGAATGTAGACATGAAATGGAATCAATGGTATATTGCTTTATAAAGGGTATTATATTATGACTTGAGAATAAAATGACCTGAAATGCATGAGATTTTAGTTTAAAGTGATATATTGTGATGCACTAATGTTGGATTGATGAGAAACACCCTTAAATGCTTGCTATTATATGTTGATGAAAAGTGAGGCCTTGAGCCATGTTATGACATGATGAAGCATAATGTACAAATGGAAGAAACATTATAATAAGATTGTGTATCTTGTAAGAAATGTTGAAATGATATATTGTTTGATAAAAGGAATTAGTTTACTATTTGAGTATAGATGTTGAATGAAATTGATCATGTTGTGAAACAATTGAATATACCTTGTATGGTATGAACGATGTTGACAAGCATAATTTTGGAAGCAATATAAAAAGGAAGGGTAAAGGTAGATTGAGGTTGAGTGAGTCCCTCTCTACAAGCATGTAATGTAATGTATAAATGGAAAGTTGATGATTATAGTTTTGCTTCCCTATTGTGCAAGGAAAAGTAAGATTATGTGAAAAACCTATGAAGTAATGTTTATATAAATAACTTATTGCTTGCTAATTTCCATGTATAAATGGCCGTAAGGCTTGAGCTAAAAGGGAGCTCCTAGTGTGAGGATTATGGGTATTAAGAGTTAATCCTACTATTATGGGAGAAGATAACAATTATACCCAATATGTTATTAAGGGTTAGTCCTACTATTGTGGGAGAAGATAACCACACATACCAGGCAGTGCAAGGAGGATAAGGAACAATAGGGCATCCTACTCCTTCCTACCCAAGATATACAGGGGACAAAAAGGCGTCCCGGAACAAAGGTTTGTTGGAAAGGTGCAAGTGACATGTGTTTTCCAAAAACAAAATCTTTCAAAAACATTGCATATACATACATTAGGATATTCATTAGGCATATTCATAAATCATAAAACATTGTATAAAATGATAACTGTATGGGCAACTGTCTTGTTTTATAATAATTTAAAGATTGATGTATAACTTAAAGGTGTTAATGAAAAAGAATGTTTGTGTTGCTTGCCTCCATAACTGTTATGAATAAATATGCTAATTTATGTAGAATTGCTATGTAGTGATTAAATTATTTTTAGTAATTAAATGAATTGTTTGCTTTGGGAAGGGAAATGACTGAGTTTTGGCTTATGCCACCTTTCCAATGATTAGGTATAAATTGTTTTTCCCCAAAGCAACTAGATTTACCACGTTTTAAAAATTTACCAGTAAGAATTATTAATTCTCACCTTAGTTTTCTGTTTCCATGATAAATCCAGAGTAGGATCCAAGTAAGCTTAGAGCAAGGAGACGAAGAGTTAGTTGAGCTATTTATATAATTATTTTAGCTCTGTATTTACATCAATGGTTCTATAATTAAGTTTATATAATTAGTTTTTCAAAAGTTTGTAATCTCAGATATATCAAGTGGTGTATGGTACAGAGCAAGTTTCCAAATTATGTAAAATGTCTTGTTCTCTTACTTCTGTAAAGGCTCTATATACTTATACGTTGATATCTGTTATATAGGTTTTAATTTATGTTTTAAGTTTTATGTTATAAGTTAGAAGTGACATGCTTAATTCTATTTCTTGAGTATATTGCTAATATACTCCAGTATCTAAGATTATGGTGTTACATTTTGGTATCAGATTAACAGTTCATCACGTCGATCTGGGAGATGAATTGACTATACTTTTGGGCATGTTTAGATGTTTTTGTTTGTGTTGTGCATTCTTTTATCTCAATGTGAGATATATGAATAGAATTGCATGGCAACCTTAGGATTGCATGTTAACAGTTACTAGCACATTGTTATATGATATTGAGACTGGCCAACTCAATATGTAATGTTCTGTGTGAATAGAAAATTATAACACCTCCTAGGCAAATATGGGAGAATAAAAAAGTTATCAAAAAGGGTAATAATGATATATTTGAGATAGTTAGATCGTTAATGAAAGTGATGAGTGAACAAAGCATTATTACTGGAGAACATATATAAATTATTAATAGAATGATGTGGAAGCAGACTAAAGCTATCAATAGCATGATGAAGAAAAGGAGACCAAATCCACTAGTTGAGCAAGTAATAATAGTAAGAAGTCAATACTTTCATGATCTCTCAAAATTCGGAGAACTAAACCCTCTGTCATTCCAAGGTGAGTCTAACTCAATAAAAGCTAAAGAGATGATAAGTGAAAGGAAGAAGATATTTGAGGTAATTAGTTGTCTAGACGAACAAAAGGTGTCGCTCGTTTCTTTTATGTTGAAAGGAGAAGTGGAGCATTGGTGAATGAGTTTGAGACGATTAATGGAAGCTGCTAGTACATAAATGAATTAGAAGGTATTTAGAGTGACCTCTTTGGATAAATATTTCCTGAAGAATAAGCTAGATGACAAGAAATTGAAATTTCTTGAGTTGAAGCAAAGTAATATGTCTATAAGGCAATATAAAGCAGAAGTCTAGTGAATAGTAATGAGTTTTTTTTATGATACTCGAAGTGAAATTATGATTTAGTAAAGTTGAATTGTGAGTTATGGAGTTCACTAGAGATGGTACTTTTAATATGTTTAAGAGAACTAAGATGGTAGGCTCTACTATGAGGGAACAAATTGCTAGTATTAATAAGATTTTGTTATAATGAAGTCAATCCACCACTACAACTGGTATCAAGGTTCCCATGATATCTGAAGCTTAGAGAAGCGAATCAGTTACTAATTGGAAGTCAAATGTTAAAGTTAGATCTTAATTTCCTCAATATAAAGAAAAGCCAACTCAAGTTAGAATATGGGGCCAGAAGTGCACGAAATGTAGAAAGTAATATGGAAATAAGTTGGGTTCGATGAGTTAGTTAGTATGTTATACATGCAACGAAACTAGGATACTATATAAAGGATTCTCCACAAAAATAGAGGGTAGTATGATCTTTCAATCTGTTTTGAGATAAACATTTTTGAAGGTCATAACTTTCGAAGATCTAAATCGAGTTATGTTTTTTGACTATATAATTGTAAAGATATAATGTGGAAATATTTATCATAGTTTGTTGTTGAGTTCCAATTCTTTTCTACATGAGATACGGTGTCGCTAGATACTGTAGAATTAAGAAATTGGTGTAGAAGTGAAAGAGTAGGAAAATGGTCATTTCGAAGTTTTCAGCTGGTGTTTCTATATCATTCTTTTTTAATGAGGTCAAGTGGTAACTCGAATAGAATAGAATAGAAAGTTGTAGGTTTGAGGCATCAATTGGTTGAATTTGTAAGTTTTTTTTAAAGGTACATCAACTGTGAAAGAGAATGACAATTGTATTTTGAATAAGATTCTCATGAGCCATATGTATATTATTGTTATGTTTCTTCAGGTGGAAGCTTGAGGTTCAAGGGCCCTATTTTACATAACACACGGACACACCCACATTAATTTCTAGGTGGTGACAATGTTTTAGTTGTTAAATTTTCTAAAAAGAGGATTTTAAGGAATTTTAGGACTAGTGTTTAAGAAGGTGACGTTCTCTATAAAAAGTTTGGAAAAGAAGAAGGACTCAATAACCTTCTTTGTGAATTGTTTTTTTGATATAATAAAATCATATTCTTCTGAAGATGAGAGGACATCTTACATTAGTCAAATAAGACAATGTTTGAAGCTAGATCGTTATTCATGCATGCTTACATCTTACTAGGTTTTCTCACATTCTGTGAAGACCTTAACACTCAAAATTGACTTGATTACTATAAAGTTTAAATTATTGAAGATGTATATTACTAGAATGAAGATTGCAACATTATGCATGATAAGGAGGAACCGTGTATTCACACGAATGGAATTGGGTTCGTCTTAAATGATTTGGCAATGTTGTGCTCTTGCAATGTAACGGAAGGAAGGGACTCAAAGAATAAATAAATAAATTAGGGAAATTCCTAATCTGGTTGACCTTTTAAGGCAATGGGCAAAGCTGAGAATTGGACTTTAGTCAAGAAGTGTAAAATTATGGAGACTACTGAATCAAAGTTTCACATTAAGTAGGTTATCATGAATCTTCAAAAGAGGAAAAGGATAGACGAAGAGGATGAGAAATGTGATTCTACACCCAGTGATTCACAAAATAGAAATAAGCTAAAATCAAATGGAAACTGTGAAACCTGGATGCTCTAAGTGTGGAAGAAGATAACATGACAACAAAATTTGTTTGGTATACTATGAGTGTGATCAAGTAGGGCACTATGTCTACATATGTCAGTAGAGGCAGAAAGTTATACTCAATCCTAGATTACAAGCTTCAGGAAGGGTATATACTTTAAGAAGGCAATAGGAGGCTCAATCTTCCCTCTCTTTACAAGGTAACTCTCACTAGGATAAAAGAATTTAAAGGTTGGAATGGATGAGATTGATACAATAAAAGGTAACTGATGTGGTTCTCCAAATTGTTAGTACAAAAAGCTAAATTTTGGGAACAAAATTTTTAAAAGGAGGGGAGAAATGTAACATCATGTTTTTAGCATGTTAGACTTGTATATGGTCATAGAGGTACCATAATATGTGTTTAACATGTCTGCTAAATTTTGTGATGTTTTGAGTTAATTTAGGCACTTTGTCGCAACACATAATGTTCAAAATGACTATTTTAACTCAGGAAAATAGCATAAATGCTTAATCAAAGGAAATAAGTATGAAAAATTTATTTCTAGGTCACAAATATGTGAAAGAAGATGCAGTTAAATTTTGAGGACAACTGAAGTCAATTCGATATTTTTAAGGATACTGAGTGAGTGTTTAAGTACCAGTTTAAGGTGCAGCAGATATATAAAATTATGAAAATGATGAAATAAGAATTTAGATGAATCCTATGATTTATTCTAATGTTGTTGGAAGTTAGGAAACTTGATTTTGTAAAATTAAAGTTATCTTAACAGATACAAAGTTTAGCAAAATGACCAAATTACCCTTAATATTCATCTTTTAAAAAACTGAGATTTCATCTCACTTTCTCATCTCTCTTGTGTGTTCTAAGCTACAGAACGGAGGAAGAAAAATAGAGAAAGAAAAGAGGGAGAGGAAGAAGGAGAAAATGGAGGAGAAGGAAAGGGAATCAAGAGACAAAGGCAAAGGTGGAGATTCATCTTCAAGTTTGAGATTGGGGGAACTCTTTTCCTAACTTTTTCTCATCTTTTCCCTTCTCTTGGTTGCATGTTTAATAATGAACAAAATGGGATTTTATGAGATATGAAGCTTTTCTTGGTATGGTTTGGTTATGGTTGAGGTTTAAAATAAGATTGTGACTTTGGTTTTCCATAGCTTTTGATGAATAAAAATGGTTATTTCATGGATGATTAGCTGAATTTTGATTCAAGATTGAGGAGTTAAGAGAGTATTTAGAGGTTATAATGTGATTTAAGTATTAGAAATTACTTGAAAAACATGATTAAATGGAAGGAAATTGGTTGGAGAAAATGATGAACAATTAATCGTTTGCTGGTCTGCTAGCGCCTAGGTGCCAGCGTTTGGGCGCCTAGGCACCCAACAACCAGAGAGGAATTTCTAGGCACTGCCCAACCAGTGCCCAAGCACTCAAAGACTGGCGCCTGAGCACCAGTCGTGAAGCAGAACAAATAGACACTAGTGCCGAGGCATCTAAGCACCCAATGATTAGTGGTTAAGCACCAATCAGGCATAAAATGAAATTTTATTCTAGTGCTTGAAAAGTTGGATTTTAATGCAATGAAATGATATTGTATGCTATTTTAGATAAAGATAAGTATGAGTAATTTATGAAAAGTGTGATTATGCAAGAGTTATATTATGATTACTAAGATTTGTGAGATAAATATGTACTTAATGTAGACGTGAAATAGAATGAATGGTATATTACTTTATGAAGGGTATTATGTTATGACTTGAGAATAAAATGACTTGAAATGCATGAGATTTTAGTTTAACGTGATATATTGTGATGTACTAATGTTGGATTGACGAGAAACACCTTTAAATGCACTATTATATGTTGATGAAAAGTGAGGCCTTGAGCCATGTTATGACATGATGAAGCATAATGTACAAATGGATGAAGCATTATAATAAGATTGTGTATCTTGTAAGAAATGTTGAAATGATATATTGTTTGATAAAAAGAATTAGTTTACTATTTGAGTATGGATATTGAATGAAATTGATCATGGTGTGAAACATTGAATATACCTTGTATGGTATGAATGATGTTGACAAGCATACTTTTGGAAGCAATATAAAAAGTGTAACACCCTCCTTAGTGCATCACATTTCCTACTACTAACTTATAATCTTCAAATCAATTCATAAAAGGTTTGAGTTATAAAAGGTGGGTTTCAAAATTTCTTTTTTTTTTGTAGAAACATAAACTTACTGATATTTATAAGTAATACTGAAAAATAGATTTAAACTGATTAATATACATTACAGATACCACATAATATTTAACAATTATTCAAGAAATATAAAACTTACAGACTCAACTTTAAACAGTAGCAAACCCCATGACGGGTTCTACTTAATAGCACAGTAAAACACTAACGAGAATACTCAGCATACTTATTCTGTTTTGTATCCATCTTGATGCCTCATATATCTGTTCCTCCTCAAAACTGCACACTAACCAGTCCGAGATGGTCACTCCTCGATGCTGTCACCGAACTCAGAATATCTACTTCCTGTCACGTCTAAGAAACTCGTTCCATCTACTATACAATTTTAACAATACAAGCACAACGAAACAATATAACAAATAGGTGAGATCACCTACGCCAATACTAATATGGTAGCATAGAGATAACCCAAACAGCACACCATACAGATATATCATACCATAATTACAATTATGTCATCATCATAATGTATAAAATAACAATAATTAAAATAATGCCATTAACATTATTTATCATCATCATCATCCAACATTCATTAATTATTATATCACATAGATATAAATATTCAACATTTACAATAATGCCCTCAATTATTATCCAAGTATTCAATAGTTCAATTATCATAACCAATACTCAATAATGATGCATATGTTATGCATGTGCACATAGACTCAATGTCCTACTCCATGGAGGTTTTCACAATTTAGAGAAGAATGCTCTAGTGAATTGCCCAGCCTTAGCCCAACAGACAATCTCCAGTCTTCGAAAAGAATCGTGTTATTGTCGGGTAACATCAATGTGTTGCAATGGACTGCATCGCCAAGTGGCACATGGTCATTTTGCCAATTAACATCCACTGGTCGACCGCCGCGCCTTGACGCCCCCAAGATCCATCATAGACCTCACTTTTCAATTCTCATTCCCTCTTCAACCACAAGGGTCACAATAGCATCAACTATTAATTTTTGTTCAATGCACGAATATCTCAATGCAATTTTGTTCAATTTCATTATATGCCTCAATGCATATTTTTCCAATGCATGTATAATGCACCAAATGCCAATCATAGGCAAAATTCATCATTTTCTGATACAGTATCCATTCACTGGTTCAACAGTAATCATACTGTATATTCAATAGCGAAATCATATTATCGCGTTTTCAAAGTCGCAAAACACTTTTGTTGTGTTTTCACAATCACGCAACATTTCTTTTACGTTTTCACAATTTCGCAACGTTTCTGTTACGTTTTCAAATCGCGTAGCGATTTTTCATCGTTTCTCAATCACGTAAAAATATTCCATCATTTTTCAATCACGAAGTGATTTTTCAACATTTTCTCAATCATGTAAAAATATTCCACCATTTTTAAATCACGTAGTGATTTTTCAACAATATCTCAAACGCATAAAAATATTTAAATGCTTTCCAAACTGCGTAGAAATATGTCAACATTTTTCAAATCGTGTGGAAATATTTAAACATTTTTCAAATTACGTAGCTTAAAAATCACGTTTTGAAGTTACGTAAAACATTTTTCACCATTTTACAACTTCGTAAAATATTCCTCAACATTTCATACATTATTTTGGACTTTCAAACAAATCAATGTCATTTCCAACATCATTTTTCACATTTTCTCCTTTAAGAAATCCTTTCATCAAAATAATATGACTTTTCACATTATTTTCTCCATTTTCTTACTCAAGAAAATCCTTTTCACAATATATTCCACAAATTCACCATTTCATTGAATTAAATCAATGTTTCTCACTTAAAATTCCCTAACACGCTCCAAAACCCAAAGGATGAGTTTTACGTTAGTAAATTTTCAAGTCACCATTATATTCTCCATTTTTCTCAAATCAATTCCAAAATCAATTCTCTTCAAAATAAATTGAGGTTCAAACACTTTCAACCTCTCTTTTTCTTTCATAACCAAAATTTCTATTTCTCATGTGATAAACACTCTGATTCCATTTCCAAAATCCTTGTACTAAATCAAATTATATTTCCACTTTGAAATCACTTTGTTTTCATAAAACCAAAACATTACAAGCTTTCAAAACTATGGACCTGGCCATTGAAACCATCAATTATTTTTCCTACTAAATCAATTAAGTACCATTCTTGTTTTTACACAAACAAAACCATTAAAATTTTCTTCAAAAACCGTGAACACTTAGTCTTTAAAATCAAAGAATTTGTTCGTTTTCATTTCCACTTTCTTTGCAAATCCTTAAAATTATCAACGTATTAATCATAATTAGTAAAATACTTAGAATCTCTTGCTCCTAAAATTAGTTTAAGGCCGTGATGCCTCTATGGTTCTTTGGAACCAAAAATTATTTTCCTTTCCATCATCACATCATGGCAATCATATACATATTCATCGTATATATGTTTAAAACATACCATAAAAGCAATGAAACATCATACTAAGCATGCAAGCACAAATAAACCATGCTAAGCACATAAACCACATAAACACATAAACACCCACAAATAATTACATGACCATGGATATGAATCCTCACATGGATTCACCATCCATCAAATACACAACCATCTCTCACCACCATACTAGGTTAGTGAGATGAATCTCCCTCTTACCTCTTGAAGAACCTCAAAAGCTCCTTGTTTTGCTTCTTTTTCCAAGTCCTTTAGCACCAAAGGTTTCTTAAACACACAACAAAACGTATATTTATTAGCATATCAAGCTTGAACAAGAGGAACCATGGATCAAACATGGCTTTGAACATGAAAAAGAGATAAGAAATGAAGTTTCCTTACACTTCACCAAAAAAATCCTATAACTTTGCTCTTGAAGAAAGTCCTTGAAGATGAAAGATTTAGAACTTGCTCCAAACTACAAAGTGTCTTAGAATGAGGTATAGATTCAAGAAATAAGGTTGGTTGAAATTAAAGAGTGATGGAAGATGATCATAGAGGTCTTGGCCAAAACCACCATGAAGAAGAGATGGAGAGAAAATTTTGATAACTTAGCTTCTTGAAAATGAATCAATAATGACTAAGGTGACTAATAATTGTCTTCAACTTTGCTTTAGCTTCTAATTCATCACCAAAAACCATCCCCCCCTCTTCATTCTTCTTCAAAATGTGACCAATCTCCTAGCCACCATTTTAGGCAATCTTAACCATTGATTAGATAAATGGTTAGGATTAAAGTAGCTTGTAGGTTTAGCTTTAGATAGAAGACTTAATCTAGGCCATTGAATCTTTTCTCCTTGAAATCCTAGCCATTAGATGTATCTCCAAAATGAAGGGTCAAGATTGCTCCTTCAAACTTTACATCCAAGGGTCATAAATGGTCCTAGCCACTTTATAAGACTAAATCTCCACCGTCAATTAAATCAAGATCAAGTCTCCACCGTTGATTAAATCAATGGTGGATATCCAAACCACCAATGTTGACTAAGCAATACAATATTTATTTTTATATCTGCTATAACCCTACGAACAATATTTTTACTGTATTTTTATCACCCGATAATTAAATACAGTACAAAACACAGTAAAAGAAAATTTTAAAAACTATTTTCGGATTCAGGTTTAGTAAGATCCCCCGTCTCTGTCTTAACAGTACAAATTTTTCTATTCGCAGAAAAATATTCACTTTTCAGGACTCACCCCGGGCTCACATAAGACCACCAAGGCCCACAGACAACCCAAAAATAATAAGAGAAATATAAAAATTTCATAATCATCCATAAAATCATAAAAATTATAAAATTCATAAATATCAAATCAAATTACGTAAAATAATTAAGACTTAACAGTAATAATTAAATTACATAAAATTTTCCCTGGCCCAAAAATTATTATTTTCTTGACACGGAGTAAATCACATAAAATGATCAAATGTACTCACAGAATACTAAAAATAATCTTACAGTACACAAAAATCACTAAACAGTAAAATTTTGTTAACTGTCAAAATTACTGTCAAATAGTTAGGAAATTTGGGGTGTTACAATACTCCCCCTCTAAAAAGAAGTTTCGTCTCGAAACTTAATAAACTTGATTTCACACCTTCATAATAAATATAGATATTACTCTTGTATCTTTTCTTCTAACTCCCATGTTGCTTTACCGCTTACAACATTCCCGATTATTTAAACCAATGAAATATCTTTGCCTCTCATTTCAACTTCTCCTGATCAAACAAATATCTCAGACTCCTATGATTACTGAAGACATTAAATGTTACTCTATAAAGAAAGTATATCCATACTTCTAATACCAACACAGTGGCTACCAACCTCCATTCATGCGTAGAATAGTTTTTCACATGTAACTTCAATTTCCTTGAAACATACGCTACAACTCTTCTATTCTGCATAAGCACACATCTTACACTCCGATATAACACATCACAGTACACCTCTAATGTTTCACTAGGATTAGATAGAACTAATACCAGAGAAGTAATCAAACACATTTTCAACTCCTGATGAATCAATCATAATCCCTTCTTTAAAATTACGAGACCCAAAAATTGAACTTCATCCAACTAGAATTCACATCTTGACTACTTAGCATATAATTGCTTCTCCTTTAGAATTTGGAAAATCACACTGAGATGTTCAGTATGTTCCTCATGATTTCGATAATAGATCAGAATGTCGTCAACAAAGATAATGACAATTCTGCCTAGATAAGGACGAAAAATTCTACTCTTATAATTTATAAATATTACAAGAGCATCCGTCATTTCGCACAACATCACTTAAAATTTCCTTGTCCTCGTATCGCTTCATTCTCCTGCCTTTGCTCTTAACAGGAAGTGTCTCACACATTGTGTTCTCTTTCTACAACACTGTATCTGATACTATGACATGGATCTAAATAGGAATATCCTTTCTTGCAATTTCAATATATGAAAGAACATTATAAAAGATAGCCAAACCATCTAATGTGTTACCGGACATATCCAATAAAGAATTTGATATAACCCGATTTTAAGAACAAATTTTTTGGAATACTAACACTTTATTGAGACAATCTCATAGGATATGGTTGGAAAATAACCAATCTGTGTCAAAGATCACATCTATTTATGAAAGAGATAAACAGATCAAACTAACACAAAATTTTGATCGATAACAACAATAGGATAATTTGAATAACTTGAGTAGCACGATAAGCTAGTAACAGAAACAGACGTAAACAAGTCAGAAGATAACGAAGACACAGATAACTCTAATTGATCTACACGATCATATGCCATAGAAGAATAGGTTACCTCCAGAATTATACAGGACAGTCAAAGGATCACTTTTTGTGACACAATCTTCTTTGCTTAGGTCTTCCGTCTGGGGTACTTTTGCTCCACTTAGAGAATCAACATTCCATTTGTAACGCCCCTTTTTGAGAGGGAACGTCACATTGTCAAATAAAAGAAAATGCAAAAAAGTAAAGTTTTAACAAATCAAGGCCCGGTTCTTTAGTTTAAGTTTAACTTGTTCGATGCTTAAGTACGTGAGCAAAAACAGTAGTATATTTTTTTTTCGATAATCATTTTAACAATGCGGAATATGAATGACGGTAAAGAATAAAATAGTAGACAAAATTCACATCTGAATAACATGCATATATATATATATATATATATATATAATGTGCTGACATCAACTATACTCAGATACAAGCCTGAAATATCCAAAAAGCAAAACTATACATGCCCCAAAGGATTATACAAATATACCCCAGAGATATCAAAATATACAGCCCACCAAAAATAATACATCAGGCCCCCAAAATAAAACACTGGTAGCCATCAGTAGCTGCCAGTAAAATCAGTCCCTCAGATGAGGAGGGACCGTATTCGGGTCCTCAGCAGGATCCTCCTCTTCAGAGGAAACCTCCATGGGAACCACGGAATCCCGAGCAGGAGCCCAAGTAGTAGAGTCAAAAGAATCCTCCTGTGAGGTGTAATAACGGTCACCCCACATCTCCCTAATGGGCAGATAAAACTCTAGACGTAGGCTGAGGTGGCAGGTAAGGATAGGCGCCTCATGACGTCTCCAGGCCAAAGCAATCGACACGTCACCCATGTAGACGCAACGATCAGAACTCAGGTTGATGTGCCAGCACTCTGGCCCTCCGAGGAAGGTCAGACGCACGTCGCCCAGAAATCCGCACATGCATGCCTCCATCATC
Organism: Ormosia emarginata; assembly: GCA_029884605.1. NCBI lineage: Eukaryota > Viridiplantae > Streptophyta > Magnoliopsida > Fabales > Fabaceae > Ormosia > Ormosia emarginata. The sequence goes on from JAQQTP010000079.1 coordinate 18,216,716, forward strand.
TCAATAGAAGCTAATCTTGTTCGGACCAGAAGTCGAGAAACTCGGGATCTTCCGTCTCCTTGCCGTCGTCTTCGATCAATACAGTACACGCACATACAGCAAGTAATGGAGATACAAGAAAGAGGTAAGACATCCTACCATCATTACCAATTATAGCAGCCAGAAACAAAATGGCGCAACGTGCCCAATTAACAATCCAAAACAACATATCCAAATAATAAGCAGTAAATCCAATAGTCAGCAAATAAGCAGTTCCAGGCAGATAATCATTATAGTAATAATCAAACTAGTCATAGTTACAGAAAATAATGATTAACAATGACAGAGTATATCATGAGACACATGCATGCTTTCCTGAATTCCTACTCTATGGAGCTAGCCTCAAACAATCGGAGAGAAAGATCAGGAGACGTGTCTGTAACTCGGCTGCCGCAGCCAAAGTGCTATTCATTAATAATTTTCACGTGCACATCAGGTATTGTACAGACAATCCGCGCTCGATCATGATATAGGACAGTGTCAAGTCCGGATCGTTAGTGCGTTTGCATCGGTTTGCCCCACAGGCAGAGGAGCTACCAACTACCCATTGTGGAGGACCCACACCCCGACGCCCCCGAAGTCATAACAAGACCCACACTAGTCTACTCGCATCCGCACAAAGGTGTGTTCAATCTCCTAGGTAACTTGGCCTTACAACAGTCCACAGGATATTCACAATGCATAAAACTCTATGCATGAATATGCATGATTCACAATTTCATACCATTCCATAATATGCCATCATTGGCCAAGATAAGCATCAATATACGAATGGTCACTCACATGGACCCATAACATTATAATATAGAGATCAAATCAAGCGGTGCATTCTTAGGTCCATTATGAATCCTAACTTAGAATTGTTTCCCTTTTCAAGGTTCATGTACAATCCAATGCTTACAATTAGTTAAATCTTGCAAGGCAATTTAATTTCTCATAACTTGTAAATTATTTTAAGCTCTTAGGCCTCACTCTCTCTTGTTCTTCACTCACTTGAAATTTCCTAAGTCTTATGACAATTTCATTCTTAGTCCTTTAAAATTTACATAATCTTTAATTATGTTAAATTCTTCCGATTCATTTATTATCCAACTCATTACATAGGTTTCTAATTACCTAATTACTCATGCTTCCAAGTTACCAAAGTCACAACATTAAGCCCCAAAAGGCCTTAGAGGCCATGGCCTCACAAGGGTTTCATTTCCAAATCTTTTCAAGTCATCACATTACATGTCATTCTCTTAGTTCATTTAATTGTTCACTTGTTAAATTAGCTCACCAAGAACCCTAATTTCTTGGCCTAAAACCGTAGCCTCCCTAGGAATTTCCATTCCAAATTTTTCTTCCATTCAATTCCATTTTATCCATTGATCAATCTAAGTCTTATGCTAGTTACAACTTAATCACAAATTTACCTAAATTCTAGCCTAAAACCGTGGCCCTCCAAGAAGGGTTCTCAAATATTTTTCTTCCATTTTCAATCACAAAATCTAATCCAATACACCATTGAACACAACAAACCAATCCAATAGCATAAACAAAATAAAATCAACACACAAGCATACTAATTACAAAATCAAAGAATAACCCTCATTAGGGTTTTTCTACAAATGGCAAAATCAAAGTTCCTAGATGCTAAGAGAGGTTGAGGAGGAGTGTTTTCCTCTTACCCAAGTGAAGAGAACAAAAGAAACACCAAGGAATCTTCTTGCAATTTTCGAATTTGCACCTCCAAGAACCCTAGAAATTTCAACTTTGTTAAATCAATACCAAAGCTTGAAAAATAAGCCATAGATGGTCACCAAGGAGACCATGACCACGAAAATGGAGAGAAAGGAAGAGAGGTCTTGAAACTTACCCAAAAAGCTCAAAGCTTGAAGCTTGGAGAAAGTGTTGAAGATGATAGATTTTCAAGAAACTTCAAGAAGGAAAGGTGTTTAGAATGATGAGAGGATTAAGGAAATGTGGTTGGTTTAAATTTTTGTGATGGATGAGTAGGGAAGAAGAAGGCTGGCTGTAGCAATGGAGGGGAGAGAAGGAGGAGAAGAAAAATGGAGAAAGAAGAAGAAAGGGTAGAGAGAGAAAGCTTTGGTAAATTATGAATTTGTGTGGTAAAATTAATTAAATGAAAACCAAACATTTCCCCCCAAAAAATGGGTTGCTGCCGAGTTGAAGAGAGAGAAGAGGGAGAGTGTGTGTTGGCTTCTCTTGGAAGCCAAGGGCCATTTGGTCATTGTTTGGTCAAAACTTCTCAAAGAAACTTTGATTATTTAACATTAAATTTGAATTAAAGTGAATGGATTAGACATAAAGTAGATTGCATTGGGATAATGTGATAGGGTTTTTATTACATGCTATTATCCAATGGATAATAGTTACAGTTGACAGAAGTCAGTATTTAATTAATCTGACAGATAAATTTTTTGCAGTATTAGTTTGTTTTATCTGTTAAGATTTCTTGAAAATTATGAAACCTCGTAAACTGTGTCAAGCCTCGGGTTTAGTAAGATCCCCCGTCGACATGTCCATAGTCCAAGGTTCTCGGAGGAAACATCGCGTTTCTCCAGTTCTGCTCAGTGCGCACGTAAAACGAGGAGCATATTAAAATATTCATCGTTTCCGAAAAATTCCCGAAAAATTCTAAAAAATTACAAATATTATAAAATGACTATTCGTCATATAATTTTCTAATTTTTGAAGCATTACAGTCGTTTTCCCGACTCTGCTCAAGTTTTGCGCAAAATGAGAAATATATTAAAATATTCATCGTTTCCGAAAAATTCCAAAAAAATTCACATAAATCACAAATATTAGAAAATGACTATTGGTGGTGAAATAATTAATTTCCAGAGCGTTACACTGACCTCAGCAATTCTCAGCTCAGTGTGCATGCAAAACGAGGAATATATTAAAATATTCGACGTTTCCAAAAAATTCTAGAAAAATTCCTAAAAATCAAGAATAATATAAAATGATCATTTATACTTAAATAGATATTTTTCGGGATGTTACACCATTCTACTTGAGATATCGAAGCACGTTTATTACTAACAGATGACTTCGTCTTTCTTTGTCTATCACAAGTCATGGTCCTCTGTTCCTGTTGCACCAGCACGTCAGTTGTCCTCCGCATTGCTCTCGTAGTTGCAATTATATTTTTAGCACCACATTCTGATTCCACACGCATACGTCTACCACGACCCATTTCCTTTCTTCGAAGACGGACGAATCAAGATACAATGGAAACTAGATGTAACCATTTCAAACAAACATTGTTTCCTTTCGGAAATCAAAACACACAGAGAACACAACACAAGCAAAATAGACTTAACCACAAACCCCAAAAGACTCAAACTGTGCTCTGATACTAACTAATGTAACACCCTCCTTAGGGCATCACATTTCCGACTACTAACTTATAATCTTCAAATCAGTTCATAAAAGGTTTGAGTTATAAAAGGTGGGTTTCAAAATTTTTTTTTTTTGTGGAAACATAAACATACTGATATTTATAAGTAATACTGAAAAATAGATTTACACTGATTAATATACATTACAGTTGCCACATAATATTTAATAATTATTCAAGAAATATAAAACTTACAGACTCAACTTTAAACAATAGCAAACCCCATGACGGGTTCTACTTAATAGCATGGTAAAACACTAACGAGAATACTTAACATACTTATTCTGTTTTGTATCCATCTTGATGCCTCATATATCTGTTCCTCCTCAAAACTGCACACTAACTAGTCTGTGATGGTCACTCCTCAATGCTGTCACCGAACTCAGAATATCTACTTCCCGTCACGTCTAAGAAACTCGTTCCATCTACTATACAATTTTAACAATACAAGCACAACAAAACAATATAACAAAGAGGTGAAATCACCTATGCCAATACCAACATGGTAGCATAGAGATAACCTAAACAGCACACCATACAGATATATCATACCATAATTACAATTTTGCCATCATCATAATGTATAAAATAATAATAATTACAATAATGCCATCAACATTATTTATCATCATCATCATCTAACATTCATCAATTATTATATCACACATATATAAATATTCAATATTTACGATAATGCCCTCAATTATTATCCAAGTATTCAATAGTTCAATTATCATAACCAATACTCAATAATGATGCATATGTTAAGCATGTGCACATAGACTCAATGCCCTACTCCATGGAGGTTTTCACAATTTCGGGAAGAATGCTCTGGTTAATTACCCAGCCTTAGCCCAACAGATAATCTCCAGTCTTCGAAAAGAATCGTGTTATTGTCGGGTAACATCAATGTGTTGCAACGGACTGCATCGCCGAGTGGCACATGGTCATTTTGCCATTTAACATCCACTGGTCGACCGCCGTGCCTTGATGCCCCCAAGATCCGTCATAGACCTCACTTTTCAATTCTCATTCCCTTTTCAACCACAAGGGTCACAATAGCATCACCTATTAATTTTCGTTCAATGCACGAATATCTAAATGCATTTTTGTTCAATTTCATCATAGGCCTCAATGCATATTTTTCAATTTCATCATATGCCTCAATGCATATTTTTCCAATGCACGTATAATGCACCAAATGCCAATCATAGGCAAAATTCATCATTTTCCCATACAGTGTCCATACACTGGTTCAACAGTAATCATACTGTATATTCAATAGCGAAATCATATTATCGCGTTTTCATAGTCGCAAAACACTTTTGTTGTGTTTTCACAATCGCGCAACATTTCTATTACGTTTTCACAATTTTGCAACATTTCTGTTACGTTTTCAAATTGCGTAGTGATTTTCCATCGTTTCTCAATCACGTAAAAATATTCCATCATTTTTCAATCACGAAGTGATTTTTCAACATTTTCTCAATCACGTAAAAATATTCCACCATTTTTAAATCACGTAGTGATTTTTCAACAATATCTCAAATGCGTAAAAATATTTAAACGCTTTTCAAACTGCGTAGAAATATTTCAATAATTTTCAAATCGCGTGGAAATATTTACACGTTTTTCAAATTGCGTAGCTTAAAAATCACATTTTTAAGTTACGTAAAATATTTTTCACCATTTTACAACTTCATAAAATATTCCTCAATATTCCAAACATTATTTTGGACTTTCAAACAAATCAATGTCATTTCCAACATCATTTTTCACATTTTCTCCTTTAAGAAATCCTTTCCTCAAAATAATATGACTTTTCTCGTTATTTTCTACATTTTTTTACTCAAGAAAATCCTTTTTACAATATATTCTACAAATTCACCATTTCATTGAATTAAATCAATGTTTCTCACTTAAAATTCCCTAACGCCCTCCAAAATCCAAAGGATGAGTTTTACGTTAGTAAATTTTCAAGTCACCATTATATTCTCCATTTTTCTCAAATCAATTCCAAAATCAATTGAGGTTCAAACACTTTCAACCTCTTTTTTTATTTCATAACCAAAATTTCTATTTCTCAAGTGATAAAACACTCTGATTCTATTTCCAAAATCCTTGTACTAAATCAAATTATATTTTCACTTTGAAATCACTTTATTTTCATAAAACCAAGACATTACAAGCCTTCAAAACTATGGACATGGCCATTGAAACCATCAATTATTTTTCCTACTAAATCAATTAAGTACCATTCTTGTTTTTACACAAACAAAACCATTAAAATTTCTTTCAAAAACCGTGAACACTTAGTCTTTCAAATCAAAACATTTGTTCGTTTTCATTTCCACTTTCTTTGCAAATCCTCAAAATCATCAATGTATTAATCATAATTAGTAAAATACTTAGAATCTCTTGCTCCCAAAATTAGTTTAAGGTCGTGATGCCTGTATGGTTCTTTGGAACCAAAAATTGTTTTCCTTTCCATCATCACATCATGGCATACATATACATATTCATCATATATATATTTCAAGCATACCATAAAAGCAATTAAACATCATACTAAGCATGCAAGCACAAATAAACCATGCTAAGCACATAAACCACATAAACACATAAATACCCACAAATAATTACACGACCACGGATATGAATCCTCACATGGATTCACCATCCATCAAATACACAACCATCTCTCACCACCATACTGGGTTGGTGAGATGAATCTTGCTCTTACCTCTTGAAGAATCTCAAAAGCTCTTTGTTTTGCTTCTTTTTCCAAGTCCTTCATCACCAAAGGTTTCTTAAACACACAACAAAACATATATTTATTAGCATATGAAGCTTGAACAAGTGGAACCATGGATCAACCATGGGTTAGAACATGAAAAAGAGATAAGAAATGAAGTTTTCTTACACTTCACCATAAAAATCCTATAACTTTGCTCTTGAAGAAAGTCCTAGAAGATGAAAGATTTAGAACTTGCTCCAAACTACAAAGTGTCTTAGAATGAGGTATAGATTCAAGAAATAAGGTTGTTTGAAATTAAAGAGTGATGGAAGATGATCATAGAGGTCTTGGCCGAAACCACCATGAAGAAGAGATGGAGAGAAAATTTTGATAACTTAGCTTCTTGAAAATGAATCAATAATGACTATGGTGACTAATAATTGTCTTCAACTTTGCTTTAGCATCTAATTCATCACCAAAAACTGTCCCCCCTCTTCATACTTCTTCAAAATGTGACCAATCTCCTAGCCACCATTTTAGGCAATCTTCACCATTGATTAGATCAATGGTTAGGATTAAAGTAGCTTCTCCTTGAAATCCTAGCCATTAGATGTATCTCTAAAATGAAGGGTCAAGATTGCTCCTTCAAACTTTACATCCAAGGGTCATAAATGGTCCTAGCCACTTTATAAGACTAAATCTCCACCGTCGATTAAATCAAGATCAAGTCTCCACCGTTGATTAAATCAATGGTGGATATCCAAACCACCAATGTTGACTAAGCATTACAATATTTATTTTATATCTGTTATAACCTATGAATAATATTTTTACTGTATTTTTATCACTCGATAATTAAATACAGTACAAAACACAGTAAAAGAAAATTTTAAAAACTATTTCCGGATTCAGGTTTTGTAAGATCCCCCGTTTCCGTCTTAACAGTACAAATTTTTCTATCCGCAAAAATTTTTTTACTTTTCGGGACCCATCCCGGGCCCACATAAGGCCACTTGGGCCCACAGACAGCCCAAAAACAATCAGAGAAATATAAAAATTTCATAATCATCCATAAAATCATAAAAAATTATAAAATTCGTAAATATCAAATCAGATTGCGTAAAATAATTCAGACTTAACAATAATAATTAAATTACATAAAATTTTCTCCGGCCCGTAAATTAATATTTTCTTGACACGGAGTAAATCACACAAAACGATCAAATGTACTCACAGAATACTCAAAATAATCTTACAGTACACAGAAATCACTAAATAGAAGAATTCTGTTAACTGTCAAAATTACTGTCAAATAGTTAGGAAATTTAGGGTGTTACAATACTCCCCCTCTAAAAAGAAGTTTCGTCCTCGAAACTTGATAAACCTGATTTCACACCCTCATAATAAATATAGATATTACTCTTTTATCTTTTCTTCTAACTCCCATGTTGCTTTACAGCTCACATCATTCCAGATTATTTTAACCAATAAAATATCTTTGCCTCTCATTTCAACTTCTCCTGATCAAACAGATATCTCAGACTCCTATGATTACTGAAGACGTTAAATGTTACTCCATAAAGAAAGTATATCCATACTTCTAATACCAACACAGCGGCTACCAACCTCCATTCATGCGTAAAGTAGTTTTTCTCATGTAACTTCAATTTCCTTGAAACATACGCTACAACTCTTCTATTTTGCATAAGCACACATCTTAAACTCTGATGTAACGCATCACAGTACACCTCCAATGTTTCACTAGGATTAGACAGAACTAATACCAGAGAAGTAATCAAACACATTTTCAACTTCTGACGAATCAATTGCAATCCCTTCTTTAGAATTACGAGACCCAAAAATTGAACGTCATCCAACTAGAATTCACATCTTGACTACTTAGCATATAACTGCTTCTCCTTTAGAATTTGGAAAATCACACTGAGATGTTCAGTATGTTCCTCATGATTTCGAGAATAGATCAGAATGTCATCAACAAAGATAATGACAATTCTGCCTAGATAAGGACGAAAAATTCTACTCATATAATTTATAAATATTACAAGAGCATTCGTCATTTCGCACAACATCACTTAAAATTTCCTTGTCCTCGTATCGCTTCATTCTTCTACCTTTGCTCTTAACAGGAAGTGTCTCACACATTGCGTTCTCTTTCAACAACACTGTATCTAATACTATGACATGGATCTAAATAGGAATATCCTTTCTTGCAATTACAATATATGAAAGAACATTATAAAAGATAGCCAAACCATCTAATGTGTTACCGGACAGATCCAGCAAAGAATTTGATATAACTCGATTTTAAGAATGAATTTTCCAGAATACTAACACTTTATTGAGATAATCTCATAGGATATGGTTGAAAAATAACCAATCCGTTTCAAAGATCACATCTATTTATGAAAGAGATAAACAGATCAAACTAACACAAAATTTTGATCCATAACAACAATAGGATAATTTGAATAACTTGAGTAGCACGCTAGGCTAGTAATAGAAATGGACGTAAATGAGTCAGAAGATAACAAAGACACAGATAACTCTAATTGATCTACACGATCATATGCCATAGAGGAATGGGTTATGTCCAGAATTATACAGTACAGTCAAAGGATCACTTTTTGTGACACAATCTTCTTTACTTAGGTCTTCAATCTGGGGTACTTTTGCTCCACTTAGAGAATCAACGCTCTATTCTACTTGAGATATCGAAGCACGTTCATTACTAACAGATGACTTCATCTTTCTTTGTCTATCACCAGTCATGGTCCTCTGTTCCTGTTGCACTAGCACCTCAGTTGTCCTCCGCATTGCTCTTGTAGTTGCAATTGTATTTTTAGCACCACGTTCCGATTCCACACGCATACGTCTACCAAGACCCATTTCCTTTCTTCGAAGACGGACGAATCAAAATAAAATGGAAACCAGATGTAACCATTTCAAACAAACATTGTTTCCTTTCAGAAATCAAAACACACAGAGAACACAACACCAGCAAAACAGACCTAACCACAAACCCCAAAAGACTCAAACCGTGCTCTGATACCAACTAATGTAACACCCTCCTTAGGGCATCACATTTCCGACTACTAACTTATAATCTTCAAATCAGTTCATAAAAGGTTTGAGTTATAAAAGGTGGGTTTCAAAATTTCTTTTTTTTTTTGTGGAAACATAAACTTACTGATATTTATAAGTAATATTGAAAAATAGATTTAAATTGATTAATATACATTACAGATACCACATAATATTTAATAATTATTCAAGAAATATAAAACTTACAGACTCAACTTTAAATAGTAGCAAACCCCATGACGGGTTTTACTTAATAGCACGGTAAAACACTAACGAGAATACTCAGCATAGTTATTCTGTTTTGTATCCATCTTGATGCCTCATATATTTGTTCCTCCTCAAAACTGCACACTAACCAGTCCGAGATGGTCACTCCTCGATGCTGTCACCGAACTCAGAATATCTACTTCCTGTCACGTCTAAGAAACTCGTTCTATCTACTATACAATTTTAACAATACAAGCACAACGAAACAATATAACAAAGAGGTGAGATCACCTATGCCAATACCAACATGGTAGCATAGAGATAACCCAAACAGCACACCATACAGATATATCATACCATAATTACAATTATGCCATCATCTTAATGTATAAAATAACAATAATTACAATAATGCCATCAACATTATTTATCATCATCATCATCATCCAACATTCATCAATTATTATATCACACAGATATAAATATTCAATATTTATGATAATGCCCTCAATTATTATCCAAGCATTCAACAGTTCAATTATCATAACCAATACTCAATAATGCTGCATATGTTATGCATGTGCACATAGACTCAATGTCCTACTCCATGGAGGTTTTTACAATTTCGAGAAGAATGCTCTGGTTATTTGCCCAGCCTTAGCCCAACCGACAATCTTCAGTCTTCGAAAAGAATCGTGTTATTGTCGGGTAACGTCAATGCGTTGCAACGGACTGCATCGCCAAGTGGCACATGGTCATTTTGCTAATTAACATCCACTGGTCGACCGCCGTGCCTTGACGCCCCCAAGATCCATCATAGACCTCACTTTTCAATTCTCATTCCCTCTTCAACCACAAGGGTCACAATAATTTTCGTCCAATGCATGAATATCTCAATGCAATTTTGTTTAATTTCATCATATGCCTCAATGCATATTTTTCAATTTTATCATATGCCTCAATGCATATTTTTCCAATGCATGTATAATGCACCAAATGCCAACCACAGGCAAAATTCATCATTTTCCCATATAGTGTCCATACACTGGTTCAACAGTAATCATACTATATATTCAATAGCGAAATCATATTATCGCATTTTCATAGTCGCAAAACACTTTTGTTGTATTTTCACAATCGCGCAACATTTCTGTTATGTTTTCACAATTTTGCAACGTTTCTGTTACGTTTTCAAATTGCGTAATGATTTTCCATCGTTTCTCAATCACGTAAAAATATTCCATTATTTTTCAATCACGAAGTGATTTTTTAATATTTTCTCAATCGCGTAAAAATATTCCACCATTTTTAAATCACGTAGTGATTTTTCAACAATATCTCAAACGCGTAAAAATATTTAAATGTTTTCCAAACTGCGTTGAAATATTTCAATGTTTTTCAAATCGCGTGGAAATATTTAAATATTTTTTAAATTGCGTAGCTTAAAAATCATGTTTTTAAGTTACATAAAACATTTTTCACCATTTTACAACTTCGTAAAATATTCCTCAATATTCCAAACATTATTTTGGACTTTCAAACAAATCAATGTCATTTCCAATATCATTTTTCACATTTTCTCCTTTAAGAAATCCTTTCCTCAAAATCCTTTTTGTAATATATTCCACAAATTCACCATTTCATTGAATTAAATCAATGTTTCTCACTTAAAATTCCCTAACGCGCTCCAAAACCCAAAGGATGAGTTTTACGTTAGTAAATTTTCAAGTCACCATTATATTCTCCATTTTTCTCAAATCAATTCCAAAATCAATTCTCTTCAAAATAAATTGAGGTTCAAACACTTTCAACCTCTCTTTTTCTTTCATAACTGAAATTTCTACTTTCTCAAGTGATAAAACACTCTGATTCCATTTCCAAAATCCTTGTACTAAATCAAATTATATTTCCACTTTGAAATCACTTTGTTTTCATAAAATCAAGACATTACAAGCTTTCAAAACTGTGGACATGGCCATTGAAACCATCAATTATTTTTCCTACTAAATCAATTAAGTACCATTCTTGTTTTTACACAAACAAAACCATTAAAATTTCCTTCAAAAACCGTGAACACTTAGTCTTTGAAATCAAAACATTTGTTAGTTTTCATTTCCACTTTTTTTGCAAATCCTTAAAATCATCAACGTATTAATCATAATTAGTAAAACACTTAGAATCTCTTGCTCCCAAAATTAGTTTAAGGTCGTGATGCCTTTACGGTTCTTTGGAACTAAAAATTGTTTTCCTTTCCATCATCACATCATGGCATACATATGCATATTCATCATATATATATTTCAAGCATACCATAAAAGTAATTAAACATCATACTAAGCATGCAAGCACAAATAAACCATGCTAAGCACATAAACCACATAAACACATAAACACCCACAAATAATTACATGATCATGGATATAAATCCTCACATGGATTCACCATCCATCAAATACACAACCATCTCTCACCACCATACTGGGTTGGTGAGATGAGTCTCCCTCTTACCTCTTAAAGAACCTTAAAAGCTCCTTGTTTTGCTTCTTTTTCCAAGTCCTTCACCACCAAAGGTTTCTTAAACACACAACAAAATATATATTTATTAGCATATCAAGCTTGACCAAGAGGAACCATGGATCAAACATGGCTTAGAACATGAAAAAGAGATAAGAAATGAAGTTTCCTTACACTTCACCATAAAAATCCTATAACTTTGCTCTTGAAGAAAGTCCTTGAAGATGAAAGATTTAGAACTTGCTCCAAACTACAAAGTGTCTTAGAATGAGGTATAGATTCAAGAAATAAGGTTGGTTGAAATTAAAGAGTGATGGAAGATGATCGTAGAGGTCTTGGCCGAAACCACCATGAAGAAGAGATGGAGAGAAAATTTTGATAACTTAGCTTCTTAAAAATGAATCAATAATGACTAAGGTGACTAATAATTGTCTTCAACTTTGCTTTACCTTCTCATTCATCACCAGAAACTGTCCCCCCCTCTTCATACTTCTTCAAAATGTGACCAATCTCCTAGCCACCATTTTAGGCAATCTTCACCATTGATTAGATCAATGGTTAGGATTAAAGTAGCTTCTAGGTTTAGCTTTAGATAGAAAACTTATTCTAGGCCATTGGATCTTTTCTCCTTGAAATCCTAGCCATTAGATGTATCTCCAAAATGAAGGGTCAAGATTGCTCCTTCAAACTTTACATCCAAGGGTCATAAATGGTCCTAGCCACTTTATAAGACTAAATCTCCACCGTCGATTAAATCAAGATCTAGTCTCCACCGTTGATTAAATCAATGGTGGATATCCAAACCACCAATGATGACTAAGCAATACAATATTTATTTTTATATCTACTATAACCCTACGAATAATATTTTTACTGTATTTTTGTCACCCGATAATTAAATACATTACAAAACATAGTAAAAGAAAATTTTAAAAACTATTTTCGGATTCAGGTTTAGTAAGATCCCCTGTCTCCATCTTAACAATACAAATTTTTTTATCTGCAGAAAAATTTTCACTTTTCGGGATCTACTCTGGGCCCACATAAGGCCGCCTGAGCCCACAGACAACCCAAAAACATTCAGAGAAATATAAAAATTTCATAATCAATCATAAAATCATAAAAATTATAAATTCATAAATATCAAATCAGATTACGTAAAATAATTAAGACTTAACAGTAATAATTAAGTTACATAAAATTTTCCCTGGCCCGAAAATTATTATTTTCTTGACACGGAGTAAATCATACAAAACGATCAAATGTACTCATGGAATACTCAAAATAATCTTACAGTACACAAAAATCACTAAACAGTAGAATTCTGTTAACTGTCAAAATTACTGTCAAATAGTTAGGAAATTTAGGGTGTTACAAAAAGAAAGTGTAAAGGTAGATTGAGGTTGAGTGAGTCCCTCTCTACAAGCATGTAATGTAATGTATAAATGGAAAGTTGATGATTATGGTTTTGTTTCCCTATTATGTAAGAAAAAGTTAGATTATGTGAAAAATCTATGAAGTAATGGTTTTATAAATAACTATGCATTTTTTGTTTTCAAACTTGTTGCTTGCTAATTTCCATGTAAGAATGGCCCGAAGTCTTGAGCCAAAAAGGAGCTCCTAGTGTCAAGGTTATATGTATTAAGAGTTAATCCTACTAATATGGGTGAAGATAACAATTATACCCAATATGGTATTATGGGTTAATCCTACTATTGTAGGAGAAGATAATCACACATACCAGGTAGTGCAAGGAATATAAGGAACAATAGGGCGTCCTACTCCTTCCTACGCAAGATATACAGGGAAGAAAAGGGGTACCGGAACAAAGGTTTCCTGGAAAGGTGCAAGTGACATGTGTTTTCCAAAAACAAAATCTTTCAAAAACATTGTATATGTATACATTAGGATATTCATTAGACATATTCATAAATCATAAAGCATTGCATAAAATGACAATTGTATGGGCAATTGTCTTGTTTTTTAATAATTTCAAGATTGATGTACAGCTTAAAGGTGTTAATGAAAAAGAATGCTTGTGTTGCTTGCCACTATAACTGTTATGAATGAATATGCTAATTTATGTAGAACTTCTATGTACTGATTAAATTATTTAGTAATTAAATGAATTGTTTTCTTTGGGAAAGGAAAGGACTGTGTTTTGACTTATGCCACATTTTCGATGATTAAGTATAAATTATTTTTCCCCAAAGCAGTTGGATTTACCATGATGACACATTTTAAAAATTTACTATTGAGAATTATTAATTCTCACCCTAGTTTTTTGTTTCCATGATAAATCTAGAGGAGGACCAAGCAAGCGTAGAGCAAGGCGATGAAGACTTAGTTAAGCTATTTATATAATTATTTTAGCTCTGTAATCATATTAATGGTTCTGCAATTAAGTTTATGTAATTAGTTTTTCAAAAGTTTGTAATCTCAGACATATCAAGTGGTTGTATGGTAAAGAGCAAGTTTCCAAAGTGTGTAAAATGTCTTGCTCTGTTACTTCTGTAAAGGCTCTATATACTTATACGTTGATATCTATTATACAGGTTTTAATTTATGTTTTAAGTTTTACATTATAAGTTAGAAGTGACAAACTTAATTCTAATATACTCCAGTATCTAGGATTAAGGTGTTACACAACTACTTGCCTATGTTGCATCTGAACATACCTTAAGCCCATCTTTGAAGCATCATAGAACACTTTGAAGTTCTCTTATGGATTTGGAATTCCCAAAACTGGTGTAGTAGTTAACCTCATCCTAAGCTTTTGGAAATTATCCTCACACTCTTGAGTCCAATCTAAACTACTACATTTCCTAGTTAATCTAGTCGAGGGTAATGCTAACTGATAGAATCCACTGATGAATCTCCTATAGTACTCAACTAGGCCTATGAAACTCCTAATCTCTGTCACAGTGGTGGGTCTCTCCCACTGCAACACTGCTTCAACTTTACTAGGGTCTTTTGAAATCCCTCCTTAAGAGATTACATGCCCTAGAAACTAAACTTTTGTAAGTCAAAACTCACACTTTGATAGCTTGACAAGTAGTTTCTTTTCTCTAAGGATCTTTGAAACTGTTTTAACATGCTATTCATGTTCTTCCATTGTCTGCAAATAGATTAGGATATCATTTATAACACTACCACAAATAGATCTAGGTAGGGTCTAAAAATTTTGTTTATGTAATCTATGAATACTGCTGGTGCATTTGTCAACCCAAAAACACACCTAGATCTAACAACCACAGCACAATCGTCATTATACCACAGTTACTAAATCCAAGCGTGTCACAGTTCCAATTACAGTAATTTCAAAGTTTAAGTTATTTCTATTATGCATAAATAGAAAATAGGAGCCTCGAATGAAACATAATTAGTACCCAACCATTTTATACATAACCACTGAAATAAATACATATTCCATATATATATATATATATATATATATATATATATATATATATATATATATATATATATATATATATATGTTAAAGTCATTCTTAACACAAATCACTGATAACACAAAGTATAGTAGTAATCCTTGGGAACAAAAGCCGCAACCCCATATGTACGTGACGCTCAGTGTCCCAGTCGACACGACAGGCATCAATGCCCCCACGAAGTTGCAATCGTACGTAACCGAAGGGATCTCATCCAGACACTAAATCAAGAATAATGAATCGTCCTAATCCAATCAGCAAAGGTGTGGCCCCTCATCTTCTTCCTCACGATCTTTTATCAAATATATATATAACAGAAGTACAAGAATACAAGAAAGAAGTGAGATATCCTACTTACATTATCAATTATGGCAGTAAAGAAACAGAATGGCGCAGAGCGCCCACATAGCATTTCAGCAGTTATATTCATCAACAGTGACAACAGAATGAACAATAAGAGCAGGACAACAACACATAGCAGTAAGAATCAACAATAACAGGTAAACATCAATAATACCCCAAGCAGTCAATAGAGTCTCAGATAATGGGCAATTAAAACATTCCAGATAATTATGGCATCAATATCACAAGAATATAATCATCATATAAAAGAGTGCCATATGATATGCAGACTCATAATGCCGACTCTCAATGCCGACTCACAATGCCGACTCACTCTACATGTGCACTTGGTACTAAGATTTTCTATTTCATTTCAAATATGAACGTTTCGGAAGATCTGTCCCCCTTAATGACAGTCTACGCCAGACCACGAAGAGAATAGTGCTTGTCAGGCGCGTGATGTGTTGCAATGGTTTATCATGTCCAGGGGTATAATAAAGTGAAAACATCATCACGAAATGAACCACAGCACCTCATGGTCCTCAATCAGATCCTACCACGAGATCACACTATCCAATTCTCGCTCATTTACCATAAAAAGATTAGTGATTTGTCAGGCGCATAATGCGTGCAATCGATATACACCGTGCCTTACGGTCCTCAATCAGATCCATCACAAGATCATCACTTATTCAGTTCGCATTCATAGGCTCATATAGTCTTTTAACAGTCATCGACTGAGCAATTTGTTCAATGCATACTAATTCAATGAATAATCGTAGGCTCATCTCGCTTTTTAACGGTATAGACTGAGCAAATTGTTCAATGTGTTAACTCAATTCGTAATCATAAACTCATCCAGCCCTTTAACAGTCATCGACTGAGCAATTTATTTAATATATGCCGACTCAATGCATGATCCTAGGCTCATCTAGCCTTTTAACAGTCATCGACTGAGCAAATATCCAATGCATGTTGACTCCATGCACAATCATGTACATTCAACCATAATAACATATATCTCATATATGCCACAATTTGGCCAACTTAAGCATCAACATAATTTTAGTCCCAAACACGGACCCACAATAGTATAGTATTAATTTCTCAATGTTAATACATCATATCAAAAGCATTGCCTCAATGGCAAATCATCATTTCTTATCACCAACATATCATATCTCATCAAGTACTTGGTCCCCACATAGGAATTCATAATTGCATCAAACAATTCTCAATATCAATACATATACATGTCCATTGTTCCACACATACCATAATTTCCATATTATGGATCCAAAAATTTCATTTTCAAAATCATTTCTCCATTATTGGTTTGGATATATAATCCTATCACGTTCAAGTGAAATAAAATCCTCGAATCTAGGGTTTAAGATTTATGTTTGAGTTACAAGAGATAAGGAACCATGTTTTCATCATTTTCAGCTCAAAATCTTATTTTAGGATCCTAGTAATCGATTACCAGCTCGACACAACCTCTGTAATCGATTACAGGCCGAATGTATCGATTACGTAGCTTCCTAGAAACATGATTCGTAACTCCAGGGACCTGGTAATCGATTACATAGCTCTGGTAATCGATTACCAGCTGGATAGAACTTCCGTAATCGATTACAGATAGTATGTAATCAATTACATGATTCCCAGAATCACGATTTTGTAACTCCAAAGGCTTGGTAATCGATTACAGATGCTATGTAATTGATTACCACGCATAAACTCGTAGAAAATTATCTTTAAGCCATCTAAACTCAAATCAAATCAATCCATAACATTCTCAACATCAAATTAACTCAAACATACATCCAAAATCACATAAAGGCAATCAATGACTCATACAAATCCAACCAAATACACCATTGTGAAAAAGGAAGAAAAACAACATAACAAAGAGGGAAGTCCACTGACGGATCCCTCAATCAACAATAACATGCAAGACATCTCCTTACTACCAAGATTGGTTAAAGAGGATCATCTCCCCTCCCTCTTACCTTTTGAAGACAACACAAGGATGCTAGCTCCTTTTTGTTCTTGATTTTCGTTTTCCTCCTTCAAGAAAACACTAATGTGAGTGACTTCCACAATGTCCACTCAAATCATGGAAGGAAGAGTTCTTGATCACATAGGTGACCAAGAAAAATGAAAATGAGAAGAAAATGGAAGAAAGGTGAAGACTTTACCTCAAAAGCTTCAAGCTTTAGCTTCAATGGTGGAAAATCGAAGAAGAAGAACCAAGGGATGACCACCAAAGAGAATGGCCTTGGAATGGTGGAAGGAAACAAGGAATATGATTTGTTTAGCAAACAATGGAGATGATCTCCAATGTGTGTGTGCACCGTGGAGAAGGAAGAAGAAGAAGAAGAAGAGAAGAGGAGAAGAGTGCTTGAAGAAAATGAGAAGAGAGAAAATGTTAGGTGTTCTTTTATATATTTGAAATGGAAGTGAGGTGATAGAAGGGAGAAGCTCTTCTTTAATTCCCAAAATGGGCTTCAGCCGTAGGGTGAGTGGGGAGGGAAGAGAGAGAAAAGTAAACATGTGTATTATTAGAGAAATTCCTAGGAAGCTTTCCTCATGAAGCCCTTGATTAAATAAACCTTTCTTTTGTAATTAAAGCTAATGGATGTGACACAAAGTAGATTTTGGATAATGTGATAAGGTTTTTAATACATGTTATTATTCAATGGACAATTGTTATAGTTGACAGAAGTCAGTATTCATTGTCCAACAGATAAAAATTACACAACGATTTATCACTTTGTCAGATAAAATTATTTGAAAAACGTGAAATCTCGTAAACCATGTCCAGCCTCGGGTTTAGTAAGATCTCCTGTCGACGTTTCCACAAATCAAGGTTCTCGGGAAAAATATTTCATTTTCCCGGGCCCGCTCCGTTTGCACGCAAAATGAGTAATAATATTAAAATATTCCGCATTCTCAAAAAAATCCAGAAAATTCACAAAATTCACAAAAATTATAAAACGACTATTTATCATAAAATTATAAATTTTCGAGTGTTGCAAAGGACGTCATGAGGTACTTATAATGTCCATACCTAGTCTTGAAAGTAATTTTAGGAATATCCCCATGCCTAACTACTCTTATCTGGTGATATCCCAACCTTAGATCAATCTTTGACAACACTGATACTCCTCTTAACTAATCCATCAGATCCTCTATCATAGGCAACTGATACTTGTTCTTGATGGTTACCTTGTTCAGTATCCTATAATCTACACAAAGCCTCATGATACCATCTTTCTACTTTACTAATAACACATGTGCTCCCCAAGGAGAAACACTCGATCTAATGAATTGTCTCTCTAACAATTCCTCAATTTGCTTTTTAAGCTCTACAAGTTCTAGAGGTGCCATTCTATAGGGTGCTATAGAAATAGGTCTCATTCCCGGTACTAAATCTATAGAAAACTCTATTTGTTTAATGGGTGGAAACTCCACTATATCTCTCGGGAATCATTCTGGGTACTTCCTTACTATTGGTATATCATCCAAACTCTGCTCAACATCTATGCTAAGAGAGAAAATGAGAACATACCCTTGAGCTCACTCTTCCAAACAATGATTCACTTGGTTTGTATGGCGATACACTGACTTAAAAGGAACAACTTTAGTAGATATATCTGACATAAACATGAGGGTTTTATCTGCATAGTTTAAAACTACATGGTTGGAGGACAATCAATCCATGACAAGAATGACTTCAATATCTGCTAGGTGTAAATAGATAACATTCACAAAGAATATCATATCTTCTAACTTTACACAATAATCCAAACAAACTTTAGAAGTTGTAACTGACTTACTAGTAAGAGTGGAAATAGATAAATCAATAGGAAGGCTTGTCATAGGCAAATCTAGCATTTTCACACAATCACAAGAAACAAAGGAGTGAGTTGCTCCTGAATCTTACAAAATAGTTAATTGATGATTATGGATTATGCATTTACCTTGAATCATATTTGGAGATTGGTTTATATTTTTATCGCTCAAAGTATAAACTTTTCCTACTGCTTGCAGTTTAGGAGTGAATGCAACTTTCTGCTTTTGCAGACAATCTCTGGACATATGCCCTTGTTGACCATATGCATAACAAACTGACTACCCTGCCAAGCAAGGCCTGTCTCTATGTTGTCTCCAATACTTAGGACATTTAAATCCTGCTACTCCTCCTTGAACCTGCTTACCCTTATCTTGTGGGTAACCAGGTTTAGAAGTACTCTTTTTGTCATCAAATCTCTTCCTCTTTTGGAAGTTGTGTTTTCTGCTCTGGTTGGAATTGCAAACTACCTAATTCCACTATCCAACACTTGTTCACAAAGGATACAAAGTCTTGGATCTCTAGGGGTTTGATAGCCCTCTGGATATCTCTTCTCAGTCCCTCCTCAAATTTCACACACTTCCACTTCTCATCTATGTGGAATCTGATGTAGGACGAGAATTTTGACAGCTCGTTGAATTTGGCCATGTACTGACTGGTGTGGTGTGAATAGTGATTAAAATTAAGAACATATTTTAGTTGGCAAGTTCTACCAAAAATATAAAAACCTTGCAACCAGTTGTAGTTAGCAAGGGTCGATCCATAGAACACTAATTCAATTAACATTATAAATTGATTCCTAATTTAAACTCCAAAGGTTAACGTACAGTAAAAAGGGGGTTTTGGGATTTTGATGAGTATTGAATCAAATCAACAACAATAATAATAACACAAACTAGAATTAACAGATTAAATGAATTAGTTAAGAGGTAGAATCCACTACTAGATTTATATGATATTGCTAACCCACATATCATTTTTATTCCAACATGATTAATTATATTTCTACACAATTGTGAGAGTAAATCTATGTTTTCCTTAGGCTTTGGTCAATTTAGCAACCACTCAAATAAACTCATAATCATTGATTAATTATAAAGCAACCGCTCTCACAACTAACCAACAATTGTATTAAGATTTAGAAAATCAATCACGCTAAGATCTAATCACTTACCAGGATTAAATTGCTTAGAACATATATTCCTCTAGATTTATCATCGTAATCACGCACATAATAAATTCTAGAATTACCACTTTAGAAACTAGCAAGAATACAAAAACCTTTATACTAACATCATACAATCCTCTAGATTTATCACCGCAACCGCGCACATAATAAACCTAGATCTACCACTTTAAAGTTGGCAAGAGTATAAAAATTATTTTATCATAATAATGATCAGAAATATATGAATAGAAACACAATTGTATTAAAATAAATGAATATACAAAATTCACAAAATCAATACTAGAGTTTCATGCTCTCTTAACCAAATGAAAACTTAGCCACACATAGCTAAAATGAAATCAAGAGAAAAACAATAGAAAAACATTGTCTAGAATGAAAGTGTAGAAGAAAACTAAAGATCAAACTAATTTCCAAAGGTTAGAGATGATTGATCTCCAATTGCTCGAACCTGAGACTCCAATCTTCGATCTAATCTCCTTCTCCTTTGTTCTTGGTCTTCTCCTCAGCCTCCTGGAAGCTCTCAAGCCAAAACTCCCATAAAATATGAAAAACTATGAAAAAGAAGCAGAAAAATTGAAAATAGAAGGAAGCCCCTCGACTATGCCTTCAAGTTACAATTTATAAAAAATTTGGGATCCTGTTGGAGACACGGCTGTGTCTCCATTAGACACGACCGCGTCTCATAAATCAGAAGCTTACCAAGAGTTAGACACAACCGTGTAAGACCAAAATTATTAGCGTATTGTGCAAGCTTAGGAGACACGGCCATGTGTCCATAAGACACTGCCATGTCTCATGACATCATCAGCGTGTTCAACAAGTTTTAACTTGAATAAACGTGTTTTACAAGTTTTGTGGAGACATGATAGTGTGTCCATGAGACACAACTGTGTCTCATGACATCATCAGCGTATTGAAGAAACTTGGGGGACACAGCCGTGTGAGTGGAAGACACAGCCGTGTCTCTTGTAAAAATGACTTTTCTGCACATTTTTGGGAAGGCACGGCTGTGTGAGTGTGAGACACGGCTGTGTCACAAGTCAAAACCTTCTTCCAAGTTGGACATGGCCATGTCTAAATCCTTAAATGCTCCTAAACTGACACGAAACCCTACCAAAGCCAGAATAGACCTCTTTTGCTTCAAAAATTCAGTATCTTCGCTTAATTTCATCCAAATCTATTAAATCTCTCAATTTTGCAAAAACAAAGATAATGATAAGGATCCAACTAAAAATCACTCTTTATTACAGGCAATTAACCAATAAAAAGTTATCAAAATCAACTCTGATCACACCCCCACACTTGAGTTTTTGCTTGCCCTCAAGCAAAGAATAGGAATCAACAGCAAGATTAAACTCAACATCCAGAAACATGAATCAAGGGGAATTCCACAATTTAAAAATCAAGTTCAGCAATCAAATCCAATCAAGCAATTTAAAACAATAAGATGCTTTAGCCTAGCTTGCAACTTTTCTCATCACCAAAAATATGAGATCACTAATCTTTCCATTGCTCAAGTGTTTAAGGACAAGATTGAAACCCTAGTTTGCTCTGCTATGGTTTCTTCACGTGTAATCTTTGATTTGCATGGTTTTTGCAATGTCCACTGCCAAGCCATTCATTCCTTGGAGTTTTCTTGACTCCGGTTCTTCTCCTGTTTCTTCCAAATCCTCTTCTCTCCTGCCTCCTCATACGAAAACTTTTGCACAAGCGTTGAATAATGCATGTGACATCCCTTTAAGTCAATTACCGATTCCATGCTTGAAGGGTGGTGATCTTGCAGTACAAATTCCTGAAGATGAATATCGTGCAGGTTTGGATTCTTGCAAAACAAATCTTCATGGAAGATTAATGCTGTCCAAAGGTGACACTCCTCTAAAATATGGTGACCTGCGTGCCAAGTTATCCAGACTTTGGAATCCAATTGGTCATTGGAGAATGGTACTAATTGGAAAGGGTTTTTTTGAATTTTCTTTTTCTTCAGTTGAGGATTTGCGCAAGATTTGGTCCTTTGGTTCGTGGAATTTAGAGCCTGGAATCTTACATTTATTCTCATGGTCTCCTGATTTTAACCCTTCAATGGTTAAACAGACGAACACACAGTGCTGGATAAGGATTCATGGCCTTCCTCAAGAATATTGGAGACCAAAGATATTGTTTGCTATTGCCAGAGCTATTGGTGTTCCTTTGTCTTTGGATGATACTACAATCAACAAAACTCTTGGTTATTATGCACGTGTTTTGGTGGACATTGACCTTGCTTGTGATCTATGAGATCAAGTTCTGGTTGAGAGGCAGGGTTTTGCTTTTTTCGTTGGTATTCAATATGAAAAGCTGCTGTCTTTCTGCACTTCTTGCAAAATTATTGGTCACTCGTTAGACATATGTACTAAAAATAGTAAGAAGGTGCAAGGCCAGTCCAAAGATCATCAAATTCCGAGAGGGAATAATATTTATGGGGGTCCAAAAAAACCAACTATGAAATTTATCCCAAAAGATAAGGGACTGGATAATCTTAATACTCCTAAGGTTTTGAATAAGAATTCTGCTGAACCTTCTACTGAGGATGTCGAGGTTAATAATCTTGATAATCAAGAAAATGTGTTAATTGAAGAAGGGGAAGCATTGGATAATGTTGCTGAAGAGGAGGTGCATCCGGTTTCTATTAAGAATACTTCTCAGCAAAACTTTAATGCTGATCTTCATGATCCCAATCCTTTGTTGGGATTTGTTACTGATTTTAATCATTCTCCTGTTATAGAAGTTGATGTCAATACTAATCTAGATGCTGCTTTACATGATGACCTTTCTATAAATGGCTCTAACCATGATTTTTCTATTCAGAATGATGTTGATCATGTCTCAACCTCCCTTCCTATTAATGATAACAATACTGAAGTTTCAGATAAGGTGGCAGATCTGATTCAGCCAAATAATTTTGAGACTCCTTTGGTTCATCCTAACCCGAATGTTAACAAGGATTTGCATACTGTGAGTAAATTCTAGAGTGGAATCAATGATGATGAAGTAGATGATTCTATAGAAAATCAGGAATCTTCTTGTGATTCTGGGAATAATGCTGAAGGAAATCCAAGTAAATATCTTGCTGAGGTCAAAAATTTGTTGGATAATCAAGGTTTTTCTAAAGTCTTGTCTAAGTCACTGAGAAAGAAACTTAGGAAGAAAAATTTTCAAATACAAAAGTCTAGTGGTTATGCAACCCGATCTAGGGGAGGTATTACTCTTGGTGATCAATGTTGAAAATTCTTTATTGGAATCTTAGGGGTCTTGGTAACCCTGACACAAGGTCTTTTCTTAAAAAGCTCTATAGTATGCATAAACTGGATTTTCTTTTTATGTCTGAACCATGGATTACTTCTAATCAGGTTCCTTATAGTTTCATTAATAGTTTGAATATGAAGATTTTTGCTAAAAACGATAGGGGCGATTTTCCCTCTAATTTGTGGTGCCTTTGTACAAATTCTTTTTCTCCTACCATTGTTTCTTGTTCAAAGCAACATGTCTCTTTTTCGGTTGGTGTTGGTAATCATCTGATTTATATCTCAGTTATATATACTACTGTTACTTATATTGCCAGGAGAGATCTCTGGATTGATTTGGAGAGGTTACAGCATTCTTATAAAGCTCCTTAGTGTTTTATAGGAGATTTTAATGCTGTCTTGGGAGCTCATGAACATAGAGGTAAAAATCTGCCCTCTCAAATTTCTTGTGATGACTTTAGGAACTGGTCTGATTCTAATCATCTAATCCATCTTCCTACTCGGGGCTCTTCTTACACATGGTCTAAAGGTAGAGTTGGCAGTAATTATACTGAGTGTAGACTAGATAGATCAATTTGTAATTCTGATTGGATCAATCACTGGAGTAGTCTTGCTTGTAGTACCTTAACTCGTAGTCAGTCAGACCATTTTCCTATCATGCTTAAAATGAACATGGTTAATAGGGAGCACGCTTTATCTTTTAAATTCATGAAAATGTGGTCTAGGCATCCATCTTGCATAAACATTATTAAAGATGTTTGGAAAACTACTGTTGTTGGCTGTCCAATGCATATCTTATCCCAGAATTAAAATTGTTGAAAGTTAAGCTCAAAGATTGGAATAAAAATGTTTTTGGGGATGTTCATAAAAATGTCAGTTCTGCCTTATCTAATGTGGACAAAATTCAAGAGCTGATTAATCTTAATGGAGGTTGAGATGAGTTAATAAAATAGGAAATAGAAGCTCAATTGTTGTTGCGGCAGGCTTTAAGCTATGAAGAAGATTTCTGGATGGAGAAGTCTAGCCTTGATTGGCATTTGCAGGGTGATAGGAACACTGAATTCTTCCATAGATTTGCTAAAATCAGGTCTGTTACAAAGCAAATCTCTGTTTTGAAAAAGGGTGATCAAGTTTTGGATAACTCTGATGATATTGAGAAGCACATTTTGGAATATTATATGGATTTGTTTGCTTCTGGGAATGCTTGTCAGCCTTATGATCTTATTCAAAGTGTCATTCCTTCTATGGTTACTCATCAAGATAATGTTATGCTCACTAATCTTCCCTCATTGGAAGAAGTTAAAGCTGCTGTTTTTTCTTTAAATGGCAATAGTGCTCCTGGTCTTGATGGGTTTGGTGGTTTTTTCTTTCATCAAAACTAGGATATAATTGCTCAAGATGTTCATAATGCTGTTCTTCAATTTTTTCAGCAAGGTTGGCTACTTCCAAATTTGAATTCTAATGTTGTTGTCTTGATTCCTAAGGTCTCTGAGGCAGATAGGATTAAACAATATAGGCCTATTGCATTAGCTAATTTTCAGTTCAAAATTATAACAAAGGTGTTGGCTGATAGACTAGCCACAGTTGCCTCTAGGATTATTTCTAAAAACCAAAGAGGCTTTGTTAAAGGGAGGCGATTGTTGATTGTATTTGCACTGCTTCTGAAGCCATTAATTTAATTGATAAAAAATCTTATGGTGGACAAGTTGCTATAAAGATTGATATTAAAAAAGCTTTTGATACCTTAGACTGGAATTTCCTTATTCAAGTGCTTCATTCTTTTGGTTTTGATGACAAGTTCGTAATTGGATTAGCCAGATTTTACACTCAGCTAAACTCTCTCTTTCAATTAATGGCAAGGCTGTTGGTTTCTTCAATTGTAAGAGAGGGGTTCGGCAAGGTGATCCATTATCTCCTATTTTCTTTTGTCTTGCTGAGGAAGTGTTAAGTCGAGGTATAACAAAACTAGTCATGGATGGTCAGTTACAACTCATGTCTGGTCCCAGAGGTGTTGCGATGCCTAGTCATATATTGTATGCTGATGATATACTGGTTTTCTGCAGAGCTACTAAAAGGAATCTTCTCAATTTAATGAACCTGTTCAAGGATTATGAGCAGGCTTCTGGTCAGGTTGTTAGCAACGAAAAGTCCAAATTCTATTTGGGTTCAACTTCCAGATCAGATGGTATTTCTTCAATTCTTGGTTTCAATGCTAGTTGTCCTCCCTTCACTTATCTTGGGGTGCCCTTATTTAAGGGAAGGCCCAAACGTGTTCACTTAATGCCTATTGCTGACAGAATTAAAAGTAAACTTACCTCTTAGAAAGGATCTTTGTTGTCTTTGATGGGGAGAATTTTACTAGTTAAGTCAATTATTCAAGGTATGCTATTTTATAGCTTCAGGATCTATGCTTTGCCTGCTAATCTCATTAAAATGATGGATGATTGGATTCAAAATTTTGTTTGGTCAAGAGATATAAATAATAGGAAGTTGGTTACTGTAGCTTGGAGCAAAGTTTGTAAACCTGTGTTGGAGGATGGCCTTGGCATAAGGTCCATTAAGTCTATCAATGCTGCAGGTATGCTTAAGTTGGGTTGGGAATTTCTTTCTTCTAATGAGCAATGGACTACTCTTTTGAAAGTTAGAGCCTTCAGGAAAAATAAATCTGTTAGTTATCATATTTCTTCTTCGATCTGGTCTGGTATTAAGTCATTTATTCATATCATTCAAGAACATTCTTTGTGGCAACTTGGCAATGGGGCTACTATTAATTTTTGGACTGATCCCTGGTTATCTAGTCCAATTGTGGATATAATTGGTGTTCCTGCTGCTTTGCATAGCTCTCTGAAATCAAAAGTTAAGGATTCCATTGATAATGGCAGGTGGTCAATTCCTAGTGATCTGGTTTCCAAGTTTCCCGTTTTGAAATCAGAAATTCAGCAGGTTATAATTCCTTTTCAGTCTTGTCATGATTCTCTGATTTGGACTAAATCTGACTCTGGTAAATTGAGTTTTAAGGATGCTCACTCTTTTCAAAATCCCATAGAAAACATTGTTCCTTGGGCTAAGCACATATGGAGTAAATGCATTCCTCCTTCTAAATCATTTTTGCTATGGAGAATTATTCATGACAAAATGCCAACTAATGACAAACTTTGGTCTAAAGGGTGTACTGTCGTTTCTGTTTGTTGTCTTTGTGGTCATACAACTGAAACCACTCATCATCTGTTTCTAGAGTGCAATTTTGCAAAGCATATTTGGAGCTGGTTTGGCAACATTATTAATATGCATGTGGACTGTTCCAGCTTTCTTTCTGTCTTTTCATTGTGCAGCAGAGGTTGGAGCTCTCAGGCCCAAGATGTTGTCCTAGTTGCCATCATTTTCACTCTTTGGGCTATTTGGTTCTGCAGAAACAGGGCTAGATTCCACAACAAAAATATTTCTGTGCAATCAGCCATTGGTTTAATTGTGGCTAATGTTTCTCTCTCTGGTAACTCGAGTGATGGCAGCTTGTCTTCATCGAATGAGAATTAATGATCCTTCAAGCCTTTAAGGTTGCTTCTCATCAGAAGAAAATGCCTGTTATTAAGGAAGTTTCTTGGTCTCCTCCTTCCCTGTTATGTGATAAAATGCAATGTTGATGGTGTCGCCAAAGGGTGCCCCTGGTCCAGTAATTTGTGGTGGTATTTTTAGAGACAAGAGAGTCGCTTCTCTTGGCTGTTTTGCTTCTAATCTTGGTATTAAACGCGCCTTTTTGCTGAATTATCAGCAGCTATTCTAGCTATAGAGATAGCTTTCAAAAACCGTTGGTTTAACCTTTGGCTTGAATGTGACTCTCAATTGGTGGTTTCTGCTTTCAGCAATATAAATATTGTTCCTTGGCAACTACAAAATAGATGGAAGAATTGTTTAATCTTATCCAAGCAAATGAGATTCTCTTGCTCTCACATTTATAGAGAGGGGAATGCTTGTACAGACAAACTTACTTGTCATGGCTCTTCTATTTCTGGTTTTGTTTGGTGGAATTCAATTCCTTCATTCATTGTAGAAGATTTCTTTAAAAATAGGAACTGTGTTACTAGCTATAGATTTAAGAATTTGTAACTCTTTCATGGGTCCGGTTCATGTCCCCCCATGTTTTCTTTTGTATACTTTTTTTCTTTATTAATATATTTATGGTTTGCTGCAAAAAAAAAATTTAGGACAAAGAGATCACTCAAATTTCACACGAAAAATGCAAAACCATTGGCTTGCCTATCAATCTCATCTCTACTTTCAAGTTCACATACATAGCATGTAACACCCCTAAATCTAATAACTATGGCACAATCGTCATTAATACCACAGTCACTAAATCCATGCGTGTCACAGTCTCAAGAACAATCTTTTCAAAAATTTCCATTATACATAGATAGAAAATATGAGCCCCGAATAAAGCATATTTAGTACCCAACCATTTAAAATACAACCACTAAAGGAAAAACATATTCCATATATATAAATATATTCATCATTGACATGAAGCATTGGTAACACAAAATATAATACATGTTCAAATAAAATATGGCGGTTACAAAAGCACTAAAGGGGAAAAGAGTAACCCTGGGATATGTACTGCTGGCAGGCAAAGCTGCAACCCCTATATATGCGACGCTCGGTGTCCCAGTCGACACGTCAGGCATCAATGCCCCCATAAAATTGCACCTGTACGTGTAACGCACGTAGATCTAGTAACCATGGCACAATCGTCATTATACCGCAGTCACTAAATCAAGATGTGTCACAGACTCAAAACAGTAATTTCAAAAACTAAGTTATTTCCATCATGCATAAATAGAAAATAGGAGCCTCAAATGAAACATGATTAGTACCCAACCATTATATACACAACCACTGAAATAAAAACGTATTCCATATATATATATATATATATATATAATTATAGTCATCTTTAACACAATTCACTGATAACACAAGGTATAATACTTACATAGTCAAATAGAATACAGTGGGAACAAAACACTAAAGGGGAAAAGTAGTAATCCTTGGGATAGGCACTACTAGCAGACAAAGCTGCAACCCCATATACATATGATGCTTGGCGTCCCTGTCGACACGACAGGCATTAATGCCCCCACGAAGTTACAATCGTACGTAACCGAAAGGATACTCGTCCAGACGCCAAATTGAGAATAATGAATCGTCCCAATCCAATCAGCAAAGGTGTGGCCCCTCATCTTCTTCCTCACGATCTTTTTTCAAATACATATATATAACAGATGTACAAGAATACAAGAAAGAAGTGAGACATCCTAGTTACATTACCAATTATAGCAGTAAAGAAACAGAACGACATAGAGCGCCCATATAGCATTTCAGCACATATATTCATCAACAGTGACAATAGAAAGAATAGTAAGAGCAGGACAACAACACATAGCAATAAAAATCAACAATAACAGGTGAAGATCAATATTACCCCAAGCAGTCAATAGAGTCTCAGATAATAAACAATTAAAACATTTCAGATAATCATGGCATCAATAACACAATAATATAATCATCACACAAATGAGTGCCAAATGATATGCCGACCCACAATGCATGTGCACTTGGTACTAAGATTTTCTATTTCAAAGATGAACGTTCCGATAGTCTCCGCCCCCTTAAACAGTCTATGCCGGACCACGAAAAGAATAGTGCTTGTCGATTCCTCGTCAGTGTGTTGCAATCGGCTTTTCGACCAGAGGTATTTTACAATGTGATAACATCATCACTAGAGGGATCACCGCGCCCTGACGCACCCAGAGATCCATCATAGACCACACTATCCAATTCTGGTTCATAGGCTCATACAACTTTGTAATAGTCATCGACTGAGCAAATATTCAATACATGTTGACTCAATACATACCCATAGGCTCATCCAGCCTTTTAACAGTCATCGACTGAGCAATTTGTTCAGTGCATACTGATTCAATGCATAATCATAGGCTCATCTAGCCTTTTAACAGTCATCGACTGAGCAAATTATTTAATACGTTAACTCAATTCGTAATCATAGGCTCATTCAGCCTTTTAACAGTCATCAATTGAGCAATTTATTCAATACATGCTGACTCAATGCATGATCCTAGGCTCATCCAGCCCTTTAACAGTCATCGACTAAGCAAATGTCTAATACATGTTGACTTCATGCACAATCATGTATATTCAACATGTTCACATATATTTCACAATACACATTTTCCATAATATGCCACAATTTGGCCAATTCAAGCATTAACAGAATTTTAGTCCCAAGCACGGACCCACAATAGTATAGTGTTAATTTCTCAAGAGTGATAGCATACTTTTAGAAGTTCATTTCGGGATTTCACCCTAGCTTAACAAGCCTTATGAAATCATTATAAAGTTCCACTTAAATTATCATCTCTTATAAATTCATTTTCTAGAGAGATTTCTCTTAAAGTCCTTATTCAAGCTTCATTCTTTTAAATTGATCAAGTTCCTTAATCTAATCGATTGTTGCTCACATACAATTTCTCTAAGGATTTTGCCAGTCTCACAAACTCTCTTGTTCTTCTTTTATGTTCAAAATCAGTCAAATCCACAAGATAAAGTCTTGTTCTTCATTCTTTCCATTTTATGAGTTCCTAAGGGATCTAAATTTTCCCAATCATCTAGGTCTACATTCTTGCACTACATTTTGTGGCATTTTGTCTTAAAAATCCGTGAGCCTTATTACAACATAAGTCCACTCTTTTTCCTTCATCACAATATTGATTACTTACCATTTAATTACTTATCTCTCATTTTACACAAATCAATCCAACTTCCTAGAATCCATGACCAAAACCGTGGCCTCACCTTAGGTTAGAAAACCCTCAAAAATTTCCATCCATTAATTCCAACATTATCATTCAACCTTTAATTACATAAGCTTCATTTTACTTGTATACAAAAACCAATTTATACCCTAAAATCCTAGCCAAAACCGTGGACTCACATTAGGGTAGGAAACTCCAAATTTTTCATTTAACAACCCTAACATGATCAAGCAATTTCAACACATCCAATACATTCAAGATCACCATTCAAGCATTAATCCAATTCAAGAATACTTAAACATGCAAAATCACCAAACAAAGTGAGCATACCAACATGGATTTCTCCATCAACAATCACACAAAGGTTTCCTTACTACCAAGATAGGTTGAAGAGGATTATCTCCCTCTTACCTCTTGAAGACAACACAAGGAAGCAAGCCTCTTGGTTCCTTGTAGGGATTTTCGTACTACACCTTCAAGGAAATCCTAAGGACATCAAAACTCATCAAAATCATCATCAAAGCTTAGAAAAGGAACCCTTGATCACCTAAGAGATCAAGGATTACGAAAATGAGGAGAAAAGGTGGAAAAGTCATGAACTTTACCTTAAAGTTTCCAACTTTGAAGCTTGATAGATCCAAAACGAAAATGGTGGATTTTGGTGGTGGTCACAACATGAAAGTTGGTTTGAAAGGTGTCTAGATTCAAGATCAAGGGTTGGTTTAATGAAAAAGCTTGGATGGCCAAAAATGGTGGTGTTGGCAGTGGAAGAGGGTGAGAAAATGGAGAGGAAAGGTTGAGTTTTTGAAGGTGATTCCAACTAGAAAAGTGTTTAGAATGTAATAGAGATCAAGGAAATGTGGTTGTTTGGAAGAAAAGCTTGAAGACTCCAAAAATGGTATCATGGCCGAAATTGAGAGGAGGAGGAGAGAAAGGTGATGACTTTCTTTTGTGAAAGAAAAAGATCCAACAGGAAAGGAAGATCTTCAATGGAAGTGTAGATTCAAGCAAGACTGAAGCTTGAAATCAAGCATCCATGGGGTGTGGAAGGATTGTGGGTGCCGTGGTGTTAGAGAGAAGGAGGAGAAGAGAAGAAGATAGAGAGAAGTTGGAGAAAAGTGAAAATGAAAGTTAGAGAGAGAAAGTGATAGTAAAGTGATTTGAAGTGAAATGTGTAATTAGGTGTATTTTGTGTAAGTGTATGAATTAAATTGTGTGGCTACAAAGAGCTCTAAAAAATGTGTGGTGGAGAGGAGGAGAGAAGAATTGGCTTCTTGAAGAAGCCATTAGGAAGGTGCAAGGAAGCTTCCTCCTAGCTTCTCCAACAAGCTAAGAGGAAGGTGCTAGGAAGCTTCCTTCCTTTGAAAAGTCAAAGTGATGTCATGGTGATGATGTCACCATGATGATATCATTAAAGTGTTCTCTAAATTATGACTAACGCTGTATCAGATTTATTATCAGCGGACAGAAATTATAGTTAACAAAAACTGATATTTATTGTCTAATGGATAATAAAATTATTCTACGATTTTTATTTATCAGATAAAAATCTCAAAAAACGTGAAATCTCATAAATCGTGTCTGGCCTCAAGTTTAGTAAGGTCCCCCATCGACGTTTCCATAGTTCAAGGTTTTGGGAAAAATATCTCATTTTCCCGACTCCGCTCAGTGTGCATGCAAAACGAGAAATAATTATTAAAATATTCCGCGTTCACAGAAAAATACAGAAAAATTCTCAAAAATCACAAATATTATAAAACGACTATTTATCCTAAAATTATGAATTTTTGGGATGTTAATTTTTTCGGCTCCACTCATTGTGCACGTAAAATGAGGAATAATATTAAAATATTTCATGTTCGCCAAAAAATACAGAAAAATTTCCAAAAGTCACAAATATTATAAAACGACTATTTATCCTAAAATTATTAATCTTCGGGATGTTACTGTACGTAACCGGAGAAATCTCGTCCAGACGCCATATCGAAAGTGATGAATCAGCCTAATCCAATCAGTAAGGGTGTGGTCCCTCTTCTTCTTCCTCACGATCTTTTATCAAATATAAATATAAAGTAGAAATACAGGGACACAGGAAAGAGTTGAGACACCCAGCATTCAATACCAATAGACAAGAAGAAAACAAAACGGCGCAGGATGCCCACATAACATCACAACACATATATCTAGCAAAGGTAATAATAAAATAAGCATTAAGAGAGAAACAACAATAAGTAATAATAAAAATAAGCCATAAAAGATAAACAACAATAATATCTCAGACAGTAAATGGTTTAATAATTAGATAATTGTTACAACAGTAAAAGGAGATAATTTAATAGTTGTAAGTACTCATGTCAGATGAAATATGAGACTAACAATGCATAATGCATATGGTACCAAAATCCTACTCCATGGAGCTAGACATAAACATCGGGGGTAATGATCCACAAGACATGCATATATCTTGTCCAATATATTCAATGTAACAATCCCATCCACCTTATTCGGTACCCGTTGGTCTGTCCATCGGCATCCCAGCCACCTCATTCAATACCCGTTGGTCTGTCTCAACCACCTCATTCGGTACATGCTGGTCTGTTCATTGGAATCCCAGCCACCTCATTCGGTACCCGCTGGTCTGTTCATTGGAATCCCAGCCACCTCATTCGGTACCCACTGGTCTATTCATTGGTATCTCACAAATATTCAACAATAATATACTTCCTCATAACATGCCACATTTTGGCTAAGATAAACATCAACAAAATTTTAGTCCTAAACACGGACCCACAATAGCATGGTATCAAGTTCTCAAAAGTGATAAAACACTCCTTACGATTCATTATGGAATTTCACTTTGGCTTGACGATTCTTATACAATCTCTCTCTTTAGAGGAATTTTCTTAATAAATCAAGTTATTTACTTTAGTTTAATTATAACGAATAAGTTATTGGAGTCCTAGTTATCTTTTCACAACATCTTGGCCAATTTTGCCCTGAGCGCCAGGTCTCCAGCGCCTGAGCACTCAACACGCAGCACCTGAGCATTCATTGAGCTATGTTTCTGGAAATCATTTTGGATGTTGGGCGCTTTAGCGTCCAAGCTTCAGTGCCTAAGCGCTGATTGAGTGCCTAGGCGCTCGCTGCACAGCGCCTAAGCGCTCGTGCATCAGTAAGGATTCTGCAGAATTCATTTCTGTAGAACCTTGGCCCATTCATTTTCAAGGCTCCTCCTTCCTTTTTCAAGCAATCCAAAACATGATTTATATCATCAAGGTACAATATAACAATCAATAGATTCATTGTCATCAAAACACACAATACAAGACTATAGATTCATACAAATCAAATAACCACAAAATCATGAAAATAATACAATATAACAAAAAGAGTAGTCCCACATAGATTCCCTCATCAACAACAACACACAAGACATCTCCTTACTACCAAGATTGGTTGAAGAAGATTATCTCCCTCTTACCTATTGAAGACAATACAAGGATGCAAGCCCCTCTTGTTCTTGATTTTTGTTTTCCACCTTCAAGAAAATCCTAAGGTGAGTAACTTTCAAAAAGGTTCACTCAAACCATGGAAAGATGAGTTCTTCGTCACATAAGTGACCAAGAAAAACAAAAATGAGAAGAAAAGAGAAGAAAGTTGAGGACTTTACCTCAAAAGCTCCAAGCTTCAGCTTCAATGGTGGAAAATAGAAGAGGAAGAACTAAAAGATGACCACTAAAGATAAGAGCCTTGGAATGATAGAAGGAAGCTAGAAATGTGATGTATGTAGCAAACAAACGGAGATGGTCTCCAATGGTGGGTGGTGCCGTGGAGGGAGAAGAAGAGTGTAACACCCCAACTTTTGGTTAAAGTATGGTATTGTCCTAAATGTATTGTTTTGTGTTTTCTGTGAGTTATAAAATGAATTTGACTGTTTCGTGATTGTATTTGACTGTTGTGTGTGATTTTCTCCGTGTCAAGAAAATAATAATTTTTTGGCCAAAAAAATCTTAATTTAATTATTCAGAACTGGGGGACCTTGCTAAACCTAATTTCGAGTGATACGTGTATTGATCTTTTAATTTTTAGGATTTAACTGTGCAATAAAAATATTTTATATTATTATAATATTATTTTATTGTACAGTACCTACTGTCTTAAAAACAGTATAATTCTGCTCGAAAATAGACCATGGACCCAAAAAAATCTGTGGGACCCACGTTTAGAGAACCAGTCAACGTTTCTGGCTAGGTTTAATCCTAAGCCAATAAGATCTAGTCAACAATAGTGGCTTGAAGTTTTAAACCAATAGGAAGCAAGTCCACAAAAATGGTTGGACTTGTTAGCTTATGACTAGAAAGCTTAACCAAGTTAGCTTAAACCTAATTAAGTTAGTATAAGAAGCTTATGTAGTAACTAAATGAAGTAAACCTAGTTAGCTACACATTAGAGTTCTAGTTAGAGAACTCTATGTAGTAACTAAATGAAGTAAACTCCTAGTTTGTTTTACTTTATGTTTTGTTTTATTTTATTTAATGCTATTTATGTATAAAAAGAAAAAAATTTATAACTCATATTAATTATGTACCAACTGTTTTATAACTTGGGAAAAGTTTTATTTTATTGTATCAAGAATATGACATCCTCATTAGGGTGTTACAAAGAGAAGAAAAGAGAAATGCTTGAAGAAAATGAGAAGAGAGAAAAGAAAGAGAAAGGTGTTTTTGTGTTTAGAAATTTGGAAATGAGATGATAAAAGTGAGAAGTATTTCTTTGCTTCCCAAAATGAGCTTCTTCCATGGAGAGAGTGGGGAGGGAAGAGAGAGAAAAATTGTGTATCATTAGGGAAATTTGTAGGAAGTTTCCCTTAAAAAGCTTTGATTAAATTAGTCTTTTTTTTGAAATAAAGTTAAAGGATGTGACACAAAGTAGATTTTAGATAAGGTGATAAGGATTTTTACTATAAGGTATTATTCAATGGACAACTGTCACTGTTGATAGAAGTCAGTATTAATTGTCCAGCGAATAATAAAATACACATAGATTTTTATTTATCAGATAAAAATCTTAAAAAACGTGAAACCTCATAAATCATGTTTGGCCTCAGGTTTAGTAAGATCCCCTGTCGACGTTTTCACAGTTCAAGGTTCTCGAAGAAAATATCTCATTTTCTCGACTCCGCTTAGTGTACACGCAAAATGAGAAATATCATTAAAATATTTCACATTTCCAAAAAAATCTAGAAAAATTCACAAAAATTACAAATATTATAAAATGACTTTTTATCATGAAACTATTAATTTTCGGGGTGTTACAACTCTCCCCTTCAAATAGAAATTTCATCCTCGAAATTTTCATTCCTTAGAATAAACATAGATGTTGTTTCTTCGTCTTATTTTCTAACTTCTATGTCACGCTTCTCATCTCGTCAATTCAAATCACCCTTACCAGTGTAATCTCCTTACTTCAGTGTTGCTTTGCAGTCCTAGCCTTGACCTTTATAGGAAGTATCCCATAGATCAAACTCTCTTTTAATTGTACTGTGTCCTATTCGATGATATGGCTAGATCGAGGATACACTTTTGCAATTATGATATATGGAAGATATTATGAAGATTTAGAAAGAAAGGATGACAGAATTAGTTGATAGCCTATCGGACCAATCTGAAGAGGAATTTGATATAGTTCGAAGAATTTAGGAATGAGTTGGTTGGCAACTCAGACAAAATGACACATATTTAGCAACGTCTCTCTTCATTCCTTGCCACCTACACTTCTGTTTTAGATCTTAATATACTTTGGTCTTCCCGGTGTGTATACTTCAACTTACTCATGTGAGCTTCACTAAAAATTAACTCCTTAAGTTCTAAATCAACTGGTATATAGACTTTTACTCATGGACATTAGGATTCAGTCAAATTCCTTCCTCACCCTTTGACGTTATGCCTTGTTTCAATAGCTTCTTCTCGTCTTGTAGAAATTGGTTACTTTTCTATTCCTCTCGAATCTCTCCCAACATATCATTCGGAATCGTAACTATACATAGACATACTTCATCCGGTGTCATTTCTAATAACAATCACTTGTCCTTAAATCGTTCTTCTAATTCCTTCTTTTTGACTATCATAATGAAGATATTAAGTAGGTTCCGGTTCAAAGTGTCTATTATGACGTTTGCTTTTTCAAGATGACACTGAAGCTAGAAGTTATACTTCTTCAAAATTCTAGTCACCTTCTTATCTCATGTTTCGCTCCTTCTTGTCAAACAGATACTTTAGGCTCTTGTGATTATCAAAGGCGTCGAATGTCGTTTCATACAGAAAGTGTCTCCATATCCTCATAACAAATACAATTGCGGCTAACTCCAAGCCATGAGTGGGCAATTCTTCTCATGCACCCTCAACTATCTCGAGGCGTAAGTCACAACTTCCCAACTTTGCATGAACACATATCCTAGACCATGATGTGAGGCATCACAAAATGCTTCAAACGGTTCCTTGGGATCAAGTAGAACCAAAACTGGCGAGTATTCGAATACCTCCTCAATCCTTTGAAAACTTTCTTTATATCACGTCCATAGAAAGTTTGATTCCCTTCTTGTAAGTCAAGTGAGAGGTCCTGCTATCTTGGAGAATCCATTGATGCTCCTTTGATTAAAAACCAACTAATCTTACTAGCTACAAATCTCCTTTACGGTCTCCGGTCTTTCCTATTGAAGGACTGCTTCAACCTTTGATAATTTCACAATAATTCCTTCCTTGGAATCTCATGACCCAAAAGCTTAACCTTCTCAAACCAGAATTTGTACTATGATAATTTGGCATACATTTCTTCTCCCTTAAAGTCTAGAAAACTATACCGAGATAGTTGACATGTTCCTCCATACTTTCGAGAATAGATCAGAATGTCATCAATAAAGATAATGATATATCTTTCTAGATAAGGATGAAAGATCCAATTCATGTAATCCATGAATACGACAAGAGCATTTGTTACTCCGAATGGCATCACGAGATACCCATAACGCCCATAGCGTGTTTGAAAAACTGTTTCGGGAACATCCTCAAATTCCCACGAATTTATGATGACTAGAACGTTCATCTATCTTGAGGAAATTAATGACTCCCTTCTTGCCGATTTATCGAATCAGTTATCTTTTTCCGAGGGTACTCATCCTTGATCGCAATCTTATTCAATTGGCGATAATCCTCATTTCACCGAGATATTCCATTCTTCTCCTTAACTGACAACACTGTAGCTCATCATGCGAAACTCTTTGACTACAAGAGTGACATTCACATTTTCTTTGCTTTTGTCCTCCACAAAGGATAACATGTATCCTTAGATTCCTTTTCCTCACAAAGCTTCAACTTTGTGGGCCGTTACGAATTCAAAAGTTTTAGTTTTTAGGAACACTAAGGTCTTGATTGGAACGATCTAACATAATATAACTAGGAAAATAACCAATTTATTCCTAAAATCATGAACTTTAATAGGTGTGATTTTAGGTAAGTAAGTCAAATCAACAAAAGATTCCATCTTTAGTAGAAATAGGATAGGTTAAACAAATTTAAGTATCAACGACAAGTCATACTAATAGAAGTAGAAACAAGGTCAAAAAAAATTTGAAGACATGGATGAATCCAAATCATCCACACAGTCATACGCTATAAAGGAATAGGTTGCCCCAGAATTATACAACACAGTTTTGGGATCATCACTTGTGGCACAATCTCCATCATTTAGATCTTTAGTCTAGGAAACTTTCGCTCCATTCAGGGTATAAGCTTTCCCTTTAGCTTGAGATCTTGAAGCACACGCATTATTAACAGATGACTTCTTCTTCGGTGAAGCACAATATTTAGAAATATGTCTGGGCTCCCTCGTTAAGTGTTCTTTCCACATTTCTTACATCTTGGTAAAGATGTCACAATCTGGTTGGAACTATGGCAATTAACATTTTCTCCACAAGTTGGACATTGTTGTTACTTCTCTGACAATCGTGAATATTGTTTCCACTTAAACCGATTAACCTTTCTATTAATCCTCCTTTGGGATCTAGGCAGTCCAAGGTCACTCCAAAACTGACTTTCCTCCAATAGATTATGAACCTCAACTTCCAATTCTCGCTGCTGTGTAGCCCTCTGATCTTGGTGAGTTGTCACATCAGCTATCCTTTGCATTTCTTTTGCAGTCGCAGCCATACTTCCATTATCTCGCCCTATGCTCACATGTATGTGTCCACCACGAGCCATTGCCCTTGTATATTTACCGCAAGCCATTAACTTCCTTCGAAGATGGACAAAACATGACACAACAAAGCAAACATAATTATTTCAAACAACATTGTCCTCTTTCAGAAACCAAACACAAAGAATCACACAATCCAAGTAAGATAAGTCCAATCCACTAATCCTAACAGTCTCCAACTCAAGCTTTTTCATTCTGCCTTCTATGGCGTGACCTCTTGCAAGTCTTCAACTTCCAAACAACTTCTCAACCCAAACTTACACCAGCCATTCCTTTCTCCAGAAGACTGACTTTCCAAATCCACTTGATCTTCTTACTAAAAGAATTCCTATTCTCCTAATACACCTAGGTGAAGTCATAGTTTCCTGTATACACAGAACATTACATATTGAGTAGGCCAACCCTCAATATCATGTAATTGTATAACAGTAGCTACTAACATTCAACCTACGGTAAGCCATGCATTCCTTTCCCATCATCTCAATCAAGAGACAAGGAAGTGCATAACATACAAAAGTTCTAATATGCCTAAACATAACAAGTCCATACCCCGAGATGAACTGCTCTAATACCACCTAGTGTAACACCCCTAGATCTAATAACTACGACACAATCGTCATTAATACCACAGTCACTAAATCCAAGTATGTCACAGTCTCAACAACAATCTTTTCAAAAATTTCCATTATACATAGATAGAAAATATGAGCCCCGAATGAAGCATATTTAGTACCCAACCATTAAAAATATAACCACTAAAGGAAAAATATATTCCATATATATAAATATATTCATCATTGACATAAAGCACTGGTAACACGAAACATAATACTTACATGTTCAAATAAAATATGGCGGTTACAAAAGCACTAAAGGGGAAAGTAGTAACCCTGGGATAGGTACTGCTAGCAGGCAAAGCCGCAACCCCTATATATGTGATGCTCAATGTCCCAGTCGACACGTTAGGCATCAATGCCCCCATAAAGTTACACTCGTACGAAATCGGAGAAATCTCGTCTAGACAGCATATCGAAAGTGATGAATTAGCCTAATCTAATCAGTAAGGGTGTGGTCCCTCTTCCTCTTCCTCACGATCTTTTATCAAATATAAATATAAAGCAGAAATACAGGGACACAGGAAATAGGTGAGACACCTAGCATTCAATACCAATATGGCAGTAAGAAAATAGAATGGTGCAGGACGCCCACATAACATCACAACATATATATCTAGCAACTGTAATAATAAAATAAGCACTAAGAGAGAAACAACAATAAGTAATAATAAAAATAAGCCATAAAAGATAAACAACAATCATATCTCAGACAGTAAATGGTTTAATAATCAGATAATTGTTACAATAGTAAAAGGAGATAATTTAATAGTTGTAAGTACTCATGTCAGATGAAATATGAGACAAATAATGCATAATGCATATGGTACCAAAATCCTACTCCATTGAGCTAAACATAAACATCGGGGGTAATGATTTACAAGACATGCATGTATCTTGTCCAGTATATTCAGTGTAACAGTCCCAGCCACCTCATTCGGTACCCGCTGATCTATCCATCGGCATCCCAGCCACCTAATTCAGTACCCGTGTAAAACCCCAACTTTTGGATAAATGACAGTATTGTCCTAAATGTACTATTTTATGTTTTTCTGTAAGTTATAAAATTTATTTGATTGTTTCGTGATTGTATCTGAGTGTTTTGTGTGATTTACTCCGAGTCAAGAAAATAATAATTTTCGAGCCAGGGAAATCTTATTTTAATTATTCGGAGCTGGGGGATCTTACTAAACCCAATTCCGAGTGATATGTAAATTAATCTTTTAATTTTTAGGATTTAACTGTGCAATAAAATAATTTTATATTATTATAATATTATTTTATTTGACAGTACCTACTGTCTCAAAAATAGTAGAAATCTGCCCTAAAATGACCATGGACCCAAAAAAGTCTGTGGGACCCGCATTTAGTGAACCAGTCAACGTTTCTAGCAAGATTAAATCCTAAACTAATGAGAGCTAGTCAACATTAGTGGCTTGAAAATTCTAGACCAATAGAAATCAAGTCCACAAAGGTGGTTAGACTTGTTAAGATTAAACTAGAAAACTTAACCAAGTTAGCTTAAACCTAACTAAGTTAGTATTGGAAGCTTATGTAGTAACTAAGTGAAGTAAACCTAGTTAGCTCTCAATTTAAGTGCTAGTTAGAGAAGGTTCTAGAAGGATCAAGAAAATGGTTAGTCATCCTAGCTAACTAAATGACTAACTAAGTAACTAAGCAAACTAACTAAATGCACCTAAGTGTAACTAGATTGCATAAATGAACATAAACCTAGTTGTTTCTCTTTAGGCCATTCGGTTATGGCTTGTCCTAGAAGGTTCAAGAGTGGCTTGTCCTAGAAGGTTCAAGAGTGGTGACCCAACTTCTCAAATCCAAACAACATTCTAAGAACATCTCTGTTGAGAGTTTTTCCAAAAAAAATCATCTTGAGCTTAGAAAATCACTTTGGAGATTTTTCCTACAAGGTGAAATTTCTTGTTTCTTACTTCTAACATGATTTCTAAGGTTCTAAGCCATGATTGATCCAAAGAATACAACATAGAGCTCACGACTTCACTATGAAAAAGAGAACCAAAATGTTCTCAACCATTTTCTAAAAGGATGAATTAATTGATTTAATAAGGTTAATGGATTTTACAATGATTTAGAGGATAGAAAATAATTTAAACATGATTTATACAAGAAATGATAAATTCGGCCAACATGCCCTTTCAATGTGTAATTAATCCAAAATTTGTTTTCTAAGTGTAGACTAGTTGTTTAACCTAAAAAGAATTCATTTGCAATGGATTTTCAAGAACTAAATAAGTAAACGAATTTTATTAGAAA
Organism: Ormosia emarginata; assembly: GCA_029884605.1. Taxonomy (NCBI): domain Eukaryota; kingdom Viridiplantae; phylum Streptophyta; class Magnoliopsida; order Fabales; family Fabaceae; genus Ormosia; species Ormosia emarginata. The sequence continues at coordinate 18,258,827 of JAQQTP010000079.1, forward strand.
TATAGTATAGAAGAGAAATGAACAAAACTCTTGAAAAATACTTATCTTTGAGTTTTAAAGTATGTTAGCAATTTTCAATGTGTATTTTTGTAGTTATAAACTAAACAAAGGAATTTTTTTACGGAAAACGTAGAAAATATCACTAAGTAGATTTACTAGACAAAATACTGTCAAAATTGATTAAAAGTGGTCAAGTAATGAAGAACGTTTCAAAAATAAAATTTAGAAAGCAATGAATTATTTTACGTAGTTGAAAAATACTAGAAATAGCTTATGCGTATTTAAAATAGTGATTTTTAACCTACGCGATTGAGAAAATGATTTAAAAACCCTACGCGATTTTAAAAACGTCAAAAAATATTTATGCGATTTAAAAATGTTTGAAAAAGGTGATGTGATTGTGAAAATGCGATAAAATTCTTACGTGATTAAATGGAATAGTGAGTTTTATTGTCGGGCCAAAGTGGTGGACCCGGACATGTTGAGATATGGTACTGTCAAGTGGAGACGTACTATATTTGGGAATATTGAGATTGAAGCCATTTTTGTAAATATGGTAACATTTTGAGACTAAGGATAATTCTGTAATTATGGTTCTTATTTATGCATTGAGAGTTGTGTCAATTTGGTTGATATTGGCAATTGATTGACGAGATGAATTGCACCATGTTGTCGGTGTGATAAGCGTAGTGTGGTTCATTGAGTAGACTTGGAGGCATTAGTGTGCAGAGTATTCCACATGTGGACAGTTGGTCGCTCCTCTGGGCCGTAGTAACTGGCAACACACTAATGATCTCGACACGCACTATTCTTAATCAAGATCTTGTGGAGATTGTTTACTACAATGCCTGTAGTGCACGATATATTTGGACTGTGTACTACTACACGATGTTTGGAAAGTGGGCTATAGACACGACGTTGGACAGTGCAATAGTGTGGTTGGGCAGCCTGAGGCACTAATGGTTCTTTACGGATCATTCTCTCTGATGTCTATGTTTAGCTCCATGGAGTAGGAATGAGTCGTATGCATTTGCATTTGTGGCATGCATCATAATGTTATTATTTGTAATATTACATATGATGTGTTAAATTGTGTTATTGTTTATGATACTATGATATGCATTACTATATTTAATTGTGATATCTGTTTGTATTTTCATTTTCTTTATTGCTATGTTGGTAATGATGTAGATTGTCTCACCTCTTTATTTGTATGTGTTTTTGTATTATTGTTATATTTTGTAAAGAGTTTGAGGAAGAGGAAGAGGAACAACCTCTAGAGATTTTGTACCCTGAGGATCAGCAGACGAATAATCAGTTCGACGAGTGTAAGCCGTCAGATCATCCTTATCATTTGGACTGATTTTGTGGTCAAGACATTGCTTGGATTCCTTGGATTTGTGAGACTCGATTTTCACGGAGGCTTTGAAGCCTAGCGACTGCGTGAGGACAGAGGATCGGTTGTCTACGTGGGGCGTGTGACTGTGTCTCTACGTGGAGAGTTTGATGGGGAGCCTGTTTTTACTACTAGTTTGTATTTACATCTTGAGTTGCCGCTGACTCTTAAGCGTTATTGGGGAGGGCTTTTCCATGCGCCTAGTGAGATCAGTAGTGTATCGACAGCATGGACTCCTATCCGTAGAGCTGCGAGACATCTTGGATTTCTGTCATCCGATGATCCATCTGAGAGTGATCCATCGGAGGGTTAGGAATCTTTGATGTGCACTTGGGCACTTTATGTTTTAGTACTATACTGACTTTTTACTACTTTATTAAATATTTGCAGTTGTAAATTATTTGTACAACTTAAAACAAAATCATATGTATATTTTGGAGTGTGATAATAGTTTGTTTTATTTTATGTTCCGTGTTATTTTATTTAATGATATCCAGTATAAAAGGAAAAAATTTACAACTCATATTAATTATGTATCAAATGTTTTATAACTTGAGTAAAGTTTTATTTTTTTGCATTATAAATATGACATCCCCACAAGGGTGTTACAACCTGTTGGTCTGTCCCAACCACCTCATTCGGTACCCGTTGGTCTGTTCATTGGTATCTCACAATGCATGATGACTCAATGCATATACATGTATATTCAACAATAATATACTTCCTCATAACATGCCACATTTTGGCCAATACAAGGATGCAAGCCCCACTTGTTCTTGATTTTTGTTTTCCACCTTCAAGAAAATCCTAGGGTGAGCAACTTTCAAAAAGGTTCACTCAAACCATGGAAAGATGAGTTCTTGGTCACATAAGTGACCAAGAAAAACGAAAATGAGAAGAAAAGAGAATAAAGTTAAGGACTTTACCTTAAAAGCTTCAAGCTTTAGCTTCAATGGTGGGAAATGGAAGAGGAAGAACTAGAAGATGACTACTAAAGAGAAAAGCCTTGGAATGATGGAAGGAAGTTAGAAATGTGATGTGTGTAGCAAACAAACGAAGATGGTCTCCAATGGTGGGTGGTGCCGTGGAGGGAGAAGAAGAGAAGAAGAGAGAAATGCTTGAAGAAAATGAGAAGAGAGAAAAGAAAGAAAAAGGTGTTTTGTGTTTAGAAATTTGGGAATGAGATGATAAAAGTGAGAAGCATTTCTTTGCTTCCCAAAATGAGCTTCTGCCGTGGAGAGAGTGGGGAGGGAATAGAGAGAAAATTTGTGTATCATTAGGGAAATTTCTACGAAGCGTCCCTTAAAAAGCTTTGATTAAATTAATCTTTCCTTTGAAATAAAGTCAAAAGATGTGACACAAAGTAGATTTTAGATAAGGTGATAAGGATTTTTACTACAAGGTATTATCCAATGGACAACCGTCACAGTTGATAGAAGTCAGTATTAATTGTCCAGCGGATAATAAAATACACAGAGATTTTTATTTATCAGATAAAAATTTTAAAAAATGTGAAACCTCGTAAATCGTATCTAGCCTCAGGTTTAGTAAGATCCTCTGTCGACGTTTCCACAGTTCAAGGTTCTCTGGGAAAATATCTCATTTCCCCGGCTCTGTAACGCCCTTTTTTCTTAATACTGCGAAGAATGAACGTCACACCATAATGTAGAGAAACAAAATAAATTGCGGAAAATAATAAGTATGTTGATTAATTAAGAACCCGGTTCATTTTAACACGTGATTAAATAATTTGCACTCTTGAATGATAAAATAATTGAGTATTGAAATATGTATATATATAGATATTATTTTTTTTGTTTTGTTTTGCTTTGAAACAATGGTGAATAAATAATAATAATCATAGGCACAATAGAATTGACACTAAATTTAAAATCATACATCCACAATATATATATATATATATATATATATATATGCATCACCTATTTAATTACATCACAAATTATATAAAAAAGCAAAAGATGTACCCACCTGAAGAGATACAAATATACACCCATCAAATATGGCAAAACATGAGGCTTCCCCAAAATGATAAACGATTAGCCATCAGTAGCCATCGACAGTATCAGCTCCCTAAGACTGACAAGAAGGGACCATAGTCAAGTCCTCCTCAAAGTCCTCTTCATCCGATGAAATCGCCATCGGAGCGACCGAGTTTCGGGCAGAAGCCCGAGCAGTGGAGAGGAAAGAATCCTCTTGTGGGGTGTAGTAAAGGTCATCCCACAGATCTCTAAAAGGTAAATGAAATTCCAAATGGACAATAGTAAAATAAAAAACAAGCGTGTCGTAACGGCCCCACACCAACGATACAGTCAACTCTCCATGATAGATGCAACAGTCCGTGCTCAAATTGATGTGCCAGCAATCGGGTCCCCCGTGAAAGGTCATCCTAATGTACCCCAAAAATCGGCGCGGACGCGAAGACATCTTCAACAGACTCTAGTCGTAGTGCGGCCAAAAGCCCAGAAACTCAGGTGTTTCCTTTTCTTCCTCACAAACGTCTTCTCAGAAATATACAAATAAACAGAAATACAGAAAATACAGAAAGAGGTGAGACACCCAGCTTTCAATACTAAAATGGCAGCGAGAAAACAAAACGGCGCTGGACACCCACATATCAACACAGTTCATATATCCAATCACAATAATAATTAAAATTTACAGTAAAAGCATAACAATAGTAAATAGCAGCAAAGATTATCTGCAACAGACATACAACATCAATATTTCAAACAGTCAGTAGTTCAAACAATCAAATAATTATTACAATAATAATAATAGATATTTTTTCACAATTATAAATGCTCATGTCCAATGAATTATGAGATTGACAGATCACAATGCAAATGGTATCAAATTCCTACTCCATGGAGCTAGACATAAACATTTTCGGAGTGAATGATCAAGGAGTTATGCCAGTATCTCGTTAGCCTTTAAAAATAGTGTGCTCATCTCATAAAATCTTTGCGCAAAACAGCTTATACATAGCACCTCAACAGTTGATCGCGATATAGGACAGCGGCTCAGTTCGGATCGTCGGTGTGTTTACATCGGTCTATCCCACGGCCCCAGTGGAGCTACCACTGTCTAATGTGAGACACCCGCATCCTGACGCCCCAAGGGCCAACCACTATGACCCTACACTTAGTCTACTCGCACCTGCACATAGGTGTTATTCAAACTCCTAGGCATACATTGCCTTTCCAATAATGTCCAACGGACAGCACATATGCATGATGACACAATGTACATATGTATGTTCATCAATGATACATTTATCATAAAGTATACCACAATTGCATATATTCATTTCTCAATATCAACATGTCATGATTTCATCAAAGACTTAGTTCCACATAAGATCTCACAACAACATAGAATCAATTATTATAAGTCCATATTATGGATTCACATTCTCAAAGTCTTAAGCTTTAGTCAATTATGACAATCTTAGGTTAAATAACCCTTCAAAACCGTGTCCCTCTTAAGGGTTATTATTTAATTTAATTTTTCCATTTCATTATGGATTATGCATGTCTTCAAATTCCTAATTTCCAAAGATGTACCAAGGCATCATTTAAACCCTAAATTTTCTCTAAAAGTCGTGGCCTCACTAGGTCTTCAAGGTTCCAATTTCTTTCCATATTATGCATTAGTCTTTTGATATCTAATCTCTTAAGTTTTAGTTCACACCAAACCAACCGATTCCCTAAAAATTCAAGCCAAAAGCATGGTCTCACATTAGGGTAGGAAACCCTCAAAAATTTCCATTCGTTAATCCTAACGTTATCATTCAACATTTAATTACATGAGCTTCATTTTATTCGTGTACAAAAACTAATTTATATCCCAAAATCCTAGTCAAAATCGTGGCCTCCATAAGTGATAGGAAATTCTAAATTTTTCATTTATCAATTCCATCATTATCAAACCATTTATACTATCAAACTTCAATCTTCATCAAGGTCACACAAGGCATGCAAATCAACCAAACAAGTGAGCATACCAATATGGATTTCTCCATCAAACAATCACACAAAGTCTCCTCACCACCTATAATGGTAGAAGTGAGTAAATCTCCCTCTTACCTAAAGGAAGAACATGAAAATGGCTTCCTAGGTGCTCCTTGAAGGTTCGGTTTTTAGAGCTCCATGAACCCTAGAATTTCAATCATCAAGAATCAACATCAAGCATGGTAAAAGTGGATCTTTGGTCCCCAATGAAACCATAGATCACGAAAATGAAGAGAAAAGAAGAAGAAAATGGAAACTTTACCTCCAAGTTGGAAGCTTTGTCTTGGATGACAATGGAGATGATGATGGATTTTGAAGAAACTTTCTAACTATGAAATATAGATGAGGTTGAGGTGAGTATGGAAATGGTGTTAATGAAGAGAAAAGTGAAGAGAAAAGATGAAAAATGGTGGTCACAATGAGGCTGCAAACCGTAGCCAAGAAGGAGAAGAAGAAAGAAGGAAAAGAGAAAAATGAAGAAGAAAAACTAGAGAGAGAAAGTATTATAGGAAAATGATATTTTTGGGTGGTTATTGGTTAAGTGTGGAGGCAAATTTTTGCCTCCCAAGGGCAAGGAGTGCCACGGAAAAGGAGAGAGAGAAGGAGGGTGGAGAGGCTTCTTCAACAAGCCAAGGGCATTCTTGTCCTTTGATAGTCAAAGCTTCTCAAAGAAGCTTTGATTAAAATACAATAAATTTAAATTAAAGTAAGTTTAATTAGACTTAAAGTAGATTATATTAGGATAATGTGATAAGATTTTTAATACATGTTATTATCCAATGGACAATTGTTACAGTTAACAGAAGTCAGTATTAATTGTCTGACGGATAAAATTTACACAGTGATTTATTATTTTATCAGATAAAATTTTTCAAAAAATGTAAAACTTCGTAAACCATGTCCAGTCTCGGGTTTAGTAAGATCCCCCGTCGACGTTTCCACAGATCAAGGTTCTCGAAAAAAAATATATCATTTTCTCGGCTCTGCTCAGTTTATACGTAAAACGAGAAATAATATTAAAATATTCTGCATTCTCAAAAAAATCTAATTTTTTTTTTAAAATCACAAATATTGGAAAATGAATATTTATCACAAAATAAATAAAATTTGGAGTGTTACAGGCTCTGCTCAGCGTGCATGTAAAACAAGAAATAACATTAAAATATTTCACATTTCCAGAAAAATCCAGAAAAAATTACAAATATTATAAAACGACTATTTATCATGAAACTATTAATTTTTGGGGTGTTACATAGCAAGAATCAAAAGGTCTTCATTTGGTTGTAACAAGGCCAAGGGTAAGAATAAAAGGTAGGAAAAAGGTAAATAAGGGTAAAGAACTATCAATACAGAGCAGAATCAAGCTTAAATCATGATGCACAAGGATTTAAACAATTCTCATTTTTAACCCAATATTTTCATTATTCTTCACCAATAATTCTTTTCCTCTTTATATATATATATATATATATATATATATATATATATATATATATATATATATATATATATACCCTTGAAGATAAAAATAACTTTTCAAGGCTTTTTGATCAACACATTAGATGCTCTAAAGAATTCAATTTAATTATTCAGTTAGGTATTCAAAGAAATCAAATTCAAGCTCAAATGGGGCATCTAAGGAGTTATTTTATCAATACAACTCTGAAAATCAAGAAAGAATAAAACATAATTGCCTTAATCATATTCAAGTATGTATGTGAATCATTAAAGTTTCAACAAGATATCAAAGCAAGTTCTAGCACACATCAATCAACAGAAAATTCACTCCAAAAGGAAAATAAGACTTTATTTGTGAAAAATCCCATCGTTAAGGCTCAAAACTCACTTTCTAGTTAAGTTGATAAAGAAAACATAAACAAACAGACATGGCTAATTTCCAACAAAGATGCTCAATTTCACTTTTCTTAATTGAACAAGATTGCTTCACACAAAATAATGTCATGATCAATAGATTCCCTTTTTAAACACATCTCTATCAGCTCATAATAAATCAAGCAATTAACACACAATTTTAGCTTAATTATCAGCATTACTTAAGTGTTTGCAAAGTATAGTATCACTCCGCCACACTTAAGATAAACATTGTGCTCAATGTGAAAGAGAAATAAATAAAGGGGTAAAGAAAAGAACAACACGACCTGATGAGGAGGATATAATGGCAAGCAGAAACTAGACGCAATAGTCAGTGCAGCAACATACCCCTGAAAAATCTCAACACACGAGTAATGATTAAAACAAAAATAACAAAAACAACTAAAAGAAGAAACAATAAGGAAGAAATTCCACAAATTCATGATGCACAAATCCACACAAATGCATCTCAAGAGTCAATAAGATATAACCTACTGACTCCTTACTCAACTCATTCATAATGAATTATAATTTATCTTCTCGGTTTGCAGAAACCATCCCCAAGGACTTGAAGGAAAATCTAGTTGGTTAACATCATTAGCTCGACGTTGGGACACTTCTCAGTAATCTTTGTAATATGGATGGAGAAGGGTCATCTCTTCTACTTCTTCATTGTTCGGAAGCTCATGGTAAGGCTTGAGACAGTGTCCATTGACCTTGAATGTTTTTCTAGACGCCTCATTCATGATTTCCACTACACCAAAAGGAAAAACATTAGTCACCACAAATGGTCCAATCCATTTAAAACGTAGTTTACCTAGAAACAATTTTAGTCTAGATGGTCCAATCCATTTAGAACGTAGTTTTTCTTTGTTAAAGTTCTTCCTGGAAATCATTTGGTCATGGAATGCCTTAGTTTTTGTCTTATAAATGAGGATATTTTCAAAGGCCTCATTCCGCAGTTCTTCTCACTCTTGTAGTTGGAGCTTCCTTTGCTTCCCAACACCTTCCAAGTGCAAATTAACTTTCTTAACGGCCCACTAAGAGCAATGTTGTAGCTCAACGGGCAAATGACAGGGCTTTCCAAATACTAGCTTAAATGGGGACATACCAACTAGGGTCTTATAGGCAGTCCTATAAGCCCATAATGCATCATCAATTCTTAAACTCCAATCCTTGCGCGTTAGATTAATAGTCTTTTCAAGGATTAATTTGATTTCAAGGTTGGATACTTCAGTTTGCCCATTTGTTTGGGGATGATAGGGGGTGGAAATTCTGTCTATCACTCCATATTTCTTCAAAAAAGCATCAAACAATTTGTTGCAATAATGTGTCCCTTGATCACTGATTATGGCTTTTGGAGTTCCAAACCTGGAGAAAATATGTGACTTTACAAAATCCACAATAGTTTTGGAATCATCAGATCTGGTGGCTTTTGCTTCCACTCATTTAGACACATAATCAACAGATAAAAGAATATATGAAAAACCAAAAGAATGGGGAAATGGTCCCATGAAGTCAATGCCCTACACATCAAATACTTCCATAAAGATGATCGAGGTTTGAGGCATTTGATTCCGAGGACCTATATTACCTGTTCTTTGATAGCGATCACAAGACTTACAAAAGTTGTAAGTATCCTTGAAAATTGTTGGCCAATAGAAACCACTGTCAAGTACCTTGTTGGTTGTCCTTTTTATTCCAAAATGTCCTTCACAAGCATAGGTGTGACAAAAGGAGAGAATGAAGTGAGTCTTTGAGTCCGGAATGCACCTTCTAATTACTTGATCTGCATAATGTTTCTAGAGGTAAGGATCATCCCATATGTAATATTTACAATTATTCTTCAGTTTATCTCTTTGAGCCTTGTTCCAGCCTTCAGGAAAGTCTTTGTGACCAAGTAATTTATAATATCAGCATACTAAGAGATTATAGCCTTGATGGCCATCAAATACTCATCCGAAAAACTTTCTATGATTGGTATTTCCTCTTCCTCAGTCACTAACCTACTCAAATGGTCTGCTACCAAGTTTTCACTTCTTTTTTTGTATTTTATTTCCAAGTCAAATTCTTGGAGTAGTATAATCCATCAGAGCAATCTAGGCTTCACTTCTTTTTTTTTGTGAGAAGATACTTCAAAGTTGCATGATCTGAAAAAACAATTACTTTAGAACCAATAAAATATGATCTGAATTTTTCTAAAGCAAACACCACAACTAGAAGTTCTTTTTCAGTTGTAGAGTAATTAAGTTGAGCATCATTTGGAGTCCTTGATGCATAATAGATAGCAAAAGGCACTCTATCAACTCGTTGTCCTAAGACAGCCTCTACCACAAAGTTATTGGCATCACACATCAGCTCAAATGGTAGTTCCCAATTTGGTGGCCTTATGATAGGTGCAACAGTCATCAATTCCTTGAGCTTAGTGAAAGCTCCTATACATTTCTCATCAAAGTTGAATGGAACATCCTTTTGAAGTAGTTTGCAAAAGGGTAATGATATTTTGGAGAAATCCTTGATGAATCTTCGGTAGAAACCTGCATGACCAATGAAAGAATGAAAATCCCACACACTAGTGGGTGGGGGTAAAGAATGCATGAGTTCTACCTTATCTTTATCTACCTCAATTCCCATAGCAGAAATTACATGACCCAACACTATACCTTCCTCTACCATGAAATGACATTTTTCCCAATTTAGCATAAGGTTAGTGTCATTGCATCTTTTTAATACCAATGTTAGGTTTTCTAAACAGTTATCAAAACCATTTCCAAAAACACTAAAATCATCATAAAGACCTCTATAATGCTTTCAATATAATTGGAAAATATGCTCATCATGCATTTCTGAGAGGTCCCTGGTGCATTGCAAAGTCCAAAAGGTATTCGCCTATATGCAAAGGTACCAAATGGATAAGTAAAAGTGGTTTTGTCTTGATCTTATAGAGCAATGACAATCTGATTATAACCTGAAAATCCATCCAAAAAATAGTAGTGAGAATGACCAACTACTCTTTCTAACATTTGATTAATAAAAGGTAAAAGAAAGTGGTCTTTTCTAGTGGCAGCATTCAACTTCCTGTAATCAATGCAAATACGCCACCCTGTTTGTAACCTAGTGGGGATAAACTCATTTTCAGCATTTCTTACCACAGTAATTCTAGATTTCTTTGGTATTACCTGGACTGGGCTTACCTACTTACTGTAAAAAATGAGGTAAATCACCCCCACACTTAGGAGCTTTAGTATCTCCTTTTTCACAACCTCTATTATAGGAGGATTCAATTTTCTCTGGGGGTCTCTCACAAGTGTAGCACCCTCCTCCATTAAGATTCTGTGCATGCAAATGGATGGACTAGTACCATTGATGTTAGCTATTGACCAACCAATGGCTGTTTTGTGCTCTTGCAAAACAACTACCAATTTCTCTTCTTGTTCTTGGGTGAGTGACTTTGCAATTATCACTGGAAGTGTGTCCATCTCTCCCAAGAATATGCATTTAAGATGATCAGGTAATGCTTTTAGTTCTAATTTGGGTGCTTGCATAATAGAAGGTTGAGGTACATCAGTAGTAATTGGTAATTCAACAAAAGAAACCTTATATTCTTCTAAAGTGGAAGAGAGCTCTTGCAAAGCAGCTACGACATCATCAATGTTCTCATCCCATGGCTCTCCTTCATCATCTTTTTTTTCTTCCTATACATCTAAGCTTTGAGTCAAAACTGTATCGAGAGCATTAAAATGGTCAGACTCAAAAGCTGTAGAAATTAAAGAATCAAAACCATAAAAAAAGTCAATTAAACAAGCAGAGTGCACTTCACTCGAGTATCTCATGACCTCAAAGATATTGAATCTGATCAATTCCCTATCAAATTTCATTGTCAATATCTCAGAGTACACATCAATTTTTGTCCGAGCAGTCTTCAAGAATGGTCTCCCTACCAAGATTGGAGCAGAGTTGTGGGATTTGTCCTCTTCCATGTCCAACACATAAAAGTCTGCTGGAAACACTAATTCATTCACCTGCACTAAAACATCTTCAACAACACCCTTTGGGTATGCATTAGATCTATCAACCAATTGAATTATAACACCAGTTAGTTCCAAAGGACCTAGATATAAAGATGCATAAATGGAATAAGGCATGACATTTTTAGATGCACCTAAATCTAGCATTGCCCTCCCAAACCTTGTGTTACCTATAGTGCATAGTATGGTGAAAGTGTCAAGATCCTTACATTTAGTTGGGAGTTTTTTTTTTAATTACAGCTGAAACATTCTCTCCCACTTGGACCCTTTCATTTCTTTCTAATTTCCTTTTGTTAGTGCATAATTCTTTCAAAAACTTTGCATATCTAGGTACTTGCTTAATGACATCTAACAAAGAAATGTTAACTTCTACTTTCCTAAAAGTCTCTAGGATCTCTTTTTTTGTTTCTTCTTTCCTAGTCTTTACCAGTCTACTAGGAAAAGGTGCTTTAGTGACATATTTAGGAAGTGGTTCACGAACACTTACCTTAGGGGGCTTAGAATTGTGCTCCTTCTCTTCTACCTCCTTACGCTTTTGAGCTTTGTCTTCAGTGACTTGTGGAGAAGATGAGGGTTCGTCCAATGTCTTCCTACTTTGCAAGGTGAGAACACTAACATTTTCCCTCATATTCACCTCTGGCTGTGAGGGAAGTTTCCCAGAAAGTTGACTCTGAACCTTGTTGATTTCGGTGGCTAACTACCCCACCTAATTCTGCAAGTTACTAATGGTGACCCTTGTTTCTTCTTGAAATTGAATGTTGTTAGTGGTCATTTGCCTCATTAGCTCCTTTAGAGAAGGCTCAGGTTGCCTAAGAGCTTGGACTTGTTGTTGCCTTTGAGGGAAAGGTGCTTGTCTTTGCTGAAACCCTAGAGGTCCATAAGCTTGAGGTTGATAAAGTTAGGATGATCCTTCCACCCTAGATTGTATGTATTGGAGTAGGGGTTGTAGTTCTTGGACGGTGTAGAAAATCCCCCCACTGCCTTTGCTTCTTCATTTGTGTCTTCTTGAAGAGTGGGACATATATCAGTAGGATGTCCAAGAGAGCAACAAATACCACAAGCATTAGCTGATGCTTTCCCACTATCCATTAGCTTTTGAACCATGGTGGTCAACTAAGTCATTTGTTGCTGCAAGCTAAAGCTCATCCACTAGTAGCATCAATCATGTTGTGGTCAATCACTAGCAAACCCTCATAGAAACACTGAATCAGAAGCTGCTCACTGATTTGGTGTTGAGGGCAGCTAGTACACAACCTCTTAAACCTTTCTTAATAATCATGAAGTGATTCCCCATGCCTTTGTTGGATGCCATAAATTTCTTTTCGAATGCTGGCGGCTTTAGAGGCAGGGAAATATCTCTCCAAGAAGGCTCGAGCCATGTCTTGCCATGAATTAATGGATCCAAGTGGCAAATAGTACAACCATTCCTTTGCAGAATCTTTTAATGAGAATGAAAAAGCCCTGAGCTTGACTTGTTTGACTGAAACACTTGCAGGCTTCATGCTGTAACAAACCACATGTATCTCTTTTAGATGTTTGTTAGGATCTTCCCCAGCTAATCCATTGAAAGATGATAAAAGGTGGATTAGAACAAACTTCAACTTAAATGCCCCTTTAGTTTCTAGAATTTCTATGCAAAGGGGTTGTTGGTCTAAATCTAGAGCACCCAATGCCCTTAAAGTATTCTCTACCATCACCACTTCTTGAGATATTTCAGAAAATGTCTCAGAACTGGATAAATCTATATGGTGGGCAACTTCGACATCAGTAGGTATGAATGAAAAAGGAAACTGTGAGCTGACTTGTTCAAAGTAATGCCTTAGATTCCTCAATTGCTCGTTCACTTCACCACTGGACATGAACACCTGCAAAACAATCGGAAAGAAGGAAGAAAAGAATTAAAAACTAAAATAAAAATAGAGTGAAAAATAGGAAACACACTAATAGCACAATTGGACAATTAGCTCCCCAGTAATGGTGCCAAAATTTGGTGTGGTGTGGATAGTGATTAAAATTAAGAACAGATTTCAGTTGCCAAGTTTCGCCAAAAATATAAAAACCTTGCAACCAGCTTTAGTTAGCAAGGGTTAATCTACAGAAAACTAATTCAATTAACACTATGAATTGATTCCTAATTTAAACTCCAAAGGTTAACGTACAGTAAAAAAGGGGTTTTGGGATTTTGATGAGTATTGAATCAAATCAACAACAATAATAATAACACAAACTAGAATTAACATATTAAATGAATTGGTTAAGAGGTAGAGTCCACTACTAGATTTATATGATATTGCTAACCCACATATCCTTTTTATTCCAACATGATCAATTATATTTCTATGCAATTGTGAGCGTAAATCCCTGTTTTCCTTAGGTTTTGGTCAATTTAGCAACCGCTCAAATCAACTTCAAATCATTGATTAATTATAAAGCAATCGCTCTCACAACTAACCAACAATTGCATTAAGATTTAGAAAACCAATCACGCTAAAATCTAATCACACACCGGGATTAAATTGCTTAGAATATATATTCCTCTAGATTTATCACCGCAACCACGCACATAATAAATTCTAGAATTACCACTTTAGAAACTAGCAAGAATACAAAAACCTTTATACTAACATCATACAATCCTCTAGATTTATCACCGCAACCGCACACATAATAAACCTAGATTTACCACTTTAAAGTTGGCAAGAGTATAAAGATTCTTTTATCACAATAATGATAAAAAATATATGAATAGAAACACAACTATATTGAAATAAACAAATATGCAAGATTAACAAAATCAATACTAGAGTTTTATCCTCTCTTAACCAAATGAAAACTTAGCCACACATAGCTAAAATGAAATCAAGAGAAAAACAATAGAAAAACATTGTCTAGAATAAAAGTGCAGAAGAAAACTAAAGATCAAACTAGTTTCCAAAGGTTAGGGATGATTGATCTCCAATTGCTCGAACCCGAGACTCCAATCTTCGATCCAATCTCCTTCTCCCTTGTTCTTGGTCTTCTCCTCAGCCTCCTGAAAGCTCTCAAGCCAAAACTCCCATAAAATATAAAAAAACTATGAAAAAGAAGCATAAAAACTGAAACTAGAAGGAAGCCCCTCGACTATGCCTTCAAGTTACAATTTATAGAAAATTTGGGATCCTGTAGGAGACACGGTCATGTCTCCATTAGACACAGTCGTGTCTCATAACTCAGAAGCTTTCCAAGAGTTAGACACAGCTATGTGAGACCAAAATTATCAGCGTATTGTGCAAGCTTGGGAGACACGGCCGTGTGTCCATGAGATATGGTCGTGTCTCATGACATCATTAGCGTGTTCAACAAGTTTTGACCTGAATCAGCGTGTTTTGCAAGTTTTGGGGAGACACGACCGTGTCTCATGACATCATCAGTATATTGGAGAAGCTTGGGGGACACAGCCGTGCGAGTGGAAGACATGGCCATGCCTCTTGTAAAAATGGCTTTTATGCACGCTTTTGGGAAAACACCACCGTGTGAGTGTGAGACACGGTCGTGTATCAAGTCAAAAGCTTCATCTAAGTTGGACATGGTCATGTCTAAGTCCTTAATCGCTCGTGAACTGACACGAAACCCTACCAAAGCCAGAATGGACCTCTTTTACCTTGAAAACTCGGTATCTTCGCTTGATTTCATCCAAATGTAATAAATCTCTCAATTCTGCAAAAATGAAGATAATGATAAGGATCCAACTAAAACTCACTCTTAATTACAGGTAATTAACCAATAAAAAGTTATCAAAATCAACTTTGATCGCTAACCAATGGATATACTGCCCTACTCTAGCTTTAAGAACTCCATCTCTTTCTCATTGTGCAAGTTCTAAGGGAAAAACTTCTCTAAAAAAGATCATTTGAAGATCTCCCAAGTAACTTGAGTTCATGATGCATCAAACACCCTCTTAACATTTATCCATCAGTCCTCTGCCTCCCCGTCTAACATGTAGGAAGCAAAGAGCACTCTCTGCTCATTTAAGCAGGCCATAACTATGAAAATTTTCTTCATTTCCTTGAGCAAATCCTCAATTCTGACTGGGTCATACTCACCTTTGTAGGATGATGGAGTAGACTTCCTGAACTCCAAGAGGTCCTAGAAGTTCAGATTCCTTCCAACTGGAACCTCTTGGACTGGTTGCTCGGGCTAAACTGGTGGTGGAGGTTGCTAAGTTTCTAACCTCTCCAATATTCTAGTTATAACAATTGTCTGATCTTGCATTACTTTGGTCATTGCCATGAAAGCCTCAGCCATACTAGGACTCTTACCAGAAGAATTCTCATTCCTTATTGTTTGTCTAGGAGAATTCATAGTTTTCTGTACACACAAAACATTAAATATCAAGTTGATTTGTTTCAATACCATGTAATAGTGCAACAGTAGCTAATAACATCCATACATAATGCAAGTCATGCAAACATCTCACAAAAGAGAGAAGAAATACAAAACACACATCTAAGCTACTAACTTGCCAATGCAAAGTCAGTCCATACTCCGGCTTAACATGATAAACTACTCTGATATCATAATATAACACTCTAATACAAAAATCTCGATATAACTAATATATATAAAGATATAAAGCATTAATCATGTCACTTCTATTCTTACTATCCTTCTAATCCCATATAATTAAACAACTAAATATAGAGAGTCACGATAAAAAAGGTCATAAATATATACATCAAAAGCCTCTAAGGGCATAGTGTTATATATACAACAAAACTACAACTCAAAGTAAATTATACAAGAGTTGTCTATACAACAAAAACTAAAAACTATCTAGTCTTGTTGCTTTTTCTTCATCTACTTGTCCCTTTTTAAAGGGTCTTGACCTGCTTTTACCATGAAAACACGGAAAGTGGTGAGAACATAAAAATTCTCAGTAATATACATATATTTCATGGTACTCTATAATATAAATTACATATAAACATAATTTATAACAACATTATACAATCGCCTATATAACTATATAATGTAGAGAAACCTAAACTATCACGATATTACACAATCGCCCATACAACTGTATAATACCAAATAAACTTCGCAAATTGCTTAACTCGCTTCATTGCCTAACTTAGGACTTAACTCAGCCTAAGGCTTGTGTTAGTAAGTTTACCTCACTTTACTACACTTACACAAGGGTGATTATGTTATACATGTTACCTGACAAATAGCTTTGCTCACTACTTTGTCCTAGGTAAAGTGTTGTACAAACACTTTCCTCTCACAATTACCTCCTTAACAAAGAGCTTTACTCGCTACTTTACAAGGTTAAGCGATTTATCTCACTCCCTTAATTAGGATAAATGCACTATGGTTCCACTTTAATTGGTATAGGAACCAACTCTTAACTAACATTTAATTTCAAGCAATTCCTATCTCTAGAAAAGCTTAGAAAACTCAAACTTGTTCTTATATGGTAGGTAGTCATTCCCTTTGTGAAATATCCCTAAAAGTGTCTTATTACACTTAAGAAAGCATATATAAATGATCCCAACTAGCAGGGAACCTCAAAACGTCAAGAATATCATCCTTAAAGATTTCTGGAACACACGCCGCGATGCCTAGCTCTCGACCTCTCGCACGCCTTGGCGTGGTTCTCAGTCACGCCGTGGCGCGAGGCATTTTCTGCAGAATTCTACAGAAAATAGCACTATGCACTATTCCATTGGTCTCAAATAATTTCCAATCATCTAAACTTGGCTCCTAGGTGATTTCTACCTTCACCAACACTTCCTAAATATATTGTAACACTTTTACAACCTATTGGTTCACTTAAACTTGAGTTAATGATCAAAACCTCAAACTCACTTACTCATTGTTTAAACTTCCACTCTAGGAACTATTTGATGTTCTTCTAACACAATCTCATCCAATAATCAGTAATTAACTCATTTCAATCACTGAAAACCAGAACTAACAAGAAAATAGATTTTTGACATCTCAAACTTATATTCTCATCTTTGTAACCTAACTTAAAACAAAGCAAAGATGAAAGGAGAAGAATGGATTTTTAGGTTAGAAACCCCTACCTTAAGTTCTTGGTGATGATGGCTGTTGATCCTTGTCTTTTCCCTTCCCTTTCTTCCTCCTTTCCTCTTCCTCCTTACCCTTCTCTCCTTAACTTTTCTTAGCTACTGCCTTGCCTTTTGTTTTGTGAGTGAGAAAGAGTAAAAAAAAAAAACATATGATAATGGAGTGAAATATCAGGAACCAAAGTCAATTTAAGGGGCTGTCATTTATGACCTTGTTTCACTTAAGTACTCATATGATATTTCTTGATATGCTAATAATACCTTGATTTATCTAAATCAAGTTTACTAACTTCTAAAAACTTTAAAATAAATACTAAGATTCATTAAAGATGTTGTTTTATCATTATCTTAATTTGTCATATCTACTGTTAGTCAATATGGCATTAAATGCACAACTACTATGCCTAAAAATACCAAACTAACTCTAATTATTCTCAAATTTTAACTACATTCTCTTACACACATTTTTGACTTAGAAACAAATTCTCTAGATTTATTTCCCTTTATTTAGCCATTTATGCTACTATCTGAGTCATATTAAGCTACTTTTCACATTCTGAGTTACAACAAAGTGCCTAAACTAATTTAGATTGTTACAAAAAGAAAACAAACATGTAAAACAGTGTTGTGCTACCTTTGTAATCATAAACTAGTCTAACATGTTAAAAAGAGACTATTACATGTAACACCTCTTTGGGGATGCCACACATATAAAGAAAAATAAAATAAATAAATAAAATCTACCCAAGTTGTAAAACATTTGTTAAATAATATTACATATTGTAAGATAATTCCTGATAAACAGAATATTGTTAAATAAAATAATGCGGAAATAGCAAATAAACAAAAACAACATTACTTATAATATACAGATGATTTAAGTTATAAGTTATACAAATAATTTACAACTAAAACTACAAATATTTAAACGAAAACAGTAAATAAAGCAATAAAAGAGTCAATATATACAGACATACGCAGACGCGCCCAAAAAAAACATCATGCATATTTAATCCTCTGAAGGATCACTCTCAACATGAAAATGATCATCGGGAGACAAATATCCGGATGTTTCTCGACTCTCGGCGGACATGAGACCGCGTAGTCGATACGAGTGTCATCTCACTAGGCTCAGTGGATATCCCACCCCAATGACGCCTAATGGATAAGGGTAACTCTAAGTGTAGAAATACTGTCGTAGTCATGATCGGCTCTCCATCAAACCGATGACGTAGAGTCACAGTCAGCCGTCCTACATATGTCACAGAGTCTCGGTCTCCTCGCAGATGCCAAGCCAATGAACCTCCATGAAACTCTAGCTGTACAAACCCCAAAAATCTTGGCACTGCCATCTCCCACAATCAATCCAAAGGATATGGATGATCGGATGGTTCTTGGTCGTCGAACTGATCTTCCTCTTGCTGTTCCTCTTCTTCCTCGGTGTACAGAATCTCTAGAGGCTGTTCCTCTTCCTCTTCCTCAAACTCTTTACCATATAAATAGGTATATACAGAAAACACATACAATAAAGAGGTAAGACAATCTAAAATCACCACAAACATGGCCAATAAGAAGACGACAAACAACAGATATACAGTTCATGCAATATGAAAAGCTATAACATTAATAAGTAACAGAGTAGTGTAAAGATTCAAAAAGATTTAAATATCCCAACAATATACCATCACAGATAAAATCAAACAAGAAACAAATGATACAATACAACAATAGATAAAACAAATACAGTAAACAAATAAATCAATATCAATATAATAAACAGATAAGACAAAAATAAATAGATAAGACAAAATAAATAAATAGATCCCAATAAATAAATATAAGACACACCCTACTCCATGGAGCTAAAAAAAACACACAAAGATATCAGAGAGAATGACTCGCAAAAATCTATTAGTACCACGGCTGCCCAACCAACTATTGCGCGGTCACACGTTGCGTCTATAGCCCCACGACACAGGAATCCATCATCCACGCGTGGTGTAGTTCATGGTCTTACGTTGTGGCACTACAGGCAATGTACTATTAGATTTCACGAAATCTCGATTAAATATAGTGCGTGTCGAGTCCATTAGTGTGCTATCGGTTTACCATGGCCCAGCGGAGCTACCAACTGTCCACATATGGGATACCGTACACTAACGTCTCCAAGTCCATTAGAACAATGAACCACACTACGTTTATCGCATTGACAACACGATGTAATTCGTCTCGTCAACCAAATCCACCAAAAATTTGGCATAAACTCAATACATAATTCCAAAAATATGAAATTATGAAAATGCCCTCAAGATAAAATATGCCCTCAATGGCAAAAAAATAGAAAGCCTGTACGGGTTCACATTTTCCCGACAGCGAAAAATCCTCAAAAGCCTGTACGGGTTCACATTTTTCCGACAGCATAAAATAAATACAGAAATCCAGAAAAATACTATTTCGGTCAATCGCGTAGAAATTTTATCGCGTTTTCACAATTCCGTCGTTTTTACAAACGTTTATAAATCGCGTAAATATATTTTTCTGTTTTTAAAATCGCGTAGAATTTTTAATACGTTTTCTCAATCGCGTAGGATTTTTAAATCATTTTCTTGTCCAAATCCCTTAAAATCACTGTTTAAATAAACAGAAATAATAATTAGTACGTTTAAACTACGTGTAATATTTTTCATACCGTATACTGTCTTTTGGATATCTTTTCTATCTTATTTGTCCGTTTTTACTAAAAATTGACAGTATTTTGTTTAGAAAATTAATAATAATGGTTTCCTAATTTTTTTCGTAAAAACTCTATTTATTTGAATAAACCGGATAATTTAATCTTTTAAAAACTCCTAACATGCTTCAAAATATAGTATGAGCCATATGTTAGAAATTCTTAAAGATTGTTGTATTTCATTTATGACAATAAAATCATTAATTTTAATTCCTTAAATTAATTCTAATCTATTGATTTCTTAAAAACTCTTTTTAGAAAAAAATTCTTGTTAACATATAATGCCTTCTTTATACTTGAAAATGGTTTGGAATTGATTTTAGAAATCAAGAATATCTAGTTTGGCATGTTGGCCGAATTTCCTAAATCTTTTGAAATTGATTTCTAAATTATTTCTCATCTTCTAAATATATGTCAAACTTATTGTATTGTCTAAATTCATTTAACCATTGTTTTAGAAAATGGTTTTTGAAATCAACACATTCATTTTAGGCATGTTGGCCGAAAATACTAAGTCTTACCATTTGAGTTCTAAATTCATTTTCTTTGATCTAATCAACTTGAAACCTTCTTAATTCTCTAGGTTAATTAAATTACCTTTTAAGAAAATTAAGAGAACATTTTGGTTCTCCATTTGGTTAGTGGCCGTGAGCCTTGGTGTGGTGTTCTTTGGAACACACATGCATTTCCTTGACATGTTATTCACATCCTATACATTATCATGCAATTCTATACTTTATCATGCAATTCTAACACATGCAATATTATCAAAGCTTATAGACATGCAACTTAAAGCTTGTAGACATGCAATTTATTACAAACAACAAATAGAAAAACTACTAACAAATACACAACCACATCAAATAAGCTACTAACAAGCACAAACATGAATCCTTATGGATTCTACAATCACAAAATCAAACTCCATCTTCTTACCACCATCCATAGGTGATAAGATTTGTCTTCCTCTTACCTTAAATGAAGACAAAAGGATTTCTTTCACTCCTCCTAGAGCTTCGGTTTTCCTCCTCCAAAAACCTAGCAAGCTTAAACAAAAACTACAAATTACTAAACATTAAAAGAGAGCTTAAACCATGGATAAATCATGGCTTAGAACTTTGAAAAAGAATTAAGAAAAGAAAAACAAGAGATTTCACCTCCTTGGTACAAACTTCCAAGTAGGTTTTCAAGCTTCAAATGTAAGATTTTGAAAGAACTCTCAACTAGAGATGTTCTTAGGATTGTGTTTAGGTTTAGAAAACTTGGTTAGAAGAAATTTTGGATGATTGGATGGTGTAGATATTGTCTTGGCCGAATGGTGAAGAAAGGAAGCAACAATAGTGTTTAGGGTTCTTGGATGTGAGAGAAGAGAGAAAAGCATGAAAGATGAAGTGAAGAATGGTCTTCCAACCCCTCTTGGCCATAGACATTCAATGCATGCAAGGTGTGCATGGATTTGGCTTCATCCAAGCCCTTGGATGATTCAAAGGTCAAGATTAAAACTTGGTTAGCAAGCTTGTTTCCTATTGGCTACTCCTAACCTAGTCATCAAGCCTTAGTCACCATGCTTAGTCACTAATAACCTAGTCATCAAGCCTAATCATCATGTTCAAGAATGTTCCTTCACTAATCATGTTTAATTAAGCTACTAAGTTAATTGTTTTAGCTAAACGTGGGTCCCGCAAAACATTTAGGGTCCACTTGTCACTAAGTTATCTTGACTAATAAAATAATATTATAATAATACAAAATTATTTTATTTGTGATTAAATCCTAAAAATTAAAAGATTAATTTTAGGCTCATTTAGAATTGGGTTTAGTAAGATCCCCGCCTCGAATAATTAAAAACAGATTTTACCGGTCCAGAAAAAATATTATTTTCCCGCCCGTAGCAAATCACACAAAAAGTCCATATAAAATCACAGACAAGTAATATTGGACACTAAATCAAGTAGAAAACAATTAAAAACAAAAAAACAAGACAAACAAAGATGTTCGAACGTAATGGTCATTTTCCCATTTTTTCCCACAACGTAGCTAATCATCCAAAAAGTTCAAATAAAATTACAGACAGTATTAATTGTCTGTATATCTTCCAGAAAAATTAAAACAGTAGCTCGAAAAAACTTTTATTTTACCGTCTCGAAACAAATTACGTAAAAAGACCAAATAAAATTTGAGCCTGTATAAACGTATTTGTATTTCATGCAGAAATCGAGAAACAGTAAAATAGGGACACAACGGTCATTCACACGAAAGCTTGAAAAACAGCAAACAGTACATTCGGTACATTTTCTAAAAATTGGGGTGTTACATTACGCATAGAACCCTCAATGTATTCATCCAAGCTTTGTGGTAAGATGGTGGTTTGACACATGTAGCTAGATAACTTGTTTGTTTAAGTATTCATGTGAGTTTTTGAGAGGATTGAGAGCCTACAAATGCAATAATTTGTGATAATTAATTTGATGAATTGGGCACCTCTTTTGAGCACATCATCATATGATTTGTCGTAAGATGGTGGATATACTTGGGATATGACAAAGGTCAACTTAGGATTAACGTCTGATCCTTTCAAGTTAACCCTTTCCATCATAGACCCCTAGTAGCCAACTTTGAGCCAATAAACACATATAGCCTTTTTCTTTTCATTTGCCCATATCATCCATGCCTCTCTACGTTGGAGTATAGCTTATATACTAATTTATGTACCCTTTTTACTTCCAAGTGTATACTAAGTGTAGAATTTGCATTTTCTTTCATTTGAGTTTAGTAAAAAAAAAAGTCAAAGTTGGGAAGATATGGCAAGAATATCAAAGTGACATGTGTTTGTTCATCAAATAGTTCAAAAAAAAGAAAAAAAAAGAAGAAGAAGAAGAAGAAGAAAGACAAGCATTATTATTAAATGATTTGAAAAGTTAGAAAGTACATCAAGTGAAAA
The DNA here is from genome assembly GCA_029884605.1 of Ormosia emarginata. Lineage (NCBI taxonomy): Eukaryota > Viridiplantae > Streptophyta > Magnoliopsida > Fabales > Fabaceae > Ormosia > Ormosia emarginata. The sequence continues at coordinate 18,281,900 of JAQQTP010000079.1, forward strand.
GTATGGTTTACTGAGATATTTAATAAAATTCCATTTTTATGCACTTGGAAGTCTTTTTGAATCTTTTTTCATTTTTTTTCATAAAGCCCCAAACCCAAGCCATGTTACAACCTTTTGTATTGATCGTTCTGATCCTAAGTAAGTTTTTGGAAAGAGTGGTAGAAGTCTCATTTGTTGGTGTTCCTATAATTTGATTAATGTTTGCTTGGTCCTTGTATATAATTGCCTAATTGCCCATGAGAATGTATGTACACTTATTATCAACTCCATAGAGAGAATCCTCATACAAAACACTTTTGTACATGTGAGTTATGGAGTTGAACCTTTTGCTTGAGATGTTCTTGATGTTGCTTTGAGCTTTTCCAGCTCATAACCCCACCATTCAGGCAATAAACAAAACCCAATTGTGATCTGGAGTCGTCCTTATTGGTATAGAAGCTAGCATCAATGTAACCCTTTATAACTAGCTCTTCATTGACTCCATATACTAAGAACGAATCCTTAGTCCTTCTCAAGTACTTAAGGATGTTCTTAACAGCAGTCCAGTGACTCTCACTGGGATCATACTAGTACCTGCTCATCATGCTTAAAGCATACGAGATGTTTGGTCGAGTACATAATATGACATACATGATAGATCTAATTGCAGATGTATATGGAATCTTGCTCATGTGATCGCTCTTGCCCTGGGTGGAAGGGGATTGAGCCTTAGATAGGCTTACACCATGTGACATAGGCAAGAGTTCTTTCTTGGATTCATGCATGTTTAACCGTCTTAACACTTTGCCTATGTATGTACTTTGACTTAGGCCAAACAATCTCTGTGATCTATCTCTATAGATCCTGATACCTAATACATAGGTGGCTTCACCCAAGTCCTTCATAGTAAAGCATTTCCCTAACCAAGTCTTTACAGACTGTAGGGTAAGGATGTCATTTCCAATGAGTAGTATGTCATCTACATACAACACCAGAAAGACAATTGTTCTCCCACTAACCTTCTTGTAGACACAAGATTCTTATTCATTCTTGATGAATCCAAATTATTTTATTGTACCATCAAAATGAAGATTCTAGCTTCTGGAAGCTTGCTTGAATCCATAAATAGATTGTTATAATTTGCACACCTTTTCAGCATCCTGTGGAGTGGCAAAACCCTCAGGTTGTGTCATGTACACATCCTTGAGAAGATTTCCATTAAGGAAAGTAGTTTTGACATCTATTTATCAAATTTCATAATTATGGTATGCTGCAATAGCAAGCAAGATCTGAACGGACTTAAGCATAGAAACTGGGGAAAAAGTCTCATCATAGTCTACACCATGAATTTGCTTGAAACCTTTTGCCACCAATTGCACCTTAAAGGTATGTACATTACCATGTATGTCAATTTTCTTTTTGAAAACCCACTTGCACCTAATGGGTTTTACCCCTTCAGGTGGGTCCACCAAGATCCATACTTGGTTGGCATACATGAATTCTATTTTGGATCTCATGGCCTCAAGCCATTTCTTATATTCTAGGCCAATTAAAGCTTCCTAGTAAGTCACAGGCTCATCTTGATCCATGAGCAATATGTCACCTTGTTGGGTCACGAGAAATCTATATCTCTCAGGTTGATGACGTATCCTGTTAGACCTACGTAGGTCTTGTGCTACTAGAGCAGGTTGTGATTCCACAACGATTTGTGGAGGCTGCTCTATTTCCACCATCAGTTCACTACTACTCTGTGAACTTTGAATCTCTTCAAGTTCTATTATCCTCCTACTGGTTCCCTTGGAGATAAACTCCTTTTCTAGGAACACGGTAGTCCATGCAGCAAACACTTTGCCCTCAGTAGGATTATAGAAATAGTATCCCTTGGTTTCCTTGGGATACCCCACAAAGAAGCATTTATTTGATTTGGGCTCAAGTTTATCAGAAACTTGACATTTCACATAAGCTTCATAACCTCAAATCTTCATGAAAGACATACTAGGTCATCTCCCAGTCCATATCTCATATGGTATCTTTTGAACCATCTTAGATAGAACACAATTAAGTGTGAAAGTTGTTGTTAATAGATCATGTCCCCAAAAGTAGTTTGGAAGGTCTGCATGACTCATCATAAATCGAACCATGTCCAATAAGGTCCAATTCCTCCTTTCAGAAACATCATTCCATTGTGGTGCTCCAGGAGGAGTGAGTTGAGATATTATCCCACACTCTTTCAGATAATCATCAAACTGTTGGCTTAAGTATTCACCACCTCGATCTGATCGAAGGACTTTAATACTCTTGCCAAGTTGGTTTATACTTTATTCTTGAATTCCTTGAACTTTTCAAAGGATTCTGATTTATGTTTCATAAGATAAACAAACCCATATCTACTGAAATCATCAGTAAATGTAATGAAGTATTAAATATCACCTCTAGCCAGTGTGTTTAGGGGTTCACACACATCACTATGTATGATGTAACACCCTCCCTAGGGTATCACATGTCTGACTTCCGACTCATAATCTGTAAAGAAGTTCACACAAGGTTTGAGTTATAAAAACGTGGGTTTAAAAATTTCTTTCTTGTTGAAATATAAACTTACTTGAAATTCATATGTAATACTGAAAAACATATATTGAAACAGATTCATATACAATATTGACACCAATTAATATTTAACAACTTAAAGAGAAATATAAAACTAAAGACTTTTTTTTTTTTTAACGGTAGCAAACCCCATGACGGGTCCTACTTAATAGCAGGATACAACACTAACGTTAAAACTTAACATACTTATTACATTGTGTATCCATCTTGTTGCATGGACATCTTTCTACATCTGTTCTTTGTCAAACTTTGTACACCTTGAGTCTGAATGTCCACTCCTTATTGTTGTCACCCATCTCGGAGTATTCATTGCTGTTATGTCTAAGACAACTCATTCTTTCTCTTGTTTAATTTTAACAATACGGACACAACAAAACAACATAACAAAGAGGTGAGATCACCTACACTAATACCAACATGGCAAACACAAAGATAACACAAGCAAGCAATATCATACGAGGATATCATATCAAACTTCCAATAATATATTCAATATTAATCAACTATCATCATCAAATCATTTATCAATTCAATTATCATAAACAACAATTACGATAATGTCCTAATTATCATCATCATCATCCAAGTATTCAAAACAATTGTCATAGCCAATATTCCTCAATTAATATGTCATGAGATATAAATGTTCGGATTATGCATGTACACAAGACTCGATTTCCTACTCCATGGAGCTAAACTCGGGTCGGAGAAATGATCGAAAAGATCTGTCGGTACCACGTACCTCGAGACCACGTGCTATAATCCTCATTTTGATTTTGCACATCTAGCATATACGACGGTCTTAATCGAGATCTGATAAAGAATAGTGTCTCGGTCCGGATCATCGGTGTGTTGCATCGGTCTAACCTACGGGAAGAAGCGCGACCAACCACCCGTGTAGGCAACCCGCACCCGATGCCCCAAGGTCAACAAGTGACCTACACTACGCATATCGCACCCACTCAAGAGGTGTGTTTCTCTAGCAATCAGCCATATCCGGTCCTCATCGGACCATTCCAATGCATGTATAATGCACTAAATCCAATCATAGACAAATATGTCATTTTCTCACAAACGGTGTATGGACAACTTTGGTTCAACAATAATCATCTTGTACTTTCAACGGCGAAAATCATGTTATCACGTTTTCATAGTTGTAAAACACTTTACCGTATTTTCATAATCGCGTAACATTTACATTACGTTTTCACAATCAAAAACTTTTACTGTTATGTTTTCACAATACCATAACACTTCTTTTATATTTTCACAATACCGTAACATTTTTGTTACGTTTTTAAAATTCCAAAGCGTTTTAATTATTTTTACAATACCGTAACACACTCATTACGTTTACAAAATTTCGTAACATTTCTGTTACATTTTCAAAATGTTGTAACTCTTCTGTTGCACTTTTAAACCACGTACTAATTTTTAACGTTTTTCTCAATCGCGTAAAAACATACGTTTCTCAAATCGCATAGTATTTTTCCACTGTTTCAAAATCGCGTAACTTAAAAATCATTCTTTTACGTCACGTAAATCATTTTCTATCATTCTCAAAATATTAAAATACTTTCCAAATCTCATAACAATGTTCTATCATTTTCACAATCACGTAAAAATATTCTGTCACTATTCAAATCACGTAGTGATTTTTCAACAATATTTGAAAAGCGTAAAATATTTAAACGCTTTTCAAATCGTGTAGAAATATTTAAACATTTTTCAAATCGCGTAGAAATATTTTCTTGTATTTCAAATTGTTTTTAAGATACGTAAAATATTTTTCAACATTTTTCAATCACATAAAATATTCCTCAATATTCCAAACATTATTTTGGACTTAAATAAATCAATATCATTTTTAACACATTGTTCAAAATTACGATAAGCTTAAAAATCACATTTTTAAGATATCGTAAAACATTTTTCATCACAATTTCATTACTGAGAAAATACTTCTTAACCTTCAAAAATTCCTCTTCAACTTTTCTCAAAATAATATAACTTTATATTTCATTTAATATATTTTCTTACTCAAGAAAATATTTTTCCAATCTTTACTCAAGAAATTCTTTTTCAAAATATACTTCACAGTAAATCACTTTTTCATTGATGTAAATCAACGTTTCAAAACTTAACATTTTTACGTATTTCAAAACTTGAAAATAAGTTATACGTTAGTAAATTTTCAAAACACCATTATATTCTCCATTTTTCCCAAATCATTTCCAAACACAACCTTCTTCAAAATAAATTGAAGTTGAAAACATTTTTAAGTTTACAAAAACTTGATTTTCTCATGTGATAAACGCCTCGATTCCTTTCCAAAATCCTTGTATTAAATCCGATTACGTTTCCACTTTGAAATTCACTTTGTTCATAAAAATCAAGGCATTACAAGCCTTAAAAAAAGCGTGGACAGACTATTGAAACCATCAAATATTTTTCCTTTTAAATTGATATGGTTTTACACAAACAAAACCATTAAAAATCCTTTACAAAAACGTAAGACTCATAGTCTTTGAAAATCAAATCATTTGTTCATTTTCAATTTTTCACTTTCTTTGCAAATCCATTTTCACTTTCTTTACAAATCCTTTTTCACTTTCTTTGCAAATCCTTAAAATCATCATTCTTATTTTCATTAAATCTCATGTTTAGTTAAACACTTAGAAACTTTTTACACAAAATAAACTAATAAAAATCCTTCTAAAAATCGTGTTCTTGTTCTCTTGAAAAACAAACCCTTTGTTTATTTTCCAAATTCTTCAAATCATCCGCTTTCATCATTCATGAAAATCTTAAGTTATAAACACCTATGTTGAGGTGTCTTGTTCGAAATCCACCATGTTCTAAGTACTCTAAAATCAATTCTTTTGTTCTTGAAAATTTTCAACATGAACCCTAATCAAGGGCATCAAAACCGTAGCTCTTCCTTGGCTATTGGAGCCAAAAATCAATTTCCTTTCCACCATCAAGTCATGGCATATACATATATATTTCATCATAAATAATATAAGCATATCATCAAAGCCATAAAAGCATGTATAGCATATCAAGCATATCATCAAAGCTATAAAATCATGCAAAGCATATCAAACATAGAAAAATTAATCAAAGCTCATAAACACCCACAAATTAATTACATGACCATGGATATGAATCCTCACATGGATTCCACATCCATCAAATAAAATACCATCTCCCACCACCATGCTTGGTTGGTGAGATGGATCTCCCTCTTACCTCTTGAAGATTCTCCAAAGCTTCTTGATTTGTTTCTTTTTCCAAGTCCTTCATCACCAAGGGCTTCTCAAATTCAAAACAAAATACATAAAAATTAGTATACTAAGCTTGATTAAGAGGAACCATGGATCAAACATGGCTTAGATCATGAAAAAGAGAAGAAAATGAAGTTTCCTTATACTTCACCTCAAAAACCCAATAACATGGATCTTGAAGAAACTCCTTGAAGATGAATGATTTAGAAGAAATCTTCAACATGAAAGTTGCTTAGAATATCATGGAGATTCAAGATCTAAGGTTGGATGAAATTAAAAGAGCTTGGATGGTGATTTTAGGTAGTATGACCGAATGGTGTATTTTGAAGAACAAAGATAAAATTTTTTATTTTTGATAGAAACTTGAAGCTTGGATTTGAAGATCAAGATGAATGATTTTGGAAAAACTCATAACTAGAGATGTTCTTAGAATGGTGTTTAGGTTTAGAAAATCAAGTTGGATGAAATTTTTGAGTGATGGAGGGTGTTCTTGGAGTGCTTGGCCAAAACATGAAGAAGGAGAGAAATGGAGAAAACTTGGTAACTTAGCTTCTTGAAAATGTCTAATGATGACCAAGGATGGCAATAATGGTCTTCAAACTTTTTTCCTATGTCCTAAAGCTTCTCAATTTCGTAGCTCCTCCAATGCATTCTTCTTGAGTGCAAATTGATCAATAATGATAAATTATGATGAAACATTGACCAAGACATGCAAAAATGACATAAAGGCTTGTCTCTTTGTCTTCTAAACACTCCAAAACCATCACCTTCTCTTCATAATGCATTCAATAAAGTTGTCTTCATTATTTGCCACCATTTGAAGCATTTCTAGCCATTGATTAATTCAATGGTTAGGATTTAGGTAGATTTTTAATTTTAGAAGACTAAATCTATAAAGCCATTGGATTTTTCTCCTTTAAATTCTAGCCCTTAGATGTGTCTCCAAAATTAAGGGTCAAGATTGCTTCTTCAAACTTTAAATCCAAGGGTCATAATTAGTCTTTGCTTTACTTTAGAAGACCAAATCTCCACCATTGATTGATTCTTCATCCAATGGTCATAAATGGTCTTTGTTACTTTTTAAGATTAAATCTCCACCCTTGATTTAATCTAAATCCAATGGTTATAAATGGTCTTTGTCATTTTTCAAGACCAATTCTACACCTTTGATTACATCTATGGTTGATATCAAAGCCTTCCTAACTAAGCATTCTTATTCTCACACCATTGATTAAATCAATGGTTATTATCGAAGGCTTCTTTATTAAGTTTGTTTCTTAACCTTTGATTAAATCAATGGTTAATATTCAAACTAGGTATTCTCATCCAAGGGTATAGATCAAGTCAAGCTCTCTTTGTTGACTACGCAGTATAATATTTATTCTTGTATCCTACAAATAATATTTTTACTGTATTTTTATCATCCGATAATTAAATACAGTATAAAATACAGTACAAGAAATTTTCTAAAACTGTTTCCGGATTCAGGTTTAGTAAGATCCCTGTCTCCGTCTAAACAGTACAAATTTTTCTATGCGTAGAAAAATTTTTCACTTTGTGGGACCCAATTGGGCCACGTATGGCCACCATTGCCCACATAGGACCACACAGGCCCACATCTGATCAAAAAAAATTCATAATCATCCACAAAAATCACAAAAATTATAAAATGCACAAATATCAAATCAGATTACGTAAAATAATTACCTAACGGTAAAAATTAAATTACGTAAAGTTTTTCCCGGCCCGAAAATTTTTATTTTCCTGACACGGAGTAAATCACTCAAAACGATCAAATACGCTGACGGAATAATCAAATTAATTTTACAGCGCTCAGAAATCACTAAACAGTGAAATTCTGTTAACTGTCAAAATTACTGTTTAAGAGATTGGAAATTTTGGGGTGTTACATATGAGGCTCAAAAGATCACTAGCCCTTTTACCTTGTCCAGTGAATAGGGCTTTAGTCATCTTCCCCAATAAACAAGGCTCACATATCTCAAATGATTCAAAATCAAATGAGTCAAAGAATCCATCTTTATGGAGTTTGGAGATGCATTTGTCATTTATATGGCCCAAACAACAATGTCAGAGATAAGTTGAGTTCATAATATTTGATTTGAACCTCTTAGTATTTATGTTATATATCGGCATTTCGAGATCGAGGACATAAAGTCCATTACTCAGTTATATAATACCATAAAAAATATCATTCAAATAAATGGAACAACTTTTGTCCTTTATTATAAAAGTAAAACCTTTCTGGTCCAAACAAACAAACAAAAATGATATTCCTACTAATAACAGGCACAAAATAATAGTTTTCCAACTCAATAACAATCCCAATGGGCAAAGATAATAAATAAGTCCCTACGGCTAAAGTAGTACCTTTTACTCCATTCCTAACTTGCAGGTCGACTTCACCCTTTGCCAATGGTCTAATCCTTTTTAGATCCTGCACATTTATACAAACGTGAGACCCATATCCAGTATCTAATACCCATGATGCAGAAGTAGATAAATCGACTTCTATAACAAAAACACTTAAAGTGGAAGTCTCACTTCCCTTCTTCTTAACCTCTTCCAGGTACCTGCCATAATTCCTCTTCCAATGTCTAATCTGATCACAGTGGAAGCACACACCTTCCTTAGCCACTCCACCCGTAGGTTTCATGCGAGAAGTGCTAGGCTTGGATTTCTCCTTACCTTTACCTTTCCATTTGTCCTTGGGCTTCTTCAGTTGGTTTTTGCCCTTAGCCTTTTGGACCATAATAATGACCTTTCCCTTTCCTTTATTAATGTTGCAGAAGTTCTCAACATGCTTAGCGACTCTGGTAGAGATTTTTTAATTTCGTTCGTGTTGCAATTCATGACAAATTAACTGAAACTTTCCGACAACGATTGTAGGACTAGATCAGTGGTCAACTCTTAGCCCAATGTGATAATCATGTATTTTATACATTAATAAACCCTCATTTTTAGTCATTTACACTCTCCATGTACTTAATTGATTAAGCCTGGTTATGTTTTGTAAGTTTGGACTCAAATTGGACTTATTGATTTTTTCAGCACTATTTTGGTCTTACACTGTTTTTGTATTTCGGTCATATCTTGAGTTCTAGATGTCTTATAATTATATATCTTACCTTGTAGGAAAGATAAGAGAGAGCTCTACAACTTTCATGAGAGCTCCAAGACTCAATCGAACATCTAGTGGAGTTAAAAGGGCTTGGAAGTCAGAACACGAGTTTTGTGACTAGAACCTGAACAATGTGCAGTAATCAGAGCATAACTCGGGCTATAGGAACTTCCTTGGGCTGAAATTTGGATACTTGAAAGTTAATACCCATATCTACAACTTTCATAGGAACACAAAACTCAAATCAGACTCCTTGAAGGTGATATTGGGCTTTGAAGTCAGAATAGAGGTGTTGTACTTGGACCTAAACACTGTTCAGTAATTGGGTCATATCTCGGGTTGTATGTGGCTTTTGGAGCTAAAACCAGTGCTATTGGAAAGATCAGACAAAAGGCTACAACTTTCATAAAGACCATATTTTATAAATCTGATGGCATCAATGAGATCAGCACTGAATGATTTCAAAGACAAAAAATCTCAATAAGTTTCCACTCACCAACTAACCATTTGGAATTTTTCACTCATCCACCCACTTCTCACCCACTCATTAATCAGCCTCCTTGTCATTTTGTATCCCTAATCCTCTATAAAAGGCTCCATTCGCTGATCATTTAGGAGACTTTAGTTTTAAGCTTAGTTAGGAGAAATTATGTTCATGCTTGTATATTGTATTCCTTTGTTGTAATTTTCTTTTGTTCTAATTTGAAGTTATGTTCATCTTTCTCTTCTACTGTCTTTATTTCTTCTTGATTATGAGTACTTAATTTTCATTTTGCTTAGGTGAAAGAGTGAAGCTCTTAGTAATGAAATAAGGTAAGATTATTCTATTTCTTGTGCTTAAATGATATATTATAAAGTGGACATTATATGTGTTGTATTTTATTTCCAATCAATTTAGAAACCTTCCTTGTATAGTGGAGATCTTGATTTATTGTAGACAAGAGGATTGACACAGTGAATGATTGAGATCGCTTACAATTGTTGGGAGATAATTGAAGGAATCATAATATGATTGCATATATAATTGAACTTTGAATGTTATATTTTCTGATTAGAACTTCTTTTATGTGTAGATTTCAATTGAGTTATAAAGAGAAATAATATTATCTCTAATTTATTACCAATAGTGGATCTCCTAACCCAAGCAAATCCTTTTTCATTTGTGAATAACTTTTATTACTTTTGGTGTTGTGACAAATCCTTTTCTTACCTCAATTAATTTTTCTTCATCAATTCCCTATGGATCGACCTAGGACTCCCGAGAATTTATTACTTGAGACAACCTACACTTGGGTTTGTATCATTTAATCTGCATCAAGTTTTTGGCGCCGTTGCCGAGGACTTGATTTGAAGTTTTAATTTATTGAGGTTCTCTTTCTTTAAGTAAATTTCATCATCTTATATATTCATCATCTTGTAAATTCTATCTTTACTCTTTTAATTTACTAACTTACTAACTTTCTAATTTTTTTATTTATGTCATTTATTTATGTTTACTAACTTTTAATTTATGTCATTTATTTTTGCTTACTAGCTATTATTTTTCGCTCTCTAACTTTTTAATTTCTATTATTTATTATTGCTTTCTAACGTAATGAAATAATCTTTCTTCTTCTCTTCTCTTTTGTCGGCTCTGGTAGGGCTCTGCCTCTCTCCGATTTTCATATTTTAAATTTATTTTCTATAATTTACTTTCTGCACTTTACTTTTTGCACTTTATTTTACGTATTTTACTTTCTCGCACTTTCTAACTTATTAATTATTAACTCTCTAATTATCTAACTTTTTAATTTATTAGTTATCTAACTTTTTACTTTATCAGTTATCTAACTTTTTACTTGTTAATGTTTATTCGGTGGTTGGTTTATACCACATCCTTGTTAATATTTAATGGCCGGTATAAACCGCCTACTTGTACATTATTTTTTTTTATTTTAAGTCATTTATTTATGCTTAATTGGTATCGTGATTTAAATTCTAGTCGTTTAGTTAAAATTAATTCTGGTACTTTATATATTGATTTGTTTGAATCACAATCACACACAATTGACACAATGGCTTAAAATGAAAGTGTATATGATGAACACGAAAATCAATTGATGCAAACCATGCGTGAATATTTGCAACCACCTCGAAATTCTAGTCCATCATGTTTTATCTTTCCACTCAATACCAACAATTTTATATATAAGTCAGATATGATTTCTTTACTTCCTAATTTTCATTGTTTAGAATATGAAAGCTCATATTTATATCTAAAAGAATTTGAGGAAGTATGTATTGCTTTCAATGACCAAAATTGCATTGAAGAGATTGTTAAGCTTAAATTGTTTCCTTTTTCTTTAAAAGATAAAGTAAAAACTTGGCTTAATACTTTGAAACCAAGATCAATTGGCACATGGCATGAAATGCAAGGTGAATTCTTAAAGAAATTTTTTCCAACACATAAAACCAATGCTATGAAAAGACAAATCCAAATTTTTTCCCAAAATTCAAATGAAGCATATTTTCAATGTTGAAAACAATTTAAAGATTTGTTAACTTCTTTCTCACATCATGGTTTTGAAAAATGACATACTATAAGCTTTTTTTATGAAGGTTTAATACCTAAAACCAAACAATTTGTGAAAACAATGTGCAATGGTGAGTTTCTTGATAAAGAACCTAATGACGCTTTAGACTATTTAAACTAGTTGGCTGAAAATTCTCAATCTTGGCATGGTACTAATATTTCTGAAAATTCAATTAGATCTAACCTTGCAAGTGCTAATAAAGGAAAATATCACCTTAGTCAAGAGGAAGATCTAAATGCTAGGTTTGCAAGTTTGGCTAGAAAAATTGAAGCAATGGAATTAGGAAAAGCAAAATAAATCAAATCTATGCAAAATGAAGAAATTTGTGGCATTTGTGATTACTTAGGACACTCAACACATGAATGTCCTAAGATTTTTGTTTTTAAAGAAGTTGTACATGAGCAAGTAAATGCAATGAATAATTTTAAAAAGCCATTTACTTCTTCTTTTTCAGATACATACAATCCGGGATGGAGAAATCACCCAAACTTTAGCTGGAGGAATAATAATCAGTCACAATTCGTGCAACCACCACCTCCTCAGGCACAACAAGACTCTCAAAATTCTTAAGGATATGCACCTTATGTCCCACTATATAGGAAAAATCTTGAAGAAACACTGCATGCATTCATAGAAAAGCAAGAGCCCATTAATAAACAAAACAATCAAACCATGATTTGTAACACCCCAAATTTTGGAAAAATATTCTGAATGTCTTGTTTGCTGTTTTTCAAACTTTTGTGTAAATGACCATTGTATCCTTATTTACTGTTTCTTATTTCTCTGTATGAAATACAAAAAAATAATACTATTTGTTATTTTATTTGGTCGTTTTACATAATTTGTTTCGATACAGTAAAATAAAAATTTTATCAAATTACTGTTTTAAATTTTTCTGTGTAATATACAACTATATAATCTTCTTTGGATATTTTATTTGAACGTTTTGGATGATTAGCTACATTGTGGGAAAAAATGGGAAAATGACCATTACGTCCGAATGTGTTGTTTTTTTGTTTTTAATTGTTTTCTACTTGATACAATGCTCAATATTATCCTGTCTGTGATTTTATTTGGACTTTTTGTGTGATTTGCTCGGGGTAGGAAAATAATATTTTTCCGGACCGGGAAAATCTGTTTTTAATTATTAGAGGTGGGGGATCTTACTAAACCCGATTGAATGAGCCTAAAATTAATCTTTTAATTTTTAGGATTTAATCATCAAATAAAATAATTTTATATTATTATAATATTATTTTATTAGTCAGTATAAATAAGTGACGGCGGACCCGAAAATATTTTGCGGGACCCACTTTTAGTCATCAAGTACTGTACACGTGGACCAATGAGGAGCTGGTCAAAATTGGTGGCTATGACTCATCGCAACGGGCCAATAGGACGATGACACGTGGCGTGACAACTCAGCAGATTCCGGAAGGTTCCAGTAAGTCGCCGACTCGGCTACTGTGACTCACCGCGCAGTGACTCGCCGAGTTCAGAAGCTTTCTCGATGACTCGGGCCGTGACTCACCATTGATGACGCAGCCAATGATGCATTGTGATGCGATCGGTGACTCAAAGATCGACTCGCCATGTGACTCACTTGTTTTGAAAAATATCTATGCTGACTCATCTGCTCTAGAAAATATCTACGCTGACTCACCATGTTGACTCACCCGTTCTAGAAAATTCCACGATGACTCATCATACTGACTCATCGTAGTGAGTCACATATTCTAGAAATTTCTCTTTGATGACTCGCTTTATGACTCATCAAGGGCAATCAGTAGAAAAATGATCAATAATAATTTCTACTCTGCTAGTATAAGATAGAAATCTATGTATATTTTATCACCCATTAGACAATAGACATTGACTTTATAAGCAGTAATTGTTGTTCATTGCTTATGATATACCGAAAAATATCCTAAGCCTTCATCTTTTTCCTGGAGTCTATAAATAGGAGAGCCTTGGCTCATTTTCAACTTTGGCAAGAAGCTCTCACCTTCCTTTTCTCTCCATGTGCTCCACGGCTATGGCTTCCAAATGGAGACAATCTCCACCCATTCACCTCATTTACTCTTCTACACATCATTTTCTCCAAAGAACCAAGACCAAGCAACCAAAATTCTCTCCTTTTCTCTTCCCCTTGGATTCGGCCAAATCACCAAGAACCATTCTCCAAACTTCAATAAATCCTACCAATATCATTTCTTGAATCCTTTCATCAAACCAAGACACTTTCATGTTAGGAATTTCTCAAGATTCCTTCATCTTCATCTTCCTATCAAGCAAAAACCACAAAAACTCATATCTCTCCCTTTCTTCAAGCTCACGGCCAACCCTCAAAAATCACCTTCCAAGCTTCAATAATTTTAAATGACCATAGATCTTGAATCTCCATGCATTTCTAAAGAACTTTCATGTTGGAAGTTTTTCCTAAATCTTCCATTTTCTACCTTGTTCTTCAAAGCTCAAGTTTGAAACCATGAAGGTGAAATTCTTTAATCTTCATGTTTCTATCCATTTTAAAGTTTTAATCATGATTTTAATCCATGATTATTCTAGTTTAGAGCCTTAGGTATTAATATTGTATGTTTTCTTTGTTTTCAAGGAGCTCTTGGAGGAGGAAGCTTGCTTGAAGGAGACATACAAAGGACTTGGAGGTTTCTACAAGAGGTAAGAGGGAGATTACCCTCATCAACCATGTGTTGGTGGTGAGGAATGTTTGTGGTTGTGGTGAAGAATCCATAAGGATTCATTCACTTGATTGTTTATAGTTTTTCCTAATTGTGATTGATTATGTGTGTAAATTATTTATGTGTTTATTATTTGTGTGTTTGTTAATTTTGTGTTTGTTAGTAGGTTGTTGTGTATTTGTTAGTAGCCTTCTTGTTTGATGTTTGTAATAATTTGCATGTCTACAAGCTTTGATAATATTGCATGTGTTAGAAATGCATGATAAAATATAGGATATGAATAATATGTCAAGGATTGTATGAGTGTTCCAAAGAACACACTAACAAGGCTCACGGCCATGATCCAAATGGGGAACCAAAATGGTCCCTTAATTTTCTTAAAATATGATTTAATTAACCTAGGAGAATTGGTAAGATATCCATTTGTTTAGATCAAGAAAAATGAATTTGAAAATCAAATGGCATAACCTTATATTTTCGGCCAACATGTCTAACTTTAACACTTTGATTTCTAAAACTATTTTCTAGGGTAATGATTTAATCAATGTAGACAATACAAGAGATTTAACATGTGTTTAGAAGGTGAAAAATAATTTGGAAATCAAATGCAAAGTTTTTATCAAATTCGGCCAACATGCCAAATTAGATATTCATGATTTCTAAAATTAATTCCAAGCTATTTTCAATCAAGAAGAAGCAATACAAGTTAAAGTAAATTTTCTACAATGAGTTTAAAGAAATAAAGTGGTTAGAATTAAGTTTAAGAGGTTAATACTAATGATTTTTACTGTAAGAAGAAATACAGTAGCTTTGTAAAATTTCTAACGTATAGCTCACCTTGTGTTTTGAAGCACGTTAGTAATTTTCAAAAGTGTAATTAATTGGTTGTAATAAAAATAAAAGGGGTTTTGACAGTAAATCTAGAAAACCATTATTATAATTTTTTTCTAAATCAAATACTGTCAATTTTTATTAAAAACAGACAAATAAGGCAGAAAAGATAAGCAAAAGACAGTATACGCTATGAAAAATATTCTACGTAATTTAAAAGTACTAAATATTATTTCTGTTTGTTTTAAACAGTTATTTTAAGGAAGTTGGACAAGAAAACGATTTAAAAATCTTACGCGATTGAGAAAACGTATTAAAAATTCTACGCGATTTTAAAAACAGTAAAATATATTTACGCGATTTATAAATGTTTGTAAAAACGACAGAATTGTGAAAATGCGATCAAATTTCTACGCGATTGAACGTTACTGTATTTTTCGCTGTCGGGAAAATGTGAACCCGTACAGGTTTTCTTTATATATATATTTGTTGCCAATGAGGGCAAGCTTTCGCTGTCGGGAAAATGTGAACCCGTACAGGCTTTCTATTTTTCTGCCATTGAGGGCATATTATTATCTTGAGGGCATTTTCGTAATTTCATATTTTTGGAATTATGTATTGTGTTTATGCCAATTTTGGTGGATTGATTGATGAGGTGAATCACATCGTATTGTCGGTGCGATAAGCGTAGTGTGGTTCGAAATTGAATGGACTTGGAGGCATTAGTGTGCATAAATCCATATGTGGACAGTTGGTTGCTCTTCTGGGCCGTGGTAAATGGCAACACACTAGTGGACTCGACACACACTATACTTAATCGAGATCTGGTGAAGTCTAATAGTACATTGCCTGTAGTGCCACAACGTGAGACCGTGAACTACACCACGCCGGGATGATGGATTCCTTGTGTCGTGGGGCTATAGACGCAACGTGTGACAGCGCAATAGTTTGGTTGGGCAGCCGTGGTACTAATAGATTTTGCGGATCATTCGCTCTCTGATGTATGTTTGTTTTTAGCTCCATGGAGTAGGATTGTGTCATCTTGCATATGTTTATATGCTGTACATTGTGATCTTTTATCTATAATCTTTTATCTATGATCTTTTATCTATGATCTTTTATCTGTGATCTTTTATCTGTGATCTTTTATCTGTGATCTTTTATCTGTGATATTATATGTTTATATGTTGTAATTTTGTCTGTACATGGTTATCTTTTATTTGTGATATTATATGTTGTTGGTATCTTTAATCTTCCTTTTATATTGTTATGATTTACTGTTATGATATTTTATATGGTATGAATTGTTACATCTATCCTGATAATGTTATGGCTGTTTATTTTATTAGGTTATATGCATATTAGAAATATTTGTAAATTGATAACATGACTATAATTGTGATATCTGTGTGTATGGAATGACTTTGTCATTCGTATCATTTTTTGCTATCGTACTGGTACTGGTGAAAGGGGATCTCACCTCTTTACTGTATTGTTGTGTTGTGTTGTATTGTTAAAATCGTATAGTAGGCGGAGTAAACCTATTGGAGGCCATATTCTGAAGATGGTGACGGCGTCGAAGAGTGACCTTCAAACTTCAACAGGATGCAGTTGGTGGAGACAAGGATCTTGTAGGTTGTTTTTTTTTTTCTCGGTAGTGTTATTACCGTGCTATTAGTAGTAACCTTCATTAGGTTTGCTACTGTTTCTCTGAGTCTGTAAATTACATGTTTTACTTCTATAATGAATATTTGGTGGTACTTATATTATGTGTATTAATTAATTCAATTTAATTTCGGTTTTTCTTATAATTTTTGGTAAGTCTATATTTCCGCGTAATGAAATTTTAAAATTTATCTTTTAACAATCAAAACTTTTATAATTTCAGTTGATTTTATATTTTATTTAAAATGTGATGCCCTACGGAGGGTGTTACATGATTGACATAAAATAAACTTTTGCTAAACTTTCTTCTGCACTCATCATTCACGAGAAAGGAAAATTTCCTTCTCAACCTCAACCAAATCCCAAGGTGCAGTATAGTCTAAATGAGAAGAGTTCAGAAAACCAATAAATGGACCAAGTCAAGACAGTGATAACTCTTAGGAGTAGAAAAGATGTTGAAAAATAAATTCTCGAACCTTGTGAGAAAGAAGATGAACCAATTCCCCAAGAAAATGAAGAAGTTGACTAAAAAGAGACTAAACTCTCGCTTGCATCCTCATTTCCTCAAGTATTAAACAATACAAGGAAATTGAACTATAACACTAAAATTTTTGAAATTTTGAAACAAGTAAAGGTCAATATTCCTCTATTAGATGCTATCAAATAGATTCCTTCTTATGTCAAATATTTGAAGGACTTGTGCACTATTAAAAGGAAACTAAATGTGAAAAAGAAAGCATTTTTGGCTGCACAAGTAAGCTTCATTCTTCAGAATAATAATGCGTTGAAATATAAAGACTCTAGTTGTCCTACAGGTTCAAGCATTATTGGAGAACATAAAATTGAAAAAGTTTTACTTGATCTTGGTACTAGTGTCAATTTGCTTTCATATTCAGTTAATCAGCAACTCAACTTGAGTGAGTTAAAACTAACTTCTGTAACTCTCCTACTTGTTGATAAATCAATTAAAATTCCAAGAGGAATAGTGGAAGATGTGTTGGTTCAAGTTGATAAATTCATATATCCAGTGGATTTTATTGTCTTAGATACTGAACCTATGGTTGATAGTTGCAAGTCAATTCCTGTTATTTTAGGTCGTTCATTTTTAGCAACATCTAATGCTTTGATAAATTGCAGAAATAGAGTGGTGAAGCTAACATTTGGAAACATAACACTGGAGCTCAATGTTTTTAACATGTGCAGGCAACCACATGAAGTCTTTGATGGAAAAGAGGAAGTTGAATAAATTAAAGCCATTATACATGATCATCTTCGAACAAGGAGTTCTTCTGACCCATTAAAAATTTGTTTAGTCAATTCATTTGATTCAGGCATGCAATTAGAAGATAATATCTCTGAAATATACTTTTTGCTTGATTGTACACAGATAATAGAGTACAAGGGATGGAAGCCAAGGTTTGAAGTGCTAAAACCCATGAATGATAATGCCCATGAAGAAGTACCCACATCGGAACTAAAGTCATTACCTGCTGGGTTGAAGTACACATTTTTGGGAGAAAAGCAAAGTTTTCTAGTGGTAATTTCCTCGTCTCTTACTGAAGAACAAGAAGGTATGTTAACATAAGTACTTAAAAGGCATAAAAGTGCAATTGGATGGACATTAAAGGATATAAAAGACATTAATCCATTAATTTGTACACACAGAATACATTTAGAGGATAATGCTAAAACTTCTCAACAACCTCAAAGAAGATTAAATCCACATATGAAAGAGGTAGTTAGAGCTGAAGTCCTTAAATTGCTTGATGTTAGAATTATCTATCTTATCTCTGATAGCCAGTGGGTAAGCCCTGCACTAGTTGTGTCTATGAAATCTGGAATAACAGTGGTTGAAAATGATAAAGGTGAATTAATACCTACGCGAGTCTCATCTAGTTAGTGTATGTGTATTAATTTTAGAAAATTAAATGCTGCTACTAGGAAAGATCATTTCCCCTTGCCATTTCTTGATCAAATTCTGGAAAGGGTAGCAGGACATTCATACTACTATTTTCTTGATGGTTATTCGGGTTATAGTCAAATACCAATTGCATTGGAACATCAAGAAAAGACCATTTTTACATGTCCCTTTGTTACTTTTGCATATAGAAGAATGCCTTTTGGCCTTTGTAATGCTCCGGCAACATTCCAAAGATGCATGTTAAGCATTTTTAGTGAATAATTGAGCATTATTTAGAGATTTTCATGGATGACCTGACAGTTTTTGGAAATTCTTTTGAAAATTGTCTTGATAATTTGGAAAAAGTTCTTAAAAGATGCGAAGAAAAAGGATTTGTGCTAAACTGAGAAAAATGTCATTACATGGTTACCTCAGGAATAGTGTTACGTCATGTGATATCTTCTAAAGGAATTGAAGTTGATAAGGCCAAAGTTGAATTAATTGCCCATTTGTCTTCCCCAAAAACAGTCAAAGAAGTTCGTTCCTTTTTAGGACATGCAGGATTTTACAGAAAATTCATTAAGGACTTTAGTGTCATATCTAGACCATTATGTAATCTTCTATTGAAAGATGCATTATTTGATTGGACTCAAGAATGTCAAAAATCTTTTGAAAAATGAATTGGTCTTCTGACATCAGCTCCTATCATGCAATCTCCTGACTAGTCTTTGCCTTTTGAGTTAATGTGTGATGCTAGTGATTTTGTTGTGGGCGCTGTTTTAGGCCAAAGAAAGGAAGGTAAGCCTCATGTGATTTGTTACGCAAGTAGAACTTTAAATAGTGCACAAATGAATTACACCACTACTGAAAAAGAACTACTTGCTGTAATTTTTGCACTGGATAAATTTCGATCTTACTTAATTGGTTCTTCTATTGTGATTTTCACCGATCATGTTGTTGTTAGATATTTGATGTCTAAGCAGGATGCCAAACCAAGATTGATATGGTGGATCTTGTTGCTTCAAGAATTCAACATCATAATAAAAGATAATAAATGAGCCAAAAATGTTGTCACTGATCATTTGTCCAGACTTACAACATGCTCACCTTTTCATAGCACACCCATCAATGATTCTTTTCCCGATAAATTTTTATTTTCTATCAATTTCATGTCTTAGTTTGCTAACATAGTCAACTTTCTTATAACAGGAAAGATGCTGTCTCAATGGACGTACCAAGATAGAAGAAATTTTTTGACAGAGGTGAAAATTTTTTATTGGGATGACTCATACTTGTTCAAATATTATCCTAACCAAATCTTTCAAAGATGTGTACCCGACAGTGAGGTAAGTAGTGTCATTAAATTTTGTCACTCAGAAGCATGTGGAGGTCACTTTTCTTCAAAGAAAATAGCTGTGAAAATCTTGCAGTGTGTAACACCCCGAATTTCGTTTTATCTGCATAAATATTAATTTTATAATTTTTATAATTTTTGAGAATTTTTCTGATATTGTGATTATTTAATATTATTTTGGGTCGTCTGTGGGCCCAGGTGGGCCCCAAAAAAAGTAAAATACTTTATGAGCCAGAAAATTTTGTACTGTTAATGTGGGGCTGGGGGATCTTACTCAACCTGAAACTGGATACAGTTAGTAAATTTTCTTTTACTGTTATTTTATTATTCACTGTATAATAATTACTGATTTGTGAGCAGTAATTTTTATTCTATGTGTAATAATTTCTGGTAGCTTTAGTTATGTGATAGCCATGTGCTACTAGTTATTATAAGTCAAAATTAGTGGCTTGACATGATTATTAGCCAATAGCATTAAGTCAACAAAAACGGCTAGTTTAATTAATTCCTAAACTAGATGAATTAGCTAAGTTAATTTAAGTTTAAATGGTAATTAAATGAAACAAAATTTGGTTAGCTATCTCAATGGTGTTCCACAACCATGTAGAGATTTCTAGGAATTTCAAGAGCTTATGAATCATTAAGGTGACCAAAGCATGACCACTTGATGACATTCACCATGTGCTTGATTTCTATCTTGTTTGATCAAGCATTAATTCCTGCACATGCATGCACTTCATGGCTATCACACTTTTGTGAAGGCTAGCAATCACATTTCTATGATCTTTTATCACTTAAGCCATTCTCTTCATTTCTTTTCTTCTTAACTTGGCCAAAAACATCATTTCTTCCTACCTTGAAGCATTCAACCATCACACCAAATACCATTCTTCAAGCTTCTAAAATTTTACCTAATCTTATTTCCTAAGCCTATATATCATTCTAAGACTCTTTTATGTTGAAGACCTAAGCTAAGTGTAATTAGGAATTAAATTGAACCAAAATTTAATTAGTCTTTCCATTGAGTCACACGGCCACCTATGCTAATTCTAGCATGTTCTTGAATTTTCTAATGACTAAAGGATGACTACATGATGACCAAGGCCATGTGAGGCCATGTGAAGCCATATGCAAATGTTTCTATCTTGTTTATCAAGCCTTAAGTTTCTTTCCTATGCACTACACGGTCATGTATTTGTGAAAGAAGACATTTCACTTCATTTCTATCACATCTTAAAGTTATCATCTTTTAATGCAAAGCTTAGTCAATTTTGGTGGCTTTGCACATATAACCTACAATCATGCAATGAATTTCTACAATTAATCTTTCCTATCAACTTTTCTTTCATTCTTATCAAGGAAAAGCAAAGGCTATCACAAAGCTATCAAATAAAATAATTCTCTCTCATTTTCTCTCAACATATCATGCGGCCATTAAGTCTTCAAGATGGCCAAAGTTGAATTTTCTATCACATTTCAAAGTTTTCACCTTCTCTTGCAAAAATTAATACAAAGAAATTTTCTCCATTTCCTTTCCCAAAGCATATGGTCTCTCTACCTTATACCATTCTTCAGCCTTCAATAATTTACACCAACCATATATCTTGAATCTTCTCATCAATCCAAGACACTTTCATGTTGTGAACTTCTCAAGATTCATTCATCTTCACCTTCCTATCAAGCAAAGAACACAAAAGCTCTTACCTTTTCTCCTTGTGTTGCTCACGATTTCACTCTCTAAAATTGCCTTCCAATTACTCATAATTCCATCTAATCACACCACTTGATCCTAAACTTCATTCTACGCAACTTTCATGTTGTGATCAAGACCTAATTCTATCATCTTCAAGCTTGATCCTTGGATTTAAGTTCTAGGGTTTCAAGGTAAAGATCTTGAAACTTGATTTCTTTCTTGACTTTTGGAATCCTAAGACCATGTTTGATCTATAGTCATCATAATCAAGCCTTAGATACTAATTTTTATATATTTGTTTTGATTCTAAGATCTACTTGTTGGTGAAAATTTGATACAAAGAGAGAGTTCTACAAGGAGCTAGGAGGCATCAATCAAGGTAAGAGGGAGATTAACCTTATCGGCCATATGTGGTGGTGAGGGAATGGATTTGTTTGTGTTTGTGAGTGGAAAATCCATGTGAGGATTTATTCATTCGAATTCTGTGGTTATTGGTGTTTGTGTGTTTGATTGTGTATAACTATATGATGTTAATTGTATGCATGAAATTGCCATGGTTGCTTTTTGATTATATGTGATTCGATTACTTTGATAATTAAGTATGATTTATATGTG
This sequence comes from Ormosia emarginata, assembly GCA_029884605.1. NCBI lineage: Eukaryota > Viridiplantae > Streptophyta > Magnoliopsida > Fabales > Fabaceae > Ormosia > Ormosia emarginata. The sequence continues at coordinate 18,304,242 of JAQQTP010000079.1, forward strand.
GGATGGTATGATTTTGATTGGATTGTTATTGGATGTTTAATATGATTTTATTACTTTAATAGCAAGCATGAAAGCATGAATATGTGAAAATCATGTGGCATATGATAAGAATCACGTGGAAAGGAAAACTATGTTGTTTTCTAAGAACTAAGAGGTACATGGTTTCTATGAGGATTTTGGGAACAAATCATTTGAAATATTTTACTAAGTGTGGATTCTAGATGATTAAGTAACAAGTAATTGGATTAAAGATTTTTACAAAGGAAAATGAGATAGGAAATGAATAAATATTTGGTTATAGAAAATAAATTGATTTTCGGCCAACATGCCAAGAATTGGTGTTTTAGATCAAAAATATTTTCTTAAGGATAATTTTGAAGGATTTATTAACGAGAACTCAATTTAGTGAATTTTGAAATGAAAAAGGAGTTTTTAAAGGCGATTTGAGAATTCAAATAATTTATGGAATAAAGTTTTTGTTAGATAAACATGATTTTTATTTATGATAATGGAGAATAAGTCTTGAAAGTGATTTAGAGCTCAAAGTATTTTATTAAAAATGATTTTAGTAAAGGTAACCGTAGAAGATTTTATTAAATCGAATAATGCAAATTTTGAGAAAAACATCATAAATTGTTACTTAAAGTAGTTTTTATAAGAAAAATGGAAAATGATGTCCAAATAATATTTTTAGTTTGGAAAGTTTCAAAATTTAATTTAGAACGACAAAAAAAATATTTCATACTGTGAAAAATAATAGAAAAACCTTATGTATTTCCAAAATAATGATTTTTGAGCTACATAATTTTGAAAATGTTTAAATATTTTACACGATTGAGAAAACATTGAGAAATCAGTACATGATTTGAAAACATAACAAAAGTGTTACGCGAATATGAAAATACGATAATATTGTTACACGATTGAAAGGAACAACAAGTTGTATTGTAGAGCCGACATATTGTATCTAAGTAGTTATGGTATTGCATTGTGCTTAGGGGACCGAGGTTCTGGACCCGTGTGGATCTTTGGTATTATGTAGTTGTATGGACGGTTGATTTAATATCATTGGAAACAGTTCAATGGTGGTTTGATTTCATTGAACATGCATTTAAGCATTGTACAGTTGATGGTTGTTGGGACGTTTTATGCCTAAAGAGTGGACGGGAACTTACAAGATAGTGGGATCTTGATAGATCCTGGGGGGACGTCAGGGCGCGGTGATTCGCTTCATGATGATGTTATCACGAGTGCTTTTGTTAGCACTATATATATAAATATAACCCTGGCCCCGATAAAAACCGTTTGCAACGTACTAACAGCCTCGGTGACACTGTTGCTTTTCATGGTCCAGTATAGACTGTCTTTTTAGGGGGGACAGATCTTCTGGAACGCTAATCTCTGAATTTGAGTCTAGCTCCATGGAGTAGGAACTGGTTGCATTGTGCATAAGGATGGTTAACATATACATCGTGCATATGCATAATCAGCATTTACACTGTTGGTACGTAATATTATTATGGGGTTATCATTATGCTCGATATTGTGATGCAAGTTTAGCGAATTATTTACTTATTAAATATCATGAAAATATTTACTGATTTTATGTTATTGAATAGAATGTATGTTGAACTGTGTTGGCATGTTTGTCGTTTGCTCGCTACTATATTGGTATGCGATGTAGGGGATCTCACCTCTTTGTTGTATTGTTCTATCTGTTTCTATTTTATGCCTATGTCAGTGAAGACTGCGATGGCGGAAAGGAGGGATCAGCTAGGGTTCTTTAGACTATAGTTTCTTGATATTACTCTATCTATAAGTAAGACCCACCATGGGGTCATTACTTCTTATTTTAAGGTTGCATAAGTAGCGAGACATTCTCGGCTAAGGAATCTGTCTTTTGAGAATGACTTTTGTCTTTAGAGATTGTAAACTTGGGCCAAGTAGAGTTTTATATGGCTTGTATAATGAAGATATTACGAATCCATATTGTGTACGAGAAATGTATTTTATTCTGTCTTTATATCTTGTGTTTTTCTAATTCAGTAAGGTTTATGTTATCCGCGAAAAAGAAATTTTGAAACCCGTATTTTAAATAATATTTAAACATTTTATAACTTGGGTAAAGAATAATAAAGGAGTTAGTCTGAAATGTGATACCCTAAGGTGGGTGTTACACAATGCAGATTTTATTGGCCCACTTTATTTAAGGATTACTATACTTTTTGCAAAAGTTGTGAAAATTGTCAAAAATTGGGCTCAATTTCAAAAAGAAACATGATGCCTCTGAACCCCATCCTTATCATTGAAATTTTCGATTGTTTGGGAATTGATTTCATGGATCCATTTCCATCTTCATTTAGATTTATGTATATTTTGGTTGCAGTTGATTATGTCTCAAAATGGATTGAGGCGATTCCATGCCAACACAACGATCATAAAACTGTTCTCAAATTTTTAAAAGAAAATATCTTGTGTCGATTTGGAATCTCTCGAGCTATCATCAATGATGAGGGAACATATTTTTGCAATAAATCATTTGAATATTTAATGAAGAAATATGGTATTACACACAAAATTGCTACCCTTTATCACCCTCAGACAAGTGGACAAGTTGAATTGAAAAATAGGGAGATTAAACAAATTTTAGAAAAAACGGTTAACCCAAATCGTAAAGATTGATCTTTAAGACTAAACGATGCACTTTGGGCTTACCGTACTGCTTTCAAAACATCTTTGGGTATATCACCCTATCGGTTAGTCTATGGAAAACCTTGTCACTTGCCTGTAGAATTGGAATATAAAGCATTTTGGGTCATTAAAGCTTTCAATCTAAACCTTGATGATGTTTGCAAGATACGCAAATTACAATTAACTGAACTTGAGGAATTGAGAAATGATGCATATGAAAACTCAAAGATTTATAAAGGTAGAACAAAAGTTTTTCATGACAAGACAATTTTGAGAAAATCTTTTGAAATTGGTCAAAATGTTCTACTTTATAATTCTCGTCTGCACCTATTCCCTGGAAAATTGAGATCTAGGTGGAGTGGCCCTTTTGTTGTCAAACATGTATATCCGCATGGGACCATAGATATTGAGAATCCTAGGAATGGTAATATGTTTAAAGTCAATGGACAAAGACTCAAACTATTTCTAGAAAACCAAGTTGATGAGGTAGAATTCATCTCTCTTTCTAATCCTTGTTATGAATAGAATTTATTCTAATTTTGTTGCCTTATTTCTTTTTGTTCCCAGTTAAGTGGCAAATAACGATACTCCATGACTCTCAAGTCAGTTTGTTTTTCAGTTTCCCAAAATAACTGAATGCTTCTCCTTTAAAATTGATGTCATTCTTTCAAACCTGAGAAAACATTTTCCTTCCCTCCCTCAAAATGCTCTGACCAAAAAATTACAAAGTTAGATGTAAAAGATTGAGACTGTTAATGCACAAGGGTATGCCAGAAGATGTACGCTGGATAATTGAAGCAAAGGTCTGACTAGCAGGTGAGTCTTCAATTTCATTTGACTCATATATGCCAGGTCTTGGAAGAAGTTCGTATTCTAAAAGGAGAAGAGTAAAAAGGTTACAAGTCTGTCACAAATGTATACGATGAAATTGTAATAAGCGATGTCGTTCTTTGGGGATGGTTTCCTTAAATAGAGAAGATAAAATTTTCTTCATTAAGAATGGAATGAGTAAGGAGTCATTAGATGATATCTTATTGACTCTTGAGATGCATTCTTGTAGATTTGTGCATCGTGAACTTCTTAATTTGTGGAATTTATTCAAGGATGAAGAAAAACGCTACAGTCTTGGGAATCTGACTTTAAAAGACCCCATTTGCCAATTTATAAGAAAATTGGATGGGAAGCTTATCCTCGACTCATAGAAGGCATTTAAGCCGTTACTAGACGTTAAACCAGAGGTAGATGTGAGCCATATCCACAACAACCTGTACATATTATCTTCTTCTTCTTCTTCTTCTTCTTCTTCATGTTCTTCTTTTAAAAAAAAAATCTTTTGAATAAGGGCAATTCGGAAGGAGTACCATGGCTTTAATTAGTTATGGAGCCCTAGCCTTTGGCTGACCCGTCATTGACTTGGGTGGAGCTTTACACGTTGGTCCTTAAAAAAGGTTCATGTACCATGCTTTGTAGAGAGCGCACTCCATAATCCTATGTTTACCATCTAGGCACTGTGGAGTGGATGGATAGGCAGAAACATCCCACTTTGGTTATTAGGGAAAAGTAACCCGCGACTGCCAAAGCGTATGAGGCATCTGAGTTTGATCCTCTCTTTTATTAGAAGGGGCTCTCAGCACCCTAGGATGGGACGTTCTGGATCTTGGACATTACAAGTTTCAGATTTTAGCATCTTTGTTGATGTTACGAGCCCAAGTGTGAGCTCTCCAGGTTCCAGACCAAGGATGGAAACCCACGATGGTTTCTTCTTTCTCTTTTCTTTGAATAAACAGACGTGAGTGTCTACTGCACTGGTGACACGCAGTATAAAGATATGTCACTACTGTACTCATGACGCGCAGTATAAAGATGCGCCATGAAAACTGTACATAAAGGTATGTCATCATTTGCTATTATATTTCTTTTATCTTTGTATGATTTTGCTGAATTTTGGTTTTAGACAGACGATCCTTTGAGCAGGGTCCTTCAAAGGTTTCTAGACTTCTTTACCCTAATGGTTTTCTTGAAGTCAATATATATATATATATATATATATATATATATATATATAAAAGGTTTCTTAATTTCAAACTTTTCTGACAACAGTTAACCTACCCTTATAGGTGCTATTATTACCCTTTCCATTCTTTTTCCTATTTAAACACTCTATTTTCTCTACTTTCTTCTAACTCAGAACCATTCAAAGGGAAGGTGAGTATAGAAATGGAAGGTGTTTCTGTTCGTCAACTTAAAAATATCTGTGTATTTTGTGGGTCTAAGTATAGGAAGGGTTTAGAGTTTGTAAACACAGCTACCACTCTTGGTCGATCACTTGCTGTGAGAAATATTCATCTTGTATATGGGGGAGGTTGTCGTGGGTTAATGGGGGCTGCATCACTTGCTGCATATATAGGAGACAGTCAGGTTTTAGGTGTCATTCTTGGACCTTTAGCTCAATAGAACATCACTGGAAAGAGAATTAGGGAGGAACTTAAGGTATCATCAATGCATGGACGAATGAAGATAATGCTTGACAACTCTAATGCATTCATTGCCTTACCAGGTGATTTTGGTACTTTGGAAGAAATTTTTCAAATTGTCTCTTAGGCCCAACTGAACATCCACCATAAACCCATAGGTTTGTTGAATGTAAATAATTTCTTTGATATTTTGTTACTTTTTCTTGACCATGCTGTGGAACAGAAATTTATCACACCTTCGGCAAGAAAACTTCTTATCTTTGCTGCCACTATTGATGAGTTGATTAATAAACTAGAAGCTTTTGTTCATAAACTTGACCCAGCAATAGCTCTGATAGATTGGTCAGCAAGAAGCAGTGAGGGAAGCAGGATGAAAAGAAAGCCAGATTTGACACTTCCTTTATAGCTTTCCTTTACTTTTGATTTTATTTATCGTACTTTGTTTCTGTTTAAATTTGTGTCAGATTTCTCTAACAGGTAATATCTTCTATCCTTTACTCATATATATTTTAACATTGAGGACAATGTTGTGATCTAGTTGGGGGGAAGGATAGTTGACCAAAAAAAAATTTTTTTTTAGAAATTCTGATATGATTGTCATAGACTTACTAAACCAATGAATGATGGCAGAGTAAAGAGTAATTTTACTCTTGAGACGCATCTAAATTGGGAAGTATGTTTAGTGATATGATTGTTAGAAACGTATTCGTAGTAAAACTAATTAAGGGTGGCAGAGTACGGAGTAAATTTTGCCTTGGAGGTAAGTTTACTCTTGAGACGCATCTTAGTTGAGGAAATAATTATTTTGTGTAGAAGTAGCAAATGGATTCTTGGATCTTAGCATAAATTGTCTTCTTTCTTAAAAATCACAAGCTTGGATATGAATGTTGATATGGTAGATTGAGAATGATAGAAATATGTCTTGTGAGATTTTGAGCCTATTGATGAATGAATTGAACATTTGTACCATTCTCTTCTTTCTTGTGTGATTTTCACTCACGGAATTGTTACTCTAGAACTTGCTTTGATTCTTTTTGAGGTTACATTTTCATATGCATACATAAATATGATTGAGACACTTTGAAATGACTACTTTGATTAAATAGTCATCCTTGTATATTTTCCTTTATGTAACCCCTTTGAGCTTATGTGACCATTCCTTATTTTTAACTCATTACGTGCCTTCAAAAAAAAAGAGAAAAAAGAAAAAAATGTTTTTACCCAACCTTAGGGAATAAGAAAGCATTGGCCTTGTTCTTGAACAAGTTTAGGGGTGTGTGTGCAAAATGATAAAAAAAAGAGAACTGATCATCGTTGCAATCAAAGGATTATTAGAGTCTAGAATAAATATGGATGCTTGGAAACAACAGGAAGAAAAGGAGAAGGTTCAGGCCTAACAATGAATTCAATTCATCAATTTGGGATTGATCTTCAACAAAACATTAGTCAAATATTGATCATTGTCCTTTATGATGAATGTTCTCAAACATCCTCTCCACTCTAACTATACCATAATGCTCTTTTATTCTCTTTGGTATTTATCTTCTCATATCCATATTATCTGCTCTCCTTTACCATGGCCCCATTACAAACCTTGAATAAAGTCCTCTTGATTTTTGTGTGCATGTGTTTTGAGTAGCAGAGAAGTAGAAGATAAACAAGCTTATGGTAGTGCAATTGTTCATGGGTTGAATAGAGTGAAATACTTACATTTTAAACACTTGAGAGATTGAGAGTGAATTCTGTGAGGATCTATCATTCTTGAGTCATTCTTTTCTACTAAAGTTTCCTTGCTTGTTAGTTTGAGATGTGAAGAAATGTTACCTCATTAATGCTTTGATCCCTTGAATTTATGGTTGCTCTTCTTGTTTCATCTAGTCTTTTAGAGTTTTTAGCTTTTAAGTCTATGTCGTTTTTCTTTGTTTCTTAGCTTTGGTCTTATGTGTTTTGCCCAGGAGTGCAAAAAACTAAGTGTGGGGGAATTTGATAATCATATATTTTATACATTAATAAACCCTCATTTTTAGTTATTTACACTCTCCATATACTAAATTGATTAAGTCTGGTTATGTTTTGTAAGTTTGGACTCAAATTGGACTTAATTGATTTTTTTAGCACTATTTTAGTCTTACACTATTTCTATATTTCGGCCATATCTTGAGTTCTAGATGTCTTATAATTATGTATCTTACCTTGTAGGAAAGATAAGAGAGAGTCCTACAACTTTCATGAAGAACTCTAGGACTCAATCGGACATCTAGTAGAGTTAAATAGGCTTAGAATTCAGAACACGGGTTTTGTGACTGGAACTTGAACAGTGTATAGTAATCAGAGCATAACTTGGGTTGTAGGAACTTGCTTGGACTGAAATTTGGATACTTAAAAGTTAAGACCCATATCTACAACTTTCATGAAAAACACAAAACTCAAATCGGACTCCTTGAAGGTGATATTGGGCTTTAAAATCAGAACAGAGGTGTTGTACTTGGACCTGAACACTGTTCAATAATTAGGTCATATCTCGGGTTGTAGGTGGCCTTTGGAGCTAAAATTGGTGCCATTGAAAATATAAGACAAAATGCTACAACTTTCATGAAGACCATGTTTTATAAATCTGATGGCATCCATGAGATCACCATTGAATGATTTTAGAAACAAAGAATCTCAATAATTTTCCATTCACCAACTCACCATTTGGCATTTTCCACTCATCCACCCACTCCTCACCCACTCATTAATCAGCCCCCTTGTCATTTTGTATCTCTAATCCTCTATAAAAGGCTCCATTGGCTGATTATTTAGGAGACTTTGGTTTTAGGCTTGGTTAGGAGAAATTATGTTCATGTTTGTATATTGTCTTCCTTTGTTGTAATTTTCTTTTGTTCTAATTTGAAGTTATGTTCATCTTTCTCTTCTACTCTCTTTCTTTCTTCTTGATTATAAGTACTTAATTTTCATTTTGCTTGGGTGAAAGAGTGAAGCTCTTGATAATGAAATAAGGTGATATTATTCTATTTTTTCTTCTTAAATCATATATTATAAAGTGGACATTATATGTGTTGTATTTTGTTTCTAATCAATTTAGAAACCTTCCTTGTGTAGTGGAGATCTTGATTTATTGTAGACAAGAGGATTGGCACAGTGAATGCTTGACCTCACTTATAATTATCGGTAGATAATTGAATGAATCATAATATGATTACTTATATAATTGAACTTTGAATGTTATATTTTCTGATTGAAACTTCCTTTATGTGTAGATTTCAATTGAGTTATAAAGAGAAATAATCTTGTCTCTAATTTATTACCAAGAGTGGATCTCCAAACCCAAGCAAATCCTTTTTCATTTGTGAACAACTTTTATTGCTTTTGGTGTTGTGACAAATCCTTTTCTTACCTCAATTAATTTTTCTTCATCAATTTCTTGTGAATCGACCTCAGACTCCTGAGAATTTATTACGTGAGACAACCTGCACTTTGGTTTGCATCCTTTAATCTACATCACAATGGGAAATCAACTCTCTCTAGGTTTTCAATGTACCCAATCATTTTGAGCACATAACCACCAACATGGCTTCCCTCCACCAGTTTGCATTAAAAAAGTGCCTTAAAGACTTCGAATCTCTCATGCCTACCTTGCTCTTGATAGAGCTTCATCAAGTGTACGATCATACCATAAGCATCCATGTTCTCATGTTGCTTCTGAAGCTTAGAGTTCATGGTGGCTAGCATGAGACATTCGATGTCCAAGGCATCATCTTGATGCTTCTTATAAGCATCTTTTTCAACTCTAGAGGCATTTGCAGCTGGTGGCTCAGGAATGGGCTCCTCTAGAACATACAACTTTTTATCATGTTTGAGGATAATCCCCATATTCTTATACCAATATAAGAAATTTGTCCTAGACAACTTGTCCTTATCAAGGATGGATCACAATGATAAGTTATTTGAAGTGTTTGTTGCCATGGTAATCTATCAATAGAAATATGCAAAGTATAAGTATCATGCCGTAAACATATTTAACAAAGTCTCTAATTAAATATGTCTCCCATTATTTTACTCAAATCAATAATCTTTAGCATTGACTCAGGAAATTCCATTGTAAAATTTTCTAGTGGGCCAAGATCCATATTTCACTTAGCTTTGATTCAGCTTTGACTGATTGCTCAAAGTTTGGTTATTTAGGTAGGAAACATTTTCCAATTATATCACATGTAACTCTTAGACAGTTGGGTTAATAACATTTATTCTAATTCATCTAATGGACTAAAGCCCAACTATATGCCTCTAAGCCTTCAATGCTATTAAAATGACCTAGTTAAGTCAGACCCAATGGTTAACAGTTGGATATTACCTTTATCCCACCGCGTCTTACTAATATAGATAAAGGCATCCAGCTTTGGCAGACCTACACTTAATCTATACTAGTCTTGGTGGGTGCCATGCATTGGAAGACATCACATAATGACTTAATATTTGCTTTGATGGAATTTTATAATTATGATTAGATCTCACCATTTATTAAATTGTTTAACATACCATAAACATCCATGCATCTCATACATATAAATAAAGCATAAAAGGAATGTGACATGGTTATGGCCCTTAACGCATTGATTCTCCCAAGCCAATGAAAGTATCAATAATTAAACTTAAGGAGCGAACCAACTTCACCAAACATCTCCTAACAACGTCCTCATTTGATGTCGTCTTCTTGCCTCCATATCATGATTACATTTCAAAGAAACCTCATTTTTACATACGAGGGGAGTTAGGTAATAAGAGAATGTACAACCAGAATGTAGAGAGAAAAGCACGACATGCAGGCCGTATTTTAAAAAAACCAAAAGAGCATAAAAAGTGACTAAGGCCATAACCATGCACCATATGCCACAAAGAACATATAAACTCAAAACAGTAATACATTATTATTTTGTGAGTCATACAAATAGAATTGAATATCGTGCTTTTGAATAACACACATTACGCAACGGGGTCCCAGCACCCCAAAACCAAAAAATTTTGAATCGTAAACAAGAGCTAAACCTCTTGCACCTCCTTGACGACTAGGGTATCAACACTTGAACCCTCATAGCCGTGAGGACATGAACACTTCATATCGCGAGAAAACCCCTAACATTGCTGCTACGCTGTCCAGAAACAAGGTTTGCTTAACATCTACACTTGTTGCTGCAGCAAACCAAGAACAACGTTTCCTTGACATCAACACTTGATGTCACCGCAGACCTAGAACAAGGATTCCATAACCCTTGTGCTACGTCACTGTATATATCACATATATACCAGAAAGCTTCACAAAAACATACAGACATATAAACACATATGAACATGTTCACAGTTTCGAAAATATCATCATGGTTTCGTATATAATATGTCAAATAGAATATGTTTTCGCAAAGGATTCATTCATTTTCTGAAATAACATATTAAAAATCATACATTTTACCAAAAAGAGAACAACTAATCATGTTATTTCATATAACACGTAAACGGCAAAGACAAAATCATGGTTTCGCAAGTGTCTCTGATACCACTACTGGGAATTGCGGATACATCATGCAGCGGAAAAATAAAAAATCCCACCAAGGATCCATGCAAAAAAGACCATAATTTGTGTGTTTTTTTAGTTTACCTCTTGAAGCGAGATGGAAAAACGATCAAGCAAATCACAAGCACCATAACAACGACAATGCCTCTACGATATCGACACGAACAGACTTGCAAAATGTCCAATGTCCGTAGTCTTAGAGTCCAACCTTTCTGCCACAGTGCTAGCTGCGAAGAGAAGAGAAACCTATCACTCTCTTACTCACTATTTTTGTCAAGTGTGGCTAGAGTCTGTAATGCATGCCTTGACAGCCCCTTAACAGTGCTATTTATATTAGTTGCTGCCTTATGTGAGTGAGAGCAGCAACAAGGTAAGCTGTGCAACCCTAGACTCATCTGTTATGAGTCTGGGCCACGAATGAATCCCAGTCCAACTTGGATCCTTATTGCTCTAACTAAGTCCGTTCTAAGTATGCTACCTTATAGGTTCTTATGACATTGGCAGCAATATTAAAATCTCATTTTAATATTCCAAATAGTGAGCAGTATCTAGCAACACATCGCTGCTACCCAAGTGATAATCATATATTTTATATATTAATAAACCCTCATTTTTAGACATTTATACTCTCCATATACTTAATTGATTTAGCTTGGTTATGTTTTGCAAGTTTGGACTCAAATTGGACTTAATTGATTTTTTTAGCATTATTTAGGTCTTACATTGTTTCTATATTTCAGCCATATCTTGATTTCTAGATGTGTAATAATTATGTATCTTACCTTGTAAGAAAGATAAGAGAGAGCTCTACAACTTTCATGTAGAGCTCCAAGTAAAATTCGGACATCTAGTGAAGTTAAATGGGCTTAGAAATCAAAACAGAGGTGCTAAAACTGGGCCTGAACACTATTCAGTAATTGGGCCATATCTTGGGCTGCTGTAGGATGAATGTTTGGATGATTTTGGTGCCATTGGAAAGCTGAGACAAAATGCTACAACTTTTATGAAGACCATGTTGCTTCATTCTAATGGCATCCATGAGTTCAGTAATGAATGATTTCAGAGACAAAGAATCTCAATAATCCAACCACTCATCCAATCATCCAACCACTCAACCACTGATCCAACCACTCAACCACTCATCCAACCACTCCACCCACTCATCCACTTACTCTTAATCAGCCCTCTTGTCATTTTGTATCCCTAATCCTCTATAAAAGGCACCATTAGCTGATCATTTGGTGCTCTTGGTGTTAGACTTAGTTTTTACAAGTTATGGTTATGCTTGTTTATTGTTTTCCTTTGTTGTAATTTTCTCTTGTTCTAAATTGAAGTTATGTTCATCTTTCTCTTCGTCTCTCTTTCTTTCTTCTTATCTATGAGTAACTAAATCTTCATCTTGCTTGGGTGAAAGAGTGAAGCTCTTAGTAATGAAATAAGGTTTGATTATTCTATTTCTTATGCTTACATGATATATTATCAAATGGATATTATATGTGTTGTATTTTGTTTCCAATCAATTTAGAAACCTTCTTTGTATAATGGAGATCTTGATTTATTGTAGACAATAGGATTAGCACAGTGAATGCTTGAACTCATTTACAAATGTTGGTAGATAATTAAAGGAATCATAATATGATTACATATATAATTGAACTTTGAATGTTATATTTTCTGATTGGAACCTCCGTTGTGTGTTGATTTCAATTGAGTTATAAAGAGAAATAATCTTGCTGTTAATTTATTACCAAGAGTGGATCTCCTAACCCAAGCAAGTTCTTAAATTCATTTGTGAACATCTTTTATTACTTTTGGTGTTGTGACAAATCTTTTTCTTACCTCAATTAATTTTTCTTCATCAATTCCTTGCGGATCGACCTCAGACTCCCGAGAAATTTATTACTTGAGACAACCTGCACTTGGGTTTGCATCCTTTAATCCCGCAATCAAGTTTTTGGCGCCATTGTCGGGGACTTGATTTGAAGTTTTAATTTATTGAGGTTCTTATTCTTTAATAAAATTTATTCTTTCTTCTCCGTCACCGGAGCAAAAGATCGGCTTGCCGATCCTTCGGTTTCTTTACTAAATCTCTAACTTTCTAACTATCTAGCTTACTAACCTACTAACTTGCTAACATACAAACTTTTATATTTTTGTCATTTATTTTCTACCTACTAACTTTTATTTTATGTCATTTATTTTCTCGCTTACTAACTTTTATTTTTCGTACTCTAACTTTTTAATTTACGTCTTTTATTTTCTCAGACTCTAACTTTTTAATTTCTGTTATTTATTATTGCTTTCTAACATAACGAAATAATCTTTCTTCTTCTCTTTTCTTTCACCGGCTCACGGTGGGGCTCGCCTCTCTCGGTTTTCATATTTTAAATTTATTTTTTGCAATTTACTTTCCGCAATTTACTTTCCGTACTTTATTTTTTGTATTTTATTTTCTGTATTTACTTTGCATACTTTTTTTTCTACATTTTATTTTTAACTTTTTACTTGTTAATATTTATTGAGTGGTTGGTTTATATCACATCTTTGTTAATATTTAATGGCGGGTTATACCGCCAGCTTGTACATTATTTTGTTTATTTATTTTAAGTTATTTATGTATTTATGCTTAATCGGTATCGTGATTTAAATCCTGGTCATTTAGTTAAAATTAATCCTGGTACTTTATATATTGATTTGTTTGAATCACAATCACACACAATTGACACAATGGCTTAAAATGAAAGTATACATGATGAACATGAAAATCTACCGTTGCAAACCATGTGTGAATATTTGCAACCACCTCAAAGTTCTAGTCCATCATGTTTTATCTTTTCACTCAATGCCAACAATTTTAGGTTTAAACCAGGTATGATTTCTTTACTTCCTAATTTTCATGGTTTAGAATCTGAAAGCCCATATTTACATCTAAAAGAATTTGAGGAAGTACGTATTGCTTTCAATGACCAAAATTGCACTGAAGAGATTGTTAAGCTTAAATTGTTTCCTTTTTCTTTAATAGATAAAGCAAAATCTTAGCTTAACACTTTGAAACTAAGATCAATTGGCACATGGCAAGAAATACAAGGTGAGTTCTTAAAGAAATTTTTTCCAACACATAAAACCAATGCTATAAAAAGACAAATCCAAAATTTTTCCCAAAATTCAAATGAAGCATATTTTCAATGTTGGGAACAGTTTAAAGATTTGTTAAATTCTTGCCCACATCATGGTTTTGAAAAATGGTGCACTATAAGCTTCTTTTATGAAGGTTTAACACCTGAAACTAAATAATTTGTGGAAACAATGTGCAATGGTGAGTTTCTTGATAAAGAACCTGATGAAGCTTTAGACTATTTAAACCAGTTGGCTGAAAATTCTCAATCTTGGCATAGTATTAACCCTTCTGAAAATTCAATTAGATCTAACCTTAGTCAAGAGGAAGATCTAAATGCTAGGTTTGCCAGTTTGGCTAGAAAGGTTGAAGCCATGGAATTAAGAATAGCAAAAGAAATCAAATCTGTGCAAAATGAAGAAATTTGTGGCATTTGTGATTACTTAGGACACTCAACACATGAATGTCCAAATATTCCTATTTTTAAAGAAGTTGTACATGAGCAAGTAAATGCATTGAATAATTTTAAAAAGCCATTTACTTCTTCTTTTTCAGATACATACAATCCGGGATAGAGAAATCACCCGAACTTCAGCTGGAGGAATAATAATCAGTCACAATTCGTGCAACCACCACCTCCTCAAGCACAACAGGACTCTCAAAATTCTCAAGGCTATGCACCTTATGTCTCACCATATAGGAAAAACCTTGAAGAAACAATACATGCATTCATAGAAAAGTAAGAGGCCATTAATAAACAAAACAATCAAACCATGAATGACATAAAAGACACTCTTGCTAAACTTTCTTCTGCACTCATCATTCATGAGAAAGGAAATTTTCCTTCTCAACCTCAACCAAATCCCAAGGGTCAATACAGTCTAAATGAGGGGAGTTCAGAAAACCAAAAAATGGACCAAGTCAAGTCAGTGATAACTCTTAGGAGTAGAAAGGTTGTTGAAAAACAAATTCCTGAACCTTGTGAGAAAGAAGATGAACCAATTCCCCAAGAAAATGAAGAAATTGACTAAAAGGAGACCAAACTCTTGCCTTCACCTCCATTTCCTCAAGCATTAAATAATCCAAAGAAATTGAACCATAACACTGACATTTTCAAAATTTTAAAACAAGTAAAGATCAATATTCCTCTGTTAGATGCTATCAAATAGATTCCTTCTTATGCCAAATATTTGAAGGACTCGTGCACTGTTAAAAGGAAACTAAATGTGAAAAAGAAAGTATTTTTGGCTGAACAGGTAAGCTCCATTCTTCAAAATAATAATGCGTTGAAATATAAAAACCCTGGTTATCCTACAGTTTCATGCATTATTGGAGAACATAAAATTAAAAAAGCTTTACTTGATCTTGGTGCTAGTGTCAATTTGCTTCCATATTCAGTTTATCAGCAACTCAACTTAGGAGAGTTAATACCAACTTCTGTAACTCTTCTACTTGTCGATAGATCAATTAAAATTCTAAGAGGAATAGTGGAAGATGTGTTGGTTCAAGTTGATAAATTCATATATCTTATGGATTTTATTGTCTTGGATACTGAACCTATGGTTGATAGTTGCAAGTCAATTCCTGTTATTTTAGGTCGTCCATTTTTAGCAACATCTAATGCTTTGATAAATTGCAGAAATGGAGTGGTGAAGGTAACATTTGGAAACATGACACTGGAGCTCAATGTTTTTAACATGTGCAAGCAACCACAGGAAGTCCTTAATGAAAATGAGGAAGTTGAAGGGATTGAAGCCATTGTAAATGATCATCTTCAAAAAGGGAGTTCTTCTGACCCATTAGAAGTTTGTTTAATTAATTCATTTGATTTGCTTGATTGTACAAAGGAAATAGAATACAAAGGATGGAAGCCAAAATTCAAAGAGCTAAAACCCATGAATGATAATACCTATGAAGAAGTACCTACACCAGAACTAAAGTCATTACCTGCTGGGTTAAAGTACACATTTTTGGGAGAAGAACAAAGCTTTCCAGAAGTAATTTCCTCATCTCTTACTGAAGAATAAAAAGGAAAGATGCTACCTCAATGGATGCACCAAGATAAAAAGAAATTCTTGACAAAGGTAAAAAAATTTTATTGGGATGACCCATACTTATTCAAATATTATCCTGACCAAATCTTTCGGAGATTTGTCCCCGACAGTGAGGTAGGTAGTGTCATTAAATTTTGTCACTCAAAAGCATGTGGAGGTCACTTTTCTTCAAAGAAAACAACTACAAAAATCTTGCAGTGCAGATTTTATTGGCCCACTTTATTTAAGGACTGCTATACTTTTTTCAAAAGTTGTGAAAATTATTAAAAGATGGGCTCAATTTCAAAGAGAAACATGATGCCTTTGAATCCTGCAATCATGATGAAGAAAAATGCTACAGTCTTGGGAATCCGACTCTAAAAGACCCTGTTTGCCAATTTATAAGAAAATTGGATGGGAAGCTTATCCTTGACTCATAAAAGGCGTTAAAGCCATTACTAGACGTGAAACCAAAGGCAGATGTGAGCCATATCCACAACAATCTGCACATATTATCTTCTTCTTCTTCATGTTTTCTAAAAAAAAAGAAAAAATGAGAAAAAATGTTTGAACAAGGGCGATCGGAAGGAGTACCATGGCTTTAATTAGTTATGGAGCCCCAGCCTTTGGCTAACTTGTCATTGACTCGGGTTTACCTTTGCATGTTGGTCCTTAAAAAAGTTCGTGTACTATGCTCTATAGAGAGCCGCACTCTATAACCCAATGTTTTCCATCTAGGCACTGTGGAGTTGATGGACAGGCAGAAGCATCCCACTCTGGTTATTAGTGAGAAGTAACCCGCGGCTGCCAAAGCGTATGAGGCATCTGAGCTTGATCCTCTCTTTTATTAGAAGGGGCTCTCAGCGCCCTGGGATGGGATGTTTTGGATCTTGGACATTACGGGTTTCAGATTTTAGCATCTTTGTTGATGTTACAAGCCTAAGTGCGAGCTCTCCAGGTTCCAGACCCAAGATGGAAACCCACGATGGTTTCTTCTTTCTCTTTTCTTCAAATAAACGGACGTGAGTGTCTACTGCATTGGTGACATATAGTATAAAGATATGCCACTACTACATCCATGACGCACAGTATAAAGATACGCCATGAAAACTATACATAAAGATATATCATCATTTGCTATTATATTTCTTTTATCTTTGTATGATTTTGCTGTATTTTGGTTTTGGACAGATGATCCTTTGAGCAGGGTCCTTCAGGGGTTTCTAGACTTCTTTACCCTGATGGTTTTCTTGAAGTCAACAAAAAAAAATTCCTTTACCTTTGATCTCTGATCCTGATCTAGCAATAGCTTAGATAGATTGGTCAGTAGGAAGCAGTGAGGGAAGCATGATGAAAAGAAAGCCAGACTTGACACTTCGTTTATAGCTTTCCTTTACCTTTGATTTTATTTATCGTACTTTGTTTCTGTTTAAATTGGTATCAGATTTCTCCAACAGGTAATATCTTCTATCCTTTACTCATCTATATTTTAACATTGAGGACAATGTTGTGATCTAGTTGGGGGAGAAGGATAGTTGACCAAAAATTTTTTTTTCTTTTTTTTTTGGGAAGTATGATATGATTGTCATGGACTTACTAAACCAATGAATGATGGCAGAGTAAGGAGTAATTTCACTCCTGAGACACATTTAAATTGGGAAGTATGTTTAGTGATATGACTGTCAGAAACCTATTCGTAGTAAAACCAATTAAGGATGGCAGAGTAAGGAGTAAATTTTGGAAACAATTTATTACTCTTGAGATGCATCTTAGTTGGGGTAGTAACTATTTAGTGCTTATTTGTGGAAGTAACAAATTTTTGTTATTTGATTTCCTTTGAAAGATTCAAGCGAATGCACCCTCACATCCTTTGAAGCAATTGAAATTCAGGGATACCAACATAATGGTGTTCTATACTTCCGTCCATATAGAGCTTCATACGGAGCCATCCCTATACTTGAGTGATAACTGTTGTTGTAGGTGAACTCTACCAATGGTAAAATTTCATCCCAACTTCTAGTTTGCTCTATAGTATAAGCTCTCAGCAAATTTTCCAATGATTGGATTGTTCTTTCTGATTGTCCATCAGTTTGAGGGTGATATGCAGAACTCAGATGTAGTTTTGTCCCTATTGCTTCTTGAAGACTCTACCAAAACTTTGATGTAAACCTTGGATCTTTGTCAGAAATAATGCTTGTGGGCACCCCATGTAGCTTGACAATTTGACCAATGTACAACTGAGTTACTTTCTCCAACGAATATCTTATGTTGATCAACAAGAAATGCATTGACTTTGTAAGTCGGTCCACAATTACCCATATTGAGTCATATCCTTTTCTTGTCCTTGGTAATCCGACGACAAAGTCCATGGCAATGCTATCCCATTTCCACTCAGGAATAGTCAAGGGTTGTAACATTTCAGATGGTCTTTGATGTTCAATCTTCGTTTTCTAGCAAACCAAACAAGAAGATACGCATCTAGCAATATCTTTTTTCATCCCATGCCACCAGAATAATTTCTTCAAGTCTTGATACATTTTAGTCATTCTAGGGTGCATACTCAACTTGTTTGTATGAGCATGTTCTAGAATATACTTTCTCAATTCTTAGTCGTTTGGTACACATACTCTACCTTGGAATCTTAAAATCCCATCACTTCTTTCCTCCAACGTCGATACACCACCTTGTTGTATCAATTCTCTTTCCTCTTACAAGAACTTGTCAACCTTCTGCTTCTATCGGATGTCGTCCATCAAGTCACTCAAGATGGTGACCATGTTCATGCAGATCTTGCCCAGCATCAATTCCACAAAAGACCATATGTCTCTGAATTGTTCTATTAAGTCTCTTTCTCGGATCCTCATGGCAGAAACACTGATCGTCTTCCTACTTAAAGCATCGGCCACAACATTCGCCTTCCCAGGGTGATACTGAAGTTAGAAGTCATAGTCTTTTAGGAATTCTAACCACCTTCGTTGTCTCATGTTCAACTCTTTATGGTCATATAGATATTTCAAGCTCTTGTGGTCACTGAAGACGTTGAACGTTGCTCCATAGAGATAATGTCTCCATATCTTCAAAGCAAACACCGTAGCAGCTAACTCCAAGTCGTGCGTTATATAGTTCTTCTCATGCACTTGCAATTGTCTCGAGGCATAAGCCACCACTTTTCTGCCTTGCATAAGCACGCATCCCAATCCTTGATATGAAGCGTCACAATACACTTCAAACGGTTCACTTGGATCATGCAGAACTAACACTAGTGAAGTAGTTAGTCGCCTCTTTAGCTCTTGGAAACTTTCCTCGCAAACGTCCGTCTATTCAAAAGCTTAATTCTTCCTCGTGAGTTGAGTGAGAGGTCTGGCAATCTTACAGAATCCTTTGATGAACCTTCGGTAATATCCGGCTAATCCAACAAAGCTTTGGATTTAACACCCCAAAATTCATTGATTTCATTATAGATATTCATTTTATAATATTTATGATTCTCTAGAAATTTTTTTGAATTTTTCTGAGAACGCGAAATATTTTAATATATTTTTCGTTTTACGTGTACATTGGACAAAGTTGGGAAGATAACTGTAACGTTCCAAAAATTGGGAAATTGTAGGACGGATAGTCGTTTTATAATATTTGTAATTTTTGGGAATTTTCTGGGAATTTTCCATAAACGTTGAATATTTTAATATATTTCTCGTTTTATGTGCACATTAAGCGGAGCCAGAGAAACGAAGTATTTTCTCTGAGAACCTCAAACTCTGGAAACATCGATAAGGGATCTTACTAAACCCGAGGTCGGACACAGTTCACGAGGTTTCACATTTTACGAGAAAATTCTAATAAATGAAAATTAGACAACGCTGTGTGAAATTCATCTATCAGATTAATTAATACTGACTTCTGTCAACTGTAACTATTATCCAATGGGTAATAACATGTAATAAAAATCCTATCACCTTATCCTAATGTAATCTACTTTATGTCATAACAAACCTACTTTAATTCAAATATATTGCTATTTTAATCAAGTTTCTAGAAGCTTTGACCTAAGAATGACCATAATACCCTTAGCTTACATGAGAAGCTAGCAAATTTCCTCTCTCCTCTCTCTCAATGTCGCAGCTAACCTAGGGAAAAGGGGGGGGGGATTTCACTCATTCACTTAACCTAATCACTCCAAACTATCTCATTTTAACCTAATTGTTATCTTTCTCTCTAAACTTCATCTTCTTCCTTGCTCTCCCTTCTGTCTAAAACTCCATAGCCAAACCGAAATTTGCAGCTCACCCTTCATCTTTTCTCTTCATCAACCACATTTCTTTACTCTCCATTATCATCTCTACCACTTTTCTTCACAAGGTTTCACCAAAATCCTTCTTCTTCTTTTCTCTCCATTTCGGGTTGCCATCTCCACCATCACCATTTTCGTTTTCTTGCTTCATTAATCTCATTTTTAGCTTCTCTTCATCATTCTAAACCTTTTTCCTTCCATACACTACATCAAAATCTTTCAACTTCACCAATCTTCTTCAAGATCAAAGTTTGAGGCTTTAAGGTAAAAATCACAACTTTCTTCTCTTCTCTTCTCCTTTTCGTGTTCCAAGACCATTTTCATGGTCAAGGATGCTTTTCTTTTCAAGATATGGTGTTGATTCTTTGAGGTTGTTTTCTAGGGTTTTGAGGAGCACAAAACTGAAATCACAAGGAGCACATTGGAGGTCATTTTCGTGCTCTCCTCTTTGGTAAGAGGGAGACCACTCTATTCAACCAAAAATGGTGGTTGGAGACTTGTTGTTTGAAGATTTGTTAGAAACCCTAATAGGCATTACTCTTGTTATTTCATTTTCTTATAATTGATTCTGTAAATTTTCATTCTTTTAATTGATTTGTTAAATAGATTTGAATCTTATTGCCATTGTAAAGATTGTGATGGATTGAAAATTGATGAGGTTGAGACAAAAGCCCCTTGCTTGAGGCATGGAGGCTCACGACCACACTCTCTATGGTGGGGTGTTAGTGTTTAAAATTTTAAAGCTTAATGGATTGGTATTAATTGAGTGATTAAGGACTAATGAAGAAATAAAAATCCTTGAACCTTAAATTTGTGAGGCTCACGGCCATGGAGGGGAACAATGGTGAAAAATTTTGACTTGGATGGAGGAATTGATAAATTGGATATTAGAAGACCATTAGGAATTAATAATGTGCAAAGATAATTAAATTAAGGCTTAATTTGGTAAAAATTGAGAATCCTACTCAGTAGAAAGAACATGAGAGTGTGAGTTTTGGGAGAACATGAAATTAACACATGGAGTGAATTAATAATGAGACACTAATACATAAAAATGAAGACAAATATTGGACTTGAGAGCCTTGTTACCAAGTGGCTTCCAGTACTCAAGAGGGGGGTGAATTGAGTAACAAAATTTTTCGCAAATGTCTTTAACAAATAAACTTTGCTGAATTTAAATATTAAATAACGTGAACGAGATATGAAGATAAAGAACAATTAAAAAATAAATTGCAAGAATCAGTAAATAAAGTGCAAAAAGATAAAAGAATAAGGGAAGAAAAACAGGCACAGTATTTATCCTGGTTCGACCACCAACAACTTGTGGCCTACGTCCAGTCCCCGAAACACAGTTCGAGATTTTTCACTATTCAAGACAAGCTTAAACAACAGGTGCTTGCAACCTTTACAATAAGGAGCACTTTTCACACACAGGGAAACTCTACCCTTGTGCTCAAGCCTCAATCAAACAAAAGGGATACCTCACCCTTATACAATCCTTGGGGATACCTCACCCTCAATACAATATCTTAGAGAAATAGATGAAGAATAGAAACTCTCACTCAGAGTAAATAAATACAAATTGAAGTACTAAAGAGCTGTTTCTCAAATATCTCAAGAGTTAAACAATTATAAGTTCAGAAAAAGAGAGAATAAGGCAGAGCACGTTTTCAAGCAAGCAAAAATTGATCTCAATGTTCAGAGAGATTTCAGAGAAGTCCCAGGCCTCTATTTATAGAGCTCATAGAAGAAAATGGCCGTTGGGAGCATTTAATTACGTTTAAAACTTTCTGATTCTCGTATGGAATTTGAAAACTTAACTCTGATTCTCGTGGGGTATTCGAATGCCTGAAGGAAGTATTTGAATACCTCTGTCAAAAACTCTGTTAGAAAACTGATTAAGTTGGGGTTATTCGAATACCAGTCAAGGGTATTCGAATACCTCATTAAAAGAAGGCATGTTTCAAAAACAGGGTATTCGAATACCATATGGGGTATTCGAATGCCTCATTTAAAAAGGTTCATTCTGAAACTAGGGTATTCGAATACCATATGGGGTATTCGAATGCCTCTGTTTTGGCACAGCAAAAAATATCAGTTACGAAACAGGTTATTCGAATACCATATTGAGGTATTCGAATACCTCAGTTAAAAACAGTTATAAAACCTTTCTAAAAAGCTTCGAAATGCTTGTTTTTAACCTCTAAAACATTTGATCTTTTAAAAGCAACTTTAAAACTTCATATTAGGTTATCCTTAATCATTTGAGATATTTAATTGACAGCTCCATACATGATAGATCCTAAGTCCTAAGACTAATCTTGAAACACATGGACTTGATCTTCTTATCATCTTCATGTTTGTTATCATCAAAATACATCTTCATTGTTGCGTAGTAAACACATTCTCCCCCTTTTTGATGATGACAAACTATCATAGAGAAAAGCATTAGTACAGAAATAATTGGAATTCACAAAGTAAGAGACTTACATTCATATCTAATATGTGCGTGGCGTAGCTCCCCCTTAATGTTGGAATCCAATAATAGTTATTTTAAACCTGTCTTTTCTCATAGTTATATTTTTCTCCCCCTTTGGCATAATCAAAAAGATAATATATAATGCATAAAAGGATACACAAGGAGAAACAAAGAGACTGTTTTTATTAATAAATTTGCCAACAGATATACAATAAACAAAAAATAACCAGCCAATACAAGCAAGAACCAAAGAAAACATAAAGCCTAGAAATAGGCGTATGGCGGAGGAGGAGGGAATCAGAACTCCGTGAAGATAGCAAGGCACGCAAGGCAGCTTGCTCACGCTCAACACCATCAAGTCTGTCAAACAGAACAGAGAAGGTGTGCTCCAGATAAGCTCGGTTATCCTCCATATAAGCACGGTTGGCCTGTAAGGTGGCCATGACTTGATCCAGAGTGACTGAACCAGCAGCAGGAGCGGGGCCGGCAAGGTGTCGAGGCGGCGGGGGCTATTGAGCAAAGCGGCAGCAGCAGCAGGGGCAGCGGCAGGATCAGCTGGGTTGTCCTCATCATCGTCAACTGGGAATACCCAGCCTTCATCAGTATTTATCATCTTCATTCGGTTCAGCGTATAAGAGCCAAACACATTATGATGGGTCAGCTGAGTTTTTCGCTCGGTCTCCACAATCTGCGGATACTTGCCTAGAAAGGCAGTGATGATCACCCCATAAGGTAGCTCTGAGCGTTCTTTTCCCTTAGCTCTCATCATGTGCTTCATAATGAAGACGAGCCAGTTTATCTGGTGGCCTTTCTTCAGAATCCACAGCATAAACACATCATCTTCACTCAGGTAGGCGTAGTTCCCACCTCTAGGAGCTAGGATGTGGGCATAAGCATAATGTAAGAGCCTGTCCTGGCTCTTCATCATGCCCCCTTTGACTCCCTTTTGAGTCGGAGGTAATGCCAACCCAGGTCTAAGAACATCTTCAATGGCTCGAATCTTGTCGAACCGCTGGACAAGCTCTTCACAGTCTTCGTTGTTACGGCCAGCAGATTCTAAACCGAAGAAGCGAACCCAGTCCTGAGGAGTGATCACAATGTGCTGATCACTGACGTCAGAATGGAGTTCCAGACCTTCAATCCTCAAGTTGCAGTAGAACATTTTGACAAGATCAGGATATAGGACCGCCTTATAGGAGCAAAAACGAAGCACGCCCTGGATGTCCAGCTGGTGTAGGAAATCAAAGCCACCTTCTTTTTCAAAGAATGCCAAATCTAGATACTTAGGCTGCACAAGGTTGCGTTCTCTGAAATGAGAGATGAAACGTCCAAGGGTTTCTTGGTGGGAGGAGAGCCTTCGCAGATCCAACGGGTTGTTGCATGGCGCGGTTTTTATGCGAGCACGCTTGGAGGAGGAAGCCATGGATGGAGGTTGAAGATGAGAGGGATGAGTTTGAAAGGAGTGGGAGAAAAGTAACGTTTGGGTCAGACGTATGGTATTCGAATAGGAAAAGGTGAAAACGGGAGAGAAGAAATGATGTACGAAGGGGTGTACGAAGGGGTGTACGAAGGGGTTTATATAAAACTCAGACCCAAGGTATTCGAATGCCTCAATTGGTATTCGAATACTACTATCTGGAAACGCAAAGGACAGGGCTATCTTGAAAGAAGGTATTCGAATACTGCTTAGGGTATTCGAATACTTCAGAGACAGAAACTAAAGCCTGATAGCAAGAGGCTTCAGGTTATTCGAGTAACCACTAAGGTATTCAAATACACCTATTTAATAAACCATGAAAACATGCGAGGAAATGATGGTATTCGAATACCAGATGAAGGTATTCGAATAACTTAGATAAAAAAACATATAAATTAAGTCCAGAATGCAATTTTTGAAGAAAAAGACTTACCCAATTAAATGAGTACCGCAAAACGAGAATTGAGGATATCTCCGACGCTCAAGTCAGTAATAATTAAAGATCAATAAAACAATGAATGAGCAGTAAATTTAGCAGTTTAAATACACGATTGATCCAAAATGCCAAGTTCTCTTCTTAAATGAAAGAAAGAATCTTTAGGTAAAGGTTTTGTGAAAATATCAGCAAGTTGATTTTTGGTTTCAACAAATTCTAACACACAATCACCTTTTTGAACATGATCTCGTATAAAATGGTGCCTTATCTCAATGTGCTTAGTCCTAGAGTGCATAATGGGATTCTTTGTCAGATTGATTGCACTAGTGTTATCACATCTTATATGGATGTGATTAAGCTGAAGACCAAAGTCTAGAAGTTGTTGCTTCATCCATAGAATTTGAGCACAACAACTTCCGGCTGCAACATATTCAGCCTTAGCAGTGGATAAAGCCACACTATTTTGTTTCTTGCTATGCCAAGAAACTAAGGAATTGCCAAGCAGGTGACATGTTCCACTAGTGCTTTTCCGATCCAATTTGCATCCAGCAAAATCGGAGTCAGAATAACCAATAAGACTACAAGTGGCACCTTTGGGGTACCACAAGCCCACTTGTGTAGTGCCACCTAGATATTTCATAATACGTTTTACAAAGACTTAAGTGCGACTCTTTAGGATTAGCTTGATATCGAGCACACATGCATACGCTAAACATTATATCGGTCTACTAGCAAAGTGAGATAGAGAAGAGATCCAATCATACCTCGATATTTAGTAATTTCTACAGAATTACCTGCTTCGTCTTTATCCAAGTAACACGAAGTACTCATTGGTGTAGCCATATGTTTTGAGTTGTCCATTCCAAACCTCTTGAGAAGTTCTTTGCAATACTTTATTTGGCTAATGAACGTTCCATTCCTTGTTTGTTTGATTTGAAGTCCAAGGAAGAAATTGAGTTCTCCCATCATGGACATTTCGAATTCCCTTTGCATGATTTTGGCAAATTCCTTGCACAGATTTTCGTTAGTAGCACCAAATATGATATCGTCTACATATACTTGTACAAGGAGTATATCATGGTTTTTATTTTTAATAAAAAGAGTAGTGTCAACCTTACCTCTTGTAAAATCGTGTTCTAAAAGGAACTTACTTAACCTTTCCTACCAAGCTCGTGGAGCTTGTTTTAAGCCATACAAAGCCTTTTTCAATTTGAAAACATGGTTAGGTAGATCATAATTTTCAAAACCTGGAGGTTGGTCAACATATACTTTCTCTTGAATAAAGCCATTTAAAAAGCACTTTTAACATCCATTTGATATAATTTAAAATCCATGATGCAAGCAAAAGCAAGTAACATCCTAATAGCTTCTAATCTAGCTACAGGTGCATAGGTTTCTTCATAGTCTATACCTTCTTCTTGATTATAACCTTTTGCTACAAGTCTAGCTTTATTTCTTGTTATTATGCCAACTTCATCAAGTTTGTTTCTAAACACCCATTTAGTACCGATAATAGGATGATTATTAGGTCTAGGAATTAGTTCCCAAACTTGGTTTCGTTCAAATTGATTTAATTCTTCTTGCATAGCTAGAAACCAATGTTCATCATTAAAGGCTTCATTGATGTCTTTAGGTTCGATTTGAGAAACAAAAGCTAAGTGGTTACATGCATTTCTAATGGAGTTTCGAGTACTTACACCTTTGGATACATCACCTATTACTTGATCAAGCGGATGATATTTTGAGGTACGCCATTCTTTGGGAAGTTCCAAAGCTTGTGAATCCTCTTGTCTTTGTTTATCTTCTTGCTCCTTGATTTCTTTTTCCTTGCTATCCAAATGTGTTTCCGCTAAGGCTTCTGCAACATCATCAATAACAAGATCCTTTCTCGATTCATTTGGGTCAGTTTCATCAAATGCAACATATATAGATTCTTCAATAGTCATAGTTCTTTTATTATATATACGAAAAGCCTTACTATGATTTGAATAACCAAGAAATATACCTTCATCAGACTTAGCATCAAACTTGCCTAAGTTATCTTTTCCATTATTTAAAACAAAACATTTGCATCCAAAAACATGAAAATGTGCGACATTTGGCTTTCTTCCCTTGTATAACTCATATGGGGTTTTCTTTAAAATAGGCCTTATAAGGGCCCTGTTCATTACATAACAAGCTGTACTTACAGCATCCGCCCAAAAATACTTAGGAAGAGCAGCCTCATTAAGCATAGTTCTCGCCATTTCTTCTAAAGAATGATTTTTTCTTTCTACAACTCCATTTTGTTGCGGAGTTCTAAGGGCAGAGTAATTATGATTAATGCCATGTTCATCACAATAATTTTCAAAAATATTGTTTTCAAATTCGCCACCATGATCACTTCTTATAGAAGAAATTTGAAAACCTTTTTCGTTTTGAAAAACTTTGGCAAGTCTTTTAAATGCTAGAAATGCATCATTTTTATTTGCAAGAAATAAAGTCCATGTAAACCTAGAAAAATCATCCACAATCACTAAAGCATAGTAATTCCCACCAAAGCTCATAGTTCTAGAGGGTCCAAATAAATCCATGTGCAAAAGTTGTAAAGGTCTAATAGTTGAAACTATATTTTTTGATTTAAAAGAGACCTTTATTTGTTTACCCTTTTGACATGCATTACATAATTTATCTTTAACAAAATTAAGCTTTGGTAGTCCAATTACTAGCTCTTTAGAGACCAACTTCCTTAGGTGATCCATGTGAATGTGTGCAATTTTTCTATGCCATAACCATGAATCATCATTCTTACTTAAAAGGCATTTCGCATCATTTGAAGATATATCATCAAGACTAATCATATAAATGTTATTTATTCTATGACCAATGAATTTAACATGCTTATCATTTTTATCTTCAATTATGCAACAATTTGAATCAAAAATTACCTTATTTCCTTTGTCACATAATTGGCTAATACTAAGAAGGTTATGTTTTAAGCCTTCAACAAGCAACACATTTTCAATAGAGGAATTTGGATTCTTGCCAACTTTTCCGATTCCAAGAATTTTTCCCTTGTTGTTATCTCCATAAGTGACGTGACCATGATTCTTGGGAATAAACGTGGTGAATTTTGAGTCGTCTCCAGTCATGTGCTTGGAACAGCTGCTGTCGAGATACCAATTTGAGCTCTTGGATTTCAAGCACACCTACAACACAATTTTAATTTTTAACCTTTGGTACCCAAATTTTCTTGGGTCCTTGAGTGTCAGTTTTAGGCAATGTACCCTTTGGAACCCAAACCATTTTTGTCCCAATTTTTGTGTTAACATTCTTTCTTGCATTGCATGTTGAAGCACTGTGACCCTTCTTTCCACAATAAAAACATTTAATAAATGGACTACTGGAAGTGCTTGAATAAACAAAGAAATTTTTATAAGATTTATGCTGATTTTTCGGATTATAACCAATTCCAGCTTTTTCAAAAACAACCCTTTGTTTTCCTAATATGATGTTTAAGTTGTCTCTTCCGAGAGTGAATTTGGCAAGAGTGTTCTTTAAATCTTCAATTTCTTTTTCAAGTGTATGACATGAAGAACAAGAATACGAAGTAGAAGCATGTGAGGGATGAGATGAGCATGCATCAATAATTCCCAAAGTTTCATTTTCAATTTTTAATTCTTCAATCTCTTTATTTAAAATAAGAACTTTATTTTTTAAAGAAGAGATTTTTTTCTTAGAAGAAGAAATTTGTTTTGAGTTTTAAAGATTCGTCATGCAGTTCTTCAAAGGCATCTTGTAACTCATCATAAGAAGGCAGTAAAGTAGAGTTAGAACTTACCTCATTTTCGCTTTCTTCTTCTTCTCCTTTGGCCATGAGACAAAGTTGAGCTTCTTCGCTATCTGAGCTGTCAGTTGAATCCATGTCGTTTTCATCCCATGCTATATAGGCTTTTCTTCCTTTTCTTTCTTTGAAGGGCTTCTTTTCAAGTCTTTCTTTCTTCTTTTGGTAAACTGGGCATTCCATTTTCATGTGGCCAGGCTTGCCACATTCATAGCAAGTAGGAGTTGATGAAGCTCCTTCGCCTTTGTAATAAGTCTTCTTCGGAGGGAAGGGACGTCTTCTTTGCATTCCTTTTTTCCTGAGAAATTTACCAAATTTTTTAACTAACAGACTAAGATTTTCTTCATTTACCTCAATGTTTTTTGAGCTTTCTTCATCTTCTTCATCATCATTGTCAATTGTTGAGGAAGTGGCTTTGAGCGCTATCCCTTTTTTCTTTTTATCGTTTTCTTCGCTTTGACTTAATCTGCTCAGTTCTAGTTCATGCTCATGAAATTTTCCAAAGAGGGTAGCCAGAGACATTGTTGACAAGTCCCTCGATTCTGATATGGCTGTTACTTTGGGTTGCCAAATCCTGCTAAGGCATCTCAACACTTTGTTAATCAAATCTTCATTTGTAAAATTCTTACCTAATGATGCAAGATGATTAACAATGTGGGTGAACCTCTTTTGCATTTCTTGAATGCTTTCTCCTTGGTTCATTCTAAACAGTTCATATTCGCGAGTTAGAGAATTGATTCTCGACCTCTTAACTTCACTAGTACCCTCATGGGTAACTTGTAAAGTGTCCACATTTCTTTAGCGGTTTTGCAATTAGAAATTCTAAAAACTCATCATACCCCAAAGCAAAGTGGTAATGATGTTTTTGGCTTTTAAATTATATTGAACTTTTCTTTTATCCTCATAGACCAATCACTTCTAGGTGTCTCGATTTTTACACCATCGACAACGCGTGTAGGTATAAATACGCCGTTTTCGACAGCATCCCACACATCTAGATCAATAGCTTCGATGAAGATTTTCATTCTTTCCTTCCAATATGCGTAATCATCCCCATTGAAAAAGGGTGGTCGGTTTATGGAAGATCCCTCTGAAAAACCATTTAAGGAAGCCATGTTCTCTTGAAGCGGCTAAGCTTTTTATACAAGAGTCTAACTCTGATACCACTTGTTACCAAGTGGCTTCCAGAACTCAAGAGGGGGGTGAATTGAGTAACAAAATTTTTCGCAAACGTCTTTAACAAATAAACTTTGCTGAATTTAAATATTAAATAACGTGAACGAGATATGAAGATAAAGAACAATTAAAAAATAAATTGCAAGAATCAGTAAATAAAGTGCAAAAAGATAAAAGAATAAGGGAAGAAAAACAGGCACAGTGATTTATCCTGGTTCGACCACCAACAACTTGTGGCCTACGTCCGGTCCCCCGAAACACGGTTCGAGATTTTTCACTATTCAAGACAAGCTTAAACAACAGGTGCTTGCAACCTTTACAATAAGGAGCACTTTTCACACACAGGGAAACTCTACCCTTGTGCTCAAGCCTCAATCAAACAAAAGGGATACCTCACCCTTATACAATCCTTGGGGATACCTCACCCTCAATACAATATCTTAGAGAAATAGATGAAGAATAGAAACTCTCACTCAGAGTAAATAAATACAAATTGAAGTACTAAAGAGCTGTTTCTCAAATATCTCAAGAGTTAAACAATTATAAGTTCAGAAAAAGAGAGAATAAGGCAGAGCACGTTTTCAAGCAAGCAAAAATTGATCTCAATGTTCAGAGAGATTTCAGAGAAGTCCCAGGCCTCTATTTATAGAGCTCATAGAAGAAAATGGTCGTTGGGAGCATTTAATTACGTTTAAAACTTTCTGATTCTCGTATGGAATTTGAAAACTTAACTCTGATTCTCGTGGGTTATTCGAATGCCTGAAGGAAGTATTCGAATACCTCTATCAAAAACTCTGTTAGAAAACTGATTAAGTTGGGGTTATTCGAATACCAGTCAAGGGTATTCGAATACCTCATTAAAAGAAGGCATGTTTCGAAAACAGGGTATTCGAATACCATATGGGGTATTCGAATGCCTCATTTAAAAAGGTTCATTCTGAAACTAGGGTATTCGAATACCATATGGGGTATTCGAATGCCTCTGTTTTGGCACAGCAGAAAATATCAGTTACGAAACAGGTTATTCGAATACCATATTGAGGTATTCGAATACCTCAGTTAAAAACAGTTATAAAACCTTTCTAAAAAGCTTCGACATGCTTGTTTTTAACTTCTAAAACATTTGATCTTTTAAAAGCAACTTTAAAAACTTCATTTTAGGTTATCCTTAATCATTTGAGATATTTAATTGACAGCTCCATACATGATAGATCCTAAGTCCTAAGACTAATCTTGAAACACATGGACTTTATCTTCTTATCATCTTCATGTTTGTTATCATCAAAATACATCTTCATTGTTGCGTAGTAAACACAAGCCTAATGAGGACCACGGCCTTGGCTTGATTAATATGGAAATAATTTGACCTTAATGAACTAATGGGATTAAGAGAATTAGTGGTAAGGAGTTAATGCCTAATGCAATGAAAGGATAAAAATTCAAAGACCCTTAAATGACATGAATTTAAAGGATTAAAGTAACCCAATGTTATCACATTTAGCCAAACGACTTATAACTTGAAAAAGTGGATTCCATGATGTGGACCATGATGGTGTACGTACTCAGGAAAAATTGGATTTGATACAAAATATGACTCTAAGTGATTGTGGACCCCCCTTGTGGGCTAAATACTTGATGGTTACATGTCATGAAAATATTCTGATGAAATGACATTGTTATATGACTATGATGAACATACATGATTTGACATTGTGTCGTCATGCATATGCGTCGTCCATTGGACACTGTTAGAAAGGCTGTGTGGGCCTAGGAGTTTGAATAACACCTATGTGCGGGTGCAAATAGACTAAGCATAGGTGTCATATGTTGTTGACCCTAGGGGCGTCGGGGTGTGGGTGTCTCACAATAGTCAGTGGTAGCTCCACTGGGGCCGTGGGATAGACCAATGCGACACATCGACGATCCTGTCTGAGACGCTGTCCTATATCGCGATCAACTGTCGAGGTACTATGTATAAGCCATTGCGCAAACATTTTTATGAAATAAAGCACACTATATTTTCTGAGGCTAATGATATACTGGTATTACTCCTTGATCATTCACTCCGAAAATGTTTATGCCTAGCTCCATGGAGTAGGTTTTTGGGACACTTTTGCATTGTTAGCTGTCAGTCGTATAACTCATTGAGCATGAGCATTATTAACTGTGAAACATGTTTACTATTATTATGTAACAACTATTGGTTACCTGAACTGTTGACTGCTAATGGTATCTCTGCTATTTAAATGTTGTTAGTCCGCTTTCACTGTAAATCTTAATACTGTGGTGCTTAAATGAATAAACTGTGTTCTATTTGGGCATTCAACGTCGTTTAGTTTCCTGCTGCTATTATTGGTAATGAATGACGAGTATCTCATCTCTTTACGGTATATTCTGCTACTGTGTATTTTCTCATGATTAACTGAAGGCATTCGTGAGGAGGACAAGGAAACCACTGAGTTTCAGGGTTTTTGGCCGTATCTTGACTAAGATCGAGGCTGCTGAGGATGTCATTTCACCCTCGTGGATTCTTTGGTTACGTGTGGATCAACTTTCATGGCAGTCCGGATTGCTGGCATATCAACGTGCAGACTGATCGTTGTGTATACTACGGCGAATTGACAGTGTCCTTAGCATGGGGATGATATACTGCTTCTATTTTTGATTTCCATGCCTTTGTATGGCTGGAATTTTACCTGCCTGTGAGAGACATATGGGCGGATATGTACTACACCCCACGTAATGACTCTTTCTTATCCACTGCTCGGGCTCCTGCCCATTGTTCTGTCGTTCCGATGGATGTCTCGTCGGACGATGAGGACCCTGAGGAGGACCCATCTACGGTTCCTTCTCGTTCTCGTCAGTCTTAGAGACTGTTTTCTTTTTAAATCGATGGTTACTGATGGTTGTCCATTTATTTTGTGGGAGCCTGACATATTATTGGATTGATGGGTATATATATATTTGTATCTCTTGGGGTAGGTACATATTTTGCTTTTTGTGTACATTTTGGAAATGTAATTAATACAGGCTTGTACGTATAATTATGATAATATAATTCCGATGTATGGTTTAATTTCTATTGACTGTATTATAACTATTCAGTGTTTGAAGTTTTGCCACAATGGGGATTTTTCTAATTTACTATTGTACTACTTACAATGACTTACAAAAAAAAAGAGTATATAACAATGATAATATAATAAGAGCATGGTGAAAGGTTTAAGGTAGATTAAACTAGCATTAATATACCGGGTTTTGGAAATTTCAAACAAGTACTATTTTCTGCAGTATAATCTTACCTTATGTTTTATGATTATATAAATAAAATGGTGTGACGTTCCTTGTTCGCGGGTATTGGATAAGAGAAAAAGGGTGTTACAATTTCTGTCACCGTTTTTGGCCTTTCCCATTGCAGAACAGCTTCTACTTTCGATGGGTCTACAACAATTCCTTCTTTTGAAATCACATGGCCCAAGAATTTCACCTCATCCAACCAGAATTCGCATTTTGCCAACTTGGCATACAACTCTTTTTCCTTCAAAATCTGAAGAACTATACTGAGATGTTCTACATGGTCCTCCTGATGCTGTGAATAGATCAAGATATCGTCAATGAAGACAACGACGAATCTGTCCAAATAAGGATGAAAGATACTATTCATATAGTCCATGAATACAGCAGGTGCATTAGTCACACCAAAAGGCATTACCAAATACTCGTAATGTCCATAACGAGTACGAAAAGAGATTTTAGAAATGTTTTTAGCTTTCACTCTGATCTGATGGTAGCCCGATCGTAAATCGATCTTAGAAAATACTGTCGCTCCCTTCAACTGATCCATCAAGTCATCTATCCTCGGCAGTGGATACTTGTTCTTGATTGTGACTTTGTTTAATTGATGATAGTCCACACATAATCTTGAGGTACCATCCTTCTTCTTGACCAGTAACACCAGTGCTCCCCAAGGTGATACGCTAGGTCTAACGAGTTGCTTTTCCAAAAGCTCTGCCAGTTGCTTCTTGAGCTCAGCTACCTCCGCTAACGATATATGGTAAGTTGCTATGGAAATAGGACTAGCTCCAGGTACAAGGTCAATGGCAAATTCGATTTCTCGCTCCGGTGGCAAACCAGGTATATCTTCAAGAAAAACTTCAGGAAACTCCCGAACCACTAAGATTGTGTCCACATCTACCTCATTCTCGACTTTCAAAGAAGACAACAACATCTATCCCTGAGCCCCTTCTTTCAAGAAAGCTTTCACTTGGTTGACCGTCAAAAATCTAGAATTGTCATCCAAAGGGAAAACTATGGTTTTTCTAGAACAATCTAACAAGATATGGTTAACAGATAACTAATCTATTCCTAATATCACATCTAATTAAGATAATGGCAAACAGATCAAATTAACAGAAAAGGTTCGACCTTCAACAATCAATGGACAATTCAAACAGGCTTTGGTGGTAACAACAAGTTTAGCAGTTGGAGTTGAAACAGTTAAGTCAAAAGGTAAAGAAGACAGGTAAACCAAGCCTTTTCACACAATCATATGAAATAAAAGAATGAGTCGCACCAGAGTCATACATTACAGTTAAAAGATTACACTTTATGAGACCTTTTCCTTGTATGAGATCTTCGGATTCAGAGGCCTCAACACCACTCAGGGTGTAAACTCTTCCTCCAGCTTGTGGTTTCGTAGTCCGTGCAGCATTGACAGCAGGTTCAGCTTTAGGTTAGTTACAATCACGAGAAACGTGTCCAGGTCTCCCACATCTGAAGCAAATGATCTCCTTGATAGTGCAGTCTCTTGTATAGTGCTCTATCCCGCACTTCAGGCATCATGGCGTAGATGCCGCAACCTGACCAGTTCTTCCAGGGCTTCCACTTGGGCTTACACCTTGTGGTCTTTATTGTTGATTTCCAGGTGGTCTGGAATAAGGCTTCTTCTGGTAATGGCCAGCACTACTGCTTCCTCCTCTTTGAGACTGAATTGGCCTAAAGTTTTTGTTTCTTGCATCATGCGCTTAGTCCAAACCTTCCACCCAGCGACATGTGTCAATCAGCTCCAAAAACTGAGTAATCTTTAGAGTAATAACAGCTCTCTTCATGTCATGTCTCAGACGTTCCTCAAACTTCCAATACTTCCACGCTTCGTTCGATTGATGTTAGAAGTAGGTTGAGAACTTGGACAAAGTGTCAAACTGGGCAGCATATTCACTCACAGTCATGCCTCCTTGCCTCAAGCCAAGAAATTCCATCTCCTTAGCATGCCCAGCACTTTCCGGGAAATACTTGTTCAAAAACCTCTCCTTGAACACTTCCCAATTAATCGCTCGATTTTCAGCCTCCATTAACCTCCGTTCTCCGGTCCACCAATCCTCTGCATCCTCGATCAGCATGAATGCAGCATAAGTTACTTTCTTGTTGTCAGTACAGTTCATGCCCGTAAATATCTTCTCTAACTCTTTGATCCACAGAGTAGCCTTCTCAGGATCATAATCTCCCTTAAATTGTGGAGGATTAGTGCGGCAAAACTCCGCCAAATTCTAGGCATCAACAGTTGCCTCCAATTGTTATGCAGTCCGCTCTTGTTGTTGAGCAGGTTGTTGGTTTTGCTATAGCTTAGCTTCAGTCATCTTCTGGATTGCTTCAGTTACAGCAGTCATGTCCCCTTGATGAGCCATACCCCCTTTCAAATCAAGCTATACAAAACATAGAGAAAAGTCAGATGGATCCTTGCGAAATACCAAACACAAAGAAACACAGAGAATCACACAGCACAAACAAGACAGTCCAATACCACATAACCCAAAAGAAAACTTAAACCGAGACTTTGATACCAAGACAGTGTAACGCCACTTTTTCTTCATGCCGCGAAGAAGGGACGTCGCACCATAATATAAAGAAACTAAATAAAAACTTATGGAAATAATAATTACTTTGACTAATTTAGACCCGGTTCATTAATTAATGCTTGATTAAATAATTTGTATTCTTGGATTGTAAAATGGTCGAATATTGAGATATATGTACATATTTTTTTTAAATAACGGTAAAAAATAATAGTAATTACAAATGCAGTAAATTCGACACAGTATTGAAATTCATACATACACAATATATATTATATACATCAGCCTATTTAGTTACATTCCAGAATATACAAAAAAAAAGCAAAAGATATACCCACCCAAAGTGATACAAATATACCCCCATCATATACAGCAAAACGTCAGGCTTCTAAAAAGATAAACGGTTAGCCATCAATAGCTACCAATAGTATCAGCTCCTATGACTGACGAGAAGGGACCGTAGCCGGGTCCTCCTCAGGGTCCTCTTCATCCGATGAAGCATCCATCGGAGTGACAGAGCAACGAGCAAGAGCCCGAGCAGTGGACAGAAAAGAGTCATCACGTGGGGTGTAGTACATGTCATTCCACATATTCCAAGCAGGCAGATAAAACTCTAACCAGACAAAAGCATGAAAATAAAAAATAGGGGCGTCATAACGACCACATGCCAAGGACACCGTCAGCTCTCCATGGTACACACCACGGTCCATCTACACATTAATGTGCCAGCAATCGGCACCTCCATGAAAAGTGATCTCTGTGTAGCCCAAAAATCCACGAGGACGCGACCTCATCCTTGATAAGCTTCAGTCGTCATATGGCCAGAAACCCAGAAACTCAAGAGCTCCCACTTCCTTGCGCTCGTCTTCTCAAAAGTAAACAGACCGACAAAATACGAAAACACAAAAATACAAAAAGAGGTGAGACACCTAGCTTTCATTACCAGTATGGCAGTAAGAAAACAAAACTGCACTGGACGCCCACATATAGCACAATATATATATCTAATCACAGTAATATTAAAATTAATAGTAAAAGTAAAACAACAATAATTAATTGTAATAATTGCGATAACAAGCAAACAACAGTGAAATTCTCGGCAGTCAACAGTTCAGATAACTAGACAATTATTGAAGTAATAAGAACAATTATAAATACTCACGCTCAATGGATTATGAGACTGACAATTCACAATTCACAAGGTACCAAAAATCCTACTCCATAGAGCTAGACATTAACATTTTCAGAGTGAATGATCAAGGAGTAATGCCAGTACACCGTTAGTGTAACACCCTAATACAGATATCCAGATATATCCTAGATAGACAGAGATATATAAAGATAACCAGTACTAGAGATGTCACTTCTATACTACATACTAACATATATCTATAATCACAACTGAGTAATTATAGAAAGCCTTGAGAGATTACGGAAAAACTTAAACTCATACATATATATATACAAACTTAGCCACCTGAGGCTTATTGTAATACATATAACATAAAACTTACAGAACAAACATAAACTTATTACATAAGTTCTGTCTACTTAAAGCAATAAAAACTATTCTAGTCTTCATGCTTTATCTTCTCAAATGCACGGAGCCTTTGCCTGTACGAATCTACATCGGTACTGCATCCGAACACGCATCCGGATTTACATGGAATAGAGCGGGGTGAGAATTAACATTCTCGGTCAAAAAAAGCAATTCCAATACCAGTTCTCTATAACATTGTATATAACAAAATATATAACAAATGCTATAATTCTAACTTAGGAGCTTCCCCTCTATTTTCATAACTTAGGAGTTTCCTCCTCTATTCTCATAACTTAGGAGTTTCCTCCTCTATTCTCATAACTTAGGAGTTGCCTCCTCTTTTCTCATAACTTAAACACTTTCTAATAGTGTGATAACAATCAAGAGTGAACACACCGCTAATATATACGCACGCCCATACATCCGTACATACCAACATGCGGTGACGGACAATGCCCATACAACCGTCCGTAAATGCAATGCTAATGATATGTAATGAATATGCCTAAGGAATCCTAAGTGCATGTGAATGAAATGCAAATGCAGAGTTTTGATTTGGAGCGAAGGAATTTGCTAGGAACTAGTCAAGATATCATCTAGTGGTAAATAGAGGAAACCTCATCCTCACCTTACACGTATCCCGGCTCATTGAGAAATTCGGGCTTCATCCTTGCTCAAAGAGCGTCTCGGATTTCCCACTTATCTCCTTAGGCCTTGGCACATCGAGACATCGGGTTATGTCCTTCTCAAAAGTCCTTCGGACACCCATCTATCTCCTTTTTGCCTTCATGATTAACATCAAAGGATACTCACTAGATCGATCCTACTTGACTAATTCATAGACTTTCGTACATACTTATATACTTAGTTCCTCTCGAGCTAAGCATATTCTAGTCTTCTTATGTTTACCCCTTGTGATAAGGAGAATCAGAACCTCATACTATATGTAACCTTAGCACTTGGTTAGGAATACTTGTTCCCTTAGGAACTCTCTCGATCCCTTACCTCTGGTGAATGACCTCACGTCATATAACGTTACATTCTCGAGTAAACATTACTAAACTATGTCTCTTACTTGTACCTAAACTTCACCTCATCACTCCTTTCTCTTAAGTGATCTCTAATGCAACCTTACGTTCTTTGAGGTGTTAGGTACTTACCTTTGGCGAACCACTAATCTTGGTTGCCCTAAGGTCCTTTCTCTTCATCTTCACACTAGCTTAACTCTCTAGTGTGTGAAGAGCTCAAGTGTTATGTTTATCTCTTACATAAACACCATCTTACTCTTTTCTATAGACTCAACTCATCCTAGTGAAAGAGTCTATCTTAACTAATGCCTCATCTAACCTTGCTTAAGGAACCGAGAGCATTTCTCTAAAACTTTGCATAATTAACTCCACTTTGTCTAAAGAGAGTAGTTCATGCATCTAACTTTCCTTTTCTATCACACTTTCGGTAGTAGCGTATACTACACTTGTGTGCTAACATACTTATTCTAAACTCAACTTCCATGCTTTACTTGCATCTAAGGAAGTATCTTCTCTTTATCTTGTACTTCTAACTCATCTTAACTTATACTTGAGTTGTTGTACATTTCGTGTTCTACTTTCTGCTTATGACATCTTCTTAGTCATAATTCCTCCTCTTGTGTATTTAACAATGTACTAAGTCTCACTTAACTTGAGACTAAGTACCTAAACGTCCCTCCGTGGAACTCATACACAATCTTATCTCCACTCATGTAATCTAACTCTAGAGTGGCTCTTACTTGCAACTCTTTGTTGCCTAAGCTTCTAGGTACCTTCCTAAGGTAATCCACTATTCTTGGATTTCCTAAGGTTCATACCTTTCTCATCATTCCCTACTAGAGTGAATACTATTATTCATCTCTATTGCACTATCTCATCACATCTTAAGTGATATCAGTTGCAACATTAAGTTGCCTAAAGTGCAATATCATTACTTAAAGCAAACCTTTCCTTTAGGATGCTTAAAAGCCTATGCTTTCTCATACTTGATGGATAGATATTTTCCACTTGAAAATATCCCATCTTGTGCCTTAACACACTTAGGAAACATGTCTTAATGATTCCCTTAACTATGGCACCTCAAAGCATCCAAAAACATCATTTTGGAGCTTCAGATCTCATGCCAAGCACAAGATTTGCACGCCGCGGCGCCCTTCTCTCGAGGGCTACCGCTGGGCTAATTTTTAACCTCACGCCGCGGCATGCTTCCTCCACGCCGCGGCATTCCCGGCGAAAACTCTCGCGCTGGGCGTGACTATCTCACGCCGCGGGCGCCATCGCAGAACCACGGTTCTGCACACTCTGCATGCGGGTTTCCTGCTCTATTGATCATTTCTGCTGATTCCAAGCCATCTCAATCCAAATTCTAAGTAATTCTAAGTCCCTAATCAGTTCTTTAACATTTAGGAACATCAATTACTCTCTTAAATCTCTTAATTTGGATTATGGCTAAAATTCTCCATTCTTTAACTTAAGGCTCACTTTGTGATTCCATGGTCTTCTTTCTTAAGTTGATGTTATAGACAAGTCATAAATGACCCAAGGAACACTTCTATGCAAGCCAAACTCTTCTAACATCTCTAAAACTCAAATTAGCATATTATGTATCTATATGCATACATAGAGAATAGAGATGAATAAAAGCTCTAAACCCCTACCTCTTGAAGATTGAAGCCTTGAATCTTGAAGCTTGATCTTCCTCTTCCCTTCTTCTTCCCTTCTCTCCTCTCCCCTTTCTCTCTTTTCTTCTCTCGGTTTTCGGTTTCTCTTCTTCTCTGCCGAGGAGAACCAAATATAAAGGGGAAGGGACGTGCAGGAATTACGGGAAAAGATTAATACCGAAACTTCCATCTGCTATGGATACCCGAATCATGCTAATTCGAGTTTTCTGCTTCCAACAACCTTAGAATAAATCATAAGATTCATCTAAGTTGTTGTTTCTCTTTTCTCATTATTTTCTATATCCGCTAGGGATCAATCTAGCATTAAAAGCACAACCCGTATGCCTAAAAATACCAAACTGACTCGATTCTCTTGAAACTTTTACCACATCTTATTTGGCTTATTTGTGACCTAGAAATAAACTCTCTATGTTTATTTCTCTTAACTTAGCAACTTATGCTATTATCTGAGTCATTTTAAGCCATTTTACAACTTTTATGTTGCAACTAAGTGCCTAAATGAACTCAGATTGTCACAAAACTTGACTGACATGCTAAACAAGTTAAATGCTACCTTTCGTAACCATTTACCAGTCTAACATGTACTTAAGGGTATTACAGTTAGCCTTAAAAACAGTGTGCTTCATCTCATAAAATAGTTGCGCAAATGGCTTATACATGGCATCTCAACAGTTGATCGTGATATAGGACAGCGTCTCAGTCCGGATCGTCAGTGTGTTTGCATTGGTCTATCCCACGGCCACAGTGGAGCTAGCATTATCCATTGTGAGTTACCTGCACCCCGACGCCCCCAGTGCCAACCACTATGACCCTATGCTTAGTCTATGCGCACCCACACATAGGTGTTATTCAACTCCTAAGCATACACCGCCTTTCAAACAATGTCCAACGGACAACACATATGCATGACAACTCAATGTACATCATATATGTTTATCAATGAAGCATTCATCATAAGCATACCACCATGGCATATATATTCATTTTTCAACATCAACATGTTATCATGATTCATCAATTAACACAAGTCCATATTATGGATTCACATTTGCAAAGTCTTACACTTAAGTCAATTATGAAAATTTTAGGGTAAATGCCCCTTCAAAACCATGGCTTTCTAAAGTGTCATTATTCAATTTTAATTCTTCCACTTCATTAAGGATTATGCATGTCTCTAATTCTTAGTCTCAAAAGGTGCACCAAGGCATCATTTAGCCTCAAGGTTTTCCCTCTAAAACTGTAGCCTCACTAGGTTTCCAAGTTCCAAATTTTCTTCCATTTTATGCGTTAGTTCTGTGATATCCAATCATTTAAATTTTAGTTCACCAAAATCAATCCAATCTCTTATGGTTTCAAGCCAAAATCGTGGACTCCCTTTAGGGTATTAAACCCTTAAAACTTTCCATTCATTAACTTCAATGTTATCATTGAACACTTAATTACATAAGCTTTATTTATTTGTGTACAAAAACAATTTTACACCCCTAAATTCTAGTCAAAACCATGGCACCATATTAGGATAGGAAACTCCAAATTTTTTGTTTAGCAACCCTAACATGATCAAGCATATTCAACACATCCAATGTATTGAAGATTTCCAATCAAGCATTAATTCCATTCAAGAATATATAAACATGCAAAATCACTAAATAAAGTGAGCATACAAAGATGGATTTCTCCATCAACAAGCACACAAGGTTCCCTCACCACCAAAAATTGGTGGAAGTGAGTAATCTCCCTCTTACCTAAGGAAGAATCACAAAAATGGTCTCCTTCTAGCTCCTTGGTGATTTCGGTTTTGAGCCTTCAAAAC
Organism: Ormosia emarginata; assembly: GCA_029884605.1. Lineage (NCBI taxonomy): Eukaryota > Viridiplantae > Streptophyta > Magnoliopsida > Fabales > Fabaceae > Ormosia > Ormosia emarginata. Next base: position 18,345,721 of record JAQQTP010000079.1, read on the forward strand.
CCTAGGATTTTCAAGACAATGAATCAACACCAATGGTTGCAAAAGAATAGAGCCATGGTCATCAAAGAGACCATGGAACACGAAAATGATGAGAAAAGAGAAGAAAAATGAAAACTTCACCTCAAAGTTAGAAGCTTTGCCTTGGAAGACAATGGAGGAAACGTTGGATTTTGGAGAAACTTTCTAAATGAAAGATGTAGAGGGGGTTAAGGTGAGTGTAGAAATGGTCTTAATGAAGAGAAAAGTGAAGAAAAATGGTTGAAGGTAGGGGCTGCAATTTCGTATGGAGAAGAGGAAGAAGAGAGAAGGAGGAGAAAGATGAAGAAGAAAGGGTTAGAGAGAGAAGTGGATAGGTGAAAATGAGTGAAAGTAACTAAGTGTGTGAAGTGTGTGGGAGTCAAATTTCCCCACTTGGGCAAGGGTATGCCGCGGCAATTGGAGAGAGAAGAGGGAAAAATTTTAGCTTCCCCAACAAGCTAAGGGCAAGGTTGTCATTTGCCCAAAGCTTCTCAAAGAAGCTTCTTAATTAAGGTACACTAATTTGAATTAAAGTGGGCTTGATTAGACATAAAGTAGACTACATTAGGATAATGTGATAGGATTTTTGATAAATGTTATTGTCCAATGGACAATTACTATAGTCGATAGAAGTCAGTATTAATTTATCTGATAAATGAAATTTAAACAGTGTTTTATTATTTTATCTGTTAAAATTTCTTGAAAAACATGAAACCTCGTAAACTCTATCCATCCTCGGGTTTAGTAAGATCCCCCATCGACATTTCCACATATCAAGGTTCTCTGGAAAAATATTTCATTTTCCCGGCTCCGCTCGTTTTGCACATAAAATGAGAAATAATATTAAAATATTCTGCGTCCTCAGAAAAATCTAAAAAAATTCCCAAAAATCACAAATATTAGAAAATGAATATTTATCATAAAATAAATAAAATTTGGGTGTAACAACTCTCCCCAACAAATAAGAATTTCATTCTCAAAATTTTCGTACCTTAAAACAACTATGGGTACTGCTCCTTTATTTTATCCTTTAGCTCCCAAGTCGCATCTCCGGCTATCTCGTTCCAGATCACTTTCACCAATGAAATGTCTTTCCCTTTGAGTTGCTTTATTCTCTTATCCTCAATCCTCACAGGAGTTATTTCATAAGTCAAGTTCTCCTTTAATTGTACTGAATCAGGTGCTATGACATGATTAGGGCTTGGAATGTATTTTCGGAGTTGTGACACATGAAAGACATTATGGAGATTTGAGAGAAAAGGGGGTAAAGCTATTTGGTAAGCAACAAGACCTACCCGATGAAGAATTTGATAAGGTCCAAGGAATTTTGGAGTGAGCTTTCTAGATTTGAGAACTCGGCCGACCCCAGTCGTAGGCGTGACTTTCAGGAACACATGCTCTCCTTCCTCAAATTCAATAGGCTTTCTTCTTTTGTCCGCATAACTCTTTTGTCGACTCTGAGCGGTTTGCATCTTCTCCTGAATCATCTTGACCTTCTCAGTTGTCTGCTGGATAAGATTAGGTCCGACTGTAAGCCACTCTCCATCTTTGTAACACCCTCCCTAGGGTATCACATGTCTGACTCCCAACTCATAATCTGAAAAGAAATTCGAACAAAGTTTGAGTTATAAAAAGTGGGTTTTAAAATTTCTTCTTTACTGAAATATAAATTTACTGAAAATATTAGGTAATATTGAAAATCATATTTCAACTATTCATTATACAATATTGACACTAATTAATATTTCATAATTTAAAGAGAAATATAAAACTAACAGACTCTTTTTTTTAACATTAGCAAACCCCATGATGGGTCCTACTTAATAGCACGGTACAACACTAACGTTAAAACTTAACATACTTATTCTGTTGTGTATCCATCTTATTGCATTAGACATCTGTTCTACATCTATTCTTTGTCAACACTGTACACCTTCGAGTCCTGAATGTCCACTCCTTATTGTTGTCACCCATCTCAGAGTATTCATTGCCCATTATGTCTAAGACAACTTGATCCTTCTATTATTTGATTTTAACGGTACAGACATAGCAAAACAACATAACAAAAAGGTGAGATCACCTACGCCAATACCAACATGGTAGCACAGAGATAACACAAACAGGATATCATACAAATATATCATGCCATCAACATTAATCAACTATCATCATCCAATCGTTTATCAGTTCAATTATCATAAACAACAATTACGATAATACCCTCAACATTGTCTAATTATCATCATCATCATCCAAGTATTCAAAATAATTGTTATAGCCAATATTCCTCAATTAATATATCACACAGATATAAATGTCAGATTATGCATGTGCACAAAGACTCAGTTTTTCAAAAACAACTCCATGGAGGTTTTCACAATTTCGAGGAGAATGCTCTGTCAATTGTCAGCCTTAGCCCAAAGACAATCTTCCAGTTGTTGAAAAGAATCGTGTTCTTGTCGAGTATCGTCAATGCGTTGCAACGGACTGTATCGCCAAGTGGCACAAGGTACTCGCCAGCTGTCCACTGGTCGACCGCCGCGCCTCGACGCCCCCAAGATCCATCGTAGACCTCATTACCAATTCTCATTCCCTCTTCAACCACAAGGGCCATATACAATGTACGAATATATCAATGCAAGTCCAACCCCAAAGGGTCAAATCTTTTCAATTTCATTATTTCAATGTATCATATGCCTCAACGCATGTTTTTCCAATGCATGTATAATGCACCAAATCCAATCACAGACATCTCTTTCCAATGCTTATAAATTGTACCAAATTATACTGTATTTTCAATAGCAAAATCATGTTATCACATTTTCATAATTATAAAACACTTTCGTCGTGTTTTCACAAAATTGCGCAACATTTCGGTTACGTTTTTCACAATTCCAAAACATTTTTGTTACGTTTTCAAAATATCGGAACACTTCTGTAACATTTTTCAAAATGTCGTAACATTTAATCACGTACTAATTTTTCAAAATTTTTCTCAATCGCGTAAAAATATACATTTCTCAAATCCCATAATATTTTTCCACTGTTTCAAAATCGCATAACTTAAAAATCATCATTTTAAGTCGCGTAAATCATTTTCTTTCATTTTCAAAATATTTAAAACACTTTTCAAATCACATAATGATTTTCCACTATTTTCACAATCACGTAAAAAATAATTCATCACTTTTCCATCACGTAGTGATTTTTCAATAGTAATTCATATTACGTAAAATATTTAAACGTAATTCAAATCGCGTAGAAATATTTCAACGTATTTAAAATCGCGTAGAAATATTTTATCTTGTATTTCCAAACACTTAGAAATATTTTATCTGTATTTCAAACCACGTACTTTAAAATTACGTTTTTAAGATACGTAAATATTTTTTTCACCACAATTTCATTACGTAAAATATTTCTCAACCTTCAAATATTCTTTTTCAACTTTTCTTAAAATAATATAACTTTATACTTCATGTAATATATTTTCTTACTCAAGAAAATCTTTTTCCACATTTCTTTACTCAAGAAATTCTTTTCCAAAATATAATTCATAAAATCACTTTTCCATTGATATAAATCAACGTTTCAAAACTTAACATTTTCTAACGTACTTTCAAAACTCAAAAATAAGTTATACGTTAGTAACTTTTCAAATCACCATTATATTCTCCATTTTTTTTCAAATCACTTCCAAAATCATTCTTCAAAATAAATTAGAGTTCAAACATGTTCAACCTCTCTTTGTCTTTCGTTTACAAAATTCTCTCAAGTGATAAAAACACTCTGATTCCCTTTCCAAATTCTTTGCATTAAATCAAGTTACGTTTTCACTTTGAAAATCACTTTGTTCATAAAAATCAAGACATTACAAGCCTTTAAAAAAAACGTTGACATGACTATTGAAACCATCAAATATTTTTCCTTTTAAATTGATATGGTTTTACACAAACAAAACCATTAAAAATCCTTTACAAAAACGTAAGACTCATAGTCTTTGAAAATCAAATCATTTGTTCATTTCCATTTTTCACTTTCTTTGCAAAATTTTCTTTCTTTACAAATCCTTTTAAAATCATCATTGTTATTTTCATTTAAATCTCATGTTTAGTAAAATACTTAGAAACTTTTTACACAAAATAAATCAATAAAAATCCTTCTAAAACCGTGTTCATGTACTCTTTGAAAAATAAACTCTTTATTTATTTTCCTTACTTTTTCTAAACATCCATTTTCATCATTCAAGAAAATATTAATTTTGTGAACACCTATCTTAAGGTGTCTTAACCGAAATTCACCATGTTCTTGAAAAATTTCAACATGAACCTTAATCAAGGGCATCAAAACCGTAGCACTTCCTTGGCTATTGGGACCAAAATTAATTTTCTTTCCATCATCAAATTATATAGCATACACATACATACAATATACATATATATATATATATATATATATATATATATATATATATATATATCAAAAGCATACCATATTATAATCATGCATAGTATAAGCATACCATCAAAATCATAAACTCATGCAAAGCATATTAAGCATAGGCAATTAATCAAAGCTCATAAACACATATAAATTATTACATGACCATGGATATGAATCCTCACATGGATTCAACACCCATCAAATATAAGACCATCTCTCACCACCATGCTTGGTTGGTGAGATGGATCTCCTCTTACCTCTTGAAGATCCTCAAAAAGCTCTTTGTTTTGCTTCTTTTTCCAAGTCCTTCATCACCAAGGGCTTCTCAAATACAAAACAAAATACATAAAAATTAGTATACTAAGCTTGATTAAGAGGAACCATGGATCAAACATGGTTTAGATCATGAAAAAGAAAGAAGAAATGAAGTTTCCTTACACTTCACCTCAAAAACCCAATAACTTTGATCTTGAAGAAAGTCCATGAAGATGAATGATTTAGAGAAAATCTCCAACATGAAAGTTGCTTAGAATATCATGTAGATTCAAGATCTATGGTTGGATGAAATTAAAAGAGATAGGATGGTGGTTTTGAGTGTCTTGACCGAATGGTTTCTCTTGAAACACAAAGATGGAATTTTTTATTTTTGATAGAAACTTGAAGCTTGGATTTGAAACCCAAGATGATTGATTTTGGAAAAACTCATAACTAGAGATGTTCTTAGAATGGTGTTTAGGTTTAGAAAATCAAGTTGGATGAAATGATAGAAATTTGGATGATGGTTCTAAGGTGCTTGACCGAAACTTGCTTGGAGAAGAGAAATGGAGAGAAAACTTGGTAACTTAGCTTCTTGAAAATGTTTAATGATGACCAAGGATGGCAATAATGGTCTTCAAACTTTTTCTATGGCCTTAAGGCCTCTCAAAACCATGCACCCCCTTCAAGTCATCTCCTAAGGATGCTAATAAATCAATTATGAGTAGTTTGTCTCCAAAAAGTAGTACATGGCCATATGATATATGTGCTAAGTCATCAAAAAAATTGACTTACTTTTATTTAGCTTCTTGTAGGTATAAAGACAATAGCCAAATGAATTAATTGAATCAAATTTGTCCCCTTTAACTTTGCATGGCCGTGAGGTAGCTTGAAGGAAAAGGAGAGAAAAAAAAAGTTTGAAGACTTTAGACTTTAGGAAATGACCAAGAATGATCAATAAGGAGTAATAATGATGTCTTCAAATTGACTCTAAAGCCACCAAACCGTAGCCCCCCCCCCTCCAAGTAGTCTTCTAAGAATGCAAACAAACAATAAAGAAACATAATTGGCTAAAGCATCAAATAATTGTCATAAAGTCTCCTATAGCTCCAAATTCATTACAAAAACCATCCCCCCTCCTTCATGATGCATTTAATAATTTGTCATCTTTTCTAGCCATTATTTAGAGCATTCTAAGCCATTGATTAATTCAATGGTTAGGATTTAGGTAGACTTTTGATTTAGAAGACTTAATCTAGGCCATTAGATCTTTCTCCTTTAAATTCTAACCATTAGATGTGTCTCCAAAATTAAGGGTCAAGATTACTCTTTCTAACTTTTAAAACAAGGGTCATAATTAGTCTTTGCTACTTTTTAAGACTAATTCTCCACCATAGATTAAATTAACATCCAATGGTTATAAATGGTCCTTGTTACTTTACAAGACCAAATCTCCACCCTTGATTAATTCTTCATCCAATGGTCATAAATGGTCTTTGTCACTTTTTGAGACCAAATCTCTACCATTGATTAAATCCATATCCAATGGTCATAATTGATCCATCTCCACCGTTGATTAAATCAAGATCAAGTCTTTACTGTTGATTAAATCGGTGGTTAATTTTAAAGTCTTCAATATTAGACTGGCTTGCTTCCTATTGGTCCATCAAAAGTTATCATAACCACTAATGTTAACTTAGCAATATAATTTCTATTTTTATCTGCTAAAAACCCCACGGAAGAATATATTTACTATATTTTTATCACCCATAAATAAATACAGTACAAAACACAGTACAAGAAATTTTTTAAAACTGTTTCCAGATTCAGGTTTAGTAAGATCCCCTGTCTCCGTCTAAACAGTACAAATTTTTCTATGCGTAAAAAAATTTTTACTTTGCGGGACCCACCTGGGCCCATGTATGACCACCTTGGCCCACATACAGTAAAAAAAATTCATAATCATCCACAAAAATCAAATATTAGAAAACGCACAAATATCAAATCAGATTACGTAAAATAATTACCTAACAAGTAAAAATTAAATTACGTAAAGTTTTCCCTACCGAAAATTTTTATTTTTTCGACACTGAGAGTAAATCACTCAAAACGATCAAATAGTGACGGAATATTCAAAATAATTTTACAAGAGATTAAATTACTAAACAAGAAAATCATTAATTGTCAAAATTACTGCTTAAGAAATAGAAAATTTTAGGATGTTACAATACTCCCCCTCTTTATAGAAATTTCATCCTCAAAATTTAATAGCCATGATTTCACACCCTCGGAATAAATAATGACATTATTCCTTTATCTTTTCTTCCAGTTCCCTCGTAGTTTCACCTCTTACGTTATTCCAAACGATTTTAACCAATGAAAGTTCTTTATCTCTTGATCAAATTTTTTTTTCCTTGATCAAGCAGATATCTCAAACTCTTATGATTACTGACGATGTTAAATGTTACTCCAGAAAGAAAGTATTTCCATACTTCTAAAATAAACACAACGGCTACCAATCTCTATTCATGTGTAGAATAGTTTTTCTTTTCCTCTTGTAACTTCCATTTCCTCCGAACAAGTACACATCTTAAACTCTGATGTTACGCATCACTTAAAATTTCCTTGTCCTCGTATCACTTCATTCTCCAGCTTTGGCTTCTTTAATAGGAAACATCTCACTAACCGAGTTCTCCTTTCAACCGCATTATATCAAATACTGTAACATAGATTTTAAATAGGAATATTCTTTCTTGCAAATTTCAGTACATGAAAGAATATTTATGAAGGTCAAAAAGAAGAAGATAGCAACACGATTTGATATGTTACCAAGCATATTTAACAAGAATTTGATTTTGCCTGATTTTTAAGAATGAGTTTTTCTGGAACACAAACACTGTATTGAGACAATCTCATAGGATATGGTTGAAAAATAACCAATCCGTTTTCAAAGATCACGTCTGTTTATGAAACAGATCAAACTAACACAAAGTTTTGATCTATAACAATAATTTGAATAACTTGGTTAGCTCGATCGGCTAAGAATAGAAATAGAATTAAACAAATCAGAGGATAATGAATAACTCTAACATATAATTGATCTACTCAATCATATGCTATAAGGAATAGGTTATTCAGAGAAATATTCAGTATGGTTTATAGGATTAGCTCCAATGACACAATCTCCATTGTTTAAATCTTCCGCTCTGAACACTCCCGCTCCATTCAGAGTAACGACTTTCCCTACTACCCAAGATTTTACTAGCAGAAAACTCTGTTTTCATTGGAACACAATCTTTAGAAATGTGTCCAGGCTTTCTGCACTTGAAACAAATTATTTCCTTGAATATACAATCTTTCATTAAGTGCCCCTTTTCACACTTCTTACATTTCGGTGCAGATGCCACAGTCAAACTAAACCTATCATTACTAGTACTTTCTCCACAAGATTGTTGTTGTTGTTGACGTCTTAGAGATTGCAAGTACGTTTTCTGTTGGAATCACTTGACCTTACGATTTCCCCTTTTTTGTAACCAATATAGTCCAACAATACAGGGTCTCTCATCCTGAGATTGATTTAACTCTAACAAAATCTTAGCTTAAGAAATCAATTCTTGCTACGGAACAATTTTCTGAGTTTGCTGTATAATTGCTTCAGCCACTGTTTGTATTACTTCCAAAGTTGCAGTCATATCACCACCATTATGTCTCACTTCCACACGTGTACATCTATCACGAGTCATTTCTTTTCTTCAACGATGGACGAATCAAAATAAAATGGAAACCAAACGTAACCATTTCAAATAAACGTTTGTTTTCTTGACGTACATTCCTTCATTAAGTACCTTATTTCACATCGCCATCGCTTTGGTTTCCTCAATGGTTGTAAATACATCTTCGTTGAAATCAATCACTTTCCAAATATCCTTAAAAATATCGGGTTCCAAAATTACGTAGTCTTATATTCTAAGATTGATTCTCTTCCATTAGATCCCGAACCTCAACTTTCATTTCTTTCCATTGTTTCGCCGATCCTTTGTTCAAATGGCATCGTCTTTCCACATTGCTCCCGTTGCCGCCAGTAGCCGCAATCGCATTACTAGTAACATGTTCCACTTCCACACAAGTACAACTATCCCGAGCCATTTCTTTTTTTTTTCTCTCTCGAGGCGTGCAGATCGAAATACAATGGATCTGATATCCATTATAAACAACATTGTTTCCTTTCGGAAATCAATAACACAGAGAACACAACACAAGCAAAAACAGACCTAACCACAAACCCCAAAAGACTCAAACCGTGCTCTGATACCAACTAATGTAACACCCTCCCTAGGGTATCACATGTCTGACTCCCGACTCATAATCTGAAAAGAAATTCGCACAAAGTTTAAGTTATAAAAAGTGGGTTTTAAAATTTCTTCTTCTTTGAAACATAAATTTACCGAAAATATTAGGTAATATTGAAAATCATATTTCAACTATTCATTATACAATATTGACACTAATTAATATTTCATAATTTAAAGAGAAATATAAAACTAATGACTCTTTTTTTTTAACAAGTAGCAAACCCCATGAAGGGTCCTACTTAATAGCACGGTACAACACTAACGTTAAAACTTAACATACTTATTCATTGTGTATCCATCTTGTTGCATCGACATCCTGTTCTACATCCTGTTCTTTGTCAACACTGCACACCTTCGAGTCCTGAATGTCCACTCCTTATTGTTGTCACCCATCTCAGAGTATTCATTGCCCGTTATGTCTAAGACAACTTGATCCTTCTATTATTTGATTTTAATGGTACAGACACAACAAAACAACATAACAAAGAGGTGAGATCACCTACGTCAATACCAACATGGTAGCATAGAGATAACACAAACAGGATATCATACAAATATATCATGCCATCAACATTAATCAACTATCATCATCCAATTGTTTATCAGTTCAATTATCATAAACAACAATTACGATAATACCCTCAACATTGTCTAATTATCATCATCATCATCCAAGTATTCAAAATAATTGTTATAGCCAATATTCCTCAATTAATATATCACACGATATAAATGTCACATGATATAAATGTCGATTCAAAAACAACTCCATGTTTTCACAAAGACAATAATTTTCAGTTGTTGAAAGACAATCGTGTTGAAAAGAATCGTGTTCTTGTCGGAGTATCGTCAATGCGTTGCAACGGATCTGCATCGCAAGTGGCACAAGGTACTCGCCCGTCCACTCGGTCGACCGCCGCGCCTCGATGCCCCAAGATCCATCATAGACCACACTATCAATTCTCATTCCCTCTTCAACCACAAGAGCCATATACAATGCACGAATATATCAGTGCAAGTCTAACCCCAAAGGGCCAAATCTTTTCAATTTCATTATTTCAATGTATCATATGCCTCAACGCATGTTTTTCCAATGCATGTATAATGCACCAAATCCAATCACAAGCATCTCTTTCCAATGCTTATAAATTGTACCAAATTATACTGTATTTTTAACAGCAAAATCATGTTATCACATTTTCATAATGATAAAACACTTTCGTCGTGTTTTCACAAAATTGCGCAACATTTCCGTTACGTTTTCACAATTCCAAAACGTTTTTGTTTCGTTTTTGAAATATCGTAACACTTCTGTTACGTTTTTCAAAATGCCGTAACTCTTCTGTTGCACTTTTAAATCACGTACTAATTTTTCAACATTTTTCTCAATTGCGTAAAAATATACGTTTCTCAAATCCCATAATATGTTTCCACTGTTTCAAAATCGCGTAACTTAAAAATCATCCTTTTAAGTCGCGTAAATCATTTTCTTTCATTTTCAAAATATTTAAAACACTTTTCAAATCACATAATGATTTTTCACTATTTTCATAATCACGTAAAAAATAATTCATCACTTTTCCATCACGTAGTGATTTTTCAATAGTAATTTAGATTACGTAAAATATTTAAACGTAATTCAAATCGCGTAGAAATATTTCAATGTATTTAAAATCGCATAGAAATATTTTACTGTATTTCTAAACACTTAGAAATATTTTACTGTATTTCAAGCCACATACTTTAAAATTACGTTTTTAAGATACGTGAATAATTTTTTTCACCACAATTTCATTACAGAAAATATTTCTCAACCTTCAAATATTCCTTTTTTAACTTTTCTTAAAATAATATAACTTTATACTTCATGAAATATATTTTCTTACTCAAGAAAATCTTTTTCCACATTTCTTTACTCGAGAAATTCTTTTCCAAAATATAATTCATAAAATCACTTTTCCATTGATATAAATCAATGTTTCAAAACTTAACATTTTCTAACGTACTTTCAAAACTCAAAAATAAGTTATACGTTAGTAACTTTTCAAATCATCATTATATTCTCCATTTTTTTTCAAATCACTTCCAAAATCATTCTTCAAAATAAATTAGAGTTCAAACATGTTCAACCTCTCTTTGTTTTTCGTTTACAAAATTCTCTCAAGTGATAAAAACACTCTGATTCCCTTTCCAAATTCTTTGCATTAAATCAAGTTACGTTTTCACTTTGAAAATCACTTTGTTCATAAAAATCAAGACATTACAAGCCTTTAAAAAAAAACGTTGACATGACTATTGAAACCATCAAATATTTTTCTTTTTGAATTGATATGGTTTTACACAAACAAAACCATTAAAAATCCTTTACAAAAACGTAAGACTCATAGTCTTTGAAAATCAAATCATTTGTTCATTTCCATTTTTCACTTTCTTTGCAAATCTTTTCACTTTCTTTACAAATCTTCTTTTTAAAATCATCATTGCTATTTTCATTTAAATCTCATGTTTAGTAAAATACTTAGAAACTTTTTACACAAAATAAATCAATAAAAATCCTTCTAAAACCGTGTTCATGTACTCTTTGAAAAATAAACTCTTTATTTATTTTCCTTGCTTTTTCTAAACATCCATTTTCATCATTCAAGAAAATATTAATTTTGTGAACACCTATCTTAAGGTGTCTTAACCGAAATTCACCATGTTCTTGAAAAATTTCAACATGAACCTTAATCAAGGGCATCAAAACCGTAGCACTTCCTTGGCTATTGGGACCAAAATTAATTTTCTTTCCGTCATCAAATTATAGCATACACATACATACACATATATATATATATATATATATATATATATATATATATATATATATATCAAAAGCATGCCATATTATAATCATGCATAGTATAAGCATACCATCAAAATCATAAACTCATGCAAAGCATATTAAGCATAGGCAATTAATCAAAGCTCATAAACACATATAAATTATTACATGACCATGGATATGAATCCTCACATGGATTCAACACCCATCAAATATAAGACCAACTCTCACCACCATGCTTGGTTGGTGAGATGGATCTCCTTCTTACCTCTTGAAGATCCTCAAAAGCTCTTTGTTTTGCTTCTTTTTCCAAGTCCTTCATCACCAAGGGCTTCTCAAATACAAAACAAAATGCATAAAGATTTGTATACTAAGCTTGATTAAGAGGAACCATGGATCAAACATGGTTTAGATCATGAAAAAGAAAGAAGAAATGAAGTTTCCTTACACTTCACCTCAAAAACCCAATAACTTTGATCTTGAAGAAAGTCCATGAAGATGAATGATTTAGAGAAAATCTCCAACATGAAAGTTGCTTAGAACATCATGTAGATTCAAGATCTATGGTTAGATGAAATTAAAAGAGATAGGATGGTGGTTTTGAGTGTCTTGACCGAATGGTTTCTCTTGAAACACAAAGATGGAATTTTTTATTTTTGATAGAAACTTGAAGCTTGGATTTGAAACCCAAGATGATTGATTTTGGAAAAACTCATAACTAGAGATGTTCTTAGAATGGTGTTTAGGTTTAGAAAATCAAGTTGGATGAAATGATAGAAATTTGGATGATGGTTCTAAGGTGCTTGACCGAAACTTGCTTGGAGAAGAGAAATGGAGAGAAAACTTGGTAACTTAGCTTCTTGAAAATGTTTAATGATGACCAAGGATGGCAATAATGGTCTTCAAACTTTTTCTATGGCCTTAAGGCCTCTCAAAACCGTGCATCCCCTTTAATTCATCTCCTAAGGATGCTAATAAATCAATTATGAGTAGTTTGTCTCCAAAAAGTAGTACATGGCCATATGATATAAGTGCTAAGTCATCAAAAAAATTGACTTACTTTTATTTAGCTTCTTGTAGGTATAAAGACAATAGCCAAATGAATTAATTGAATCAAATTTGTCCCCTTTAACTTTGCATGGCCGTGAGGTAGCTTGAAGGAAAAAGAGAGAAAAAAAAAGTTTGAAGACTTTAGACTTTAGGAAATGACCTAGAATGATCAATAAGGAGTAATAATGATGTCTTCAAATTTTCCTTTACTCTAAAGCCACCAAACCGTAGCCCCCCCTCCAAGTAGTCTTCTAAGAATGCAAACAAAACAATAAAGAAACATAATTGACTAAAGCATCAAATAATGGTCATAAAGTCTCCTTTAGCTCCAAATTCATTACAAAAACCATCCCCCCTCCTTCATGATGCATTTAATAATTTGTCATCTTTTCTAGCCATCATTTAGGTAGACTTTTGATTTAGAAGACTTAATCTAGGCCATTGGATCTTTCTCCTTTAAATTCTAACCATTAGATGTGTCTCCAAAATTAAGGGTCAAGATTACTCCTTCTAACTTTTAATCCAAGGGTCATAATTAGTCTTTGCTACTTTTTAAGACTAATTCTCCACCATAGATTAAATTAACATCCAATGGTTATAAATGGTCCTTGTTACTTTACAAGACCAAATCTCCACCCTTGATTAATTCTTCATCCAATGGTCATAAATGGTCTTTGTCACTTTTTGAGACCAAATCTCTACCATTGATTAAATCCATATCCAATGGTCATAATTGATCCATCTCCACCGTTGATTAAATCAAGATCAAGTCTTTACCGTTGATTAAATCGGTGGTTAATTTTAAAGTCTTCAATATTAGACTGGCTTGCTTCCTATTGGTCCGTCAAAAGTTGTCATAACCACTAATGTTAACTTAGCAATATAATTTCTATTTTTATCTGCTAAAAACCCCACGAAAGAATATATTTACTATATTTTTATCGCCCATAAATAAATACAGTACAAAACACAGTACAAGAAATTTTCTAAAACTGTTTCCGGATTCAAGTTTAGTAAGATCCCCTATCTCCGTCTAAACAGTACAAATTTTCCTATGCGTAGAAAAAATTTTACTTTGCGGGACCCACATGGGCCCACATAAGACCACCTGGGCCCACATACAATAAAAAAAATTCATAATTATCCACAAAAATCACAAATATTAGAAAACGCACAAATATCAAATCAGATTACATAAAATAATTACCTAACGGTAAAAATTAAATTACGTAAAGTTTTCCCCGGCCCAAAAATTTTTATTTTCCTGACACGGAGTAAATCACTCAAAACGATCAAATACACTGACGGAATATTCAAAATAATTTTACAGTATCCAAAAATTACTAAACAGTAAAATTCTGTTAATTGTCAAAATTACTGCTTAAGAGATAGGAAATTTTAGGATGTTACAATCTTGATACCAACATAATGGTGTTCTACACCTCCGTCCATATAGAGCTTCATAGGGAGCCATCCCTATACTTGAGTGATAACTGTTGTTGTAGGTGAACTCTACCAACGGTAAAATTTCATCCCAACTTCCAGTTTGCTCTATAGCATAAGCTCTCAGCAGATCTTCCAATGATTGGATTATTCTTTCTGATTATCCATCAGTTTGAGGGTGATATGCAGAACTCAGACGTAGTTTTGTCCCCATTACTTCTTGAAGACTCTGCTAAAACTTCGATGTAAACCTCAGATCTCTGTCAGAAATAATGCTTGTGGGCACCCCATGTAGCCTGACAATTTCACCAATGTACAACTTAGTTAATTTCTCCAATGAATATCTTATATTGATCGGCAAGAAATGTGCTGACTTTGTAAGTCGGTCCACAATTACCCATATTGAGTCATATCCTTTTCTTGTCCTTGGTAATTTGACAACAAAGTCCATGGCAATGCTATCCTATTTCCACTCGGGAATAGTCAAGGGTTGCAACATTCCAGATGGTCTTTGATGCTCAATCCTCGTTTTCTAGTAAACCAAACAAGAAGATACGCATCTAGCAATATCTCTTTTCATCCCATGCCACCAGAATAATTTCTTCAAGTCTTGATACATTTTAGTCATTCTAGGGTGCATACTCAACTTGCTTGTATAAGCATGTTCTAGAATGTACTTTATCAATTCTTAGTCCTTTGGTACACATACTCTACCTTGGAATCTTAAAATCCCATCACTTCCTTCCTCCAATGTCGATACACCACCTTGTTGTATCAGTTATCTTTCTTCTTGCAAGAAATTGTCAACCTTCTGCTTCTGTCGGATATCGTCCATCAAGTCACTCGAGATGGTGACCATGTTCATGCAGATCTTGCCCGGCATCAATTCCACAAAAGACAATATGTCGCTGAATTGTTCTATTAAGTCTCTTTCTCGAATCATCATGGCAGAAACACTGATCATCTTCCTACTTAAAGCATCGGCCACAACATTCGCCTTCCCAGGGTGATACTGAAGTTGGAAGTCATAGTCTTTCAGGAATTCTAACCACCTTCGTTGTCTCATGTTCAACTCTTTCTGGTCATACAGATATTTCAAGCTCTTGTGGTCACTGAAGACATTAAACGTTGCTCCATAGAGATAATGTCTCCATATCTTCAAAGCAAACACCACAGCAGCTAACTCCAAGTCGTGCGTTGGATAGTTCTTCTCATGCACTTGTAATTGTCTCGAGGCATAAGCCATCACTTTTCTGCCTTGCATAAGCACGCATCCCAATCCTTGATATGAAGCGTCATAATACACTTCAAACGGTTCACTTAATCAGGTAGACCTAACACTGGTGAAGTAGTTAGTCGCCACTTTAGCTCTTGGAAACTTTCCTTGCAAGCGTCCGTCCATTCAAAAGCTTGATTCTTCCTCGTGAGTTGAGTGAGAGGTCCGGCAATCTTAGAGAATCCTTCGATGAACCTCCGATAATATCCGGCTAATCCAATAAAGCTTCAGATTTTCGTCACCGTCTTTGGCCTTTCCTATTGCAGAACAACTTCAACTTTCGATGGGTCTACAACAATTCCTTCCTTTGAAATCACATGGCCCAAGAATTTCACCTCATCCAACTAGAATTCGCACTTTGCCAACTTGGCGTACAACTCTTTTTTCTTCAAAATCTGAAGAACTATACTGAGATGTTCCGCATAGTCCTCCTGATTCTGTGAATAGATCAAGATATCGTCGATGAAGACAACGATGAATCTGTCCAAATAAGGATGAAAGATCCTATTCATATAGTCCATGAATACAATAGGTGCATTTTCACGCCAAAAGGCATTACCAAATACTCATAATGTTCATAACGAGTACGAAAAGCCATTTTAGAAATGTGTTCAGCTTTCACTCTGATCTGATGGTACCCCGACCACAAATCGATCTTAGAAAATACTGTCGCTCCCTTCAACTGATCCATCAAGTCATCTATTCTCGGCAGTGGATACTTGTTCTTGATTGTGACTTTGTTTAATTGACGATAGTCCACACACAATCTTGAGGTACCGTGCTTCTTCTTGACCAGTAACACCAGTGCTCCCCAAGGTGATACGCTAGGTCTAATGAATTACTTTTCCAAAAGCTCTGCCAGTTGCTCCTTGAGCTCAGCTAACTCTGCTGGCGACATATGGTAAGTTGTTATGGAAATAGGACCAGCTCCAGGTATAAGGTCAATGGCAAATTCGATTTCCCGCTTCGATGGCATACTAAGTATATCTTCAGGAAAAACATCAGGAAACTCCTAAACCACTGAGATTGCGTCCACATCTTCCTCATTCTCGACTTTCAAAGAAGACAACAACATGTATCCTCGAGCCCTTTCTTTCAAGAAAGCTTTCACTTGGTTGGCCATCAAAAATCTACAATTCTCATCCAAAAGGAAAACTATGATTTTTCTAGAACAATCTAACAGGACATGGTTAATAGATAACTAATCCATTCCTAATATCACATCTAATTGAGATAATGGCGAACAGATCAAATCAACAGAAAAAGTTTGACCTTCAACAATCAATGGACAATTCAAACAAGCTTTGGTGGTAACAACAAGTTTAGCAGTTGGAGTTGAAATAGTTAAGTCAAAAGGTAAAGAAGACACAGGTAAACCAAGCCTTTTCACACAGTCATATGAAATAAAAGAAAGAGTCGCACCAGAATCATACAGTACAGTTAAAAGATTACCCTCTATGAGACCTTCTCCTTGTATGAGATCTTCAGATTTGGAGGCCTCAGCACCACTCAGGGTGTAAACTCTTCCTCTAGCTTGTGGTTTCATAGTCCGTGTAGCATTAACAGTAGGTTCAGCTTTAGGTTAGTTACAATCACGAGAAACGTGTCCTGGTCTCCCCCATCTGAAGTAGATGATCCCCTTGATAGTGTAGTCTCTTGTATAGTGCTCCATCCCGCACTTCAGGCATCTTGGCGTAGATGCCGCAACCTGACCAGTTCTTCCAAGGCTTCCACTTGGACTTCCACTTTGTAATCTTTGTTGTTGATTTCCAGGTGGTCTGGAATAAGGCTTTTTCTGGTAACGGCCAGCACTACTGCTTCATCCTCTTTGAGACCGAATTGGCCCAAAGTTTTTGTTTCTCGCATCACACGCCTGGTCCAAACCTTCCACCTGGCGACAAGTGTCAATCAGCTCTAAAAACTGAGTAATCTTTAGAGTAATAACAGCTCTCTTCATGTCATGTCTCAGACCTTTCTCAAACTTCTGACACTTCCACGCTTCGTTCGGTTGATGTTAGAAGTATGTTGAGAACTTGGACAAATTCTCAAACTAGGCAGCTTATTCACTCATAGTTATACCTCCTTGCCTCAAGCCAAGAAATTCCATCTCCTTAGCATGCCTAGCACTTTCCGGGAAATACTTGTTCAAAAACCTCTCTTTGAACACTTCCCAATTAATTGCTCGATTTTCAGCCTCTATTAACCTCTATTCTTCGGTCCACCAATCCTCTGCATCCTCGATCAGCATGAACACAGCATAAGTTACTTTCTTGTTGTCGGTACAGTTCATGCCCATTAATATCTTCTCCAACTCTTTGATCCACAGAGTAGCCTTCTCAGGATCATACTCTCCCTTAAAATGTGGAGGATTAGTGCGGCAAAACTCCGCCAGATTCTGGGCATCAGCAATTGCCTCCAATTGTTATGCAGTTCGCTCTTGTTGTTAAGCAGGTTGTTGGTTTTGCTGCAGCATAGCTTCAGTCATCTTCTAGATTGCTTCAATTACAACAGTCACATCCCCTCGACGAGCTATACCTCCTTTCAAATCAAGCTATACGAAACACAGAGAAAAGTCAGATGGATCCTTGCAAAATACCAAACACAAAGAAACACAGAGAATCACACAGCATAAACAAGATAGTCCAATACCACATGACCCAAAAGAAAACTTAAACTGGAGCTTTGATACTAAGATAATGTAACGCCTCTTTTTCTTCATGCCGCGAAGAAGGGACGTTGCACCATAATATACAGAAACGAAATAAAAACTTGCAAAAATAATAATTACTTTGATTAATTTAGACCTGGTTCATTAATTAATGCTTGATTAAATAATTTGCATTCTTGGATTGTAAAATGATCGAAGATTGAGATATATGTACATTTTTTTAAATAACGGTAAAAAATAACAGTAATTACAAATGCGGTAAAATCGACACAGTATTGAAATTCATACATACACAATATATATTATATGCATCAGCCTATTTAGTTACATTCCAGAATATACAGAAAAAAAAGCAAAAGATATACCCACCCAAAGTGATACAAATATACTCCCATCATATACAGCAAAACGTTAAGCTTCCCAAAAAGATAAACGGTTAGCCATCGATAGCTACCAATAGTATCAGCCCCTAAGACTGACGAGAAGGGACCGTAGCCAGGTCCTCCTTAGGGTCCTCTTCGTCCGATGAAACATCCATCGGAATGATAGAGCAACGGGTAGGAGCCCGAGCAGTGGACAGAAAAGAGTCATCACGTGGGGTGTAGTACATGTCAGCCCACATATCCCTAACAGGCAGATAAAACTCTAACCAGAAAAAAGCATGAAAATAAAAAATAATGGCTTCATAATGACCATATGCCAAGGACACCGTCAGCTCTCCATAGTACACGCAACGGTACATCTGCACATTAATGTGCCAGCAATCGGGACCTCCATGAAAAGTGATCTGTGTGTAACCCAAAAATCCACGAGGGCGCGATGTCATCCTTGATAAGCTTCAGTCGCAATATGGCCAGAAACCCAAAAACTCTGGAGCTCCCTCTTCCTTACGCTCGTCTTCTCAAAAGTAAACAGACTGACAAAATACGGAAACACAAAAATACAAAAAGAGGTGAGACACCCAGCTTTCATTACCAGTATGGCAGTAAGAAAACAAAACGGCGCTGGACGCCCACATATAGCACAGTATATATATCTAATCACAACAATATTAAAATTAATAGTAAAAGCAGAACAATAATAATTAATTGCAATAATTGCGATAACAGGCAAATAATAGTGAAATTCTTGGCAGTCAACAGTTCAGATAACCAGACAATTATTGAAGTAATAAGAACAGTTATAAATGCTAATGCTCAATGGATTATGAGACTGACAATTCACAATATACAAGGTACCAAAAATCCTACTCCATGGAGCTAGACATTAACATTTTCAGAGTGAATGATCAAGGAGTAATGCTAATACAGCATTAGCATTAAAAATAGTGTGCTTCATCTCATATAATAGTTGCGCAAATGGCTTATTCGTGTCACCTCAACTGTTGATCGCGATATAGTACTGCGTCTCAGTCAAGATCATCGGTGTGTTTGCTTCGGTCTATCCCATGGCCCCAGTGGAGCTACCACTGTCTATTGTGAGACACCCGCACCACGATGCCCCCAGGGCCAACCACTATGACCCTACGCTTAGTCTATTCGCACTCGCACGTAGGTGTTATTCAACTCCTAGGCATACACCGCCTTTCAAACAATGTCCAATGGACAACACATATGCATGACGACTCAATGTACATCATGTATGTTTATCAATGATGCATTCATCAGAAGCATACCACCATGGCATATATATTCATTTTTCAACATCAACATGTTATCATGATTCATCAATTAACACAAGCCCACATTATGGATTCACATTTGCAAAGTCTTACACTTAAGTCAATTATGAAAATTTTAGGGTAAATGCCCCTTCAAAACCGTGGCTTTCTAAAGTGTCATTATTCAATTTTAATTCTTCCACTTCATTAAGGATTATGTATATCTCTAATTCTTAGTCTCAAAAGATGCACCAAGGCATCATTTAGCCTCAAGGTTTTCCTTCTAAAACCGTAGCCTCACTAGGTTTCCAAGTTCCAAATTTTCTTCCATTTTATGTCTTAGTTGTAACGCCCCAATTTTTAGAAAATATTCTGAATGTACTGTTTGCTGTTTTTCATGCTTTTGTGTGAATGACCGCTGTGTCCCTATTTTACTGTTCTTGATTTCTGTATGAAAACAATTACGATAATACAGGCTCAAATTTTATTTGATCGTTTTACGTAATTTGCTTCGAGACGGTAAAATAAAATTTTTTTCTGAGCTACTGTTTTAATTTTTCTGAAAGATATACAGCTATATAATACTGCTGGATATTTTATTTGAACGTTTTGGATGATTACCTACGTTGTGGGAAAAAATGGAAAATGACCGTTACGTCCCGAACGTACTGTTTTTGCTATTTTTGCTGTTTTTAATTATTTTCTTCTTGATTTAATGCCTAAAAATACGTCTGTGATTTTATATGGACTTTTTGTGTGATTTGCTCGAGGCAGAAAATAATATTTTCCGGCCGGGGAAAATCTTATTTTATTATTTAGAATTGGGGGATCTTACTTAACCCGATTCTGAATGAGACTAAAAATAATCTTTTAATTTTTAGGATTTAACTGTCAAATAAAATAATTTTATATTATTATAATATTATTTTATTAGTCAGTATATTTTAGTGACAGTGGACCCGGAAATATTTTGCGGGACCCACAATTAGCAGAACGGTTAGATCGGTAGCTTAGTTAATCACCGTTAGCAGTAGAACTTTCAGAACAGTGACTACTAGTGACTCTGTAAAATTAAATACACTTGTGTGACTCAAGCATGTGAGTCACCAAGAGCTAACCAATAGGAAATAAGCTTGCTCACCAAGGCTTGATCTTGACCATTGATTCATCCAAAGGCTTGGATGAAGCCAAGCAAGGTGCCCACCTTGCACCCCGCTTGATGGCTACGGCCAAGAGGTCTTGGATGACCAAAATCACACTTCATCTTCATCACTTTTCTCTCTTCTCTCTCATCAAAACCCTAGCCACCATTCTTGTTCATTTTCTTCACCATTTTCGGCCAAGACCAATACTACACCATCCAACCATCCAAAAATTTTTTTAACCAAGTTTTCCTAACCTAAACACTATTCTAAGAACCTTTCTAGTTGGGAGTTTCTTCAAAATCTTCCATTTAAGGCTTGGAAATCAACCTTGAAAGTTTTACCTAGAAGGTGAAATTTCATGCTTTTCTTTTCTCTCTTCATTTTCAAAGTTCTAAGCCATGATTTCTCCATGGTTTAGCTTCTTTTTCATGGTTAGTAACATGTAGATTTTGTTTGAGATTTCTAGGTATTTTTGGTGGTGAAAACCGTGACCTAGGAGGTGTGAAAGCAAGCCTTTTGTCTTCATTTAAGGTAAGAGGAAGACAATTCTTATCATCTCTTGATGGTGGTAAGAAGATGGAGCCATTTGTGATGTTTGTAGAATCCATAAGGATTCGGTGGTCATGTGTTAATTATGTGTGTATTTGTTAATTTTTGTGTTTGTTAGTAGTTTATGTGGTATTTGTTAGTAGCTTTCTTGTTTGATGATTGTAATAATTTTGCATGTCTATTAGCTTTTGAATGCATGTCTATAAGCTTTAATTTAGGTTTTATGTGTTAGAAAATATATTGCATGTGTTAGAAAATACAATGCATGTGTTAGAATTGTATGATAAGGTATAGGATGTGAATAACATGTGTAAATTTGCATGAGTGTTCCAAAGAACACATTCACTAGTTCACGGCAATGACTAAGTTAGAGGACCAAAATGTTCTCTTGATTTTTCCTAAAGTGTAACTTAATTAACCTAGGAGAATCAAGAAAGTTTCAAATTGATTTGATCAAAGAAAATGCATTTAGAAATCAAATGGTAAAGACTTAGTATTTTGGGCCAACATGCCTAAAGGATTAATTTAACTCTTACTAACTATTTTCTAATATGATTTAATGAGCTTAGACAATATAATATATTTGATATGATTTAGAAGGTGAAAAACAATTTAGAAATCAAATGCAAAAGTTTTATGAAATTTGGCCAACATGCCACTATAGGTAATCATGATTTCTAAAACTTGATTCCAAACCTTTTTCAATCAAAAAGAGACAATACAAGTTAAGAAGAAATTTTCTATAATGGTTTTTGAAGAAACAAATTGAGTAGAATTAAGCTTAAAGGATTAAAACTAATAATTTTATCATTAGGAAGGAAATACAGTAATGTTGAGAAATTTTCTAACATATAGCTCACTTTAGGTTTTGAAGCATGTTAGAGATTTCAAAAAGAATTAAATTATATGGTTAAAAATTAGGTAAATGGAAATTTTATGGATAATTTAGGAAACCATTATTATGATATTCTAAACAAAATACTGTCAATTTTTAGTAAAAATGAATCAATAAGATAGCAAAAATATCCAAAAGACAGTATGCGGTATGAAAAATTACTCTACGTAGTTTAAATGTACTAAGTACTATTTCTGTTTGTTTAAACAGTAATTTTAAATGCATTCGAATAAGAAAATGATTTGAAAATCTTACGGGATTGAGAAAACGTATTAAAAATACTACGCGATTTTAAAAACAGAAAAATATCTTTACCCGATTTTTAAACGTTTGTAAAAACGACGGAATTATGAAAACGCGATAAAATTTCTACGCGATTGATCGTTACTATATTTATTTTATGCTGTCGGGAAAATGTGAACCCGTACAGATTATTTTTGAGAATCTTTCGCTGTCGGGAAAATGTGAACCCGTACAGATTATTTTTGAGGATCTTTCGCTGTCGGGAAAATGTGAACCCGTACAGGCTTTTGAGACTATATTTGCTGTCGGGAAAATATGAACCCGCACAGGCTTTCTATCTATGTGTGCCAAGTTTTTGGTGGATTGGTTGACGAGACGAATCACATCGTGTTGTCGATGAGATAAACGTAGTGTGGTTCATTGTTCTAATGAACTTGGAGACTTTAGTGTACGGGATCCCACATGTGGACAGTTGGTAGCTCCGCTGGGCCGTGGTAAACCGATAGAACACTATGGTACTCAACACACACTATATTTAATCGAGATTTCTGAAATCTAGTAGTACATTTGCCTGTAGTGCCACAACGTGAGACCGTGAACTACACCACCACGCGGATGATGGATTCCCGTGTCGTGGGGCTATAGACGCAACGTGTGTGACAACAGCAATAGTTGGTGGGGCAGCCGTGGTACTAATAGATTTTACGAATCATTCCTCTCTCGATACTTGTGTTTTCTTTAGCTCCATGGAGTAGGGTTTTGTCATATTGTTTATTTATCCCTATGTCTATTTATTTTCATCTTATCTATTTATTTCTATTTTAACTATTTATCGTATTTTATTTGTTTATTTTATCAAGTTCTTCGCTTCTATATTTGGTTATTTTTATTATATCTTATCTGTTTATTCTTATCTTTCTTATTTTATCTCGTGAGGTTTTATACGTGATGTGATATATTGTTATGATATCTAAATCTTACTCTAAATTGTTATTCTTCGTTATAGTATTTTGTAATGCATGAATTGTATATATGTTGTTTGTCGTCTTCTTATTGGCCATGTTGTGATGATTTTATGTTGTCTTACCTCTTTGTTATATGTATTTTCTGTTTATTTATTTTACGCGGTAAAGACTTCGAGGAAGAGGATCAGCCCCTTGAGATCTTGTACCCGAGGAGGAGGAAGGAAGGCAGTGACGATCGGTTGACGATCAAGAACCATCCGATCATCCATATCCTCCTGGATTGATTGTGAGGATGGCGGCGCTTGAGGATTTTGGGATTCGTAGAGCTAGTATTTCATGGAGGTTCTCTGGCTTGGCATCTACGAGGCGATCGTGATTCTGCGACATATGCAGGACGTGTGACCGTGATTCTACGTCAGCGATTTGATGGAGAGCCCATTATGACTACGACGTTATTTCTACATTTAGAGTTACCCTTATCCATTAGGCGTCACTAGGGTGCTGAAAACCCTAAGCCTAGTGAGATAAGCATTGTATCGACTGCGCGATCCCGTTATCGCCGTGTGTCGAGACATCCGGGATATCTATCTCCCGATGATCATTTTCATGCTGAGAGTGATCCATCTGAGGATTAGATAACCATGATGTTTTTTTTTTTAGCGTCCGTAGTATGTCTGTATATATTAACTCTTTTATTGTTTTCTTTACTGTTTTTGTTTAAATATTTGTAGTTTTAGTTGTGAATTATTTGTACAACTTATAACTTAAATCATATGTATATTATCAGTAATGATTTTTTTTTATTTCGTATTTTCCGCATTATCTTTTTATATCATATTTTTGTCTATCAGGAATTATTTTACAACCCGTATTAATATCTAACAAATGTTTCCCAACTTGGGTAGATTTTATTTCTATTTCTTTTATTTTCTTTTATGTGTGACATCCTCCAAAGGGGTGTTACATTAGTTCCGTGATATCCAATCATTTAAATTTTAGTTCACCAAAATCAATCCAATCTCTTATGGTTTCAAGCCAAAACCGTGGTCTCCCTTTAGGGTATTAAACCCTTAAAAATTTTCCATTCATTAACTTCAATGTTATCCTTCAACACTTAATTACATAAGCATTATTTATTTGTGTACAAAAATAATCTTACACCCCTAAATTCTAGTCAAAACTGTGGCACCATATTAGGGTAGGAAACTCCAAATTTTTCGTTTAGCAACCCTAACAGATCAAGCATATTCAACACATCCAATGTATTCAAGATTTCTAATCAAGCATCAATTCCATTCAAGAATATATAAATATGCAAAATCACTAAATAAAGTGAGCATACAAAGATGGATTTCTCCATCAACAAGCACACATGGTTCCCTCACCACCAAAAATTGGTTGAAGTGAGTAATCTCCCTTTTACCTAAGGAAGAATCACGAAAATGGTCTCCTTCTAGCTCCTTAGTGATTTCGGTTTGGAGCCTTCAAAACCCTAGGATTTTCAAGACAATGAATCAACACCAATGGTTGAAAAACAATAGATCCATGGTCATCAAAGAGACCATGGAACACGAAAATGAAGAGAAAAGAGAAGAAAAATGAAAACTTCACCTCAAAGTTAGAAGCTTTACCTTGTAAGACAATGGAGGAAAGGTTGGATTTTGGAGAAACTTTCTAAATGAAAGATGTAGAGGGGTTTAAGGTGAGTGTGGAAATGGTCTTGATGAAGAGAAAAGTGAAGAAAAATGGTTGAAGGTATGGGCTGCAATTTCGTATGGAGAAGAGGAAGAGAGAAGGAGGAGAAAGATGAATAAGAAAGGGTTAGAGAGAGAAGTGGATAGGTGAAAATGAGTTAAAGTAATTAAGTGTGTGAAGTGTGTGGGAGTCAAATTTCCCCCCTTGGGCAAGGGTGTGCCGCGGCAATTGGAGAGAGAAGAGGGAAAAATTTTAGCTTCCCCAACAAGCCAAGGGCAAGGTTGTCATTTGGCCAAAACTTCTCAAAGAAGCTTCTTAATTAAGGTACACTAATTTGAATTAAAGTGAGCTTGATTAGTGTAACACCCCAAACTTCTTAAATATAAGACAGTAATTTTGATAGTTAACAGAATTCTACTGTTTAGTGATTTCTGTGTACTGTAAAATTATTTTGATTATTCCGTGACTGCTTTTGATCGTTGTGTGTGATTTACTCCGTGTATGGAAAATAATAATTTTCGGGCTGGGGAAAATTTTATATAATTTAATTATTACTGTCAAGTCTTAATTATTTTACGTAATCTGATTTGATATTTGTGCATTTTCTAATTTTTGTGATTTTGTGTGTGATTATGAAATTTTTATATTGCTCTGTTTATTTTAGCGTTATCCGTGGGCCATCTGTAGGCCCAAAGAGGTCATAGATGGGCCCCGCACAGGTCTAGAAAGGTAAAATTTTTTCTATAATCAGAAAAATTCATACTGTTGTGACGGAGATGGGGGATCTTACTAAACCTGAATCCAGAAGCAGTTTTTAAAATTTTCTTTTACTGTGTTTTGCACTGTATTTAATTATCGGGTGATAAAAATACAATAAAAATATTATTCGAATGGCAATAGCAGATACAAAAATAAATATTGTACTGTGAAGTCAACATTAGTGGCTTGGATATCTACCATTGATGTAATCAACGGTGGAGACTTGATCTTGATTTAATCAATGGTTGAGAATTAGTCTTATAAAGTGGCTAGGACCATTTATAGCCCTTTGATGTAAAGTTTGAAGGAGTAATCTTGACCCTTCATTTTGGAGACACATCTAATGACTAGGATTTCAAGGAGAAAAGATCCAATTATGGATAAATGCCTCTAGTATGTTTTGATTAATGACTAAACTTAATATGATTATTACTTTGATTCACTAATTACTTGCCAAGCTTGATTTTATTAATGAGATTTAATGAAGCAAGAACAGTGGATGCAAAGGATCAAGGATCATAAAGGAAAACTTAAGAAAGAGCATCATGAAGAAAGAATTCAATAAAGACCATTAGGAATCTTTTTGTAAAGAAAAGACTTTGTTTAATTCTCTGATTAAGCTCTCTCAACTAAGTAAAAATGGTTTTCAAAAGTAAAAATAGATTAAGAATGAGAAAGGTTAATTAATAAGTCTGTACATCTATGTGTACATCAATGTACTTTCCGTTAATTAACTAACTTTTAATGAAAACCTCAAGGTACATCTATGTATAAATGTTATACATCTATGTATACATCAATTGATTATGAACTTAATAAAAATTTCAGTGTACATCTATGTATAAGTGATTATACATCTATGTATACATCGATTGATTCTGGACTTACTTGATCAGTATGCAATTTTGCATCTGTACATCGATTGATACATCTATGTATAAACCATAACAGAAGCAAGAACTTTTTGATATAGTTATACAATCGATTAGGCAATCGATGTATAAACTTCTGGGCTGAAAATACGAATGTGTTTCAAGAACAACATCGATGTACTCATGTGTGTATTAATCAAGAATCAAGAACTTCCAAGAACACAATCGATTAGGCAATTGATGTACACATGTTATAAAAGTGAAATTTTGTTTAATACATATGCGTACTAATCGATTGACTGAGAATAGAATTTTTCAGATGAATTTGTTTTGATCTTAACTGACTTGTAAAGTGTGTCCAACGGATCTATTTTGTCATATACCTATATAAGGACATTGGCAAACACTTTCACAAAAAAAAAATAATTAATTCAAAATTTGAGATCAACCACAAAAATACTGTGAGAGCTTTTCATTGAAAGAAAACAAAGTATTCTTTTTGTAGAACTTCAAATTGTTGTATCTGATTTTAGAATCTGATTCAATTTTTTCATATTTGTAAAAGAGAGATAAGAGAGAAGGTTCTCTCGCTGATGAAATCAAGAGTAGAAGGGACTCTTGGTGCTGTGCAAGAATAGAAAGAATTCTTGTGGGAATTACAAGATTGCTTTGACTTGATAAGCTGTCATTTGGGTAGAAGGAATCCAGAAGTGAAGCTTGTGTAAAGAATCTTGTATATTGATTTTCAATAGTGGATAAAACTCACAGTGGTGTGGGCACTAGATGTAGGTTATCAGACTGAACCAGGATAAACTCGGTTTGTAATTTTCTCTATCCCTTAACTCTTTATATGATTTATTGTAGATTATTTGAATTAATCAATACGTTAGGGATGTTTGCATGATTTGATTAGTTTATAATCTTATTCATATCTGAAATCATAATTACTGTTAATATTCTTTTTAAGTTTCAAGTCTTGATTGTAATATATCTTGCAAAAACACATTTTGGTTTGTTGGTTGACAAAATCTTTTTCATAATTAAAGAAAACAATTAGTTTTTGCAAAAAGGGGAATAAGTTTTGAAAATGTTTTATTACTCAATTCAACCCCCTCTTCTTGAGTATTCAGAAGCCACAACCAACACCAATGGCCTAAATTAAGTCTTCTATCTAAAGCCTAAACCTAAAACCTATATTAATCCTAACCATTGATCTAATCAATGGTCAAGATTGCCTAAAATGATGGCTAGGCGACTTGTTACATTTTGAAGAGTGCATGGAGGAGGGGGGACGGTTTTGGTGCTGCATTTAGGAGCTAAAGTAACATTGGAAGGCCATAATTGATCACCTTTGGTTATTATTGATCATTCTTCATCTTTCCTAAAGCAAAGCTTAACAAAAATTCTCTTCATTTCTCTCCAAAACATAGCTCATGGCCAAGCACTCTACAACACCCTTCTACCACTCTTTAATTTCAAACAACCATGTTTTTTGAATCTACACCCAATTCTAAGACACATTGTAGTTTACACCAAGTCCTAAATCTTTCATCTTCAAGGAGTTTTTCCAAGAGCAAGTTCTAGGGTTCTTAAGGTGAAGTTATGGAAAACTTCATTTCTTCTCTTCTTTTTCATGTTCTAAACCATGTTTGATCCATGGTTCCTCTTATTCAAGCTTAATATACTAATTTCTTTGTGTTTGTTTTGTGTTCAAGAGACTTTTGTTGGTGGAGATCTTGT
Organism: Ormosia emarginata; assembly: GCA_029884605.1. Taxonomy (NCBI): domain Eukaryota; kingdom Viridiplantae; phylum Streptophyta; class Magnoliopsida; order Fabales; family Fabaceae; genus Ormosia; species Ormosia emarginata. The sequence goes on from JAQQTP010000079.1 coordinate 18,374,573, forward strand.
TCAAAATACAAAGCAAGGAACTTTTTGTGGTTCTTCAAGAGGTAAAAGGGAGATCCATCTCACCAACCAAGTATGGTGGTGAGAGATGGTTTTATATTTGATGGATGGTGAATCCATGTGAGGATTCATATCCATGGTCATGTAATAATTTGTGTGTGTTTATGTGCTTTGATTAATTGCCTATGCTTGATATGCTTTGTATGATTTTATTGCTTATATGGTATGCTTATAATATGCATGATGAAGATATGTTGAATATATTATGATGGATGTATGATAAAACAAGAAATTTTGGCTCCAATGGCCAAGGGGAGGCCACGGTTTTGAGCTCTCAAAATTTGGGTTCATGTTGAAATTTTTCAAGAACAAGGGAATTAATTTTTGGTCACTAAACTAAGGTGAATTTCGGCCAAGACACCTCAAATTAGGTGTTCACAAATTTATATTTTCATGAATGATAAAATTGAATGATTAGAGAAGCTAGGAAAATAAACAAAGGGTTTGATTTTCAAGAAACAATGTACATGGTTTTGGAGAAGTATTTTTATTAATTTATTTTGTGTAAAAACAAGAATGGAACTTAGTTGATTTAGAAGGAAAAATACAAGAATGATTTCAATGGTCATGTCCACGATTTTGAAGGCTTGTCATGCCTTGATTTTTATGAACAAAGTGATTTTCAAAGTAGAAATATAACTTGATTTAATACAAGGAATTTGGAAAGGGAATCAGAGTGTTTTAACACTTGAAAAACAGAATTTTCATTTGTGAATGGAAAAGAGAGCTTGAAAGTGTTTGAACCTCAATTTATTTTAAAGAGGATTGATTTTTAGAATTGATTTGGAATTATAAAGAATATGTTGGTAACTTGAGATTTTCTAACGTGTAACTCATTCTTTGGGTTTTGGAGAGCGTTAGTAAATTTTAAAGTTAAAAACATTGATTTAATTCAATGAAATGAAGATTTTATGGAATAAATTATGAAAAGTATTTTCTTGAGTAAGAAATGTGTAAAATAATGTGAGAAGTCATATTATTTTGAAAAATGTTGAAAATAAATTTTTAACGATTTAGAAATATTTTACGAAGTTGAAAAATAGTGAAAAATGATTTACGTAACTTAAAAACGTGATTTTTAAGCTACGCGATTAGAAAAACGTTTAAATATTTTCATGCGATTTGAAAAACGTTGAAATATTTCTATGCAATTTGAAAAGCATTTAAATATTTTTACGTGATTGAAATATTGTTGAAAAATCACTACGTGATTTAAAAATGGTGGAATATTTTTACGTAATTGATGAAAATGTTGAAAAATCAATATGTGATTTGAAAACGTAACAGAAATGTTGCAAAATTGGAAAAACATGACAAAAATAGTGCGTGACTATAAAAATGCGATAATATGATTTTCACAATTAAATATACAGTAGGATTACTATTGAACCAGTGGATGAACACTGTATGAGAAAATGATAAATTTTGCCTATGATTGGCATTAGAGCATTTTATATGCATGAATTGGTATATGAACACTGTATATGAATTTTGCCTATGATTAGCATTAGTGCATTGAACATGCATTGGAAAGGTCCGATGACTGTATGAGGCTATTTGCCTAGGAGAGACGTACACTTCTTGAGTGGGTGCGATATGCATAGTGTAAGTCACTTGTGGACCTTGGGGGCATCGGGGTGCGGGTTGCTTACATGGGTGGTTGGTAGCTCTTCTTCTCGTAAGTTAGACCGATGCAACGCACTGATGATCCTGACCGAGACACTATTCTTAATCGAGATCTCGTAAAGACTGTCGTATGCATGCTAGATGTGCAAATACAAATGAGAATTGTAGCACTTGGTCTGAGGCATTTTGGTACAGACAGATCTTTCGGATCAACTTCTCCGAACTGAGTATTAGCTCCATGGAGTCTATGTGCGCATGCATGAAACTGAGCATTTATATCTATGTGATATATCAATTAAGGAATATTGGCTATGACAATTGTTCTGTTGAGAAAATACTTGGATGATGATGATGATAATATTGTTAATGGCATGATGGTAAATGTTATTTATTGTATCTGTTATTTAATACATTATGATGATGTCATAATTGTTATTATAGTATGATATATCTGTATGGTATGTTGTATGTATTATTTTTGTGCTACCATATTGGTATTGGCGCAGGTGATCTCACCTCTTTGTATGTTTATTTGGTACTGTAAATATATTTGTAAAGACACTGAGCAAAGGGTTAAATAAGAGGGTGAAGAAGAGCAGGCTCCAGAGGAAGCTGAGTTTTGATCGGATGGCATCCCAGTCAAGTTTCTTTGGTTACGTGAGATTGCAGTTCCATGGTGGAGCTGGAGCGTGGAGGACTAGTCCCAATGAGAGGGGACTAATTTATGAGGGACACTTGACAGTAAACTTTAGCAGGATATTTCATGGGGATCCATTTTTTTCTGTAACTATTTTTGTGCATGTGGAATTTTCACTGTCTATTAGGCGGCATTGGGATACTAGAAACTATGTCCTAACGAAAATTAGTATTGTGTCGTCAGCCCGGACACCTGTCCATAGGGCTACGCGTCAAATCGGATTCCTACCTGCTGAGAAGTCTGAGGAGGACCCGTCTGAGGGTTCTGCTGCTTAGTTAGACTTGGGTGAATCTAAACTCTGTTACAAACTATGTCTGTATATATTTAAGTGTGTTATCTAGTTTTAGAGAAATGGTCTATATATAAATAATCCTGATAGTACATTTATAATGTATGATGATGTAAATTATGTGTGATGATGTATAATATTTTATTTTCCGCTAAGGTTATTTTATAGTTATCAAAGAAGAAAGAAAAAAAATTTACAACTCATATTTTATCACATCACATTTTATAACTTGGGGGTAATTTGGGAATTAAGTAACATAAATATGGCACCCTACGGTGGGTGTTACAATTAGACATAAAGTAGATTACATTAGGATAATGTGATAAGTTTTTGATACATGTTATTGTCCAATGGATAATTACTACAGTCGACAAAAGTCAGTATTAATTTATCTGACAGATGAAATTTACACAGCGTTTTATTATTTTATTTGTTAAAATTTCTCGAAAAATATGAAACCTTGTAAACCATGTCCAGCCTCGGGTTTAGTAAGATCCCTCGTCGACGTTTCCACAGATCAAGGTTCTCGGAAAAAATATTTTATTTTTCTGGCTCCGCTCATTTTGCACGCAAAATAAGAAATAATATTAAAATATTCCGCGTCCTAAAAAAAATCCATAAAATTTTCAAAAATCACAAATATTAGAAAATGAATATTTATCATAAAATAAATAAAATTTGGGGTGTTACACTTAAGCCATTCTCTTCTTTTCTTTTCTTCTTTACTTAACCAAAAAACTCCATTTCTTTCCTTTCTTGGAAGCATTCGGCCATCAACCAAAGACCAACCATCAATCTTTTAAAATTTTATCCAACCTTATTTCCTAAGCCTATATATCATTCTAAGACTCTTCTACATTGAAGACCTAAGCGATTCTAGCATGTTCTTGAATTTTCTAATGACTACAAGATGACTACATGATGACTTAGGCCATGGGAGATCATGTGAAGTCATGTGTAATTGTTTCTATCTTGCTAAACAAGCCTTAAGGTTCCTTTCCTATGCATCACACGACCATACACTTGCATGTTGGACATTTCATTTCATTTTCTAACACTTTGTGATTATAAATCTCTGTCATCTTTTCTCTCTCATCCAAGAACACCAAGAACAACCAAAAAGTTCTTTTTTTTCTCTTCAAAGCACCTCACGACCATGACCCATTGAAACACTTTCCTATCTTCAATAATTCTAAACAACCTTAGATCTAGAACCTAGACACAATTCTAAGATACTTTATAGTTGAGATCTTTGCCTAAATCATCCATCTTTAATCTTGTTCTTCAAGTTGAAAATCAAGAAGTTCTCACCTTGTTCATCAAAGGGAGCTCACGGTCAACCACCCTAAAGCCACCTTCCAAGTTTGTTTAATTCAATCCAACCTCACTTCTTGAATCTTCTCATCAATCCAAGACACTTTCATGTTGTGAACTTCTCAAGATTCATTCATCTTCACCTTTCTATCAAACAAAGAATACAAAATCTCTTACTTTTTTTCTCCTTGTGTTGCTCATAGCTTCACTCTCTAAAATTGCTTTCCAATCACTCATAATTCCATCTAATCACATCATTTGATCCTAAATTTCATTTGAAACAACTTTCATGTTGTGATCAAGACCTAATTCTATCATCTTCAAGCTTGATTCTTGGATTTAAATTCTAGGGTTCCAAGGTCAAAATCTTGAAACTTGATTTCTTACTTTTTGATCTATGGTCATCTTAATCAAGCTTTAGATACTAATTTTTATGTGTTTGTTTTGATTCTAAGATCTACTTGGTGATACAAAGAGAGTTCTACAAGGAGCTAGGAGACATCAATCAAGGTAAGAAGGAGATTAACCTCATCGGCCATATGTGGTGGTGAGGGAATGGAATTGTTTGTGTTTGTGAGTGGAAAATCCATGTCAGGATTTATTCACTCGATTTGTATGGTTATTGGTTTATGCATGTTTGATTGTGTATAATTATATGATGTTAATTGTATGCATGAAATTGCCATGGTTGCTTTTTGATTATATATGATTCTATTACTTTGATAATTAAGTATGATCTAAAGCATGAATATGTGATAAAAGAAAATATCATATGAGATATGTGGTTTATGAATAGAATCATATGGAAAGGAAAACTATGTTGTTTCCTAAGAACTAAGGGGTACACAGCCTCCATGAGGATTTTGGAAGAAATTATTTGAAATATTTTACTAAGTGTGGATTTTAGATGATTAGGTAACAAGTAATTGGATTAAAGATTTTTACAAAGGAAATTGAGATTGGAAATGAATAAATATTTGGGTATGGAAAATAAATTGATTTTCGATCAACATGCCAAGAATTGGTGTTTTAGATCAAAAATATTTCTTAAGGGTAGTTTTGAAGGATTTATTAACAAGAACTTAATTTAGTGAATTTTGAGATGTAAAAAGAAAGCAAACAATTTTTTAGAATTAAAATTACTGTGATTATAGTATTATGTGAGATAAAATTGAAAACTTGAAATTTACTGACGTATAGCTCGCCCTTTGGGTTTTGAAGTGCATTAGGGAATTTTGAGCTGTAATATTCCAAGTTATCAAAGAAATACAGTTTTGTGAAGAAAATATTAGAAAATATTATTTAGAGAAGTTTTAGCAAGGAAATGATTTTGAGGAAGGTTTGGAACTTAAAGTATTTTATTTAAAGTGTTATTAAGAAAAATGAACAAATGTTGTTGAGATATCATGAATTAATTTAAATAAGTTAAGTTTTATGGAAAATGTTTGAAAATATTTATTAAAGGAGGTTTAGTGAGAAAATGTTGGAAATATTAATTAACGATGATTTATTAAGGAAATATTGGAATTAAAGTCCAATTTTGATAATAAATGAGAAAAGTTTTAATTTAAGCTTAGAATATAATTAAAATATTTTACGCAAGTGAAAAATGCTAGAAAACTCTTACGTGATTTAAAAACATCTATTTTCAAGCTACGCGATTGAGAAAATGATTTAAAATCTTTATGCGATTACGAAAACGTTGAAAAATAATTACGTGATTTAAAAATGTAAGAAAAATGTTACGCCATTGCAAAAATGTGATAAAATGTTTACGCGATTGGAAATTACAGCAGTTGGCTGTCAGGCTGTCGTGGTGGGCCCCATTATATTGGAAAGTGATACCGCCAAGAATGTGGTGTGTATATGTGAAATATGGTGAAATATAGTTTGTATGTGTTAGATCATACAGTGAAATATGGTTTGTAAGTGTTGGATCATACATCATGCATAGAAACACATGTCAATTACGGCAATGGGCCTAGGAGATGGAAATTACACTTTCGTGCAGGTGAGAATTGCGTAGTTATGATCTTCAGTGATCTTGGGGACGTCGGGGTGTGGAATGTCATATGTGGCCAGTTGGTAGCACCACTGCGTTGTGGTATCCTTTGCAAACACCGACGGTCTCGATGGAGTTACTACTCTTTTCGTGATTGGTTGAGAGTGTCTGTATCGGCCATGTTGCGCACCATGATTTGATATATTGACACATGATTTGAGGCTAACGATATGCAGACATGTACTCCCTATCATTTTCTCTAAAATTATGATTAGCTCCATGGAGTAGGAACTGGTTGCATTATGCATAAGGATGGTCAACATACACATCGTGCATATGCATAATCAGCATTTACACTGTTGTGATATAATATTATTATGATGTAATATTATTGTGATGTTATCATTATGCCTGATATTGTGATACAAGTTTAGCGAATTATTTACTTATTAAATATCATGAAAATATTTACTGATTTTATGTTATTGTATAGATTGTATGTTGGACTGTACTGGCATGTTTGTCGTTGCCTTGCTACTATATTGGTATGCGATGTATGGGATCTCACCTCTTTGCTATTTTGTTCTGTTTGTTTCTATTTTATGTCTACATCGGTGAAGACTGCGATGGCGGTAAGGAGGCATCAGCTAGGTTTCTTTAGACTACAGTTTCTTGATGGCGCTGCTGCTTGGTATGTTCATTGGGACTCTAGATATATAGAGTATTGTGGTGATATTACTCTATTTGTATGTATGATCTGCCACTTCTTATTTTACGGCTGCATATGTAGAGCTCGTTTTACCTAACAGGGAGTTGTGGAACGATCTTCACTATACTCTTAGGGATGACTCCGAGATATCTTTTACTCGAATTTCTATCCGTCGAGACATTCCTTGCTAGGGAATCTGTCTTTTGAGAAGGACTTTTGTCTTTAGAGTTGGTGAACTTGGGCCAGGTCGAGTTTTTATATGGTTTATGTAATGAAAATATTAATATTCTATGATATGTACAAGGGATATATGTTGTTCTATTCTTGTATCTTGTGTTACTTTAATTTGGTAAATTTATGTTATCCGGGAAAAAGAAATTATATGAAATAAGTATTGCAATAATATGTAAACATTTTATAACTTGGGTAAAGAAGATAAAAGGGAGTTGATATGAAATGTGATACCCTAAGGAGGGTATTACAGATTACTTGATCAACCATAGCCAGGTAAGAACATTCCTCATAGTCATTGGAAAATTTCTTGGATTTGTAAATGTTAAACGTTACTTTTTCCTCATTGACCTGCATTGTGAGCTCACCTTTTTGGACATCGATCATAGTCTTACCCATGGCTAGGAAGGGTCTCCCAAGAATCAAAGGCACATTGCGGTCCTCTTCCATGTCTAGAATGATGAAATCTACTAGAAAGATGAACTTGTCCACCTTGACCAATACATCTTCTATGACCCCTTTAGGGTATGTGAGAGAACGATAAGCTAGTTACAAGGTGACTGAAGTCAGCTTCGCCTCCCCCAAACCTAGCCTTTGGAAGATGGATAGAGGCATCAAGTTTATGCTTGCCCCTAGATCACACAAGGCTTTTCCAAAGAATTGGCTCCCGATTATGCATGGAATGGTGAAGCTCTCTGGGTCTTTCAATTTGGGAGGTAGCTTGTTCTGCAAGATTGCACTACACTCCTCTATGAGAGCTACAGTCTCATAATCTCCCAATTTCCTCTTCTTAGACAAGATGTCCTTCATGAACTTCACATAACTCGACGTTTGTTCCAACGCCTCAGTAAATGGAATATTAATGTGAAGCTTCTTGAAAATCTCTAAGAATTTTTGGAATTGAGCATCAAGCTTCTGCTTTGCTAGCCAGTTAGGGAAAGGTGGAGGTGGTGTCACGGGCTTGTCCTCCTTCTTCTTGTCTTCAACCCTTTCCTTAGCAATTTTCTCATTTTTTTCAACCTTCTTGCTCACAACCTCTTCATCTTGTGCCACCTCCACTTCCTCTTCAAGTAGTTTGGTCATTGGATTACCTTCTATCTCCTTCCTACTCCTTAATGAGATAACCTTGCAATGCTCATTAGATGCACCCTTAGGATTTTGATGGTGTCACTTAGAAAATTACCTAGGGGCTTGTTATTTAGAGCTTGGGCAAGTTAGCCCACTTGAGTCTCAAGATTCCTCAATGAAGCTGCTTGACTTTGCATCAATGCATCGTGGGACGCTAGCCTTGAATCAGTTTTGGTCATATAATCTTGTTGACTAGTCATAAACTGAGCAAACATCTTCTCCAAATTAGAAGTTAAAGTTGATGTTGAAGTTTGGGCTTGAAAGGGGCTCTGTTGTTGAAAACCTAGAGGAACACAAGGTGCTTCTTTATGCTGATAAGACAAGGAAGAGCCTTGAGAATTTCCACCCCATGAGAGATTAGGATGGTTCTGCCAACTAGGGTTATAAGTATTACCAAAAACAGTGTTGTAACCCTGTTGACAGAATTGACTAGCATATTGTACACTTTCCAAGCTAGCAGTATAATTAGTAGTGGAGTGATGGTCCCCACAATGATCACAAATTTCTGCTGAACTATTGGCTTCACTGGTTACTAATTTTACTCCTATGGTGTTAATTTTCTTGCAAAGAGTAGCCATTTGAGCTGTAAGTGAAGTGAGAGCATCTACCTCATGTATACCAGCAGCCGTTCTCCTAGGAGTAACCCATTCTGCTGGCCACTGATGTGTGTGAAACAACACCATATTTTGTTCTTATTTTGCATGCATTTTAGGCATTTTAGTTTTCCTTTTTTATTTGTTTTTCCTTTAGTTCGGATAACTGTGGTATTGTTGTGCATGATTGGTGCTAAATTGGCTTAGAAATGGGTGGAAAGATTGCATTGAAGTTAGAGCTTAAAGGATAGAAAATTGGGACAAAAGGATCATTCCAGAGGCATCCATGGCCTGGCCGTGGAATTTTCCATGGCTATGGATCTAGTAGTTGTGCAAAAGAACCAAACATGGTTTGGCAGAAGAGTCCACGGTCTGGCCGTGGAATTGTCCACGGCCGTGGATCGCAGTCTGACACAATTTTTAAAATTCATTTTTCTTTCTTTTTATGGGCTTGGACCAGTTTAGACCCCTAGAGTATAGATAGTTGTTCTGAATACAATTGAGGGGACTGGAATTATGTTTGAAGGAGGCATATTTGGAGGCTCTAGATCTTCATCTTCCTCCTCTCTTCTCCCTTCGTGACGGGTTTGGATGTTCTTTATTATGTTTTCTTGTTTCTTCTTCTCCATGTCTGAGTAGTTTCCTTTATTTCTAGGATTGGGCAATGCCCTTTGATATATTGATGATGATTAATTGACTTGGTTTACCCTTTTTATTAATTTTGAATGTTCTTTGATTGAATCTTTATTATGCATATTCATGTGAATTTGCTGGCCATATATTTGCATCTCATAGATATTTAGGGACGTACTGAGAGGTGAAACTAGGTGTTGTAACCATAAGAATTGAACTTAAGGTTTAAATCATGAGAGTAGGTTTAGCCTTTCGAGGACTTAATGAATTACCACAAAGCGTAAATGGTTCAATTTAAATTCAATTACCATGAGAGTATGAATTGGTTTAATTGGGCACGGTTCTTATCTCCTGAGAAAGAACATTAACTATTTTAGGGGAATTCACCTTCAATTGAATTTCAATTTTAATAAAAGGGTTGTCAATTAGGCTTTGTCTTGTATCATTGTGGCTACCCCAAATCCTGGAAGCTTTCTTAAATTTGAAAATCTTTCATAACAAATTGCTATTTTTGTTCTCAACTTTGCACTTTAATATTTATGTATTTAATTGCTTGGTTACTACGTTCTCATCACTCAACAATTTAATCTATTTGTTTAATTGAATTGAATTAATTAATTAATTGGTATTCATAGACATAGTCCTTGTGGATTCAATCTTTTTATTACTTGATGATGAATGTAACGCCCCTTTTTGGGAGCGAACGTCACATTGTCAAATAAAAGAAAATGCGAAAAAGTAAAGTTTTAACAAATCAAGACCTGGTTCATTAGTTTAAGTTTAACTTGTTCGATGCTTAAGTACGTGAGCAAAAACAACAATATATTTTTTTTTTATAATTGTAACACCCTAAACTTTTTGGGTGAATTACCATTGTGTCCCAAATGTACTGTTTTCTGTTTTTCAACTTTAGGATAAATGACCGTTATGTTCTTTTTGTACTATTTGTTGTTTTTCTGTATGAAATACTATTTTATTTTACTGTTTGTGATTTTATTTGAACTTTTTGTGTGATTTGCTCCGGGACAGGAAAATAATATTTTCCAGACTGGGAAAATCTTGTTTTAATTATTCGGAGCTAGGGGATCTTACTAAACCCAATTCTGAATGATACGGTTAGTAATCTTTTAATTTTTAGAATTTAACTGTAAAATAAAATAATTTTATATTATTATAATATTATTTTATTTGTTAGTATAATTAAATGACGGTGGACCCAGAAATGTCTTGCGGGACCCACATTTAGTGAAACAGTTAACGTTTTGGAGTAGTAGCTTAATGACTAGGCTTAATGACTAGGCTTAATTAGTGACAAGGCTTAGTGACAAGGCTTCATGATTAGGCTTGGATTAGCCAATGAGAGCTAAGCTTGGTGATCAAGTTTTAATCCTCACCATCCATCATTTCTAAGGCTTGGATGGAGCCAACCAAGGGAACCCCTCCTTGCCATTGAAGTCTACGGCCAAGCTTCATTTTGGAGGGTAATTATCACTTAATTCTCTAACATTTTCTCTTTTCTCTCTCTTCCAAAAATACCAAACACCATTGATGCTATCTTGAAGCACCATTCGGCCAAGAACCCTTGTTCACCATCCAACCACCCAAAATTTTATCCCACCTACTTTTCTAAACCTAAACACAATTCTAAGAACATCTCTAGTTGAGAGTTTTTGTAAAATCCAACATCTTGGGCTTGAAAACCTACTTGGGAGATTTTACCTAGAAGGTGAAAATCTTTGTTTTTCATTTCTAAATTCTTTTTCAAAGTTCTAAGCCATGATTGATCCATGGTTTAAGCTTTCTTTCATGTTAATAACTTGTAGAAATTTGTTTAAGCTTGATAGGTGTCTTGGAGGGGTGAAAACCGAAACCCTAGAAAGGAGCGAAAGAGTGTTTGTCTTCACTTAAGGTAAGAGGAAGACTTGAATCTTATCATCCTTGGGTGGTGATAAGAAAATGGAATTGGTTGTGGTTGTAGAATCCATAAGGATTCCTTTGTGTTATTTGTTATTAGCTTTCCTATTTGTGATTTGTATTAAATTGCATGTCTACAAGCTTTAAATATATTGTATGTGTCAGAAATGCATGTATAATTAGTAGGATGTGAATAACATGTCAAGGATTGCATGAGTGTTCCAAAGAACACCAATGAAGGCTCACAGCCTCAACATCAAAAGGAGAACCAAAAGGTTCTCATCAATTTTTCAAAAGTGTGATTTAATTAACTTAGGGGAATTGATAAGATATAAATTGTTTTAGAACAAGAAAAACAAATTTAAAGATTAAATGTCAATTTTATGTATTTCGGCCAACATGCCAAAGCCAAGTATTTATGATTTCTAAAATCATTTCCAAACCATTTTTAATAAAAAAAGAAGCAATATATACTAGAAAGAATTTTATTAATATATACTAGAAAGAATTTTATTACAATGAGTTTTGAGAAAATAAAAGGATTAAGATTGAGTTGAAGAAGTTAAAACTAATGATTTTACTGTTAGAAGAAAAATACAGTAGCTTTTGTAAATTTATAACATATAGCTCATTTTATATTTTGAAGCATGTTAGTAGTTTTCAAAAGTTTAATTACATGGTTTGTCATATAAATAAAAAGGAATTTTTAATAGAAAAATTAGAAAACCATTGATATAGATTTTCTAAGCAAAATACTGTCAATTTTTATTAAAAACGGACAAATAAGATAGAAAAGATATCCAATATATAGTATACGGTATGAAAAATACTCTATGTAGTTCAAAACGTATTAAAAATTATTTCTATTTATTTAAACAGTGATTTGTAAGGAATTTGGACAAGAAAATAATTTAAAAATCTTACGCGATTGAGAAAACGTATTAAAAACCGTACGCAATTTTGAAAATAGTAAAATATATTTATGCAATTTAAAAGTGTTTGTAAAAATGACGGAATTGTGAAAATGCAATAAAATTTCTACGCGATTGACAAAAACAGTAACTTTTACTGTCAGGCCAAAGTGGTGGACCCGGACAGGTTGTGAAATAGTATTTGTCTGGTGGGACTTTATATATATATATATATATATATATATATATATATATATATATATATATATATATATATGAGTTTGTGCCATTGAGGGCATTTTCGTAAATATGTGCCATTGAGGGCATTTACGTAAATACGCATATTTATACCATTGAGGGTATTTTGATAATTTTTATTTTTTATCATGCATTGAGTTAATGCTAATTTTTGGTGGATTGATTGATGAGGTGAATCACATTGTGTTGTCAGTGCGATAAGCGTAGTGTGGTTCATTCCATTATGAACTTGGAGACATTAGTGTGCGTATTATTCCATTTGTGGATAGTTGGTAGCTCCTTTGGGCTGTGGTAACTGACAACACACTAATGGACTCGACACGCACGATACTTAATCGAGATCTTGTAAAGTCTAATAGTACATTGCCTGTAGTGACACAACATTTGACAGTGAACTACACCACGCCATGTGACTGTGGGCTATAGACGCAACATGTGACAGTGCAATAGTTTGGTTGGGCAGCCGTGGTACTAATAGATTTTGCGGGTCATTCTCTCTGATGTCTGTATGTGTTTAGCTCCATGGAGTAGGATCGTGTCATATTGCATATGTATCTGTGTTGTACATTATTATATGTTTATCTATGATATCATATATATTTAATTCTTATATTATATCTATGTTATATTGTTTTTATGTTTATATTGTTCTGTGTTATACTGTATTTATGTTTATGTTGTTATGGCATTCTATATTGTATGAACTGTATATCTGATTGTATTGTCATTTTCTTATTTACCATGTTCGTGGTGATATATATTGTCTTACCTCTTTATTGTATGTGTTTCCGTATTTTAAATTTATGTGGTAAAGAGTTTGAGGAAGAGGAACAGCCTCTTGAGTGCGTGTATCCTGAGGAAGAGGAAGAGCAGCAAGCCGAGGATCAGTACGACGACCAAGAACCATCCGATCATCCATATCAATTGGATTGATTGTGGGAGGATGACGCTACCAGGATTCTTTGGATTCGTGCAACTTGAGTTTCATGGAGGCTCTGAAGCCTGGCGTCTGCGAGAGGATAGAGACTCGGTGACGTACGTAGGGCGTCTGACTGTGACCATACGTACGAAGTTTGATGGAGTACCGATCTTTTCTACTTTGTTGTATTTACGTGTGGAGTTGCCGCTATCTCTTAGGCGTCATTGGGGTGGTATGTTTGATGCGCCCGAGATCGAGATCAAGGTCGTATCGATTTGCTGCAGGACTTGTGTCCGTAGAGAGTCGAGGCATCCTGGATATCTATCACCTGAAGTTTCATCTGAGAGTGATCCTTCAGAGGGTTAGATATTTATGATGTGTACTTGGGCGCGTCTGCATTTGTATATATTGACTTTTACTGCTTTGTTTACTATTTTAGTTTAAATAATTATAGTTGTAAATTATTTGTATAACCTATGATGGAACCATATATATATTATGTGTGATGATAGTGTGCTTATTTTATGTTCCGTGTTATTTTATCTCGTAATATTCTGTTTAACCGGAAATTTTTACAACCCGTATTATGATGTAACAAATGTTTTACAACTTGGGTAGATTTATATTTATTTTTCTTTTATTTTATTTATAAATGTGACATTCCCATAAGGGTGTTACAATAATCATTTTAACAATGCGGAATATAAATGATGGTAAAGAATAAAATAGTAGACAAAATTCATATATGAATAACATGCATATAGATATATATATATAATGTGCTGACATCAATTATACTCAGATACAAGCCTGAAATATCCAAAAAGCAAAACTATACCTGCCCCAAAGGATTATACAAATATACCCCAGAGATATCAAAATATACAGCCCACCAAAAATAATACATCAGGCCTCCAAAATAAAACACTGGTAGCCATCGGTAGCTACTAGTAAAATCAGTCCCTCAGATGAGGAGGGACCGTATCCGGGTCCTCAGCAGGATCCTCCTCTTCAGAGGAAACCTCCATGGGAACCACGGAACCACGGGCAGGAGCCCGAGCAGTAGAATCAAAAGAGTCCTCTCAACGGGTGTAGTAACGATCACCCCACATCTCTTGGATGGGTAGGTAGAACTCTAGCCGCAGGCTGACATGGCAGGTGAGGACAGGTGCCTCATGACGTCTCCAGCCGAGGGCAATCGACACATCTCCTAGGTAGACGCAGCGATCGGAATTCAAGTTGATATGCCAGCACTCTGGCCCTCCGAGGAAGGTCAGACGCACATCACCTAGAAATCCACGCATGCGTGCCGCCATCGTCTCAGTAGAAGCTAATCTTGTTCGGGCCAGAAGCCGAAAAACTTGGGATCTTCTGTCTCCTTGCCATCGTCTTCGATCAATACAGTACACGCACATACAGCAAGTAATGGAGATACAAGAAAGAGGTAAGACATCCTACCATTATTACCAATTATAGCAACTAGAAACAAAATAGCGCAACGCGCCCAAGTAGCAATTCAAGAATAGTATGTCCAAATAATAAACAGTAAATTCAACAGTAATCAGATAAGCAGTTTCAGGCAGACATTCATTACATTAATGATCAAACAAGTCATAGTTATGGAAAATAATGATTTATAATGATAGAATATATCATGATACACATGCATGCTTTCCTGAATTCCTACTCCATGGAGCTATACTCAAACAGTCGGAGAGAAAGATCAGGAGACGTGTCTGTAACTCGGCTGCCGCAGCCAAAGTGCTATTAATCAATAATTTTCACGTGCACATCAGGCATTGTACAGACAGTCCACGCTCGATCACGATATAGGACAGTGTCAAGTCCGGATCGTTTGTGCGTTTGCATCAGTTTGCCCCACGGGCAGAGGAGCTACCAACTGCCTATTGTGAAGGACCCGCACCCCGCTGCCCCCGAGGTCATAACAAGACTCACACTAGTCTACTCGCACCCGCACAAAGGTGTGTTCAATCTCCTAGGCAACTTGGCCTTACAACAGTCCTCAAAGACATTCACAATGCATAAGACTCTATGCATGAACATGTATGATTCACAATCTCATACAATTCCAAAATATGCCACAATGACTAATATAAGTATCAATATACAAATGGTCACTCACATGGACCCATAACTCTACAACATAAGGATCAAATCAATTGGTGCATTTTTAGGTCCATTATGAATTCTATCTTAGAATTTGTTTCCTTTTTTAAGGTTCATGTCTAATCCAATTTGCACAATTAATTAAATCTCCCAAGGTAATTTAATTTCTCGCAACTTATAATTATTTAAGCTCTTAGACCTCACACTCTCTTGTTCTTCACTCACTTGGAAGTACCTTAAGTTTTATGACAATCATATTCTTAGTCCTTTAAAATTTACATAATCTTTAATTATGTTAAATTCTTCCGATTTATTTATTATCCAACTCATTACATAGGTTTCTAATTACCTAATTGCTCATGCTTCCAAGTTACCAAAGTCACAACATTAAACCCCAAAAGGCCTTAGAGGCCGTGGCCTCACAAGGGTTTCATTTCCAAATCTTTTCAAGTTATCACATTACATGCCATTCTCTTAATTCATTTAATTGCTCACTTGTTAAATTAGCTCACCAAGAATCCTAATTTCTTGGCCTAAAACCATAGCCTCCCTAGGAATTTCCATTCCAAATTTTTCTTCCATTCAATTCTGTTTTATCCATTGATCAATTTAAGTCTTATGCTAGTTACAACTTAATCACAAATTTACCTAAATTTTAGCCTAAAACC
This sequence comes from Ormosia emarginata, assembly GCA_029884605.1. Taxonomy (NCBI): domain Eukaryota; kingdom Viridiplantae; phylum Streptophyta; class Magnoliopsida; order Fabales; family Fabaceae; genus Ormosia; species Ormosia emarginata. Next base: position 18,390,649 of record JAQQTP010000079.1, read on the forward strand.
GTGGCCCTTCAAGAAGGGTTCTCAAATATTTTTCTTCCATTTTCAATCACAAAATCCAATCCAATATACCATTAAATACAACAAACCAATCCAATAGCATAAACAAAATAAAATCAACACACCAGCATACTAATTACGAAATTAAAGAATAACCCTCATTAGGGTTTTTCCACAAATGACAAAATCAAAGTTCCTAGATGCTAAGAGAGGTTGAGTGTAACACCCCAAACTTCCTATGTATTAAACAATAATCTTGACGGTTAATGTAATTCTACTTGTTTAGTGATTTGTGTCTTGTAAAGCTATTTTGAATATTTAACATGCATATTTGATCGTTTTGAGTAATTTGCTCCGTGTCAAGAAAATAATAATTTTCGGGCCGGAAAAATCTACGTAAATTAATTTTTACTGTTTAGTCTTAATTAATTTACGTAATCTGATTTGATATTTGTGAGTTTTGTAATTTTTATGATTTTATGTGTGATTTTGGAATTTTTACTGTTTGTGGGCCCCACGAGGTATACGTGGGCCCAGGTGGGTCCCGCAAAATGAAAAAATTTTCTACGTGTAGAAAAATTTGTACTGTTTAGACGGAGACAGGGGATCTTACTAAACCTGAATCCGGAAACAGTTTTAGAAAATTTCCTTTACTGTATTTTGTACTGTATTTAATTATCAGACGATAAAAATACAGTAATTATACTTTTGTGAGGTTATAATGGATAAAAATAAAATTCTATATTATTAAAATATTATTAAGATAACATTAGTGATTTGGATATCCACTATTAATTCAATTACTGAGTTAGACATTCGGATCTTGATTTAATTAACGGTGGAGATTTGATCTTAAAAGTAAATAGGATCAATTATAACCGTTGGATTGAAATTAAATCAAGGGTAGGGATTTAATCTTCTAAATGGCTATGACCATTATCAACCCTTGGATGTAAATTTAATCAATGGTGGAAAATGGATCATTAATGACCATTAGATTTGGATTTAGATCAATGGTGGAGATTTAGTCATCAAAAATGATTACAACCATTTTGGACCCTTGGATGTAAAGTTTGAAGGTGTAATCTTGACCCTTCATTTTTGGAGACACATCTAAGGGATGGGGTTTAAAGTGAAGTGATCCAATGGTCCATAAGAAGTCTTCTACCTAGACTACTTTTAATTAATACCTATTTTACCTATAATGCTTTAAATTAATAACTAAAATGACTAAAAACAAAAATGGATATTAATTTGTCATATTTTGCATGCATGAAGAGGGGGGGGACGGTTTGGAGAGCAAGGATGAAGGGAGACCAAGATAGAATAGGCTTTTTAGGCCAAAGAAAAAGGATAGAAAAGGTTAAGGAAAATTGCCAAGTGTTAAGACAAAATACTATTGATCATAAATGCTATGTTTTCTTCAAATTCCACTTTGTGTTTCTCTAAGGCAATGCTACGGCAATGCCAATTTGAAGACCACTCCATATTTCATTTATCACTCTTCACTTTATCATTTCAACTTCAAAGAAACCAAACCAAGAAAAACTCCATTTCTCTCCTAAAAACATACCATTCGCCAAGCACTCCAAGCACCTCTTCCATCACTTTTTAATTTCATACAACCTAGTTTCTTGAATCCTTTCATCATTCTAAGAACCTTTGTAGTTCACACCAAGTTCTAATTCTTCCATTTTGAAGGACTTTTACCAAGATCAAGTTCTAGAGCTTTTGTTGGTGAAGTGTAAGAAAACTTCATTTATTCTTTTCTTTTTCATGTTCTAAACCATGTTTGATCCATGGTTCTTCTTGTTCAAGCTTGATATACTAATTTTCTTGTATTTGTTTCATGTTTAAGAACTTGTATTGGTGGAGATCTTGCTCCAAAGACAAAGCAACAAGCTCTTTGGTGGTTCTTCAAGAGGTAAGAGGGAGATTCATCTCACCAACCAAGCATGGTGGTGAGGAAGGTTTTATATTTGATGGATGGTGAATCCATGTGAGGATTCCTATCCATGGTCATGTAATAATTTGTGTGTGTGTTATGTGTTTTAAATTATTTTTGCCTATGCTTGATATGTTTGATATGCTTTGCATGATTTACTTGTGTATGCATGCTTAGTATAATTTTTATTTGTTTAGATGGTATGCTTAAAATTTGCATGATGATATATGTTGAATATATTATGATGGAAGCATGATGATATATGTTGAAATAAACAAAATTTTGGCTCCAAAGGCCATGGAGGAGGTCACGGTTTTGAGCTTCCAAGTTTAGGGTTTTTATTGAAATTTTTCAAGAACAATGAAGTTGATTTTTAGTCCTTGAACTAAATAAATTTCAGCCAAGACACCAATTAAATTAGTGTTCACAAAAATGATATTTTCATAAATGGTAAAATTGAAAGATTAGAGAAGTAAAGAAAATAAACAAGAGGGTTTGTTTTCTAAAATGAGTGTACACGGTTTTTAAGTAGTATTTTCATGAATTTATTTTGTGTAGAAACAAGAATGAAATTTGTTTAAGTTAGAAGAAAAATATTTCTTGGTTCCAATGACCATCTATAAGGTTTTGATAATTTAGAAAAAAAAAAATGTTTTGATGCAACAAAATATAAGAATTTTCAAATAAGGATTTTGGAAAGGAATTTAAGTGTTGAACTTTAAATTATCTTAAGAAGAATTAATTTTTTTAGAAATGATTTAGAAATATAAAAGGAAACGTTGTAACTTAAAATTTCTAACGTAGAATTTAAGTATTGGGTTTTGAAAAATGTTAGGAAATTTAAATAGTAATTAAATCAATTAAATATGATTTGGTAAGATTAAATCAATAAAAAGTGATTTTTAGAAAATATAGTACGGAAGGGATTTTTGATTTAGAATAGAAAGAGAATAACGTAAGAAATTATATTTTTATGGGAAATGTTCAAAATAATATTTTTAAAGTTAAGAAATATTTTGTGAAGGGTGAAAATGGTGAAAAACGATTTACGTAACTCAAAAACGTAATTTTTAAGTTACGCGATTTAAAAAAAACGTTAAACTATTCCTACGCGATTTGTAACGCGTTTAAATATTTTACACGATCTAAATATTGTGGAAACATTGCTATACATTTTAAAAATAAAAGATCATTTTTACGCAATTTAGAATACAGTAGAAAATAGTTTTGCGATTTTTAAACATAACAGAAAATGTTACAAATCATTACTGTACGTAAAAACGTAACAAAAATATTTTGCGAATGAGAAAAACACAATAATGTGATTTAAGCTGTTAATTATACAAGTAAATCATACGAGTTAAAAGTAGTATATGAATCTTGTACAAGAAATTGAGAAGTTTGCACTGTAATTGGCATTAATCCATTTTACGAACGAAAACAAGATTCGAATCTGGAATGAGAAATTATGTGATTTACCTTTGGTTGGTAATTGGTGCATTACACATGCATTGAAAATGGTCCAACGGACTGAATATGGCTAATTGCCTAGGAGAAACGTACACCTCTTGAGTGGGTGCGATATGCGTAGTGTAGGTCACTGGTTGACCTTGGGGGCATCGGGGTGCGGGTTGCTCGCAATGGGCAGTTGGTAGCTCTTCTGCACCGTGAGTTAGACCGATGCAACACACCGATGATCCGGACCGAGACACTATTCTTAATCGAGATCGACAAAGATGCGTCGTGTATGTGCTAGATGTGCAAGATATAATTATAGCACTTGGTCTGAGGCACGAGATACCGGCAGATCTTTTCGATCAATTTCTCCGACTTGAGTATTAGCTCCATGGAGTAGGACATTGAGTCTATGTTCACATGCATGAATTTAACATATACATATGTGGTAGTATTACTGTAATTAATTGTGGTTTGAACAGTGATGATGGCATGATGGTAATTATTTTTACACTATGATGATGCCATAATTGTGATCATGATATGATATTTTTGCATAATATCTTTGTCGTATTATCTCGTGCTATCATGCTGGTATTGGTGTAGGTGATCTCACCTCTTTGTATGTATATTTGTTTATTGTATTTATATTGGGTGAAGACGTTGAGAAAGATACGGTACTAGAAGGAGAAGAGGAATTACTTCTCACATCAGGAACCGCAGAGTTCTGACAACATGTCATCAGGAGCTAGTTTCTTCGGATATGTACGTTTACAATTTCATGGAGGAGCTAGAGAGTGGAGGACAAGTCCAGATGAGCGAGGACTTATTTATGAGGGGTACCTGACTGTTAGTATTAGTAGGCTATATCGTGGGGATCCGTTTTTCTGTGTGACGATCTTTGTTCATGTTGAATTTCCGTTGCATATCAGGCGACATTGGGACACTAGAAATTATGTCCCAACGGAAATCGCATAGTGTCATCATCCCGGACACCTGCCCGTAGGGCTAATCGTCACAATGGATTCCTACCTGCTGAGGAACCTGAGGAGGACCCGTCTGAGGGGTCTTCTGCTTAGTTAAGCTTGGGCGAGTGTGAACTCTAATATAAGTTATGTCTGTAATTATTTAAGTGTGTTTATTGTTTCAATAAATGGTTTGTAATAAATAAACCTGACAGCACGTGTGAAATATGTATATGATGTAATTTATGTGTGAGATTGTTGTATCATAGTTTTATTTTCCGCTAAGTTTATTTTATTGTTATTGTTAAAAAAAAAATTTACAACTCATATTTTTATCACAATATCACACTTTATGACTTTTGAGGGTATTTGGGTAATTAAAGTAACATAAATGTGACATCCTACGGTGGGTGTTACATTAGTTGGTATCAGAGCCCAAGTTAGAGTCTTTTGGGGTTGTGGTTAGGTCTGTCTTGTTTGTGTTGTGTGATTCTCTGTTATTGTTTTCTGAAAAGAAACAATATTGTTTGAAGATTGACCTTGCTTTCCTTGTATTGTTCAGTTTGAGTAGAAAAAGTAATGACTGGACGAGGACGTGGACGTGGAAATACTATCACCGATATGGAACTGAATGGGAATGATAACGTGAACATGGCAGTAAATGTAGCAAACTATGCAAAGAATGGCGGAAGTGGTTGCACAACAAAATCAACGGGCTAATGAAAATGTACACTGACTTATCGAGTTTCGAAAGAATAATCCACCGAAATTTCATGGAGAGTTTGATCAGGAGAAAGTGAACTTTGGATCCGAGAACTTGAAAAGATATTTGATGGTATGGGTTGTCGATGAACGGAAGCTTACGTTGGCAACATTTATCTTTGGTAGGAGATGGTGAACGTTGGTGGGCGGGAGCTAGAAGACCGTTGGAAGCTAAAGGTAGGATGGTGACGTGGCAACTTTTCAAACAAATATTTCTAGAGAAATATTTTCCAAACAAGTGTGAGACATATGAAGGAGATGGAGTTTCGGGTTTACGTCAAGGATTGATGTACATTAGTGAGTATGTGGCAAAATTTGAAAGTCTGTCTCAATTTTCAAGGTATTTGCGGATGAACCCGGATGAGGGCTGGAAATGTAGGAAATTTGAAGAAGGATTAAAGCTGGATATTAAGAGAGTATGTATCGATGCTGGAGATTAATCAATTTCCAACTTTGATTGAAAAATGTCGTAAAGTTGAAGAGATTGATCATCAACGTGCGGCAAGAAATAAGAATTTTGGACCTGCAAGGTTCCAAAAAGGGAAGAATAATCAAGCAAGTCGCTCTCAGCAAAAACCGTATGTGAAACCGGCAGGACCGTATGTGAAACCGGCAGGAGGTCGACCAAGAAGCAATTTGTGGGAGGAAGTTCTAGCAATAATAAAGCAAGTCAAACTGGGACTCCTATTCATTGTTTTAAATGTGGGAAGGATCATCTCACGAAGGATTGTCCACACAAGGAAGTTGTTTGTTTTAAGTGTGGACAACTTGGACATTTCTCCAAAGGCGTGATCGATAAAGAAGGAATCCTCTCGTGGGAAACGTCCGTCTTTGCAAGGCCACGGGCGGGTGGTCGTGTCTATACAATGAGCGGGAGGAAGCCACTAAATCGGAGACTTGATAATGGAGGAGTGTGCAATTGAAGGTAATCCTTTAACTGTACTCTATGATTCAGGAGCAACACATTCTTTCATTGCATGTGATTGTGTTGAACGTTTGGGTTTATTTGTGATTGAATTGCCATATGATTTGAGTGTTGCTACTCCTACCGATAAGCCTGTAATTACATCAACAGTATGCCTGAATTGTCTGTCGTGTTAGGGATAGAATCTTTTATGTGGATTTGATCTGTTTGCCTCTTTCCAAGATTAATGTAATCTTGGGAATGGATTGGTTGTCTTCTAATCATATCCTAATTGATTGTTCGAATAAAACATTAGTATTTCCCGAGGCTAAGGATTCTAGATTCCTAACGGCTACTCAAGTGGAAGCTTGTCCGAAAGAAGGAGATCGTGGGTATTTATTATTATCTTCTTTGGAAGTGCAATGCGAAGATGCTTTGAAGGATATTTATGTGGTCAACGAATTTCCAGTGTTTCGAAGATATACCCGGACTACCACCGAAAGGGAAATCGAGTTTGCCATTGATCTTGTACACGGAGTGGACCGATATCTATAGCGCCCTATCGGATGTCGCCGGTAGAATTAGCCGAACCGAAGAAAACGGTGGAAGATTTATTGGAGAAGAAATTTGTAAGACCAAGTGTGTCACCTTGGGGAGCTCCGATTTTATTGGTTAAGAAGAAGGATGGGACTTCTCGTCTATGTGTAGACTATCAACAATTGAACAAAATTACGATTAAGAATAAATATCCACTTCCAAGGATAGATGATCTAATGGATCAGTTGCGAGGAGCCGCGATATTTTCCAAGATTGATCTACGTTCGGGTATCACCGAGATACGTGTGAAAGCAGATGATATTCCCAAGACTGCATTTCGGACGCGCTATGGGCATTACGAATATCTTGTGATGCCATTCGGTGTAACAAATGCACCAGCCATATTCATGGACTTCATGAATAGAATTTTTCGTTCATACTTGGACAAGTTCGTTGTTGTCTTTATTGATGACATCTTGATCTATTCTCAAAGTCAGGAGGAACATGCTGAACATCTCAGGGTGGTTCTTGATTTTAAAGGAGAATAAGTTATATGCCAAGTTATCCAAATGTGAATTTTGGTTGAGTGAAGTGCAATTTTTGGGACACGTAATATCGAAGGATGGAATTGAGGTTGATGCTTCCAAGGTGGAGACAGTTTTGGAGTGGGAAAGACCAAAGACTGTAACTGAAATCCGTAGTTTTGTCGGATTAGCTGGTTACTATAGACGGTTCATTGAGGGGTTTTCAAAGATTGTAGGACCTCTTACCCAACTTACACGAAAGAATCAACCGTTCGTGTGGACTGATGCATGCGAAGAAAGTTTTCAAGAGTTGAAAAGACGATTGACTACTTCACCGATATTGATTCTACCTGATCCAAACGAACCTTTCGAAGTATATTGTGATGCTTCGTACCAAGGATTGGGTTGTGTACTTATGCAGAATCGTAAAGTGGTGGCTTATGCTTCAAGGCAGTTGAAAAATCATGAGAGGAATTATCCAACTCATGACTTGGAGTTGGCAGCTGTGGTGTTTGCGTTGAAAGTGTGGAGACATTTTCTCTATGGAGCTACGTTCACTGTTTTTAGTGATCATAAAAGTTTAAAATATCTGTTTGATCAGAAAGAGTTAAACATGAGGCAAAGGCGTTGGTTAGAATTTCTGAAAGATTATGACTTTCAATTGCAGTATCATCCCGAAAAAGCGAATGTCGTAGCGGATGCGTTGAGTAGAAAAATACTTAGTGCTTGTTATGATGATCAAAGAGAAGGAGTTGATAGAAGAATTTCGGGATATGCGATTATACGTGAAATTGACGCTTAGGGCAAGATGCGTTTAAATATGATCACCATTTCAAATGATTTGATGGATAGAATTCGTGAAGGACAAAACAAGTGATCGATTTGCAAGAAGCAAAAGAAGCAAAGAGCCAAGGAGCAGTGTTAGAATTTAGCGAAGGTGCTAAGGGAATTCTGAAGTTTCAAGGAAGAGTTTGTGTACCTAATGACCCAGATCTTAGAAGATTGATTCTGGATGAAGCTCACAGGAGTAAGCTGAGTATGCATCCAGGAGCCACAAAGATGTACCAGGATTTAAAACAATTATATTGGTGGCAAGGAATGAAGAAAGATGTTGCAGAGTATGTATCATCCTGTTTAGTTTGTCAGAAGGCTAAGGTGGAACATCAAAGACCTTCGGGAATGTTACAACCTTTGCCTATTCCTGAATGGAAATGGGATGACATAGCAATGGATTTTGTGACGGGACTACCAAAGACTCGGATGGGTCATGATGCCATTTGGGTAATTGTTGATCGGCTTACAAAGTCGGCGCACTTTTTGCCGATTAATATTAAGTACTCAATGGAAAAGTTGGCTCAAGTGTACATCAGTGAAATTGTTAGACTTCATGGTGTACCATCCAGTATCATTTCGGATCGAGATCCGAGATTTACTTCGAGATTTTGGGGTAGTTTGCAAGAAGCGATGGGAACTAAACTACGTCTCAGTTCTGCTTACCATCCACAAACAGATGGTCAATCAGAAAGAACAATTCAATCTCTCGAAGATTTATTGAGAGCTTGTGTATTGGAGCAAACTGGAGGTTGGGATGAATTCTTACCATTGATAGAATTCACATATAATAACAGTTTCCATTCAAGTATAGGGATGGCACCTTATGAGGCATTATATGGGAGACGATGTAGAACACCGTTGTGTTGGTATCAAGACGGTGAGAGTGTTGTGTTAGGACCAGAAATTGTCCAACAGACAACTGAGAAAGTGAAGATGATTCAAGATAAGATGAGAGTGGCCCAAACTCGGCAAAAGAGTTATGCTGATAAAAGGAGAAAATCTCTTGAGTTTGAAGAAGGTGACCATGTATTTTTGCGAGTGACGCCTATGACGGGTGTTGGACGAGTGCTTAAGTCTAAGAAGCTCACTCCAAAGTTTATCGGACCATATCAGATTTTACGTCGGGTAGGTCCGGTGGCATATCAGATTGCGTTACCACTTTTTCTGTCAAATCTTCACAATGTATTTCACGTATCACAACTACGGAAATATATATCTGATCCTACTCATGTTATCAAGCCAGACACAATACAGCTGAAGGAAAATTTAACCTATGAAACTTTTCCAATAAAGATTGAGGATCGAAAGACAAAGCAACTTCGAGGTAAGGAAATTTCATTGGTTAAAATTATTTGGAATGATGTAAGCGGGGAAGCTACATGGGAACTAGAAGAAAAGATAAAAGAACAATATCCCTATTTATTCTGAGGATGTGAAATCAAGTTCATCAAGTTTCGAGGACGAAACTTTTGTAGAGGGGGAGAGTTGTAACACCCCAAACTTCCTATGTATTAAACAATAATTTGACAGTTGATGTAATTCTCTTGTTTAGTGATTTCTCGTGTCTTGTAAAGCTATTTTGAATATTCTCGTCTACGCATATTTGATCGTTTTGAGTAATTTGCTCCGTGTCAAGAAAATAATAATTTTTTGGTAGGAAAAATCTACGTAAATTAATTTTTACTTGTTTAGTCTTAATTAATTTACGTAATCGATTTGATATTTGTGAGTTTTGTAATTTTTATGATTTTATGTGTGATTTTAGAATTTTTATTGTTTGTGGGCCCCACGAGGTATACGTGGGCCAGTGTGGGTCCCATAAAATGAAAAATTTTTCTACGTGTAGAAAAATTTGTACTCATTTAGACGGAGACAGGGGATCTTACTAAACCCGAATCCAGGAAACTTGAGTTTTAGAAAATTTCCTTTATTGTATTTTATCTTGTATTTAATTATCGACGATAAAAATACGGTAATTATACTTTTGTGAGGTTATAATGGATAAAAATAAAATTCTATATTATTAAAATATTATTAAGATAACATTAGTGGTTTGGATATCCACTATTAATTCAATTACTGATTAGACATTCGGTCTTGATTTAATTAACGGTGGAGATTTGATCTTAAAAGTAAATAGGATCAATTATAACCGTTGGATTGAAATTAAATCAAGGGTAGGGATTTAATCTTTTAAATGGCTATGACCATTATCAACCCTTGGATGTAAATTTAATCAATGGTGGAAAATGGATCATTAATGACCATTGGATTTGGATTTAGATCAATGGTGGAGATTTAGTCATCAAAAATGATTACAACCATTTTGGACCCTTGGATGTAAAGTTTGAAGGTGTAATCTTGACCCTTCATTTTTGGAGACACATCTAAGGGATGGGGTTTAAAGTGAAGTGATCCAATGGTCCATAAGAAGTCTTCTACCTAGACTACTTTTAATTAATACCTATTTTACCTATAATGCTTTAAATTAATAACTAAAATGACTAAAAACAAAAATGGATATTAATTTGTCATATTTTGAATGCATGAAGAGGGGGGGGACGGTTTGGAGAGCAAGGATGAAGGGAGACCAAGATAGAATAGGCTTTTTAGGCCAAAGAAAAAGGATAGAAAAGGTTAAGGAAACTTGCCAAGTGTTAAGACAAAATACTATTGATCATAAATGCTATGTTTTCTTCAAATTCCACTTTGTGTTTCTCTAAGGCAATGCTACGGCAATGCCAATTTGAAGACCACTCCATATTTCATTTATCACCTCTTCACTTTATCATTTCAACTTCAAAGAAACCAAACCAAGAAAAACTCCATTTCTCTCCTAAAAACATACCATTCGCCAAGCACTCCAAGCACCTCTTCCATCACTTTTTAATTTCATACAACCTAGTTTCTTGAATCCTTTCATCATTCTAAGAACCTTTGTAGTTCACACCAAGTTCTAATTCTTCCATTTTGAAGGACTTTTACCAAGATCAAGTTCTAGAGCTTTTGTTGGTGAAGTGTAAGAAAACTTCATTTATTCTTTTCTTTTTCATGTTCTAAACCATGTTTGATCCATGGTTCTTCTTGTTCAAGCTTGATATACTAATTTTCTTGTATTTGTTTCATGTTTAAGAACTTGTATTGGTGGAGATCTTGCTCCAAAGACAAAGCAACAAGCTCTTTGGTGGTTCTTCAAGAGGTAAAAGGAGATTCATCTCACCAACCAAGCATGGTGGTGAGGAAGGTTTTATATTTGATGGATGGTGAATCCATGTGAGGATTCCTATCCATGGTCATGTAATAATTTGTGTGTGTGTTATGTGTTTTAAATTATTTTTGCCTATGCTTGATATGTTTGATATGCTTTGCATGATTTACTTGTGTATGCATGCTTAGTATAATTTTTATTTGTTTAGATGGTATGCTTAAAATATGCATGATGATATATGTTGAATATATTATGATGGAAGCATGATGATATATGTTGAAATAAACAAAATTTTGGCTCCAAAGGCCATGGAGGAGGTCACGGTTTTGAGCTTCCAAGTTTAGGGTTTTTATTGAAATTTTTCAAGAACAATGAAGTTGATTTTTAGTCCTTGAACTAAATAAATTTCAGCCAAGACACCAATTAAATTAGTGTTCACAAAAATGATATTTTCATAAATGGTAAAATTGAAAGATTAGAGAAGTAAAGAAAATAAACAAGAGGGTTTGTTTTCTAAAATGAGTGTACATGGTTTTTAAGTAGTATTTTCATGAATTTATTTTGTGTAGAAACAAGAATGAAATTTGTTTAAGTTAGAAGAAAAATATTTCATGGTTCCAATGACCATCTATAAGGTTTTGATAATTTAGAAAAAAAAATGTTTTGATGCAAAAAATATAAGAATTTTCAAATAAGGATTTTGGAAAGGAATTTAAGTGTTGAACTTTAAATTATCTTAAGAAGAATTAATTTTTTAGAAATGATTTAGAAATATAAAAGGAAACGTTGTAACTTAAAATTTCTAACGTAGAATTTAAGTATTGGGTTTTGAAAAATGTTAGGAAATTTAAATAGTAATTAAATCAATTAAATATGATTTGGTAAGATTAAATCAATAAAAAGTGATTTTTAGAAAATATAGTACGGAAGGGATTTTTGATTTAGAATAGAAAGAGAATAACGTAAGAAATTATATTTTTATGGGAAATGTTCAAAATAATATTTTTAAAGTTAAGAAATATTTTGTGAAGGGTGAAAATGGTGAAAAACGATTTACGTAACTCAAAAACGTAATTTTTAAGTTACGCGATTTAAAAAAAAAACGTTAAACTATTCCTACGCGATTTGTAACGCGTTTAAATATTTTACACGATCTAAATATTGTGGAAACATTGCTATACATTTTAAAAATAAAAGATCATTTTTACGCAATTTAGAATACAAAAGTAGAAAATAGTTTTGCGATTTTTAAACATAACGAGAAAATGTTACAAATCATTATGTACGTAAAAACGTAACAAAAATATTTTGCGAATGAGAAAAACACAGTAATGTGATTTAACTGTTAATTATACAGTAAATCATACAGTTAAAAGTAGTATATGAATACTGTACAAGAAATTGAGAAGTTTGCCTGTAATTGGCATTAATCCATTTTACGAACGAAAAACAGTATCTGAATCTGGAATGAGAAATTATGTGATTTACCTTTGGTTGGTAATTGGTGCATTACACATGCATTGAAAATGGTCCAACGGACTGAATATGGCTAATTGCCTAGGAGAAACGTACACCTCTTGAGTGGGTGCGATATGCGTAGTGTAGGTCACTAGTTGACCTTGGGGGCATCGGGGTGCGGGTTGCTCGCAATGGGCAGTTGGTAGCTCTTCTGCACCGTGAGTTAGACCGATGCAACACACCGATGATCCGGACCGAGACACTATTCTTAATCGAGATCTGACAAAGACTGTCGTGTATGTGCTAGATGTGCAAGATATAATTATAGCACTTGGTCTGAGGCACGAGATACCGGCAGATCTTTTCGATCAATTTCTCCGACTTGAGTATTAGCTCCATGGAGTAGGACATTGAGTCTATGTTCACATGCATGAATTTAACATATACATATGTGGTAGTATTACTGTAATTAATTGTGGTTTGAACAGTGATGATGGCATGATGGTAATTATTTTTACACTATGATGATGCCATAATTGTGATCATGATATGATATTTTTGCATAATATGCTGTCTGTATTATCTCTGTGCTATCATGCTGGTATTGGTGTAGGTGATCTCACCTCTTTGTATGTATATCCGTTTATTGTATTTATATTGGGTGAAGACATTGAGAAAGATACGGTACTAGAAGGAGAAGAGGAATTACTTCTCACATCGGGAACCGCAGAGTTCGACAACATGTCATCGGGGAGCTAGTTTCTTCGGATATGTACGTTTACGTTTCATGGAGGAGCTAGAGAGTGGAGGACAAGTCCAGATGAGCGAGGACTTATTTATGAGGGGTACCGACCGTTAGTATTAGTAGGCTATATCGTGGGGATCCGTTTTTCTCGTGTGACGATCTTTGTTCATGTTGAATTTCCGTTGCATATCAGGCGACATTGGGACACTAGAAATTATGTCCCAACGGAAATCAGCATAGTGTCATCAGCCCGGACACCTGCCCGTAAGGCTAATCGTCACAATGGATTCCTACCTGCTGAGGAACCTGAGGAGGACCCGTCTGAGGGGTCTTCGCTTAGTTAAGCTTGGGCGAGTGTGAACTCTGATATAAGTTATGTCTGTAATTATTTAAGTGTGTTTATTGTTTCAATAAATGGTTTGTAATAAATAAACCTGACAGCACGTGTGAAATATGTATATGATGTAATTTATGTGAGATTGTTGTATCATAGTTTTATTTTCCGCTAAGTTTATTTTATTGTTATTGTTAAAAAAAAAATTTACAACTCATATTTTTATCACAATATCACACTTTATGACTTTTGAGGGTATTTGGGTAATTAAAGTAACATAAATGTGACATCCTACGGTGGGTGTTACATTGAGGAGGAGTGTCTTCCTCTTACCCAAATGAAGAGAACAAAAGAAACACCAAGGAATCTTCTTCTAGATTTTCGGATTTTGAGCTCCACCAAGCCCTAAAAATTTTCAACTTTGTTAAATCAACACCAATGCTTGAAAATAAGCCATGGATGGTCACCAAAGAGACCATGACCATGAAAATGAAGAGAAAGGAAGAGAGGTCTTGAAACTTACCCAAAAAGCTCAAGACTTGAAGCTTGGAGAAAGTGTTGAAGATGATGGATTTTCAAGAAACTCCAAGAAGAAAAAGTGTTTAGAATGATGAGAGGATTTAGGAAATGTATTTAGATGTAAATTTTGTGAAGATTGAGTGGGGAGAGGGAGGGGCTGCCGTAGCAATGGGTAGAGAGAAGGAAGAGAAGAAGAAAAATGGAGAAGAAGAAGAAAGGGTAGAGAGAGAAAGTGTCTTGAGAAATTATGAATTAAAATGTGGTAAATTGATTAAATGAAAGCAAATAATTTCCCCCCCTTTGAGTGGGCTACTGCCGAGCTTGAGAGAGAGAGGAGGGAGAGGAATTTTTGGCTCACTACAAGAAAAGTAAGATTTAGCGACGGATTTAGCGACGGATTTCGTATCCCTGGCTAATATCATAGTTTAGCGATGAAATTTGTGATGGACAATTTTGTTCGTCGAGGGTGTAAATTTTTAATTTTTTAGCTACGGATTAGAGACGGATTTGTCCGTAGCTAAATTTTGCGAGGGATACCCCTCGCTAATCCGTCGCAAAATCTTTGGCGCCTACTCCTTTCGCGCTATGTCATTCCCGCTTTTTTTTTCCTTTTTTTTTTATAAATTTTCTGATATTTTCCTTTTTTTATATAAATTTTCTGATAATAAAAAATAACTTATAAGTTATAAAAATTTTTAAAAAAATTCAATCTAAAACTCTCAAATTTCACCCCAAATCTCCTACGTGCTCTCTCTCTCTCAACCAAACTCAGAAAAAGCTTCATATCCCCAACCCCCATTGTACTCTCTTTCTCCCAAATTCAGAAAAAGCTCATCATATCCACCCAACTCACTCTCAGTCACCGTATCCACTAGCTCACCATAGCCAAAATGGTGTAGCCATTTTGATGTGTGAAAATAGGGTTGATTCTATTTTTTGATCCATTGGTAATGAAGAGGATATTTGGATCATAATCCTCTGACACACACCGCATCGTGCTAAGAAGAAACTGAAGGATCCTATTCCTTCTCCAACCCTGGCAGGGAGGCATATCGCCGATTCAACCGGCGAGTTTCTCTCTCGCTGGCTGTCCCTCCTTGCGGCTTTCCGGCTACGATAAGGAAATCGCAGATTCAGTGAGTACTTTCCCTTCGGGTGAGTCCATTATTTTTCCCTATCATTATTTTCAGAACTTAAACCCTAACACAAGGTTTCTGTCTATAGCATTAACTCAACTTGAATCTTTCGCCATTTTTTTAATCTCGTTGATTTCAAAGTATTTGAGGATGAATATTGTTTATATTGAGGTATATCTGCTTGGGTTAATTGATTTTTGCTGATGAATGGACATGATTTGTGTTGGATTTGGAGTTTGGTAGTTGTGTTTCCCTCTTCTTAAACTGAAGTGTTAGTTCTCTAGGCTATATTTGTTGGGTCTGCATGTGTAGTTGCTCCTTCTTCTTTGTTCTGCTGAAAGTGTTCTATGTTTCTATGGGTTGGTTTTTGTTACAATGTGTTGCAAAAAAAAAAAAAGAATAGGGATTTCAAAAGCGAGTCTATGTTGGTTTGGCTGATTTCAAAAAAAATAGCCTCTGCTCCTATTCATGCACGTCGCCACGACTCAGGTTTGTCTTTCTTTTTCTTTCTTTTTTTCTCTTTTTCACAATATCTCTATCATGTTCTCATAGCAAACCAACCACCAAATCACACAATCTCAACTCAAAATCCGTTGTGACTGTCTCCCTGCAATGTCAAAGCCACCTCTCAAAACTAAATCAAGCCCCTATTTTGAAAATTTGTTTCAGACGTTGTAATGTGTGAAATTTGATTGTTAGGGCTGCTAGTTAAAAATTGGTTTAGTTGAAAATTGGTTTAAGGATTCTCATATTCTAATTTATGTATTTTTGGTTATTGAGAAATTGAGACATTTTCTTTAGAATTTGTAATCAACAGAGGAGTGTTAGTTCCTTTCGTGCCTGCAATGCTTGCTTGGTAATGTCCTATGTTTTCTATGGTCTTGCTTTTCTTATGAATGATGTTGTATGTGTTTGTCTCATCGCTTCTTAGCTGTTTGGTGGTATTACACTTTTTATACGGATTATTATGGCTCTGTGACAAACCAAATTGATTATCTCTCTATGCCTCTGTTTTGTTTGTAGGCAGATATAACCAATAAGCATTGGATAGTCATTTTTCTTGAATGAAACTTTTAGTCCTCTCAACTTTGAATATCATATTTATTCTTTTGAATTTTCAATACAAACTTCTGGTTTTGATATGAGATGAAGAGTTTCTTTAAATTATGTCTCTCTCTTTTTCTTTTTTTGGAATTACCAGCTTTGTCAGCTAGTGCAAGCTGTACAAAAGTTAATTTTTTTTGGTGGACAACTGCACAAAAGTTAAAACCACAGCTGCCTAACTCTCTCGGCATTTTGTTCAATAAGATCTGTTTGTATTTGCCAATAGCTGATGAGGAAAGCTATATGAACTTTTGTTTTCTTGTCCTTTATTCTTGGAAAAGATGATAAATCTGTTTCACTTGTATGTACAAAAAAAAAATTCTGTTTCAAGTGGGCTGGGACCCTGAGTAGATTCAAGTGTTGCTGTGTCTTGGAAAGAATGCCCCTACGCTACTAGGGACCCTTTTGGTTTTGTGCCAATTATATTAGAAGGGAGAGCTGGCTTGGTCCTCCACTAAATTATTGTGACCCTCTGAATTGGGGAAGGAAGTTAGTAGAGTTTAGTGGTGTGAAATAGTGAGAGTTGATTATTACTATTAATACTATTACTACTACTATTTACTTACTAGTTGATTGATCACAGCTAGAGCAAGTGAATGGATTGGATGGTTTCTGAAACATTTGCTTTATAATTTGGTTCTCTCTATGAATTCTTCTTTTGGCTACTTTAATTATTCCTTTCTTGAGCAAAAATGCTTTATACAGAAATCCTTTCATACTTGGGCTTTCTTAATGTACTCAGTTTTTCTATAATTTATTGTCCTTTAAGTATTTGATCATCTCTGGCATCAAAAATTGTTGGTACACTTTGATTTCCTAGATTTTATTGTGACCAAACATGTCTTGCTCATGCTGCCACCCAAGTTAAGGTTGGAGAATCTTTAGATAACCTGGAATTTATTTCCCAGCTTCAATACTACATTGTGCAATTTATTTCCATCCAGTATTCGATTTACATAGCTTTGCTGGATAAGTTCTTGACTGATATCACTTGCATACAAGTTGCATTTGTAGTTGGTTCAATTTTTGGGATTTGGCAAATCTGCATAAGCAATTGAAGGCAACCCAAAGATTTGATTTTGTTATCCAACTCGAAAGGCAAAAATGAAATATGAAATATTAGCATACACCAATAATTAGTGGTTGCTTGGTGCTAACAAGAAACAGTTCCAAATCTTGGTATCAATTGTTTGTAACAAAGATGCAATTCGTGCTACAGTTGGCTTTAATGCTCTAGGGGAATGTTATTTTGTTCATGTTGAGAGACCATGTGTCATAAATTGTTTGTTAAGGGCTTGTTGAACCTGCAAATGTAATACAATGACTAAAAGGAACAAAACTACCATTGTGTTATTTTCATGTGAAAATAGAAACTGCATAAATTCCACTATATTAAATGGAAAAGATCTTTTTTGTTGCATTATGGCAAGAGTAGTCATTACTCGTGGGATTCAGCAAAGTTCCTGTCTTTATTCAGCAAAGATCTTTGAGTGGTTTGATTCTCAAGTATCCAGTTTTGAATATTAGGTTGAAAAAGATCATAAATGTGAAAGCTGTGAAATTCGTGTTTGGAATATTTGGTGGATTTCGATTCTTTTTACGTGGATTTCTCTTAATTTTCTTATATGTCTTTTTGAAAGGGTGTTATTAGAACGAGTTTAACTTGTGCTTTTCTTATATGCCTTTTTGGTGGTTTTCTTATAGCATTATAAATAAATATCCATAGCAGCTATTGTTTATTAGAAAACTTACTGTGATAGCACAGAAGAACAAATTCCTCATCATAGTGCATCTCCATAGTAGCCTAAATATATAAATAAATATCTCAAAATAAGTCATGAAGAAGTAGACAGATAGTTAGAACCAGATATATAGATGAAACAAAACACTTACAACAATAGCAGAAAAAACATATTCCTCATCAGAATCCTTCTCAATAGCATCATATATATAATATTCACATTTTACTTATTACAATCTTGTTCCCTCTTTGAAACTCTATTTGTCTACCATCCATATAACTCTGCCATAAGTAGAACTCAACTTAAGGTGAACAAGCACAGGTGAAAGTTCATATCCTTATACACATTGATTTGATCCTTCATGCTTATACTCTTGTTCTTTTATTTTTGGTTTTTGTTAGAATAGCAAGTGATTTGGAAAATTCTTCCCATTAAATTCACTAAGAATAGAATCATATTTATCTATGTTCCAATGTTATTTGAAAACTGAATTTTACTTCTGATTTTAATCAATACATACTTACATAGTGTTCCAAAAGATCTTTAAAATTACTGTTGTTTGGGATATAACTCATGCAGTTGTTTGGGATAATTTTCGTTCATTGAAAAGGTTTGTATCCTTACATAATTACTGTTGACACTATTTATTGTAATTATCAATAACAGTTTGTTGAAAATTTTAGCTATCATAATTAGTTGAGAGGTTGAGGTTGATGCAGTATCTATAATTGAATTGAATTCATTTGGTGAACATAACATGAGAAACAGACAAGCATCTGCTTATATTTTCAAAAAACTAAATACCTGAAAAAGCAAATTACTATTGCCTTAGCCTTAGAGTGACCCACAGTCACCACCACTCACCACTCAATAGAGAGGAGTAAGGGACCACACAAACACAAAGAGATAGATAGAGATTCAAAGTAATTAAAAGGGCTTGTTTGGAAGAGAAACCCACCCTTCCTCCGCCTTGAGTACCCGCACCTCACGTGTAGACTGTAGAAAGAGAGAATCACGTCAGGGGCATAACCTCCCTGTTGTAATAGACTTGTAGTAATTAACAAGTCTGTACTATTTCATTCTCTTATTACTTTTCATTGTCTTTTTTTAATATTTTTTCTTATTTTTAAATAATTAAAAAATACTCTACATTTTATATTAAATATTCTATTTTTTATAAAAAAATATTTTGAAAATTCTCAAAAGTAATTGTTAATGAAATTAAATATTTTTTTATATTTTTAAGATAATAAATACTTATATTTTTTATTTAATAATTTTTACTTTTGACTAACAAATTTTCTTAATATATTAGAAACTGAAAAAAAATTAGTGCCAAGTTTTACTTTACTTGTTAGTGTTTTGATTGGTTTAGATACTTTATATGATGCTAAGTTTTTTTTTTTAATATAGGTGGAGAAGATGGGTGTTCAGCCCACTGCACCAAAGTTGTTCATGTTGACCCACCACTCGAAAAAGAAAGATGATTGGTGTGACTTGAAATCAAAATCTGTTGCGGTATATGTACCCATCCTTTTGTTAGATTCCTTTCCATTTCGTTATTCTTATATCTAGATATGAATAGATTATGGATTGTGAAAGTACAATACATAAGTCAAATGATGAAATCAAAAAGCAAAGTGGTTATACAGATTTCCAAAGATCTGCAATGTTTAAATATTGGGATTCTCTTACTTGATATTATCCATAAGACCAAAACATTGTCTTGAATCTTATCTTGCCTTTAGTTTTGTAATTTATCATTGTTTTAAATCAATTGGTGCTGGCAGATGCAAGCATGGTGCTACTGTTACCCACTCACAATTTGGTTAATATTCATTTTCAGATAAATGAAACCCTTGGGAGCTTTTCAAGTTTTTATATATGCTTTAAGAGTAATTTTTGCGAAATTACTATATATAGTTAGTAGCTCACTAAGAACTGTGGGAGGAAACTAAATATCTTAAGTTCAGGAATGGAAATTCTATATACAATACTCATATTGAATACCAAACTTCTAAGTTCCCCATTTAACACTCAAAATAAAGTGCTGCTAAAAACTTTTTAATGCCTTGTTGAGATCAAACTCAACCTTTTTACTGTCAACCCTATTGACCCACCAAAGTTGTTCATGTTGACCCACCACTTCTAAACATGATGGCATGGCTAATACTGATACTGACATTCTTTGTGTGCTTCTGAATTTGATTTCAAAATCCTTGTAAATGCCATTATTACTTATTCTAAGTGTACCACTATACCTGCCACTAGTTAAAACAAATCAGGGAATGATCATGTATGTATTAGGTAATATGAGGCTTGAGTATATCATGTTATTTAGGGAGACATTTAATTTGTTCTTAACTTTTTTTAAATATCCATACTTCATCAAAATTATTTGTTATTATAAGTTACTATAAGTTTTTTTTTTATTTGTTAACCTTCACATTATAAATAATGATTTTTTAAACCTTTATATTATATTTTTTTTTCTTATTTCTTCCTCTCTTTGCTCTGTTGATAGTGATTTGGGGTCCATAAGTACATAACTGTGAAACTTCCGATTAGGTACTTTTGGGTCACATTTTGTCTTGAATAACTTAATAGTGGAAGCAAGAGCTTCTTCAAAGGCTTTAGTACAGTTCCTACTAGATTCTTCACAACAAACGAACTGTAACAAATTAAATGAGGTTGTTGTTATGTGACTCAGGAGGTTGCAATGCAATAGGGTTCCCAGAATAGAAAAGACCTTCTAGAATCCTTGCAACTCCTCAAATTGTGAACCAAGTAATCACCATTCTTCCCTCTCAGAACCAGCAATTGTTGTTGAACATTATTAGAGATTTGTTTCATGTCCCCAGAGACAATGAGCTTGCTACTATTGTTCTTCAAAGATGAGTTGTTGTTTTGTTGATGGGAAAGTATATTACAGATCTCCCTGAGTTATGTAATTATATCCTCTTTCAAATGATTAGTGTCATCTAGTTGTAAAGTATTTGTTATTTGTTATCAAGTGCTTTGTAAGAAAATTGGGTACCACTATGAAGCCATTTGTTGTGTTGAAAAATCAATTGCGCTTAGGTAAGCACTGTCTCTTATTCTAGATTAAGAAATGACTGTACAAGATTTTGTTGTTTGTTTCATGCATATAATCAAGTGATGAACTTGTATTTAATCAATTATTTTTCAAGAAGGATGAGAATTATTAGAGATTTTTGTCAAGATTTATACTTCCAATAGGCTAATGGCAGATTCATTGTTTTCTTGTTTCTTCTTTTCCCTATTATAAGAATATTGTTTTCTTTGGCAATTAGTTATGTAGGATAGATTGCTTGTAAACAATTTTCTTTTAGAAAGTCTTCAGTGCATTAAGAAATCAGATTGATTGTAATGTCTTTATTTCTCTCTCTCTATGAGTAACTTAATTTTTATGCATGAACTAATTCTTATATCATATTTTCAGGAAAATTATAAAGTACTTAAAAAGAGAAAACTCCAAGAGCATGTTGGTGACACATCTAATGAAAACAATGATGGGGTGGAAGATGACATAATAGAAAGTGACACATTTGAGAGGACTGAAGATGATATAAGAGCAGAACATGACTTAGATAATCAAGAAGAGCTGTCACTTTGGGTTGAAGCTGTTGGTGGGCCAAAGAAAGGCAGAATTTATGGCCTAGGATCTCAATCATCTGTGGTTTGCCCACTAAATTTTAAAGTTGGTACTTCTAATGCTTCCACACATTATTATTCTAACACACCTGGGTTTGAAGAAGCTGTTCAACGTGAGATTGAGAAAAGGCTGGGAGATGTGAGAGCAGTGGTTCAAGAGGTGGTACAACAGGAAGTGCAAACTGCCGTTAGGTTACTTTCAAGTACTTTTCAGAGAGAGAATCTTACACAAGCATCACCAAATGGTCTTAGTTCATCTACCCCATGAATATAATTTATGCATAGACAGTTTTAGACTTAACTTTTTTACTTAGGAAAATACAACTTGTGTAGGTCTATGTATATCATTTTGTATCACGTTGGCAGTATCTTTTGATATAATGTAGATAGTTTCAAACTACTTGGAACGATATTTTGGGCTATGTTAATATATATTTGATGTTATGCAAGTAATTATGGATACTATTTTATGTTTCTTAGTATTTTATTGTATTCAATTTTATGAGAAAATAAACAGGGGTTACATGTTCTATATTTAAAAAAAAAACAGGTTTTTGCTCATTAGCGATGGATTAGTCCCTTGCATTTCCCTTGCTAAAATGCAATTTGGAATTGGTTACGTGGTACACATTTAGCGACGGATTTGCGTGGGTATATCCGTTGCTAATTTAGCGACGGATTTTGCGTAGGAAATTTCCGTTGCTAATTTAGCGACGGATTTTGCGTGGGAATATCCGTTGCTAATTTAGCGACGTTTTTTGCGTGGGTATATCCGTCGCTAAATTAGCGACGTTTTTTGCGTGGGTATATCCGTCGCTAAATTAGCGACGTATTTGCGTGGGTATATCCGTTGCTAATTTAGCGATGGGACTCATTCCGTCGCTAAATTTTAGCGTGGAGCAAATTAGCAATGGATTTAGCGACGAACGTAATCCGTCGCTAAACTTAAGTTAGCGACGGATTTTTTAATTTAGCTACGGATTTGTCCGTAGCTAAATATTGATTTTCTTGTAGTGGCTTCCCTTGGAAGCTAAGGGCATTTGAGTCATTATTTAGTCAAAGCTTCTCAAAGAAGCTTTGATTATTTAATATTAAATTTGAATTAAAGTGGATTGATTAGACATAAAGTGGATTTCATTTGGATAATGTGATAGGATTTTTATTACACACTATTATCCAATGGATAATAGTTACAGTTGACAGAAGTCAGTATTTAATTAATCTGACAGATAAATTTTTCACAGTATTGATTTGTTTTATCTGTTAAGATTTTTCGAAAAACGTGAAATCTCGTAAACTGTGTCAAGGCTCGGATTTAGTAAGATCCCTCGTCGACATGTCCATAGTCCAAGGTTCGCAGAGAAAACATCGCGTTTCTCCGGTTCTATTCAGTGCGCACGCAAAATGAGGAATATACTAAAATATTTGACATTTCTGGAAAATTCCCAGAAAATTCTCAAAAATTGAAAATATTATAAAATGACCATTCGTCATATAATTTTCTAATTTTTGAAGCATTACAGTCGTTTTCCCGACTCCGCTCAATATTCACGCAAAACGAGAAATATATTAAGATATTCATCGTTTCCGAAAAATTCCAGAAAAATTCATATAAATCACAAATATTAGAAAATGACTATTTGTGGTGAAATAACTAATTTTCAGAGCGTTACACTGACCTCAACAATTCTCAGCTCAGTGTGCACGTAAAACGAGAAATATATTAAAATATTCATCGTTTCCAAAAAATTCCAGAAAAATTCCTAAAAATCAAGAATAATAT
The DNA here is from genome assembly GCA_029884605.1 of Ormosia emarginata. Classification (NCBI taxonomy): domain Eukaryota; kingdom Viridiplantae; phylum Streptophyta; class Magnoliopsida; order Fabales; family Fabaceae; genus Ormosia; species Ormosia emarginata. Next base: position 18,414,276 of record JAQQTP010000079.1, read on the forward strand.
AAAATGATCATTTAGACTTAAACAAATATTTTTCGGGATGTTACAATGAAACCGTACACTTACGGATTTCACGTACCATGTTTTTGGCGTCGTTGCCGGGGACTGTGTTTTTCTTGAATATCAGTTTAATTTTTAATTTAATTATTTTAAACATTTTTCTTATTTAATTTAATTATTTTTTTGGTTTTCTCTTTGACTCTCTGTGGGTAATTTCTCTTGTTTATGCGAAGTACTAGATGTTCCGAGACTCTTATTGAAGTCGATCTTGAAATTGAAAGAACTTTTCATAGAAGGAGAAGACAACAAAGGCAAAGAGCAAGAGGAATATTTGAACCAACATGTATCATGACTGAACCTATAGATAATAGACCGCTAAAAGAGTATGCAACCCCTAATGCTCGAGGTTTGCGATCTGGAATTACTCGGCCAGCCATTGAAGCTGGACACTTCACCATACCAACTGCTTTACTCTCTATGATAAGGCAGAACCAGTTTGGAGGATTGCCATCAGAGGACCTGAATGATCATGTGGATATGTTCTTGGAGTTCTGTGAGACCCTCAAGATTGAAGGCGCCTCTGTCGATGCTATTTGCCTCTGCCTATTTCCATTATCACTGAGAGATAGAGCTAGAGCTTGGTTGAAGTCTATGCCCACTGATACAATCACTAATTGGGACCAATTGGAGCAAACTTTCTTAGACAAATTCTTCCCACTTTCTAAGACTGCTCATCTTAGGACCCAAATCACAAGCTTCATTCAGAATGATGGAGAGTCATTGTCAGAAGCTTGGGACAGATATAAGGCTTTGCTGGAAGCCTGCCCACATCATGGGTTAGAAAAATGATTGATCGTCCACACTTTCTATCATGGTCTAGAATATTCTTTGAAGGTGTCTCTTGACTCCACAGCTGGTGGAGCTTTAACGAACAGAAGGCTAACAGAAACTTATGAGATCATTGAGAGTGTTGCTACAAATCATCACCAATGGGCAAATGAAAGAGATAATTGTAACATCCCGAAAATTAATAATTTCATGACAAATAATCATTTTATAATATTTGTAATTTTTGAAAAAAAAATTGGATTTTTCTGAGAACGTGAAATATTTTAATATTATTTTTCGTTTTACGTGTAAACTGAGCAGGCCCGAGAAAATGAGATATTTTTCCCTAGAATCTCGATCTATGGAAACGTTGACGGGGGATCTTACTAAACCCGAGGCTGGGCATGCATTACGAGATTTCACATTTTTCAAAAAAAAATTATTTGACAGAGCGATAAATCGCTGTGTAATTTTTATCCGCTGGATAATTAATACTGACTTCTGTCAACTGTAACAATTGTCCACTAGATAATAACATGTATTAGAAATGCTATCACCTTATCCTAATGCAATCCACTTTATGTCCAATCAAATCAACTTTAATTCAAATTTGGTGTACTTTCTTCAAAGCTTCTTTAAGAAGCTTTGACCACAAATGACCAAGCTACCCTTAGCTTGTTGGGGAAGCCAAAAATCTTCCCCCTTTGCCCTCTCAATGCCGCGGCTAAGCTAGCTCAAGGGAGGCAAAAATTTCCTCCACACTTAATGTATCATCACCTAAAATATCTCATTTCCTACCATCACTTTCTCTCTCTAGCTTTTCACCTCCATTTTCTCTCCACCTTCTCTCGTCTTCTCCCTTCTTCACTACGAAAATTCAGCCACCATTACCAACCATTTCTCTTCACTTTTCTCTTCATAAACACCACTTCTACACTCCTCTTAACCTCCTCTACAACTTCTATTTGAAGGGTTTTCTTCAAAAACCAACTTTTCCTCCATTGTCATCCAAGACAAAGCTTCAAGCTTTAATGTAAAGTTCTCTTTTTTCTTCCTCTTTCTCTTCATTTCCGTGCTCTAGGGTCTCATTTGAGACTAAAGATCTATTCTTTACCATGTTTAATGTTGGTTCTTGATGATTGAGATTTTAGGGTTCTTGGAGACCCCAAAACCGAAATCACCATGGAGGAAGTAGGAGTCCATTTTCGTGTTCTTCCTTTAGGTAAGAGGGAGATTACTCACTTCAACCATTATTGGTGGTGAGGAGACTTTGTGTGCTTGTTGATGGAAAATCCATCTTTGTATGCTCACTTTACTTAGTGATTTTGCATGTTTATATGTTCTTGAATGTGATTAATGCTTGAATGGTGATCTTGAATGTGTTGGATGTGTTGAAAATGCTTGATCATGTTAGGGTTGCTAAATGGAAAATTTGGAGTTTCCTACCCTAACATAGTGCCATGGTTTTGAGTGGAATTTTGGGATAAAAATTGGTTTTTGTACACAAAGAAATAAAGCTTATGTGATTTAATGTTGAATGATAATATTGAAAGTAATGAATGGAAAATTTTAAAGGGTTTAATACCCTAAAGGAAGGCCGTGGTTTTGGCTTGAAAACATGAGGGATTGAATTGATTTTGGTGAATTAAAATTTGAGCGAATTGATATCAAGAGACTATTGCATAAAAAGGAATTAAATTGGAACTTTGAAGACTTAAGGGGCCACGGTTTTGACCCAAAATAATAAAAGTTTGGACTAAATTAGTGAGTAATAACACTCATGTAATTGGACATTAAAGAATTGATGATCATAATGGAATTGATTATGAAATAAAATTTAGGTTTTTCTAAACACCATGGAAGTCACGGTTTTGATAAGAACTTTGGCATGTAAACTTGAATTGGTATTAAATGATTAATACATAAAATGGAAGGAAATTGGAGCCTTGAAGGCCTCGAGAGGCCACAGTTTTAGAGTAAAAATTTGATACAAGTGATGCCTTGGTGCATCTTTGGAGATTAGGGATTTAGGGAGATGCATAATCCATAATGAAGTGGAAGAATTTAATTGAATGATGGCACTTGAGAAAGCCACGGTTTTGAAGGGTAACTTACCATAAAATTTTCATAATTGACCAAAAGTTTAAGACTTTAAAAATATGAATCCAAGATATGAACTTGTGAAAATTGATGAGCTATATGTGAATACATATTAATATTGAGAATTTATTCTATGTTGTTGAGAGTCCCTATGTAGGGTTATGTACTTGTTGATTTAGTACTTGATGAGATATGATATGTTGGTGATAAGAAATGATGATATGCCATTGAGGCAATGTTTTTTATAAATGTATTATTGATATGATATGTTGATATTGAGGAATGCTCATGTGCCATTGAGGTAATGCATATGAAAAATGTATCATTGATATGATGTATTGACATTGAGAATGACTATATACTGTTGTGGTATTGTATATGATAAATGTATCATTGATAAACATACATGATTGGATATTGAGTCGTCATGCATATGTGTTGTCCATTGGACATATTTGAGAAAGGCGGTGTATGCCTAGGAGTTTGAATAACACCTATATGTGGGTGCGAATAGACTAAGTGTAGGGTCATAGTGGCTGGCCTTGGGGGCGTCGGGGTGCGGGTGCCTCATCATGGACAGTTAAGAGCTCCTCTGTACCGTGGGGTAGACCGATGCAAACACACCAATGATTCGGACTGCGACGCTGTCCTATATCACGATCAATTGTTGAGGTGCCATGTATAAGCCATTATTGCGCAAATATTTTTATGAGATGAGCACACTATTTTTAAGGCTAACGATATACTGGCATTACTCCTTGATCATTCACTCCGAAACGTTGATGTCTAGCTCCATGGAGTAGGATTTTTGGTACCATGATACATTATGCACTGTTCATTGTCGGTCTCATAATTTGTTGAGCATGAACACTTGTGTATGTGAAAGTAACTGTTTTATTTCTATAATGATTTTCTAATTGTTGTGCTGATTACTGGGGATATTGTTGTAATCTGCCCGTTATAATTAATTCTTACTATTACTTATTGCTGTTCTGCTTTTACTATGAATTTTAATGTTTCTGTTAATGAATATATGAATTGTGTTTCTATGTGGGCGCTCTGTGCCGCGTTGTTTTCTTACTGCCGTAATGGTAATGAAAGATGGTGTCTCACCTCTTTCCTATGTTCCTGTATTTCTATTTTATATTTATAATTGATAAAAGTTCGTGAGGAAGATGAGGAGGGACCACACCTTTGTTGATTGGATTGGGCGTCTACACAAGATTTCTTCGGTTACTTACAAATGCAACTTCATGGAGGCATTGATGCCTGTCGTGTCGACTGGGACACCGAGTGTCATCTATATATGGGGTTACGACTTTGTCTGCTAGTAGTACCCATCCATGGGTTACTACTTTTCCCCTTTAATGTTTTTGTACCCGTTATCTTTCATTTTAAATGTGTAAATACTATATTTTGTATTATTAGTACCTTGTGTTAAGAACGAATATAGTATATATAGAATATGTTTCTTCCTTCAGTGGTTGTGTAATAAATGGTTGAATAATATATATGCATCATTCGGGGCTCCCATTTTCTATTTATGCATAATGCAAAATAATTATTTTTGATAATTACTATTTATGTGGCTGTGACACGTCTGGGTTTAGTAACTGTGGTGTAATGACGATTGTACTACGGTTACTATATCTAGGTGCGTTACAGTAATAACACGAGAAAACTCTCGGGAAGTAAGTTTGAGGTAGACGGTGTTGATTTAATTATGTCAAAATTTGATTCTTTGAATAAGCATTTTGACAGACTTGAAAAAGCTAATGTTAATGTCGTAGGTGCTTCTAACATTTTTTTGTGAGATTTGTGGAGCATAGGGACACATGAGTGTCGAATGCCAAGTTGGAATTGGCTCCTCACAAGGTGCACCAGTGCAGTAAGTGGAATCATGCCATAATTTTCATAACTTTAACCAAAAGGGGAGAAATGATCTATATTCTCAAACTTACAACCCCGGTCGGAAGTCACATCCTAACTTCCCCTACCAGAATAGTCAACACCAAGCTGGGCATGGTAGTGATAAACCCTCTTCTGGATTCCAACAGGTACAAAAATCTAGACTTGAGTCTCTTCTTGAGAACTTTGTTGAGAGTCAATGTAAGCAAAATGAGGAGTTTAGGCAACATGGGCAAGTTTTGACTGAGGCAATTAGAGAAACTAGTAGGCACTTCACATAAGTAACATGGTAAGTTTCCTGGTCTACCTGAAATAAATCCTAGTAATGAACACTGTAACGTTGTGAGTTTGAAGGGAATGAGGAAAAAGATGAAGGGAATGAGGAAAAAGAGACTAAGACACAACCCTTAGAAGAGGAGGAAACTAATGAGAAGGTGTCTAGGTATGTATCCCCTGAACCATACCAACCCCCAGTGCCTTTCCCTTAATGATTGGCCAAGGCCAAGCTAGATAGGCAATTTCGGAAGTTCCTAAAGGTCCTTAAGAAATTGTACATTAATGTACACTTCACTGAGGCGTTGTAACAAATGCCTACCTATGCTAAATTTCTTAAGGACATTTTGTCTAATAAGAGAAAATCTAGAGGAATATAAGACAATAGCTTTAACTGAGGAGTGTAGTGCTTTAATTCAAAATAAATTGCCTCCTAAGGTAAAAGATTCAGGTAGCTTCTCTATTCCTTATTTGATTGGTAATACTAGTTTTCATAAAGCTTTGTGTGATTTAGGGGCTAGTGTAAGTCTCATGCCCCTTTATATGTGTAAGAAGTTGGAGATGGGTGAACTAAAATCCACAACTATCTCCCTTCAATTGGCGGATCGGTCTGTCAAATACCCCGTAGGCATCTTGGAGGATGTTCCTATTAGAGTGGGTAAGTTTTTTATACCTGCTGATTTTGTTGTACTTGACATAGAGGCAGATATTCAGATCCCAATCATACTTGGGTGTCTATTCCTCACCACTGGAAGGACAATTATTGATGTCCACGAAGGGAAATTGACTTTGCGATTGAACAATGAGGAAGTAGTTTTTAATGTTTTCAATTCTGAAAAAAATCCTAATTCCTTTAATTCATGTAATCACATAGATGCTACTGATGTTGTTGACTGTGGGATTTAAAGGATGCAAACCCAAGTGCAGGTTGTCTCAAGTAATAAATTTCTCGGGAGTCCGAGGTCGATCCACAGGGAATTGATGAAGAAAAATTAATTGAAGTAAGAAAAGGATTTGTCACAACACCAAAAGTAATAAAATAAGTTCACAAATGAATTTAAGGGCTTGCTTGGGTTAGGAGATCCACTCTTGGTAATAAATTAAAGGTAAGATTATTTCTCTTTATAACTCAATTGAAATCCACATACAACGGAGGTTCCAATCGGAAAATATAACATTCAAAGTTCAATTATATATGCAATCATATTAAGATTCCTTTAATTATCTACCAACATTTGTAAATGAGTTCAAGCATTCACTGTGCCAATCCTATTGTCTACAATAAATCAAGATCTCCATTATACAAAGAAGGTTTCTAAATTAATTGGAAACAAAATACAACACATATAATATCCAATTGATAATATATCATTTAAGCACAAAAAATAGAATAATCTAACCTTATTTCATTACCAAGAGCTTCACTCTTTCACCCAAGCAAGATGAAGATTTAGTTACTCATAGACAAGAAGAAAGAAAGATAGAAGAAGAGAAAGATGAACATAGCTTCAATTTAGAACAAGAGAAAATTACAATAAGGAAAACAATAAACAAGCATAACCTTAACTTGTACAAACTAAGCCTAACACCAAGTGCCCCCAATGGTCAGCCAATGATGCCTTTTATAGAGGATTAGGGATACAAAATAACAAGGGGGCTGATTAGCGGTAGGTGGATTAGTGGATGAATGAGTGGAAAATGCCAAATGGTGAGGATAAGAGTGAAAAATCAATGAGATTTCTTGTCTCCGAAATCATTCATTGCTTAAGTCATTGATTCCGTCATTTATGAGCCAAGTGGTCTTCATGAAAGTTCTAGAAAATTGTCTAAGCTTTCCAATGGCTCTGGAATCACACAAAAATTCGTCCTACAGCCCAAGATATGACCTAATTACTATAGACTATTTAGGCCCAATTTCAGCACCTCTGTTTTGACTTTCAGACCCAATATCACCATCAAGGAGCCCGAACAAAATTTTTTGTTCAACATGAAAGTTTTAGATCTGGGTATTAACTTTCAAATGTCCAAATTTCAGCCCAAGATAATTCTTGCAGCTCGAGTTATGCTCTGATTACTGTATACTGTTCAGGTTTCAGACACAAAACTCGTGTTCTGTCTTCCAGGCCCAATTAGCTCCACTAGATGTCTGATTGAGACTTTGGGCTCTTCATCAAAGTTGTAGAGCTCTCTCTTATCTTTCCTACAAGGTAAAATTCATAATTATCAGACATTTAGAACTCAAGATATGACCAAAATACAGAAACAACATAAGACTAAAATAGTGCTAAAAAAATCTATTAAGTCCAATTTGAGTCCGAACTTACAAAACATAACTAGGCTTAATCAATTAAGTACATGGAGAGTGTAAATGACTAAAAATGAGGATTTATTAATGTATAAAATATATGATCATCAAATTCCCCCACACTTAGCTTTTTGCACTCTTGGGCAAAACACATAAGACCAAAGTTAGGAGACAAAGAAAAATGACACAGACCCAAAAACTAAAGACTCTAAAAGACTCGATGAAGCAAGAAGAGCAACAAGAAATTCAAGGGATCAAAGCATAAATGAGGTAACATTTCTTCACATCTCAAACCAACAAGCAAGGAAACTTCAGTTGAAAAGAATGAATCAAGAATGATAGATCCTCACAGAATTCACTCTCAATCTCTCAAGTGGTTAAAAGGTGAGTATTTCACTCTATTCAACTCATGAACAATTGCACTACCATAAGCTTGCTTATCTTCTACTTCTCCGCTACTCAAAACGCATGCATACAAAAATCAAGAGGACTTTATTCAAGGTTGTAATGGAGTCATGATAGGGGAGAGGGAATAATATGGATCTGAAAAGATAAATACCAAAGAGAATAAAAGAGCATTATGGTACAGTTAGAGTGGAGAAAATGTTTGAGAACATTCATCATAAAGGACAATCACCAATATTTGACTAATGTTTTGTTGAAGATCAATCCCAACTTGGTGAATTGAATTCATTGTTAGGCTTGAACATTCTCTTTTTCTTCCTGTTGTTTCCAAGCATCTACCTTTATTCTGATAATCCTTTGATTGCAACGGTGGTCAATAAATTTTTTTTTTATCATTTTGCACACACACCCCCACACTTGTTCAAGAACAAGGTCAATACTCTCTTATTCCCTAAGGTTAGGTAAAAACATGTTTTTTTTCTTGTTTTTTTTCTTATTATTATTATTATTCTTTTTTGAAGTATGAAATGAGCTTAAAACAAGGAATGAACAAACAAGTTCAAAGGGGTTATACAATGGAAAATATACAAGGATGGCTATTTGGTCAAAGTAGCTATTTCAAAATGCCTCAATCATATTAATGTATGCATGTGAAAATGTAGCCTCAAAAAGAATCAAAACAAGTTCTAGAGTAACAATTCCATGAGTGAAAATCACACAAGAAAGAAGAGAATGGTACAGATATTCAATCCATTCATCAATAGGCTCAAAATCTCACAAGACATATTTCTATCATTTTCTATCCACTAATTCAACATCCATAACCAAGCATGTGAAATTTAACAAAGAAGATAATTTATTCAATCATGCTATGATTCCTGAATTTCAATTGCTTCCAAGGATGTGAGAGTGCATTCGCTTGAATCTTTCAAAGGAAATCAAAAGACAAAAACTTTGTTACTTCCACAAATCAATACTAATTAATTACTACCTAAAAAAACTCCTTACTCTGCCACCAATTAAGATGCATCTCAAGAGTAAAAAATTGTTTCCAAAATTTACTCTTGACTCTGCCATCACTAATTAGTTTTACTACAAATAGGTTTCTGACAGTCATATCACTAAACATACTTCCCAATTTAGATACGTCTCAGAAGTAAAATTACTCCTTACTCTGCCATCATTCATTGGTTTAATAAGTCTATGACAATCATATCATTCTTCCCAAAAAAGAAAAGAAAAAAATTGGTAGTCAATTATCCTTCCCTCCCCCCAACTAGATCACAACATTGTCCTCAATGTTAAAATATAGATGAGTAAATGATAGAAGATATTACCTATTGGAGAAATCTGACAGAAATTTAAACAAAAACAAAGTACGGTAAATAAAATCAAAAGTAAAGAAAAGCTATAAATGAAGTGTCAAATTTGGCTCCTTTTTCATGTTGTTTCCCTCACTGCCTCCTGCTGACCAATCTATCTGAGCTATTGCTGGATCAGGATCAAAGATCAAAGGTAAAGGATTTTTTTTTTGACTTCAAGAAAACCATCAGGGTAAAGAAGTCTAGAAACCCCTGAAGGACCCTGCTCAAAGGATCGTCTGTCCAAAACCAAAATACAGCAAAATCATACAAAGATAAAAGAAATAAAATAGCAAATGATGACATACCTATATGTACAACTTTCATGGCGTATCTTTATACTGCGCGTCATGAGTGCAGTAGTGGCATATCTTTATACTGCGTGTCACCAGTGCAGTAGACACTCACTAATTTTTTTAAGGACCAGCGTGCAAATGTCCACCCGAGTCAATGACGAGTCATCCAAAGGCTGGGGCTCCACAATTAATTAAAGTCATGGTACTCCTTCCGGATCGCCCTTGTTCAAACATTTTTTTTCTCTTTTTTTTCTTTTTTTTTGAATTTTTTTTTGAAAGATGACATGAAGAAGAAGAAGATGATATGTACAGATTGTTGTGGATATGGCTCACATCTGCCTCTGGTTTAACGTCCAGTAACGGCTTAAACGCCTTCTATGAGTCGAGGATAAGCTTCCCATCCAATTTTCTTATAAATTAGCAAACAGGGTCTTTTAGAGTCAGATTCCCAAGACTGTAGCGTTTTTCTTCATCCTTGAAGAGATTCCACAAATTAAGAAGTTCACGATGCACCAATCCACAAGAATGCGTCTCAAGAGTCAATAAGATATCATCTAATGACTCCTTACTCAGTCCATTCTTAATGAAGAAAATTTTATCTTCTCTGTTTGCGGAAATCATCCCTAAAATACGACATCACTTGTTACAATTCCATCGTCCACATTTGTAACAGACTTGTAACCTTTTTGCTCTTCTCCTTTTAGAATATGAACTTCTTCCAAGACCTGGCATGTATGAGTCAAATGAAATTGAAGACTCACCTGCTAGTCGGACCTTTGCTTCAATTATCCAATGTACATTTTCTAGCATACCTTTGTGCATTAACAGTCTCAATCTTTCACATCGAACTTTGTAGATTTTTTTCAGAGCATTTTGAGGGAGAGAAGGAAAATGTTTTCTCAGGTTTGAAAGATGGCATCCATTTTAAGGGAGAAGAAGGATTCAGTTATTTTAGAAAACTGAAAAACAAACCAACTTGAGAGTCACGGACCGTATCCATCACTTAACCAGCAACACAAAGAACTGCAAAAAGAAGGTAACAAAGTTAGAGTGAATTCTATTCATAACAAGGATCAAAAAGAGAGATGAATTCTACCTCATTAACTTGGTTTTCCAGAAATGGTTTGAGCCTTTGTCCATTGACTTTAAACACATTACCATTCCTAGGATTCTCAATATCTATAGCCCCATGAGGTTACACGTGTTTGACAACAAAAGGACCACTCCGCCTAGATCTCAATTTTCCAGGGAATAGGTGCAGGCGAGAATTATAAAGCAGAACTTTTTGACCAATTTCAAAAGATTTTCTCAAAATTGTCTTGTCATGAAAAGCTTTTGTTCTAGCTTTATAAATCTTTGAGTTCTCATATGCATCATTTCTCAATTCCTCAAGTTCATTTAATTGCAATTTGCGTATCTTGCAAGCATCATCAAGATTTAGATTGAAAGCTTTAATGGCCCAAAATGCTTTATGTTCCAATTCTACAAGCAAGTGACAAGGTTTTCCATAGACTAACCGATAAGGTGACATGCCCAAAGATGTTTTGAAAGCAGTACGATAAGCCCAAAGTGCATCGTTTAGTCTTAAAGACTAATCTTTACGATTTGGGTTAACTGTTTTTTCCAAAATTTGTTTAATCTCCCTATTTGCCAATTCAACTTGTCCACTTGTCTGAGGGTGATAAGGGGTGGCAATTTTGTGTGTAATACCATATTTTTTCATTAAAGATTCAAATGGTTTATTGCAAAAATGTGTTCCCCCATCACTTATGATAGCTCGAGGAATTCCAAATCGACACAAGATATTTTTTTAAAAAAATTTGAGAACAGTTTTATGATCATTGTGTCGGCATGGAATCGCCTCAATCCATTTTGAAACATAATCAACTGCCACCAAAATATACACAAATCCAAATGAAGATGGAAATGGACCCATGAAATCAATTCTCCAACAATAAAAAATTTCAATGACAAGGATGGGGTTCAGAGGCATCATGTTTTTTTTTTAAATTGAGCCCAAATTTTGACAATTTTCACAACTTTTGCAAAAAGTATAGCAGTCCTTAAATAAAGTGGGCCAATAAAATCCACACTGCAAGATTTTCGCAGCTGTTTTCTTTGAAGGGAAGTGACCTCCACATGCTTCTGAGTGACAAAATTTAATGACACTACCTACCTTACTGTCGGGCACACATCTCCGAAAGATTGATCAGCACAATATTTGAACAAGTATGGGTCATCCCAATAAAAATTTTTCACCTCTGTCAAAAATTTCCTTCTATCTTGGTGCGTCCATTGAGGCGGCATATTTCCTTCTTGTTCTTCAGTAAGAGACGAGGAAATTACTACTAGAAAGTTTTGCTTTTCTCCCAAAAATATGTACTTCAACCCAGCAGGTAATGGCTTTAGTTCCAGTGTGGGTACTTCTTCATGGGCATTATCATTCATGGGTTTTAGCTCTTCAAATCTTGGTTTCCATCCCTTGTACTCCATTTCCTGTGTACAATCAAGCAAAGAACATATTTCAGAGATATCATCTTTTAATTACATGCCTGAATCCAATGAATTGGCTAAACAAATTTCTAATGGGTCAAAAGAACTCTTTGTTTGAAGATGATCATCTATAATGGCTTCAATTCCTTCAACTTCCTCTTTTTCATCAAGGACTTCCTGTGGTTGCTTGCACATGTTAAAAACATTAAGCTCTAGTGTCATGTTTCCAAATGTTAGCTTCACCACTCCATTTTTGTAATTTATCAAAGCATTAGACGTTGCTAAAAATGGACGGCCTAAAATAACAGGAATTGACTTACAACTATCAACCATAGGTTCAGTATCCAAGACAATAAAATTCACAGGATATATGAATTTATCAACTTGAACCAACACATCTTTCACTATTTCTCTTGGAATTTTAATTGATCTATTTGTAAGTAGAAGAGTTACAGAAGTTGGTTTTAACTCATCTAAGTTGAGTTGTTGATAAACTGATTATGGAAGCAAATTGACACTAGCACCAAGATCAAGTAAAGCTTTTTCAATTTTATGTTCTCCAATAATGCATGAAACGGTAGGACAACTAGGGTCTTTATATTTTAACGCATTATTATTTTGAAGAATGGAGCTTACCTGTTCTGCCAAAAATGCTTTCTTTTTCACATTTAATTTCCTTTTAACAGTGCACAAGTCCTTCAAATATTTGGCATAAGAAGGGATTTGTTTGATAGCATCTAACAGGGGAATATTGATCTTCACTTGTTTCAAAATTTCAAAAATTCCAGTGTTATGGTCCAATTTCTTTGGATTATTCAATGCTTGAGGGAATGGGGGTGAAGGCAAGAGTTTGGTCGCTTTTTGGTCAACTTCTTCATTTTCTTGGGGAATTGGTTCAACTTTTTTCTCACAAGGTTCGGGGATTTGTTTTTCAACAACCTTTCCACTCCTAAGAGTTATCACTGACTTGACTTAGTCCATTTGTTGGTTTTCTGAACTCCCCTCATTTAGACTGTACTGGCCTTTAGGATTTGGTTGAGGTTGAGAAGGAAATTTTCCTTTCTCATGAATGGTGAGAGCAGAAGTAAGTTTGGCAAGAGTTTCTTTTATATCAATCATGGTTTGATTGTTTTGTTTATTAATGGCCTCTTGCTTTTCTATGAATGCATGCAGTGTTTCTTCAAGGTTTTTCCCATATGGTGGGACATAAGGTGCATATCCTTGAGAATTTTGAGAGTCTTGTTGTGCCTGAGGAGGTGGTGGTTGCACGAATTGTGACTGAGTATTATTCCTCCAGCTGAAGTTCGGGTGATTTCTCCATCCTGGATTGTATGTATCTGAAAAAGAAGAAGTAAATGACTTTTAAAATTATTCATTGCATTTACTTGCTCATGTACAACTTCTTTAAAAACAGGAATGTTAGGACATTCATGTGTTGAGTGTCCTAAGTCATCACAAATGCCACAAAATTTCTTCATTTTGCGCAGATTTGATTTCTTTTGCTTTTCTTAATTCCATGGCTTCAACCTTTCTAGCCAAACTGGCAAATCTAGTATTTAGATCTTCCTCTTGACTAATGTAGTATTTTCCTTTATTAGCACTTGCAAGATTAGATCTAATTGAATTTTCAGAAATATTAGTACTATGCCAAGATTGAGAATTTTCAGCCAACTGGTTCAAATAGTCTAAAGTTTCATCAGGTTCTTTAGCAAGAAACTCACCATTGCACATTGTTTCCACAAATTGTTTAGTTTCAAGAGTTAAACCTTCATAAAAGAAGCTTATAGTGCGCCATTTTTCAAAACCATGATGTGGGCAAGAATTTAACAAATCTTTAAATCGTTCCCAACATTGAAAATATGCTTCATTTGAATTTTGGGAAAAATTTTGGATTTGTATTTTCATAGCATTAGTTTTATGTGTTGGAAAAAATTTCTTTAAGAACTCACCTTGCATTTCTTGCCATGTGCCAATTGATCTTGGTTTCAAAGTGTTAAGCCAAGATTTTGCTTTATCTTTTAAAGAAAAAGGAAACAATTTAAGCTTAACAATCTCTTCAGTACAATTTTGATCATTGAAAGCAATACATACTTCCTCAAATTCTTTCAGATGTAAATATGGACTTTTAGATTCTAAACCATGAAAATTAAGAAGTAAAGAAATCATACCTGGCTTAAATCTAAAATTGTTGGCATTGAGTGGAAAGATAAAACATGATGGACTAGAATTTTGAGGTGGTTGCAAATATTCACGCATGGTTCGCAACTGTTGATTTTTAGGTTCATCATGTACACTTTCATTGTCAGCCATTGTGTCAATTGTGTGTGATTGCGATTCAAACAAATCAATATATAAAGTACCAGGATTAATTTTAACTAAACGACCAGAATTTAAATCACGATACCAATTAAGCATAAATACATAAATAACTTAAAATAAATAAACAAAAAAATAATGTACAAGCTGGCGGTGTCACCCACTATTAAATATTAATAGGGATGGGGTAATAAACCAACCACCCAAAAATAAAAATAAAAATAAAGTGCGAAAAATTAAAATACAGAAAATAAAGTGCAGAAAGTAAATTTAAATATGAAAACCGGAGAGTGACAGAGCCCTACAGAGCGGCGAAAGAGAAGAGAAGAAGAAATATTATTTCATTAAGTTAGATTGCGAAAAAATAAATAACAGAAAAGTAAAAGGGAGAGTTTCCCCCACAAAGTTAGTGCGTAAAATAAAAGGGAGAGTTACCCCCACTGACGAAAAAAAAATGACAAAAATAAATAAATAAAATTAAAAAGCGAAAATAAATGACATAAATATAAAAGTTAGAAAGTTAGTATGTTAGCAAGTTAGTAAGTTAGAGTTAGATAGTTAGAAAGTTAGAGAGTTAGTAAAGAAACCAAAGGATTGGCAAGCCGATCTTTTGCTCCGGTGAGGGAGAAGAGAGAATAGATTTTATTAAAGAAAATGAACCTCAATAAATCAAAACTTCAAATCAAGTCTCCGGCAACGGCGCCAAAAACTTGACTGTGGGATTTAAAGGATGCAAACCCAAGTGCAGGTTATCTCAAGTAATAAATTTCTCGGGAGTCCGAGGTCGATCCACAGGGAATTGATGAAGAAAAATTAATTGAAGTAAGAAAATGATTTGTCACAACTCCAAAAGTAATAAAACAAGTTCACAAATGAATTTAAGGGCTTGCTTGGGTTAGGAGATCCACTCTTGGTAATAAATTAAAGGTAAGATTATTTCTCTTTATAACTCAATTGAAATCCACACACAACGGAGGTTCCAATCGGAAAATATAACATTCAAAGTTCAATTATATATGCAATCATATTAAGATTCCTTTAATTATCTACCAACATTTGTAAATGAGTTCAAGCATTCACTGTGTCAATCCTATTGTCTACAATAAATCAAGATCTCCATTATACAAAGAAGGTTTCTAAATTAATTGGAAACAAAATACAACACATATAATATCCAATTGATAATATATCATTTAAGCACAAGAAATAGAATAATCTAACCATATTTCATTACCAAGAGCTTCACTCTTTCACCCAAGCAAGATGAAGATTTAGTTACTCATAGACAAGCAGAAAGAAAGATAGAAGAAGAGAAAGATGAACATAGCTTCAATTTAGAACAAGAGAAAATTACAACAAAGGAAAACAATAAACAAGCATAACCTTAACTTGTACAAACTAAGCCTAACACCAAGTGCCCCCAATGGTTAGCCAATGGTGCCTTTTATAGAGGATTAGGGATACAAAATAACAAGGGGGCTGATTAGCGGTAGGTGGATTAGTGGATGAATGAGTGGAAAATGCCAAATGGTGAGGATAAGAGTGAAAAATCAATGAGATTTCTTGTCTCCGAAATCATTCATTGCTTAAGTCATTGATTCCATCATTTTCGAGCCAAGTGGTCTTCATGAAAGTTCTAGGAAATTGTCTAAGCTTTCCAATGGCTCTGGAATCACACAAAAATTCGTCCTACAGCCCAAGATATGACCTAATTACTATAGATTGTTTAGGCCCAATTTCAGCACCTCTGTTTTGACTTTCAGACCCAATATCACCATCAAGGAGCCCGAACAAAATTTTTTGTTCAACATGAAAGTTTTAGATCTGGGTCTTAACTTTCAAATATCCAAATTTCAGCCTAAGATAATTCTTGCAGCCCGAGTTATGCTCTGATTACTGTATACTGTTCAGGTTTCAGACACAAAACTCGTGTTCTGTATTCCAGGCCCAATTAGCTCTACTAGATGTCTGATTGAGACTTTGAGCTCTTCATCAAAGTTGTAGAGCTCTCTCTTATCTTTCCTACAAGGTAAAATTCATAATTATCAGACATTTAGAACTCAAGATATGGCCGAAATACAGAAACCACGTAAGACCAAAATAGTGCTAAAAAAAATCTATTAAGTCCAATTTGAGTCCGAACTTACAAAACATAACTAGGCTTAATCAATTAAGTACATGAAGAGTGTAAATGACTAAAAATGAGAGTTTATTAATGTATACAATATGTGACCATCAGTTGTGGACAATGTTGTGCTTTCAGATATGCAGGAATCTGTGACTGATGCTATGTTAGAGGAGACCTTGCCCAAGGCTGCTACTAAGTTCGAGAAGGCTAAGCCTTGCAAGAAGGGCCAAAGAAGCAGAATGACAAGTGTATCATGCAGTGTGCGTTTAAGCTTGGGGATAAAATTCTTGTCGATAACTCACTTCTACGTTTCTATCTAGGTAAGTTATGGTCGAAATGGTCTGGACTATATGAGATTGTTCGGGTCTTATCCTATGGTGTGCTTAAGGTGAAGACAAAAGGCAATAAGACATTCATGATAAATGGCCAGAGAGTGCAACACTATGAAGAAGGAGTGGGGACTGAGTACCACTCCATTGACATCACCTGAGCATAGAACCACCTCATAGTTAAGCTAATGACTATAACTTAGCGCTTCTTGGGAGGCAACCCAAAATTTTCTCTCTTTTTCTTTATTTTCTTATTTTTATTGATTAACACTCTTTTGTTTTCATTTCATAGTTACCTAATGTTGAGTCAGTTTAGGTGCCTTCCTAAATTCGGAGCCTTTGTAGGGGGTGTATATAGATGTCGGTTTTGCTAAAAAGATTTTTCTTCTATTTCCTTTAGTTTTTCTTTATTTTCGCATTTCATTCTTTTATTTTGTTTTTCAGTTTTTGATTTATTTTTCTTGTGCAGCTTTAGACTAGATGTTCGAGTTCATGGCTACATGCCTCTCTTTCCCACCACCATCGTGAGTCCTTTTCTTTTATCCCTTCTATTGATATAGATTTTTACATTGGGGACAATATAAATTTCTATGCTTAATGGGGGGTATTTTCATGTTCATTTTTATCTTTATTTTTATTTTTCATTTTATTTTGAATGCATTCTCATGTCTCTTATGTCTCATATTGCATTGCATCTTCATATTGCATTTTCGCACCATCATATCTCTCGGCTTTTTGGTTGAACCTTTTGCCCTTCTCGTTTGGGAATTTTGAGAGGGGATTGATTTGGAACCCAACTTGTTGATTCTTATGGTAGGCAATATGTATTGTTTTAATTGATAGTGGAGATGATTTTTTGATAGTTGATAAGTAGTATATGTACTCTGAATTTGTGCTTTTCATTAATTTTTGAACCTCTAAATATGAGTTTTGAGCCTGTATGGGATTTATGCACTATATGAATTTTGCTCCCATTCTTTGTGTTGAGTGATAATTCCTCATTGATTTTGTGCTCTAGAACTTGATTTGAAACCATTTTGAGGCAAAAATTTTGTTTGCATGCTTGAATATGATCAAGGCATCTTAACTATTTTTTTGACCTTCTGAAATAATTGTCACACTTTCATCCACTAGTTGCCCATTTTGAGTCTATTGCATAATTGTTTTTCTTTATGCCTATGATGATACATCGTCGGTAATCATTTAGAATATTAAACAGAGCAAATTGGGTTTGAAAGTTGTAACATCCCGAAAAATACCTATTTGATCATAAATCATCATTTTATAATATTCTTAATTTTTAGGAATTTTTCTGGAATTTTTCGGAAACGACAAATATTTTAATATCTTCCTCGTTTTGCGTGCACACTGAGTTGAGAATTGTTGAGGTCAGTGTAACGCTCCGGAAATTAATTATTTCGCCGCCAATAGTCATTTTCTAATATTTGTGATTTATGTGAATTTTTCTGGAATTTTTCGGAAACGACGAATATTTTAATATATTCCTCGTTTTGCATGAAGCTCGAGCAGAGTCGTGAAAACGACTGTAGCGCTTCAAAAATTGGAAAATTATATGACGAATAGTCGTTTTATAATATTTGCAATTTTTGAGAATTTTCTGGGAATTTTCCGGAACCGTCGAATATTTTAATATATTCCTCGTTTTGCGTGCACGCTGGCGAGAATCGAGAAACGCGATGTTTTCTCTGAGAACCTTGGACTATGGATAAGTCGACGGGGATCTTACTAAACCCGAGGCTTGACACAGTTTACGAGGTTTCGCAATTTTAGGAAATCTTTCTTGATACAATTAAATCAAGACAAATGTGAAAAATTCATCTGTCAGATTAATTAAATACTTGACTTAATCATTGTAACTATTATCTAATGGATAATAGTGTGTAATAAAAATACTATCACCTTATCCTAATGCTATTTACATTATATTTAATTTACTCACTTTAATTCAAATTTAAGTGTATTTTAATCAAAGCTTCCTTAACAAGCTTTGACCCCAAACTTTGACCACATGTTTAGCTTCCAAAGGAAGCCACTTTTCACTCACATTTCTCCCTCTCTCTTTACGTATCTGCAGCCCACAAAAGAAGAAAGAATTGGTTCTAATTATCCAAATAAATCATTAACTCATTTTCACCCAAAACACATTTTCTTCTTCATTTACGTATCCTTCTTCTTCCTTTCTTCTTCTAATATTTCTTTTCTCCTCTTCCTACACCATACGTCCAGCCACCCCATTAAATCCCAAACCTTCATAAAAATTTAAACCATTCACATTTTCTTGATCTCCTACTCCTCCTCTTCATCTTTTGTGCTTGGAGTTTTCAAGAAAGCTTCCATCTTCAACCACTTCTCAAGCCTTGAAGGTGAGCTCCCATGGCTGAAAAATTCCAGCCTTCTCCTTCCATTTTCGTTTCTGTTTTTCCTTGGTTTAATGGCCATTTTCTTCTTCTTTTACACATCATTTCATTGTTCTAACTTGGACCAAATTTTCTAGGGTTTTTGAGCTTCAAATCCGAAAATCAAGGGTGATTCTTGGAGTTTTCTTGGTTCATCAACTTGGTAAGAGGAAGATTAATCCTCCTCAACCTCTTTAGCAACTAGGAATCTTGTATTTAATTTTTGGAAGAAGAACCACATGGTGGTTGTTCTTGAAATTGCTTGAAATTGATTTCTTGAATGTGATTTTAATTTAGCTTTGAGTAGTTGATTGAGTGGTTGATTGGTTATGTAATTTTGTGGTTGAAATCCATGCATGAATGCTGAAAATTTCTGGTTGCTGGACCCTTGGAGTGCCACGGTTTTTGGCTCTGTTTTTGGGGCTGTTTTTGTGCTGGAAAATGAGTGGAAGTGATGCTTAATTTTTGATCAATGCATGGCTAATTTAATCAAGTAGTTAAGGTTGGTTTAAATGGATAAAATTCTGGTTGTTGGAACCTTGAGTGAGTCACGGTTTTGGCTCTGTTTTGGGGCTGTTTTGGGGCTGGAAAATGGAGTGAATTGATGCTTAATTTTTGATCAATGCAAGGCTAATTAAATCAAGTAGTTAAGGGAGATTAAAGTGCTGAAAATTCTGGTTGCGGGACCATCACATGTGCCACGGTTTGGCTCTGTTTTGGGGCTGTTTTGGGGCTGGAAAATGGAGTGAATTGATGCTTAATTTTTGATCAATGCAAGGCTAATTAAATCAAGTAGTTAAGGGTGATTTAAGTGGACAAAATTCTGGTTGTTGGACCTTGGTGAGTGCCACGGTTTTGGGGCTGTTTTGAGGGCAGAATTTTGGTTGTCATTGTGTCAAGAATAATGCTAGGTAAATTAAGTAAAGGAAGACTCAACTAGTGAGAAGAAAATTGTAACCTAAAACCCTCTTGAGTGCCACGGTTTTGAGAGTTTGAAGGAGGGGAAAGATGATAAATTTGAGGTGTCAAGACTTGAATTAATCAAGTAATTAAGAACGTAGATTGATAGCAGGAAACTTGCAACACTAATCGTCATGATGGATTGTGGTTAAGGCTTAGGAAATGAGCTAAAGTTGGAAGGTAATTATAAGAATCAAAATAACAAGTAAATGAACCAATGAGATAAATTTCATAAGACTTGGAGACTTTGGAAATCCATAATGGACCTAAAATGTGTTCCTTGAATTATAAATTGATATTATGTTGATATTGGGTTCTTTTTGGATGCAAATATGCTTATCGCACTCTCTTGATCAAATGTGGTATGTTATGCCATTGTATGGATTGTGATCATACATGTTTATGCATAGAGTCCTATGCATTGTGAAATTGTGGTATGTTATGCCATTGTATGGATTGTGATCATACATGTTTATGCATAGAGTCCTATGCATTGTGAATGTCCGTGTGGACTGTTATAAGGCCAAGTTGCCTAGGAGATTGAACACACCTTTGTGCGGGTGCGAATAGACAAGTGTGGGTCGTGTGATGACCTCGGGGGCGTCGGGGTGCGGGTCCCTCACATGGACAGTTTAGAGCTCCTCTGTGCCGTGGGGCAAACCGATGCAAACACACCGACGATCCGGACGTGACACTGTCCTATGTCGTGATCGAGTGCGGACTGTCAGTGCAATGCCATGATCGTGCACGTGGAAATTATTGATGAATAGCACATTGGCCTCGGCAGCCGAGTCACTGACACGTCTCCTGATCTTTCTCTCCGACCGTTTGAGTCTAGCTCCATGGAGTAGGAAATTGAATGTTGTGTCCATGCATCATGGAATATTCTGACATCTGAAAATTATTGTTCACATGATATTTAACTGCCTGGATATTATGAATTATTCATTGCCTCTATTAATGATTGCTTGACTGGTTATCTGTTTAAAAGCTTGTTTATTGCTTCTACGTGCTACGTGGGCGTTATGCGCCGTTCGGTTCTTGGTTGCTGTATTGGTATTGATGGTAGGATATCTTACCTCTTTCTGTGTTTTCTATATTTTTGTATTTCTGTTTTATGTTTATAATGATAAAAGATCATGAGGAAGATAAAGAGGGATCACACCTTGGTTGATTGGATTGGGCGTTTGGACAAGGTTTCTTCGGCCTACGTACGAGTGCGATTGCGTGGAGGCATTGATGCGACTTGTTGACCGGGACTCGAAAGCGTCGTATGTGTATATGGGGTTGCGGCTTTGTGCGCTAGTAGTACCTATCCCTGGGTCACTACTTTTCCCCTTTTAGTGTTTTATACCCATTGTATTTTATTGGACTCTGTAATTGTTATGTTCTATGTCATCAATGATTTGTGTAAATTGACTATATAGATATGTATAAGAGATATGATTTTATTTCAGTGGTTGTATCATGGCTTGAATATATTTATATTTCATTCGAGGCTCATATTTTCTACCTATGCAAATTGTCAAAAAAAAATATAGACTCTTGAGAATTTAAGTTACTGTTATCATGACTGTGACACACTTGGATTTAGTAAGCTGTGGTGTAATGACGATTATGCTCGGTTGCTACACCAAGGGTGTTACATTAGGTGGTATCAGAGCAGTTCATCTGTTGAGCGGGGTATGGACTTGCTATGTTTAGGCACATTAGAAATTGGTCTGTTGTGCACTTCCTTGTCTCTTGATTGAGATGATGGGAAAGGAATGCATGACTTGTGTAGGTTGAATGTTGATAGCTCTTGTTATGCAGTTACATGATATTGAGGACCTGGCCTACTCATATGTAATGTTCCGTGTGTACAGGAAACTATGACTTCTCCTAAGCGTACTGTGTTAGGAAAATAGGAATTCTTTTGTGAGGAGATCAAAGGATTTTGGAAAACCGATCTTCTGGAGAAAGAAATAGTTAGTGTAAGTTAGGTTCGTGAAGTAGTTTGGAAGTTGACAACTTACGAGAGATTACGCTGTGGAGGCAGAATGAAGAAGTTCGGGCTGGAAGCTGTTAAGATTCGTAAATTCGCTAGTCTTGCTTGAATGGTGTGCATTGTGTGACTCTTTGTGTTTGGCTTCCGAAGAGAGGCAATATTGTTTGGAATAATTACGTTTGTTTTATTGTGTTATGTTTGGTCCGTCTTCGGAGAAAGACACCGGCTCGTGACAGACGTATACATGTGAGCGCAGGACAAGACGATAGGAGTATGGCTGCGACTGCAGGAGGAAGGCAAATGATAGCTGAGGTGATAACTCGCCAGGATCGGAGGGACTCGCAACAACGAGAATTGGAAGTGGAGGTCCAGAATCTGTTGAAGGAAAGTCGGCGTTGGGGCGAACGTGGACTACCTAGATTCCAAAGGAGGAATAATAGAAAAGTTAACCAGTTTAAGCGGAAACCATAGGCACGGGTATCAGAGAAACAACAACAACCAACTCCTAAACAAAGTACTAGTGGCGGTATATTCCGTCCGACCCCAACATCTTCGCCAAGATGTATGAAATACGGAAAGAACCACTTCACGAGGGAGTGTAAGATCGAAGGGATAATCTGTTTTAGATGTGAGAAGCCGGACACGTCTCCCGCAACTGCGACCAAGGAAAGGCAAATTCTTCCGTCAATCTTGTAAGTGGTCGTAGAACCAGCGAAGCGAACTTATACCCTGGGAGGTACTGAGACTTCGAGATTCGGAGATCTAAGCCGTGGAAGTTATGCCTCAAATGATGATCCTGTAATCGTACTGTATAATTCTGGGGGTAACCCCTCCTTTTACCATTTGTAACCGTACGGATTGTAACACCCCTTTGGAGGATGTCACACATAAAATAAAATAAAATAAATAGAAATAAAATCTACCCAAGTTGTGGAATATTTGTTAAAATTATTACGGGTTGTAAAAATAATTCCTGATAAACAGAAATATGTAATAAAAAGATAATACGAAATATACGAAATAAAAAAAAAACATCATCACTAATAATATACATATGATTAAGTTATAAGCTGTACATATAATTTACAACTAAGATTATAACTCTTTAAACAAAAACGATAAAGAAAGCAATAAAAGAGTTAATATATACGAGACGTACTGTTGACGCGCCCAAAAAAAAAAACATCATGATTATCTATTCCTCGATGGATCACTCTCGGTGTGAAAATGATCATCAGGAGATAAATATCCCGATGTCTCGACATACGGCGATAACGGGATCGCGCAGTCGACACGATGCTTATCTCACTAGGCTCAGGGTTTTCAGCACCCCAATAACGCCTAATGGATAAGGGTAACTCTAAATGCAGAAAAAGCGTCGTCGTCGAAATCGGATCTCCATCAAACTGATGACGTAGAATCACAGTCATACGTCCAGCATAGGTAACAGAAGCACGATCTCCTCGCAAATGCCAAGCCAAGTCACCTCCATGGAATACCAGCTCTACAAATCCCAAAAATGCAGGCGTCGCCATCCCTCACACAATCAATCCAGAGGGTATGGATGATCGGATGGTTCTTGCTCGTAAAACGATCGTCGGTCTGCTGATCTCCCTCTTCCTCAGGGTACACGATCTCAAGAGGTTGTTCCTCTTCTTCCTCTTCAAACTCTTTACCGTATAAAAATAAATAGACAATAGACACATACAATAAAGAGGTAAGACAACATAAAATCATCATGACATGGCAAATAAGAAGACGACAAATAACAATTACACGGTTTATACAATATGAAGAAGCTATAACGGTAATACATATTAAATATCCTAGGGTTTCGAACATCATAGATAGATCACAAATAAAGAAAATCACACGAGATAAATCAATCTCACGAGATAAGATAAGATAAGAAATAGACAACTAACATAAAAATTATCAAATAAATATAATTAGAGAAAATGTAAAAATATCCAAGATATTACCGGATAAAGATAAATAGAGAAAAATGGAATATTATCCAAGATAAAATCAAATACACCAAAACACAACCCTACTCCATGGAGCTAAACCCAAACAGATATCGAGAGAATGACTTGCAAAATCTATTAGTACCACGGCTGCCCAACCAACTATTACGCGATCACACGTTGCGTCGATAGCCTACGACACTTGGGAATCTACCATCCAGGCGTAGTATAGTTCTGATCTCCCGTTGTGGCACTATAGGCAATGTACTACTAGACTTTACAAACCTCGATTAAATATAGTGAATGTCGAGTACATTAATGTGCTATCGGTTTACCACGGCCCAGCGGAGCTACCAAGCTCCATCACGTGTGGGATCCCGTACACTAAAGTCTCCAAGTTTATTAGAACAATAAACAACACTACACTTATCGCATCGACAACACGATGTAATTCGTCTCGTCAACCCAAAACACCAAAAATTGGCATAAAGACAAAACATAATTCCAAATATATGAAATTACGAAAATGCCCTTAAGATAGAAATATATGCCCTCAATGGCGAGAAAGCACATGCGGGTTCACTTTTTCCCAAACTGACAAAATAACCTCAAAAACACATGCGGGTTCACGTTTTCCCGACGGCGAAAAATAAATACGGTAACGTTCAATCGCGTAGAAATTTTATCGCGTTTTTGAAATTTCGTCGTTTTTATAAACGTTTAAAAATCGGGTAAAAATTATTTTTGTTTTTAAAATCGCGTAGCATTTTTAATTCGTTTTCTCAATCGCGTAGGATTTTTAAATCATTTTCTTATTCGAATGCCTTTAAAATTACCTTGTTTAAACAGATAGAAATAATATTTAGTACCTTTAAACTACGTAGAATAATTTTTCATACCAGTATCTTGTCTTTAGGATATTTTACTATCTTATAGGTTCATTTTTACTAAAAATTGTGGTATTTTGTTTAGAAACTTATAATAATGATTTTCTAAATTTTCCATAAAATTTCTATTTACCTAAATTTTTAACCATTTCATTAAATTCTTTTTGAAATCTCTAACATGCTTCAAAACCAAAAGTGAGCTATATGTTAGAAAATTTCTTAACATTCTTGTATTTCCTTTCTAATGATAAAATTATGAATTTTAACCCTTTAGACTTACTTCTAATCAATTGGTTCCTTCATAAATTATTATAGAAAATTTCTTCTTAACTTGTATTGTTTCTTTTAAAAAAATTTAGAAACAAGTTTTTAAAATCATGAATTCCTATAGTGGCATGTTGGCGAAATTTTATAAAACTTTTGCATTTGATTTCCAAAATGTCTTTCACCTTTTAAATCATATCAAATGTATTCTATAGTCTATGTTCATTAAATCATTTTAGAAAATAGTTTCTATAGTCAATTTAATCCTTTAGGCATGTTGGCCCAAAATACTAAGTTTGTACCATTTGATTTCTAAATGCATTTTTCTTTGATCAAATCAATTAAAAACTTTCTTGATTCTCCTAGGTTAATTAAGCTACACTTTAGGAAAAATCAAGAGAACATTTTGGTCCTCCAAACTTGTCATTGCCGTGAGCTATTGGATTGTGTTCTTTGGAACACTCATGCAAACTTACACATGTTATTCACATCCTATGACTTATCATACAATTTCTAACACATGCATTATATTTCTAACATATGCAAAATATTTCTAACACATGCAAAATATTTTCTAACACATACAACCTAAATTAAAGCTTGTAGACATGCATTCAAAAGCTATTAGACATGCAAGATTATTACAATTACCAAATAAGAAAGCTACTAACACATAACACTTAAGCTACTAGCAACCACAAAAATTAACAAATACACACATAAATAACACATGACCATAGAATCCTTATGGATTCTACAACATCACAAATAACTCCATCTTCTTACCACCATCAAGGGATGATAAGAATTGTCTTCCTCTTACCTTAAATGAAGACAAAAGCTTGCTTTTCACCTCTTTAGGTCACGGTTTTCACTCCTCCAAACACCTAAAATTTTCAAACAAAACCTACATGTTACTAACCATGAAAAAGAAGCTAAACCATGGAAGAATCATGGCTTAGAACTTTGAAAAAGAAGAGAGAAAAGAAAAGTATGAAATTTCACCTTCTAGGTAAAACTTCCAAGGTTGGTTTCCAAGCCTTAGATGGAAGAATTTGAAGAAACTCCCAACTACAAAGGTTCTTAGAATGGTGTTTAGATTAAGGAAACTTGGTTAGAAAAATTTTTGGATGGTTGGATGGTGTAGTTTGTGTCTTGGCGAATATGGTGGAGAAAATGGGCAAGAATGGTGGCTAGGGTTCTTGATGAGAGAGAAGAGAGAAAGTGATGAAGACAAAGTGATATTTTGGTCACCAAAGGCCTCTTGGCCGTGGACTTCAAGTGGGGTGCAAGGTGGGCACCTTGCTTGGCTTCATCAAGCCATTGGATGAATCAAAGGCTAAGATTAAGCCTTGGTGAGCAAGCCTTCTTCTCATTGGTTAGCTTATGGTGACTCACATCTTTGAGTCACACGGTGTATTTAATTTTTACTTTGAGTCGACTAGTGAGTCGGACTGATTCAGAAAGTTCTACGACTACGGTGATTAATTAAGCTACCGATCTAACGTTCGCTAATTGTGGGTCCCGCAAAATATTTAGGGTCCCTTTGTCACTAAAATATCTTGACTAATAAAATAATATTATAATAATATAAAATTATTTTATTGAATGATTAAATCTAAAAATTAAAAGATTATTTTTAGACTTCATTCGAGAATCGGGTTAAGTAAGATCCCCAATTCTAAATAATCAAATAAGATTTTCCCCGGCCGGAATATATTATTTTCTGCCTCGGAGCAAATCACACAAAAAGTTCATATAAAATCACAGGACGGTATTTTACGGCATTAAATCAAGAAGAAAACAATTAAAAGCAGACAAAAACAGAGAGAAAGCGATGCGTTCGGGACGTAACGGTCATTTTCCCATTTTTTCCCACAACGTAGGTAATTATCCAAAACGTTCAAATAAAATATCCAGCGGTATTATTTAGCTGTATATCTTTCGAGAAAAATTAATACGATGGCTCGAGAAAAATTTTTATTTGGCTAGTCTCGAAAGCAATTTACGTAAAACGATCAAATAAAATTTGAACTGTATTATCGAAATCGTTTTCATACAAAAATCAAGAACGAGAAAAACAGGGACACGGCGGTCATTCATACAAAAGCATGAAAAACGAGAAAACAGTACATTGAGAATATTTTCTAAAAATTGGGGCGTTACAACAACTCCCCGACAAATAAAAATTTCGTCCTCGAAATTTGATGTTCATCAGAACAAATGAGGATACTTGATCCTTCATTTTATCTTCCGGTTCCCAAGTAGCTTCACCGTCACATCATTCCATATAACCTTCACCGGCTCGATCATCTTCCCTCGAAGTTGCTTTACCTTTCGTCCTCATCGACGGGTAAAGTTTCGTAAGTCAAATTCTCCTTTAATTGCACGTCATCGATTGTATAACATGTGTCGGATCGGCATATACTTCCGTAAGCGAGACACATGAAACACGTCATGCAAATTGGATAGAAAAGGCGGCAAAGCAATCGATATGCTACGGGACCAATACGTCGGATAATCGATATGGTCCAATGAATTTAGGAGTAAGCTTCTTAGACTTAATTACTCTTCCGCACGGTCGTAGGAGTAACTCTCGAAACACATGCTCACCCTCCTCAAATTCAAGAGGTCGTCTTCGCTTATCCGCGTAACTCTTTTTGTACGCTGCGTCGTCCTCATCTTTTCTTGTATCATCTTGACTTTATCCGTAGTTTGTTGTACAAGCTCAGGTCCAATGGTCATACTTTCTCCATCTTGATACCAGCATAACGGCGTTCGACATCGTCTTCCATACAATGCTTCATAAGGTGCCATTCCAATGCTTGCGTGAAAACTATTGTTGTAGGTGAATTCTATCAAAGATAAAAATTCATCCCAACTTCCCCGTTGTTCCAAAACACAAGCACGCAATAAATCCTCCAAAGACTGTATAGTTCTCTCTGTCTGACCGTCAGTCTGCGGATGATACGCTGAACTCAGTCGTAACTTAGTTCCCATAGCTTCTTGTAGACTTCGCCAAAATCTTGACGTAAACCTCGGATCACGATCAGAAATTATACTTGTCGGTACACCATGTAGTCTGACAATTTCACTGATGTACAACTGGGTTAATCTTTCCAATGAATATTTGATATTGATCGGTAAGAAATGAGCCGATTTCGTAAGTCTATCGACTATAACCCATATTGCGTCATGACCTCTCCTTGTCTTTGGCAATCCAGTAACGAAATCCATAGAAATGCTGTCCCATTTCCATTATGGAATCGATAATGGTTGCAACATCCCACTGGTCTTTGGTGTTCAACTTTCGACTTTTGACAAACTAGACAAGTTGACACGCATCTAACTACATCACCCTTCATTCCATGCCACCAGAATAATTTCTTCAAGTCTTGATACATCTTTGTTATGCCTGGATGCATACTCACCGCAGACTAGTATGGGCATGTTTCACAATATATCTTCTCAACTCTCGATTACGAGGAACACGAGACTCTACCCGAAATCTCGAGAATTCCATCAGTTCCTTCCTTGAACTCTAGTGTCTCGCCTTGTTTCATTTGCTCCCTTATTCCTTGCAAAAATTTATCGGCATTTTGTTTTTCTTTTATGTCTTCCATCGGCTCGCTCGAGATAGTAACCATGTTAATACAGATCTTCCCCGGTTTAACTCAACAAACGACCACTCATCTCTAAAGCTGTTCAATGAGTTCCTTTTCCTTGATCATTAGAGCGCGAGAAACACTAATAATTTTCTGCTCAAAGCATCGGCCACGACATTCGCCTTACAGGATGGTACAAAAGTTGAAAATCGTAATCGTTCGAGAAATTCTAACCACCTTCGCTGCCTCGTATTCAGCTCTTACAGTCGTACAAGTACTTCAAACTCTTGTGATCCTTGAAAATGTTGAACGTTGCTCCATAGAGAAAGTGTCTCCATATCTTTAAAGCAAAAACCACGCAGCCAATTCCAAATCATGCGTAGGATAATTCTTTTCATGAACCTTCAATTGTCGAGAAGCATACGCCACCACGTTCCGATCTTGCATCAACACGCATCCTAATCCTTGATAAGAAGCGTCACAATACACATCGAAAGATTTCGTCGAATCGGTAGGATTAACACGGCGCGTGCAGTTGTTAACCTCTTCTTCAACTCTTGAAAACTAGCTTCACGTTCTTCTGTCCATTCGAAAGCTTGACTTTTCCTCGTTAGTTGTGTAAGTGGTCCAGCAATCTTGGAAAAACCTTCGATAAATCTCCGATAATAACCAGCAAGTCCAACAAAACTTCGAACTTCTGTTACTGTCTTAGGTCTCTCCCACTGTAAAACAGTCTCCACTTTCGATGGGTCCACCGCTATACCTTCTTTAGAAATTACGTGTCCAAGAAATTGAACTTCTTCTAACAGAACTCACACTTAGACAACTTCGCATACAAGCTGTTTCTCCCTCAAAATCGAAGAATAACACTTAGATGTTCAGCATGCTCTTCCTTCGATTGAGAATAGATCAGAATGTCATCGATAAAGACAACGACAAATCTGTCTAGATACGGACGAAATATCCTGTTCATATAATCCATAAATATGGCAGGAGCATTCGTCACCCGAATGGCATTACGATACTCATAATGTCCATAACGAGTTCGGCAGTTTTCGGCACATCTTCCCCTTTCACACGAATTTGGTGATAACCCGATCGTAGATCTATCTTGGAAAATATCACGGCTCCTCTCTCAATTGATCCATCAAATCGTCGATTCTTGGAAGCGGATATTTATTCTTGATAGTCACCTTGTTCAATTGCCGATAGTCCACACAAAGTCGTGACGTTCCATCCTTCTTCTTGACCAAAAATCTTGGCGCACCCCATGGGGAAACACTAGGTCGTACAAATTCTTTCTCCAACGGTTCCACCAATTGCTTTTCGGCTCCTCCAACTCTACTTGGCGACATACGATATGGTGCAATTGAGATAGGACACATCCCCGGTACTAAATCAATTGAGAATTCGATCTCCCGCTCGGGCGGTAAACCAGTACATCTTCGGGAAAAACGTCCAGGAAATTCGTTGACAACGGGAATAGTATTCACATCCTTCTCGTTCTTAACTTCTAGAGAAGATAATACCGGATATCCTGCGCTCCATCTCTCAACAAAGACTTGACCTTAACGGCGGTTAAGAATCTAGACTCTTCTTCCTTAGGAAAAACTATAGTTTTCTTCGCACAATCTATGAGGATATGGTTAGAACATAACCGGTCCATCCCTAAGATTACATCTATCTCAATGAGAGGCAAACAAATCAAATCGACCAAAAACAAACGGTCCTTCACAACAATAGGACAATCCAAACAGACCTTAGAAGTAACTACAGGTTTAGCAGTTGGCGTAGATACATTCAACATAACATTCAGAGAAGATATGGGCAACTTCAACCTTTCTACACAATCATATGCAATAAACGAGTGTGTAGCTCCAGAATCATACAATACAGTCAGAAGATTACCTCCAATGTCTCCTTCTCACTGAATAAGATCATCGGACTTAGAAATCTCGAGATCCCACCATTGTATACACTCGTCCTCCGGATCTCGGTTGAGTACTTCCAGATTTTTTTGATTAGCTTTAACATACCGAGAACGACGGGTTTTCTCTCCGGTGTGGACAATCCTTTGCTATGTGCCCGGGTTGTTTACAATTGAAACAAAGCGCACCTTTAGCTGTACACTCGGGAGAAATATGACCTTTCTTCCCGCACTTAAAACACGTTGGCGTAACGCCACCCTCTGTCGCTCCACTTCCACTTGCACTTCCACTAACAGATGGTCGTTGAGATTGACTTCCTGTTGGCCTGGTGTACGGCTTACGCTGAAACCGATTTGCATTACCACCTCCACCTCTTTGAAACCTTGTCGGTCCAAAATTCCGATTCCTTTGATCTCTAGATGGCTCCAACTCCTCCAGTCGAGCACAAGCATCCACCAAAGCATGAAACTGAGTCATCCTCAAAGATACCACTCCTCGTTTCAGTTCCACCCTTAAACCTGATTCAAACTTCCTGCATCTCCACACATCATCTTGTCGTGTACGAGCATAATCGAGAATTGAGATAAACTCTCAAATTTTGTGGCATACTCATTCACCGTCATATTCCCCTGTCGCAACCCAAGAAATTCCATTTCCTTGGCATGCCTAACACTCGCGAGAAAATATTTATCCGAGAAAAGTATTAGAAAACACTTCCCCAGTGATCTCGGTCCCTTCGACTTGCAACACTCGGCGGATTCCTCTCCACCAATGTTACGCATCTCCTCTCGGCATGAAAACTTGACATAAGTCACTTTCTTTTCATCGGTACATCTCATCCCCTCGAATATTCTCTCTAAATCTTGCATCCAGCGACTCGCTTTCTCGGATCCACCTCGCCTCTAAATTGTGGCGGATTATGACGCCTAAATTCGGATAAATTAGGGCATCTGTTTGTAGCATCTTGTTGTTGGGCTGCTCTCAAATTTTCTTTGAGTTATCACTTGACCATACGCGCATAGCCTCGGCGGCAACCAACATCGGGTCCTCGTCTCGATTTACGTTAGCACGTCCTCTACCTCTACCAGCCATCTTCTTTCTTCAAACATAACAAAACAAAGTCGGATACATCCTTTAAGATATTTCCAAAAGGATATAAATCACAAAGATCACGAGAGAATCACAGCACAAACAAAAACGGACCCAACCACAACCCCAAAAGACTACAACTTGGGCTCACGATACCAACTAATGTAACACCCCTTTGGAGGATGTCACACATAAAATAAAATAAAATAAATAGAAATAAAATCTACCCAAGTTGTGGAATATTTGTTAAAATTATTACGGGTTGTAAAAATAATTCACGATAAACGAGAAATATGTAATAAAAAGATAATACGAAATATACGAAATAAAAAAAAAACATCATCACTAATAATATACATATGATTAAGTTATAAAGCTGTACATATAATTTACAACTAAGATTATAACTCTTTAAACAAGAACAGTAAAGAAAGCAATAAAAGAGTTAATATATACAGACATACGCTGACGCGCCCAAAAAAAACATCATGATTATCTATTCCTCTGATGGATCACTCTCGGTGTGAAAATGATCATCAGGAGATAAATATCCCTGATGTCTCGACATACGGCGATAACGGGATCGCGCAGTCGACACGATGCTTATCTCACTAGGCTCAGGGTTTTCAGCACCCCAATAACGCCTAATGGATAAGGGTAACTCTAAATGCAGAAAAAGCGTCGTCGTCGAAATCGGATCTCCATCAAGCGATGACGTAGAATCACAGTCATACGTCCAGCATAGGTAACAGAAGCACGATCTCCTCGCAAATGCCAAGCCAGATCACCTCCATGGAATACCAGCTCTACAAATCCCAAAAATGCAGGCGTCGCCATCCCTCACACAATCAATCCAGAGGGTATGGATGATCGGATGGTTCTTGCTCGTAAAGCGATCGTCGGTCTGTGATCTCCCTCTTCCTCGGGGTACACGATCTCAAGAGGTTGTTCCTCTTCTTCCTCTTCAAACTCTTTACCGTATAAAAATAAATAGACAATAGACACATACAATAAAGAGGTAAGACAACATAAAATCATCGCAACATGGCAAATAAGAAGACGACAAATAACAATTACACAGTTTATACAATATGAAGAAGCTATAACGGTAATACATATTAAATATCCTAGGGTTTCGAACATCATAGATAGATCACAAATAAAGAAAATCACACGAGATAAATCAATCTCACGAGATAAGATAAGATAAGAAATAGACAACTAACATAAAAATTATCAGATACATATAATTAGAGAAAATGTAAAAATATCCAAGATATTACCGGATAAAGATAAATAGAGAAAAATGGAATATTATCCAAGATAAAATCAAATACACCAAAACACAACCCTACTCCATGGAGCTAAACCCAAACGGATATCGAGAGAGAATGACTTGCAAAATCTATTAGTACCACGGCTGCTTGACCAACTATTACGCGATCACACGTTGCGTCGATAGCCTACGACACTTTGGGAATCTACCATCCGGGCGTAGTATAGTTCTGATCTCCGTTGTGGCACTATAGGCAATGTACTACTAGACTTTACAAACCTCGATTAAATATAGTGAATGTCGAGTACATTAATGTGCTATCGGTTTACCACGGCCCGTGAGAGCTACCAATTGTCCACGTGTGGGATCCGTACACTAAAGTCTCCAAGTTTATTAGAACAATAAACAACACTACACTTATCGCATCGACAACACGATGTAATTCGTCTCGTCAACCCAAAACACCAAAAATTGGCATAAAGACAAAACATAATTCCAAATATATGAAATTACGAAAATGCCCTTAAGATAGAAATATATGCCCTCAATGGCGAGAAAGCACATGCGGGTTCACTTTTTCCCGACAGCAAAATAACCTCAAAAACCCATACGGGTTCACGTTTTCCGACAGCGAAAAATAAATACGGTAACGTTCAATCGCGTAGAAATTTTATCGCGTTTTTGAAATCTCGTCGTTTTTATAAACGTTTAAAAATCGGGTAAAAATATTTTTTTGTTTTTAAAATCGCGTAGCATTTTAATTCGTTTTCTCAATCGCGTAGGATTTTTAAATCATTTTCTTATTCGAATGCCTTTAAAATTACTTGTTTAAGCAGATCTAGAAATAATATTTAGTACCTTTAAACTACGTAGAATAATTTTTCATACCGTATCTTGTCTTTAGGATATTTTTACTATCTTATAGGTTCATTTTTACTAAAAATTGTGGTATTTTGTTTAGAAACTTATAATAATGATTTTCTAAATTTTCCATAAAATTTCTATTTACCTAATTTTTAACCATTTCATTAAATTCTTTTTGAAATCTCTAACATGCTTCAAAACCAAAAAGTGAGCTATATGTTAGAAAATTTCTTAACATTACTGTATTTCCTTTCTAATGATAAAATTATGAATTTTAACCCTTTAGACTTACTTCTAATCAATTGGTTCCTTCATAAATTATTATAGAAAATTTCTTCTTAACTTGTATTGTTTCTTTAAAAAAATTTAGAAACAAGTTTTTAAAATCATGAATTCCTATAGTGGCATGTTGGCGAAATTTTATAAAACTTTTGCATTTGATTTCCAAAATGTCTTTCACCTTTTAAATCATATCAAATGTATTCTATAGTCTATGTTCATTAAATCATTTTAGAAAATAGTTTTCTATAGTCAATTTAATCCTTTAGGCATGTTGGCCCAAAATACTAAGTTTGTACCATTTGATTTCTAAATGCATTTTTCTTTGATCAAATCAATTAAAAACTTTCTTGATTCTCCTAGGTTAATTAAGCTACACTTTAGGAAAAATCAAGAGAACATTTTGGTCCTCAAACTTGTCATTGCCGTGAGCTATTGGATTGTGTTCTTTGGAACACTCATGCAAACTTACACATGTTATTCACATCCTATGACTTATCATACAATTTCTAACACATGCATTATATTTCTAACATATGCAAAATATTTCTAACACATGCAAAATATTTTCTAACACATACAACCTAAATTAAAGCTTGTAGACATGCATTCAAAAGCTATTAGACATGCAAGATTATTACAATTACCAAATAAGAAAGCTACTAACACATAACACTTAAGCTACTAGCAACCACAAAAATTAACAAATACACACATAAATAACACATGACCACCGAATCCTTATGGATTCTACAACATCACAAATAACTCCATCTTCTTACCACCATCAAGGGATGATAAGAATTGTCTTCCTCTTACCTTAAATGAAGACAAAAGCTTGCTTTTCACCTCTTTAGGTCACGGTTTTCACTCCTCCAAACACCTAAAATTTTCAAACAAAACCTACATGTTACTAACCATGAAAAAGAAGCTAAACCATGGAAGAATCATGGCTTAGAACTTTGAAAAAGAAGAGAGAAAAGAAAAGTATGAAATTTCACCTTCTAGGTAAAACTTCCAAGGTTGGTTTCCAAGCCTTAGATGGAAGAATTTGAAGAAACTCCCAACTACAAAGGTTCTTAGAATGGTGTTTAGATTAAGGAAACTTGGTTAGAAAAATTTTTGGATGGTTGGATGGTGTAGTTTGTGTCTTGGCGAATATGGTGGAGAAAATGGGCAAGAATGGTGGCTAGGGTTCTTGATGAGAGAGAAGAGAGAAAGTGATGAAGACAAAGTGATATTTTGGTCACCAAAGGCCTCTTGGCCGTGGACTTCAAGTGGGGTGCAAGGTGGGCACCTTGCTTGGCTTCATCAAGCCATTGGATGAATCAAAGGCTAAGATTAAGCCTTGGTGAGCAAGCCTTCTTCTCATTGGTTAGCTTATGGTGACTCACATCTTTGAGTCACACGGTGTATTTAATTTTCTTTGAGTCGACTAGTGAGTCGGCACTGTTCTGAAAGTTCTACGACCCTACGGTGATTAATTAAGCTACCGATCTAACCGTTACTGCTAATTGTGGGTCCCGCAAAATATTTTAGGGTCCCTTGTCACTAAAATATCTTGACTAATAAAATAATATTATAATAATATAAAATTATTTTATTGATGATTAAATCTAAAAATTAAAAGATTATTTTTAGACTCATTCGAGAATCGGGTTAAGTAAGATCCCCCGATTCTAAATAATC
The DNA here is from genome assembly GCA_029884605.1 of Ormosia emarginata. NCBI lineage: Eukaryota > Viridiplantae > Streptophyta > Magnoliopsida > Fabales > Fabaceae > Ormosia > Ormosia emarginata. Next base: position 18,450,227 of record JAQQTP010000079.1, read on the forward strand.
AAATAAGATTTTCCCGGCCGGAATATATTATTTTCTGCCTCTCGAGCAAATCACACAAAAAGTTCATATAAAATCACAGACGGTATTTTACGGCATTAAATCAAGAAGAAAACAATTAAAAGCAGACAAAAACAGAGAAAGCGATGCGTTCGGGACGTAACGGTCATTTTCCCATTTTTTCCCACAACGTAGGTAATTATCCAAAACGTTCAAATAAAATATCCAAAGCAGTATTATTTAGTGTATATCTTTCGAGAAAAATTAATACGATGGCTCGAGAAAAATTTTTATTTGGCCGTCTCAAAGCAATTTACGTAAAACGATCAAATAAAATTTGAACTGTATTATCGAAATCGTTTTCATACAAAAATCAAGAACAGAAAAACAGGGACACAGCGGTCATTCATACAAAAGCATGAAAAACAGAAAACAGTACATTCAGAATATTTTCTAAAAATTGGGGCGTTACACGGATCATTTGGATTCATCTGTGTCTTTCTTATCTTTGACTTAAGTTACTTCTATTTCTGTTACTAAGACTTGCCGTTGACATCTAAGTTGTGTAATCTATCCTACTTCTACTAAAGACCGAGTCTTTTGTTAACCTATCTTGCTTGCCTTAAATCATATCTGTTCGAGTTCATGATTTTAGAGATTGATCAGTCATTTCCTGATTATTATCGCTAGGTCGTTAGATAAAAACCTTAGCGATTTTTGAGACTAAGACTTTTGGATTCGTAACGGTGACAAAGTCTAAGCTTGTGGGGAAAGGAATCTGAGGATACATGTTAATGCTTTCCGTAGAGAACCAAAAGTAAAGGGAATATAGATGCCGCTCTTATAGTCGAAGAGTGTCACATGTCAAACTACGATCTTTGTTAGTTAAGGAGAGGAATGAAATTTCTCGGTGAGACGGGGACCGTCACAAAATAAACAAGGTTTCAATCAAGGATGAGTGTCCTCGGGAAAAGATGAGCGAGTTCAATGGGTGGTGAGGAAAGAGTCGTTGTTCTCTCCAAGATCGATGTATGACCTGGTCATCGATGGATTCGTGGAAATTGAGAATGTTCCCAAAATGATTCTTTCGAGTGTGCTTTCAACATTACGGGTATCCCGTGATGTCAATCGGAGTGACAAATGCTCCTATTGTATTCATGGACAACACGAATTGTATTTTCTATCCTTACTTAGAACAGAATTGTCATTGTCATTAATGATGACATTCTGATCTAATCTCGAAAGTACAAAGATACACGTTGGACATCTCGACATAGTTTTCACGACCTTAAAGGAGAGTGAGTAAATGCCAAAGTATCGTAGTACGGATTCTTAATTGAGAAGGTTCAGTTTTGAATCATGAAATTCCAAATTGTCGTGGATTCCCAAGAGATTGAAGTAGTTCTTCAAAAGGAGAGATCGGAGACCGTAAAAGAGACACATAGCTGGTGGAATTAGTTAGTTTTATCGAAGAAGACACATAGATTGAAGGAGTATCAATGGATCCTCCAAGATAGCTGGATATTTTGCTCAGTTTACGAGAAGGGAATCAAAACTTCTATGGACTAACGCATGTGAAGAAAGATTTTAAAGGTCGAGGAGACATTTGAATGCTTGTCAGATTTGGTTCTACCTAATCCCAGAGAACTATTTAGAGAATTTTATGCTTCACATTAAAATCTAGGATATGTGTTCATGCAAGGTTAGGAAAGTTGTGACTTACACCTCAAGGTAGTTGGGGACGCATTGAAAATTGCCCAACTCACGATTTGGTGCTAGCCGTAGTTAAAAAAAAAATTGCTCTGAGAATATGGAGGCACTTGCTACGATCAACGCCTTAGCAATCACAAGGACCTGAAGTATCCATTCGATAAAAAGGGGCTGAACATGAGACAGGAAAGGTGACTAGAGTTTTTGAAGGAGTATGACGTCTAGTGTCAGTATCGTTCTATCTGGGTTACTAATAAACCCATTCCAAAATTCTTTGGACCATATCAAATTTCGTTTCGAGTTTGGTTCAATAGCTTGTCAACAAATTCTGCCATCCTTTCTTTCTAAATCTCCATGATATCTTCCATATGTCACGATCGCGAAAGTATGTCACCGATCCAGGCACGTCATCAAACTAAACCCGGTGCAATTCAGAGAGAGTCTGATTTATGAGGAACTTCTCGCGAAGATCGAGAATAGAAGAATAAAGCAGCACAAAGATATAGAGATCGCGTTTGTAAGGGTGATCTAAATAGACGTAACTAGAGACACGATCTGAGGGTAAGAAAATAAGATGAAGAAACACGTTAATGTTTAATCTAAGGGATGAAAATTTCGAGGACGAAATTTCTATTTGAAGGGGAGTGTTGTAACATCCCGAAAAATACCTATTTGATCATAAATCATCATTTTATAATATTCTTAATTTTTAGGAATTTTTCTGGAATTTTTCGGAAACGACAAATATTTTAATATCTTCCTCGTTTTGCGTGCACACTGAGTTGAGAATTGCTGAGGTCAGTGTAACGCTCCGGAAATTAATTATTTCGCCGCCAATAGTCATTTTCTAATATTTGTGATTTATGTGAATTTTTCTGGAATTTTTCGGAAACGACGAATATTTTAATATATTCCTCGTTCTGCATGAAGCTCGAGCGAGTCGTGAAAACGACTGTAGCGCTTCAAAAATTGGAAAATTATATGACGAATAGTCGTTTTATAATATTTGCAATTTTTGAGAATTTTCTGGGAATTTTCCGGAACCGTCGAATATTTTAATATATTCCTCGTTTTGCGTGCACGCTGAGCAGAATCAGAGAAACGCGATGTTTTCTCTGAGAACCTTGGACTATGGATAAGTCGACGGGGGATCTTACTAAACCCGAGGCTTGACACAGTTTACGAGGTTTCGCAATTTTTAGGAAATCTTTACTGATACAATTAAATCAGTACAGCGAAAAATTCATCTGTCAGATTAATTAAATACTGACTTCTGTCAACTGTAACTATTATCTAATGGATAATAGTGTGTAATAAAAATACTATCACCTTATCCTAATGCTATTTACATTATATTTAATTTACTCACTTTAATTCAAATTTAAGTGTATTTTAATCAAAGCTTCCTTAACAAGCTTTGACCCCAAACTTTGACCACATGTTTAGCTTCCAAAGGAAGCCACTTTTCACTCACATTTCTCCCTCTCTCTTTACGTATCTGCAGCCCACAAAAGAAGAAAGAATTGGTTCTAATTATCCAAATAAATCATTAACTCATTTTCACCCAAAACACATTTTCTTCTTCATTTACGTATCCTTCTTCTTCCTTTCTTCTTCTAATATTTCTTTTCTCCTCTTCCTACACCATACGTCCAGCCACCCCATTAAATCCCAAACCTTCATAAAAATTTAAACCATTCACATTTTCTTGATCTCCTACTCCTCCTCTTCATCTTTTGTGCTTGGAGTTTTCAAGAAAGCTTCCATCTTCAACCACTTCTCAAGCCTTGAAGGTGAGCTCCATGGCTGAAAAATTCCAGCCTTCTCCTTCCATTTTCGTTTCTGTTTTTCCTTGGTTTAATGGCCATTTTCTTCTTCTTTTACACATCATTTCATTGTTCTAACTTGGACCAAATTTTCTAGGGTTTTTGAGCTTCAAATCCAGAAAATCAAGGGTGATTCTTGGAGTTTTCTTGGTTCATCAACTTGGTAAGAGGAAGATTAATCCTCCTCAACCTCTTTAGCAACTAGGAATCTTGTATTTAATTTTTGGAAGAAGAACCACATGGTGGTTGTTCTTGAAATTGCTTGAAATTGATTTCTTGAATGTGATTTTAATTTAGCTTTGAGTAGTTGATTGAGTGGTTGATTGGTTATGTAATTTTGTGGTTGAAATCCATGCATGAATGCTGAAAATTTCTGGTTGCTGGACCCTTGGAGTGCCACGGTTTTTGGCTCTGTTTTTGGGGCTGTTTTTGTGCTGGAAAATGAGTGGAAGTGATGCTTAATTTTTGATCAATGCATGGCTAATTTAATCAAGTAGTTAAGGTTGGTTTAAATGGATAAAATTCTGGTTGTTGGAACCTTGAGTGAGTCACGGTTTTGGCTCTGTTTTTGGGGCTGTTTTGGGGCTGGAAAATGGAGTGAATTGATGCTTAAATTTTGATCAATGTAAGGTTAATTAAATCAAGTAGTTAAGGGAGATTAAAGTGCTGAAAATTCTGGTTGATTTGAATGGACCATCACATGTGCCACGGTTTGGCTCTGTTTTGGGGCTGTTTTGGGGCTGGAAAATGGAGTGAATTGATGCTTAATTTTTGATCAATGCAAGGCTAATTAAATCAAGTAGTTAAGGGTGATTTAAGTGGACAAAATTCTGGTTGTTGGACCTTGGTGAGTGCCACGGTTTTGGGGTTGTTTTGAGGGCAGAATTTTGGTTGTCATTGTGTCAAGAATAATGCTAGGTAAATTAAGTAAAGGAAGACTCAACTAGTGAGAAGAAAATTGTAACCTAAAACCCTCTTGAGTGCCACGGTTTTGAGAGTTTGAAGGAGGGAAAGATGATAAATTTGAGGTGTCAAGACTTGAATTAATCAAGTAATTAGAACGTAGATTGATAATAGGAAACTTGCAACACTAATCGTCATGATGGATTGTGGTTAAGGCTTAGGAAATGAGCTAAAGTTGGAAGGTAATTATAAGAATCAAAATAACAAGTAAATGAACCAATGAGATAAATTTCATAAGACTTGGAGACTTTGGAAATCCATAATGGACCTAAAATGTGTTCCTTGAATTATAAATTGATATTATGTTGATATTGGGTTCTTTTTGGATGCAAATATGCTTATCGCACTCTCTTGATCAAATGTGGTATGTTATGCCATTGTATGGATTGTGATCATACATGTTTATGCATAGAGTCCTATGCATTGTGAAATTGTGGTATGTTATGCCATTGTATGGATTGTGATCATACATGTTTATGCATAGAGTCCTATGCATTGTGAATGTCCGTGTGGATGTTTGTTATAAGGCCAAGTTGCCTAGGAGATTGAACACACCTTTGTGCGGGTGCGAATAGACAAGTGTGGGTCGTGTGATGACCTCGGGGGCGTCGGGGTGCGGGTCCCTCACATGGACAGTTTAGAGCTCCTCTGTGCCGTGGGGCAAACCGATGCAAACACACCGACGATCCGGACGTGACACTGTCCTATGTCGTGATCGAGCGCGGACTGTCAGTGCAATGCCATGATCGTGCACGTGGAAATTATTGATGAATAGCACATTGGCCTCGGCAGTAGGAGTCACCGACACGTCTCCCGATCTTTCTCTCCGACCGTTTGAGTCTAGCTCCATGGAGTAGGAAATTGAATGTTGTGTCCATGCATCATGGAATATTTCGACATCGAAAATTATTGTTCACATGATATTTAAGCTGTCTCGAATGAATTCGCTGGATATTATGAATTATTCATTGCCTCTATTAATGATTGCTTGGTGGTTATCTGTTTAAAAGCTTGTTTATTGCTTCTACGTGCTACGTGGGCGTTATGCGCCGTTCGGTTCTTGGTTCTTTGTATTGGTATTGATGGTAGGATATCTTACCTCTTTCTCGTGTTTTCTATATTTTTGTATTTCTGTTTTATGTTTATAATGATAAAAGATCATGAGGAAGATAAAGAGGGATCACACCTTGGTTGATTGGATTGGGCATTTGGACAAGGTTTCTTCGGCTACGTACGAGTGCGATTGCGTGGAGGCATTGATGCGACTTGTTGATTTGGGACTCGAGCGTCGTATGTGTATATGGGGTTGCGGCTTTGTCTGCTAGTAGTACCTATCCCTGGGTCACTACTTTTCCCCCTTTTAGTGTTTTATACCCGCTGTATTTTATTGGACTCTGTAATTGTTATGTTCTATGTCATCAATGATTTGTGTAAATTGACTATATAGATATGTATAAGAGATATGATTTTATTTCAGTGGTTGTATCATGGCTTGAATATATTTATATTTCATTCGAGGCTCATATTTTCTACCTATGCAAATTGTCAAAAAAAAATATAGACTCTTGAGAATTTAAGTTACTGTTATCATGACTGTGACACACTTGGATTTAGTAACTGTGGTGTAATGACGATTATGCTCCGGTTGCTACACCAAGGGGTGTTACAAAAGTTGTGTTAGGAATCATATGTTTTTTAGCCTTCTTTTTCTCAAATAAAAAAATATATAAGGGAAAAAGGGAAAAGAAAATAAAAGAAAATCATGAGATGAAAGCTCGAAAAAGAAAGAAAAGAAAGGAAGAAAATGCTTGGAAATGTGGAGCTATGCTCTTGATTAAAAAATGCCTTTGCTCTATTTAAGTTCTAGTGGGCTTCTTGTGCTTATTGAAAATTTTGTTAGCCCTTTGTGCATACATTCCTTTCTTTACCCTACCTTACATCATTCCCATGTCCCTATTACAACCCTTGAAAGACCTTTTGATGCTTGCATGCATACAAATTATTAGTGGAAATTTGGTTCCTTATTAAGCTTATGGAAGTACTTTTTCTTTGAGGAATCTTGAATGCATTGTCTTTACCCTTAAACACTTTGAGTGTGGTTAGTAGAGTGAACCTAATTTAGTGAGGAGCATGATTTTTGAGAACTTTAGCCTCTTATTGGACTTGATTTTGATTACCTCTCTAACTCTTAGTTTGCCTTTGCCTATTGCTTAGTTAGTTGTTTTCTTGGGTTCCTCATTCATTGTTGTTTCTTGATCCCACTTATTAGTTTGACCTTAGTTATTGCTTCGGGACAAGCAAAATCTTAAGCTAGAGGGGATTTGATATGTGTGAATTGTTCTTGTTTTGCATGTATTTTTAGGCATTTTAGACATTTTAGTTTCCCTTTTTTATTTGTTTTTCCTTAAGTTTGGATAACTGCAGTGTTTGTGGTGTTGTTGTGCAAGATTGGTGCTAAATTGGCTTAGCAATGGGTGGAAAGCTTGCATGATTGAAGTTGGAGCTTAAAAGATAGCAAATTGGGACAAAAAGATCATTCTAGAGGCATCCACGACTTGGCCGTGGAATTTTCCATGGCCATGGATTGAGTAACTATGTAAAAGAACCAAACATGGTTTGGCAGAAGAGTCCACAGCTTGGTCGTGGAATTGTCCATGGCCATGGATTACGGTCTGACACAATTTTTAAAATTCATTTTTCTTTCTTTTTATGGGCTTGGACCAATTTAGACCCCTAGGGTATAGATAGTTGTTCTGAGTACAATTGAGGGGACTGGAATTCTATTTGAATGATGCACGTTTGGAGGCTCTAGATCTTCATCTTCCTCCTCTCTTCTCCCTTCGCTATGGGTTTGGATGTTTTTTATTATGTTTTCTTGTTTCTTCTTCTCTATGTCTGAGTAGTTTCCTTTGTTTCTTGGATTGGGCCCTTTGATACATTAATGATGATTAATTGACTTGGTTTACCCTTTTTATTAATTTTGAATGTTCTTTGATTCAATCCTTATTGTGCATGTTCATGTGAATTTGCTAGCTACATATTTGCATCTCATAGATATTTAGGAATGTACTGAGAGGTGAACCTAGGTGTTGGAACCATAAGAATTAAACTTAACGTTTAAATCACGAGAGTAGGTTTAGCCTTTCAAGGACTTAATGAATTACCACAAAGCATAAAGGGTTCAATTTAATTTCAAATATGATGAGAGTAAGAATTGGTTTAATTGGGCACGGTTCTTGTCTCTTGAGAAAGAACATCAACTATTTTAGGGGAATTTACCTTCAATTAAATTTTAATTTTAATAAAATGGTTGTCAATTAGGCTTTGTCTTGTATCATTGTGGTCACCCCAAATCTTGGAAGCTTTCTTAAATTTGAAAATCTTTCATAACAAATTGCTATTTTTGTTCTAAACTTTACACTTTAATATTTATTTATTTAATTACTTGGTTATTACGTTCTCATCACTCAACAATTTAATCCCTTTGTTTAATTTAATTGAATTAATTAATTAGTTGGTATTCATAGACATAGTCCTTGTGGATTCGATCTTTTTATTACTTGACAACGAAACCATACATTTGCGGATTTCACGTACCAGCCACTGATAGTTGTTGTTAGCCATTTCCTCCAAAAGGTCATAGGCTGCATCAACCGTTTTGCTCATAATAGATCCTCTAGCTGCTACATCAATTATGGATCGAATGAATGTTGTCAAGCTATTGTAGAAGGTATGCACAAATATCCATTTTGCTATACCCTGATGTGGGCACTTCCTTAACAACTCCTTGAATCGTTCCCATGCCTTATAAAGTTTCTCCTTCAAACTATCTGAAGGACAAGATGTCATTCCTGTTCTTCATTGCCTTCATGGGAGGAAAGAAACGATCCAAAATCTTCTGCGCTAGCTCTTCCCAAGTAGTGATGGAATGCTCCGGTAAGGAATGAAGTCATGCCTTGGCCCTATCCCTCAAAGAAAAAGAGAAGAGCCTCAAACGAGCTGCATCATCCATCATCCCGTGATGCTTGAAAGTATCATAAATCTCCAGGAAGTTGGCTAGATGAGCATTAGGATCTTCAAGGGGTAAATCTCCAAATTGCACATTATTTTGAACCATCTGGATAATTGTAGGCTTGATCTCAAAAGTTTGTGCTTGTACAGCTAGCCTTCTAATGCTAGATCGGATTTCTCTAGCACTGGGGGTGGCATATTCCTCAAGGGTCTTTCAGCATCAGCTTCTTCTGCCATCTCAGATTTATTATCCAAATTTAGTGTTTGCGCTTGTACTTGTTGTTCTCTTAGCAATCTACGAAATGTCCTAGATCTTAGGATTGTAAGGAAATCGAGACAAACCTTGAGTTCTTTGCATACAAGAGCCAAGTACCTGAAAAATAAAAAATACAAACAAAACAAACAAAACTTGAAATAAGAATTGTGAATAGATGTAAGAAATAACACAAAATCTAAACTCAATCCTCGGCAACGACGCCAAAAATTTGTTAGGCAAAATTCACAAGTGCACAGGTCAACAAGTAATATATGAGAGTTAGAGTATCGTGTCCCAAGGGATTGACAATTAGAACAATGCTAAAACTTAATCAATATCCACAAAACCTTATCCAAGCAATCAAATTGTGAGAGAGTTTTGCAATTAAAGTAACAATTTAACAGAAATAAAACAAGAATGTATCAAACACCAAATCCACAAGAGAAATATGAGAACGATTAAGGCCTAGGGGTTCCTATTCACTTGCTACTTGAATGAATAACATGCAATTTATAAGCATCTAACAATGAGTTGGTTTTGCTAGCTAAAACAAGCAATAGGTAAAGGCCTATGTCTAGGATAATTACCAATGTGAAACCTATCCAATCTACTATGTGTCCATGTGAGTTAGCATATGATTCACTCATTGAGACCATTTATCAAACACTTGCTATGCATGACTAAGGGGTATATGTCCATCCCCTTAGTTAATCAACACACCTAAACCAATAGAATGTAATTGCACATGCATCAACCATATCATATCCATATTCACAACACCCTATTTCTAGTTCTATTGGAATACTAAAATCATGCAATGAATGGCTAATCAACAATAAGCATTAGGCATAGATATGGAAGAACAAAACCAAATTTCATTGAAAGAACACTAAACCAATTACAAGGTAATCAAATCCATAACAAGATCCTAGAAAGCCCCTAGTTTAGAGTTTAGTTACACATCATGAAAAATGAGAGAACTAATGGAGTCATGAAACCCATCAAATTACAAATCAAGAGAGACAAGGGAAAGAATGAACAAGAATTGTGAGAATCCGATGCTTGATCTTCCTCCTTGATCTTGATTCTTCACTTGAATCACTTCTATCTTCCAAGATTTTCTCCTTTTCTCCCTTTCTCTCTGAAGTTCATACTTGGTGAAAACCAGATGATCCCCATTGTCCCCTCAAAAATTAGATAATAAGGGTTAATCTCGTGTGCCAGGATTTCTCCTATGCCTAGGCGTGGTTATGAAACACGTGCTATCATGCACTGGCCATGCCTAGGCATGACTTTACCATGCCTAGGCGTGGTAGTCTCTATCTAAAAAAGCAGAAAAACTGAAAGTTCCACGCCTAGGCATGGATGTCTCTGCCTTGAATTCCTGCAAAACTGAGACGGCCACGCCCAAGCATGGATTTGTCACGCCTAGGCGTGGGTTAGCAACCTTTTCTTCTCTTTTGCATCCTTCCCCATTTGAGCTCCTCCTTGCTTCCTTGTTCCTTCCAAGACTTTCCAACCTTGATTACCTGCATCAAGACAATGCTGAAGTTCATCAAACTAGGATCCATCCAAATCCCTAAATAAAATCATCAAACATTTGATTCTTAATCAATTGAGACCATAAGCCTAAATCATTAACATTATACATGAATGAAGCCTTTGGATTTTAAAACTTGAGGATAACATGCTCATATTCATTCAAAATTAAGTGAAATAACTTCATTTCCTGAGGTTATCATACCCCTAAACCTAAAGATTTACTAGTCCTCGAGCAAACTAATCCAAGCAAGGGAATGAGGAATACAATCCAATTCAAAAATCAAGAAACAAATTGAATTGGAGCATAGCCAACTTCCAATTATCATTCATACCCTCAGAGATCACTTCTCAACCTCACAACAAGGTCCACACATGCAAAAGAATTCAAACAGTCATGATTACCCTTGAATGCCATTTTTGTGCATGAAAGTTTTCCCACATTTATGTGTTTGAGACCTTTTCCTAATCATGAAGAGTAAGCTAGATGAATTTATAAGAAGAACACACGCACTCTCAAAAGAATGTCTTTCATCCCTTTCTCTACTAATGTAGGCAACACAAAATCAAGGATCATAAGGGTCTTTCAAGCTTGTAATGTGAGGCTAAGGGTAATGGCTAAGAAAGAAGGGGAAGGATTTCAAATCAAATATTGAATGCATAATCACACAATTCCATTGAATCAAGCCTAACATGTGAAATGCAACAAAGGATCCAATTATGAAGAAGCAATCCTCTTTATTCATCATTTTTTTTTATGTTATTTGAACCTATGTACATATATACTTTCTTTGCAGAAATGGAGCTTCATTTTTGTACAATAGCTCACATACACAATTTTTTTTTGAATTAAGAGTTGATTCTCAATTGATCCTGATTTCTAACTACCATGCACAATGATTTAACTCAATTCAACAAAAATTGCCTAACCATGCATTCAATAAGGGACATGCATTGAGGGTATGAGACTTTTCACAAGCATGGGTGAAGAGGGTAGAGAGATTAGGTTTAAAGAAGGAAAAATCAGGCCACATACATGCACACTAGGCTTCAAAAGGGGTACTTGGAATATAATTCACTTAAGGTTAGCTTGAAAAGCTCAAACGGTCCAAACAAGTGTCCTAGACATTTCTTTAAAATTGCATTGCCTAGGATTTCGCCTCAAAAGGGAATCTGACAAGCCTCTAAGATGCAAAATTGACTATACACATGCCTTTTATAAATTTTCTCCAATCATGCATTTCATTCATATTCCAAGATCCACCACACATACAACAGGGAAATGTACTCACACACATTTATAACAAAAAGTGTAAGCACAAAATTTGAATTGTTTATATGTGATTTCCCATGCATTGAGGCATATCTTTGATCCACACAATCATTAGATACTCAAATTAGAATCCAGGCATGCATAAATTCAACTTGCCTCTAGCACACTCATCATTTTAAAACAAATTCAAAATCTCAGGCAACCCAATAAGCCCAATCAATCTCACTCAGGCCCTCAATTACATAGCAAGACAAGATCACCAAAATCTCCAGACAGTTAGAATGTACAAAAGAAAACTAATTCATCAAAATGTATTATTCTATCATCAATGCCAAAAGCAGGGGAATGAAAGGGGTTCAACGTATATCACCAGAAATAATTAAGCAAAAAGCTTAAAAAGATACCAATGTTCCCCCCAAAACCTAAGGCATGCAATGTCCCAATGTATCCAAAAGAAATAAAGTCTGCAAAAAAGTATGTATAGTGAATTGAAAAATAAAAAGATAAAAATAAAGCAGAAAAGAACATGAAAGCAATAGGCCCTGGTGCCTCAAAACAAGTCCTCCTCATCAAATAAGTCATCGCCCTCGGCTCCCATCTCCATATCATCAGTAGGTGGTGGAGGTGGAGGAGAAGGTGAAGTTGCAACCGGTGGAGTTGTGAATGGTGGAAATGCTAGAAAATCATCCATTGGGCATCCCTAACCCAATGCTAACCAATGGATGCTCTGATAGATCGCAGCCAGCATCGCCTGATGCTGGTTTAGGCACTGATCAACATAAGCAGCCCAAGCAGCATAAAAAATTAGAGCAGGCTGTGGGACTGGAGCAGGAGTAGGTTGTGGAGCTAGTGCAGGAACAGGCCCAGGATCTGCAACTGGGGGCTGGGCTGGGGTTTGCTTATGCTTATCTTGGGCAGTCATAATGGTCTGAACTGCCTTCTCCATCATAGGAGTCTTCAGCTTCATGCGCACCTCAGTGTCTTTCCATTTGACGTGAGCTCTCTCACAGAGCCGACAGATGATGAAGGGGAAAAAAAGGGGTTTGAGCTTCGCTGTCACACAGAGCTGGATCTGTTCATATAGGATCTGAGCAGTGTCTACCTGCTGAGAGTATGGATCGCATAAAGCATATAAGCACGCTCCGGGTAAATCTTTGATCGATGCCCGGTGTGTAAGAGGCAAGAACATACAAAATGGTTCCACAGATGTAGCTCCTGGTGCAAACTCTCTTGTTTGATGAAGTGGATAGAATGATTAGAGTTCCGTTCCACTTGGATCGGAAATGCAGGATCAGAAATAGTGACCATGAATGTCCCAAAGGGGGTTCTGCCTTCCTCTTCAGGAAGTTGTAGTATCTTATATGCACATTGTAGAGGATAGGGGCCAAGGTCCATCACTTGGCGAATACGCTCAACAGAATAGTTAACATTCTTCTCTCTAACCTTGGCAATGGTTAGCAAGCGCCTCTCAAAAAGCCTCTCAGCATATGCATTAGCATAAAACTCCTTCACATCAAATGGCCACTTTTCATCATGCACTACATGATAAAGGCCAAGGATAAGCTAATGATGGACCTTCCTTATGCTCTAGTTGTTGCAAAAATCTTAGATCAATACAAGCTTAGTCTTCATGAAGATGGTGTGATTGATCTAGTTGTCCACAACAAATTTAGTCTAGCCGCCTTCAACCACATGCAACTTAAGAAGGTAGATGGTGTATGGGTTTACGGGAGAAGGCAAGACACACCAGCAGCAGCAGAAGAGCTTGATGAGCCTATGGAAGAAGCTCGTGCTACAAATGAAGACCGCATCCTAGAAGCCATTGCAAATATGCAAGTGAGTATTGAAGCTCGGATTGCGACTTTTTAAACATATCAAGAACACAACAACACTATCATCTATGATCGCCTAAATGTTATGGAAGATCGCTTAGATAGGCTTGAGCGTCGTTTTCCAAAACCTGAAGATCATGGGACTTAGGCATGGAGTATTTCAATTTCTTTATTATGCTTATGCTAATCTAATCTTACTATTTATCTTTTGAGTCTGCTGATAGCTTATTGCTAAACATTAGTTTAACTTTACTACTTTCTGGTATGACTTGAACAATGCTTTGCCATGATTAGTTTCCTAATATACATATACTCTGCTCTTATTACTGGTTCATTGTTGAATATCCATGATTTTGTGCTTAAGAATATGTTGTTACTTCTCTGGAAAAGCTCTTTTTGATTATGTGAAAAGGGGGAGAAGGTTTTTGGCTTGAATGCCATTGAGAAAAGCAAGGTAAATTTTCAAAAGGTATATTTGTTATATGAATAAAATGATCTTGGGATTCCTAAACTAAGGGGGAGATGTGCATCTCTGATATTATCACCTCTTGAAAAACAGAGGAGGAGTAAGTCTCTAGCACCTTTTGTGAATTCCATTTTTTCTTTAACTAACCTTTTCTCAATAGTTGTTTGTCATCATCAAAAAGGGGGAGAATGTAATTGGCATTGATTCAAGAAATTGGTTTTGATGATTACAAACAAGAAATGATGGATGTGCATTGATCAAGCTCTAAGAATATTCTAGAATAGCATATAAGGCTTAGATATTGTGTTAAGGTATTTAGGATTCACTCTAAGCTCTTTCAAATGGTTTTCACTTGACTTAAATGGCTTTGCAAAATCATGTTTTAAACTTGTGAAAAATTAGTTTATGTTTAAGCCAAAATGTTTTTAATAGGATAACATGTTAGTGACTTGATCAAAAGCAAAATACTCAATGCTTTTCAAGAGCTCCTAACCAATTAAGGACTCCACCTACTTGGTTATTCATCAACTCAGAACCTATTTTTACAAATGTCCTAATCAATTAGGAACATTGGCTAATTGGTTATTTGTCAAGACAGAGGCATTGCCTCTTCATTTATAATGATGCTAACCGATTAGAGCTTTGGGCTAATTGGTTAGTATGGCTTTTGGAAAGAATGTAAACTGATTCTTTATAAAATCCTAACCGGTTAGGATGTCCATCTAATTGATTATTTGTGAAGTCAGAAGCTATTTTAAAGAGGTCCTAACCGATTAGGTGTTTTGCCTAATTAGTTAGTGTGTTTTTAAAATGTCACGTGAAATGAAATTTAAGAGGTCCTAACCAATTAGGTGTTTTGCCTAATTGGTTAGTGTGTTTTTAAAAAAGTCTCAAAAAATGAATTGTGAGCGCAAATATGCTAATTGGTTATTTCTTTTAAAAAAGGCCTGAAACTCATTTACTAAATGGCCTAACCGATTAGGACTCCTCCCTAATTGGTTATTTGAGAAACTAGTGACACATTCAACGGCTCTTTCACGGAGCATTAAATGTCTCCAACCACCCCAACGACTCTTAATTGTATTTGGCTATAAAACTAAGTTGTTGGACATTTATGAAGGTTGGACAATCAATCTGATAAATATTCTTAAACATTGAACTCACGTTTTCTCTAACCCTAAAATTATACTCTGTTTTTGAGCTTTAGTACAGTGAATTCTTGATACCCATAAGCTTTAATTTATATTATTCACTCTTGTGAGAGTTTCCATTCATCTATACTTTGTTTATTCTGAAAAGAGGGTGAGGCATCCGTCAAAGGATTGTAAGGGTGAGGTATGCCTTTGTTATTGAGACTCAAGCACAAAGGGTGAGGTATCCCAAGGTGTGTTGAGTGCTCCATCTTGTAAAGGTTGTCAAGCACCTGTTTGAAGCTTGAAGATATAGTGAAAATCTTGGGTGTTTACTTAAGGACTAGACGTAGACTACAAGTGGATTAGTGGTTGAACCAGGATAAAGCTTTGTGTTTGTCTTCCTAAACTCATCTCCTTTACTTTGTATACTATTTTATTGAATATCTTGCATTCTATCTTGCCTGATTAATTTACTTGTACGTGTAAGCCCCCTATTATCTCTATTAATACATTTCTAACAAACAATAGCTTCAACATAAATTGAGAATCAAGTGTTTTGCGAAAGAATTATGAACTTGTTTTACAAACTCAATTCACCCCCCTCTTGAGTATTGAGGCCACTTGGTAACAAGTGGTATCAGAGCTAGACTCTTGTACAAAGAGCTTAGCCGCTTCAAGAGAAAAGATGACTTCAAATGGTTTTTCTAATGATGGTTCTTCTATAAATATACCTCCCTTTTTCAATGGGGATGGTTATGCATATTGGAAAGAAATGATGAAGATTTTTATTGAAGCTATTGATATTGATGTGTGGGATACTATTGAAAATGGCCCTTTTTGTCCTCACATGTCTAGTTGATGGTGTTAGAACAAATACACCAAGAAATGAATAGACCGACGATAATAAGAAAAAGGTCCAATACAACTTGAGAGCCAAGAACATCATCACCACTTTTTTGGGGTATGATGAAATCTTTAGGGTGTCAAATTGTAAGACCGCTCAAGAAATATAGGATACATTGCAAGTAACCCATGAGGATGTAACACCCTGGAAAAACATGTTAGGCTTATAAATGGATACGGAAGTAGCCTAATACTTGCTTAACATGTCTGTTAAGTTTTGTGACTGTCTGAGCACGTTTAGGCACTTTGCTGCAATACTATGTGTGGAAAATAGTTATTTTTAGCTCCGAAAGTGGCTTAAATTGCTTAGTTTGTGGAATTAAATGTGGAAAGTTTATTTCTAGGTCACAAATGTGTGAACTGTGTTACAGTTAAAATTTGAGATTTATCAGGGTTAGTTTGGTATTTTTAAGCATACTGGTTGTGTGTTTAAACATCGGATTGACAGCCAGCAGATATGAAAAAGTGTGAAAATGGTGAAAACAGCTTTTTTAATGAATCATATGATTTATTTTAAGTCTGTTGGAGGTTATAGAACTAGATTTGGTAAAATTTGAGTGTTCTTAGCCGATCAAGAATTTTGGTACCACACTAGTGGCTGCCTTTAAGTAGCAAAATTAGACTTTGCTACCAAAGAAGCTCCACAGCAGAGAAGAGAAAACAGAAAAGAGAAGAGAAAAAAAGAGAAAAGAAAGAAGGAGAAGGAAGAAAAAGAGAAAGGGGAAAGGAAGAAGACCAAAGGGGAGGATCTTCCATGGCCATCCTTGGCTTCATCTTCATCTTGTCTACAAGAGGTAGGGGGAAACTTGTTTTTACTTCTTGAATCCATTTTCTTCATTTCGTTTATGGGGACTGAATGGAGGAAATGGAGTTTTGAAGTGTGAGAATTATATTTATGTTAGCAAATGCATGAATCTTGTTAGAAAGCTAGAGAATAACATGTTTTTGGTTTGATGGAAGCAAGAAGTTGGATTTTCAGCCTTGGAATACCTTGATTCCCATTTTAGGTTATATTTGGGATTTATGTTAAGTGTGGATTTTGATTCACAAAGTGGTATGATTGAGTGAAATTAAAGTGGTTTAAGAGTTTAAATGTGTTAATGGATCTTATTTGATGCTGGATATCACTTAGAATTGAGTTTTGAGTGATTGGAGGAGGGTTTTGTTCCAATGGAACAGTAATCTGCTTCTACAAAATTCTGCAGAAGTTGTTGTCGCAGGCTCATGCCACGGCGTGGATTGTGGCATGCCGCGGCGTGTGGCAGTTTTCTGTCCAATAGTTGAACCCCGAGAGTAGGGCGTCGCGGCGTGGCACAGGTGGTGCCGCGGCGCGAGCTCCAGAACCTTCAAAAATATGTTTTTGATATTCTTGGAAGTTCCCAAGTGTTGGGACCTTTCATGTATATCTTTACAAGTGTGATGAGACCTTAATAAGGGTATTTAATGACGTGAGAATGTGATAAATCAAAGTGATTTGTAATTGCTAATTATGTGAGGTAATTAGGCATGGATATACATATGTATATTGTGAAATGTGAATTGAGAAAGTGAGTTTCCATAAGTGTTGAAATCACTCATGTTTACTCTTTTGAGAGTGTTGAATTACTTTTAAGAGTATGTGGACAAAATGTGTTGTAAAATGAATTGGATGTGTATATAAATCAATTGTGAAACTAATTATATGATGTAATTAGAAATTGTTTTGCATGATATGATTGTGAAACATAGTTGAGGTAAATGGTATACTTATTATGTTTGTGTGTGGATAAGGATGGATTTCCTTATGGTTCTGAGGATGGACTTCCTGTTCGTTTCGAAGACCGTGTAGTTGATGGATTTCACTACCTGAAGTGATGTTATTTGGATGGACTTCTAGTGCTTGTCCAAGTTTATGGATATGACTTCCATTACTTTGTTCAGGACTCATGCATTCATGGCATTACCATGGACTTGGTACCATGCATTACTCATTTCATACTTAAGTTATTGCATAGGTATATACATCAGACATACCTTGGCATAACATGGCAATTGTATGGGTGGTTGTTATCATGACATAAACTCATAAACATTACAATTGTATGGGCTATTGTTGGTGTATGCCCTAGTGGCCAATACATTTTGTTTGTATTTACATACATTATATTATGTTATTTTATATGAGGCATTTCATTTATTGTGTTCTTTTTGGTAGACATAATAAAGTCCTTAGAATAGTAAGTTTGATACCATAGGACATCAAGTGGATGACTTGATCGTGAGATCCTATTGGATAAAATACTATTCTTAAATGTCCTAGTCAAGTATTATTGTTAATTAGGACAACAATAATACATTGAGGCTAGTATGTGCGTGGACCGATGACCACATCTCACGGGTCATGGATATGAGATATCAAGTCTACACATGGATACATATTAGAGTAATGATGTATTGGACTTGGACCCGCCATGAGAACGCTACGTGGATCGTTACGTGAGTGTCATAAGCGATTCTCATAGTGATAATGGTGTATATGGTCCTTTGACCGAAATCACTACTATTCCTACATGAGGAGTTGTGTGTTTTAATGCCATCAAACGTCATCTGTAACAAGATGATTATAACGTTGGTTATTAGACATGCCGCAATACATGTGGAGAGGAATGTGAGTGACCTAGATGGGATTTGTCCCTCCTACATAACAGAGCGATATCTTCGGGCCCCCTGATTGAATAAGACTACGAAATGCATGGCCATGCTCAAATGAGTCAATATGAGATATTGATCTTATTTGTTATTACTATGTCTACTCGGGAATCAGGAAACTGAAGATTGAACTAAACAAGGGTGACACATTCCATGCCTTGTGTTCAATCTGGATATCGGACAAAGGGACTAAACTACACGGAAACATTGGTCACGAGATAGGTTATGTCAAATCACCGACATTCTCATTACTTGGGTAGCAAAGTGATGTGTTGCTAGATACCGCTCACTTGTTTGTAATATTAAAATGAGATTTTAATATTACTACCAACGTCATGAGAACCCGTAGGGTCGCACACTTAGAACAGACTAAATTGGAGTAATCGAATCCAAGTTGGACTCAGATTTAATTGTGGGCCTAACTCATGACAGATGGGTTTAGGGTTGCACCACTTACCTTGCTACGCTCACACTCACTTAAGGCAGCCTTTGTTATAAATAATACTTGCTAGGGGGCTGCTACTAGGTTACATCACAACCCTAGCCGCACCTATAGAAAGTGAGTGAGAGATAGTGAGGTCTTCTTCTCCTCTCTTCGCAGCTAGCACTACGAAAACAGAGGCGTGACTCCTTTTGCAAGTATGTTCGTGTGGATACCGCAGAAACATCGTCGCTATTACGGTGTTGGTGATTCACCTCGCTTGTGTCTATCACGCTTCAAGAGGTAAAAATTTAAAAACTCGGATTATGGATTTTTCGCATGGATCCTGAGAGGGAATTATGTTATTCCGCTTCGAGACTTTTGATCCGTAAATTCCCAACAGCGATTGCGTGTCTCTGAGATGGAGATGTTGTTATTGCGTGTCTTTGAGATGGAGATGTTATGGTTGTGTACTTCTGAGATGGGAATGTTATTGTGCTTCTGTGAATGAAGTGTATTCGTGATGCATGTAAATCAATTGTTATCCTAATTATTATAGGTAACTAGGGATTGTATTGTATGGTTTGACTAGTTGAGGTGTAATGCTTCTCCTAATTATTTGATGGGGTGAGATGCCTCCTTGTAGAAAAGTAGTTGAAGATGGGCATCCTTTTTTTACTATTGGCGACCCAGAGTAGTCGAGGTAGCGCGACGTCCTCACTACGTATTATGAGTAGTTGGGGTGGATTTATCCTCACTACGACTCATACATGCATGATAATAGTATATGATTGTATGAGCAGTTTTATATTATTATTGTTTGCTTCTGGGAATGAAGTGTAGTTTACTTCTGTGATGTGAAATGTAAATTTTATTAGTTGGATGTGGAAATGAGTTTTCTATACAACTTATAAAATGGGATTTTATATCGGGAAGAGAAATGACATGATTTTGGCTTTTGTCACCTTTCTAGTAATATTGTGTTTTCACTTGATGTTTTTCCTAGAAATAGCTAGAATGGTTGTGATGGCATGTTTTGACTGCATGGAACTACTAAGAATACGTGATTTTCACCCCCTGTGTGTGTTTCCATGATGATTCTAGGGAGGAAGCTTTGTGGCAAATGAAGCGATCGAAGTCAGGAGCTTGGAGTGCTCAGCTTAATGTAGCTAGGTAGTTTATTTTGAAATGATGTATGTATGGTATTTATGAGGAATACTTTTGTGGTGTAATATATATATATATATATATATATATATATATATATATATATTCATTCATGGCTCATATTTTCTATATAATGTCGTTATGTTATATTGAAAATCGCATAGCTATTAAGTAGCAGGTTCGAATCTAGTGACTGTGGTAGTATACTATGGTTATTAAACTCGGTATGTTACAGAGGACACAAGCGAAGTGAAAAGATCTAGAATAAATACACTCACTCATGAATATGAATTGTTTAGAATGAACTAAGGGGAAAGCGTCCAACAAATGTAAAAACGATTTACTCATATAGTTAATCATCTTGCTTCATTGGAAAAAACCTTTCCCAATGAAGATCTTATTAACAAAGTTTTGATATGCTTGAGCAGGAGTTGGCAACCCAAAGTGACGGCTATATCAGAGTCAAGAAATCTAGCGGCAATGACCTTGGCCACCCTATTCGGAAAACTTCAAGAGCATGAGTTGAAGCTAAATAGATTAAGTCAAAATGAGAAGCAAGATAAGAAGAAAAAGGGAATTGTTCTCAAAGCCACTTCCTCCTCAATCGAATATGAAGATGAAGATGATGGAAATGATCTTGACAATATTGAGATGAATGAAAAGAATTTTAGCCTCCTTGTAAAGAAGTTTAGAAGATTTCTCAAGAAGAAAAGTAGTCAAAGAAGACCTCCTTTTCCTCCTAAGAAGTCATATCAAAAGGGAGAAGGAACTTCATCTACTCCAACGTGTTATGAGTGTGGAAAACAGGGGCACATGAAGATGGAATGTCCGGTTTATTAAAAGAAGATGAAGAAATTTGAAAAGAAGCCTTTCAAAGAAAGAAAAGGAAGGAGAACATACATTGCATGAGAAGACAGTGATATGGATTCTATCGATGATTCGGAGGATAAGGAAGCCCATCTTTGCCTTATGGCCAATAGAGAAGAAGAAGAAGAAGAAAGTGAAACCGAGGTAACCTCATCTAATCTTGAACTTTCTCCTTCATATAGTGAACTGCAAGATGCATTTCAAGAATTGCATGATGAATCCATGAGGTTCACTAAAATGGTTTTAACTTCTAACAAAACAATCTCCTTAATGACTAACAAAATTTCTATTTTAACTAAGGAGATTGAAGAACTCAAAGTTGAAAATGAGACTCTTGGACTTATTGATGCTAACTCATCATGCATGATTTGCTCTTCACATGATAATGCAACCACACCCTCTTCTTATTCATCATGTAAATCATTTGAAAATGAAATTGAGGATTTGAAAAACACACTTGCAAAATTCACCTTTGGAAGAGACAACTTGAATGTATTGCTAAGGAAACAAAGATGTGTTTTCCAAAAGGCTGGTTTAGGGTATAATCCCAATAATCAACAAAAGTTTCTCAAAAATCTCTTTGTTTCCTCAAGTACCTCAAGTAGTCCATTTATTAAATGTTTTCAATGTGAAAAGAAAGGGCATAGTGCATCAACATGTAATGTAGGGAAGAAAATCAACACAAAGGTTGGAACTAAAATGGGTTGAGTCCCTAAGGGCACCATGCTTAACACTAACACACAAGGACCCAAGAAAATTTAGGTACCAAACGTTAAAATCTGAATGTGTGTTGTAGGTGTGCTTGAAGACCAAGAGTTCAAGTTGGTATCTTGATAGTGGATGCTCCAAGCACATGACCAGTGATGGGTCAAAGTTTTCCGTCATTGTACCCAAGAAGAGTGGTCACGTAACATATGGTGATAACAACAAGGGAAAGATCTTTGGAGTTGTCAAAGTTTGTAAGATCCCTTCCTCATCCATTGATAATGTTTTACTTGTTGAAGGACTCAAACATAACTTGCTTAGCATTAGTAAACTATGTGATAAGGGACATAGAGTAATATTTGATTCAAATTGTTGCATAATTGAAGGAAAGGATGATAAGCATGTTAAGTTTGTTGGTCATAGAGTCAATAACATATATATGATTAGCCTTGATGACATTTCCTCAAATGATGCTAAATGCTTTATGACTAAAGAAAATGATTCATGGTTATGGCATAGAAGAATTGTTCACATTCATATGGATCACTTAAACAAATTGGTTTCTAAACAAATTGGTCTTCCCAAGCTCAAATTTGAAAAAGATAAACTTTGTGATGCATGTCAAAAAGGAAAATAAGTAAAGGTCTCTTTTAAAGTTAAAAATGTAGTTTCAACTTCTAGACCTCTACAACTTTTGTACATGGATCTTTTTGGTCCCTCTAGAACTATGAGCTTTGGTGGGAGTTACTATGCCTTGGTTATTGTGGATGATTTTTCTAGGTTTACATGGACATTATTTTTGTCTCACGAAAATGATGCTTTTCAATCATTCAAAAAGCTTGCTAAAGTTATCCAAAATGAAAAAGGTTTTTGTATTGCATCCATTAGAAGTGACCATGGTGGTGAATTTGAAAACCATGAATTTAAAACCTTTTTTGATGAACATGGCATTGAGCATAATTTTTCAGCCCCTAGAACACCACAACAAAATGTTGTAGAAAGGAAAAATCGATCTTTAGAAAAAATGGCAAGAACTATGCTCAATGAGGCCAACCTTCCTAAGTAATTTTGGGTGGATGCGGTTAACACCGATTGTTATGTTATGAATAGGGCTCTAATAAGGCCAATTTTAAAGAAAACTCCCTATGAATTATACAAAGGAAGGAAACCAAATGTCTTACATTTTCATGTTTTTGGATGTAAATGTTTTGTTTTAAATAATGAAAAGGATAACTTGGGGAAGTTTGATGCAAAATCTGATGAGGGAATATTCTTGGCTATTCTATACATAGTAAGGCCTTTAGAGTTTATAATAAAAGAACTATGACCATAGAAGAGTCCATACATGTTGCATTTGATGAAACTAATCCAAATGATCTGAGAAAGGAGTTTGTTGATGATGTTGTGGAGATTTTGGAAAGAACTCACCTATAGAACAAAGAAAAAGAAGTCAAGAAGCAAGAAGATAGTCAACATGATTCCTCAAGATAAGAGGACTCTTAAGTCATGGATCTTCCCAAGGGATGGAGGACATCAAGATACCATCCTCTTGATAAAGTAATAGGTGATGTATCAAAAGGGGTAATCACTCGTAACACTCTTAGAGATGCATGTAATCATATGACTTTTGTCTCTCAAGTTAAACTTAAAGACATAAATGAGGCCATTAATGATGAACATTGGATCTTGGCCATACAAGATGAACTAAACCAATTTGAGAGGAATCAATTTTGGGAGTTAGTTCCAAGGCCCAATGATCATCCCATAATTGACACCAAGTGGGTCTTTAGGAATAAACTTGATGAAACGAGCTTAATAACAAGAAACAAAGCTAGGCTTATGGCTAAGGGTTATAATCAAGAAGAGGGAATAGATTATGAGGAAACATATGCTCCCGTAGCTAGATTAGAGGCAATTAGAATGCTACTTGCATATGCATGCATCATGGATTTCAAGATTTATCAAATAGATGTTAAAAGTGCCTTTTTAAATGGTTGTATACAAGAAGAAGTGTATGTGGCACAACCTCCTGGTTTTGAAGATTTTGAACTTCCCAATCATGTTTTTAAACTGAAAAAGGCTTTGTATGGCTTAAAACAAGCTCTTAGAGCTTGGTATGAAAGGTTTAGCAAGTTTCTTTTAGAAAAAGGGTTCTTTAGAGGAAAGGTTGATACTACACTTTTCATCAAGCATAAAAGGCATGACATTCTACTTGTTCAAATATATGTTGATGATATTATATTTGGTGCTACTACTGACTCTCTTTGTAAAGAATTTGCTAATATCATGCAAAGTGAGTTTGAGATGTCCATGATGGGTGAGCTCAACTTCTTCCTTTGTCTTCAAATTAAGCAAACAAAGGATAAAACTTTCATAAGTCAATCCAAATATAGCAAGGAGTTACTCAAGAAGTTTGGAATGGAAGGAGCCAAGCAAATGGCTATACCAATAGGAACTTCTTGTTACTTGGATAAGGATGAAGGAGGTAAATCAGTAGAAATTACAAAATATAGAGGTATGATTGGCTCACTTCTTTATCTTATCGCAAGTAGGCCGAATATCATGTTTAGTGTATGCATGTGTGCTAGATTTTAAGCAAATCCTAAAGAATCACACCTAAGTGCTGTAAAACGAATTATGAAATATTTAATAGGCACTTCACAAATGGGACTGTGGTACCCTAAGGGTGCTTCATGTAGTTTGATTGGTTATTTCGATTATGATTTTACTGGATGCAAAATGGATAGGAAGAGCACTAGTGGAACATGCCACTTGCTTAGAAGCTCACTTGTTTCTTACCATAGCAAGAAACAAAATAATATGGCATTGTCAACGGTTGAAGCTAAATATGTTACAACTGGAAGTTGTTGTGCTCAAGTCCTTTGGATGAAGTAACAACTTCTAGACTATGGTCTTGAGCTGGATCACATCCCCATAAGGTGTGATAACACAAGTACAATTAATTTATCTAAAAATCCCATTTTGCACTATAGGACCAAGCATATTGAGATTAAGCATCATTTCATAGGAGATCATGTTCAAAAGGGTGATTGCATGCTTGAATTTGTGGAAGCCACTAAGCAACTAGCTGACATTTTCACTAAACCTTTGGCAAAAGAAGCATTCTTCTATATAAAAAATGAACTTGGCATTTTGGATCAATCATGCATAAGTTAAATTTCTACATATCTTGAGTTTGCTGCACAATATGACATTTTGGCTGCATAATATGCTAATTTGATGCATAACATAGTGTTCTGCTGCATAATATGACATCTTTGCTGCATAATGTGCTAATTTGATGCATAACATGGTGTTTTACTGCATAATCATGACACTTTGCTACATAACTTTTAATTTTTTTTAATCACATTTGAGTCCAATACTGACTTGAGCATCGAAATATTACAGGAGGAAGGAGCTAAACTAGTAAGACAACCCCAAAGAAAATTAAACCTATTGATTCTAGATGTGGTGAAGAAAGAAGTGACAAAGTTATTACAAGCTGACATCATTTATCCCATCTCTAGCAGCAAATGGGTGAACCCGGTGTAAGTTATTCCAAAGAAATCTAGGGTGATAGTAGTAGCGAATCAGAATAATGAGCTTATTCCTACTAGGGTGCAAAATAGTTGGAGAGTCTACATTAATTATTGAAAGCCCAACCAAGCCACCCAAAAGGATCATTATTCCTTGCTCTTCATTGATAAGATGTTAGAGAGGTTGACTGGGACATCGCACTACTACTTTATGTATGGCTACGCCAGATATTTTCAAATCCATATTGCATCAGAAGATCAAGAGAAGACCACTTTCACATATCCCTTCGACAGTTTTGCGTATAGGCAGATGCCCTTCGGCCTCTGCAATGCTCGTGGCACCTTTCAACAGTACATGATAAACATCTTTTCTAATCTTTTGGAAGAATGGATGGAGGTTTTCATGGATGATTTTACTATTTATGATTTTTCTTTTAATTCATGTTTGGCTAAGGTATTGCATAGGTGAATTGAAACTAACTTTGTTCTAAATTTTGAAAAATGTCATTTTATGGGAGAGCAACACATAGTTTTAGGCCATGTAGTATCTAACAAGGGCATTGAAGTAGATCTTGCTAAAATAAATGTGATTTCTTCTTTATCTTACCCCACATACATGCGAGAGATTCATTCTTCTCTTTGTTATGCAGGTTTCTACCGACGCTTCATTAGAGACTTTAGAAAAATAACCATTTCGCTATCCAACCTCCTGCAAAAGGATGTGAAGTTTGGCTTTGATGAGAAATGCAAGAAAGCCTTTAACCATTTGAAGCAAGCTCTTACCACCAACCCCATTATCCAGCTGCCTGATTGGACACCCCCTTTGAGTTGATATATTATGCTTCAAACTATGCAATGGGAGCTATCTTGGCACAAAGAGTGGGTAAAGTGCCTCATGTAATATATTATGTTTTGAGGACCTTGGATGCTGCTCAAGCTAATTACACCACTACGGAAAAAGAGCTTTTATTAATTATTTTTGCATTAGATAAATTTAGATCATATTTGCTTGGTTCTAAAGTTATGGTGTTTTCTGATCATGTAACTTTGTTCTTCTAAAGAAACCTGAGGCTAAGCCAAGATTGATTTGGTGCATCCTGCTGCTCCAAGAGTTTGACATCGAGATACGTGACAAAGTGGAGTAGAGAACTTGGTAGCTAACTATTTGAGCCGAATTGAGCAAGTTGCTGACCCCTTTCCCATCCACGACACCTTCCCTAATGAGCAGCTTTTACAACTGCAACGTAACACTCCATGGTTCGCTGATATGGTAAATTTCTTGGTTGCTAGTGTCTTGCTTGCATATTTTACTAGAGCACAAATTGACAAATTAAAGAGTGAGTCAAAGTATTATGTGTGAGATGATCCATATATGCGAAAATTCTGTAGTGACCAAGTGATTAGAAGATGTGTGCCTGATCATGAGTTTCATTTTGTTCTTAGTTTTTGCCATGCATTTGCATGTGGTGGGCATCTTGGGCCTCAACATACTGCTAGGAAAGTATTGGAATATGGATTGTATTGGACAACCTTTTTTTTGTGATGCATATGTGTTTTGTAAATCTTGTGAACAATGCCAATGAACATAAAATATCTCTCGTAGGAATGAAATGCCCTAACAACCTTTGTTGTTTTATGAAATATTTGATGTTTGGGGTATTAATTTTATGGGTCCTTTTCCTATCTCATTTGGTTTTATTTACATTTTGCTTGCTGTTGATTATGTGTCTAAATGGGTGGAGGCAAAAGCCACTCAGACTGATGATTCAAAAGTTGTTGTGGATTTTGTTAGATCAAACATTTTTTTGTAGATTTGGCATTCTGAGGGCTATCATTAGTGATCAAGGGTCACAATTCTGCAACCATAATATGGAGGCTTTGTTGAAAAAGTATGGAGTCATGCATAAGGTTTCTATACCTTATCACCTCCAAACAAATGGGCAAGCTGAGGTATCAAATAGAGAGATCAATCAAATCCTTCAGAAAACTGTCAAGCCTAATAGGAAGGATTATAGTAAGTGGCTTGATGATGCTCTTTGGGCGTACTAGATTGCCTAAAGACAGCACTAAGTATGTCCCCTACCGGATTGTCTTTGAAAAAGCATGCCACCTACCGGTGAAGATAGAACATTGAGCATTTTGAGCGATGAAGAGTTACAACATGGACCTTGACCAAGCAGGAGTGGAAAGGAAATCGCAATTACAAGAATTGGAGGCCTATGAGAGCTCCAAATTCTACAAAGAGAAGACCAAGGCTTTCCATGGCAAGAATATTGCAAGGAAGGAATTTGTGGTTGGGGAAAAAGTTCTCATCTACAACTCCCGCCTCAAGCTCATGCCCGACAAGCTCCGCTCTAGGTGGCTAAGCCACTTCATGGTCACTAAAGTCTTTTCTTATAGTGAGGTGGAGATCATAAGTGAGGCAACTCACAAAATATTCAAGGTCAATGGACATTTCCTCAAGCCATTCCATGAGGGAGCTCAAGAGAATATAGTGGAGGAGCTTTATTTGTAAGTGACCATCTACACTTGATAAGGATGTTTCCTTTCTTTCTCTATTATTTTACTTATCCTAGATTTATTGATGATTTGATGATTTGATGATCTTTGAGCTTTACATTGAGGACAATGTAAAATTTAAGTGTGAGGGGGGAATTTACATTTCTTTTTCTGCTATTGCGGTTTTTAATCCTACTATTTTCTCTTGTTTTGTTTTGTTATTTTACTCTTTATGTTTTGACATTTGTTGTTTTTATTGTTCGTTTATAATTATGTTGTTCTTTTTCGATGTTCCTATTTTCTATTTTTTGTTACTGCTTTACTGTTACTATTTCTATTTTTTCTTTCTATTTTACATTCTATTTCTATTTCTATTTTTCTGTTTTAAACTATTTTACTGTTTTAAATTCTATTCTAAATTCTGTTTTTAAAAGAAAAAAAATATTTATAACAAAATGTTTTTTTATTGCTTTCCAATGAAACTTTGAGTTTATGAAAGTTATAAGCAAGTATAAATTGAGGTAACATAAGTGAATAAATTGCCTCTCATCTTGGACCACAGAAAATTCTTCTCTCACAAGAATCAAATGAACAAATACAAGTTCGAGTTTCAAGCTAGGAATATCATCCGACCCAAGCACATGGACTGGGAATTCTTCATTCAAGAAGGTTTTACATTTCTCACCGAACTCTTAGAATTTCATGGCCTGAAAGCTTTTGTCTTTGCTCCAAGTAAGTACTACTATCTTGAAGCTACTAAAGTATACTTCTGCAATATGAGTATTTCGGGTAGCAACTTAATTTATGATGTCAAGAGGCATAGGATAGTAGTAACTCCTAATCATTGGAATACTTTGTTTGGACTTGCTCATGTTGGGGAGAGATTTACAATAGATAGTCATAGGACATGGGAAGATTTCAATAAAAATGAGGCTTTTACAAGCATGCTTCGTCCTGATATCCGTATTAGAGACAAGAAAAGTCTCACTGCTGGCTACTTGAATCCACAAGACCGTCTTCTTCATTATATTGTGATACACATTCTAGCTCCACGGGCTAGCAATTATGCCTTGGTGGAAGAAGAAGACATTTTCTTAATATAGGCAATGAAATAGAGGCTTCACATCAATTGGCCATTTTTCATTATGCACTACATGATGAAGGCCAAGGATAAGCTAATAATAGACCTTCCTTATGCTCTGGTTGTTGCAAAAATCTTGGATTAATACAAGCTTAGTCTTCATGATGATGGTGTGATTGATCTAGTCGCCCACAACAAATTTGGTCTAGCCTTCTTCAACCGCATGCAACTTAAGAAGGTAGATGGTGTATGGGTTTACGGGAGAAGGCAAGATGCACCACCACCAGCAGAAGAGCCTAATGAGCCTATGGAAGAAGCTCGTGCTACAAATGAAGACTGTATCCTAGAAGCCATTACAAACATGCAAGTGAGTATTGAAGCTCGGATTGTGACTTTTCAAACATATCAAGAACACAACAACACTATCATCTATAATAGCCTGAATGCTATGGAAGATCGCTTGGATAGGCTTGAGCGTCGTTTTCCACAACCTGAAGATCATGAGACTTAGGCATGGAGCATTTCAGTTTCTTTATTATGCTTATGCTAATCTAATCTTACTATTTATCTTTTGAGTCTACTGATAGCTTATTGCTAAACATTAGTTTGACATTACTACTTTCTGGTGTGACTTGAACAATGCTTTGCATGATTAGTTTCCTAATATATATATACTCTGCTCTTATTACTGGTTCATTGTTGAATATCCATGATTTTATGCTTAAGAATATGTTGTTACTTCTCTGGAAAAGCTCTTTTTGATTATGTCAAAAGGGGGAGAAGGTTTTTGGCTTAAATGCCATTGAGAAAAGTAAGGTAAATTTTCAAAAGGTATATTTGTTATATGAATAAAATGATCTTGGGATTTCTAAACTAAGGGGGAGATGTGCATCTCTGATATTATCACCTCTTGAAAAATTGAGGGGGAGTAAGTCTCTAACATCTTTTGTGAATTCCATTTTTTCTTTAACTAACCTTTTCTCAATAGTTGTTTGTCATCATCAAAAAAGGGGAGAATGCAATTAGCATTGATTCAAGAAATTGGTTTTGATGGATGTGCATTGATGGATGTGCATTGATCAAGCTCCAAGAATATTCTAGAATAGCATATAAGGCTTAGATATTGTGTTAAGGTATTAGGATTCACTCTAAGCTTATTCAAATAGTTTTCACTTGACTTAAATGGCTTTGCAAAATCATGTTTTAAACTTGTGAAAAATTAGTTTATGTTTGAGCCAAAATGTTTTTAATGGGATAACATGTTAGTGACTTGATCAAAAACAAAATACTCAATGCTTTTCAAGAGCTCCTAACCAATTAAGGACTCCACCTAATTAGTTATTCATCAAGTCAAAACCTGTTTTTACAAATGTCCTAATCAATTAGGAACATTGGCTAATTAGTTATTTGTCAAGACAGAGGCATTGCCTCTTCATTTATAATGATGCTAACCGATTAGAGCTTTGGGCTAATTGGTTAGTGTGGCTTTTGGAAAGAACGTAAACTGATTCTTTATAAAATCCTAACCGATTAGGATGTCCATCTAATTGATTATTTGTGAACTCAGAAGCTATTTTTAAGAGGTCATAACTGATTAGGTGTTTTGCCTAATTAGTTAGTGTGTTTTTACAGTGTCACATGAAATGAAATTTAAGAGGTCCTAACCGATTAGGTGTTTTGCCTAATTGGTTAGTGTGTTTTTAAAAAAGTCTCAGGAAATAAATTATGAGAGGGCCTAACCGATTAGGCAAATCTGCTAATTGGTTATTCCTTTTAAAAGAGACCCAGAACTCATTTACTAAATGGCCTAACCGATTAGGACTCCTCCCTAATTGGTTATCTGGGAAACCAGTGAACACATTCAATGGCTCTTTCACAGAGCATTAAATGTCTCCAACCACCCCAACGGCTCTTAATTGTATTTGACTATAAAACTAAGTTATTGGGCATTTATGAAGGTTGGACAATCAATCTGATAAACATTCTTAAGCATTGAACTCACATTTTCTCTATCCCTAAAATCATACTCTGTTTTTTAGCTTTAGTAGAATGAATTCTTGATACTCATAAGCTTCATTTTGTATTATCCACTCTTGTGAGAGTTTTCATTCATCTATTCTTTGTTTATTCTAAAAAAAGGGTGAGACATCCCTCAAAGGATTGTAAGGGTGAGTTATCCCTTTGTTATTGAGACTCAAGCACAAAGGGTGAGGTATCTCAAGGTGTGTTAAGTGCTCCATCTTGTAAAGGTTGTCAAGCACTTGTTTGAAGCTTGAAGATATAGTGGAAATCTCGGGTGTTTACTTGAGGACTGGACGTAGACTAGAAGTGCATTAGTGGTTGAACTATGATAAAGCTTTGTGTTTGTCTTCCTAAACTCATCTCCTTTACTTTATGTACTATTTTATTGAATATCTTGCATTCTATCTTGCTTGATTGATTTACTTGTACGTGTAAGCCCCCTATTCTTTCTATTCATTCATTTCTAACAAACAATAGCTTCAACGAAAATTGAGAAATAAGTGTTTTGCAAAAGAATTACGAACTTGTTTTACAAACTCAATTCACCCCCCTCTTGAGTATTGAGGCCACTTCGTAACAGATTTGTGGGGACACTCATCAATCCTACAGGCAGTCCCGAGACGTTACAAAAGGTATCAGAGCAAGACCTCTTCCAGTACAACGTGGTTCAGGGACGAACTATGCGGAAGCTGGTAGGCATGCGACACCCGAGGCCGATGAGGGTGGGGAGTGGTCATCAGTGCAAAAAGATGAAGCACGGACAAGGAGCGGCTCCTGGCAGGCTTCTAGGCGAAGGGACACATGAATGAACTGGATACACACTGGAATGAGAGAGATTTTGAGGCTGTACAGGTATGAGACTGCATAGTTGAGGATGGTTTAAAAGAATTGATTAGTAGCACCCTTATCAACAAGATGCATATTGTTTTTGGGAGCCAAGAACATAAGTACTAAAACGCACCTAAATCTAACAACCGCGGCATAATCGTCATTGCACCATAATTACTAAATCCAGGCATGTCACAGTGTCAACAAAACATTAATTTCAAATTTTTAAAGTTTGTTTCCACATTTATGCATAAGTAGAAAATACGAGCCTCAAAATGAAACATATTTAGTAATCAACCATTAAAATACAATCACTAAAAGAAAAACATATTTTATATATATAATGTATTTGTCCTTAACACAAGGCACTGATAACACAAAATATAATACTTATATATTCAAATAAAATACAGCAGGAACAAAACACTAAAGGGGAAAAGTAGTAACCCTGGGGTAGGTACTACTAGCCGACAAAGCCGCAACCCCATATACATATACGACGGTCGGAGTCCCAGTCGACAAGTCAAGTATCAATGCCCCCACGCAACTGCACTCGTACATAACTGAAGAAATCTTGTCTAGGCACCCAATCCAATCAGCAAAAGTGTGGTCCCTCTTCATTTTTCCTCACGATCTTTTATCAAATATAAATATAAAACAGAAATACAGAAATATAGGAAAGAGGTGAGATACCCTTTTTTCATTACCATTACGGCAGTAAGAAAACGACATGGCGCAGAGTGCCCACAAAGCAATACAGTTTATATATTTATTAACAGTAACAATAATATTTATAGTAAAAGCAGAACAGTAGTAAGCAATAACAAGAATCAACAATAATAGGCAAATCACAACAATATTTCCAGTAATCAGCACAACAATCAGATAATCATTTACAGAAGTAAAACAATTACTTTCACAGTCACAGATGTTCATGCTCAACAATTTATGAGACCGACAATGAACGATGCACAATGCATTATGGTGCCAAAATTCCTACTCCATGGAGCTAGACATCAACCTTTCAGAGTGAACGATCAAGGAGTAATGTCAGTATATCGTTAGCCTTAAAAATAGTGTGCTTCATCTCATAAAAATATTTGCGCATCAATGACTTATACGTGGTACCTCAACAATTGATCGCGAGATAGGATAGCGTTTTGGACCGAATCGTCGGTGTGTTTGCATCGGTCTACCCCACGGCACAGAGGAGCTCATAACTGTCCATGTGAGGAACCCGCACCTCGACGCCCCCAGGGCCAACAACATATGGCACCTACGCTTAGTCTATTCGTACCCGCACATAAGTGTTATTCAACTCTTAGGCATACATATGCATGACGACACAATGTCCAATCATGTATATTTATCAATGATGCATTCATCGTAGACAATACCACAACGGTATATAATTCATTATCAATTTCAATACCTCATATCAATGATACATTTATCATATTCAATACCACAACGATATATAATTCATGCTCAATGTCAAGACATTATAATTTCCTCAAGAAATGCATCAATAAATACTTAGCCCCGCATAAGATTTTATAACAATATAGAATTACTTCTCAACATCAAAGTATGTTCATGGCCCATAAATTGTCACCATTTCCCCATTAAGGGTTTAACATTTCCAAGAACTTAAATCTTGATCAACTATGCAAATCCTTAGGTTAACTAACCCTTAAAATCGTAGCCTCACAAGCCTTCAAGGTTCTAAATTTCTTTCCATATTATGCACTAGTCTCTTGATACCTAATTGCTTAGTTTTTATTCCACATGGGATCAATTCAATTCTTCAACAACAATATATATTATAGTTTATTATTTATCACCATTTCATATTATGGAGTTCAACTTTTACAAGGTTATATGTCTTAATCAATTATCATGATGTCTATGTTATGGATTCTTATTTTCAAAGTCTCAATTCTTTGGTCAATTATGAAAATATTAGGATAAATAACCCTTTAAAACTGTGGTCTTCTCAAATGCCATTATTCAATTTAATTCTTCCACTTATTAAAGATTATGCATGTCTCTAAGTTTTCAATCTCCAAGGATGCACCAAGGCATCACTTGAACCCAATCTTTCTCTCTAAAACCGTGGTTATCATAAGTCTTCAAGGTCCAATGTTTCTTTCCATTTTATATATCAACTTCTTAACATCAACTTACTTGAATTTTAGTTCACCAAGTTCATTCTAATTCCTTGTAGTTTTAAGCCAAAACCATGGCTACCTCTTTAGATATTTAACCCTTAAAACTTTCCATTTAGTAATCTCAAGGTTATCATCCAACATTTAGTTCCCCAAGCTTTATTCATTTGTTCACAAAAACAATTTACAACCCAAAATTTCCTTCAAAACCATGGCACCATAGTAGGGTAGGAAACTCCAAATTTTCCATTTAACAACCCTAACATGATCATGCATAATCAACATTCCCATTACATTCAAAATCACCACCAAAATCGTGGCTATCATGTTAGGGTAGGAAACTCCAAATTTTCCATTTAACAACCCCAACATGATCGAGCACATTTAACACTTCCAACACATTCAAATTCACATTCAAATATTAATCAAATTCAAGAGCATACAAGCATGCAAAAATCACAATTCAAAGCAAGCACACAAAAGTTTCCTCACCACCAATAATGGTTGAAGTGAGTAATCTCCCTCTTACCTAAAGAGGACAATTCATGAAAACAAACTCCTTGGTTCCTTGGTTGCAAATTCGGATTCCACCTAAAGCCTCAAGCTTGAACTCCTTGAGATTTATTCTTTATAATTTTTAGATTTCACTCACACAAAAACCCTAGATCTTCAAAGTTAGGGCTTGATGATAGAAGATGCAAATGGAAGAACACAAAAATGGCTTCATATTGCTTCTTGGTGGATTTCGGTTTTGGGGTCTTCAAAACCCTAAAATCTCTAACACAAAAAATCAATGTTAAGCTTAGTAAAGGATGGATCTTTGGCCTCCAATGAGACCATAGAACACAAAAATGAAGAGAAAGAAGAAGAAAGGTAGAAGCTTTACCTTAAAGTTAGAAGCTTTGCCTTGGATGACAATGAAGGAGAAGTTAGTTTTTTGAAGAAAACCCTTCAAATAGAAGTTGTAGAGGAGGTTGAGAGGAGTGTAGAAATGATGTTTGTGAAGAGAAAAATGAAGAGAATGAGTGGAGATGGTGGCTGGAATTTTCATAGTGAAGAAGAGGAAGAAGAGAGAAAATGGATGTGAAGATGGAAAATAAAGAAACTTTCTAAATGAAGATGGTAGAGGAAGTAAAGGTGAGTGTAGAAATGAGCTCGGTGAAGAGAAAAGATGAAGAAAAATGGTGGAGATGAGAGCTGCAATTTCGTGCTTGAGAGAGAGGAAGAAGAGAGAAGGAGGAGAAATAAAGAAGATGAAGTTTTAGAGAGAGAAAGTGTTAGGTTTGAAATGAGATATTTTGGGTGTGTTAGGTTAAGTGTGGGAAACAAAATTGCTTCCCCATTAAGCCCATGGGTCCACGGCAATGAGAGAGTGAGGGAGGGGGAGAGGCTTCTCCAACAAGCCAAGGGTGTCTTGGTTATTTGGTAGTCAAAGCTTCTCAAAGAAGCTTTGAAGAAAGTACACAAATTTGAATTAAAGTGGATTTGATTTGACATAAAGTGGATTGCATTAGGATAAGGTGATAAGATTTATAATGCATGCTATTATCTAATGGACAATTGTTACAGTTGATAGAAGTCAGTATTAATTGTCCAACGGATAAAAATTACACAGCGATTTATCGCTTTGTCAGATGAATTTCTCAAAAAATGTAAAATCTCGAGTTTAGTAAGATCCCTCGTCGACGTTTCCACATTTCAAGGTTCTCGGGAAAAATATCTCATTTTCTCGGACCTGCTCAGTTTGCACGCAAAAAGGAAAATAATATTAAAATATTCTACGTTCTCAAAAAAATCTAGAAAAATTCACAAAAATCATAAATATTATAAAATGATCATTTATCATGAAATTATTAATTTTTGGGATGTTACCCCAGCTCTGCTCAGTGTGCACGTGAAACGAGAAATAATATTAAAATATTCCACCTTCTTAGAAAAATACAAAAAAATTCTCAAAAATTTCAAATATTATAAAACGATTATTTATCCTAAAATTATTAATTTTCGTGACGTTACGAGTACTCTATGGTTAAGCGTACTTGACTTGGAGCACTTATGAGATGGGTGACCTCCTGGGAAGTTTCCTAGGATGCGTGTGAGTGAGGACAAAAGCACGCTGATAAGACCCGTGTTGATTTGTAAGGACACTCATCAATCCTATAGCTAGTTCTAGGACGTTACAATTGATAATCTATCCAAGTACCCAAATCAAGGCCACCCCTAAACCTAAGCAGAAAATATCTTGCCAACAACAAATAACCAGATAAAACAGAATATTAATGCACTCATGCCCAGGTTCAATCAAAACAAGTTTGTCACCAGTAAGCCTCAGTTATTGCCCAGTAAACCCTCAAACCTACTCATGTGTATATTACAGCCTAGCCAAAACACAACCACTTCACAATCCAACCAATTAACATAACTTAACTAATTTCTAGCCCTACCCCAAAAATTGCAACAGTCGCACGATCAACAACTCAGAAATTAATAGAATCATTGAGCAAAATAAGCATATCAACAACCATACAATACAAAAATCAAGAATTCCAGAGTGAAGCTGAATAAGAATGCAGAATTCACACAACCAGAAATATTCAATCATGTTTTAATTTTTGCAATGTTGAAACAGAGTATATCAGAAGATAGAGCAATGCCACACATTACAAAAATATCTGACATGTCAATTATGGAAATAGAGCATATCATAATCACAATGATCACATGTTGAACAATTTAGTCACCAATTGAACAAAACACATTCTGCTATTGAGCACAGAAATATAAATTCTGAGGAATGATAAATTAAAACAAAGAAAACTGACCTTGGCTGAACCAACACAATAGAGTAGAGCACTAACCAAAAATAGGAAGTGGGGCACGGGTTAGGTGGATATGATGGTTGTTGAAATTTTGAAGAGGAGATAAAGGGGAAATATTTTGAGATGGAAATTAGGGAAATGTGGATGGTGGTGGGAAAAAGTGAAGCTCGTGGAGTGGAGAAGTGAGTGGGTTGGAAAGGGGAGATGTGGCCGTGGAGGTTGGATGGACACGAGGTAAATGATGGTTTGAAGCTATGGAGAGGAGGGAGTTGGGTAATGGGGGAAATGGTGTTAACAATGGTGGCATGAAAAAGGGTGGGGAGAGAAAGGCTAGGGTACGAAAGGGAGAATAGGGGAATTGGGGGCTAGGGTTTTGGATGGAGGAAATAAAACAAAGGGGAAGGCTTTTGCTGCATTTTGTGTAGCAACAAAACCCCCCACGCCTAGAAGTGCCTTGTCCACGCCTAGGCATGGTTATTTATTATTTTTTTTATTTTTATTTTTATTTTTATTTTTTTAGAGCAATAACACCACGCCTAGACGTGTAAAACTCATGCATAGGCGTGATGCTTGCAAGCCAAAATCACTGAAAATGCAAAGAGGAACACACCTAGGCGTGAAAAATCCACGCCTACGCGTGGAACTCTCTGGAAAAATCTAACTGATGGGCTGTGACATCTACGCCTAGGCGTGGCCCTCTGGACTTCAAATTTTAACAAAAATAGCCATAACACCCAACAATCATGCATCCAACACACCATTCTCACTCAAAAACAACTACGAAACAATATAGGCATTATGAACAATTACTAAGGCATCAAATTGAAAAGCAAAAACTATCAAAACTAACAAAAACAAAATCAAATCATGAAGACAAATACAAAATCATGCATAAAAGTATCTTAAGTTAAGAGATAGGGTTAAGAGATTGGGTTGCCTCCCAACAAGTGCCTTATTTAATGGGTGCTAAGACAAGCATCTTCTTCAATTCCACAAAGGCTTCCATACATGCTTCATCAAACTTGAAGACCACACCCTTCTCCAGCAAGTTACACAGTGGTTTAGCAAGCTTGGAAAAGTCTTTGATGAACTGCCTGTAGAATCCAGCTTGCCTAAGGAAACTCTGAACTCCCTTTACTGAAATTGTTGGTGGAAGTTTCTCAATCACTTTAATCTTAGCTCAGTCCATCTCTATTCCTTTAGGTGACACTCTATGGCTAAGTACAATGCCCTCTTGGACCATAAAATGACACTTCTCCTAATTGAGCACCAAATTGGTTTCCTCACCCCTTTGCAACACTAGGGCCAAGTTCTGAAGACATCCGTCAAAGGAATCACCAAAAATAGAGAAGTTGTCCATGAAAATCTCCAAGAAGTTCTCCACCATATCAGTGAAGATGACCATCATACATCTCTAAAAAGTAGCTAGGGCATTGCACAACCCAAATGGCATTCTTATGAAAGCATAAGTACTATATAGGCAGGTGAATGTCGTTTTCTCCTAATCATATGGGGAAATCACAATTTGATTGTATCCCAAGTACCCATCCAAGAAACAGTAAAATTTATGACCTACTAACCTATCCAGCATCTGATCAATAAATGGCAATGGGAAATGATCCTTTCAGGTAGCAGTGTTAAGCTTCCTATAATCCATGCATATTCACCATCCAGTGACAGTCTTGGTGGAAATCAAATCATTATTCTCATTGGCTACAATTGTCATTCCACCTTTCTTAGGCACGCATTGAACTAGGCTCACCCATTTACTATCAGAAATAGATTATATGATACCCACATCCAGCCACTTGATAATCTTCTTTTTGACAACCTCCTTCATGATGGGATTCAGGCAGCTCTGATGTTCAATGGTTGGCTTATGATCAACTTCTAACAATATTTTGTGCATGTAGATGGCAAGACTAATACCTCTGATATCCGCAATAGACCACCCCAAGGCCTATTGGTACTCTTTGAGCACTCTGAGCAACTTGGATTCTTGCTCTTCTGACAAGGATGAGGAAATAATAACTAGCAATATGGATGACTCCCCCAAGTATGAATACCTCAAATGATCAAGCAAGGGCTTGAGCTCCAACTTGGGTGGGGTGATGACTGAAAGTTGGAGACTGGGCTTGTCGAAAAGTATGTTCAATGGTTCAAAACCTGGTTTACTGTAAAACTTAGCAGACGCGTCAAGCAGTTTAATACATTTCATCACATCATCCCTATCTACATGCTCATGTATAGATGTTAATGATAAAATAAGAGGATCATCACTAAAATTAGTATGGAATTTAGTATTGACTACTTGATCAATCATATTTAAGTAAGAACATTTCTCATGGTCATTGGAAAATTTCATGGATTTGTAAATGTTAAATGTTACTTTTTCCTCATTGACCTACATTGTGAGCTCAATTTTTTGGACATCGATCATAGTCTTACCCGTGGCCAGGAAGGGTCTCCCAAGAATCAAAGGCACATTGTGAGCTCCACATTGCAATCAAAGGCACATTGAAAGGAAGAGAGCTTGAATAGCCACTTTCAAAGTCGGTTCTAGGCTTTCAAGCACACCCGCAACACAATTTAATTTTTTGTTTTTGGTACCCAAATTTTATGGGTCCTTGAGTGTCTGGGCAATGTACCCTTTGGAACCCAAACCATTTTTGTCCCAATGTTAACATTCTTTCTTGCATTGCATGTTGAAGCACTATGACCCTTCTTTGTAAAAACATTTGATAAAAGGACTACAAGAAGTGCTTGAATAAGCAAAGAAGTTTTTATAAGATTTATGCTGATTTTTCGGGTTATAATCAATTCCAGCTTTTTCAAAAATAACCCTTTGTTTTCCTAATAAAATATTTAAATTATCTTTTCCACATGTGAATTTGGCAAGGGTGTTCTTTAAATTTTCAATTTCAGTTTCAAGCAAATGACATGAAGAACAAGAATACGAAGTAGAAGCATGTGAAGAATGATATGAGCATGCATCAATTAATCCTAAAGTTTCATTTTCAATTTTTAATTCTTCAATCTCTTTATTTAAAATAAGAATTTGATTTTCTAAAGAAGAGATTT
The DNA here is from genome assembly GCA_029884605.1 of Ormosia emarginata. Lineage (NCBI taxonomy): Eukaryota > Viridiplantae > Streptophyta > Magnoliopsida > Fabales > Fabaceae > Ormosia > Ormosia emarginata. The sequence goes on from JAQQTP010000079.1 coordinate 18,490,021, forward strand.
TTTTCTTAGATGAAGAAATTAATTTTGTAAGTCTAATTGTTTCGTCATGCAATTCTTCAAAGGCATCTTGTAACTCATCATAAGAAGGAGATAATTCAGAATTTACCTCGTTGTCGCTTTCTTCTTTTTCTTCTCCTTTGGCCATAAAACATAGATGGGCTTCGCTATCTGAGCTATCAAGTGGAGTCCATGTCGTTGTCATCCCAAGCTATGTAGACTCTTCTTTCTTTGGAGGGTTTCTTTTCAACTTTCTTTGGGGGAAAAAGCGGTCTTCTTCTTTGTGTCCCCTTTTTCTTTAGGTACTTATCAAATTTTCTTACCAGAAGATTGAGATTTTGTTCATTTAGCTCAATGTTGTCCACGTCATCTCCATCGTCTTCTTCTTCATTATTGATAGTGGAGGTGGTGGCTTTAAGCGCTATCCCCTTTGTCTTTTTATCGTTTTCTTCACTTTGACTTAGTCTGTTTAGTTCCAATTCGTGCTCATGAAGTTTTCCAAAAAGAGTTGCTAATGACATAGATGTTAGATCCCTTGATTCTGAAATTGCTGTTACTTTTGGTTGCCAAATCCTGCTAAGACATCTCAACACTTTGTTAATCAAATCTTCGTTAGTAAAATTCTTTCCTAATGATGCAAGATGATTAACAATGTGGGTGAACCTCTTTTGCATTTCTTGAATGCTTTCTCCTTGGTTCATTGTAAATAATTCATATTCACGAGTTAGAGAATTGATTCTCGACCTCTTAACTTCACTAGTACCCTCATGGGTAACTAAAGTGTCCCACATTTCTTTAGCGAGTTATTTTTTTTTGCAATTTGAAATTCTAAAAAATTCATCATGTCCCAAAGCTGAGGTAATGATGTTTTTGGCTACTAAGTTATTTTGAACTTTTCTTTTATCATCTTTAGACCAATCACTTCTAGGTGTCTCGGTTTTTACACCATTGATTGAGAATACGTGTAGGTATAAATGCGGACATCCCACACATCTAGATCAATAGCCTCTATAAAGATTTTCATTCTTTCCTTCCAATATGCATAACCATCCCCATTGAAAAAGGGTGGTCGATTTATGGAAGTTGCTTCGATAAAACATTTGATGAAGCCATGTTTTTGAAGCGGCTAAGCTCTTTATACAAAGTCTAGCTCGATACCACTTGTTACCCAAGTGGCTTGTACTCAAGAGGGGGTGAATTGAGTAATTAGAAATTTTTCGCAAAAGCCTTAAACAAATGAATTATACTAAATTTAAATAATAAAGGCGAGAATGAGATAAAGATAAGAAGAACAAATAATAATTAAATTGCAAGAATAAATAAAGTGCATAAAGATAAAAGATTAAGGGTAGAAAAGCGAGCACGATATTTATCCTGGTTCGACCACCAACCACTTGTGGCCTACGTCCGATCCCGAAACACGGTTCGAGATTTTTCACTATTCAACACAAGCTTAACAACAGGTGCTTGCAACCTTTACACAACAGGGATACCTCACCCTATTTACTAGAGGATACCTCACCCCTTTGAAGGATACCTTTCTTTACACCAAGGGATACCTCATTTTTTTACTAGAGGATACCTCACCCTCACAAATTCACTAAGGGATACCTCACCCTTTTACGAAGCGAGAGAATAGATGAAAAATAAACTCTCACTTAGAGCAGATATTACAAGTTAAAGTGCTAATGAGCTCTCTAAAGGATATCTCAAGGTTTTGGCAAAGAGAGCACAAAAAGGAGAGAAAATAATGTAAAATTCGTTTTCAGCCAAGCAAAAAATAATTCAAGTGGTTGGGGGTTTCAGAAGAGACCCAAGGTCACGTATTTATAGAGCAAAGAAAGCAACTAGCCGTTGGGTGCCAATTAAGAAACCATTAAAAGCAAATATGGTTCGTTCTTTGCCATTTTTGAACGTTTCCGAACGGTATTCGAATACCTTATGAGGTATTCGAATGCCTCTTGCCAAAACTCTCTTAAAAAAAAGCGATTAAGGCTGGGTTATTCGAATACCGTTAAGGGTATTCGAATGCCTCATTTAAAAGGTTCATTCGAATCTAGGGTATTCGAATACCATATGGGGTATTCGAATGCCTCTGTTTTTGGCAATTTAGAAATATCGGTTTGAAATAGGTTATTCGAATACCATAGATGGGTATTCGAATACCACTTTGAAAAACGTAAAACGTTCAAACTTGAAAAACACTCTATTCGAATACCTAACAGGGTATTCGAATACCTCTGTTATAAAACCAGTTTTAAATGCTTTCAAATAACCAGAAAATGGTTGTTTAATTTTAGAAAAACAATTTTGAAAACATTTCTTTGCAATGCCAATTAATGAGATATCCAATGAGGCTTTTACAAGGATCCTAAGACCTAAAGCTTATTCTTGAAGATCTTGGACTTGGTTTGTCTTCACGTTTGTTATCATCAAAACTATTGCTCATGATAGCTAGCCAATTACATAATCTTGTTGACTGATCATAAACTAAGAAAACATCTTCTCCAAATTAGAAGTTAAAGTTGATGTTGAAGTTTGGGCTTAAAGGGGGCTCTGTTGTTGAAAAGCTGGAGGAACACGAGGTTCTTCTTTATGCTAATAAGACGAGGAAGAGCCTTAAGCATTTCCACCCCATGAGAGATTAGGATGGTTCTATCAACTAGGGTTATAAGTATTACTAAAAATAGTGTTGTGACCCCGTTGACGGAATTGACTAGTATATTGTACACTTTCCAAGCTAGTAGTACAATTAGCAATGGAGTGATGGTCCCCACAATGATCACAAATTTCTGCTGAACTGTTGGCTTTAGTGGTTACTAAATTTACTCTCATGGTGTCAATTTTCTTGGAAAGAGCTGCCACTTGAGCTGTATGTGAAGTGAGAGCATCTCCCTTATGTATATCGGCAGCCATTCTCCTAGGAGTAACCCTTTCTACTGGCCACTGATAGTTGTTGTTAGCCATTTCCTCCAAAAGGTCATAGGCTGCATCCACTGTCTTGCTCATAATATCTCCTCCAGCTGCTGCATCAATTATGGATCGAATGGATATTGTCAAGTTGTTGTAGAAGGTATGTACTAACATCCATTTTGCTATACCATGATGTGGGCACCTCCTTAACCACTCCTTGAATCGCTCCCATGCCTAATACAAAGTTTTTCCTTCAAACTATCTAAAGGACAAGATGTCATTCTTGTACTTCATTGCCTTTATGGGAGGAAAGAAACGATCCAAAAACTTTTGCGCTAGCTCTTTCCAAGTAGTGATGGAATGCTCCGGTAAGGAATGAAGTCATGCCTTGGCCCTATCCTTCAAAGAAAAAGAGAATAGCCTCAAGCGAGCTGCATCATCTGTCATTCTATGATGCTTGAAAGTATCACAAATCTCCAGGAAGTTGGCTAGATGAGCATTGGGATCTTCATAGGGTAAATCTCCAAATTGTATATTATTCTGAACCATCTGGATAATTGCAGGCTTGATCTCAAAAGTTTGTGCTTGTACAGCTGGGCTTCTAATGCTAGATGGGTTTTCTCTAGTACTTAGGGTGCCATATTCCCTCAAGGGTCTTTCAACATTTGCTTCCTCCGCCATCTCAGATTTGTTATCCAAATTTAGTGCTTGCGCTTGTACTTGTTGTTCTCTTAGCAATCTATGAAATGTCCTCTCGATCTCAGGATCGTAAGGAAATCGAGACACACCTTGAGTTCTTCACATACAAGAACCAAGTACCTGAAAAACAAAAAATGCAAACAAAACAAACAAAACTTGAAGTAAGAATTGTGAATAGATGTAAGAAATAACACAAATCTAAACTCAATCCCTGACAACGACACTGAAAACTTGTTAGGGAAAATCCACAAGTGCACGGGTCAATAAGTAATATATGAAAGTTAGAGTATCGTGTCCAAAGGGATTGACAATTAGAACAATGCTAAAACTTAACCAATATCCACAAAACCTTATCCAAGCAATCAAATTGTGAGAGAGTTTTGCAATTAAAGTAACAATTTAACAAAAATAAAACAAGAATGTATCAAATACCAAATCCACAAGAGAAAGATGAAAATGATTAAGGCCTAGGGGTTCCTATTCACTTGCTACTTCAATGAATAACATACAATTTACAAGCATCTAACAATGAGTTAGTTTTGCTAGCTAAAATAAGCAATAAGTAAAGGCCTATGTCTAGGACAATTACCAATATGAAACTTATCAAATCCACTATGTGTCCATGTGAGTTAGCATATGATTCACTCAGTGAGACCATTTATCAAACACTTGTTATGCATTACCAAGGGGTATGTGTGCATCCCTTTAGTTAATAAATACACCTAAACCAATAGAATGTAATTGAACATGCATCAACTATACCATATCTATATTCACAACACCTTATTTCTAGTTCTATTGGAATACTAAAATCATGCAATTGATGGTCAATCAACAACAAGCATTAAGCATAGATATAGAAGAACAAAACCAAATTTCATAGAAAGAATACTCAACCAATTACAAGGTAATCAAATCCATAGCAAGATCCTAGAAAGCCCCTAGTTTAGAGTTTAGTTACTCATCATGAAAAATGAGAGAATTAATGGAGTCATGAAACCCATCAAATTACATATCAAGAGAGAAAAGGAAAAGAATGAACATGAATGGTGAGAATCCAATGCTTTATCTTCCTCCTTGATCTTGATTCTTCACTTGACTCACTTATATCTTCCAAGATTTTCTCCTCTTCTCCCTTTCTCTCTGAAGTTCGTGCTTGATGAAAACCAGATGATCCCTATTTTTCCCTAAAAAATTAGATAATAAGGGCTAATCTCGTGTGCCAGGATTTTTCTCACGCCTAAGTGTGGTTATGAAACACATGTTGTTATATGCTGGCCATGCCTAGGCGTGACTTTACCATACCTAGGCGTGGCCGTCTCTATTTGAAAAAGCTGAAAAACTGGAAGTTTCACGCCTAGGCATGGATGTCTCTGCCTTGAATTCTTGCAAAACTAAGAGGGTTATGCCTAGGCATGGATTTGTCACACCTAGGCGTGGGTTGGCAACCTCTTCTTCTCTTTTGCATCCTTCCCCATTTGAGCTCCTCCTTGCTTCCTTGTTCCTTCCAAGACTTTCCCACCTTGATTACTTGTATCAAGACAATGTTGAAGTTCATCAAACTAGGATCCATCCAAATCCCTAAATAAAATCATCAAACTGTTGATTCTTAATCAATTGAGACCATAAGCTTAAATCATTAACATTATGCATGAATTGAGCCTTTGGACTTAAAAACTTGATGATAGCATGTTCATATTCATTCAAAATTAAGTGAAATAACTTCATTTCCGGAAGTTATCCCTAATTCGGAGTACAAACATATACCTATGATACGTAATTGTATAAATAACATATATGAATCATACTGGCATCAGTAACCTATATAGTCTAGTACATCAATCTTCTACATCAGTATATATATAAATCATGTACAAACCACTACATAAATATACATACATGGCAATGGTCAACATAAGTGTTTCAATGCTACGTCAGCATTTGCATCCCTACGCAGAGGGTAGATCACATGCTAAAATTATCTTGGAAAAGAAAATAGCAGGGTGATAATTCTAGGATATGTCATCATAATAATTCTAGCTGTTTCGGGGAAATTAAATCATTTTTAAAATCTTTCATAGAAAGGTGGCAAACTCTTGAGGGCAGAAGTTCAATTTTAATCTTTGAACAACAAATTTTATAATAATATATCTAGGTAGTACACAAACTCATAAGCATATCAACCAATAAATCATAGAACTTTCTACAAATATAATAGTATATAAATCATCTCACATTGTCTATAGAATATTTATAATTAACTCAAAATGCAAATATTCATTATCAAATTAATGATTTATATAGAAAATTCATGAAGAGGTGCCAATTCTCAAGTAATGCCTTTAATCTTTCCTTTAATGCTCAATAATCGTCATCTTTCTCAGCTCACTCCCCAGACCTATGTCCTTTTATTTCAAAAAGGTAAGGAGGGAATGTCGCATCTTCACACTACCCAACAATTGGTGATAGTCTACTTATCAGGCTGGTGCACTCAGCCTATATATAACAATCCATCGTTACGCAGTACTATCCTAGGTAACCTTGGCCAAATATCCAAAGGAATCACATCTAGGATCACCCCCAGGTATGAGGATCATTTCCATTATTAGATCTAGGATCACTGTCATTTCCTAAATCCATCACTGGCCAAATTCCTTTATCTAATCTAGGATCACCATCATTTCCTAAATCCATCACTGGCCAAATCTAGGATCACCCCCAAGCACGATGATCATTTCCATTATCAAATCTAGGATCACTGGCATTTCTTAAAATCCATCACTGGCCAACTTCCTTTATCAGATCTAAGATCACCATCATTTCCTAAATCCATCACTGACCAAATCTAGGATCATCATCATTTCCTTTATAAGATCTATGGGTCCTTCATAAGAGAATAACATCTAAGGATTATGTCATAAAGGATCACCATCATTTCCTTTAAATTTTGGGCACTAAAAGATGTAATTTACATTTTAATTCAATTACTGGCTCAACTTTAATATTTTGAAAGGAGCATATCATTTAAAATGTTAAAGTTGAGCCAGTAATGGAATGTGTAACATCCCCGATAACATGTGAGGCATGGAATGTGTAACATCCCCAATAACATATGAGGCTTGTAAAGGGTTACCAAAGTAGCCTAATACTAATTTAACATGTCTGTAAAGTTTTATGATAAACTGGGCTAGTTTAGGCACTTTGTCGCAACACAAAATGTGGAAAGTGACCTAAAATGACCCAGAAAATGACATAAATTGCATAGATAGAAAAAATAATTATTGTTAAGTTATGTTTAAGTCATAAATGAGTTAAGAAAATTGTAATTAAAATTTGAAGGTAAACTGAGTTTGTTTGGTATTTTTAAGCACACTGAGTACGTGTTTTGATATGAAATCGACTCAGAGTAGATATGGAAAATTAAGGAAACTGTGAAATAAGTATTAAGGTAAATCTTAGAATTTATTTTAATATTTATGGAGGTTAGAAAACTTAAAATAATAAGATCAAAGTGTTCCTAAAAAATAAGAAGTTTAGTAAAATGACAAAAATGCCCTTAATGTTACTTGTCCTAAAAGTGAGATTTCATCTCACTTTCTCATCTCTCTCATACACACTGTTGCTGCAGAATGGAGAAAGAAAAATGTAACACCCCTTTGGAGGATGTCACACATAAAAGAAAATAAAAGAAATAGAAATAAAATCTACCCAAGTTGTGAAACATTTGTTAAATATTATTACGGGTTGTAAAATAATTCCTGATAGACAGAAATATGTAATAAAAGATAATGCGGAAAATACGAAATAAAAAAAAAAAAACATCATCACTAATAATATACATATGATTAAGTTATAAACTGTACAAATAATTTACAACTAAGACCACAACTATTTAAACAAAGACAAGTAAAGAAAGCAATAAAAGAGTTAATATATACGTACATACCGACGCGCCCAAAAAAAACATCTTGATTATCTAATCCTCGATGGATCACTCTCAAAGCATGAAAATGATCATCGGGAGATAGATATCTGGATGTCTCGACACACGGCGATAACGGGATCGCGCGGTCGATACGATGCTTATCTCACTAGGCTCGGGGTTTTCAAGCACCCCAATAGCGCCTAATGGATAAGGGTAACTCTAAGTGCGAGAAAAAGCGTCGTAGTCATGACGGGCTCTTCATCAAAACGATGACGTAGGATCACGGTCACACGTCCTGCATACGTCACGAGTCACGATCTCCTCGTAGATGCCAAGCCAGAGCACCTCCATGAAATACCAACTCTATGAATCCCAAAAATCCTGGCGTCGCCATCCCTCACAATCAATCCAGAGGATATGGATGATCGGATGGTTCTTGATCGTCAAACTGATCGTCTGCTTGCCGGTCTTCCTCCTCTTCAGGGTACACGATCTCAAGGGGTTGTTCCTCTTCCTCGAAGTCTTTACCGCGTAAAATAAATAAACAGAAAATACATATAACAAAGAGGTAAGACAACATAAAATCATCACAACATGGCCAATAAAAAGACGACAAACAATATACATACAGTTCATGCAATACATAAAGCTTTAACAATTATAATAACAGATTGAAGAAAATTTAGATATCATCATAATGTATCACATCACAAATAAAACTTCACAGATAAAACAAGAAAGATAAGAATAAACAGATAAGATATAATAACCAAATATAATAACAATAACCGAGATAAAATAAACAAATAAAATACGAGATAAACAATAAATAGATAAGATAGAAACAAATATACATAGAGATAAATAATATGACAAAATCCTACTCCATGGAGCTAAAGAAAAACACGAGTATCAGAGAGAGGAATGATTCGCAAAACCTAATAGTACCACGGCTGCCCCACCAACTATTGCTTGTTGTCACACGTTGCGTCTATAGCCCCACGACACAGAATCCATCAATCCAGCGTGGTGTAGTTCACGGTCTCACGTTGTGGCACTACAAGCAAATGTACTACTAGATTTCACAAATCTCGATTAAATATAGTGTACGTCGAGTACCATAGTGTGCTATCGGTTTATCACGGCCCAGCGGAGCGACCAAGCTGTCCACATGTGGGATCCCGTACACTAAAGCCTCCAAGTTCATTAGAACAATGAACCACACTATGTTTATCGCATCGACAACACGATGTGATTCGTCTCGTCAACAAATCCACCAAATACATGGCACACATAATGAGATAGATGGAAAGCACATGTACGGGTTCACATTTTCCCGACAAACAAATAATTCTCAAAAACCATGACGGGTTCACATTTTCCCGACAAGTAAATAGATTTTCAAAAGCACATGACGGGTTCACTTTTTCCCGACAAAGCATATAGATTTTCAAAAAGCACATGACGGGTTCACTTTTTCCCGACAACATAAAATAATTATAGTAACGGTCAATCGCGTAGAAATTTTATCGCATTTTCATAATTCCGTCGTTTTTACAAACGTTTAAAAATCGGGTAAAGATATTTTTCTGTTTTTAAAATCGCGTAGCATTTTTAATACGTTTTCTCAATCGCGTAGGATTTTTAAATCATTTTCTTATTCGAATGCCCTTAAAATTACTTGTTTAAACAGATAGAAATAGTACTTAGTACATTTAAACTACGTAGAATAATTTTTCATACCACATACTGTCTTTAGGATATTTTTACTATCTTATAGGTTCATTTTTACTAAAAATTGACAGCATTTTGTTTATAAACTTATAATAATGGTTTTCTAAATTTTCCATAAAATTTTCTATTTACCTAATTTTTAACCATATCATTTAATTCTTTTTGAAATCTCTAACATGCTTCAAAACCTAAAGTGAGCTATATGTTAGAAAATTTCTCAAAATTTCTGTATTTTACTTCCTAATGATAAAATCACTAATTTTAATCCTTTAAACTTAATTCTACTCAATTTGTTTCTTCAAAAATCATCATAGAAAATTTCCCCTTAACTTGTATTGTCTCTTTTTAATTGAAAAAGGTTTGGAATCAAGTTTTAGAAATCATAATTACCTATAGTGGCATGTTGGCCGAATTTTGTAAAACCTTTTCATTTGATTTCTAAATCATGTCAAAGGTATTATCTTATCTAAGTTCATTAAATCAAGTTATAAAGTAATGATTTTAAATCAAATAAATCCTTTAGGCATGTTGGCCCAAAACTTACTAAATCTTTACCAATTGATTTCTAAATTCCTTTTCTTTGATCAAAACAATTTGAAACCTTCTTATTTCTCCTAATTAATTAAGTTACACTTTTAGGAAAAATTAAGAGAACATTTTGGTCCTCACACTTTGGCATTGCCGTGAGCTAGGGAATGTGTTCTTTGGAACACTCATGCAAATTTACACATGTTATTCACATCTTATACCTTATCATACAATTCTAACACATGCATTTATATTTCTAACACATGCAAAATATTTCTAACATATAAAACCTAAATTAAAGCTTATAGACATACAATCAAAAGCTAATAGATATGCAAAATTATTACAATCACCAAACAAGAAAGCTACTAACATACAACACTTAAGCTACTAGCAACCACAAAAATTAACAAATACACATCAATAAACACACCACAACCGAATCCTTATGGATTCTACAAACAATCCATCTTCTTACCACCATCAAGGGATGATAAGAATTGTCTTCCTCTTACCTTAAATGAAGACAAAAAGCTTGCTTTCACACCTCCTATGGTTCGGTTTTCACTCCACCAAATACCTAAAAATCTCAAATAAAATCTACATGTTATTAACCTTGAAAAAGAAGCTAAACCATGGAGAAATCATGGCTTAGGACTTTGAAAAAGAAAAGAGAAAAGAAAAGCATGAAATTTTACCTTCTAGGTAAAACTTTCAAGGTTGGTTTCCAAGCCCTAGATGGAAGAATTTGAAGAAACTCCCAACTACAAAGGTTCTTAGAGTAGTGTTTAGGTTAAGGAAACTTGGTTAGAAAAATTTTTGGATGGTTAGGAAACAAGCTTGGCCGAATGGAAGGAGAAAAAGGAACAACAATGGTGGCTAGGGTTCTTGATGAGAGAGAAGAGAGAAAAATGATGAAGGAGTAAAGTGATTTTGGTCTTCAAAGGCCTCTTGGCCATGAACATCAAGTGAGGTGCAAGGTGGGCACCTTGCTTGGCTTCATCCAAGCCATTGGATGAATCAATGGTCAAGATCAAGCCTTGGTGAGCAAGCTTGATTTCCATTGGTTGGTTCCCGGTGACTCACATGCTGAGTCACACAAAGACATGATAAATTCTCTGTTGAGTCGACTAGTCGAGTCACTGTTTCGGAAAGTTCTACTGCTTACGGTGATTAATTAAGCTACCGATCTAACCGTTCTGCTAATTGTGGGTCCCGCAAAATATTTTCGGGTCCTTTGTCACTAAACTATCTTGACTAATAAAATAATATTATAATAATATAAAATTATTTTATTTGTGATTAAATCCTAAAAATTAAAAGATTATTTTTAGTCTCATTCAGAATCGGGTTAAGTAAGATCCCCCAATTCTAAATAATAAAATAAGATTTTCCCGGCCCAGGAAAATATTATTTTCCGCCTCGAGCAAATCACACAAAAAGTCCATATAAAATCACAGACGGTATTTTCGGGCATTAAATCAAGAAGAAAACAATTAAAAAAAAGAAAAATAAAACAAGACGTTCGGGACGTAACGGTCATTTTTCCATTTTTTGCCACAACGTAGGTAATCGTCCAAAATGTTCAAATAAAATATCCAGCAGTATTATATAGCTGTATATCTTTCAGAAAAATTAATACAGTAGCTCAGAAAAATTTTTATTTTTCCGTCTCGAAACAAATTACGTAAAACGATCAAATAAAATTTGAGCCAGTATTATCGTAATTGTTTTCATACAGAAATCGAGAACAGAAAAATAGGGACACAACGGTCATTCATACAAAAGCATGAAAAACAGAAAACAGTACATTCAGAATATTTTCTAAAAATTGGGGCGTTACAACTCTCCCCAACAAATAAAAATTTCGTCCTCGAAATTCGATGTTCATCCAAACAAATGAGGATACTGATCCTTCATTTTATCTTCCAGCTCCCAAGTAGCCTCACCCGTCACATCATTCCATATGACTTTCACTAACTCGATCATCTTCCCTCGAAGCTGCTTTACCTTTCTGTCCTCTATTCTGACAGGTAAAGTTTCGTAAGTCAGATTCTCCTTCAACTGTACGTCATCTGGTTGTATAACATGTGTCGGATCTGGTATATACTTCCGCAACTGAGACACATGAAACACGTCGTGCAAATTGGATAGAAAAGGCGGCAAAGCAATCTGATATGCTACAGGACCTATACGTCGGATAATCTGATATGGTCCAATGAATTTAGGAGTAAGCTTCTTCGACTTAATCACTCTCCCGACACCAGTCGTAGGAGTAACTCTTAGAAATACATGCTCACCCTCCTTAAACTCAAGAGATCGTCTTCGTTTGTCCGCATAACTCTTTTGTCTGCTTTGCGCCGTCATCATCTTCTCTTGTATCATCTTGACTTTATCCGTAGTCTGTTGTACAAGTTCCGGTCCAACAGTCATACTCTCCCCATCTTGATACCAACATAGCGGCGTTCGACATCGTCTTCCATATAATGCTTCATAAGGTGTCATTCCGATGCTTACGTGAAAACTATTGTTGTAGGTGAATTCTATCAAAGATAAAAATTCATCCCAACTTCCCCGTTGTTCCAAAACACAAGCCCGCAACAAATCCTCCAAGGACTGTATAGTTCTCTCTGTCTGACCATCTGTCTGTGGATGATAGGCTGAACTTAATCGTAACTTGGTTCCCATAGCTTCCTGCAGACTTCGCCAAAATCTTGACGTAAACCTCGGATCTCTGTCAGAAACTATACATGTAGGCACTCCATGTAATCTGACAATCTCGCTGATGTACAACTGGGTTAATCTTTCCAATGAATATTTAATATTGATTGGTAAGAAATGAGCTGATTTCGTAAGTCTATCGACTATAACCCATATTACATCATGACCTCTCCTTGTCTTTGGCAAACCAAGAACGAAATCCATAGAAATGTTGTCCCATTTCCATTCTGGAATCGATAATGGTTGCAACATCCCAGCTGGTCTTTGGTGTTCAACTTTTGATTTTTGACAAACTAGGCAAGTTGACACGCATCTAACCACATCACCCTTCATTCCATGCCACCAGAACAACTTCTTCAAGTCTTGGTACATCTTTGTTATGCCTGGATGCATACTTAATAGACTAGTATGGGCATGTTCCACAATATATTGCCTTAGCTCTCGGTCACGAGGAATACAGATTCTACCCCGAAACCTCAGAATTCCATCAGTTCCTTCTTTGAACTCTACTGCCTCGTTTTGCTTCATTTGCTCCCTTATTCCTTGTAAAAATTTATCGGCATTTTGCTTTTCCCTTATGTCTTCCATCAGCTCGCTTGAGATAGTAACCATATTCATACAGATCTTCTCCGGTTTCAACTCAACAAATGACCACTCATCTCTAAACTGTTCAATGAGCTCCTTTTCTTTAATCATCAGTGCAGAAACACTGATAATCTTCCTACTCAAGGCATCGGCCACGACATTCGCCTTACCTGGGGTGGTACAAAAGTTGAAAATCGTAGTCGTTCAGAAATTCTAACCATCTTCGCTGCCTCATATTCAGCTCCTTCTGGTCGTACAAGTACTTCAAACTCTTGTGATCACTGAAGATGTTGAACGTTGCTCCATAGAGAAAATGTCTCCATATCTTCAAAGCAAAAACTACCGCAGCCAATTCCAAATCATGCGTAGGATAATTCTTCTCATGAACCTTCAATTGTCGAGAAGCATATGCCACCACGTTCCGATCTTGCATCAACACGCATCCTAGTCCTTGATAAGAAGCGTCACAATACACATCGAAAGATTTCGTCGAATCTGGTAGGATCAACACCGGTGCAGTTGTTAACCTCTTCTTCAACTCTTGAAAACTGGCTTCACGCTCTTCCGTCCATTCAAAAGCTTGACTTTTCCTCGTCAGTTGTGTAAGCGGTCCAGCAATCTTGGAAAAACCTTCGATAAATCTCCGATAATAACCAGCAAGTCCAACAAAACTTCGAACTTCTGTTACTGTCTTAGGTCTTTCCCACCGTAAAACAGTCTCCACTTTCGATGGGTCCACCGCAATACTTTCTTTAGAAATTACGTGACCAAGAAATTGGACTTTTTCCAACCAGAACTCACACTTAGTCAATTTCGCATACAACTGCTTCTCCCTCAAAATCTGAAGAACAACTTTCAGATGTTCAGCATGCTCTTCCTTCGATCTAGAATAGATCAGAATGTCATCGATAAAGACAACGACAAATCTGTCTAGATATGGACAAAATATCCTGTTCATATAATCCATAAATATGGCAGGAGCATTCGTCACCCCGAATGGCATTACTTGATACTCATAATGTCCATAACGAGTTCGAAAAGCAGTTTCGGCACATCTTCCCCTCTTACACGAATCTGGTGATAACCCGATCGCAGATCTATTTTAGAAAATATCACAGCTCCTTTGAATTGATCCATCAAATCGTCGATTCTTGGAAGCGGATATTTATTTTTGATAGTCACCTTGTTCAACTGCCGATAGTCCACACAAAGTCGTGAAGTTCCATCCTTCTTCTTGACCAAAAGCACAGGTGCACCCCATGGGGAAACGCTAGGTCGTACAAATTCTTTCTCCAACAGTTCCACCAATTGCTTTTTCAGCTCCTCCAACTCTACTGGCGACATACGATATGGTGCAATTGAGATAGGACCTGTTCCCGGTACTAAATCAATTGAGAACTCGATCTCCCGCTCGGGCGGTAAACCAGGTACATCTTCAGGAAAAACATCCGGAAAATCGTTGACAACAGGAATAGTATTCACATCCTTCTCATTCTTAACTTCTAGAGAAGACAATACCAGATATCCCTGCGCTCCATCTCTCAACAAAGACTTGACCTTAACAAGCAGGTTAAGAATCCAGACTCTTCTTCCTTAGGAAAAACTATAGTTTTCTTTGCACAATCTATAAGGATATGGTTAGAACATAACCAGTCCATCCCTAAGATTACATCTATCTCAATGAGAGGCAAACAAATCAAATTGACCAAAAACAAACGGCCCTTCACAACAATAGGACAATCCAAACAGATCTTAGAAGTAACTACAGGTTTAGCAGTTGGCGTAGATACACTCAACTTAACATTCAGAGAAGACACAGGCAACTTCAGTCTTTCCACACAATCATAGGCAATAAACGAGTGTGTAGCACCCGAGTCATACAATACAGTCAGAAGGTTACCTCCAATGTCACCTTCTCCTTGAATAAGGTCATCAGATTGAGAAACTTCAGATCCCATCATTGTATACACTCGCCCTCCAGATTTCGGTTGAGTATTTCCAGATTTTTGCTGATTAGTTCTAACATGACGAACAACAGGTTTCTTCTCTGGTCGAGTACAATCCTTCGACATATGCCCAGGCTGTCCACAGTTAAGGTATAATATGTCAAAAATCTTGCTTAGTTGAGGTATAATATGTCAAAATGGGATTTTGAGGTATTTTAAGTGTTTTCTTGCTTGAATGTGTTTTCAATGGTTATTTATGACTTGTTTATGATGAGAGGTTGAGTTAGAAACTTGAGACTCTCCATTTAGACCTTTGATGCACAAAGTGAGAAAAAGGATATTTCCTTACTTGATTGAGTTTAAATATATGATTGATGAGTTAAATTTAGTGTTTAATGATCCTAATATGATTAAAGACCTTGATTAGGGTTGAGAAACACTTAGAATCCATGATTTGAGGATTAGAACTTGGTTAGAAACCAAAATCATGCATAACCCAAATTATGTAGAAAACAGGACAGCATTGAGTAGTATGTGATGTTTGTTGCATAACTTGAGCTATAGACATCGAAATTACTTGATTACAGAGCCTTTTGAAATTTAAGACATAAGGCTTTATGTAGTAAAAATTTCAGAATTTTTTAGCAACCCAATTAATCCCTGTTTTGATTTGAAACCAAGCCAAATTCTGCAGAAAAGCCAATCTGGCACCTGTTAAACCAGATTACATAATTTCTTGCTCCGATGTCGTATTTACATGAAACCAGTGCCATTTGAAAGATAACACATAAAGCTATTTGACTGTTAAATTTCAGAATTTTTGAATTCTTAGTTTGTTCTCAGTTTCATTTCAAAGTCAGGTCATTTTCGGATAAAATAGAAAATGTCCTGTTTTAGCTTCTGTATAATGTTGCATAACTTTGGCTACATTTATCCAAATGAAGTGAGGTTTATGACATTTGAAAGATATGAGGGAAGGCTATATAACTGTAAAATCTTAGAATTATTGAAGTTAGTATGTGCATTTGGTGCACTCATGAAAAATGGCCTTTTTAGGCAAAAATTGAGGGGTTTTTGAGAAAGTTTGGACCCTAGAAACTTTAGTAGCTTCTTGAACTTGAATTAAATGCTCTTTTATGGCTTAAACTTGAATTAAATGCTCTTTTATTGAGCTTGAAATGAAATGTATGCATGATACTGGGAAGCAACATAAAGGAATGATGAAAGTAGATGAGGTTGAATGAGTTCCTCTCTACTAGCATGTATGATAATATATTAAAAAAAGTTTAATGATTACGATATTACTTCTCCCTTGTATATGGAAAAGTATGATTAAGTAAAAAGTGAAGAAAGAAAACATTTTAATACTTTTGCATGTTTTGTTTTCAAACTTGTTATTTGATGTTTCCATGTATTGTAAATTTATGCTTGGACAAAAGGGCTCCAAGTTGTTTGGACAAAAGGTCTCCAAATGCCAAAGTTATGAATGTTTGGTAGTGCAAGGAACAAAAAAGGCATCTTGCCTGCCCAAAAAATAGTACAAGGAAGCGTTCTCCTTTGGAAGAAACAAAAGGCATGGTCATAGGTTTGGTCCCAATGAAGGGCTATAACCTGAAGGAGGGGATTCAATAATCCCAATGAAGGGTTGTAGTTTGAAGGAAGGGATTTAATACCAAGTCATGTGAACAATACAGAGTAGATTAACATTGCTTCCCAGGAGTTGGAGCTCTGGCTGGGGGTGTTACATTAAAAGATGCTTCCTGGAACAAAAGGGCTTCCTGGAAATATTCAAATAACATAAGTTTTCTAAAATAAAATCATTTCAAAGAATCATCACATGAGTATACTTTAGGATCCTCATTAGACATAATCATACATTATCATGCATTGCATAAAAATTGACGATTGTATGGGCAATCGTCTTGTTTTGATTCAATGTGAAGGTTAAGGTTAAAAGCTTATTATAAAAGGTTGATAATAGTATTTAAAGTGAATTAAGTGTTGTTTATAGTATGATGATAAATGTTTATGGTATATGCCATTTAAGTTGTGATGTTTGAATTGATTTGTTATGATATAAATGAATTATTTTGTAATTGAATGAACTGTCTGCTTTAGGAAAGGAAAGGACTGAGTTTTGGCTATACCACCTTTCCAAACAACTAAGTACAATTTGTGTTTTATCCAAAGCAACTGAATTTACCATGATGTTACAATTTCAAACTTACTACTGAGAATTTAATTCTCACCCCAGATATTTTATGTTTTCCATGATAAATCCAGAGTAAGATCCAAGCAAGCACAAAGCAAGGCGATGAAGACTTAGTTAAGCTATTAATGCAATTATTTTGGTTCTGTAATTATATTTTAGTTCTGTAATTAATTGTATGTAATTAATTTGTGAAGATTTGTAATCTCAGACATATTAGATAGATTTCTAGTAAAGAGCAAGTTTCCTGAGGTGTAAAATGTCTTGCTCTCTTACTTCTATAAAGGCTCTATATATTTATTCGTTATATAGCTATTAAACAGGTTGTAAATTACACTTAAGTTAGAAAGTGACATACTATTCTATTTACTTAATATATGTAGGGTATACTACAGTGAATGGAATTAGGGTGTTACATTTTGGTATCAGAGCAGTTCTTCTTGTTAAGCTGGGGAATGGACTGACTATGCTTTTAAGCATGATTAGTAGTTTTTGTTTGAGTCATGCATTCTTTTATCTCAATGTGAGATATGTGAATAGGATTGCATGACAGCCTTAGGATTGGATGTTAATAATTACTGCATATTGTTACATGATATCGAGTCTGGCCAACTCAATATGCAATGTTCTGTATAAACAGGAAATTATAACACCTTCTAAATGAATATGGAAGAATTGGAAAGCTTTTTGAAAGGGTAATTGTGATATGTCTGAGATAGTTAGGCTGTTGAGGAAAACAATGAGAGAATGGAGCGTAGCCACTAGAGAATAAATAGAAGTTATGAATGGAATGATGTAGGAGCATACTGCGAAAATTAATAGCGTAAGGAAAAAGAAAGAGATTAAATTCTTTGATTGAGAATAATAAGGCTAATTTTGAGAGAAGGTACAAAATAGAGTTGGTAGTTAATTGATGTTGCTTTCTCAATGATGTGATAAGAACAGAAGAACTCAAAGTTAGAATAGTGAATATGATGGAAGAACTAAAGAACTGAAATGTCAACAAGAAACATGTCTCAGGGGTTTAAAGGACACATAATTAGCTAAAATGCTGAAATTTTAAAATAGAAAGGTTAAGTACAAAGAAGAAGATATTTCAAGTTATGAGTTGTCCAGACGAACAAAAGGTGTAGTTCGTTTCTTTTATGTTGAAAGGAGAATTAGAGCATTAGTGGATGAGTTTGAGATAATTAATGGAAATTGTTGGTATATACATGAAATGAAAGGTAGCTACAGTAATCTTTTTGGATAAATATTTCCTAAAGAATAAGTGAGAAGATAAGAAAAATAGAATTCTTAAGTTGTAGCAAGATAATATGAAGCAGTGATTTGGTGAATAGTCATTAGTCTATTTAGATGTTTAAAGTAAAATTATGAATTAGCAAAGTTGATATATAGGTTATGGAATTTACTAGAGATAGTACCGGTGCTATGTTTAAGAGAACCAAGATGGTGGCAATTGCTGTGAAGGAACGGATTGCTAGTGTTAACAAGATTTTATTATGATGGAAGTTAACCCACCTTTACAAATGAGATTAGGATTCCCATGATTATCAAGAGCTTAGAAAGGCAAATTTGTGATCAATTAGAAAATGATATAACAGAATGAATTAGTAAAGCCTCTAAGAGAGAAAAAGGTTAGATATTAAAGTTAGATTTCAATTTCCACAATATAAATGAAAGTAAGTTCAAGTTAGAATATGGAGTCAGAAGCGCGCGAAATGCGAAAGTATTCAACAGAGTTTGTTGTGGAGTTCCAACTTGATTCTACGTGAGATGTGGTGTCGTTAGATACTGTAGAAGTGAAAAAGCAGGAAAATCGTCCTTTTGAAGTTTTTAGTTTATTTTTCTCTAGTGTTCTTTCTGAATTAGATCAAGTTGTAACCTGAAAAGAGTAATATAGAAAGTTGTAAGTTTGGAGATTCTTATGAGTTACATGTATATCGCTATTAAGTTTCTTCAAATGGAAGCTTGGGGTTCAAGGACCCTATTTTATATAATACACGAACATAACCGCATTAATCTTTTGGTGATGATAATGTTTTGATTGTTAAAGTTGTTGGATAGAGGAATATAAGGAAAGGAAGATACTCAAAATAAATAAATTAAGGAAATTCCTAATCTGGTTTAACTTTTTAAGGCAATAAGATTATTGGAAGTTGCACATATTGATGTAATGTAGGAAGTATAGACTGAGTTTCAATGAGAGCATAGAACTATGGATTTTTTTTTTAAAAAAAATAGAAGGTAATTTATAAGGATAAGGAAAGTGATACTATACCCAGAGATGCACAAGATGAAGACAAGTCAGATTAAATACAAATTGTGGAGCCTAAGTACCTTGAATGTAGAGAACGTAAAAGTTGACACGACAACAAATTTTGTTAGTATGCTATGTAATAGTCAACTAAGATACTTGGTGAAGAGGTATCCACAGGAACATGAAGCGCAATAGGAAGTGCAATCTTTAAACCCTTTATAAAGTAAACCCCGTTAAGATAAAAGAATAGGAATCTCTAAGTTTCGATCAAAGGTTGGAAATGACAGGTTGTATACCAATAAGAGAATTTGTTAAAGGTCTCTAGACTTTTAGTATGGAAAACTAAATTTTGGGGACAAAATTTTTAAAAGGAGGGGAGAAATATAACATCCCCGATAACATGTGAGGCTTGTAAAGGGTTACCAAAGTAGCCTAATACTAGTTTAACATGTCTATAAAGTTTTATGCCAAACTGAGCTAGTTTAGGCACTTTGCCGCAAGACAGAATGTGAAAAGTGACCTAAAATGACCCAGAAAATGACATAAATTGCATAGATAAGAGAAATAATTATTGATAAGTTATTTTTAAGTCATAAATGAGTTAAAAAAGTTGTAATTTAACTTTGAAGGCAAACTAAGTTTGTTTGGTATTTTTAAGCACACTGAGTATATGTTTTGATACCGAATAGACTCAGCGCAGATATGGAAAATTAAGGAAAATGTGAAATAAGTATTAAGGTAAATGTTAGAATTTATTTTAATATTTATGGAGGTTAGAAAACTTAAAATAATAAGATCAAAGTGTTCCTAAAAGATAGGAAATTTAGTAAAATGACAAAAATGCCTTTAATGTTACTTGTTTTAAAAGTGAGATTTCATTTTACTTTATCATCTCTCTCGTACACACTCCAGCTGCAGAATGGAGAAAGAAAAACAGGGCAGAAATGAAGAGGAAAAACGAAAGGGAAGGAGAGGAGGAAATCAAGGGA
The DNA here is from genome assembly GCA_029884605.1 of Ormosia emarginata. Lineage (NCBI taxonomy): Eukaryota > Viridiplantae > Streptophyta > Magnoliopsida > Fabales > Fabaceae > Ormosia > Ormosia emarginata. The sequence goes on from JAQQTP010000079.1 coordinate 18,510,527, forward strand.
ACCAAGATGGAAAGTTGAAGTTTGAGGTAAGGGATTAGTTTCCTACTCATATCTTTATTTTTCTCTCCTATTGTTGCACGATATTGAGCAAAAATGGAAAGGGGATCTGTGGGTTATTCATGGTTTCTATGTTTATTTCTCTTCCTTTTGAGCTTGTTAATGGTTTGGTTTGGTTGTGAATGAAGTTTGGGACATGATTGTGCTCTTGATTTTTATTGGTTTTGAGAGATTAAAAATGGAGAAGTCCTCTTGAATATTGATTATTGTTGGAGTTTTGATCTGAGTTATATGGTTTAAATGGGTGTTTAGAGGTTATTGACTGGTTGTGTTGCCGAAACCATGATTTTGGAAGTAAGAAATTTGATTGAAAATGCAAAGGAGAGGAAGAACACTAGCAATGTGCTGTTGTTGTTTGTTGTTGTACGGCTGCCCAGCATCCAGAAAAAAATTCAGGTTGCTATCCAAGAGAGTCATCAGCTTTTGTAATGCTATTTTAAGTGTTTTGTAGTGCTATTTTAATTGAGGATAAGCATGAATGATTGAAGTAAAGTATGACTTAAACATAATATTATTTGTAAAGATTATGGATTGAGAAAGAATGTTTAATTAATGAGTGTTGAAATAGAATGAATGCATGATATTCAATGCTTAAATGTAATGACTTGAAGTATTTATGAAGTGAATCATTGTATGTTATTGATATGGATTGAATGATATATATATATATATATATATATATATATATATATATATATATATATATATATATATATATATATATAAATGAGGTTGCAAAGTATGGTTTAGTGTGATTATGCATGAGACTTATTATGAAATGCAATACAAGGCTAATGTATGCTATATTAGATGAAAATAAGCATGAATGATGCATAACTAAATAAAAGTTACACAAGAGTTATATGTAAATATTGAAGGTTGTGAATAAATTAACATATATATATATATATATATATATATATATATATATATATATATATATATATATATATATATATAAATGAGGTTGCAAAGTATGGTTTAGTGTGATTATGCATGAGACTTATTATGAAATGCAATGCAAGGCTAATGTATGCTATATTAGATGAAAATAAGCATGAATGATGCATAACTAAATAAAAGTTACACAAGAGTTATATGTAAATATTAAAGGTTGTGAATAAGAATTAACAGAAGACAAAGATGTAACGCCCCTTTTCCTTATCTCACAAAGAAGGAACGTCACACCATAATACAAAAGAAATGGAAATAAATTGCGAAAAATAATAATTACTTTGATTAATTAAGACCATGTTTATTTTTAACATATGATTAAATAATTTGCATTCTTGGATTGTAAAGTGATCGAATATTGAAATATGTGTACAATTTTTTTGATTAAATAACAGTAAAAAAAAAGATAACAATAATTACAGGTACAATAAAATCGACATAGAGTTGAAAATCATATATTCACAATATGTAAATATATTATATGCATCAGCCTGTTTAATTACATCACAAAATATACAAAAGGTAAAGGCTTTACCCACCCAAGATAGTTACAAATTTACACCCATAAACTAGTAAAACATCAGGTTTCCCCAAAAAGATAAACGGTTAGCCATCAGTAGCCACCTACAGTATCAGCGCCTAAGACTGACGAGAAGGGACTGTAGCCAGGTCCTCCTCAGGGTCCTCTTTATCCGATGAAATTACCATCGGTGCGACCGAATTTCGGGCAGAAGCCCGAACAATGGAGAGGAAAGAATCCTCTTGTGGAGTATAGAACATATCAGTCCACATATCCCTAACGGGTAGGTAAAACTCCAAAATGACAAAAGCAAAAAAAATTGAAAACAGGAGGGTCATAGCGACCGCAGGCTAAAGACACCATCAGCTTCCCGCGGTAGACGCATCGGTCCATCTGCATATGTAGGTGCCAGCAATCAGGTCCGCCATGAAAGGTCAACTTCACGTACCCCAAAAAGCAGCATGGGTGGGACAATATCCTCAGCGGCTCTAGTCGTAGTGTGGCCAGAAACCTGGAAACTCAGTTGTTTCCTTCTCTTCCTCACGAGCGTCTTCTTAGAAACATATAAATAAATGGAAAGTATCAAAATACAGAAAGAGGTAAGACACCCAGCTTTCAGTACCAAAATGGCAGCAAGAAAACAAAACGGCGCTGGACGTCCACATATAAACATAATTCATACATCCAATTACAGTAATAATTAAAATTAACAGTAAGAGCAGAACAACAATAAATAACAGTAAGTATCATCAATAATTGGCAGACAACATCAACATTTCCAACATTCAACAATTCAAGCAATCAAATAATTATTCCATAATAATAACAGATACTTTCCACAATTATAAATGCTCATGCTCAATGAATTATGAGATTGACAGTTCACAATGCAAATGGTACCAAAATTCCTACTCCATAGAGCTAGACATAAACATGTTCGAAGTGAATGATCAAGGAGTAATGCCAGTATCTCGTTAGCCTTAAAAGTAGTGTGCTCATCTTATAAAAATATTTGCACATAATGGCTCATACATGGCACCTCGATAGTTGATCGCGATATAGGGCATCGTCTCAGTCCAGATCGTCGATGTGTTTGCATCGGTCTATCTCACGGCCCCAGTGGAACTACCACTGTCTATTATAAGACACCCATACCCCGACGCCCCCTGGGCCAACCACTATGACCCTACACTTAGTCTGTTCGCACCCGCACATAGGTGTTATTCAACTCCTAGGCATACATCGTCTTTCCAATAATGTCTAACGGACAACACATATGCTTGACGACACAATGTATATCATGTATGTTCATCAATGATACATTTAAAATAAGCATACCATAATGGCATATATATATATATATATATATATATATATATATATATATATATATATATATATATATATATATATATATATATATATTCATTTATTAACATCAATCTGTCATAATGTCCTCAAGTACATAGTCAACAAGTACTTAGCCCACATAGGGTCCACAATAACATAGAATTAATTCTCAATCATTAATATGTATTTATGATTCATCCATTATCATAATTCCACATTATGGATCCACATTTTCAAAGTCTTAAACTTTGGTCAATTATGACAAATTTTAGGTTAAATAACCTTTCAAAACCGTGGCCCTGTTCAGTGTTATTGTCCAATTTAATTCTTCCACTTCATTATGGATTATGCATATCTAAACTCTTAATTTCCAAGGATGCACTATGGCATCATTTGAACTCTAAATTTTCTCTAAAAATCGTGGCCTCACTAGGTCATCAAGGTTCCAATTTCTTTTCATTTTATGCATTAGTTACTTGATACCTAATTACTTATATTTTATTTCACACCAAATCAATCCAATCCCTTAGGATCCAAGGCCAAAACCGTGGCCTCACCTTAGGGTATTAAACCATTAAAATTTTCCATTCATTAGTTTTAATATTATCATTCAATCATTTAATCACATCAGCTTCATTTCATTATATACAAAAAAACCAATTTATATCCCTAAATTCTAGTCAAAATCGTGGCCTCACATTAGGGTAGGAAACTCCAAATTTTTCATTTAACAACCCTAACATCATCAACCATCTCAACACATCCAACACATTCAAGATCACCATTCAAGCATTAATCCAATTCAAGAATACATAAACATGCAAAATCACTAAACAAAGTGAGCATACAAAGGTTCCCTCACCACCAATAATGGTTGAAGTGAGTAATCTCCCTCTTACCTAAAGGAATCAACATCAATGGTTGAAAAAGAAGAGATCCATGATCATCAATGAGACCATGGAGCATGAAAATGAGGAGAAAGAAGAAGAAAAATGAAAACTTTACCTTAAAGCTTGAAGCATTGTCTTGGAATACAATGGAGGTAAAGATAGATTTTGAAGAAAATTTGTAAATAGGAAATGTAGAAGAGATTGAGGTGAGTGTAGAAATGATCTTGGTGAAGAGAAAAATCAAAGAAAATGGTCTCTAATGGGGCTGCAATTTCGTAGGGAAGAAGGAAAAGAAGAGAGAAGGTGGAGAGAAAAATGAAGAAGAAGTTAAAGAGAGAAAGTGTTATAATAAAATGAGATATTTTGAGTGTTATGCATTAAGTAAGGAGGAAATTTTTTACCTCTTTTGGCCAAGCATTATCGCGGCAATGGAGAGAGAGAGAGGGGGAGATTTTTGGCTTTCCCAACAAGCCAAGAGCTTTCTTGTCCTTTGGTGGTCAAAGCTTCTCAAATAAGCTTTGATTAAAATATAATAAATTTGAAATAAAGTGGGTTTGATTAGACTTAAAGTAAACTACATTAAGATAATGTGATAGGGTATTTAATACATGTTATTATTTGATGGATAATTGTCATAGTTGACAGAAGTCAATATTAATTTATCTGACAAATAAAATTTACACAGTGATTATTATTTTATCTGATAAAATTTCTTGAAAAACATGAAACTTCGTAAACCATATCCAGTATCGGGTTTAGTAAGATCCCCCGTCGACGTTTTCATAGATTAAGGTTCTCAAGAAAAATATCTTGTTTTCCTGGCTTTGCTCAATTTGCATGCAAAACGATGAATAATATTAAAATATTTCGTGTTCTCAAAAAAATCCAGAAAAATTCTCAAAAATCACAAATATTGGAAAATGAATATTCATCACAAAATAAATAAAATTTGGGGTGTTACAAAAGATGTGTGTAGTATTGATATGGAAAGAATGTCTAGTATTACAATGTATTTTGAGTTTGAGTTAGAAACTTCAGACTCTCCATTTGGATATTTGATGCATTTAGTTCCAAAAATCATGCTTAGTTGAGGTATAATATTGCAAAATGGGATTTTGAGGTATTTTAAGTGTTTTCTTGCTTGAATGTGTTTTCAATGGTTATTTATGACTTGTTCATGATGAGAGGTTGAGTTAGAAACTTGAGACTCTCTATTTGGACCTTTGATGCACAAAGTGAGAAAAAGGATATTTCCTTACTTGATTGAGTTTAAATCTATGATTGATGAGTTGAATTTAGTGTTTAATGATCCTAATATGATTAGAGACCATGATTAGGGTTGAGAAACACTTAGAATCCATGATTTGAGGTTTGGAGCTTGGTTAGAAACTAAAATCATGCATAACCCGAATTATGTAGAAAACAAGACAGCATTGAGTAGTCTGTGATGTTTGTTGCATAACTTGAGCTATAGACAATGAAATTACTTGATTCTGGAGCCATTTGAAATATAAGACATAAGGCTTTATGTAGTAAAAATTTTAGAATTTTTGAGCAACCCAATTAGTCCCAGTTTTGATTTGAAGCCAAGTCAAATTCTGCAGAAAAGCCAATCTGGCACCTACTAAACCAGATTGCATAATTTCTTGCTCTGATGTCATATTTACATGAAGCTAGTGCCATTTGAAAGCTAAAACATAAGGCTATTTGACTGTTAAATTTCAGAATTTTTGAGTTCTTAGTTTGTTCTCAGTTTCATTTCAAAGTCAAGTCATTTTTGGGCAAAACAAAAAATGTCCTGTTTTAGCTTTTGTATAATGTTGCATAACTTTGGCTACATTTATCCAAATGAGGTGAGGTTTGTGACATTTGAAATATATGAGGGAAGGCTATATAACTGTAAAATCTCATAATTATTGAAGTTAGTATGTGCATTTGGTGCACTCGTGAAAAATAGTTTTTTAGGCGAAAATTTAGGGGTTTTTGAGAAAGTTTGGACTCTAGAAACTTTAGTAGCCTCTTTAATAGTTAAAGTTGAATTATAAAAGTGTAGTAGAAATATATTTGCTCCTTTATGGCTTAAACTTGAATTAAATGCTCCTTTATTGAGCTTGAAATGAAATGTATGCATGATACTGGGAAGCAACATAAAGGAAGGATGAAGGTAAATGAGGTTGAATGAGTTCCTCTCTACTAGCATGTTTGATAATATATTAAGAAAAGTTTAATGATTACGATATTGCTTCTCCCTTGTATATGGAAAAGTATGATTATGTAAAAAGTGAAGAAAGGAAAGATTTTAATACTTTTGCATGTTTTGTTTTCAAACTTGTTATTTGATGTTTTCATGTATTGTAAATTTTTGCTTGGACAAAAGGGCTCCAAATGCCAAAGTTATGAATGTTTGGTAGTGCAAGGAACAAAAAAGGCGTCCTGCCTACCCAGAAAACAATACAAGGAAGCGTTCTCCTTCGGGAGAAACAAAAGGCATGGTCTTAGGTTTGGTCCCAATGAAGGGCTATAACCTGAAGGAGGGGATTCAATAATCCTAATGAAGGGTTGTAGTTCGAAGGAGGGGATTTAATACTGAGCCATGTGAACAATACGGAGTAGATTAACATAGCTTCCCGGGAGTTAGAGCTCTGGCGGGGGGTGTTACTTTAAAAGATGCTTCCTGGAACAAAAGGGCTTCCTGGAAATATTCAAATAACATGAGTTTTCTAAAATAAAATCATTTCAAAGAATCATTACATGAGTATACTTTAGGATCCTCATTAGACATAATCATACATTATCATGCATTGCATAAAAATTGACGATTGTATGGGTAATCATCTTATTTTGATTCAATGTGAAGGTTAAGGTTAAAAGCTTATTATAAAAGGTTGATATTAGTATTTAAAGTGAATTAAGTGTTGTTTATAGTATGATGATAAATGTTTACGGTACATGCCATTTAAGTTGTGATGTTTGAATTGATTTGTTATGATAAAAATGAATTATTTTGTAATTGAATGAACTGTCTACTTTGGGAAAGGAAAGGACTGAGTTTTGGCTATGCCACCTTTCCAAACGACTAAGTACAATTTGTGTTTTATCCAAAGCAACTGAATTTACCATGATGTTACGATTTCAAACTTACTACTGAGAATTTAATTCTCACCCCAGATATTTTATGTTTTCCATGATAAATCCAAAGGAAGATCCAAGCAAGCGCAAGGCAAGGCGATGAAGACTTAGTTAAGCTATTAATGCAATTATTTTGGTTTTGTAATTATATTTTAGTTCTGTAATTAAATGTATGTAATTAATTTGTGAAGATTTGTAATCTCAGACATATCAGATAGATTTCAAGTAAAGAGCAAGTTTCCTGAGGTGTAAAATGTCTTACTCTCTTACTTCTTTAAAGGCTCTATATATTTATTCGTTATATAGCTATTAAACAGGTTGTAAATTACACTTAAGTTAGAAAGTGACATACTATTCTATTTACTTAATATACGTAGGGTACACTACAGTGAATTGAATTAGGGTGTTATAGAATATGTCACTATTGTATAGTTCAATCCTTCATTTCATGATACTCGAGTAGACTTAATAATAACAAATGAGATTGATATCTCATATTGACTCATTTTAGCATGGTCATGCATTTCACAGTCTCACTCAATCAAGGGGCCCAAAGATATCATTCCTGTTATATAGGAGGGAGAAATCCCATCTAGATCACTCATATCCCTCCACATGATTCGCAGTATGTCCAATAACTGACTTTATAATCACCTTATTACAGATGACATTTGACGGCATTAAAACACACAACTCCTCATGTAGGAATCATAGTGATTTCAGGTCAAAGGACCATATACACCATTGTCACTATGAGAATCGCTTATGACACTCACGTAACGATCCATGTAGTGTTCTCATGGCGGGTCTGTCCAATACATTATTACTCTAATATGTACTCATATGAAGACTTGATATCTATTATCCATGATCCGTGAGAAGTGGTCATCAATCCACGCACATACTAGTCTCAATGTATTATTGTTGTCCTAATTAACAATAATACTTGACTAGGGACATTTAAGAATAGTGTTTTATTTGATAGGATCACACGATCAAGTCATCCACTTGATGTCCTATGACATCAAACTTACTATTCTAAGGACTTTATTATGTTTATAAAAAAAGAACACAATAAATGAAATACCTCATATATTAAAAATAGCATAATACAATGTATATAAATACAGACAAAATGTATCGGCCTCTAGGGCATACACCAACAATCTCCCACTTGTACTAGAGCCAATCAAGCATATGTCTAATTCCTAAAGACCTAGTTTGACCATTATACTTCTATTGTGCAAGAGGCTTCGTCAATGGATCAACAACGCTAACATCTATTGGTACTCTGCATATCTTCACATCTCCTCTATCGATGATCTTTTGAATGAGATGAAAGCACCTAAGTATATGTTTGGATCACTAGTAAGATCTAGGCTCCTTAGCTTATGCAATGGCTCCATTATTATCACAATAGAGGTCCACTGGGTCCATAATACTAGGAATAGGGCCAAGTTCAGAAATGAACTTCCTGATCTAAACGGCCTCCTTTGTTGCATTGGAGGCAACAATATACTCAACCTCTGTGGTAGAATCAGCGACTATCTCTTACTTTGAACTCTTCCCACTCACAGCCCCACCATTCAGGCAAAAAATATAACGCTATTGCAATCTAGAATCGTCCTTATCGATTTGGAAGATAGCATCAGTGTAACCCTTTACAACTAGCTTCTCCTCGGCTCTCTATACCAAGAACAAATCCTTTGTCCTTCTCAAGTACTTAAGGATGTTCTTGACAGTAGTCCAATGACTCTCACCAAGATCAAATTAGTACCTGCTCCTTATGCTCAAAGCATACGAGATATCTGGTCGAGTGTATAACATAGCATACATGATAGATCTATTTGTAGATGCATATGGAATCTTGCTCATGTGATCCCTCTCATCCTGAGTGGTAGGGGATTGAGCCTTTGATAGGCTTACACCATGCGATATAGGAAACAATCCTTTCTTGGATTCTTGCATGTTAAATCGTTTTAACACTTTGTCTATGTATGTACTCAAGCTTAGGCCAAGCAGTCTCTGTGATCTATGTCTATAGATCCTGATACCTAACACATAGGCTGTAACACCCCAAAATTTATTTATTTTGTTATAAATATTCATTTTATAATATTTGTGATTTTCTAGAATTTTTTTGGGTTTTTCTGAGAACGTAGAATATTTTAATATTATTCTTTATTTTACGTGCAAACTGAACGGAGCTGGGAAAATGAAATATTTTTCCTGAAAACATTGATCTGTGGAAACGTCGACAGAGGATTTTACTAAACTCGAGGCTGGACACGATTTCTGAGGTTTTACGTTTTTGAGAAATCTTAACAGATAAAATAATAAATCGTTGTGTAGATTTAATCCATCAGATAAATTGATACTGACTTCGGTCAATTGTAACAATTGTCTGCTAAATAATAACATGTATTAAAAATCTTATCTTATTATCCAAAATCTATTTTGTGTCAAATCCATTAGCTTTATTTTCAAAAGAAAGATTAAATTAATTTAAGCTTGCCATGGGAAGCTTCCTAGAAATTTCCTAACTAATTCATTTTCTCTCTCTTCCCTCCTCACTTTTCTCCACGACAGAACACTCCTTGGGGAGTCAAAAGTGGTCTTCTCACTTTATTACTTCACTCTCACATTTCTAAACACCAAAAACACTTATCACCTTTTTCCTTCTTCACTCTTCTCTTTTTCTTCCTTCTCCACGGTGCACACACACACATTGGAGACTATCTCCATTATCTACTAAACCAATTACATTTCTTGTCTTCTTCCATCATTCCAAGACTACTCTCTTTTGTGGCCATCCTTTGGTTCTTCTTCTTCTTACATTGTCCACCATTGAAGCTAAAGCTTGGAGCTTTGAGGTAAAGTCTTCAACTTTCTTCTATTTTCTTCTCATTTTCATTTTCCTTGGTCACCTATGTGACTAAGAACTCATCTTTCCATGGTTTGAGTGGACATTGTGGAAGTCACTCACTTTGGTGTTTTCTTGAAGGTAAAAACGAAAATCAAGAACAAGAAGGGACTAGCATCCTTGTGTTGCCTTCATTTAGGTAAGAGGGAGATAATCCTCTTCAACCAATCTTGGTAGTAAGGAGATGTCTTGTATATTGTTATTGATTGAGGGATCCATGTGTGGATTTCCCTCTTCATTATGTGTTTTTCTTTCTTCTTTTCACAATGATGTATTTGGTTTGATTTGTATGAGTTATTGATTTCCTTTATGTGATTTTGGATGCATGTTGGAGCTAATATGATGTTGAAAATGTTATAGATTGATTTGGTTTGAGTTTAGATGGCTAAAAGATCACTTTTCTGCAAGTTTATGCATGGTAATCGATTACATAGTGCCTGTAATCGATTACCAAGCCCTTGGAGTTACAAAATCGTGATTTTGGGAATCACGTAATCGATTACATCTTGTCTGTAATCGATTACAGAGATTCTGTCTAGCTTGTAATCGATTACCAGAACTGTGTAATCGATTACCAAGCCTCTGTGATTAAAATATCGTGATTATGGGAATCACGTAATCAATTACAATCAGTTTGTAATCGATTACGGAGCTTCTGTCTAGCTGGTAATCGATTACCAGAGTGGTGTAATCAATTACCAGGTCCCTAGAGTTACGAATCGTGTTTCTGGGAAGCTATGTAATCAATTACATTCAGTCTGTAATCGATTACATTTAGTATGTAATCGATTACGGAGGTTCTGTCAAGCTGGTAATCGATTACATGTCTCTGGTAATCGATTACCAGGATCCTAAAATGAGATTTTGAGCAGAAAATGATGAAATTATGGTTCCTTGTCCCTTGTAACTCCAACATAAATCTTAAACCCAAGTTTCGAGGACTTTATTTCACCTAAATATGATGGGATTATGTATCCATACCAATAATGGAGAAATGATTTTGAAAATGGAATTTTAGATCCATAATATGGAAGTTGTGGTATGTGTGGAACGATGGACATGTATATATATTGATATTGAGAGTTGGTTGATGCAATTGTGGGTTCCTATATGGGACCAAGTTCTTGATGAAAGTATGACGTGTTAATATTGAAAATGGATATATAGGTCATTGTGATATGCTATGATGAATGCATCATTGATAAACATACATGATTGGACATTGTGTCATCATGCATATGTGTTGTCCATTGGATGTTGTTAGAAAGGTTGTGCATGCCTAGGAGTTTGAATAACACCTATGTGCGGGTGCGAATAGACTAAGCGTAGGTGTCATATGTTGTTGACCCTGGGGGCGTCGAGGTGTGGGTGTCTCACAATAGACAGTGGTAGCTCCACTAGGGCCGTGGGATAGACTAATGCGACACACCGATAATCCTGACTGAGACGCTGTCCTATATCGCGATAAACTATTGAGGTGCCATGTATAAACCATTTGCGCAACTATTTTATGAGATGAAGCACATTGTTTTAAGGCTAACGAGATACTGGCATAACTCCTTAATCATTCACTCTGAAAATGTAATGTCTAGCTCCATGGAGTAGGAATTTTTGGTACCTTTTTTGCATTGTGAATTGTCAGTCACATGATTCATTGAGCATGAGCATTTATAATTGTAAAACATGTTTAATATTATAATTACGATAGTCATTCAATTTTTGAATTATGGATGCCTTTTATCTCTATTAATAATATTTACTGTTATTAATTGTTATTCTACATTTACTATTGATTGCTATTGTTACTATAATTAATTGTATGAATTGTGTTATATGTGGGCGTTCAACGTCGTTCTGTTTTCTTGCTACCATTTTGGTACTGAAAGCTGGGTGTCTCACCTCTTTCTGTAATTCTTTTATTTTTGTATTCTGGTTGGATCGTGTGATTTTGAGAAGACGTTCGTGAAGAAGATAAGGAAGCTCCTGAGTTTCCAGGCTTCTGGACAGACTACGACTGAAGTGATTTTAAGCTACACTCGGTTCATCTTTCACGGAGGCCCTGACTGCTGGCACATTAATGTGCAGACGGACTGTTGCGTGTACCATAGGGAGCTGACAGTATCCCTGGCTTGGGGTCGTTATGACACCCCTGTTGTCGATTTTCATGCTTTTGTTTGGCTGGAGTTTTACAGGCCTATTAGGGACATATGGGCTGATATGTACTACACCCCACATGATAACTCCTTTTTGTCCACTGCTCGGGCTCCTGCCCGTTGCTCTGCCGCTCCGATGGATGTTTCCTCGAACGAAGAGGACCCTGAGGAGGACCCGGTTACGGTCCCTTCTCGTCAGTCATAGGAGCTGATACTATTGGTAGCTACTGATGGCTAACCATTTATCTTTTTGGAAAGCCTGATGTTTTGTTGTATATGCTGGGGTATATTTGTATATCTTTGGGTACATATTTTACATTTTTTGAATTTTATATATATATATATATAAATATATGGAATATATATATATATATATATATATATATATAATATATATATATATATATATATATATATATATATATAATGTGTATGATTCATTTTACGTTGTTAAACTTTATTTATTGCAACTGTTTAATTTATGATTTCTATACGTAATGGACTTTAATTTGACTCTCTTAACGCCACTTGGCAATGATCTATAATCTTAACAAAAAAAATGGTGACATTTGTAAAGGAACTTAAATAACCATAAAATGAATCGGGACTACGAGTTTTAAAAACAATTACTATTTTCCGCAATATAATTTATTTCGCTTTATGTTACAAATTATTATTATAGTTATAGTACGACATCCTTTCTTTGCAGCTACTTATAGAAAAAGGGGCGTTACATAGGCAACTTCGCCCAAGTCCTTCATAGAAAAGCACTTCCCTAACCAAGTCTTTACAAACTGTAGGGTAGGGATGTCATTTCCGATAAGTAGTATGTCATCTACATACAACACCAGAAAGACAATTGTGCTCCCACTAACCTTCTTGTAGACACAAGATTCTTACTTATTCTTGATGAAACCAAACTGTTTGATTGTATAATCAAAACAAAGATTCTAGCTTCTGGAAGCTTGCTTCAATCCATAAATAGATTGTTGTAACTTGCACACTTTTCCAGCATCCTATGGAATGGCAAAACCCTCTGGTTGTGTCATGTACATATCCTCGAGGAGATTTCCATTAAGGAAAGCAATTTTGACACCTATTTACCAGATTTCATAATCATGGTATGCTATAATAGTTAGCAAGATCTGAACGGATTTAAGCATTGGAACTGGGGAAAAAGTCTTATCATAGTTTATACCATGAATTTGCTTGAAACCTTTAGCCACCAATCATGCCTTAAAGGTATGCACATTACCATCCATGTCAGTTTTCTTTTTGAAAATCCACTTGCACCCAATGGGTTTTACCCCTTTAGGTAGGTCAACCAAGGTCCATACCTGGTTGGCATACATGGATTCCATTTCAGATCTCATGGCCTCAAGCCATTTCTCAGATTCTGGGCCAACAATGGCTTCCTAGTAAGTCATAGGCTCATCTTGATCCATGAGCAATACGTCACCTTGCTTGGTCATGAGAAATCCATATCTCTCTGGTTGATGACGTATCTTGTGAGACCTACGCAGCTCTTATGCTACTAGAGCAGATTATGGTTCCACAATGACTTGTGGAGGCTGCTCTATTTCCACCATCGATTCGTTGCTACTTTGTGAGCCTTGAACTTCTTCAAGTTCTACTTTTCTCCCACTAATTCCTTTGAAGATAAACTCCTTTTCTAGGAATACAGCAGTTCATGCGACAAACACTTTGCCCTCAGTAGGATTATAGAAATAGTATCCCTTGGTTTCCTTGGGATACCCCACAAAGAAACATTTATCTGATTTGGGCCCAATCTTATCAGAAACTTAATGTTTGACATAAGCTTCGCAACCCCAAATCTTAATGAAAGACATACTGGGTCGTCTCCCAGTCCATATCTCATATGGTGTCTTTTGAACCTTTTTAGATGGAACACGGTTAAGTGTAAAAACTATTGTTAACAGAGCATGTCCCCAGAAAGAGCCTGGAAGGTCTGCATGACTCATCATAGATTAGACCATGTCCAACAAGGTCCAGTTCCTCCTTTCAGATACACCATTCCATTATGGTGTTCCTGGAGGAATGAGTTGAGATATTATCCCACACTATTTCAAATGATCATCAAACTGATGACTCAAGTATTCACCACCTCGATCTGATCGAAAGATTTTAATACTCTTGCCAAGTTGGTTTTGTACTTCATTCTTGAACTCCTTGTACTTTTCAAAGGATTCTGATTTGTGCTTCATAAGGTATTTAAATCCATATCTACTGAAATCATCAGTAAATGTAAAGAAGTACTGAAAACTGCCTCTAGCCAGTGTGTTTATGTAACACCCCAAATTTCTGAAATATTTGACAGTTAACAGAATTCTACTGTTTAGTGATTTCTGTGTACTGTAAAATTAATTTGAGTATTCTGTCAGCATATTTGATCGTTTTGAGTGATTTACTCCGTGTCCAAAAAATAATAATTTTCGGGCCGGGGAAAATCTTTATGTATTTATTTCTCTTGACTGTTAATTATTCTTAACAATCTGACTTGATTTTCATACGTTTTCTAATATTTGTGATTTTGTGGATGATTATAAATTTTTATATTTCTCTTATTGTTTTTGGGCTGTCTGTGGGCCCAAGTGGCCTTACGTGGGCCTAGGTGGGTCCCACAAAGTGAAAATTTTTCTACGCATAGAAAAATTTGTACTGTTTAGACGGAGACAGGGGATCTTACTAAACCTGAATCTGGAAACAGTTTTTAGAAAATTTCTTTTACTATGTTTTGTACTTTATTTAATTATCATGCGATAAAAATACAGTAAATATATTCTTTCGTGGGGTTATAGCAGATAAAAATAGAAATTATACAGCTTAAGTCAACGATAGTGGTTATGACAACTTTTGATGGACCAATAGGAAACAAGTTTAATTCTTTTGATGGACCAATAGGAAGCAAGTCTAATATTGAAGACTTTGATATCAACCGTCGATTTAATCAACGGTGTAGGATTAGTCTAAGAAAATGGATATGACCATTTATAACCATTGGATTCAGATTTAGATCAAGGGTGGAGATTTGGTCTTACAAAGTAGCTAGGACCATTTGTGACCATTGATTCGAATTAAATCAACGGTGGAGATGGATCATTTGTGACCATTGGATTTGGATTTAAACAATGGTGGAGATTTGGTCTTCTAAAATGGCTATGACTAATTATGACCCTTGGATTAAAAGTAAGAAGGAGTAATCTTGACCCTTCATTTTTGGAGATGCATCTAATGGCTAGGATTTCAAGGAGGAAAAATCTAATGGCCTAGATTAAGTCTTCTAATCAAAAGTCTACCTAAATCCTAATCATTGATCTAATCAATGGCTTAAATGGCTCTAAATGGTGACTAGAAAAGATGACAACTTTGTTGAATGCATGGATGGAGGGGGCACGGTTTTGTGCTTGTTTTAGGAGTTAAAGGAAAGTTTGAAGACCATTATTAGTGGTCTTGGCCTTTATGAATCATTATTGATTCATTTTGCACTCTTAGTTGAATGCATGGAGGGGGGATGGTTTTGGTGCATGCTTAAGGGCATAGAATGGTTTCAAGACCATTATTACTCCATCTTGATCATTATTGATCATTTTCAAGAAGCTAGCTCTTCAAAAATTTCTCTCCATCTCTTCTCTAAGCTAATTTTGGCCAAGCACCCTAGAACCACCTTCCATCACTCAAAAATTTTATCTAACCTAGTTTCTTGAATCCTTGCCTCATTCTAAGAACATCTCTAGTTATGAGTTTTCACAAAATCATTCATCTTGAGCTTCAAATCCAAGCTTCAAGTTTCTATCATAAAGGGTAAAGTTCTTATCTCTTCACCCAAACTTCAAGTTTTAATTTTCTAAGCCATGCTTGAACCATGGTTTACCTATTTCTACACTTGTTATTGATTTTAACATTTGTTTATGATTTTTAGGGATTTTTCCTTGGAGATCTATGAAATTGGTGGAAGGAAAACTAAGTGTTTTCACTTCATTCTTTATCTTAACCAAGTCTAAGAAGCCTTTCTTTCACAAAAATCAAAAACTCCAACCTTGTTCTTCAAGAGGAATTTTGACCATATCACCCAAAATCATCATCCAATCTCTTTTAATTTCATCTAACCATAGATCTTGAATCTACATGATATTCTAAGCAACTTTCATGTTGGAGACTTTCTCTAAATCATCCATCTTCAACCTTGTTCTTCAAGCTAAAGATTGGAGCTTTATTAGTGAAGTTTATTAATCTTCACTTTTCTTTTGATTTTCAAGGTTCTAAGCCATGTTTGATCCATAGTTTACCTTGTTTAAGCTTGATTTACTAATAAATTTATGTTTTGTTTTGTATTTGAGAAGCCCTTGGTGGTGAAGGACTTGAAAAAAGAAGCAAAACAAGGAGCTTTTGAGGATCTTCAAGAGGTAAGAGGGAGATTCATCTCACCAACCAAGTATGGTAGTGAGAGATGGCTGTGTATTTGACGGATGGTGAATCCATGTGAGGATTCATATCCATGGTCATGTAGTAATTTATGGGTATTTATGTACTTTGATTATTTGTCTATGCTTGGTATGATTTGCATGATTTATTGCTTTGATTATGGCATGCTTGTGATATATATGTTGAATATGTATTTGTATTCCATGATTTGATGATGGAAAGGAAATTGATTTTTTGGTTCCAAAGACCAAGAGGATTTCGGCCAAGACACCTCAAAATAGGTGTTCACAAATTAATATTTTCATGAATGATAAAATTGGATAATTAGAAAAGCAAGGAAAATAAACAAAGTGTTTATTTTTCAAGAAGTAGTGTTCACGATTTTGAGAAGGATTTTTATTAATTTATTTTGTGTAAAAAGTTTCTAAGCATTTTACTAAACATGGGCAATGTTGATTTTAAGGATTTGCAAAGAAAGTGAAAAATGAAAATGAACAAATGATTTGATTTCAAAGACCAAGTGCTAATTTTTGATGGTTTTGTTTGTGTACAACCATATCAATTTAGAAGAAAAAATATTTGATGGCCATTTGAAAACAAGTACCACGGTTTTGAAGGTTTGTGAATACCTTGATTTTATAAAGGAAAAGCATTTGATGGCTTCAATGGCCAAAGACTCCACGGTTTTTGGGAGAATGGAATAGTTTTGGTTTTATGAAACAAAGTGATTTCAAAGTGGAAACAAAGTGTTTGAACAAAGTGTTTTAGTACAAGGATTAAAGAAAATGGAAACAAGGTGTTTTGTTACTTGCATAATGGAATTTCGTTTACGAAAGACAAAGAGAGGTTGAAAGTGTTTGAACCACAATTTATTTTGAAGAAAATTGATTTTGGAATTGATTTGAGAAAAATGGAGAATATAAGAGTGATTTGATGTTTTCTAACGTGTAACTCATCCTTTGGGTTTTGGAGAGCGTTAGTAATTTTTAAAGTGAGAAACATTTATTTAATTCAATGGAATTGTGAATTTGTGGAATAAATTGTGAAAAGCTTTTTCTTAAGCAAGAAAATGTGGAAAATAATGTGAGTAGTCATATTATTTTGAGAAAGGTTGAAATGGAATTTTTGAAGGTTGAGAAATATTTTTCGTAATGAAATTATGGTGAAAAATGATTTACGTAACTTAAAAACGTGATTTTTAAGCTACGCAATTTGAAAAATGTTTAAATATTTCCACGCGATTTGAGGAACGTTGAAATATTTCTACGCAATTTAGAAAGCGTTTAAATATTTTACGCGTTTGAGATATTGTGGAAAAATCGCTACGCGATTTAAAAATGGTGGAATATTTTTACGTGATTGATGAAAACATTGAAAAATCAATATGTGATTTGAAAACGTAACAAAATTGTGAAAATGTAACAGAAATGTTGCGCGATTGTGAAAACACGATGAAAGTGTTTTGTGACTATAAAAACGCGATAATATGATTTTGCTGTTGAAAATACAGTATTATTACTGTTGGGCCAGTGTGTGGACCTTGATTATGAGATTATGAAATTAAACTGAGAATGGGCCAATATGTGGACCCTGAATATGAAAAGGTGAATTTTGCCTGTGATTGGCATTGGTACATTGAACATGCATTGGAAATGGTGAATTTTGCTTGTGATTGACATTGGTGCATTTTATATGCATGAACTAGTGTATGGACACTGTATGAGAAAATGATAAATTTTGCCTATGATTGGCATTGGTGCATTGAACATGCATTGGAAAGGTCCGATGGACTGTATGAGGCTATTTGCTTAGGAGAGACGTACACCTCTTGAGTGGGTGCGATATGCATAGTGTAAGTCACTTGTTGACCTTGGGGGCATCGGGGTGTTGGTTGCTTACATGGGTGGTTGGCCGCGCTTCTTCCCGTAGGTTAGGCCAATGCAATGCACCGATGATCCTGACCGAGACAATATTCTTAATCGAGATCTCGTAAAGGCTGTTGTGTATATGCTAGATGTGCAAAATCAACTTGGTATGAGGCATTTTGGTACAGACAGATCTTTCGGATCAACTTCTCCAAACTGAGTATTAGCTCCATGGAGTAGGAACATTGAGTCTATGTGCACATGCATAACATATGCATCATTATTGAGTATTGGTTATGATAATTGAACTGCTGAATACTTGAGGAATAATTGAACTGTTGAATAATACTGGATGACGATGATGATAAATAATGTTGAGGGCATTAACGTGTATATTGAATGATATTTGAACTAATAAGTGATTGGATGATGATAGTTGATTACTGTTGAAGGCATTATTGGAATTCTGGTATGATATACCTGTATGATATGTTGTTTGTATTATCTCTATACTACCATGTTGGTATTAGCGTAGGTGATCTCACCTCTTTGTTATATTGTTTGGTTGAGCTTGTGTTGTTAAAATTATATAATAGATGGAACGAGTTGTCTTAGACATGACGGGTGGTAGATATTCTGAAATTGGTGACAACATTAGAGAATGACTATTCCAGATTTGATAGCATGCAGTGTTGACAAGGAACAGATGTCTGATGCATCCAGATGGATACAAGAAGGGATAAGTATGTTAAGTTTTCTCGTTAGTGTTGTACCGTGCTATTAAGTAGGACCTGTCATAGGGTTTGCTACTGTTAAAAAGAGAGAGTTTTCTGTCAGTTTTATATTTCTCTTTAAATTGTTAAATATTAATTGGGGTCAATATTGTATATTAAATATATTTTCGGTAATATTTATGGATCTCCGTAAGTTTATGTTTCCGTCTCTGTAATAAGAAATTTTAAAACCCATCTTTTATAACTCAAACCTTGTTTATGAACTTCTTTATAGATTATGAGTTGGGAGTCGGAAATGTGATACCCTGAGGAGGGTGTTACATTAGTTGGTATCAGAGCACAATTTGAGTCTTTTGGGGTTTGTGGTTAGGTCTGTTTTGCTTGTGTTGTGTTCTCTGTGTGTTTGATTTTCGAAAGGAAACAATGTTATTTGAAATGGATACCAGATCCATTTTATTTGATTTGTCCGTCTTTGAAGAAAGGAAATGACTCGTGGTAGACGTACGTGTGTGGAAGCAGAACGTGACACTAATAATATGGTTACCACTACGGGAGTAATACGGAAGACAACTGATATGACATTATAACAGGAACAGAGGATCGCCAAACAGCAGAAGCTAAAAATTGAGGTTCAGGATCTGATGGAAGAGAATCAGTTTTGAAATACAAGAATTCGTAATTTTGGAATTGGGTATTCTAAAGAAGGGATATTAGGAAAGTAATTGATTACAACGGAAAACATATTTACGACCATTGGGAAATCAGCAGTAGTAAGATGTGTGGAAGAAGGTACTTAACAAAGGATTGTACGTCCGAAAAAATAATTTGTTTTAAGTGTGGAAAGTTTGGACATATTTTCAGAGATTGTGTTCCATTGTAAACAGAGTTTTCTATTTGTAAAATCTCAAGTAGTAGGGAGAGTCGATACGTCAAATGGAACGGGAGTGTTCTGAGCTGAAGACATAAACAAGGGAGACTATATTGTAGAAGGTAATTCTTTACCTATTCTTTATAACATATGATTGAGTAGATCAATTATATATTGGTGTTATCTGTGTCTTCGTGATCTTCTGATTTCTTTATTTTTGTTTCCATTGCTAGCCTATCGTGTTACTCGAGTTATTCGAATTATTGTTATAGATCAAATTTTTGTGTTAGTTTGATCTGTATATTTCTTTCATAAATAGATTTGATTTTTTTGAAACCGATTAGTTATTTTCCAACCATATCCTATGAGATTGTCTCAATAAAGTGTTAATAATCCAGAAAAATGCATTCATGAAAATCAGGCAACATCAAATTCTTGTTAGATATGTATGGTAACATATCAGATAGCTTTGCTATTTTCTTCTTTCTAAACCTCCGTAGTTTTCTTTCATATATTGAAATTGCAAGAAAGGATATTCTTGTTTATATCCATGTCATAGTATCTGAGTGACGCAGCAGAAACATGGTGGATTCTTCAAAAGTTGAAAAAAAAATGGTAACGAAAATCCGTAGAAAATTTATTGAGATATTTTCTAAGATCGTAGGACTTCTTACCTAGCTTACTATAAAGAATTAAGTGTTTGTATAGACTGATGCATACAAGGAGAATTTTTAGGAGTTGAAATATGTTTGAGTACTTTTCTGGTATTAGTTTTGTCTAATCTCAGTAAACCATTGGAGGTGTACTATGATGTATTACATCAAAATTTAAGATGTGTGCTTATGCAGAATAGAAGAGTTGTAGGGTATGATTTTAGGAAATTGAAGTCACTTGAGAAAAGTTATTCTACGCATGAATGGAGGTTGGTAGATGCTGTGTTGTATGAGAAGTATGGATATACTTTCTTTATGGAGTAAAATTTAACATCTTCAGTAATTATAGGAATCTGAGATATCTATTTG
This sequence comes from Ormosia emarginata, assembly GCA_029884605.1. Taxonomy (NCBI): domain Eukaryota; kingdom Viridiplantae; phylum Streptophyta; class Magnoliopsida; order Fabales; family Fabaceae; genus Ormosia; species Ormosia emarginata. The sequence goes on from JAQQTP010000079.1 coordinate 18,531,435, forward strand.
ATCAGGAGAAGTTGAATGAGTGACAAAGAATTTTTATTGGTTAAAATCATTTAAAATGATGCAAGTGGAGAAGCAATATAAGAGTTGGAGGATAAGATAAAAGGACAATATCTATATTTATTCTCAGGATGTGAAATCAAGTTTATCAAATTTGGAGGACGAAATTTATTTTTAAAGGGGGAGTATTGTAACACCCCAAATTTCAGAAATATTTGACAGTAATTTTGACAGTTAACAGAATTCTACTGTTTAGTGATTTCTGTGTACTGTAAAATTATTTTGAGTATTCCATCAACATATTTGATCGTTTTGAGTGATTTACTCCGTGTCAAGAAAATAATAATTTTTGGGCCGGGGGAAATCTTTATGTATTTATTTCTCTTGACTGTTAATTATTCTTAACAATCTGACTTGATTTTCATACGTTTTCTAATATTTGTGATTTTTGTGGATGATTATAAATTTTTATATTTCTCTGATTATTTTTGGGTTGTCAGTGGGCCCTAGGTGGCCTTACGTGGGCCCAGGTGGGTCCCACAAAGTGAAAATTTTTCTATGCATAGAAAAATTTGTACTGTTTAGACGGAGACAAGGGATCTTACTAAACCTAAATCCGGAAACAATTTTTAGAAAAGTTCTTTTACTGTGTTTTGTACTGTATTTAATTATCGGGCAATAAAAATACAGCAAATATATTCTTTTGTGGGGTTATAGCAGATAAAAATCGAAATTATACTGCTTAAGTCAGCGATAGTAGTTATGACAACTTTTGATGGACCAATAGGAAACAAGTTTAATTCTTTTGACGGACCAATAGGAAGCAAGTCTAATATTGAAGACTTTATATCAACTGTCGATTTAATCAACGGTGTAGGATTAGTCTAAGAAAATGGCTATGACCATTTATAACCATTGGATTTAGATTTAGATCAAGGGTGGAGATTTGGTCTTACAAAGTGGCTAGGACCATTTGTGACCATTGGATTCGGATTAAATCAACGGTGGAGATAGATCATTTGTGACCATTGGATTTGGATTTAATCAATGGTGGAGATTTAGTCTTCTAAAATGGCTATGACTAATTATGACCATTGGATTAAAAGTAAGAAGGAGTAATCTTGACCCTTCATTTTTCGAGATGCATCTAATGGCTAGGATTTCAAGGAGGAAAAATCTAATGGCCTAGATTAAGTCTTCTAATCAAAAGTCTACCTAAATCCTAGCCATTGATCTAATCAATGGCTTAAATGGCTCTAAATGGTGACTAGAAAAGATAACAACTTTGTTGAATGCATGGATGGAGGGGGGGCACGGTTTTGTGCTTGTTTTAGGAGTTAAAGGAAAGTTTGAAGACTATTATTAGTGGTCTTGGTCTTTATGAATCATTATTGATTCATTTTGCACTCTTAGGAGAATGCATGGAGGGGGGGATGGTTTTGGTGCATGCTTAAGGGCATAGAATGGTTTCAAGACCATTATTACTCCATCTTGATCATTATTGATCATTTTCAAGAAGCTAGCTCTTCAAAAATTTCTCTCCATCTCTTCTCCAAGCTAATTTCGGCCAAGCACCCTAGAACCACCTTCCATCACTCAAAAATTTTATCCAACCTAGTTTCTTGAATCCTTACCTCATTCTAAGAACATCTCTAGTTATGAGTTTTCACAAAATCATTCATCTTGAGCTTCAAATCCAAGCTTCAAGTTTCTATCATAAAGGGTAAAGTTCTTATCTCTTCACCCAAACTTCAAGTTTTAATTTTCTAAGCCATGCTTGAACCATGGTTTACCTATTTCTACACTTGTTATTGATTTTAACATTTGTTTATGATTTTTAGGGATTTTCCCTTGGAGATCTACGAAATTGGTAATAGAAAAACTAAGTGTTTTCACTTTATTCTTTATCTTAACCAAGTCTAAGAAGCCTTTCTTTCACAAAAATCAAAAACTCCAACCTTGTTCTTCAAGAGGAATTTCAGCCATATCACCCAAAGTCATCATCCAATCTCTTTTAATTTCATCCAATCATAGATCTTGAATCTACATGATATTCTAAGCAACTTTCATGTTGGAGACTTTCTCTAAATCATCCATCTTCAACCTTGTTCTTCAAGCTAAAGATTGGAGCTTTATTGGTGAAGTTTATTAATCTTCACTTTTCTTTTTGATTTTCAAGGTTCTAAGCCATGTTTGATCCATGATTTACCTTGTTTAAGCTTGATTTACTAATAAATATATGTTTTGTTTTTTATTTGAGAAGCCCTTAGTGGTGAAAGACTTGGAAAAAGAAGCAAAACAAGGAGTTTATTAATTTGTTTTATTCTCAAATTAATATTTTCATGAATGATAAAATTGGATGATTAGAAAAGCAAGGAAAATAAACAAAGGGTTTGTTTTTCAAGAAGTAGTGTTCACGGTTTTGAGAAAGATTTTTATTAATTTATTTTGTGTAAAAAGTTTCTAAGCATTTTACTAAACATGAGCAATGTTGATTTTAAGGATTTGCAAAGAAAGTGAAAAATGAAAATGAACAAATGATTTGATTTCAAAGGCCAAGTGCTCACGGTTTTGTTAAGGAATTTTTAATGGTTTTGTTTGTGTAAAACCATATCAATTTAGAAGGAAAAATATTTGATGGCCATTTGAAAACAAGTACCACGATTTGAAGGTTTGTGAATACCTTGATTTTATAAAGGAAAAGTATTTGATGGCTTCAATGGCCAAAGACTCCACGGTTTTTGGGAGATTGGAATAATTTTGGTTTTATGAAACAAAGTGATTTCAAAGTGGAAACAAAGTGTTTGAGCAAAGTGTTTTAGTACAAGGATTAAAGAAAATGGAAACAAGGTGTTTTGTTACTTGCAGAATGGAATATCGTTTACGAAGAACCTCAATTTATTTTGAAGAAAATTGATTTTGGAATTGATTTGAGAAAAATGGAGAATATAAGAGTGATTTGATGTTTTCTAACGTGTAACTCATCCTTTGGGTTTTGGAAAGCGTTAGTAATTTTTAAAGTGAGAAACATTAATTTAATTCAATGGAATTGTGAATTTGTGGAATAAATTGCGTAAAGGATTTTCTTACTCAAGAAAATGTGGAAAATAATGTGAGTAGTCATATTATTTTGAGAAAGGTTGAAATGGAATTTTTGAAGGTTGAGAAATTTTTTTCGTAATGAAATTATGGTGAAAAATGATTTACATAACTTAAAAACGTGATTTTTAAGCTACGCAATTTGAAAAATATTTAAATATTTCCACGCGATTTGAGGAACGTTGAAATATTTCTACGCAATTTAGAAAGCGTTTAAATATTTTACGCGTTTGAGATATTGTGGAAAAATCGCTACGCGATTTAAAAATGGTGGAATATTTTTACGTGATTGATGAAAACATTGAAAAATCAATATGTGATTTGAAAACGTAACAAAATTGTGAAAACGTAATAGAAATGTTGCGCGATTGTGAAAACACGATGAAAGTGTTTTGTGACTATAAAAACGCGATAATATGATTTTGCTGTTGAAAATACAGTATTATTACTGTTGGGCCAGTGTGTGGACCCTGATTATGAGATTATGAAATTAAACTGAGAATGGGCCAATGTGTGGACCCTGAATATGAAAAGGTGAATTTTGCCTGTGATTGGCATTAGTGCATTTTATACGCATGAACTAGTGTATGGACACTGTATTAGAAAATAATAAATTTTGCCTATGATTGGTATTGGTGCATTGAACATGCATTGGAAAGGTCCGATGGACTGTATGAGGCTATTTGCCTAGGAGAGACGTACACCTCTCGAGTGGGTGCGATATGCGTAGTTTAATTCACTTGTTGACCTTGGGGGCATCAGGGTGCGGGTTGCTTACATGGGTGGTTGGTCGCGCTTCTTCCCGTAGGTTAGACCGATGCAACGCACCGATGATCCTGACCGAGACACTATTCTTAATCGAGATCTCGTAAAGACTGTCGTGTATATGCTAGATGTGCAAAACCAAAATGAGGATTATAGCACTAGGTCTGAGGCATTTTGGTATAGACAGATCTTTCAGATCAATTTCTCCGAACTGAGTATTAGCTCCATGAAGTAGGAACATTGAGTCTATGTGCACATGCATAACATATGCATCATTATTGAGTATTGGTTATGATAATGAATACTTGAGGAATAATTGAACTGTTGAATAATACTGGATGATGATGATGATAAATAATGTTGAGGGCATTATTGTAACGCACCTAAATATAACAACCACAGCGTAATCGTCATTACACCACAGTTACTAAATCTAGGTGTGTCACAGTGATGATAACATAAATTTCAAAATTCACAAGTTTATTTTTTTTTCGCATTTATGCATAAGAAAAAAATACGAGTCTCGAATGAAATAAAATTATATTGACTCATATCCGAATACAACATCATTTTTAATACAAAACACATATCCATAATTAATGCATAAAGTAGAATTACACAATATCAAACTTGATCCTTTCATTACATTACATAAACTACCATATAAAGGTCTGACCTTCTCCGAAGTCAAACACATGAATGGAATGATCCTGTACTTAATCTTCCTTGGCATCTCTGATGGATAAGACTCGCCCTTGCGATATCTGTAATGCACCTAAATATACCAACTGCAGCGCAATCGTCATTACACCACAGTTGCTAAATTCAGGTGTGTCACCGTCATGATAACAATAGTTTCCAAATTTTCGAGTTTAATTTTTCGCTTTTTCGCATTTATGCATGAGTAGAAAATATGAGCCATGAATGAAATATAAATGTATTCAACCCTTAATACAACCATTGGAATGAAATCACGTTCTTTATATATATAGTTTATAGCCAACTTACACGAATCACTGATAACATAGAATATAATAATTACAGAGTCAAATAAAATACAGCGGGAATAAAAACATTAAAGGGGAGGAGTAGTAACCCAGGGATGGGTACTACCAGCAGACAAGGCCGCAACCCCATATGCACATGACACACGACGCTCCAGTAGACACGACATGCATCAATGCCACCACGTGACTGCACTCTTACGTAGTCGACGAAATCCTGTCCAGATGCTCAAGTCAATCAACCAAGGTATGGTCCCTCTTTATCTTCCTCACGATATTTTATCAACCATAAATGTAAAACAGAAATGCACAAATATAGGAAAGAGGCGAGATTCCCAACTTTCAGTACCAACATGGCAGCAAGAAAATAAATGGCGTCAAACGCCCACATAAGACACAGTTAATACATACAAGTACAGTAATACATGAAAGCAATTAATGAGAGTAAAGCAACAAAGAACAGTAGTTAACTTTATCCATAGCCAGCTAGCAACATTAGCATTACCAAGAATCAAATAAATATCATAGTCATAATAGTAAACACATTATTCAATTATAAATGCTCAATGGACCATGTGACTAACAACTCACAATGCGACAAGGGTACCAAAGTTCCTACTCCATGGAGCTAGACATAAATATCTTCGGAGTGAATGATCAAGGAGTAATGCAGTGTATCATTAGCCTTAAAAATATAGTGTGCTCATCTCATAAAAACATTTGCGCAAAATGGCTCACACATGGCACCTCAACAGTTGATCGCGACATAGGACAGCGTCTCAGGCAGGATCGTCGGTGTGTTGCACTGGTCTATCCCATGGCCCCAACAACATATGACACCTACGCTTAGTCTATTCGCACCCGCACAAAGGTGTTATTCAAACTCCTAGGCAACATAGCCTTCTCAACAATGTCCCACGGACAACACGCATGCATGATGACACAATGTCCAATCATGTATTTCATCAATGATGCATTCAGCATAAGCATTGCCTCAATGGCACATAAGCATTATTCAATGATCAACATGACATATCAACAATATATCTATTAAAAGCATTGCCTCAATGGCATATCATCATTTCTTATCTCATTGAATACTGAATCAATAACTGCATAACCCACAAAGGGAATCACACTTGCATCAATAATTCTCACTAGGAATATATGTTCCTGCATACCACAATTTCCATGTCATGGATCCAAGAATTCCATTTTCAAAATCGTTTCTTCTCTATTAGTATGAATACATATTCTTATCGCATTTAAGCAAAGTAAAATCCTTGAATCCAGGGTTTTTAGGTTATGTTTGAGTTACAAAGGACAAAGAACCATAATCTCAATCATTTCCAGCTCAAAAATCTCATTTTTGGGTCTTAGTAATCGATTACATCACCCTGGTAATCGATTACCAAGGTAACAGAATCTTTGTAATCGATTACAATCTCATTGTAATCGATTACATGATTCCCAGAACCACGATTCGTAACTTCAAGGCCCTGGTAATCGATTACACAGCCGTGGTAATCGATTACCAATTGGACAGAACCTCCGTAATCGATTACCCACAAGTTGTAATTGATTACGTGATTCCCAGAAGCACCATTTCGTAACATCATAGGCTTGGTAATCGATTACACCATTCTTGTAATCGATTACAAGCTAGACGGAATCTCTGTAATCGATTACTCACAAGATGTAATCGATTACCAGATTTCCAGAATCACGATTTCGTACCCTTAACAGCTTGGTAATCGATTACAATCCCCGTGTAATCGATTACCACGCGTAAACTTGCAGAAAAGAGAGTTCTGCAGGTCCTCTAACTCAAACCAAACCATTCCTCATCATATTTAATCATCAAGATACTCAAATATACCTTCAAATCATGCAAGAGGCATCAATAAATCATACAAACCCAACAAAATGCATTATCATCAAGAACAACATAAAAATAAGAGAACTTTATACATGGATTCAGAAATCAATAACAACACATACAAGACATTCCCTTACTACCAAGATTAGTTGAAGAGGATCATCTCCCTCTTACCTATTTGGAAGACAACACAAGGTGTTACCTCTTCTTGCCCTATATTTTCGTTTTCCCCTTCAAGAAGAACACCAATGTGAGTGATTTCCATAATGTCCACTCAAACCATGGAAAAATGAGTTCTTGATCACATAGGTGACCAAGAAAAACGAAAATGAGAAGAAAGTGAAAGAAAGGTTAAGACTTTACCTCCAAGCTCAAAGCTTTAGCTTCAATGGTGAAAAACGGAGGAAGAAGAAGAAGAACCGAGGATGGCCACAAGGAAAATGGTCTTGAAATGATGGAAGAAAGCTAGATATGAGTTTAGTTGTAGCAAACAGTGGAGATGATCTCCAATGAGAGTGTGTGTACGGTGGTGAAGCAAGGAGAAGAAGAGAAGAAGAAGAGAAGAGTGTTTGAGATGTGAGAGTGGAGTGGTAAAAGTGAGAATGAGAAGAGTGGCTATTTTTGGCTCCCAAAATAGCCATCTGCCGTGTAGGAGGATGGGGAGAGGGAAGAGAGAGAAATGGGAAATGGGAGGAAATTTCCTGGAAGCTTCCCAAATGAGTTTTTGAATTAATTTAACTTCTATTTGGAAAATAAGGTTAAAGGAGCTTGACACAAGGTAGATTTTAAAATAGTGTGATAAGATTTTTATTACATGTTATTATTTATTGGATAATAGTTATAGTTGGCAGAAGTCAGCATTAACAAATTTGACAGATCAATTCTTCGCATTATTTTATTATTCCATCTGTTAAAATTTCTCGAAAGACGTGAAACCTTGTAGACTGTGTCCGGCCTCGGGTTTAGTAAGATCCCCCGTCGACGTTTCCATAGTCCAAGGTTCTCGGGAAAAATATTTCATTTTCCCGACTCTGCTAAATACGCACGCAAAATGAGGAATAATATTAAAATATTCTGCGTTCTCCGAAAAATTCAGAAAAATTCCTAAAAATCTCAAATATTGTAAACTGATCATTTATTCTAAAATTATAAATTTTTGGGCTGTTACAACTCTCCCCTTCAAATAGAAATTTCGTCCTCGAAATTTTCATTCCTTAGGACAAATATCGACGTTGTTTCTTCACCTTATCTTTTGACCTCCATATCGCGCTTCTAATCACGTCAATTCAGTTTGTTATTACCAATGTGATCTCCCTGCCTCCATGTGGTTTTGCTCTATCGCACAAGCTCTCAGCAGATCCTCTAATGACTGAATCGTCCTCTCTGATTGGCCATCAGTCTGTGGATGGTATGCCGAACTCAATCGCAACTTCGTTCCCATAACTTCTTGAAGACTCTTCCAAAACTTAGACGTAAACCTTGGATCTCTATCGGAAGTGATACTTGTGGGCACACCATGAAGTCTGGCAATTTCACCAACGTCTATCTGACTCAACTTTTCCAATGGATATCTTATGTTGATTGGCAAAAAGTGGGCTTATTTTGTAAGCTGATCCACAATTACCCACATTGAGTCATTTCCTTTCTTAGTCCTTGGCAACCCAACAACAAAGTCCATGGCAATACTATCTCATTTCCATTTGGGGATAGTCAAAGGTTGTAACAGTCCAGCTGGTCTTTGATGTTCAATCTTCGTTTTCTGGCAGACCAAACAAGATGGCACGCATTTAGCAACGTCTTTCTTCATCCATTGTTACCATCACTTCTGTTTTAGATTTTGATATACCTTGATCACTCTGGTGTGTAAACTCGGTTTACTCTCATGGGTTTCATTAGGAATGAACTCCTTGAGTTCTAAATCATCTGGTATTGCAACCTTCACATGCGAACATTAAGATTCTATCGAGTTCCTTCCTCGCATTCTGACACCATGCTTTGTCTTAATAGCTTCTTCTTGTCTTGTAGAAATTTGGTCACTATTCTACTTCTCTTGAATCCTTCCCAGTAGATCATTCGAAATAGCGACTATATCTAGACATACCCCATCCAGTGTCATTTCTAATGACAGCCACCTGTCCTCGAAATACTCTACTAATTCCTTCTTCTTGACCATCATAATGAAGGTATTAGGCAGTTTCCGGTTCAAAGCGTTCGCCATGGCGTTTTCTTTTCCAAGATGACTCTAAAGTTAGAGATCATGTTCCTTCAAAATCTTTGGTCACTTCTCTGCCTCATGTTTGGTTCCTTCTCATCGAATAAATACTCCAGGTTCTTGTGACAGTGAAGGGCATTGAATATTGCTCCATATAGAAAATGTCTCTATATTCTTAGAGCCGATATAACCGCTGCTAATACCGGTTCGTGAGTCGGCAATTCCCAACGCACCTTCAACAACCTTAAGGCATAAGTTATAACTTCTCAACTTTGCATGAACACTCATCCTAAACCTTGATGTGAAGCATCCCAAAAACACTTCGAATGTTTCATTGGGATCGGGCAATATCGAAATCGGAATATTTCCTCAATCTTTGAAAACTTTCTCCGCCTGTGCTGGTCCGTAAAAGTTTCGATTCTCTTTTTGTAAGCTAAGCAAGTTATCCAACTATCTTTGAGAATCTGTCGATACTCCCACGATAAAAACTAACTAATCCCACTAGCTATGAATCCCCCTCACGGTTTCCGATTTTTCCTTTTGGGGAACTGCTTTAACTTTTTTGTGAATCCACACAATTCCTCCATTTGGAATTTCATGATCCAAAACGGAACTTCCTTAAACGAGAATCCGCACTCTGATACTTTAGCACTTACTCCCCCTTCTCTAAAGTTAGGAAAACTATATCGAGATGTCCAACGTATCTCCCCATATCTTCGAGAATAGGTCAGAATGTCATCATTAATGACAACGACGATTCCGTTCTAGGTAAGGATAGAAAATACAATTCATGTTGTCCAAGAATATAACATGAGCGTTTGTCACTCCGGTTGACATCACGGGATACCCATAATGTCGAAAGCACACTCGAAAAATCATCTTGGGGACATTCTCTATTTCCACGAATCCATCGGTGACCAGGACATACATCTACCTTGGAGAGAACAACGATTTCCTTCTCGCTGATCCATCAAATCATTTATCTTCCTCCGAGAATACTCATCTTTGATCATAATCTTGTTTAACTGGCGATAGTCCTCGTATCACCGAGAAATTTTTATTCTTCTCTTTAACCGACAGCATCTTAGCTCAACATGCGGAACTCTTTGGCTATCAAAGTGGCATTTATATTCCCTTTACTCTTGGTCCTCTACAGAGAACATTACATGTACCCTCAGGCTCCTTTCTTTTATGAGGCTTAGACCATGTTGGCCGTTACGAGTTTAAAAGTCTTAGTTTCAAAAATCTCTAAGGTTTTTATCGGAACGACCTAGGCGACAATAATCAGAAAACTACCAATCAATTTCTAAAATCATGAACTCGAATAGATATGATTCGAGGTAAGCAAGATAGGTTAACAAAAGACTCAATCTTTAGTTGAAATAGGATAGATTACATAACTTAGGTGTCAACGACAAGTCTTAGTAACAGAAACGGAAATAACTTAAGTTGAAGATAAGAAAGATACAGATGAATCCAAATGATCCATACAGTCACAAATTGTAAAAGGAGGGGTTACCCCCAGAATTATACAGCACGATTACGGGATCATCATTTGGGGTATAACTTCTATGGTTTAGATCTCTGAATTTTGAAGTCTCAGTACCTCCCAGGGTATAAGTTCTGGCTTCTGCTTGTGGTTCTACAGCCCTTACTGCATTGACTGAAGAATTTGCCTTTGCTTGGTCGCAGTTGCGGGAGACGTGTCCAGGCTTTCCACATTTAAAACAGATTATCCCTTTGATCTTACACTCCCTCGTGAAGTGTTCCTTTCCGCATGTCATACATCTTGGCGAGGATGTCGGGGTCTGACTGGATACACCACCACTAGTGCCTTGTCCAGGAGTTGGTTGTTGATGTTGTTTCCCTGATACCCATGCGCATGGTTTCCGCTTAAACTGGTTAACTTTTCTATTATTCCTCCTTTGGAATCTAGGTAGTCCACGTTTGCCCCAAAGTTGACTTTCCTCCAACAGATTTTGGACCTTAACTTCCAATTCTCGTTGTTGCGTGGCCCTCTGATCCTGGTAAGTTGTCACCGCAGCTATCATTTGCCTTTCTTCTGCAGTCGCAGCCATACTCCTATTGTCTTGTCCCGCACTCACATGTATATGACTGTCACGAGCCACCACCCTTGCATGTCTACTGCGAGCCATTGAATCTCTCTGAAGACAGACATAATACAACAAACACAAAATTACTTCAAACAGTGTTATCTCCCTATGAAAACCAAATACAAAGAGTCATACAATTCATACAATTTAAGCAAGACAAGTTCAATTCCATACATCCTAACAATCCCCAGCTCGAACTTCTTCATTCTGCTTCCACAGCGTAATCCCTCGTAAGCCGTCAACTTCCAAACTGCTTCTCGAATCTATTTTACACCAACTATTTCTTTCTCCAGAAGATCGGTTCTCCAAAACCTTTTGATCTCCCCAAAAAAGAAATCCTATTTTCCTAACATAGTACACCTAGGTGAAGTCATAGTTTCCTATGCACACAAAACATTACATATTGAGTAGGTCAATCCTCAATATCATGCAACTGTATAACAGTAGCCATCAACATTCAACCTATGGCAAGCCATGCATTCCTTTCCCATCATCTCAATCAAGAGACAAGGAAGTGCACAACAGACCAAATTCTAATATGCCTAAACATAACAAGTCCAAACCCCGGCTCAACAGGATGAACTGCTCTGATACCACCAAAGTGTAACACACCTAAATATACCAACTGCAGCACAATCATCATTACACCACAGTTGCTAAATCCAGGTGTGTCACCGTCATGATAACAGTAGTTTCCAAATTTACGAGTTTAATTTTTTGCTTTTTCGCATTTATGCATAAGTAGAAAATATGAGCCATGAATGAAATATAAATATATTCAACCCTTAATACAACCATTGGAATGAAATCACGTTCTTTATATATATAGTTTATAGCCAACTTACATGAATCACTGATAACATAGAATATAATAATTACAGAGTCAAATAAAATACAGCGGGAATAAAAACATTAAAGGGGAGGAGTAGTAACCAGGGATGGGTACTACCAGCAGACAAGGCCGCAACCCCATATGCACATGACACACGGCGCTCCAGTAGACACGACAGGCATCAATGCCACCACGCGGCTGCACTCTTACGTAGTCGACGAAATCTTGTCCAGATGCTCAAGTCAATCAACCAAGGTATGGTCCCTCTTTATCTTCCTCACGATCTTTTATCAAACATAAATGTAAAACAGAAATGCACAAATATAGGAAAGAGGTGAGATTCCCAGCTTTCAGTACCAACATGGCAGCAAGAAAATAAACGGCGTCGAACGCCCACATAAGACACAGTTAATACATACAAGTACAGTAATATATGAAAGCAATTAATGAGAGTAAAGCAACAAAGAACAGTAGTTAACTTTATCCATAGCCAGCTAGCAATATTAGCATTACCAAGAATCAAATAAATATCACAGTCATAATAGTAAACACATTATTCAATTATAAATGCTCAATGGACCATGTGACTGACAACTCACAATGCGACAAGGGTACCAAAGTTCCTACTCCATGGAGCTTGACATAAATATATTCAGAGTGAATGATCAAGGAGTAATGTCAGTGTATCGTTAGCCTTAAAAATATAATGTGCTCATCTCATAAAAACAATTGCGCAAAATGGCTCACACATGGCACCTCAACAGTTGATCACGACATAGGACAGCGTCTCAGGCAGGATCGTTGGTGTGTTGCACTGGTCTATCCCACGGCCCCAGCGGAGCTACCACTGTCTATTGTGAGACACCCATACCCCGACGCCCCCAGGGCCAACAACATATGACACCTACACTTAGTCTATTCGCACCCGCACAAAGGTGTTATTCAAACTCCTAGGCAACATAGCCTTCTCAACAATGTCCCACGGACAACACGCATGCATGATGACACAATGTCCAATCATGTATTTCATCAATGATGCATTCAGCATAAGCATTGCCTCAATGGCACATAAACATTATTCAATGATCAACATGACATATCAACAATATATCTATTAAAAGCATTGCCTCAATGGCATATCATCATTTCTTATCTCATTGAATACTGAATCAATAACTGCATAACCCACATAGGGAATCACACTTGCATCAATAATTCTCACTAGGAATATATGTTCCTACATACCACAATTTCCATGTCATGGATCCAAGAATTCAATTTTCAAAATCGTTTCTTCTCTATTAGTATGAATACATATTCTTATCGCATTTAAGCAAAGTAAAATCCTTGAATCCAGGGTTTTTAGGTTATGTTTGAGTTACAAAGGACAAAGAACCATAATCTTAATCATTTCCAGCTCAAAAATCTCATTTTTGGGTCTTGGTAATCGAGTACATCACCCTGGTAATCGATTACCAACGTAACAGAATCTCTGTAATCGATTACAATCTCATTGTAATTGATTACATGATTCCCAGAACCATGATTCGTAACTTCAAGGCCTTGGTAATCGATTACACAGCCGTGGTAATCGATTACCAATTGGACAAAACCTCCGTAATCGATTACCCACAAGTTGTAATCGATTACGTGATTCCCAGAAGCACCATTTCGTAACATCATAGGCTTGGTAATCGATTACACCATTCTTGTAATCGATTACAAGCTAGATAGAATCTCTGTAATCGATTACACACAAGATGTAATCGATTACCAGATTTCCAGAATCACGATTGCGTACCCTTAACAGCTTGGTAATTGATTACAATCCCCGTGTAATCGATTACCACGCGTAAACTTGCAGAAAAGAGAGTTCTCTAGGTCCTCTAACTCAAACCAAACCAATCCTCATCATATTTAATCATCAAGATACTCAAATATACCTTCAAATCATGCAAGAGGCATCAATAAATCATACAAACCCAACAAAATGCACCATCACCAAGAAAAACATAAAAATGAGAGAACTTTATACATGGATTCAGAAATCAATAACAACACATACAAGACATTCCCTTACTACCAAGATTGGTTGAAGAGGATCATCTCCCTCTTACCTATTTGGAAGACAACACAAGGTGTTACCTCTTCTTGCCCTAGATTTTCGTTTTCCCCTTCAAGAAGAACACCAATGTGAGTGATTTCCATAATGTCCACTCAAACCATGGAAAAATGAGTTCTTGATCACATAGGTGACCAAGAAAAACGAAAATGAGAAGAAAGTGAAAGAAAGGTTAAGACTTTACCTCCAAGCTCAAAGCTTTAGCTTCAATGGTGAAAAACGGAGGAAGAAGAAGAAGAACCAAGGATGGCCACAAGGAAAATGGTCTTGGAATGATGGAAGAAAGCTAGATATGACTTTAGTTGTAGCAAACAGTGGAGATGATCTCCAATGAGAGTGTATGTATGGTGGTGAAGCAAGGAGAAGAAGAGAAGAGTGTTTGAGATGTGAGAGTGGAGTGGTAAAAGTGAGAATGAGAAGAGTGGCTATTTTTGGCTCCCAAAATAGCCATCTGCCGTGTAGGAGGATGGGGAGAGGGAAGAGAGAGAAATGAGAAATGGGAGGAAATTTCCTGGAAGCTTCCCAAATGAGTTTTTGAATTAATTTAACTTCTATTTGGAAAATAAGGTTAAAGGAGCTTGACACAAGGTAGATTTTAAAATAGTGTGATAAGATTTTTATTACATATTATTATTTATTGGACAATAGTTATAGTTGGCAGAAGTCAGCATTAACAAATCTGACAGATCAATTCTTCGCATTGTTTTATTATTACATCTGTTAAAATTTCTCGAAAGACGTGAAACCTTGTAGACTGTGTCCGGCCTCGGGTTTAGTAAGATCCCCCGTCGACGTTTCCATAGTCCAAGGTTCTCGAGAAAAATATTTCATCTTCTCGACTCTGCTTAATACGCACGCTAAACAAGGAATAATATTAAAATATTTCACATTCTCCGAAAAATTCAGAAAAATTCCTAAAAATCTCAAATATTATAAACTGATCATTTATTCTAAAATTATAAATTTTCGGGGTGTTACAATATCTCCAAAGGAAAAAGAGTACGAACCTGTGTCATAACCGAAACCTCTCTAGGGAAGAGATGACGGTTACTCCACATTTCCCCAATGGGTATAGGGAACTCCACACGTAACGGAACATAGGTGATGTTAGTCCCATCGCCGGGTTCATCTCCACACTGTACCAAGGTTACACCTCCCACGTATACGACAAGTCCCGTTTCACGTTCGAAGTGCCAGGCTTCCGAGCCTTGGAGAAACTATATCCATGTGTGAAAATGTAGGGTGTTGGGCACGTCATTACCAGGAAGTAGAAATCGATCCTCAAGTACAACTTATCGTGTCCACTCGCACTCTTCACTGTTTCTATCCAATTTGACATAGAACAGGGTAATACAAGAAAGAGGTGTGACACCCATCTTTCATTACCACTATGGCAGTAAGAAAACAGCATGGCGCAAAGTGCCCACAAAGCAATACAGTTCATACATTTATTAACATCAATAGCGAAATTTAAACCGAAAGTAGTTTAATTATAAGCAATAATAATAATCAATATGAACAGTGGCATTCGTGATAAAAGCAAAATAGCAGCAGGCAATAGCAAGATTCGACAGCATCAGACAAATCACAATAATACTTCCAGAAACCAGCACAATGATCGGATAATCATTTACAGAAGTAAAACAGTTACTTTAATAGATGTTCATGTTCAACAACTTATGAGACTGGCAATGAACGATGCACAATGCATTATGGTACCAAATCCTACTCCATGGAGCTAAACATTAACCTTTTCAGAATGAATGATCAAGGAGTAATGCCAGTATATCGTTAGCCTTAAAATACAGTGTGCTTTACCTCATAAAATGTTTGCGCAATGGCTTATACATGGCACCTCAACAGTTGATCACGACATAGGACAGCGTCTCAGGCCGGATCATCGGTGTGTTTGCATCGGTCTACCCCACGGCACAGAGGAGCTCTTAACTGTCCATGATGAGGCACCCGCACCCCGACGCCCCTAGGGGCCAACAACATATGGCAACACCTACGCTTAGTCTATTCGCACCCGCACATAGGTGTTATTCTACTCTTAGGTATACATATGCATGATGACGCAATGTCAAGTCATGTATGTTTATTAATGATTCATTCATCATGTACAATACATATGC
The DNA here is from genome assembly GCA_029884605.1 of Ormosia emarginata. NCBI lineage: Eukaryota > Viridiplantae > Streptophyta > Magnoliopsida > Fabales > Fabaceae > Ormosia > Ormosia emarginata. The sequence continues at coordinate 18,547,594 of JAQQTP010000079.1, forward strand.
ATGACGATGCAATGTCCAGTCATGTATGTTTATCAATGATGTGTTCATCGTATACAATACCACAACGGTATATAGTCTTTATCAAATTACATATGCATGACAATGCAATGTCCAATCATGTATGTTTATCAATGATGCATTCATCATATACAATACCACAATGGTATATATTCGTTCTCAGTATCAATAAATCATTTAAATGATACATATATCATATACGATGCCTCAATGGCACATAAGCATACTTCAACATTAACATGTCAATTCTCAACATCAATATATATCTTATGGTTCCTCATATCACCATTTCCCCTTTAAGGGTTCAACATTTCCAAGAATCTAAATCTTGATCAATTATGTAAATCTTTAGGTTAACTAACCCTTAGAAACCTTGGCCTCACATGCCTTCAAGGTCCTAAATTCCTTCACATATTATTCACTAGTCTCTTGATACCAATCATTTAGTTTTGGTTCCACATAGGATTAATTCAATTCAACATCGTCATTAAGTATTCATGGTTTATCAACTACCGCAATGTCCCTAGTAGGGATACTTATTTTCAAGTCTTAAGTCTTTAGTCAATTATGAAAAGGTTAGGGTAATTAACCCTTTAAAACTATGGTCTTCTCAAATACCATTATTCAACTTAATTCTTTAGCTTTATCAAAGATTATGCAAATCTCTAATTCTTCAATCTCCAAGGTTGCACCAAGGCATCACTTGAACTCAAATCTTTCTCTCTAAAACCGTGGCCTCTCAAGGTTCTTAAAATCTCAATTCCTCTCCATTTTATATAATGGTTACTTGATACTTAATCATTCAATTTCCATTTCTCACAAGATCAATTCAATTGCCTAAAGTCCATGTCAAAATCGTGGCTTCATAGGTCTTTAAAGTTTCACTTTTTATTTCTCATTTGTGTATTGATTCCTTAAGATTAATTTACTTAAGTTCAACATATCAAGGCCATTCCATTTGCCTTATTGCTCAAGCCAAAACCGTGGCCATCATTGAGTCTTCAAAGTCCAATTTTTCCTTCCTTTTTATGCATTAACTTCTTGTCATCAATTCACTTAAATTGTTAGTTCATTAAGATCAATCCAATGGCCTAAATTTCAATGCCAAAACCGTGGCTTCATGGTGTCCAATGTCCAATTTTTCTTTCCACTTTTATGCATTAGTTTTCTTAATACTAGTTCACTTAATTTTGGTTCATCAAAATTAATCCAATTGTCTCTTTACCAAGATCAAAACCGTGGCACCATGTTGAGGTAGGAAACTCCAAATTCTCCATTTAACAACCCCAATATTTTCAAGCATATTTAATACATCAAACATATTCAAGAGCACAAATCAAACATTAATCAAATTCAAGAACATTAAATCATACAAATTTACAAATCAAGTAGCATACAAAGATGGATTTCCCCATCAATATACATACAAAGTCCCCCACCACCATAAATGGTTGAAGTGAGTAATCTCCCTCTTACCTAGAGGAGATAATGCAAGGAAACAAACTCATTGGTTCCTTGATTTGCAAATCCGGATTCTGTAACACCCTCCCTAGGGTATCACATGTCTGACTCCCGACTCATAATCTGAAAAGAAATTCGCACAAAGTTTTAGTTATAAAAAGTGGGTTTTAAAATTTCTTCTTTACTGAAACATAAATTTACTGAAAATATTAGGTAATATTGAAAATCATATTTTAACTATTCATTATGCGATATTGACACTAATTAATATTTCATAATTTAAAGAGAAATATAAAACTAACAGACTTTTTTTTTAAACAGTAGCAAACCCCATGACGGGTCCTACTTAATAGCACGGTACAACACTAACATTAAAACTTAACATACTTATTCCATGTGTATCCATCTTGTTGCATTATACATCTGTTCTACATCTGTTCTTTGTCAACACTGTACACCTTCGAGTCCTGAATGTCCACTCCTTATTGTTGTCACCCATCTCAAAGTATTCATTGCCCGTTATGTCTAAGACAACTCGATCCTTCTATTATTTGATTTTAACGGTACAGACACAGCAAAACAACATAACAAAGAGGAGAGATCACCTACGCCAATACCAACATGGTAGCACAGAGATAACACAAACAACATATCATACAAATATATCATGCCATTAACATTAATCAACTATCATCATCCAATCATTTATCAGTTCAATTATCATAAACAATAATTATGATAATGCCCTCAACATTGTCTAATTATCATCTTCATCATCCAAGTATTCAAAACAATTGTTATAGCCAATATTCCTCAATTAATATATCACACAGATATAAATGTCAGATTTTGCATGTGCACAAAGACTCAGTTTTTCAAAAACAACTCCATGGAGGTTTTCACAATTTCGAGGAGAATGCTCTGTCAATTATCAGCCTTAGCCCAAAGACAATCTTCCACTTGTTGAAAAGAATCGTGTTCTTGTCGGGTATCATCAATGCGTTGCAACGGACTGCATCGCCAAGTGGCACAGGGTACTTGCTAGCTGTCCACTGGTCGACCGCTGTGCCTCGACGCCCTCGAGATCCATCATAGACCTCACTATCAATTCTCATTCCCTCTTCAACCACAAGGGCCATATACAATGCACGAATATATCAGTGCAAGTCCAACCCCAAAGGGCCAAATCTTTTCAATTTCATTAGTTCAATGTATCATATGCCTCAACGCATATTTTTCCAATGCATGTATAATGCACCAAATCCAATCACAGGCATCTCTTTCCAATGCATATAAATTGTACCAAATTATACTGTATTTTCAACAGCAAAATCATGTTATCACATTTTCATAATTATAAAACACTTTCGTCGTGTTTTCACAAAATTGCGCAACATTTCCGTTACGTTTTCACAATTCCAAAACGTTTTTGTTACGTTTTCAAAATATCGTAACACTTCTGTTACGTTTTCAAAATGCCGCAACTCTTCTGTTGCACTTTTAAATCACGTACTAATTTTTCAACATTTTTCTCAATCGCGTAAAAATATACGTTTCTCAAATCCCATAATATTTTTCCACTGTTTCAAAATCGCGTAACTTAAAAATCATCCTTTTAAGTCGCGTAAATCATTTTCTTTCATTTTCAAAATATTTAAAAACACTTTTCAAATCACATAATGATTTTCCGTTATTTTCACAATCACGTAAAAATAATTCATCACTTTTCCATCACATAGTGATTTTTCAATAGTAATTCAAATTACGTAAAATATTTAAAATTCAAATCGCGTAGAAATATTTAAACGTAATTCAAATCGCGTAGAAATATTTTACTGTATTTCAAACCACATACTTTAAAATTATGTTTTTAAGATACGTAAATAATTTTTTCACCACAATTTCATTACAGAAAATATTTCTCAACCTTCAAATATTCCTTTTTCAACTTTTCTTAAATAATATAACTTTATACTTCATGTAATATATTTTCTTACTCAAGAAAATCTTTTTCCACATTTCTTTACTCAAGAAATTCTTTTCCAAAATATAATTCATAAAATCACTTTTCCGTTGATATAAATCAACGTTTCAAAACTTAACATTTTCTAACGTACTTTCAAAACTCAAAAATAAGTTATACGTTAGTAACTTTTCAAATCGCCATCATATTCTCCATTTTTCTCAAATCACTTCCAAAATCATTCTTCAAAATAAATTAGAGTTCAAATATGTTCAACCTCTCTTTGTCTTTCGTTTACAAAATTCTCTCAAGTGATAAAAACACTCTGATTCCCTTTCCAAATTCCTTGTATTAAATCAAGTTACGTTTTCACTTTGAAAATGACTTTGTTCATAAAAATCAAGACATTACTAGCCTTTAAAAAAACGTAGACATGACTATTGAAACAATCAAATATTTTTCCTTTTAAATTGATATGGTTTTACACAAACAAAACCATTAAAAATCCTTTACAAAAACGTAAGACTCATAGTCTTTGAAAATCAAATCATTTGTTCATTTCCATTTTTCACTTTCTTTGCAAATCCATTTTCACTTTCTTTACAAATTCTTTTTCACTTTCTTTGCAAATCCTTAAAATCATCATTGCTATTTTCATTTAAATCTCATGTTTAGTAAAACACTTAGAAACTTTTTACACAAAATAAATAAATAAAAATCCTTCTAAAACCATGTTCATGTACTCTTTGAAAAATAAACTCTTTATTTATTTTCCTTGCTTTTTCTAAACATCCATTTTCATCATTCAAGAAAATATTAATTTTGTGAACACCTATCTTGAGGTGTCTTAACCGAAATTCACCATGTTCTAGGGATCAAAAAGTAATTCCCTTGTTCTTGAAAAATTTCAACATGAACCCTAATCAAGGGCATCAAAACCGTAACTCTTCCTTGGCCATTGAGACCAAAATTAATTTTCTTTCCATCATCAAATCATGGCATACACATACATATATATATATATATATATATATATATATATATATATATATATATATATATATATATATATATTAAAAGCATGCCATATTATCATCATGCATAGTATAAGCATACCATCAAAATCATAAACTCATGCAAAGCATATTAAGCATAGGCAATTAATCAAAGCTCATAAACACATAGAAATTATTACATGACCATGGATATGAATCATCACATGGATTCAACACCCATCAAATATAAGACCATCTTTCACCACCATGCTTGGTTGATGAGATGGATCTCCCTCTTACCTCTTGAAGATCCTCAAAAGTTCTTTGTTTTGCTTCTTTTTCCAAGCCCTTCATGACCAAGGGCTTCTCAAATACAAAACAAAATACATAAAAATTAGTATACTAAGCTTGATTAAGAGGAACCATGGATCAAACATGGTTTAGATCATGAAAAAGAAAGAAGAAATGAAGTTTCCTTACACTTCACCTCAAAAACCCAATAACTTTAATCTTGAAGAAAGTCCATGAAGATGAATGATTTAGAGAAAATCTCCAACATGAAAGTTGCTTAGAATATCATGTAGATTCAAGATCTATGGTTGGATGAAATTAAAAGAGATTGGATGGTGGTTTTGAGTGTCTTGACTGAATGGTTTCTCTTGAAACACAAAGATGGAATTTTTGATTTTTGATAGAAACTTAAAGCTTGGATTTGAAGCCCAAGATGAATTATTTTGGAAAAACTCATAACTAGAGATGTTCTTAGAATGGTGTTTAGGTTTAGGGAATGTGTTTAGATGAAATTTTAGAAGCTTGGAGATATAGCTCCTAGGTGTTGGCCGAATGGTGTTCTAGGAGAAAAGAATGGAGTTTTTGTGTTTTGTTTTAGAGAAGATGATGAATAGAAAGACAATTATGAGATGATAAATAGAAATCAACCATTTTGGTCTCCTTTAAGGTGCATGGCAGTGAGATAGCTTGAAGGAAAAGGAGAGAAAAAAAGTTTGAAGACTTTAGACTTTAGGAAATGACCAAGAATGATCAATAAGGAGTAATAATGATGTCTTCAAATTTTCCTTCACTCTAAAGCCACCAAACCGTAGCCCTCCCCTCCAATGCATTCTCCTTGAATGCAAATTGATCAATAATGATCAATAATGATACACCATTGACCATGACATGTAATAATGGTCATAAAGCTTTTTTTTTTCTTTGTCTCCTAAACAATCCAAAACCGTCCCCTTCCATGCATGCTTCTCCTTGTGCATTTAATTATTTGTCATCATTATTAACCACCATCTAGAGCATTTCTAGCCATTGATTAATTCAATGGTTAGGATTTAGGTAGACTTTTGATTTAGAAGACTTCATCTAGGCCATTGAATCTTTCTCCTTTAAATTCTAGTCATTGGATGTGTCTCCAAAATTAAGGGTCAAGATTACTCCTTCTTACTTTTAATCCAAGGGGCATAATTAGTCTTTGTCATTTTTTAAGACTAAATCTTCACCATTGATTAAATCTAAATCCAATGGTCATAAATGGTCCTTGTTACTTTACAAGACCAAATCTCCACCCTTAATCAATTCTATATCCAATGGTTACAAATGGTCATAGTCACTTTATATGACCAAATGTCTACCCTTGATTTAATCTCCATCTAATGGTTATAAATGATCTTATTCACTTTTAAGATCAAATCTCCACCGTTGATTAAATCAAGATCAAGTCTCCATCGTTAATTAAATCAATGGTGGATATCCAAACCACCAAGGTTGACTTAAGCAATTTAATTTATATTTTTATCTGCTAAAACCCCATGAAAGAATATATTTACTGTATTTTTTTTATCGCCCGATAAATTAAATACAGCACAAAACATAGTACAATAAAATTTTTAAAACTGTTTCCGGATTCAAGTTTAGTAAGATCCCTTGTCTCTATCTAAACAGTACAAATTTTTCTATGCGTAGAAAAATTTCCACTTTGCAGGACCCACCTGGGCCCACGTATAGCCACTTGGGCCCACATACACCCCCTGGCCCCACAATCAGTAAAAAAAATTCATAATCGTCCACAAAAATCACAAAAATTATAAAATACACAAATATCAAATCAAATTACATAAAATAATTAAAACCTAACTGTAAAAATTAAATTACGTAAAGTTTTTCCCAACCCAAAAATTTTATTTTCTTGACACGGAGTAAATCACTCAAAACGATAAAATACGTTGACGAAAAAATCAAAATAATTTTACAGTATCCAGAAATTACTAAACAGTAAAATTTTGTTAACTGTCAAAATTACTGCTTAAGAGATAGGAAATTTTGGGATGTTACAGATTCCACCTTCAAAAGAACCATAAAGTGGTCAAATTCTCATATTTACAAACTAAGGATTGAAAAGAATGATCCTTGGTCACATAGGTGACCAAGGAAAACGAAATTGAGAAGTGAATGTGAAGAACTTTACCTAAAGCCTTAAGCTTGAACTTCTTGAGATTTCTTTTTGGTGATTTTCAGATTTCACTCACCCAAGAACCCTAGAGTGTTCAAAATCACTCACATCACACATCAATGCTCAAAAGAGAAGCTCTTGGTCACATAGTAACCAAGGAAAATGAAATTGAGAAGAAATAGGAGAGAAACCAAGAATCTTTACCTAGATCTTCAAGGTTAGGGCTTGATGATAGGAGATGTAAATGGAAGAACACAAAATAGCTTCCTTGGATGTCTTCAAGGTGGATTTGGTTTTGGCCCTCCAAGAACCCTAAAAATCCAACATCATAAATCAACACCAAGGCTTGGTAAAGGCATGTTCCATGGTTACAAAAATGGCCATGGAAACAAAAATGAAGAAGAGAAGTGAAAAATCTAAAGGTTTACCTCCAAAAGACTCAAGCTTTGTTCTTGAAAAGATGATGTAGATGAGAGACTTGGAAGGTGTTCACAAAGATGAAATGTATGAGAAGAGGAATACAAAAATCACCACTTGATGGTGAAGAGGGAATTCGGTCACCACACCTCCAAAACCCATAAAGCTTCAAGCTTTGTCCTATAATGGTGGAAAATGAAATAGAGGTTTTTAGGAGATGGATCCAAAAGGAAAAGTGTTTACAATGATGAGGCGAATATAGAAATGAGCTTGGAGAAGAGAAAAGATGAAGAGAAATGGTGGAAGAAGGGACTGCAATTTCGATTTGGAGAGGTGGAGGAAGAAATGTTGGATTTTTGAAGAAATTTTCTAAAGAGAAAGTGTAGAGGAGATGGAAGGGAGTATGGAAATGGTCTTGGTGAAGCAAAAAGATGAAGATTGGTGGTCAAGAGTGGGCTGCCATTTTCGTGATCATGGTGGAGGTAGAGAGAAGGAGGAGAAAAAAATGAAGAAGATGAACTGAGGAGAGAGAAGTGAATGGTAAAATGAATTAGGGTTTGATGTGTTAAAGTGAGTAGGAGAATTTAGTCTCCAACACCCCCAAAATGGGCTGCCAACCGTAGCCACCAAGAGAGAGTGGGAGGGAGTGTTTTGTCCTTTCCATGCAACTAAAGTGGGTAATTTGGTCATTTGGCCAAAGCTTCTTGAAGAAGCTTCATAAATGAGATTCAAAATTTGAATTAAAGTAAGGTTGATTTGACATAAAGTAAATTGCATTAAGATAAGGTGATAGGATCTCTAATGCATGCTATTGTCCAATGGATAATAGTTACAGTCGACAGAAGTCAGTATTAATTCATCTGACAGATGAAATTTACACAGCGTTTTATTATTTCGTCTGTTAAATTTCTTGAAAAATGTAAAACCTTGTAAACTGTGTCCGACGTCGGGTTTAGTAGGATCCCCCATCGACGTTTCCATAGTTCAAGATTCTCGAGAAAAATATTTCATTTTCCCAACTCCGCTCAGTGTGCACGCAAAATGAGGAATATATTAAAATATTCGACGTCTCCGAAAAAATTCTAGGAAATTTTCATAAATCACAAATATTATAAAACAACTATTCTTCACAAAATTTTCCAACTTTCGAAACGTTACAGTCGTTTACCCAACTCTGCTCAATGTGCACGCAAAACGAGAAATATACTAAAATATTCAACGCTTCCGAAAAAATTCCAGAAAATTCTCAAAAATCACAAACATTGTAAAACGACTATTCGTCATAAAATTTTTCAACTTTTGGAGTGTTACAGTCGTTTTTCGTCTCTGCCCAATGTGCACGTAAAATAAAAAATAATATTAAAATATTTTGCGTCCTCAGAAAAATCCAAAAAAATTTCCAAAAATCTCAAATATTGTAAAATGATTATTTATCCTAAAATTATTAATTTTTGGGATGTTATAATTATCGTGTATATTGAATAATATTTGAACTGATAAGTGATTGGATGATAATAGTTGATTAATGTTGAAGGCATTATTGGAATTCTGGTATGATATACCTGTATGATATGTTGTTTGTATTATCTCTATACTACCATGTTGGTATTGGCGTAGGTGATCTCACCTCTTTGTTATATTGTTTGGTTGGGCTTATGTTGTAAAAATTATATAATAGATGGAACGAGTTGTCTTAGACATGACGGGTGGTAGATATTCTGAAATTGGTGACAACATCAGAGAATGACTATTCCAGATTTGATAGCGTGCAGTGTTGACAAGGAACAAATGTCTGATACATCCAGATGGATACAAGAAGGAATAAGTATGTTAAGTTTTCTCGTTAGTGTTGTACCGTGCTATTAAGTAGGACCCGTCATAGGGTTTGTTACTGTTAAAAAGAGAGAGTTTTCTGTTAATTTTATATTTTTCTTTAAATTGTTAAATATTAATTGGGGTCAATATTGTATATTAAATATATTTTCAATAATATTTATGGATCTCAGTAAGTTTATGTTTCTGTCTCTGTAATAAGAAATTTTAAAATCCATCTTTTATAACTCAAACCTTGTTTATGAACGTCTTTATAGATTATGAGTTGGGAGTTGGAAATGTGATACCCTGAGGAGGGTGTTACATTAGTTGGTATCAGAGCACGGTTTGAGTCTTTTGGGGTTTGTGGTTAGGTCTATTTTGCTTGTGTTGTGTTCTCTGTGTGTTTGATTTTCGAAAGGAAACAATGTTATTTGAAATGGATACCAGATCCATTTTATTTTGCTTTGTCCATCTTTGAAGAAAGGAAATGGCTCGTGGTAGATGTACATGTGTGGAAGCGGAACGTGACACTAATAATATGGTTACCACTGCGGGAGCAATGCAGAAGACAACTGACGTGACAGTATAACAGGAACAGAGGATCGCCGAACAACAGAAGCTAAAAGGTGAGGTTTAGGATCTGATGGAAGAGAATCAGTTTTGAAATACAAGAATTCGTAATTTTGGAATTGGGTATTCTAAAGGAGGGATATTAGGAAAGTAATTGATTACAACGGAAAACATATTTACGACCATTGGGAAATCAGCAGTAGTAAGATGTGTGAAATAAGGTACTCAACAAAGGATTGTACGTCTGAAGAAACAATTTGTTTTAAGTGTGGAAAGTTTTGACATATTTTCAGAGATTGTGTTCCATTGTAAACAGAGTTTTCTGTTAGTAAAATCTCAGGTAGTAGGGAGAGTCGATACGTCGAATGGAACGGGAGTGTTCTAAGCTGAAGACATAAACAAGAGAGACTATATTGTAGAAGGTACTTCTTTACCTATTCTTTATAGCATATGATTGAGTAGCTCAATTATATGTTGGTGTTATCTGTGTCTTCGTGATCTTTTGATTTCTTTATTTTTGTTTCCATTGCTAGCCTATCGTGTTACTCGAGTTATTCGAATTATTGTTATAGATCAAATTTTTGTGTTAGTTTGATCTGTTTATTTCTTTCATAAATAGATTTGATTTTTTTGAAACGGATTGGTTATTTTCCAACCATATCCTATGAGATTGTCTCAATAAAGTGTTAATAATCCAGAAAAATGCATTCCTAAAAATTAGGCAACATCAAATTCTTGTTAGATATGTCTGGTAACATATCAGAGAGCTTCGTTATTTTCTTCTTTCTAAACCTCCATAGTTTTCTTTCATATATTGAAATTGCAAGAAAGGATATTCTTATTTATATCCATGTCATAGTATCTGAGTGACGCAGCGGAAACGTGGTGGATTCTTCAAAAGTTAAAAAAAATGGTAACGGAGATCCGTAGAAAATTTATTGAGATATTTTCTAAGATCGTAGGACTTCTTACCTAGCTTACTATAAAGAATTAAGTGTTTGTATAGACTGATGCATACAAGGAGAATTTTTAGGAGTTGAAATATGTTTGAGTACTTTTCTGGTATTAGTTTTGTCTAATCGCAGTAAACCATTGGAGGTGTACTATGATGTATTACATCAAAGTTTAAGATGTGTGCTTATGCAGAACAGAAGAGTTGTAGGGTATGATTTTAGGAAATTGAAGTCACTTGAGAAAAGTTATTCTACGCATGAATGGAGGTTGGTAGATGTTGTGTTGTATTAGAAGTATGGATATACTTTTTTTATAGAGTAAAATTTAACATCTTCAGTAATTAAAGGAATCTGAGATATCTATTTGATCAGGAGAAGTTGAATGAGAGACAAAGAATTTTTATTGGTTAAAATCGTTTAGAATGATGTAAGTGGAGAAGCAATATAAGAGTTGGAGGATAAGATAAAAGGACAATATCTATATTTATTCTGCGGATGTGAAATCAGGTTTATCAAATTTGGAGGACGAAATTTATTTTCAGAGGGGGAGTATTGTAACACCCCAAATTTCTGAAATATTTGACAGTAATTTTGACAGTTAACAGAATTCTACTGTTTAGTGATTTCTGTGTACTGTAAAATTAATTTGAGTATTTTGTTAGCATATTTGATCGTTTTGAGTGATTTACTCCGTGTCCAGAAAATAATAATTTTCAGGCCGGAGGAAATCTTTATGTATTTATTTCTCTTGACTGTTAATTATTCTCAATAATCTGACTTGATTTTCATATGTTTTCTAATATTTGTGATTTTTATGGATGATTATAACTTTTTATATTTCTCTGATTATTTTTGGGCTGTCTGTGGGCCTAGGTAGCCTTACGTAGGCCCAGGTGGGTCCCACAAAGTGAAAATTTTTCTACGTATAAAAAAATTTGTACTATTTAGACGGAGATAGGGGATCTTACTAAACCTGAATCCGAAAACAGTTTTTAGAAAATTTCTTTTACTGTGTTTTATACTGTATTTAATTATCGGGTGATAAAAATACAGCAAATATATTCTTTCGTGGGGTTATAGCAGATAAAAATGGAAATTATACTGCTTAAGTCAACGATAGTGGTTATGACAAATTTTAACAGACCAATAGGAAACAAGTTTAATTCTTTTGACGGACTAATAGGAAGCAAGTCTAATATTGAAGACTTTGATATCAACCGTCGATTTAATCAACGGTGTAGGATTAGTCTAAGAAAATGGCTATAACCATTTATAACCATTGGATTTAGATTTAGATCAAAGGTGGAGATTTGGTCTTACAAAGTGGCTAGGACCATTTGTGACCGTTGGATTCAGATTAAATTAACGGTGGAGATGGATCATTTGTGACATTTGGATTTGGATTTAATCAATGGTGGAGATTTGGTCTTCTAAAATGGCTATGACTAATTATGACCCTTGGATTAAAAGTAAGAAAGAGTAATCTTGACCCTTCATTTTTGGAGATGCATCTAATGGCTAGGATTTCAAGGAGGAAAAATCTAATGGCCTAGATTAAGTCTTTTAATCAAAAGTCTACCTAAATCCTAACCATTGATCTAATCAATGGCTTAAATGGCTCTAAATGGTGACTAGAAAAGATGACAACTTTGTTGAATGCATGGATGGAGGGGGGGACGGTTTTGTTCTTGTTTTAGGAGTTAAAGGAAAGTTTGAAGACCATTATTAGTGGTCTTGGTCTTTATGAATCATTATTAATTCATTTTGCACTCTTAGGAGAATGCATGGAGAGGGGGACGGTTTTGGTGCATGCTTAAGGGCATAGAATGGTTTCAAGACCATTATTACTCCATCTTGATCATTATTGATCATTTTCAAGAAGCTAGCTCTTCAAAAATTTCTATCCATCTGTTCTCCAAGCTAATTTCGGCCAAGCACCCTAGAACCACCTTCCATCACTCAAAAATTTTATCCAACCTAGTTTCTTGAATCCTTACCTCATTCTAAGAACATCTCTAGTTATGAGTTTTCACAAAATCATTCATCTTGAGCTTCAAATCCAAGCTTCAAGTTTCTATCATAAAGGGTAAAGTTCTTATCTCTTCACCCAAACTTCAAGTTTTAATTTTCTAAGCCATGCTTGAACCATAGTTTACCTTTTTCTACACTTGTTATTGATTTTAACATTTGTTTATGATTTTTAGGAATTTTTCCTTGGAGATCTACGAAATTGGTGGAAGGAAAACTAAATGTTTTCACTTCATTCTTTATCTTAACCAAGTCTAAGAAGCCTTTCTTTCACAAAAATCAAAAACTCCAACCTTGTTCTTCAAGAGGAATTTCGGCCATATCACCCAAAATCATCATCCAATCTCTTTTAATTTCATCCAACCATAGATCTTGAATCTACATGATATTCTAAGCAACTTTCATGTTGGAGCCTTTCTCTAAATCATCCATCTTCAACCTTGTTCTTCAAGCTAAAGATTGGAGCTTTATTGGTGAAGTTTATTAATCTTCACTTTTCTTTTGATTTTCAAGGTTCTAAGCCATGTTTGATCTATGGTTTACCTTGTTTAAGCTTGATTTACTAATAAATATATGTTTTGTTTTGTATTTGAGAAGCCCTTGATGGTGAAGGACTTGGAAAAAGAAACAAAACAAGGAGCTTTTGAGGATCTTCATGAGGTAAGAGGGAGATTCATCTCACCAACCAAGTATGGTGGTGAGAGATAATTGTGTATTTGATGGATAGTGAATCCATGTGAGGATTCATATCCATGGTCATGTAATAATTTATGGGTATTTATGTGCTTTGATTATTTGCCTATGCTTGGTATGATTTGCATGATTTATTGTAACACCCCTTTTTGGGAGAGAACGTCACATTGTCAAATAAAAAAAAATGCGGAAAAGTAAAGTTTTAACAAATCAAGACCCGGTTCATTAGTTTAAGTTTAACTTGTTCGATGCTTAAGTACGTGAGCAAAAATAGTAGTATATTTTTTTTTTATAATCATTTTAACAATGCGGAATATAAATGATGGTAAAGAATAAAATAGTAGACAAAATTCACATCTGAATAACATGCATATAGGCATATATATAATGTGCTGACATCAATTATACTCAGATACAAGCCTGAAATATCCAAAAAGCAAAACTATACCAGTCCCAAAGGATTATACAAATATGCCCCAGAGATATCAAAATATATAGCCCACCAAAAATAATACATCAGGCCCCCAAAATAAACACTGGTAGCCATCAGTAGCTGCCAGTAAAATCAGACCCTCAGATGAGGAGGGACAGTATCCGGGTCCTCAGCAGGATCCTCCTCTTCAGAGGAAACCTCCATGGGAACCACGGAACCACGGGCAGGAGCCCGAGCAGTAGAATCAAAAGAGTCCTCCCAAGGGGTGTAGTAACGATCACCCCACATCTCTCGGATGGGTGGGTAGAACTCTAGCCACAGGCTGACATAGCAGGTGAGGACAGGCGCCTCATGACGTCTCCAGGCTAGGGCAATCGACACATCTCCCAGGTAGACGCAGCGATCGGAATTCAAGTTGATATGCCAGCACTCTGGCCCTCCGAGGAAGGTCAGACGCACATCACCTAGAAATCCACGCATGTGTGCCGCCATCATCTCAGTAGAAGCTAATCTTGTTCGGGCCAGAAGCTGGGAAACTTGGGATCTTCTGTCTCCTTGCCGTCGTCTTCGATCAATACAGTACACGCGCATACAGCAAGTAATGGAGATACAAGAAAGAGGTAAGACATCCTACCATCATTACCAATTATAGCAGCTAGAAATAAAACGGCGCAACGAGCCCAAGTAGCAATTCAAGAACAGTATATCCAAATAATAAATAGTAAATTCAATAGTAATCAGATAAGCAGTTTCAGGCAAACATTCATTACAGTAATGATCAAACAAATCATAGTTATGGAAAATAATGATTTATAATGACAAAATATATCATGATACACATGCATGCTTTCCCGAATTCCTACTCTATGGAGCTAGACTCAAACAGTCGGAGAGAAAGATCAGGAGACGTGTCTGTAACTCGGCTACCGCGGCCAAAGTGCTATTAATCAATAATTTTCACGTGCACATCAGGCATTGTACGGACAGCCCGCGCTCGATCACGATATAGGACAGTGTCAAGTCCGGATCGTCGGTGCATTTGCATCGGTTTGCCCCACGGGAAGAGGAGCTACTAACTGCCCATTGTGAAGGACCCACACCCCGATGCCCCCAAGGTCATAACAAGACCCATACTAGTCTACTCGCACCCGCACAAAGGTGTGTTCAATCTCCTAGGTAACTTGGCCTTACAACAGTCCACAAGGACATTCACAATGCATAAGACTCTATGCATGAACATGTATGATACACAATCTCATACAATTCCATAATATGCCACAATGGCCAATATAAGCATCAATATACAAATGGTCACTCACATGGACCCATAACTTTACAACATAAGGATCAAATCAATTGGTGCATTTTTAGGTCCATTATGAATTCTATCTTAGAATTTGTTTCCCTTTTTAAGGTTCATGTCCAATCCAATTTGCACAATTAATTAAATCTCCCAAGGTAATTTAATTTCTCACAACTTGTAAATTATTTAAGCTCTTAGACCTCACACTCTCTTGTTCTTCACTCACTTGGAAGTACCTTAAGTTTTATGACAATCACATTCTTAGTCCTTTAAAATTTACATAATCTTTAATTATGTTAAATTCTTTCGATTTATTTATTATCCAACTCATTACATAGGTTTCTAATTGCCTAATTGCTCATGCTTCCAAGTTACCAAAGTCACAACATTACGCCCCAAAAGGCCTTAGAGGCCGTGGCCTCTCAAGGAATTTAATTCCTAATTCTTTCCAATTCATCACATTATAGGTTACACTCTAAATTCACTTCATCCTTACTTGTTACATTAGCTCACCAATAGCCCCAATTTTGGGCTCAAAACCGTGGCCACCCCAAGGGTTCCAATCTCAAGTTTTCTTCCATTAATTCCATTTTAATTCTTGATTCATTCAAGTCATATGCTTGTTACAATTTGTTCACAATTTACACCATTTTCTAAGCCTAAAACCATGGCCACCAAGAGGGGTTCTCAAATGATTTTCTTCCATTATCAATCACATAATCCAATCCAATATATCACTATATACAACAAATCAATCCAATAGCATAAACAACATAAAATCAATACACAAGCATTCTAATTACTAAATCAAAGAATAACCCTCTTTAGGGTTTTTCCACAACCAACACAATCAAGGTTCCTAGATGCTAAGAGAGGTTGAGGAGGAGTGTCTTCCCCTTACCTAAATGAAGAGAACAAAAGAAACACCGAGGAATCTTCTTGTAGATTTTCGGATTTGAGCTCCACCAAGCCCTAGAAATTTTCAACTTTGTTAAATTAACACCAATGCTTGAAAATACGCCATGGATGGTCACCAAAGAGACCATGACCACAAAAATGAAGAGAAAGGAAGAGAGGTCTTGAAACTTACCCAAAAAGCTCAAGACTTGAAGCTTGGAGAAAGTGTTGAAGATGATGGATTTTCAAGAAACTCCAAGAAGAAAAAGTGTTTAGAATGATGAAAGGATTTAGGAAATGTATTTAGATGTAAATTTTGTGAAGATTGAGTGGGGAGAGGGAGGGGCTGCCGTAGCAATGGGTAGAGAGAAGGAAGAGAAGAAGAAAAATGGAGAAGAAGAAGAAAAGGTAGAGAGAGAAAGTGTCTTGAGAAATTATGAATTAAAGTGTGGTAAATTGATTAAGTGAAGGCAAATAATTTCCCCCCTTTGAGTGGGCTGCTGCCGAGCTTGAGAGAGAGAGGAGGGAGAGGAATTTTTGGCGGGCTTTGAGTCATTGTTTGGTCAAAGCTTCTCAAAGAAGCTTTGATTATTTAACATTAAATTTGAATTAAAGTGGATTGATTAGACATAAAGTGGATTTCATTTGGATAATGTGATAGGTTTTTTGTTACATGTTATTATCCAATGGATAATAGTTACAGTTGACAGAAGTCAGTGTTTAATTAATCTGGCAGATAAATTTTTTTTACAGTATTGTTTTATTCTATCTGTTAAAATTTTTTGAAAAACGTGGAACCTCGTAAATTGTGTCTAGTCTTGAGTTTAGTAAGATCCCCCGTCGACATGTCCATAGTCCAAGGTTCACGGAGAAAACATCGCGTTTCTCCGATTCTGTTCAGTGTGCACGTAAAACGAGAAATATACTAAAATATTCGACGTTTTCGAAAAATTCCCAAAAAATTCTCAAAAATTGCAAATATTATAAAACGACTATTCGTCATATAATTTTCTAATTTTTGAAGCATTACAGTCGTTTTCCCGACTCTGCTCAATATTTGCGCAAAACGAGGAATATATTAAAATATTCATCATTTCCGAAAAATTCCAAAAAATTTCACATAAATCACAAATATTAGAAAATGACTATTTGTGGTGAAATAACTAATTTCCAGAGCGTTACACTGACCTCAGCAATTCTCAACTCAGTGTGCACGTAAAACGAGAAATATATTAAAATATTCATCGTTTTCGAAAAATTCCAAAAAAATTCCTAAAAATCAAGAATAATATAAAATGATCATTTATGCTTAAACAAATATTTTCCGGCATGTTACAACACTCCACTACTAAAAGGAATTTCGCCCTCAAAATTTACATACCTCAAAATAGTTCTGGATGTTGCTCCTTCATCTTGTCTTCCGGCTCCCAAGTTGCGTCACCAGTTGTTTCATTCCAAATCACTTTCACCAATGGAATCTCCTTGCCTCTAAGTTACTTTATCTGTCGGTCCTCGATTCTCGCAGGAGGTGTAACGCCCCTGAATATACCAACTGCAGCGCAATCGTCACTACACCCCAATTGCTAAATCCAGGCGTGTCACTGTCATGATAACAGTAGTTTCAAAATTAACGAGTTTATTTTTCATTTTTTCGCATTTATGCATAAGTAGAAAATATGAGCCATGAATGAAACATAAATATATTCAACCCTTAATACAACCATTGAAATAAAATCACGTGCCTTATATATATATATATATATATATATATCTCATAGCCAATTTACACAAATCACTAACAACATAAAATATAATAATTACAGAGTCAAATAAGATACAACGGGAAATAAAAACTCTAAAGGGGAGAAGCAGTAACCCAGAGATGGGTACTACCAGCAGACAAGGCCGCAAACCCATGTATATGACACTCGGCGTCCCGATTGACACAACAGCATCGGTGCCTCCACCACGCATTTGCACTCCTACGAAAATCCAAGAAATGTTGTCTAGGTTCCCAACCCCATCGACAAGGTGTAGTTCCTCATCATCTTCTTCATGATCTTTTATCAAATATATATATATATATATATATATATATATATATATATATATATATTTATTTATTTATTTATTTATATTTATATTTATAATGAAACACGAGAAATTACAAGAAAGAGGTGAGATACCCATCATTCAATACCAACATGGCAAAAGAAAATAAAACGGCACAGACGCCCAAATAATATCACAACACATACATTTATCAATAGTAGCAGTAAAGTTAAGAGTTTAGATAGAGATAACAACAACATCTCAGATAATGAGCAATAAGGTAATTCAAACCATCATAACTTCATTTAAAGCAATAGTCCAATCACAATAATAATTAAAATCAATAGAAAAACAGATCAATAATAAATAGCAATAATAGTTATTACTAACGCCGTCAACGGTTGAAGCAATCACATGATTATTATGGTAATAGCAATTGGTATTTTTCCCAAGTATAAGTGCTCATGCTCAATGATTTATGAAACTGACAATGAACGATGCACAATGCATTATGGTACCCAATCCTACTCCATGGAGCTAAACATTAACCTTTTCGGAGTGAATGATCAAGGAGTAATGCCAGTATCTCGTTAGCCTTAAAAATGGTGTGCTTCATCTCATAAAAACATTTGCGCATCAGTGGCTTATACATGACACCTCAACAGTTGATCGCGACATAGGACAGCGTCTCAGTCCGGATCGTTGGTGTGTTTGCATCGGTTTACCGTACGGCACAGAGGAGCTCATAACTGTCCATGTGAGGCACCCGCACCCCGACGCCCCCAGGGCCAACAACATATAGCACCTACGCTTAGTCTATTCGCACCCGCACATAGGTGTTATTCTACTCTTAGGTATACATACGCATGACGACGCAATGTCCAGTCATGTATGTTTATCAATGATTCAATCCTCATGTACAATACATACGCATGATGACACAATGTCCAGTCATGTACGTTTGTCAATGATGCCTTCATCATACACAATACCACAACGGTATATGGTCTTTACCAAATTATATATGCATGACGACTCAATGTCCAATCATGTATGCTCATCAATGATGCATTCATCTTATACAGTACCACAATGGCATATATATATATTCATTCTCAATATTATCATATCATATTTTCATCAAGAACTTGGTCCCACATAGGAACTCACAGTTTTCCATAATGTGCCACAATTAGGCCAATTCAACCATTAATAAGTTTTATGAGATTATTATAAAGTTCTACTCAAGTTATCATCCCTTATAAATTTATTTTCTAGAGAAACTTCTCTTAAAGCCCTTATTCAAGCCTCATTCCTTTAGGTTGATCAAGTTCCTTACCCTAATCATTTATGCTCACTTAGAATTTACTCGCAGGTTTTACAAGTCTCACAACCCTCTCGTTCTTCCTCTATGTTCAAAATCACTTAACTCTCATTTTACACTAAGTCAATCCAACTTCCTAAAATTCATGATCAAAATCGTGGCTTCCCAAAGTCCACTGCTAACCTTAATTTCTCCCATGTTATGCATTGATTTCTTGATATCCTCCACTTAAATTTTAATTCACTAAGTTCATTCAACTTCCTCGTAATTTCAATCTAAAACCATGGCTTCAATTTAAGTTAAGCAACCCTTAAAACTCTCCATCTCAAATTCCCACATCAACATTCACATCTCCAATCACATAGCTTCATCTCACAGTTATTTACTCGTTCTGCTCTGGGCGCCTAGGTGCCATGTCTGTAGCGCCTGGGCGCTGGTGTAGCACCTAGACGCTGACCACGAAGCGCCTGAGCGCTCGTCGGGCCGCGTCACAGTGAAAACTTCCTGGGCACAGAGCGCCTAGGCGCTCATGCACGGCGCACTGGCGCTAGTGCATTGACACGGGGTTCTCCCGCAAGTCGTTTACTGCAGAGCCCGGCCCATTCATTATCCAAAATCCCTCATCAATTTTCAACCATTCCAAAATGAGATACATGACATATAATTACAAAATAGCAGCATATGAGTTCATGATCATCAAGTCACACAATGTACATCCATACATCCATACAAATCAAACAACAATATCATGGAAATAACCCAACATAACAAAGAGGGAAATCTAACATGGATTCTCTCATCAACAACAACACACAAGACATTTCCTTACTACCAAGATTGGTTGAAGAGGATTATCTCCCTCTTACCTAAATGAAGACAATCATAAGAATGCTTCTCCTTTTTGGTCTTGACTTTCGTTTTCCCCTTCAAGAGAAACCCTAGGCTGAGAAATTCCCAATGTGTTTACTCCAACCATAGAAAAATGACTCCTTGGCCACATAGGTGACCAATAAAACGAAAAAGAAGAAGAAGATAGAAGAAAGTTGAAGACTTTACCTCAAAAGCTCCAAGCTTTAGCTCCAATGGTGAAAAATGAAGAAGAAGAAGAAGAAGAAGAAGAAGAAGAAGAAGAACCAAGGATGGCCACAAGGAAATGCTCTTGGAATGATGGAAGAAGCTAGATATGGAAGTGGTGAAGCAAGGAATGAAAATGGTGAGTGGAGAGGGTGGACAGTGGAAGAGAAGGAAAAAAAAGAAAAGAAGAAGAAGAAATGAAGAGGAGAAGAAGAGAAGGAGGAGAAAAAGAGAAGAAAATATGAAATGTGAGTATTGGGCCTCCCCCTAAATAGCTCTCATCGTGTATAGAAAGGAGAAGGAAGAGAGAGAAATGGGAAATGGGAGGAAGCTTCCTAGAAGTTTCCCCAAATAGGTTTTTGAATTAATTTAACTTTTATTCTGAAAATAAAGCTAAAGGGACATGATACAAGGTAAATTTTGAACAGTGTGATAAGATTTTTATTACATATTATTATTTATTAGACCATAGTTATAGTTGACCGAAGTCAGTATTAATTTATCTGACAGATAAAATTGATACAACGATTATAATTTTTATCTGTTAAAATTCTTTGAAAAATGTGAAACCTTGTAAACTGCGTCCAGTCTCGGGTTTAGTAAGATCCCCCGTCGATGTTTCCATAGTTCAAGGTTATCGGGAAAAATATTTCATTTTCCTGGCTCGACTCAGTGCACACGTAAAACGAGGAATAATATTAAAATATTCCGCGTTCTCAGAAAAATCCATAAAAATTCCTAAAATTTCCAAGTATTGTAAAATGATTATTTATCCTGAAATTATAAATTTTCAGGATGTTACAGGAGGCGCCTCATAGGTTAAGTTCTCTTTCAACTGTACTGTGTCCGGTGCTATGACATGACTTGGGTCAGGCAAGTATTTACGAAGCTGTGACACATGGAAGACATTGTGTATGTTTGAAAGAAAAGGGGGTAAGGCTATCTCGTAGGCTACTGGACCTATCCTGCGAAGAATTTGGTAAGGTCCAAGGAATTTTGGAGTGAGTTTTCTAGATTTCAAAACCCGGCCGACCCTAGTCGTGGGTGTGACTTTCAAGAACACATGCTCACCTTCCTCAAACTCAAGAGGCTTTCTCCTCTTATCTGCATAACTCTTTTGCCGGCTCTGAGCAGTTCTCATCTTCTCTTGAATCATCTTGACCTTCTCAGTTGTCTATTGAATGATATCTGGTCCAATCATAAGACGATCACCGTCTTGGTACCAACATAATGGTGTTCGACACCGTCGTCCATACAGAGCTTCATAGGGTGCCATCCCTATACTCGAATGATAACTGTTGTTGTAGGTGAACTCTATTAGTGGTAGAACTTCATCCCAAATTCCAGTCTGTTCCATAGAACAACCTCTAAGCAAATCTTCTAAAGATTGGATCGTCCTTTCCGATTGACCATCGATTTGTGGATGGTACGCTGAACTTAAATGTAACTTTGTTCCCAATGATGCCTGTAAACTCTGCCAAAATTTTGAAGTAAACCTTGGATCCCTATCCGAAACAATACTCGTAGGCACACCATGCAGCCTAACGATCTCTTCAATATAAAGCTAGGTCAACTTCTCCAAACTGTACCTTATGTTGATTGGGAGAAAATGGGTTGACTTCGTGAGTCAATCCACTGTTACCCAAATCGAATCGTGCCCTTTCTTTGTCCTTGGCAAACCCACAACAAAATCCATTGCAATACTATCCCATTTCCATTCAGGAATAGACAATGGTTGCAGCAATCCTGCTGGTCTTTAATGTTCTACTTTAGCTTTTTGACAAACTAAACAAGTCGACACACATCTAGTGACGTCGCTCTTTATTCCATGCCACCAGAACAATTTCTTTAGATCTTGGTACATCTTAGTTATGCCTGGGTGCATACTCAGCTTGCTGGTGTGAGCATGTTCCACAATATATCGCCTAAGCTCTTGGTCACGGGGAATACAAACTCTGCCTCGGAATCTCAGAATTTCATCCGTTCCCTCTTTAAATTTTGTCTCTTTGCCTTGCCTCATCAGTTCTCTCGCTTCTTGCAAGAATTCATCAACCTTCTGCTTTTCCCATATGTCATCCATTAGCTCACTTGAGATGGTGACCATATTCATAGAAATTCTTCTGGGTTCCAACTTAACAAACGACCATACATCCCTAAACTATTCTATGAGGTCTCTTTCCTTAATCATCAGGGCAGAAACACTGACAGTCTTCCTACTCAAGGCGTCTGCCACGGCGTTTGCTTTGCCAGGGTGATACAACAGTTGGAAATCATAATCCTTCAGGAATTCTAGCCATCTCCGCTGCCTCATGTTCAGCTCTTTCTGGTCATACAAATACTTCAAGCTCTTGTGGTCGCTGAAGATGTTGAATGTTGCTCCATAGAGAAAATGTCTCCATATCTTTAGAGCAAAGACCACAGCTGCTAGTTCCAAATCATGTGTCGGGTAGTTCTTTTCGTGCACTCGCAACTGTCGTGAAGCATAAGCTACCACTCTTCTATGCTGCATAAGAACAAATCCCAATCCTTGCTACGAGGCGTCACAGTACACCTCAAACGGTTCATTTGGATCAGGTAGCACTAACACCGGAGAGGTAGTTAGCTGTTTCTTTAACTCTTGGAAACTTTGCTCGCAACTATCAGTCCATTCAAAAGCTTGGTCCTTCTTTGTCAGATGAGTGAGCAGCCCAACAATCTTGAAAAATCCTTCTATGAATCTCCTGTAATATCCGGTTAATCCCACGAAGCTACGAATTTCCGTCACTGACTTCGGCCTTTCCCACTGTAGCACTGCCTCTACTTTCGACGAATCCACTGCAATCCCTTCCTTCGAGATCACATGGCCTAAAAACTTAACCTTATCTAGCCAAAACTCACACTTCGACAGCTTGGCGTACAATTCTTTCTCCTTCAGAATCCGGAGGACTATGCTGAGGTGTTCAGCATGATCCTCCCGGTTTGGGGAATAAATCAAGATATCATCGATGAAGATGACAACAAACTTGTCTAAGTATGGACGAAAGATTCTGTTCATGTAGTCCGTGAAGATAGCAGGCGCATTTGTCACACCAAACGACATCACAAGGTACTCGTAATGACCGTATCGGGTACGAAAAGCAGTCTTGGGTATATCCTCCGTTTTCACTTTATCTGATGGTACCCAGACCTCAAATTGATCTTTGAAAATACCGCTGCTCCCTTCAGTTGTCCATCAAGTCATCAATTCTTGGGAGTGGATACTTGTTCTTGATCGTCAGCTTGTTCAATTGCCTATAGTCCACACACAATCTTGAGGTACCGTCCTTTTTTCGAACTAACAATACTGGTGCTCCCCACGGTGACACACTCGGTCTAACAAACTGTTTCTCCAAAAGCTCTTCTAGCTGTTTCTTGAGCTCTGCCAATTCCGTTGGCGACATCCGATAAGGTGCTATAGACACGGGACCAGCTCCCGGTACCAGATCAATAGCAAACTCGATCTCACGTGTCGGTGGTAAACCAGGTACTTCTTCTGGAAAGACTTTAGAGAACTCTTTCACTATCGGAATAGTGTCCAGGTCAGCCTCGCTCTTGACTTTCAAAGAAGATAGTAGCATGTATCCCTGAGCTCCTTCTTTCAAGAAAGCTCGTGCTTGGTTGGCAGTCAAGTATCTAGAATTCTCAACCATAGGAAAGACTATGGTTTTTCTAGAGCAATCTAACAGAACATGGTTGGAAGATGACCAGTCCATCCCTAAGATTATATCTAGTTGTGAAAGAGGTAAACAAATCAAAACAACAGAAAAGATTCGACCTTCAACAGTTAAGGGACACTTCAAACAGACTTTGGTAGTAACTACCGATTTATCAGTGGGGGTTGAAACAGTCAATTCAAAAGGTAGTTTGGACACAGGTAAGCCAAGTCGTAGCACACAGTCATATGATATGAAAGAATGAGTTGCCCCAGATTCATACAGTACTTTTAAAAGATTACCTTCTATGGTGCCTTCTCCTTGAATCAAGTCTTCGGATTCGGAGGCTTCAGCTTCACTCATGGTGTAGACTCGACCTCCGGCTTACGGTTTCTTGGCTCGGGTTGCATTGATTGAAGGTTCAGCCTTCACTTGATTGCAGTCTCTGGACATGTGGCCCAGTTTGCCATATCTGAAGCAGATAATTCCTTTGATCGTTCAGTCTCTCGTGAGATGATCCTTCCCATACTTTAGGCATTTGGATGGATATATCACATTCTGACCAGTTCGGTTCCTAGTAGAACCTCCACCAGTTTGTTGCTGATTTCCCGCTGGTCGGGAATAGGGTTTCTTTTGGAAGCGGTTTGAACCACTGCCTCATCTCTTTGGGACCGTACAGGCCCAAAGTTCCTGTTTCTCGAGTCTTTAGCCTATTCCAAGGCTTCAACTTCACAGCAAGTGTCTAACAGTTCTGAGAATACCTTCATCTTCAAGGTGATCACAGCTTTCTTCACCCCATACCTCAATCCCTCAGTGAACTTCCAGCACTTCCAAGACTCATCTGTCTGATTCTGATAGTGCGTCAAAAATTTCTCCAAGTTCTCAAATTTGGCTGCATACTCACTGACGGTCATGTTCCTCTGTCTCAAGTTGAGGAACTCCATCTCTTTCGCATGTCTCGCGTTTGCAGGAAAATATTTGTCCAAGAACTTATTCTTGAACACATCCTATGTGATGTCAGTTCCTTCGGCTTCTAGTGCTCCTTGAGCTTCGTTCTGTAACACCCCTTGATGTAGCAACCGAAGCATAATCGTCATTACACCACAGTTACTAAATCCAAGTGTGTCACAGTCATGATAACAGTAACTTAAATTCTCAAGAGTCTATATTTTTTTTTTGACAATTTGCATAGGTAAGAAAATATGAGCCTCGAATGAAATATAAATGTATTCAAGCCATGATGCAACCACTGAAATAAAATCATATCTCTTATACATATATATATATATAGTCAATTTACACAAATCACTGATGACATAGAATATAACAATTACAGAGTCCAATAAAATACAGCGGGAATAAAACACAAGAAAGGGGGAAAAGTAGTGGCCCAGGGATAGGTACTACTAGCAGACAAAGTCGCAACCCCACATACACATATGACGCTCGGAGTCCCAGTCAACAAGTCAGGCATCAATGCCTCCACGCAACTGCACTCGTACGTAGCCGAAGAAACCTTATCCAAACGCCTAATCCAATCAACCAAGGTGTGGTCCCTCTTTATCTTCCTCACGATCTTTTATCAATATAAGTATAAAACAGACATACAAAGATATAGGAAAGAGGTGAGACACCCATCCTTCATTACCATTGCGGCAGTAAGAAAACAACACGGCGCTGAGCGCCCATAAAGCAATACAGTTCATATATTTTATAACGGCAACAGCGGAATTTATCATAAAAGCAATTCAATTGTAAGCAATAATAAGAATTAATAATAACAACGATATTTATAGTAAAGTAGAACAACAGCAGGCAATAGCAGACATATCACAATAGTATTTCCAAGAATCAACACAATCATCACAGTAATAATAATCAGGTCAGTCATAGTTGCAGAAATTAAACATTAATAATGACAGAATATATCATGGTTCATATGCATGCTTTCCCAAAGTCCTACTCCATGGAGCTAAACCCAAACAGTCGGAGAGAAAGATCAGGAGACATGTCTGTGACTCGGCTGCCGAGGCCAGTGCTATCAATAAATTTTCTCGTGCACAATCATGGCATTGCACAGACATTTTACACTAGATCACGATATAGGACAGTGTCAAGTCCGGATCGTCGGTGTGTTTGCATCGGTTTGCCCCACGGCAGAGAGGAGCTCTAAACTGTCCATGTGAGGGACCCGCACCCCGACGCCCCCGAGGTCATAACACGACCCACACTTGTCTATTCGCACCCGCACTAAGGTGTGTTCAATCTCCTAGGCAACTTGGCCTTACAACAGTCCACAAGGACAATCACAATGCATAAGACACTATGCATGCACATGTATGATCCACAATTTCATACAATCTCATAATATGCCACATTTAGGCCAATATAAGCATCAATGTATACGTGGTCACTCACATGGACCCATAACAACATAATATCAATATCAAGTCAATTAATGCATCATTAGGTTCATTATGAATCCTAACTTAGAATTTATTCCTCTTTTCAAGGTTCATGACCAAATCCAATTCTTGCAACTAGCTTAGTATTCCAAGGCAACTCGATTTCCTATAACTTGTAAATTAATTAAGCTATTAAGCCTCACACTCTCTTATTCTTCACTCACTTAGAATCACCTTAGGTTTTACAATGGTCTCATTCTTAGTCTTCTAAAATTTATGAAGTCTTGACTATACTAAATTCTTCCAATTTATTAGTTGTCCATTTATTACATAGGTTTCTAATTACCTAATCACTTATGCTTCCAAATTATCCAAACCACATACTTACCTAAAACTTGCCCTAGAGGCCGTGGCCTCACAATGGTTACAATCCCAAATTCTCTCAAGTCATCATACTACATGTCATTCCCTTAATTCATTTAAGTGTTCACTTATCAAATTAGCTCACCAAGAACCCTAATCTTTATGCCTCAAAATCGTAGCCATCATTTAGGCTTCAATCTTAAACTTTTCTTCCATTAAATTCTATTTTGTCACTTGATTAATTCTAGTCTAATGCTTGTTACACATTAACCATAATTTATCCAATTTTCACCCTAAAAACCGTAGCCCTCCAAGAGAGATTCCCAAATATTTTTCTTCCATTTCCAATCACATAATCCAATCCAACATACCATTATATACAACAAATCAATCTAAGGTCACAATTATCACATTATATGTTACACTCTTAATTCACTTAAATTTAGATCATCAAAATCAATCCACTTGTCTTTTTACCAAGACCAAAACCGTGGCACCCCTCTTGGATATTAAACCCTCAAAGTCTTCCATTCGTTAGTGTTAATACTATCATTCAATCTTTGATTATATAAGTCTTATTTCACTTGTATACAAAACCAATATTCACCCCTAATTTCTAATCAAAACCGTGGCACCATGTTGAGGTAGGAAACTCCAAATTTTCCATTTAACAACCCCAACATGATCAAGCACAATTAATATATCAAACATATTCAATAGCATAATCAAGTATAAATCAAATTCAAGAATACTAAATTATACAAAATTTATAATTCAAGCAAGCATACAAAGAGCATACAAGGATGGATTTCTCCATCAACACACACACACAAAGTCTTCTCACCACCATAAGTGGTTGAAGTGAGTAGTCTCCCTCTTACCTAGAGGAGACAATGCAAGAAAACAACTCCTTGGTTCCTTGATTTGTAATTTTCGGATTCCACCTTCAAGAGAACCATAAAGTGGTCAAATTCTCATATTTACAAATTTAAAGCTTGAAAAGAATGATCCTTGGTCACATAGGTAACCAAGGAAATCGAAAATGAGAAGAAAATGGAGAGAAATCAAGAATCTTTACCTTGGAAGACAATGGAGACAAAGTTGGATTTTGAGCAAAACTTCCAAACGAAACTTGTAGAGAAGATGAAGATGAGTGTATAAATGTGTTTAGTGGAGAGAAAAATCAAAAAGCTTGGCCATCCATGGAGGAGTGATTTTCGGATTTGAAGAAGGAGGGGTAGAAAAGTTAGATTTTTGAAGAGATTTTCTAAAGAGAAAGTGTAGAGGAGGTTAAGAGAAGTCTAGAAATGGTGTTTATGGAGAGAAAAGTGAAGAAGAGACTCTCTAATGGTGGCTGGAATTTTCGGATCTAAGAGGAGGAAGAAGAGAAGAGGTGGAGAGAAAATGGAGATAGAAATGGAAAATGGAGAAACTTTCTACACAAAGAAGGTAGAGGAGGTGAAGGCAAGTGTAGAAATGGGCTTGGAGAGGAGAAAAGATGAACAAAAATGGAGGAAGAAGGGGCTGCAATTTCGTGCTCATGGTGGAGGTAGAGAGAAGGAGGAGAAAAGATGAAGAAGATGAAGTGAAGAGAGAGAAAGTGATAGGTAAAGTGAATTAGGGTTTGGTGGTTTTAGGTTAAGTGTGGATGAGTTACATTTTTGCCTTCCTTGGCATGAGTGGGCTGCTGAATAGAGAAGAGAGTGAGGAGAAAAATTGGCTTCTCATGCAAGCCAAGGGTAATTGGGTTATTTGGCGGTCAAAGCTTCTCAAAGAAGCTTTGAAAAAGTACACAAATTTGAATTAAAATGAGATTGATTTGACATAAAGTGGATTGCATTGGGATAATGTGATAGGGTTTCTAATGCATGCTATTATCCAATGGATAATAGTTACAGTTGACAGAAGTCAGTATTTAATTTATCTGACAGATGAATTTATCTTGGATCCATCATACAAAATGATGGAGAGATAGAAGGAGATGTAAACCATAGGATTCAAGCTAGATGGATGAAATGGAGGTGTGCTTCAGGAGTTATTTGTGATAGGAAAGTGCCTCTCAAGCTTAAGGGTAAATTTTACCGCACAGCTATAAGGCCCGCAATGTTGTATGGTACTGAATGTTGGGCGGTAAAAAGCCAACAAGAGCACAAGATCAGTGTCGCAGAGATGAGGATGTTGCGTTGGATGTGTGGCCATACTAGACAAGATAGGATTAGGAATGAATGCATTAGAGAGAAAGTAGGGGTAGCACCTATTGTGGAAAAGATGGGAGAATCTCGCCTTAGGTGGTTTGGACATGTAAGGAGAAGACCCTTAGAAGCCCCTGTAAGAAGAGTAGATCAGATGGAGAATAGCCCAATAGCTAGAGGTAGAGGAAGACCAAGAAAGACTATAGGTGAAACGGTTAAAAAAGATCTAGATTTGAATGGCTTTTCTGAAGACTTGGTTCATGATAGGACACAATGGCGTCGTCTGATCCATGTAGCCGACCCCACCTAGTGGGAAAAGGCTTGGTTGTTGTTGTTGTATTGATTTGTTTTATCTGTTAAGATTTTTCGAAAATTATGAAACCTCGTAAACTGTGTCAAGCCTCAGATTTAGTAAGATCCCCCGTCGACATGTCCATAGCCCAAGGTTCTCATAGAAAACATCGCGTTTCTCTGGTTCTGCTCAGCGCACACGCAAAACGAGAAATATATTAAAATATTCGACGGTTCCGAAAAATTCTCAGAAAAATTCCCAAAAATTGAAAATATTATAAAACGACTATTCGTCATATAATTTTCTAATTTTTGAAGCACTACAGTCATTTTCACGACTCTGCTCGAGTTTCACGCAAAACGAGGAATATATTAAAATATTCGTCGTTTCCGAAAAATTCTAGAAAAATTCACATAAATCAAAAATATTAGAAAATGACTATTGGTGGTGAAATAATTAGTTTCCGGAGCGTTAC
The DNA here is from genome assembly GCA_029884605.1 of Ormosia emarginata. NCBI lineage: Eukaryota > Viridiplantae > Streptophyta > Magnoliopsida > Fabales > Fabaceae > Ormosia > Ormosia emarginata. Next base: position 18,577,446 of record JAQQTP010000079.1, read on the forward strand.
ACTGACCTCAGCAATTCTCAGCTCAGTGCGCACGTAAAACGAGGAATATATTAAAATATTCCGCGTTCTCAGAAAAATCCAGAAAAATTCTAGAAAATCCCAAATATTGTAAAATGATTATTTATCCTGAAATTATTAATTTTCGGGATGTTACACGTTCCACCAGTCTTCGGCGTTGCCCACAAGCATGAAAGTAGCATAATTCACCTTCTTGTCTTCGGCACAGTTTATGCCATGAAAGACTTTCTCTAATTCCTTGATCCACAGACTAGCCCTGGATCAAATTCTCCCTTAAATTGTGGAGGGTTGTGACGATGAAACTCTGCCAAGTTTTGTGCATCAGCAGTTGCCTCAAGCTGTTTAGTAGCTCTTTCTTGTTGTTGAGCCGCACGCTCATTTTGTTGCACGATGACTTCCGCCATCATTTGCATCGCTCTACAAGCCATTTGCAATTTCTCCACTTCTCGCCATCTTACTCTTTCTCAAATCAAGTTAACTGAAAACCACAAGGTAAGTTAGAGGAATTCATTTCAAAACACAAACCACAGAGATTTCACACAACACAAACAAGACAGACTCACACACAAGACCCAAAGTAACACAAATCGGGGCTCTGATACCAACTTAAATGTAACGCCCCTTTTTGGGAGGGAACGTCCCATTGTCAAATAAAAGAAAATGCGAAAAAGTAAAGTTTTAACAAATCAAAACCCGGTTCATTAGTTTAAGTTTAACTTGTTCGATGCTTAAGTACGTGAGCAAAAATAGCAGTATATTTTTTTTTTATAATCATTTTAACAATGCGGAATATAAATGATGGTAAAGAATAAAATAGTAGAAAAAATTCACATCTGAATAACATGCATATAGGTATATATATAATGTGCTGACATCAATTATACTCAGATACAAGCCTAAAATATCCAAAAAGCAAAACTATACCTGCCCCAAAGGATTATACAAATATACCCCAGAGATATCAAAATATACAGCCCACCAAAAATAATACATTAGGCCCCCAAAATAAACACTGGTAGCCATCAGTAGCTGCCAGTAAAATCAGTCCCTCAGATGAGGAGGGACCGTATCTGGGTCCTCAGTAGGATCCTCCTCTTCAGAGGAAACCTCCATGGGAACCACGGAACCACGGGCAGGAACCCGAGCAGTAGAATCAAAAGAGTCCTCCCAAGGGATGTAGTAACGATCACCCCACATCTCTCGGATGGGTAGGTAGAACTCCAGCCGTAGGCTGACATGGCAGGTGAGGACAGGCGCCTCATGACGTCTCCAGGCTAGGGCAATCGACACATCTCCTAGGTAGGCGCAGCGATCGGAATTCAAGTTGATATACCACCACTCTGGCCCTCCGAGGAAGGTCAGACGCACATCACCTAGAAATCTGTGCATGCATGCCGCCATCGTCTCAGTAGAAGCTAATCTTATTTGGGCCAGAAGCCGGGAAACTTGGGATCTTCCGTCTCCTTGCCGTCATCTTCGATCAATACAGTACACGCACATATAACAAGTAATGGAGATACAAGAAAGAGGTAAGACATCCTACCATCATTACCAATTATTGCAGCTAGAAACAAAACGGCGCAACGCGCCTAAGTAGCAATTCAAGAACAGTATATCCAAATAATAAATAGTAAATTCAACAGTAATCAGATAAGCAGTTTCAAGCAGACATTCATTACAGTATTGATCAAACAAATCATAGTTATGGAAAATAATGATTTATAATGACAGAATATATCATGATACACATGCATGCTTTCCCGAATTCCTACTCCATGGAGCTAGACTCAAACAGTCGGAGAGAAAGATCAGGAGACGTGTCTGTAACTCGGCTGCCGCGGCCAAAGTGCTATTAATCAATAATTTTCACGTGCACATCAGGCATTGTACGGACAGCCCGCGCTCGATCACGATATAGGACAGTGTCAAGTCTGGATCGTCGGTGCATTTGTATCGGTTTGCACCACGGGAAGAGGAGCTACCAACTGCCCATTGTGAAGGACCCACACCCCGATGCCCCCAAGGTCATAACAAGACCCACACTAGTCTACTCGCACCCGCACAAAGGTGTGTTCAATCTCCTAGGTAACTTGGCCTTACAACAGTCCACAAGGACATTCACAATGCATAAGACTCTATGCATGAACATGTATGATTCACAATCTCATACAATTCCATAATATGCCACAATGGCCAATATAAGCATCAATATACAAATGGTCACTCACATGGACCCATAACTTTACAACATAAGGATCAAATCAATTGGTGCATTTTTAGGTCCATTATGAATTCTATCTTAGAATTTGTTTCCCTTTTTAAGGTTCATGTCCAATCCAATTTGCACAATTAATTAAATCTCCCAAGGTAATTTAATTTCTCGCAACTTGTAAATTATTTAAGCTCTTAGACCTCACACTCTCTTGTTATTCACTCACTTGGAAGTACCTTAAGTTTTATGACAATCACATTCTTAGTCCTTTAAAATTTACATAATCTTTAATTATGTTAAATTCTTTCGATTTATTTATTATCCAACTCATTACATAGGTTTCTAATTGCCTAATTGCTCATGCTTCCAAGTTACCAAAGTCACAACATTACGCCCCAAAAGGCCTTAGAGGCCGTGGCCTCTCAAGGAATTTAATTCCTAATTCTTTCCAATTCATCACATTATAGGTTACACTCTAAATTCACTTCATCCTTACTTGTTACATTAGCTCACCAATAGCCCCAATTTTGGGCTCAAAACCGTGGCCACCCCAAGGGTTCCAATCTCAAGTTTTTTTCCATTAATTCCATTTTAATTCTTGATTCATTCAAGTCATATGCTTGTTACAATTTGTTCACAATTTACACCATTTTCTAAGCCTAAAACCATGGCCACCAAGAGGGGTTCTCAAATGATTTTCTTCCATTATCAATCACATAATCCAATCCAATATATCACTATATACAACAAATCAATCCAATAGCATAAACAACATAAAATCAATACACAAGCATTCTAATTACTAAATCAAAGAATAACCCTCTTTAGGGTTTTTCCACAACCAACACAATCAAGGTTCCTAGATGCTAAGAGAGGTTGAGGAGGAGTGTCTTCCTCCTACCCAAATGAAGAGAACAAAAGAAACACAGAGGAATCTTCTTGTAGATTTTCGGATTTGAGCTCCACCAAGCCCTAGAAATTTTCAACTTTGTTAAATTAACACCAATGCTTGAAAATAAGCCATGGATGGTCACCAAAGAGACCATGACCACGAAAATGAAGAGAAAGGAAGAGAGGTCTTGAAACTTACCCAAAAAGCTCAAGACTTGAAGCTTGGAGAAAGTGTTGAAGATGATGGATTTTCAAGAAACTCCAAGAAGAAAAAGTGTTTAGAATGATGAAAGGATTTAGGAAATGTATTTAGATGTAAATTTTGTGAAGATTGAGTGGGGAGAGGGAGGGGCTACCATAGCAATGGGTAGAGAGAAGGAAGAGAAGAAGAAAAATGGAGAAGAAGAAGAAAGGGTAGAGAGAGAAAGTGTCTTGAGAAATTATGAATTAAAGTGTGGTATATTGATTAAGTGAAGACAAATAATTTCCCCCCTTTGAGTGGGCTGCTGCCGAGCTTGAGAGAGAGAGGAGGGAGAGGAATTTTTGGCTTCCCTTGGAAGCTAAGGGCATTTGAGTCATTGTTTGGTCAAAGCTTCTCAAAGAAGCTTTGATTATTTAACATTAAATTTGAATTAAAGTGGATTGATTAGACATAAAGTGGATTTCATGTGGATAATGTGATAGGTTTTTTGTTACATGCTATTATCCAATGGATAATAGTTACAGTTGACAGAAGTCAGTGTTTAATTAATCTGACAGATAAATTTTTTTTTTACAGTATTATTTTATTCTATCTGTTAGAATTTTTCAAAAAACGTAGAATCTCGTAAATTGTGTCTAGTCTCAGGTTTAGTAAGATCCCCCGTCGACATGTCCATAGTCCAAGGTTCGCGGAGAAAACATCGCGTTTTTCCGATTCTGTTCAATGTGTACGCAAAACGAGGAACATACTAAAATATTCGACGTTTTCGGAAAATTCCCAAAAAATTCTCAAAAATTGAAAATATTATAAAACGACTATTCATCATATAATTTTCTAATTTTTGAAGCATTACAGTCGTTTTCCCGACTCTGCGCAATATTTACGCAAAACGAGGAATTTATTAAAATATTCATCGTTTCCGAAAAATTCCAAAAAAAATTACATAAATCACAAATGTTAGAAAATGACTATTTGTGGTGAAATAACTAATTTCCGGAGCGTTACACTGACCTCAGCAATTCTCAGCTCAGTGTGCACGCAAAACGAGAAATATATTAAAATATTTATCGTTTCCGAAAAATTCCAGAAAAATTCCTAAAAATCAAGAATAATATAAAATGATCATTTATACTTAAACAGATATTTTCCGGGATGTTACAACACTCCCCTACTAAAAGGAATTTCGCCCTCGAAATTTACATACCTCAAAATAGTTCTGGATGTTACTCCTTCATCTTGTTTTCCGGCTCCCAAGTTGCGTCACCAGTTGTTTCATTCCAAATCACTGTCACCAATGGAATCTCCTTGCCTCTAAGTTGCTTTATCCGTCGGTCCTCGATTCTCGCAGGAGGTGTAATGCCCCTGATTATACCAACTGCAGCGCAATCGTCACTACACCCCAGTTGCTAAATCCAGGCATGTCACAGTCATGATAACAGTAGTTTCAAAATTAATGAGTTTATTTTTTGTTTTTTCGCATTTATGCATAAGTAGAAAATACGAGCCATGAATCAAACATAAATATATTCAACCCTTAACACAACCATTGAAATAAAATCACGTGCCTTATATATATATCTCATAGCCAATTTACACGAATCACTAACAACATAAAATATAATAATTACAGAGTCAAATAAGATACAGCGGGAAATAAAAACTCTAAAGGGGAGAAGCAGTAACCCAGGGATGGGTACTACCAGCAGACAAGGCCGCAACCCCATGCATATGACACTCAGCGTCCCAGTTGACACAACAGGCATCAATGCCTCCACGCAGCTGCACTCATACAAAAATCCAAGAAATGTTGTCTAGGTTCCCAACCCCATCGACAAGGTGTAGTTCCTCATCATCTTCTTCACGATCTTTTATCAAATATATATATATATATATATATATATATATATAACAGAAACACCAGAAATTACAAGAAAGAGATGAGATACCCATCATTCAATACCAATATGGCAGCAAGAAAATAAAACGGCGCAGGACGCCCAAATAATATCACAACACATACATTTATCAATAGTAGCAGTAAAGTTAAGAGTTTAGATAGAGACAACAACAACATCTCAGATAATGAGCAATAAGGTAATTCAAACCATCATAACTTCATTTAAAGCAATAGTCTAATCACAATAATAATTAAAATCAATAGTAAAAACATATCAATAATAAATAGCAATAATAGTTATTACTAACGCCGTCAACGGTTCAAGCAATCACATGATTATTATGGTAATAGCAATTGGTATTTTTCCCAGGTATAAGTGCTCATGCTCAATGATTTATGAAACTGACAATGAACGATGCACAATGCATTATGGTACCCAATCCTACTCCATGGAGCTAAACATTAACCTTTTCAGAGTGAATGATCAAGGAGTAATGCCAGTATCTCGTTAGCCTTAAAAATAGTGTGCTTCATCTCATAAAAACATTTGCGCATCAGTGGCTTATACATGGCACCTCAACAGTTGATCGCGACATAGGACAGCGTCTCGGTCTGGATCGTCGGTGTATTTGCATCGGTCTACCCCACGGCACAGAGGAGCTCATAACTGTCCATGTGAGGCACCCGCACCCCGACGCCCCTAGGGCCAACAAGCGTGGCACCTACGCTTAGTCTATTCGCACCCGCACATAGGTGTTATTCTACTCTTAGGTATACATATGCATGACGACGCAATGTCCAGTCATGTATGTTTATCAATGATTCAATCCTCATGTACAATACATACGCATGATGACACAATGTCCAGTCATGTACGTTTGTCATTGATGCCTTCATCATACAATACAACCACAACGGTATATGGTCTTTATCAAATTATATATGCATGACGACTCAATGTCCAATCATGTATGCTCATCAACGATGCATTCATCTTATACAGTACCACAATGGCATATATATATATATTCATTCTCAATATTATCATATCATATTTTCATCAAGAACTTGGTCTCACATAGGAACTCACAGTTTTCCATAATGTGCCACAATTAGGCCAATTCAACCATTAATAAGTTTTATGAGATTATTATAAAGTTCTACTCAAGTTATCATCCCTTATAAATTTATTTTCTAGAGAAACTTCTCTTAAAGCCCTTATTCAAGCCTCATTCCGGTAGGTTGATCAAGTTCCTTACCCTAATCATTTATGCTCACTTAGAATTTACTCGCAGGTTTTACAAGTCTCACAACCCTCTCGTTCTTCCTCTATGTTCAAAATCACTTAACTCTTATTTTACACTTAGTCAATCCAACTTCCTAAAATTCATGATAAAAATCGTGGCTTCCCAAAGTCCACTGCTAACCTCAATTTCTCCCATGTTATGCATTGATTTCTTGATATCCTCCACTTAAATTTTAATTCACTAAGTTCATTCAACTTCCTCGTAATTTCAATCTAAAACCATGGCTTCAATTTAAGTTAAGCAACCCTTAAAACTCTCCATCTCAAATTCCCACATCAACATTCACATCTCCAATCACATAGCTTCATCTCACAGTTATTTACTAGTTCTGCTCTGGGCGGCTAGGCGCCATGTCTGTAGTGCCTAGGCGTTGGTGTAGCGCCTAGACGCTGACCACGAAGCGCCTGAGCGCTCTCCGGGCCGCGTCACAGGGAAAACTTCTGGGCACGAGCGCCTAGGCGCTCATGCACGGCGCACGGGCGCTAGTAGTGCATTAACGGGGTTCTGCAGGGTCGTTTTCTGCAGAGCCCTGGCCCATTCATTATCCAAAATCCCTCATCAATTTTCAACCATTCCAAAATGAGATACATGACATATAATTACAAAATAACAGCATATGAGTTCATGATCATCAAGTCACACAATGTACATCCATACATCCATACAAATCAAACAACATCATGGAAATAAGCCAACATAACAAAGAGGAAAATCCAACATGGATTCTCTCATCAACAACAACACACAAGACATTTCCTTACTACCAAGATTGGTTGAAGAGGATTATCTCCCTCTTACCTAAATGAAGACAATCATAAGAATGCTTCTCCTTTTTGGTCTTGACTTTCGTTTTCCCCTTCAAGAGAAACCCTAGGGTAAGAAATTCCCAATGTGTTTACTCCAACCATAAAAAAATGACTCCTTGGCCACATAGGTGACCAATAAAACGAAAAAGAAGAAGAAAAAATATGAAAGTTGAAGACTTTACCTCAAAAGCTCCAAGCTTTAGCTCCAATGGTGAAAAATGGAGGAAGAAGAAGAAGAAGAAGAAGAACCAAGGATGGCCACAAGGAAATGCTCTTGGAATGGTGGAAGAAGCTAGATATGGAAGTGGTGAAGTAAGGAATGAAAATGGTGAGTGGAGAGGGTGGACGGTGGAGGAGAAGAAGAAAAAAAGAAGAAAAAAAAAAGAAGAAGAAGAAAAGAAGAGAGAAGAAGAGAAAGAGGAGAAGAAGAGAAGAAAATATGAAATGTGAGTATTGGGCCTCCCCCAAATAGCCTCTGCCGTGTATAGAAAGGAGAGGGAAGAGAGAGAAATGGGAAATGGGAGGAAGCTTCCTAGAAGTTTCCCCAAATAGGTTTTTGAATTAATTTAACTTTTATTTTGAAAATAAAGCTAAAGGGACATGATACAAGGTAAATTTTGAACAGTGTGATAAGATTTTTATTACATGTTATTATTTATTAGACCATAGTTATAGTTGACCGAAGTCAGTATTAATTTATCTGACAGATAAAATTGATACAACGATTATAATTTTTATCTGTTAAAATTCTTTGAAAAATGTGAAACCTTGTAAACTGTGTCCAGTCTCGGGTTTAGTAAGATCCCCTATCGACGTTTCCATAGTTCAAGGTTATCGGGAAAAATATTTCATTTTCCCAGCTCGACTCAGTGCACACGCAAAACGAGGAATAATATTAAAATATTCCGCGTTCTCAGAAAAATCCCAAAAAATTCCTAAAATTTCCAAATATTGTAAAATGATTATTTATCCTAAAATTATAAATTTTTGGGATGTTACAACTCTCCCCTTCAATTAGAAATTTCATCCTCGAAATTTTCATTCCTTAGGGTAAATATGGACGCAATTCTGTCACCTTGTTCTCCCACTTTCACCTCGTGCTTCTAGTCGCGTCAATTCTAATCATCCTTACTAACGGGATCTCCCTGCCCCCGTGTTGCTTTGGTCTCCTGTTCTCGATTTTCGCAAGAAGTTTTTCATAGATCAAACCTTCTCTTAATTATACTGTGTCTCGTTCGATGACATGGCTTGGTCCAAGGATATACTTTCGTGATCATGACACATGGAAGGCTTCATGAAGATTTAAAAAGAAGGGATGGCAAAGATTAGTTATGGCCACTAGACCAATTCGAAAAGAATTTGATATAGCCCGTAGAGTTCAAGAGTGAGTTTGCTGGCAACTTAGACAAGATGACGTACGTTTAGCAACGTCCCCTTTTTTTTTCATCCCTTGTTACCATTACTTCTGTTTTAGACTTTGATATACCTTGATGTGTACACTCGGTTTTTCTCTCGTGGGTTTCATTGGGAATAAACTCCTTAAGTTCTGAATCATCTAGTATGCAACTTTCACTCATGAACATTTAGATTCTGTCGAATTCCTTCCTCACATTCTGATACCATGCCTTGTCTTAATAGCTTTTTCTTGTCTTGTAGAAATTGGTCATTGTTTCTACTTCTCTTGAATCCTTCCCAACAGATCATTCGAAATAGTGACTATATCTAGACATACCTCATCCAGTGTCATTTCCAGTGACAACCACCTGTCCTCGAATTACTCTACTAATTCCTTCTTATCAACCCTCATAATGAAGGCATTAGGAAGTTTCTGATTCCAAAGCGTCCGCCATGGCGTTTTCTTTTCTAAGATGACTCTAAAGTTAGAGATCATGTTCCTTCAAAATCTTTAGTCACTCTCTCTGCCTCGTGTTTGGTTCCTTCTCATCGAATAAATACCTCAGGTTCTTGCGACAGCTAAGGGTGTTGAACATTGCTCCATGTAGAAAGTGTCTCTATATTCTCAGAGCAGATATAACAGCAGTTAATTACAAGTTATGGGTCAGGTAATTCTTCTCAGGCACCCTCAACTACCTTGAGGCGTAAGCCACAACTTTCCAGCTTTGCATGAGCGCACATCCTAAACCTTAATGTGAAGTATCGCAAGGTATTTCAAACAGTTTCTCGAGATGAGGTAGGAGCAAAACTAGTGAGCATCTGAATATCTCCTCAATCCTTGGAAAAACCTTCTTTACCTGTGCTAGCTCGTAGAAATTTGATCCTATTCTTGTAAGCTACGTAAGAGATTCTGCTATCTTGGAGAACTCATCGGTGCTCCTTCGATAAAATCAACTAATTCTATTAGCTACAAGTCTCCTATACGGTTTCCGATCTTTCCCTTTGAAGAACTACTCCAACCTTTGGTGAATTCATAACAATTCCTCCATTTGGAATTTCACAACCCAAAAACTGAATCTCTTCAAACGGAAAATCGTACTTTGATACTTTAGCATTTACTTCATCTCCTTTAAAGTCAGGAAAACTATACCGAGATGTCCGACGTATCTCCCCATATCTTCGAGAATAGATCAGAATGTCATCATTAATCACAACGACAATTCTATTCTAGGTGAGGATAGAAAATACAATTCATGTTGTCCATGAATACAATAGGAGCGTTTGTCACTCCGATTGACATCACGGGATACCCATAATGTTGAAAGCACACTCGAAAGAATCATTTTGGGAACATTCTCAATTTCCACGAATCCATCGATGACCAGGTCATACATCGACCTTGGAGAGAACAATGACTCTTTCCTCACTAGCCTATTGAATTGCTTATCTTTCCCTGAGGACACTCATCCTTGATTGAAGCCTTGTTTATTTTGTGACGGTCCCCGTCTCACCGAGGAATTTCATTCCTCTCCTTAACCAACAGTATCGTAGTTTGACATGTGACACTCTTCGACTACAAGAGTGGCATCTATATTCCTTTTACTCTTGGTTCTCTACAGAAAACATTAACATGTACCCTCAGGCTCCTTTCTTTTATGAGGCTTAGACTTTGTTGGTTGTCACGAATTCAAAAGTCTTAGTTTTAAAAATCACTAAGGTTTTTATCGGAACGACCTAGCAGATAATAATCAGAAAACGACCGATCACTTTCTAAAATCATGAACTCGAACAGATATGATTTAAGGTAAGCAAGATAGGTTAACAAAAGACTCGATCTTTAGTAGAAGTAGGATAGATTACACAACTTAGGTGTCAACGACAAGTCTTAGTAACAGAAATAGAAGTAACTTAAGTCAGAGATAAGAAAGATATAGATGAATCCAAATGATCCATACGGTTACAAATGGTAAAAGGAGGGGTTACCCCCAGAATTATACAGCACGATTACAGGATCGTCATTTGAGGCGTAACTTCCCTTGTTTAGATCTCCAAATGTCGAGGTCTCAACACCACCCAAGGTATAAGTTCTGGCTTCTGCTTGTGGTTTCACAGTCCTTGCAGCATTGATTGAAGAATTTGCCTTTGCTTGGTCACAATTGCGGGAAACGTGTCCAGACCTTCCACATTTAAAACAGATGACTCCTGCAATTGCGCAATCTCTCGTTAGGTGCTCCTTTCTGCATTGGCGACAGAACATCCTTGTAGTCTTGCATTCCTTTGTTAAGTGGTTCTTTCCGCATTTCATACATTTCGGTAAAGATGTTGGGATCTGATTGGATCTACTACCACTAGCACTTTGTCCAGGAGTTGGTTGTTGTTGTTGTTGTTTCCCTGATACCCGTGCGTATGGTTTCTGCTTAAACTGGTTAACTTTTTTATTATTCCTCTTTTGGAATCTAGGCAGTCCAAGGTTGCCCCAAAGCCGACTTTCCTCCAACAGATTCTGAACCTCAACTTCCAATTCTCATTGTTACGTGGCCCTCTGATCCTGGCGAATTGTCATCTCAGCTATCATTTGCCTTTCTTCTGCAGTCGCAGCCATACCCCTATTGTTATGTCCTGCGCTCACATGCGTATGTCTGTCACGAGCCATTGACTCTCTTCGAGGACAAACAAACATAACACAACAAAACAAACATAATTATTTCAAACAGCGTTATCTCCCTATGAAAACCAAATACAGAGAGTCACACAGTTCACACAATTCAAGCAAGACAGTTCAATCCTATACATCCTAACACTTTCTAGCTCGAACTTCTCCATTCCGCTTCCACCACGTAGTCCCTTGTAAGCCGTCAACTTCCAAACTGCTTCTCGAATCTAGTTTACACTAACTATTTCTTTCTCCAGAAGATCGGTTTTCCAAAACCCTTTGATCTCCTCACAAAAGAATTCCAATTTTCCTAACATAGTACGCCTAGGTGAAGTCATAGTTTCCTGTACACACAGAACATTACATATTGAGTAGGCCAGTCCTCAATACCATGCAACTGTATAACAGTAGCCATCAACATTCAACCTATGTCAAGCCATGCATTCCTTTCCCATCATCTCAATCAAGAGACAAGGAAGTGCACAACAGACCAAATTCTAATATGCCTAAACATAGCAAGTCCATACCCCGGCTTAACAGGATGAACTGCTCTGATACCACCTAGTGTAACGCCCCTGAATATACCAACTGCAGCGCAATCGTCACTACACCCCAGTTGCTAAATCCAGGCGTGTCACAGTCATGATAACAGTAGTTTCAAAATTAACAAGTTTATTTTTCATTTTTTCGCATTTATGCATAAGTAGAAAATACGAGCCATGAATGAAACATAAATATATTCAACCCTTAATACAACCATTGAAATAAAATCATGTGCCTTATATATATATATCTCATAGCCAATTTACACGAATCACTAACAACATAAAATATAATAATTACAGAGTCAAATAAGATACAACGGGAAATAAAAACTCTAAAGGGGAGAAACAGTAACCCAGGGATGGGTACTACCAGCAGACAAGGCCGCAACCCCATGCATATGACACTCAGCGTCCCAGTTGACACAACAAGCATCAATGCCTCCACGCTACTGCACTCATACGAAAATCCAAGAAATGTTGTCTAGGTTCCCAACCCCATCGACAAGGTGTAGTTCCTCATCATCTTCTTCACGATCTTTTATCAAATATATATATATATATATATATATATATGAAAACACCAGAAATTACAAGAAAGAGATGAGATACCCATCATTCAATACCAATATGGCAAAGAAGAAAATAAAACGGCAAGTAGACGCCCAAATAATATCACAACACATACATTTATCAATAGTAGCAGTAAAGTTAAGAGTTTAGATAGAGACAACAACAACATCTCAGATAATGAGCAATAAGGTAATTCAAACCATCATAACTTCATTTAAAGCAATAGTCTAATCACAATAATAATTAAAATCAATAGTAAAAACATATCAATAATAAATAGCAATAATAGTTATTACTAACGCCGTCAACGGTTCAAGCAATCACATGATTATTATGGTAATAGCAATTGGTATTTTTCCCAGGTATAAGTGCTCATGCTCAATGATTTATGAAACTGACAATGAACGATGCACAATGCATTATGGTACCCAATCCTACTCCATGGAGCTAAACATTAACCCTTTCAGAGTGAATGATCAAGGAGTAATGCTAGTATCTCGTTAGCCTTAAAAATAGTGTGCTTCATCTCATAAAAACATTTGCGCATCAGTGGCTTATACATGGCACCTCAACAGTTGATCGCGACATAGGACAGCGTCACAGTCCGGATCGTCGGTGTATTTGCATCGGTCTACCCCACGGCACAGAGGAGCTCATAACTGTCCATGTGAGGCACCCGCACCCCGACGCCCCCAGGGCCTACAACTGTGGCACCTACGCTTAGTCTATTCGCACCCGCACATAGGTGTTATTCTACTCTTAGGTATACATATGCATGACGACGCAATGTCCAGTCATGTATGTTTATCAATGATTCAATCCTCATGTACAATACATACGCATGACGACACAATGTCCAGTCATGTACGTTTGTCATTGATGCCTTCATCATACACAATACCACAACGGTATATGGTCTTTATCAAATTATATATGCATGACGACTCAATGTCCAATCATGTATGCTCATCAACGATGCATTCATCTTATACAGTACCACAATGGCATATATATATATATTCATTCTCAATATTATCATATCATATTTTCATCAAGAACTTGGTCTCACATAGGAACTCACAGTTTTCCATAATGTGCCACAATTAGGCCAATTCAACCATTAATAAGTTTTATGAGATTATTATAAAGTTCTACTCAAGTTATCATCCCTTATAAATTTATTTTCTAGAGAAACTTCTCTTAAAGCCCTTATTCAAGCCTCATTCCGGTAGGTTGATCAAGTTCCTTACCCTAATCATTTATGCTCACTTAGAATTTACTCGCAGGTTTTACAAGTCTCACAACCCTCTCGTTCTTCCTCTATGTTCAAAATCACTTAACTCTCATTTTACACTAAGTCAATCCAACTTCCTAAAATTCATGATCAAAATCGTGGCTTCCCAAAGTCCACTGCTAACCTCAATTTCTCCCATGTTATGCATTGATTTCTTGATATCCTCCACTTAAATTTTAATTCACTAAGTTCATTCAACTTCCTCGTAATTTCAATCTAAAACCATGGCTTCAATTTAAGTTAAGCAACCCTTAAAACTCTCCATCTCAAATTCCCACATCAACATTCACATCTCCAATCACATAGCTTCATCTCACAGTTATTTACTGGTTCTGCTCTGGGCGCCTAGGCGCCATGTCTGTAGCGCCTAGGCGCTGGTGTAGCGCCTAGACGCTGACCACGAAGCGCCTGAGCGCTCGCCGGGCCGCGTCACAGGGAAAACTTCCTAGGCACAGAGCGCCTAGGCGCTCTATGCACAGCGCCTGGGCGCTAGTGCATTAACAGGGGTTCTGCAGAATTCGTTTCTGCAGAGCCCTGGCCCATTCATTATCCAAAATCCCTCATCAATTTTCAACCATTCCAAAATGAGATACATGACATATAATTACAAAATAGCAGCATATGAGTTCATGATCATCAAGTCACACAATGTACATCCATACATCCATACAAATCAAACAACAACATCATGGAAATAACCCAACATAACAAAGGGGGAAATCCAACATGGATTCTCTCATCAACAACAACACACAAGACATTTTCTTACTACCAAGATTGGTTGAAGATGATTATCTCCCTCTTACCTAAATGAAGACAATCATAAGAATGCTTCTCCTTTTTGGTCTTGACTTTCGTTTTCCCCTTCAAGAGAAACCCTAGGGTGAGAAATTCCCAATGTGTTTACTCCAACCATAGAAAAATGACTCCTTGGCCACATAGGTGACCAATAAAACAAAAAAGAAGAAGAAGATAGAAGAAAGTTGAAGACTTTACCTCAAAAGCTCTAAGCTTTAGCTCCAATGGTGAAAAATGGAGGAAGAAGAAGAAGAAGAAGAAGAGGAAGAAGAAGAAGAAGAAGAAGAAGAAGAAGAAGAAGAAGAAGAAGAAGAAGAAGAAGAAGAAGAAGAAGAAGAAGAACCAAGGATGGCTACAAGGAAATGCTCTTGGAATGGTGGAAGAGGCTAGATATGGAAGTGGTGAAGCAAGGAATGAAAATGGTGAGTGGAGAGGGTGGACGGTGGAGGAGAAGGAGGAAAAAAAAAGAAAGAAGAAGAAGAAGAAAAGAAGAAGAAGAGGAGAAGAAGAGAAGGAGGAGAAGAAGAGAAGAAAATATGAAATGTGAGTATTGGGCCTCCCCCAAATAGCCTCTGCCGTGTATAGAAAGGAGAGGGAAGAGAGAGAAATGGGAAATGGGAGGAAGCTTCCTAGAAGTTTCCCCAAATAGGTTTTTGAATTAATTTAACTTTTATTTTGAAAATAAAGCTAAAGGGACATGATACAAGGTAAATTTTGAACAGTGTGATAAGATTTTTATTACATGTTATTATTTATTAGACCATAGTTATAGTTGACCAAAACAGTATTAATTTATCCGACAGATAAAATTGATACAACGATTATAATTTTTATCTATTAAAATTCTTTGAAAAATGTGAAACCTTGTAAACTGTGTCCAGTCTCGGGTTTAGTAAGATCCCCCGTCGACGTTTCCATAGTTCAAGGTTATCGGAAAAAATATTTCATTTTCCCGGCTCGACTCAGTGCACACGTAAAACTAGGAATAATATTAAAATATTTCGCGTTTTCAGAAAAATCCTGAAAAATTCCTAAAATTTCCAAATATTGTAAAATGATTATTTATCTTGAAATTATAAATTTTTGGGATGTTATAGGAGGCGCCTCATAGGTTAAGTTCTCTTTCAATCGAATGTGCGTGTCCGGTAATATGACATGACTTAGGTCGCAAGTATTCTAAAAATCCTGTGACACATGGAAGACATTGTGTATGTTTGAAAGAAAAGGGAGTAAGGCTATCTGGTAGGCTACTGGACCTATCCTGCGAAGAATTTGGTAAGGTCCAAGGAATTTTGGAGTGAGTTTTCTAGATTTCAAAACCCGGCCGACCCCAGTCGTGGGTGTGACTTTCAAGAACACATGCTCACCTTCCTCAAACTCAAGAGGCTTTCTCCTCTTATCTGCATAACTCTTTTGCCGGCTCTGAGCAGTTCTCATCTTCTCTTGAATCATCTTGACCTTCTCAGTTGTCAGCTGAATGATATCTGGTCCAATCATAAGACGCTCACCGTCTTGGTACCAACATAATGGTGTTCCACACCGTCGTCCATATAGAGCTTCATAGGATTCCATCCGTATACTCGAATGATAACTGTTGTTAAAGGTGAACTCTATCAGTGGTAGAACTTCATCCCAAATTCCAGTCTGTTCCATAGAACAACCTCTAAGCAAATCTTCTAAAGATTGGATCGTCCTTTCCGATTAACCATCGGTTTGTGGATGGTACGCTGAACTCAGACGTAACTTTGTTCCCAATGATGCCTGTAAACTCTGCCAAAATTTTAAAGTAAACCTTGGATCCCTATCCGAAACAATACTCGTAGGCACACCATGCAGCCTAACGATCTCTCCAATATAAAGCTGGGTCAACTTCTCCAAACTGTACCTTATGTTGATCGGGAGAAAATGGGTTGACTTCGTGAGTCAATCCACTATTACCCAAATCGAATCGTGCCCTTTCTTTGTCCTTGGCAAACCCACAACAAAATCCATTGCAATACTATCCCATTTCCATTCAGGAATAGACAATGGTTGCAGCAATCCTGCTGGTCTTTGATGTTCTACTTTAGCTTTTTGATAAACTAAACAAGTCGACACACATCTAGTGACGTCGCTCTTCATTCCATGCCACCAGAACAATTTCTTCAGATCTTGGTACATCTTAGTTATGCCTGGGTGCATACTCAGCTTGCTGGTGTGAGCATGTTCCACAATATATCGCCTAAGCTCTTGGTCACGAGGAATACAAACTCTGCCTCGGAATCTCAGAATTCCATCCGTTCCCTCTTTAAATTCTGTCTCTTTGCCTTGCCTCATCAGTTCTCTCGCTTCTTGCAAGAATTCATCAACCTTCTACTTTTCCCATATGTCATCCATTAGCTCACTTGAGATGGTGACCATATTCATACAAATTCTTCCGGGTTCCAATTAACAAACGACCATACATCCCTAAACTGTTCTATGAGGTCTCTTTCCTTAATCATCAGGGCAGAAACACTGACAGTCTTCCTACTCAAGGCGTCTGCCACGACGTTTGCTTTGCCAGGGTGATACAACAGTTGGAAATCATAATCCTTCAGGAATTCTAGCCATCTCTGTTGCCTCATGTTCAGCTCTTTCTGGTCATACAAATACTTCAAGCTCTTGTGGTCGATGAAGATGTTGAATGTTGCTCCATAGAGAAAATGTCTCCATATCTTTAGAGCAAAGACCACAGCTGCTAGTTCCAAAACATGTGTTGGGTAGTTCTTTTCGTGCACTCACAACTGTCGTGAAGCATAAGCTACCACTCTTCTATGCTGCATAAGAATAGATCCCAATCCTTGATACGAGGCGTCACAGTACACCTCAAATGGTTCATTTGGATCAGGTAGCACTAACACCGGTGAGGTAGTTAGCCGTTTCTTTAACTCTTGGAAACTTTGCTCGCAACTATCAGTCCATTCAAAAGCTTGTCCTTCTTTGTCAGATGAGTGAGCGGTCCAGCAATCTTGGAAAATCCTTCTATGAATCTCCTGTAATATCTGGTTAATCCCACGAAGCTACGAATTTTCGTCACTGACTTCAGCTTTTCCCACTGTAGCACTGCCTCTACTTTCGACGGATCCACTGCAATCCCTTTCTTCGAGATCACATGGCCTAAAAACTTAACCTCATCTAGCCAAAACTCACACTTCAACAGCTTGGCTACAGTTCTTTCTCCTTCAGAATCTGGAGGACTATGCTGAGGTGTTCAGCATGATCCTCCCGGTTTGGGGAATAAATCAAGATATCGTCGATGAAGACGACAACAAACTTGTCTAAGTACGGACGAAAGATTCTGTTCATGTAGTCCATGAAGATAGCAGGCGCATTTGTCACACCAAACGGCATCACAAGGTACTCGTAATGACCGTATCGGGTACGAAAAGCAGTCTTGGGTATATCCTCCGTTTTCACTTTATCTGATGGTACCCAGACCTCAAATTGATCTTCGAAAATACCGCTGCTCCCTTCAGTTGGTCCATCAAGTCGTCGATTCTTGGGAGTGGATACTTGTTCTTGATCGTCAGCTTGTTTAATTGCCTATAGTCCACACACAATCTTGAGGTACCGTCCTTTTTTCGAACTAACAATACTGGTGCTCCCCACGGTGACACACTCGGTCTAACAAACTATTTCTCCAAAAGCTCTTCTAGCTGTTTCTTGAGCTCTGCCAATTCCGTTGACGACATCCGATAAGGTGCTATAGACACGAGACCAGCTCCTGGTACCAGATCAATAGCAAACTCGATCTCACGTGTCGGTGGTAAACCATGTACTTCTTCTGGAAAGACTTCAGAGAACTCTTTCACTACCGGAATAGTGTCCAGATCAGCCTCGCTCTTGACTTTCAAAGAAGATAGTAGCATGTATCCCTGAGCTCCTTCTTTCAAGAAAGCTCGTGCTTGGTTGGCAGTCAAGTATCTAGAATTCTTAACCATAGGAAAGACTATGGTTTTTCTAGAGCAATCTAACAGAACATGGTTGGAAGATGACCAGTCCATCCCTAAGATTATATCTAGTTGTGAAAGAGGTAAACAAATCAAATCAACAGAAAAGATTCGACCTTCAACAGTTAAGGGACACTTCAAATAGACTTTGGTAGTAACTACCGGTTTATCAGTGGGGGTTGAAACAGTCAATTCAAAAGGTAGTTCGGACACAGGTAAGCCAAGTCGTAGCACACAGTCATATGATATGAAAGAATGGGTTGCCCCAGAGTCATACAGTACTTTTAAAAGATTACCTTCTATGGTGCCTTCTCCTTGAATCAAGTTTTCGGATTCGGAGGCTTCAGCTTCACTCATGTTGTAGACTCGACCTCCGGCTTGCGGTTTCTTGGCTCGGGTTGCATTGATTGAAGGTTCAGCCTTCGCTTGATCATCTCGGACATGTGGCCATTGTTGCCACATCCATGAATAATTCCTTTGATCGTTCAGTCTCTCGTGAGATGATCCTTCCCATACTTTAGGCATTTGGAGGGATATGTCACATTCTGACCAGTTCGGTTCCCAGTAGAACCTCCACCAGTTTGTTGCTGATTTCCCACTGGTCGGGAATAGGGTTTCTTTTGGAAGCGATTTGAACCATTGCCTCCACCTCTTTGGGACCGTACAAGCCCAAAGTTCCTGTTTCTCGAGTCTCTAGCCTATTCCAAGGCTTCAACTTCACAGCAAGTGTCTAACAGTTCTGAGAATACCTTCATCTTTAAGGTGATCACAGCTTTCTTCACCCCATACCTCAATCCCTCAATGAACTTCCAGCACTTCCAAGACTCATCTGTCTGATGCTGATAGTGCGTCGAAAATTTCTCCAAGTTCTCAAATTTGGCTGCATACTCACTGACGGTCATGTTCCTTTGTCTCAAGTTGAGGAACTCCATCTCTTTCGCATGTCTCGCGTTTGCAGGAAAATATTTGTCCAAGAACTTGTTCTTGAACACATCCCATGTGATGTCAGTTCCTTCGGCTTCCAATGCTCTTTGAGCTCCGTTCCACCAGTCTTCGGCGTTGCCCACAAGCATGAAAGTAGCATAATTCACCTTCTTGTCTTCGGCACAGTTTATGCCACGAAAGACTTTCTCTAATTCCTTGATCCACAGACTAGCCTTGGATCAAATTCTCCCTTAAATTGTGGAGGGTTGTGACGATGAAACTCTGCTAAGTTTTGTGCATCAACAGTTGCCTCAAGCTGTTGAGTAGCTCTTTCTTGTTGTTGAGCTTCTTCAAAATCGCACGCTCATTTTTCGCGCGATGACTTCCGCCATCCTTCTCGCATCGCTATGGTCTCTACAAAAGATTCATCTTTTTGCAATTTCTCCATTTCTTGCCATCTTACTCTTTCTCAAATCGGAGTTAAGCGAAAACCACAAGGTAAGTTAGAGGAATTCATTTCAAAACACAAACCACGAGAGATTTCACACAAAGACAAACAAGACAGACTCACACACAAGACCCAAAGTAACACAAATCGGGGCTCGATACCAACTTAAATGTAACGCCCTTTTTGGGAAGGAACGTCACATTGTCAAATAAAAGAAAATGCGAAAAAGTAAAGTTTTAACAAATCAAGACCCAGTTCATTAGTTTAAGTTTAACTTGTTCGATGCTTAAGTACGTGAGCAAAAATAGCAGTATATTTTTTTTTATAATCATTTTAACAATGCGGAATATAAATGATGGTAAAGAATAAAATAGTAGAAAAAATTCACATCTGAATAACATGCATATATATAAGCCTAAAATATCCAAAAAGCAAAACTATACCTGCCCCAAAGGATTATACAAATATACCCCAGAGATATCAAAATATACAGCCTACCAAAAATAATACATTAGGCCCCCAAAATAAACACTGGTAGCCATCAGTAGCTGCCAGTAAAATCAGTCCCTCAGATGAGGAGGGATCGTATCCGGGTCCTCAATAGGATCCTCCTCTTCAGAGGAAACCTCCATGGGAACCACGGAACCACGGGCAGGAGCCCGAGCAGTAGAATCAAAAGAGTCCTCCCAAGGGGTGTAGTAACGATCACCCCACATCTCTCAGATGGGTAGGTAGAACTCCAGCCGTAGGCTGACATGGCAGGTGAGGACAGGCGCCTCATGACGTCTCCAGGCTAGGGCAATCGACACATCTCCTAGGTAGGCGCAGCGATCGGAATTCAAGTTGATATGGCAGCACTCTGGCCCTCCGAGGAAGGTCAGACGCACATCACCTAGAAATCCGTGCATGCGTGCCGCCATCGTCTCAGTAGAAGCTAATTTTGTTCGGGCCAGAAGCCGGGAAACTTGGGATCTTCCGTCTCCTTGCCGTCATCTTCGATCAATACAGTACACGCGCATACAGCAAGTAATGGAGATACAAGAAAGAGGTAAGACATCCTACCATCATTACCAATTATAGCAGCTAGAAACAAAACGGCGCAATGTGCCTAAGTAGCAATTCAAGAACAGTATATCCAAATAATAAATAGTAAATTCAACAGTAATCAGGTAAGCAGTTTCAAGTAAACATTCATTACAGTAATGATCAAACAAATCATAGTTATGGAAAATAATGATTTATAATGACAGAATATATCATGATACACATGCATGCTTTCCTGAATTCCTACTCCATGGAGCTAGACTCAAACAGTCAGAGAGAAAGATCAGGAGACGTGTCTGTAACTCGGCTGCCATGGCCAAAGTGCTATTAATCAATAGTTTTCACGTGCACATCAGGCATTGTACAGACAACCCGCGCTCGATCACGATATAGGACAGTGTCAAGTCCGGATCGTCGGTGCGTTTGCATCGGTTTACCCCACGGGCAGAGGAGCTACCAACTGCCCATTGTGAAGGACCCACACCCCGATGCCCCCAAGGTCATAACAAGACCCACACTAGTCTACTCGCACCCGCATAAAGGTGTGTTCATTCTCCTAGGCAACTTAGCCTTACAACAGTCCACAAGGACATTCACAATGCATAAGACTCTATGCATGAACATGTATGATTCACAATCTCATACAATTCCATAATATGCCACAATGGCCAATATAAGCATCAATATACAAATGGTCACTCACATGGACCCATAACTTTACAACATAAGGATCAAATCAATTGGTGCATTTTTAGGTCCATTATGAATTCTATCTTAGAATTTGTTTTCCTTTTTAAGGTTCATGTCCAATCCAATTTGCACAATTAATTAAATCTCCCAAGGTAATTTAATTTCTCGCAACTTGTAAATTATTTAAGCTCTTAGACCTCACACTCTCTTGTTCTTCACTCACTTGGAAGTACCTTAAGTTTTATGACAATCACATTCTTAGTCCTTTAAAATTTACATAATCTTTAATTTTGTTAAATTCTTTCGATTTATTTATTATCCAACTCATTACATAGGTTTCTAATTGCCTAATTGCTCATGCTTCCAAGTTACCAAAGTCACAACATTACGCCCCAAAAGGCCTTAGAGGTCGTGGCCTCTCAAGGAATTTAATTCCTAATTCTTTCCAATTCATCACATTATAGGTTACACTCTAAATTCACTTCATCCTTACTTGTTACATTTGTAACGCCCCAATTTTTAGAAAATATTCTGAATGTACTGTTTGCTGTTTTTCATGCTTTTGTGTGAATGACCGTTGTGTCCCTATTTTTCTGTTCTCGATTTCTGTATGAAAACAATTACGATAATACAGGCTCAAATTTTATTTGATCGTTTTACGTAATTTGCTTCGAGACGGTAAAATAAAAATTTTTCTGAGCTACTGTTTTAATTTTTCTGAAAGATATACAGCTATATAATACTGCTGGATATTTTATTTGAACGTTTTGGACGATTACCTACGTTGTGGGAAAAAATGGGAAAATGACCGTTACGTCTCGAACGTACTGTTTTTGCTGTTTTTGCTGTTTTTAATTGTTTTCTTCTTGATTTAATGCCTGAAAATACTGTCTGTGATTTTATATGGACTTTTTGTGTGATTTGCTCCGAGGCAGGAAAATAATATTTTCCGGGCCGGAGAAAATCTTATTTTATTATTTAGAATTGGGGGATCTTACTTAACCCGATTCTGAATGAGACTAAAAATAATCTTTTAATTTTTAGGATTTAACTGTCAAATAAAATAATTTTATATTATTATAATATTATTTTATTAGTCAGTATATTTTAGTGACAGTGGACCCGGAAATATTTTGCGGGACCCACAATTAGCAGAACGGTTAGATCGGTAGCTTAATTAATCACCGTTAGCAGTAGAACTTTCGAACAGTCGACTCTCACTAGTGACTCATCGAGAAAATTAAATACACTGTGTGACTCAGCATGTGAGTCACCAAGAGCTAACCAATAGGAAATAAGCTTGCTCACCAAGGCTTGATCTTGACCATTGATTCATCCAATGGCTTGGATGAAGCCAAGCAAGGTGCCCACCTTGCACCCCACTTGATGGCTACGGCCAAGAGGTCTTGGATGACCAAAATCACACTTCATCTTCATCACTTTTCTCTCTTCTCTCTCATCAAAACCCTAGCCACCATTCTTGTTCATTTTCTTCACCATTTTCGGCCAAGACCAATACTACACCATCCAACCATCAAAAATTTTTCTAACCAAGTTTTCCTAACCTAAACACTATTCTAAGAACCTTTCTAGTTGGGAGTTTCTTCAAAATCTTCCATTTAGGGCTTGGAAATCAACCTTGAAAGTTTTACCTAGAAGGTGAAATTTCATGCTTTTCTTTTCTCTCTTCTTTTTCAAAGTTCTAAGCCATGATTTTTCCATGGTTTAGCTTCTTTTTCATGGTTAGTAACATGTAGATTTTGTTTGAGATTTCTAGGTATTTTTGGTGGTGAAAACCGTGACCTAGGAGGTGTGAAAGCAAGCCTTTTGTCTTCATTTAAGGTAAGAGGAAGACAATTCTTATCATCTCTTGATGGTGGTAAGAAGATGGAGCCATTTGTGATGTTTGTAGAATCCATAAGGATTCGGTGGTCATGTGTTAATTATGTGTGTATTTGTTAATTTTTGTGTTTGTTAGTAGTTTATGTGGTATTTGTTAGTAGCTTTCTTGTTTGATGATTGTAATAATTTTTGCATGTCTATTAGCTTTTGAATGCATGTCTATAAGCTTTAATTTAGGTTTTATATGTTAGAAAATATTTTGCATGTGTTAGAAAATACAATGCATGTGTTAGAATTGTATGATAAGGTATAGGATGTGAATAACATGTTTAAATTTGCATGAGTGTTCCAAAGAGCACATCCAATAGCTCACGGCAATGACAAGTTTGGAGGACCAAAATGTTCTCTTGATTTTTCCTAAAGTGTAACTTAATTAACCTAGGAGAATCAAGAAAGTTTCAAATTGATTTGATCAAAGAAAATGTATTTAGAAATCAAATGGTAAAGACTTAGTATTTTGGGCCAACATGCCTAAAGGATTAATTTAACTTCTACTAATTATTTTCTAATATGATTTAATGAGCTTAGACAATATAATATATTTGATATGATTTGGAAGGTGAAAAACAATTTAGAAATCAAATGCAAAAGTTTTATGAAATTTGGCCAACATGCCACTATAGGTAATCATGATTTCTAAAACTTGATTTCAAACCTTTTTCAATCAAAAAGAGACAATACAAGTTAAGAAGAAATTTTCTATAATGGTTTTTGAAGAAACAAATTGAGTAGAATTAAGCTTAAAGGATTAAAACTAATAATTTTATCATTAGGAAGGAAATACAGTAATGTTGAGAAATTTTCTAACATATAGCTCACTTTAGGTTTTGAAGCATGTTAGAGATTTCAAAAAGAATTAAATGATATGGTTAAAAATTAGGTAAATGGAAATTTTATGGATAATTTAGTAAACCATTATTATGATATTCTAAACAAAATACTGTCAATTTTTAGTAAAAATGAACCAATAAGATAGCAAAAATATCCAAAAGACAGTATGCGGTATGAAAAATTACTCTACGTAGTTTAAATGTACTAAGTACTATTTCTGTCTATTTAAACAGTAATTTTAAAGGCATTCGAATAAGAAAATGATTTGAAAATCCTACGCGATTGAGAAAACGTATTAAAAATGCTACGCGATTTTAAAAACAGAAAAATATCTTTACCCGATTTTTAAACGTTTGTAAAAATGACGGAATTATGAAAACGCGATAAAATTTCTACGCGATTGACCGTTACTATATTTATTTTATCTTTGTCGGGAAAATGTGAACCCGTCTGATTATTTTTGAGGATCTTTCATTTGTCGGGAAAATGTGAACCCGTATAGGCTTTTGAAAATTTATCTCATTGTCGGGAAAATGTGAACCCGTACAGGTTTTTGAGAATTTATTTGCTGTCGGGAAAATGTGAACCCGTACAGGCTTTCTATCTATGTGTGCCAAGTTTTTGGTGGATTGGTTGACGAGACGAATCACATCATGTTGTCGATGAGATAAACGTAGTGTGGTTCATTGTTCTAATGAACTTGGAGACTTTAGTGTACGGGATCCCACATGTGGACAGTTGGTAGCTCCGCTGGGCCGTGGTAAACCGATAGCACACTATGGTACTCAACACACACTATATTTAATCGAGATTTGTGAAATCTAGTAGTACATTTGCTCTGTAGTGCCACAACGTGAGACCGTGAACTACACCACGCCCTGGATGATGGATTCTGTGTCGTGGGGCTATAGGACGCAACGTGTGTGCGCAATAGTTGGTGGGGCAGCCGTGGTACTAATAGATTTTACGAATCATTTCTCTCTCGATACTTGTGTTTTCTTTAGCTCCATGGAGTAGGGTTTTGTCATATTGTTTATTTATCTCTGTCTATTTATTTTCATCTTATCTATTTATTTCTATTTTAACTGTTTATCCGTATTTTATTTGTTTATTTTATCCGGTTATTGCTTCTATATTTGGTTATTTTTATTATATCTTATCTGTTTATTCTTATCTTTCTTATTTTATCTCGTGATGTTTTATACGTGGTGTGATATATTGTTATGATATCTAAATTTTACTTCAATCTGTTATTATAATTGTTAAAGCTTTTCGTATTACATGAGCGTATATATGTTGATTGTCGTCTTCTTATTGGCCATGTTGTGATGATTTTATGTTGTCTTACCTCTTTGTTATATGTATTTTCTGTTTATTTATTTTACGCGGTAAAGACTTTGAGGAAGAGGATCAGCCCCTTGAGATCTTGTACCCGAGGAGGAGGAAGACCGGCAGCGACGACGATCGGTTTGACGATCAAGAACCATCCGATCATCCATATCCTCTCGGATTGATTGTGAGGATGGCGGCGCTAGGATTTTTGGGGTTCGTAGAGCTAGTATTTCATGGAGGTTCTCGGCTTGGCATCTACGAGGCGATCGTGATTCTCGTGACATATGCGGGACGTGTGACCGTGATTCTACGTCGGCCGATTTGATGGAGAGCCCATTATGACTACGACGTTATTTCTGCACTTAGAGTTACCCTTATCCATTAGGCGTTATTGGGGTGCTGAAAACCCTGAGCCTAGTGAGATAAGCATCGTATAGACTGCGCGATCCCGTTATCGCCGTGTGTCGAGACATCCGGGATATTTATCTCCTGATGATCATTTTCAGGCTGAGAGTGATCCATCAGAGGATTAGATAACCATGATGTTTTTTTGGGCGCGTCTGCGTATGTCTGTATATATATTAACTCTTTTATTGCTTTCTTTACTATTTTTGTTTAAATATTTGTAGTCTTTGTTGTAAATTATTTGTACAGCTTATAACTTAATCATATGTATATTATCGTAATGATGATGTTTTTTTTTATTTCGTATTTTCGCGCATTATCTTTTTATATCATATTTCTGTCTATCAGGAATTATTTTACAACCCGTAATAATATTTAACAAATATTTCACAACTTGGGTAGATTTTATTTCTATTTCTTTTATTTTCTTTTATGTGTGACATCCTCCAAAGGGGTGTTACAACATTAGCTCACCAATAGCCCCAATTTTGGGCTCAAAACCGTGGCCACCCCAAGGGTTCTAATCTCAAGTTTTCTTCCATTAATTCCATTTTAATTCTAGATTCATTCAAGTCATATGCTTGTTACAATTTGTTCACAATTTACACCATTTTCTAAGCCTAAAACCATGGCCACCAAGAGGGGTTCTCAAATGATTTTCTTCCATTATCAATCACATAATCCAATCCAATATATCACTATATACAACAAATCAATCCAATAGCATAAACAACATAAAATCAATACACAAGCATTCTAATTACTAAATCAAAGAATAACCCTCTTTAGGGTTTTTCCACAACTAACACAATCAAGGTTCCTAGATGCTAAGAGAGGTTGAGGAGGAGTGTCTTCCCCTTACCCAAATGAAGAGAACAAAAGAAACATCGAGGAATCTTCTTGTAGATTTTCGGATTTGAGCTCCACCAAGCCCTAGAAATTTTCAACTTTGTTAAATTAACACCAATGCTTGAAAATAAGCCATGGATGGTCACCAAAGAGACCATGACCACAAAAATGAAGAGAAAGGAAGAGAGGTCTTGAAACTTACCCAAAAAGCTCAAGACTTGAAGCTTGGAGAAAGTGTTGAAGATGATGGATTTTCAAGAAACTCCAAGAAGAAAAAGTGTTTAGAATGATGAAAGGATTTAGGAAATGTATTTAGATGTAAATTTTGTGAAGATTGAGTGGGGAGAGGGAGGGGCTGCCATAGCAATGGGTAGAGAGAAGGAAGAGAAGAAGAAAAATGGAGAAGAAGAAGAAAGGGTAGAGAGAGAAAGTGTCTTGAGAAATCATGAATTAAAGTGTGGTAAATTGATTAAGTGAAGGCAAATAATTTCCCCCCTTTGAGTGGGCTGTTGCCGAGCTTGAGAGAGAGAGGAGGGAGAGGAATTTTTGGCTTCCCTTAGAAGCTAAGGGCATTTGAGTCATTGTTTGGTCAAAACTTCTCAAAGAAGCTTTGATTATTTAACATTAAATTTGAATTAAAGTGGATTGATTAGACATAAAGTGGATTTCATTTGGATAATATGATAGGTTTTTTGTTACATGCTATTATCCAATGGATAATAGTTACAGTTGACAGAAGTGAGTGTTTAATTAATTTGACAGATAAATTTTTTTTTACAGTATTATTTTATTCTATCTATTAGAATTTCTCGAAAAACGCAGAACCTCGTAAATTGTGTCTAGTCTCAGATTTAGTATGATCTCCCGTCGACATGTCCATGGTCCAAGGTTCGCGGGGAAAACATTGCGTTTTTCCGATTCTGTTCAGTGTGTACGCAAAACGAGGAATATACTAAAATATTCGACGTTTTCGAAAAATTCCCAAAAAATTCTCAAAAATTGAAAATATTGTAAAACGACTATTCGTCATATAATTTTCTAATTTTTGAAGCATTACAGTCGTTTTCCCGACTCCGCTCAATATTTACGTAAAACGAGAAATATATTAAAATATTCATCATTTCCGAAAAATTCCAAAAAAATTCACATAAATCAAAAATATTAGAAAATGACTATTTGTGGTGAAATAACTAATTTCTGGAGCGTTACACTGACCTCAGCAATTCTCAGCTCAGTGTGCACGTAAAATGATAAATATATTAAAATATTCATCATTTCCGAAAAATTCCAGAAAAATTCCTAAAAATCAAGAATAATATAAAATGATCATTTATACTTAAACAGATATTTTTTGGGATGTTACAACACTCCCCTACTAAAAGGAATTTCGCCCTCAAATGGTAATTAATGAGGCATTTCCTGATGAGCAAATTTTCTTGTGAATTATCATGAGTTTCCCTGGTATGCGGATTTTGTTAACTATATTGTGAGTGATGTTTTACCACCTGAGCTGAATCACCAACAAAAGAAAAAGTTCTTGCAAGATGTTCGATTTTACTTGTGGGATGAGCCTTACCTCTTCAGGCAGTGTGCTGACCATATAATCAGATGTGTGCCATTAGAGGAGACTACAGATATCCTCAAGCAATGTCATGCCTCTCCGTATGGTGGCCATTTTAGTGGAGAGAGGACAACTGCTAAAGTATTGCAAGTAGGGTTTTATTGGCCTTCGTTGTTTAAAGATGCCGCTTCTTTCGTGACCAAATGTGACAGATGTCAAAGAACTGGCAACATCTCCAAAAGAAATGAAATGCCCTTGAACATCATGCAAGAAGTTGAGTTGTTTGACGTGTAGGGGATAGACTTTATGGGACCATTTGTACCATCTTTTGGTCAATTGTATATCCTGGTGGCTGTTGACTACGTGTCTAAATGGGCTGAAGCAGTAGCCTTGCCCAGGAATAACTCTAAGGTGGTAGTGCATTTTCTGAAAAAGCATATTCTCACTCGCTTTACCAGTCCAAGAGCTATTATTAGTGATGAAGGCTCTCACTTCTGCAATAAGCATTTTCAAGAGCTCTTGAGAAAGTATGGAGTTACCCACAGGATTGCCACAGCCTACCACCCACAAACAAGTGGGCAAGCTGAAATCTCTAACCGAGAAATTAAGAGAATATTGGAGAAAACTATGAGTCCTTCGAG
This sequence comes from Ormosia emarginata, assembly GCA_029884605.1. Classification (NCBI taxonomy): domain Eukaryota; kingdom Viridiplantae; phylum Streptophyta; class Magnoliopsida; order Fabales; family Fabaceae; genus Ormosia; species Ormosia emarginata. The sequence goes on from JAQQTP010000079.1 coordinate 18,606,632, forward strand.
AAAGGATTGGTCTAAGAGGTTGGAGGATGCTTTGTGGGCTTATCGCACTACATTCAAAACTCCTATTGGCATGTCTCCATATAACCTTGTTTTTGGAAAAGCTTGTCACTTACCAGTAGAGTTGGAACACCATGCTTATTGGGCTATCAAAAAGCTTAATTTTGATCTTCAAGCAACAGGTGAAAAATGACTTCTATAGTTGAATGAGTTAGACGAATTTCGTCTTCAAGCTTATGAGAATGCCAAGCTTTATAAAGAAAAAGTCAAAAGATGGCATGATAAGCATATCGTGGAAAAAAGGTTTGAGCCAGGTCAACAAGTCTTGCTGTACAATTCAAGGCTCAAATTATTTCTGGGAAAGTTGAAGTCTAGATGGTCAGGTCCATTCATAGTGATTAAAGTATTATCTCATGGAGCTATTGAGATTACTCCACCAAATTCTTCCTCAAGTTTCAAGGTGAATAGGCAAAGACTAAAGCATTACTGAGGATGAGATGTTGCTCAACACAAGTCCTCCATCACTTTGGTGGAACCTTGAAAATTCAGAGAAAGTCCAGCTCAGGACTATAAACAGGGCGCTTCTTGGGAGGCAACCCAAATCCTTTACCATCTTTTTTTTTTAGCTTATTTTATTTTTGCATTCATAGTATACTTTTCTATGTTCTTTTAATTGCATTAGGTATTTGATTAAGTTGCAGATTAATTATTTGTGATTTAATTGAAGTTTTCCTTTATTTTGTTTTCTCATTCTCATATGAATTTTGTGTTTTTGGTTGGGGATGTGATGAGAATTGTATGTAGCTTATGAGTAAAATGCTTCCAGATTTTTTTAGGGGTTACAGGAGTGCCGTGACTCATACAAGAAAGTGTCGCGGCTCCCAGCTTGCGGCTGTTTTCACTGATAGATCAGAGAGTTTGAGGCCGTGGCATAGGAAAGTTTTGTGCCGCAGCTCTCAACTCGCAGGTTGTTTTCCATGATAGAATAGAGAGTCAGGGGCCGCAGCATCAAAAAGTTTTGTGCCACGACTCCCCTTAGCCATAAAGTTCCACGGGGCAAATAAGTGTCGCGGCATCTCAAAAATTGAGTGTCGCATATACAGTAACAAGTGCAATTGAATTATTTGAATGCAAAAAAAAGGGAAATGTGAATTTCCACTTGTGCCCTTCGGCTGTTCCGTCCCATGTGCTTCTCTTAAATAAAAAAAATTTTAATTTTTTTTTTAAAAAAAAAATTTAAAAAAAAATTTAAAAAAAACTAAACAAAAAAAAAATTGTCCGCGGCATCACAAAAGTGAATGCCGCGTGAACAGTGCCTTGTGGTATTCCTAATTCCTAATTATTCAAATTCTAATTTGAATTCCAAAAAAAAAAAGTGAATTCTGATTTCATATTCCAACCGTGGCTCTACTCCATTAAATTGCCATCTTTATACTCCTTATTCTCATATTTCCTCTTCGAGAACGTCCCATTCTCCATATCTCCAAATTCTTTCATTATCTTCTATCTCTCTCACAGAACGTTGATGCCACTTCCTCCATTTTCTTTCTTTCTTGTTCCACTCATCTTCTCATTTCTCAAAGTGGGGCCGTGGTAGGGTTCTCATCTTGCTTTCCTTGCATCTATTTTTGTTGTTTCTTGGTAAGTTTTTTTATTTTTTTTATATTATTTTATTTTATTTTATTTTATTTCTTTTTAGTTTTTCCTTCTTAAAAGTTTGTGTAGTTGTAAAAAAAAAAATTGTCTTCCTTTATGATTCTTTCACCCACGTACTGTGTTCTGTTAGAGTGTTTCCATTCCCTATTTTGCTCTTGTACGCTGTTAAAAAAAAAGATTTACAGTTTGTGCAGTCATTAGGTTCATGTTTATTCAAAAAAAATGAGGATCTTTTCTATTTAATGTCAATGTTACCTTGCATTTTCCATTTGTATATTGGTATATTTTGTCATTTTCATGCTTATGACTCATTCTGGCAAGTGACTGCATTTCACCATCCTGCAAATGCTTTTTGATGTTAAAAATTTTTATTATTCTTTTCATCTTCATTGGCAGGTTTAATGGCACCCAAGCGCAAAAATTGCCAAGGGCAATCCTCTTATGATCGTCATCGATTTGTATCAACAGAGGCTCAAGAACGTCATGAAAAGTCTTTGATAAAAAAGGTTATAATTCCAGAGCGAGGATTTGCCCTACCTATGCGTGCCTGTGAATTCCATGCTATCATTGCCTATCACGGCTGGGAGAAATTAGGTGCTCGCCCTGATGTCGGTGTAATTCCACTGGTTAGAGAATTTTATGCCAATGTCAAATTTCATGTGAATAGCATTGTGCAAGTCCGTGGGAAATGAGTGTCGTTTGCACCGGAGACTATTAGAGAAATCTGCTCCTTGCCAGATCCTCCAGCAGTGTGTGACTTTCAGCGTTTGGTAAATGGCGATATTGATATGGAGGCATTGACCACCCGACTCTGTGTGCCGGGTACTCGATGGATGATGACGGGTGATAATTATGTCTCAGTCCCTCGTTCATCTTTGTGCCTCGATGCTAAGGCTTGGTATCACTTTCTTACATGTCGCCTCCTTCCCACCACTCATTTGTCACATGTACCTACGGTGAAGGCCATTCTTCTATATGCCATTATAGAAAACTTCAACATTGATATCAGCCAGTTGCTTAACACACAGATTAATACAGTTGCCAATTCAAGCCAGCAAGGTTTATGGTTCCCGTCCTTGATCACTGCTTTATGCAAGAAGGCTGGTGTCATATGGTCCTCAACTGAGGACCTAATTCACCCTAAAGCGGACCTGACCTTGAGTGTTTTGAAGCAGTTAGCCGAGCCAGATTAGGCCTCACCTCAACCTCCTCAGTCGCGCCTCCCAAGACGTACACCTCGGTCTACATCAAAGTGTCTTGATCACCTTGAGCAGCAGCTTACACGGTTATCTACAACCATGCAAGCCCAGTTTGACTATAATGTGTCCATGATGTGATTCTAGGCTGAGCACAGTGGAGCACCTATGGACCAGTTTCCTATGTATATGCCACCGCCAGCTGAAGACAATGCTGAGGATTGATGTTCATCTTTAAGGGTGTTTCTTTCCTTGTTCTCTTTTTAAATTCAGTTTTATCTAACATTAAGGACAATGTTGTGTTTAGGTTTGGGGGTGATTGGGTTGCTGCATATTAGTGTTAAATTTTGGTGTGGCTGAGTAGATCTATGATATATTTGTCCTTGGTTTAATTGTTGATTTTAGGAGTGATGCATGCCATTTGAAATTTAATTGAGCCTTAGTGTTTGGTTGATATGTAAATGCATTTCCCTTGGTATGATTGAGAACCTTGGAATAATAATAGTTGTGCACATTTAAAGAAGGTTGTGATTTGCTCTGTTGTGATGAAGATTTGGTTTCTAAATGAATGTATGACTCTCTCTTGAGGCGAAATTCTAGGGTGAGCATGTTTGATGAAATGATTAGGGCATTCTTTCGATTGGTTGAGCCTTTCAAGCCTACCCATGTATACACAAATATCCCTAGTACCCATTTTGAGCCTTGTGAATGTGTTGGCCTTCATGTTTTGTTCTTTACCCACATCATCCTTACCTGTTTGCCCTATTTATTGTTTATCCACCATTGCCTGTGTTGGGAGCATATCTTGCAAAAGCTTATTTGAGTCTGATGAAACAATGGTGTACTGCTATGGTCATGTCTTAGAACCCAACAAAATTGTGTTTTGAAAAAAAAGAAAAAGAAAAAAAAAGGTCTCTTGTGCTAATGGAAAGGTCTCTTGTGCTAATGGATATCTGTGCTTGAAAATAAGCTTTAGGGTTCTTATGTTGGAAAATGTACCTTGTGTGTAATGGTTGTTTGGCTTATTTAAGCCTTTTGCAAGTTTATGTGTTCCAATATTTGTTTTATCCTTTCTTTCATTTCTTTACCCATTACCCTGACCTTACATTACAAGCTTGAAAGTCCCTCTTGATCATTAATCATGCTTGGTCCTACATTAGTGGAGAGAGAGATGAAAGATATTTTTGAAGAAATTTGAGTTGGAGTTGCTTGGGTATCCTCATGTGTTTTCTTGGATGTGCATGCTAGAGATAGGAAAAGAGTCTTTAATCATATTTTGAGAAATTTTTTACATAAAAACTGAAGCATGACAGCTGAACTGAAGATTAGATGGCATGTATGCTTGACTTTGAATCAGCTTTGAATCATTAAATATGAGATCGAGCATGATGCCACATTATCTTGAGCATTTTAAGAATTAGAATTGTTAGGCTTTGTGTGTGAATGTATGGATGTTTGATACTGAGAATGAGATGCTAAGGCAATCTTGTTTTATTTTGCTCGGGACTAGCAAAATCATAAGTTTGGGGGTGTGATAACTCTGTGAAATAGAGTTATTACACAAGCATTTTCTGATGCATTTATAGGCTAGTTCCTTGAGTTTTATCATGTTTTCATTCAATCCTTGATAAAAAAATGTATAAGAATGTTGGTTCATACATCTGTAAAAATTGAAATATATACACTTGTTCTTTCTGTAATTAATTGACCAATTTGGTTTTTGCTACTTACAGGAGCTTGTGAAGTGGCAAAAGAGCTTAAGGGAACGAGATGGATGAAAGTATGAGCTAACAATGAAGCAAAGTGGAGATCAAAGTAGCTTGGGGCATTTTTGGAAATAAAAATTTCTCGTGTTTACATAAGTGCTGCAGCACTCTTGGAAAGAAAAGAAAGTCACATAGCCAAAAAGTGATTGAGGTGAAAGTGGAGGGGCATTTTTGGCATTGGGGATCTTTTGGACTTTTTGAAGGAAAACTTAAATTTGCTGGAGGCGGGATTCATTGGGGGATATTTATTATTTTTTTCTTTTGGAGCGTTGGTGGACGGTGAGCAACGCAGCCTTTTGGAGAATTTCAGAGAGGAGAAAGATGGAGGTGAAGAGCTAGAGAGGTAGGACACAACACCTCTCTTCCATCGTGAAACCTAGTTTCCTCTACATCTTCTCTTTATTTTTTTTATGACTTTGTTGCTCTCTTTCTCTCGAGTTTAATTACATTGAAACTATGATGTTCTAATTTTTTTTTCTATGGTTCTAATAGTTCTTATTATGTAGGTTGAATTGATTGTAATCCTTTTATGCTCTTATGATAATTTTGGTTATGAATTCCTAATTTTATGCTTAATGCTCACAATTAATTGGCCATTATTTATATTGTTTTGGTGTATCCATTGAACTAGACATAGGGATTTGGATGTTGGACCATGAGATTTGGAATTGCATGTTCAATTATATTCAATTGTATGGATGAATTGATTTGCCAATAGGATAGAAATATACCTATTGGTCATTCATAGCAAGTGTTTGATGTTTGTTCTCAATGCATGGAATTTTGTTAATTCACATAGACATATAGTGTTTTGATTAAGTTCCATAGGTTTACAAGGCCGTCGAAAGAGGTTTGTAAATGTTTGAACACGTTGGCTAGCATCATCAATTTAGGATCAAGAGTAAAGAAAGGATTACATGAAATCAAATGAAATAATAAGTGAAGTTAGACCCTAGATTCTCAACTCATTGTTTCTTATCTGTTTAGTTTTATTCTGTTTTGGAATTGTTATTTTAATTTGTTTTACTTTCTAATCACTCAATTCAATTTAATCGTCTGAAATAGAGAACAAGTTGTAATTGGTTAATACTTGGCATAGTTTTTAACACAGTCCTCGTGGGAACGATACTCGAATATTCACTCTTATTACTTGTCGATATGTGCGCTTGCGTAGTCTGGCAAACGGGCAACAATTAGCCCACAGACAATGCTTAGCCTTAGCCAATAGACAATTGTCCAGCTTTCGAAAAGAATCATGTTCTTGTCGGGTATCGTCAATGTGTTGCAACGGACTGCATCGCCAAGTGGCATATGGTCCAGCCTTAGCCCATAGACAGATATCCACTGGTCGACTGCCGCACCTTGACGCACCCTAAGATCCATCACAGACCTCACTATCAATTCACATTCTTTCTTCAACCACAAGGGTCCCAATAGCATCAGCTATCAATTTTTGTTCAATTCAAAATCATCATATGCCTCAATGCATATCTTTCCAATGCATGTTCAGTGCACCAATGCCAATCACAGGAAAAATTCCTCATTTCCAATGCATGTTCAATGTACCAATGCCAATCATAGGCAAAATTCATACTTTCATATTAAGGGTCTACACATTGGCCCATTCTCAGTTTTAATTTCATTATCTCATAATCAGGGTCCACACACTGGCCCAACAGTAATCATACTATATATTTAATCACAAAATCATGTTATCGCGTTTTCATTGTCACAAAACACTTTTGTCGTGTTTTTCACAATTGCACAACATTCTTGTTACGTTTTCATAATTCCACAACACTTCGGTTGTATTTTCAAATCACATATTGATTTTTTAACATTTTCTCAATCGCGTAAAAATATTTACACATATTTCAAATCGCGTAGCTTAAAAATCACGTTTTTAAGTTACGTAAATCATTTTTCACCATAATTCCATTACGAAAAATATTTCTCAACCTTCAAAATTCCATTTCAACCTTTCTCAAAATAATATGACTACTCACATTATTTTCCACATTTTCTTACTGAAGAAAATCCTTTTCACAATATATTCCACAAATTCACAATTCCAATGAATTAAATCAATGTTTCTAACTTTAAAAATTACTAACGTTCTCCAAAACCCAAAGGATGAGTTACACGTTAGAAAATATCAAATCATTATTATATTCTCCATTTTTCTCAAATAAATTCTAAAATCAATTCTCTTCAAAATAAATTGAGGTTCAAATAGTTTCAACCTTTCTTTTCCATTCATATACGAAAATCCCATTTTCTCAAGTGATAAAACACTCTGATTCCCTTTCCAAATTCCTTATACTAAATCAATTATATTTCCATTTGAAAAATTACTTTGTTTCATCAAAATCAAGGCATTACAAGCCTTCAAAACTGTGGTACATGGTTATTTAAACCATCAAATATTTTTCCTTCTAAGTCAATATGGTTTTACACAAACAAAACCATTAAAAATTCTTTATAAAAACCGTGAGCACTTGGTCTTTGAAATCAAATTATTTGTTCATTTTTCATTTTCACTTTCTTTGCAAATCCTTAAAATCAACATTGTCCTTTTCATTTAAAACTCATGTTTAGTAAAATGCTTAGAAACTTTTTACACAAAATAAATCAATAAAAATCCTTCTCAAAACCGTGAACACTACTTCTTGAAAAACAAACCCTTTGTTTATTTTCCTTGCTTTTCTAATTATCCAATTTTATCATTCATGAAAATATTAATTTGTGAACACCTATTTTGAGGTGTCTTGGCCAAAATTCCTCTTGGTCTTTGGAACCAAAAAAATCAATTTCCTTTCCATCATCAAATCATGGCATTCAAATACATATTCAACATATATATCACAAGCATGCCATAATCAAAGCAAATAAATCATGCAAATCATACCAAGCATAGGCAAATAATCGAAGCACATAAACACTCACAAATTATTACATGACCATGGATATGAATCCTCACATGGATTTACCATCCATCAAATATAAGATCATCTCTCACCACCATACTTGGTTGGTGAGATGAATCTCCCTCTTACCTCTTGAAGATCCTCAAAAGCTCCTTGTTTTGCTTCTTTTTCCAAGTCCTTCACCACCAAGGGCTTCTCAAATACAAAACAAAACACACATAATTAATATATATATAGGACTTGAATAAGAAAACCATGGATTAGAATCATGGTTAGAACCTTGAAAATCAAAAGAAAAGTGAAGATTAACAAACTTCACCAATAAAGCTTCAATCTTTAGCTTGAAGAACAAGGTTGAAGATGGATGATTTAGAGAAAGTCTCCAACATGGAAGTTGCTTAGAATATCATGTAGATTCAAGATCTATGGTTGGATGAAATTAAAAGAGATTGGATGGTGATTTTGGGTGAATGGTCGAATGGTTCCTCTTGAAGAACAAGGTTGGAGTTTTTAATTTTTGTTGAAAGAAAGGCTTCTTAGACTTGGTTAAGATAAAGAATGAAGTGAAAACACTTAGTTTTCCTTCCTACCAATTTCGTAGATCTCCATGGAAAAATCCCTAAAAATCATAAACAAATGTTAAAATCAATAACAAGTGTAGAAATACGTAAACCATGGTTCAAGCATGGCTTAGAAAATTAAAACTTGAAGTTTGGGTGAAGAGATAAGAACTTTACCCTTTATGATAGAAACTTGAAGCTTGGATTTGAAGCTCAAGATGAATGATTTTGTGAAAACTCATAACTAGAGATGTTCTTAGAATGGTGTTTAGGTTTAGGAAATGTGTTTAGATGAAATTTTAGAAGCTTGGAGATATGGTTTTGTAGGTGTTGGCCGAAACCACCATGAAAGGAAAGTGGAGAGAAAAGCTTGATAACTTAGCTTCTTGAAAATGAATCAATAATGACCAAGAATGCAAATAATGGTCATGAAACCATGCTTTGCTCTAAAGCATGCACCAAAACCGTCCCCTCCCCCATGCATTCTCCTAAGAGTGCAAAATGAATCAATAATGATTCATAATGACCAAGACCATTAATAATGGTCTTCAAACTTTCCTTTAACTCCTAAAACAACTACAAAACCATCCCCTCTCCATGCATTATGCATTCATAAAGTTGTCATCTTTTCTAGCCAACATTTAGAGCAATTTAAGCCATTGATTAGATCAATGGTTAGGGTTAAGGTAGACTTTTGATTAGAAGACTTAATCTAGGCCATTAGATCTTTCTCCTTGAAATCCTAGTCATTAGATACATCTCCAAAATGAAGGGTCAAGATTACTCCTTCTTACTTTTAATCCAAGGGTCATAATTAGTCATAGCCATTTTAGAAGACCAAATCTCCACCATTAATTACATCCAAATCCAATGGTTATAAATGATCCATCTCCACCGTTGATTAAATCCAAATCCAACGGTCACAAATGGTCCTAGCCACTTTGTAAGATCAAATCTCCACCCTTGATTAATTCTTCATCCAATGGTTATAAATGGTCATAGCCATTTTATTAGACCGATTCTAATCCGTTGATTAAATCGACGGTTGATATCAAAGTCTTAAATACTAAGCTTGCTTCCTATTGGTCCGTCAAAAAGTTGTCATAACCACTAATGTTGACTTAACAGTATAATATTTATTTTTATCTGCTAAAACCCCACGAAAGAATATATTTATTGTATTTTTATCGCCTGATAATTAAATACAGTACAAAACATAGTAAAAGAAATTTTCTAAAACTGTTTCCGGATTCAGGTTTAGTAAGATCCCCTGTCTCTGTCTCAACAGTACAAATTTTTCTATGCGTAGAAAAATTTTCACTTTGCGGGACCCACCTGGGCCCTCGTAAGGCCACCTGGGCCCACAAACAGCCCAAAAACAATCAGAGAAATATAAAAAATTATAATCATCCACAAAAATCACAAATATTAGAAAACGTATGAAAATCAAGTCAGATTGTTAAAAATAATTAACAATCAAGAAAAATAAATACATAAAGATTTCTCCCGACCCAAAAATTATTATTTTCTTGACACGGAGTAAATCACTCAAAACGATCAAATACGCTAACGGAATACTCAAAATAATTTTACAGTACACAGAAATCACTAAACAATAGAATTCTGTTAATTATCAAAATTACTGTCAAATAGTTAAGAAATTTGGGTGTTACACCAACTCCCATGTAGCATCTCCCGTCACTTCATTTCAGATTACCTTCACCAATACAATTTCCTTTCCTCTGAGTTGTTTCACTCTCCTATCCTCAATCTTAACAGGAAGCATCTTATAAGTCAAATTTTCTTTCAATTATACTTCATCGGGCTGAATGGCATGAGTTGGATCGGGAATATATTTTCTCAACTAAGACACATGGAATACATTATGAAGATTGGAGAGAAAGGGTGGTAAAGCTATTTGGTAGGCTACTGGACCTATTCGATGAATAATTTGATATGGTCCAATGAATTTAGGAGTGAGCTTTCTAGATTTAATAACCCTTTCGACACTAGTCGCAGGTGTCACTCACAAGAACACATGCTCACCTTCCTCAAATTCAAGAGGTCTTCTTCGCTTGTCTGCATAGCTTTTCTGTCGACTTTGAGTCGTCCTCATTTTCTCTTGAATCATCTTTACCTTTTCTGTGGTTTGTTGTACTAGATCAGTTCCAATGGTCATACTTTCTCCATCCTAATACCAACATAAAAGTGTTCGGCATCGTTGCCCATACAGTGCTTCATAGGGTGCCATCCCTATACTTGAGTGAAAACAATTATTGTAGGTGAATTCTATCAGAGACAAGAATTCATCCCAACTCCCTTTCTGTTCTAACACACAAGCTCTTAGTAGATCCTCTAACGACTGGATAGTCCTCTCAGTTTGACCATTGGTCTACGGATAGTATACAGAACTCAGACAAAGTTTAGTTCCCATCGCTTCTTGTAAGCTTTACCAAAATCTCGATGTAAACCTTGGATCTCTATCGGAAATGATACTAGAGGGTACACCGTGAAGTCTAACAATTTCACTAATATACACCTGGGTCAATTGCTCCATTGAATATCTGATATTGATCGGCATGAAGTACGCAAACTTCGTAAGCCTATCAACTATAACCCATATAGAATTATGACCTTACCTAGTCTTTGGCAACCCAGTAACAAAATCAATTACGATACCATCCCATTTCCATTATGGAATAATTAAGGGTTGTAACATACCAGTGGGTCTTTGATGTTCAACCTTTGCCTTTTGACAAATAAGACAAGACGACACACGCTCCGCAACATCTCTCTTCATCTCTGGCCACCAAAACATCTGCTTTAAATCTTGATACATCTTAGTCATCCCCGGATGCATACTTAACCTACTGGTATGAGCTTCATCAAGAATTGCTTGCCTAAGGTCAGGATCATTAGGTATACAAATCCTTCCTTTGAATCTTAAGACCCCATCAGATCCTTCCTCAATTGTTGCCGCATGACCTGGCTTCAAGAGTTCTTTCTCATTTTGTAAAAACTGATCACCCTCATGTTTCTCTCGGATTTCTTCTAACAGGTCATTCAAAACAGTAACCTTATTCAGACGAATCCTTCCTGGTGCCAATTCTACAGATAATCACATATCCCTAAACTATTTTATCAACTCTTCTTCCTTTATCATCATAGTAGAGACATTGATTACCTTCCCGCTTAAGGCATCTACCACTACGTTTGCTTTTCCTGGATGGTATTGAAGTTAAAAATCGTAATCCTTCAAAAACTCTAGTTGCCGTCTCTGCCTCATGTTCAACTCCTTCTAATCAAACAAGTATTTCAAACTCTTGTGATCACTAAAGACATTAAATGTGGCCCCATAAAGAAAATATCTCCATATCTTCAATGCAAACACCACAGCGGCTAACTCCAAATCATGCGTCAGGTAGTTCCTTTCATGTACCTTCAGCTACCTTGAAGCATAAGCTACCACCTTTCTATTCTGCATCGGCACACATCCTAATCCTTGGTAAGAAGCATCGTATTACACTTCAAAAGACTTGCGTGGATCCGGTAAAATCAACACTAGTGCAGTCATCAATCTCTTCTTTAACTCCTAGAAACTTTCTTCGCATTCTTCTGTCGAAACAAAAGCTTGACTCTTCCTTGTGAGTTGTGTAAGAGGTCCTTCTATCTTGGAGAAACCTTCAATGAACCTTCAGTAATATCTAGCCAATCCAACAAAACTTCGGATCTCTGTCACTGTCTTTGGCCTTTCCCATTGCTGAATGGTCTCCACTTTCAATGGGTCCAGCGCAATACCTTCCTTGGAAATCACGTGACCCATAAACTAAACTTCTTCCAACCAAAATTCATATTTCGTCAACTTTGCATACAACTTCTTTTCTTTCAAAATCTGGAGAACTATGTTGAGATGTTCAGCATGCTCTTCTGGATCTTGAGAATAGATCAGAATGTCGTTGATAAAGGCAACGACAAATCTATCTAGGTATGGATGAAAGATCCTATTCATGTAATCCATGAACATAGCAGGTGCATTCGTCACTCCAAACGACATTACTTGATACTCATAGTGCCTGTAACGAGTTCGGAAAGCTGTCTTAGGTATATCCTCTACCTTGACATGAATTTGATGATAACCTGATCGCAAATCTATCTTAGAGAAAACAACTGCTCCTTTCAGTTGGTCCATCAAATCGTCAATCCTTGGAAGTGGGTATTTATTCTTTATCGTGACCTTGTTCAGTTGGTGGTAGTCCACATAAAGACCAGACGTTCCATCCTTCTTTTTGACTAATAGCACTGGGGCTCCCCATGGTGAGAGATAGGACTAGCTCTTGGTACAAGATAGATAGAAAACTCTATCTCTTTTTCTGGTGGTAAACCAGGTATATCATTGGGAAAACCTTGAGAAACTCGTTAACGACAGAAATAGCGTTCACGTCTTTCTCACTCTTGACTTCTAAAGAAGACAGCAACATGTATCCTTGAGCTCTATTCCTCAACAATGATTCGACTTTAGCGACAGTTAAAAATCTAGAATTCTCATCCCTAGGAAAAACTAAGGTTTTATTGGAACAATCTAGTAGGATATGCTTAGAAGATAATCAATCCATTCCTAAGATTATATCTATTTCAACGAGAGGTAAACAAATTAAATTAATAGAAAAAACTCGATTATGAATGGTAATATAGCAATTTAGGCATACTTTAGAAGTAACAATAGGCTTGGCAGTTGGTGTAGAAACAACCAATTGAAAACTCAAAGAAGACACAGGCAATCCCAAACGATCCACATAGTCATATGCAAGAAATGAATGAGTTGCACCCGAATCATATAGTACAGTTAAAAGATTACCTTCTACGACATATTTTCCCTGAATAAGATCCTCGGACTGGGAGGCTTCAGCTCCACTCATCGTATATACTCGTCCTCTAGATTGTGGTTGAGCAGCACAGACATTACTCACAGTTAGCTCCTTTTTTGGCTGGTTGCATTCCTTGGAGACATGGTCAGGCTTTCCATATTTAAAGCAAATAAGTCCCTTGATTGAGCAGTCTTTTGACATGTTGCCACTTTTCCCACATTTAAAACACCTCGGCGTAAACGCCACGGCTTGACTAGCTTTGTTGCCACTAGGACTTCCCCCAAAAGATTGTTGCTAGGGTTGGTTCCCCAATGGCCTCGAATATGGTTTTCGCTGAAACCGATTGTTGTTGTTATTTCTTCCCCTCTAGAACCTAGACAGTCCAAATTTGTGATTCCTCATATCCCATGACAGCTCCAATTCTTCAAGTTGACGACACGTATCCATCAAGGCTGGGAATTGATTCATTCTCATCGGCAGCACTCTTCTTTTCAATTCAATCCTCAATCCTTCTTCAAATTTATGACATTTCCACTCCTCATCAGGCTAGATTTGGAAATACCTTGGGAACTTTGACAAGCTCTTAAACTTCGCGGTATACTCACCAACAATCATGTTACCTTGTCGTAAATCGAGAAATTCCATCTCTTTGGCATGTCGTGCACTAGCCGGGAAGTACTTCTCCAGAAATACTTCACAGAACACCTCCCACGTAATCTCCCTTCCTTTAGCTTGCAGTAACCTCTGAGTTCCTCTCCACCAGTTTTCACCATCTCCCATCAACATAAATGTAGCATAAGTCACTTTCCGATCATCCACACATCCTATTCCTTCAAAAATCTTCTTCAACACTTAGATCCAAAGACTTGCCTTCTCCAGATCAAACTCGCCCCTAAACTGTGGCGGGTTATTACATCGAAACTCAGATACGTTTTAAGCATCAGCAGTCGCCTCGTGTTGCTGGGCTGCTCGTTGATTCTACTGCATAATTACTTCCGCCATACGCTGCATGGTGTAACACCCACCGTAGGGTGCCACATTTAAACGTTATTATTACTGAATTACCCCTTCCATTATAAAATATGCTTTGTAATGTAAATACGAGTTATAAAATTTCTTGATGTCGATAAAATAAACTTAGCGGAAGATAAAAATATTACAACATCATCATAAATAATTTACATCATTTATACATTACAAAAGTACTGTCAAGATTATTTATATACAGACATAGTCCTCAAAGTCTTAAAACATTATTTAAACTACATACTTGCCCAAGTATAAACTAAACAGCAGAACCCTCAGTCGGGTCCTCCTCAGATTCCTCAGCAGGTAGGAATCCAATATGACGCGAAGTCTTACGGACAGGTGTCCGCGCAGATGACACAATGCTAATATCTGTTGGAACGTGAAACCTACCACCCCAATACCGTCTAATTGACAGCGAAAATTCAACATGTACATATATGGTTACAGAAAAGAACGAGTCACCATGAAAAATCCTACTCATGATGACCGTCAAAAGTCCCTGATAAATGAGTCCGTCCTCATTGGGACTCAACCTCCAAGTACCAGCTCCACCGTAGAACTACAATCTCACGTATCCGAAGAAACTTGACCGGGATGCCATCTGATCAAAACTCAGCTTCCTCTACAGGAATCTGCTCTTCTTCACCCTCTTGTTCAATCCCTTGTTCAGCGTCTTTACAATATAAATACAGTACAAAATAGGAATACAAAGAGGTGAGATCACATACGCCAATACCAATATGGTAGCATAGAGATAACACAAACAGCACACTATACAGATATATCATACCATAATTATAATAATGCCCTCAACATTATTTTTCATGATAGATACAATAATTACAATCATGCCCTCAGTCATTATTTATCATAACAAATATAATAAATAATAATTACCATCATGCCATTAACATTATTCAAATCACATGATAATTACAATAATGCCATCAACATTATTTATCACCATCATCATCCAATATGCCTCAATTAATATATCACACAGATATAAGTACTCAGATTATGCATGTGCACATAGACTCAATTTCTTACTCCATGTAGCTAATACTCAAGTCAGAGAAATTGATCCAAAAGATCTGTCTGTACCAACATACCTCAGACCACGTGCCACTATTCTCATTAGTGTTTGCACATCTAGCATATACACGACAATCTTTAATAGATCTTAGAATAGTGTCTCGGTTAGGATTATCAGTGCATTGCATCGGTCTAACCCACGGTACAGAAGAGCTACTAACTGGCCATTGTAGGCAACCCACACCCAGATACCCCCAAAGTCAACAAGTGACTTACACTATGCATATCGCACCCACTCAAGAGGTGTACGTCTCTCTTAGGCAAATAGCCTTATCCAGTCCATCGGACCTTTCCAATGCATGTACAATGCACCATTCTCAGTTCAAATTCATAATTCATATTCAGGGTCCACACACTGGCCCATTTTCAGTTCAAATTCATAATCTCATAATTTCTCATACAGTGTCCATACACTGGTCCAATAGTAATCCTACTGTATATTCAATCGTGAAATCATATTATCGCGTTTTCATAGTCACGCAACACTTTTGTCACGTTTTCACAATCGCGCAACATTTCTGTTACGTTTTTCACAATTTTGTAATATTTCTGTCGCGTTTTCAAATCGCGTAGCGATTTTCCATCGCTTTCTCAATCATGTAAAAATATTTCATCATTTTTCAATCACGTAACGATTTTTCCACAATATCTCAATCGCGTAAAATTATTTAAATGCTTTCCAAATCGCGTAAAAATATTTAAATATTTTTCAAATCGCGTAACTTAAAAATCACATTTTTAAGTTACGTAAAACATTTTTCACTATTTTACAATCACGTAAAATATTCCTCAATATTCCAAACATCATTTTGGATTTTCCAAAAATTGATGTCATTTCCAACATCATTTTCCACATTTTCTCCTTTAAGAAAACCTTTCCACAATTTATTCCATAAATTCACCGTTTCATTGAATTAAATCAATACTTCCAACTTAAAATGTTCTAACGCGCTCCAAAACTCAAAGGATGAGTTTTATGTTAGTAAATTTTAAATCACCACGTATTCTCCATAATTCTCAAATCAATTCTAAAAATCAATCCTCTTTAAAATAAATTGAGGTTCAAACACTTTCAACCTCTCTTTTCCATTCATATACGAAAATTCCATTTTTTTCAAGTGACAAATCACTTTGTTTCCATTTCTTTAATCCTTGTATTGGATCAATTCTATTTCCACTTTGAAATCACTTTGTTTCATAAAACCAAGGCATTACAAGCCTTCAAAACCGTGGTACATGGCCATTGAAACTATCAAATATTTTTCCTTCTAAATCAACTAAGTTCCATTCATGTTTTTACACAAACAAAACCATTAAAATTCCTCCAAAAACCGTGAGACTCTTGTTCTTTGAAACCAATCCATCTTTTCTTTTTCCTTTCCTTTCTAATCATTCAATTTTACCATTCATGAAAATTTTAGTTTGGAAACTCCTATTTTGAGGTGTTGAGGCCGAAATCCTCATGGTCCTTGCAACCAAAATTTCTTTTCCTTTCCATCATCAAATCATGGCATACATATACATATTCATCATATATATCACAAGCATGTCATAAACAAAGCAATAAATCATGCAAATCATACAAGCATAAACTAATAAATCATAACACATATCCACCCACAAATAATTATATAACCATGGATATGAATCCTCACATGGATTCACCATCCATCAAATACAAGATTCACCTCTCACCACCATACTTGGTTGGTGAGATGGATCTCCCTCTTACCTCTTGAAGAACCTCAAAAGCTCCTTGTTTTGCTTCTTTTTCCAAGTTCTTCACCACCAAGGGCTTCTCAAAAATAAAATAAAACACAAGTTTATTAGCATATCAAGCTTGAACAAGAAGAACCGTGGATCAAACATGGCTTAGAACATGAAAATAATACAAGTAGTGAAGTTTCCTTACACTTCACCTTAAAAACCCTATAACTTTGCTCTTGAGTAAAGTCCTTAAAGATGATAGATTTAGAACTTGGTGTTAACTACAAAGGTTCTTGGATTGAGGTATAGATTCAAGAAGTAAGGTTGTTTGAAATTTTTGAAAAGTGATGGTGGGTTCTTAGGGTCATGGCCGAAACTAGCATGAAGAGAAATGGAGAGAAAATGTTTTGTGAAGCTTAGCTTTTGGAATGATCAAGAATGGTCTTCAAACTTTGCTTTAGCTTAAGACCATCATAAAAAATCGTCCCCCCCTCCATGCACACTCCTTGAGTGACCAATCTCACTAGCCACCATTTTAGGCATTCTTAGCCATTGATTAGATCAATGGTTAATATTAATGTAGATTCTAATTATAGCCTCTAGATTAGAAGACTTAATCTAGGCCATTAGATCTTTCTCCTTGAAATCTTAGCCATTAAATGTATCTCCAAAATGAAGGGTCAAGATCACCTCTTCATACTTTACATCCAATGGTCATAAATGGTCCTAGCCATTTTATAAGACCAAATCTCCACCGTTGATTAAATCGATGGTGGATATCCAAAGGCTTCAACATTAAGCTTGTTTCCTATTAGTCCGTCATAAAGCTGTCATAACCACTAATGTTGACTAAATAGTACAATATTTATTTTTATCTACTATTACCCTTCGAACAATATTTTTACAGTATTTTTATTGCTCAATAATTAAATACAGTACAAAACACAGTAAAAGAAAATTTTAAAAACTATTTTCGATTTCGGGTTTAGCAAGATCCCCCGTCCCTGTCTCAACAGTACAAAATTTTCTGGCTACAGAAAAATTTTCACTTTTTTGGACCCATCTGGGCCCACATACAGCCCCCATAGGCCCACAGACAGCCCATGGATAATATTAAAATAATCAGAGAAATATAAAAATTTCACAATCATCCACAAAATCATAAAAATTATAAAACTTATGAAAATCAAATCAGATTACGTAAAATAATTAAGACTTAACAGTAATAATTAAATTACGTAAAATTTTTCCTGGCCCAAAAATTATTATTTTCCTAACATAGAGTAAATCACACAAAATGATCAAATGTATTCACGGAATACTCAAAATAATTTTACAGTACACAGAAATCACTAAACTGTAGAATTCTGTTAACTATCAAAATTACTGTCAAATAGTTAAGAAATTTGGGGTGTTACACATGACCTCAGCAACTACAGTCATTGCATTAGTATCACGTCCCATGTTCGCACGCGTTCCTCTACCACGAGACATTTCTTTATTCAATCAATCAAACAAGACAAAATAAAAGTCAGATGTAACCTTTTGGAAACAAATCACAGATAATCACACAACACAAGTAAAATAGACCTAACCATAAACCCCAAAAGACTCTAACTTGGTCTCTGATACCAACTAATGTAACACCCTCCATAGGGCATTACATTTACGATGAATTATCATAAAACCTTACCCAAGTTATAAATCTTTTTTAATATATGTAATAATACAAGTTGTAAACAATTTTCTTTTTATAACATCACTAAATAAAAAAAAAATAAAACATGAAATAGAACAAACTAATACATACACATCATAATTATGCATATATTTCATTTCAAAAGACTCATATACATAACATCTCATAGAAAATAAACTAGCCCAAGTATAAAACTAGAAGTTTTGATCCTTAGATGGATCCTCCTCTGGCTCCTCAGAAGATAGGAAACCAGGATGATGTGTAGTTCCAAGGACAGGAGCCTGTGCGATCGACACACTACTAAGCTCACTAGGGGCATGGAAATGACCACCCCAAAAGCGTCTAATAGATAAAGGTAACTCTAGGTGTACATAAACAGTAGTAGAGAATATAGGAACTCCATCGTATTCCTTATTGAGGGACACAATCAATCATCCCACATAAACAATAGTCTCTCTATCCACGTGAAGATGCCAGGCTTCGGAGCCCCCTTGGAACTCCAGTCTCATTAATCCCAGAAAACTCGGTAGCACCATGTCATGTCAAATCAATCCAAGGAATAAGGATGATCTAGAGGCTCGCCCTCTATGCACTGATCATTAGAATGTTGTTCCTCCTCATCCTGACAGTAAAAAGGTTGCTTCTCTTCGCCTTCCTCACAATCTTTATCGAACATAATAATAATACAGAAATGCATGCAAAGAGATGAGACAATCTACATCATTACCAGCATGACAGTATAGAAAATGATAGTACATACAGATATAACATTCAATACATCAAATCATGTTATCACATCATACATAATATCTCATATCAATATAATTATCACATCATGATGCAGACCAAATATACATATGTACACAGACTCGTTCTTACTCCATGGAGCTAATCACAATTTTTAGAGAGAATGATGTAAAAAAAATGTCTGTAGCTCGGTTGCCTCGACCAAGTGCTATACAGTCTAACCATCATATACATCAGTCATTGTACCAGACAGTCTACGCTAGATCGTGATTAAGAATAATGCTTTGTCGAGATTGCTAGTGCGTTGCCCGGTACCACGGCCAGAGGAGCTACCAATTGTCCATATGTGGAATCCTATGCACACTAACGCCTCCAAGTTTAATCAATGAACAACACTACGCCTATCGCACCCGTACTATGGTGTAATTCATCTCTTAGGCAACTTGCTAATACCAACCAAATTGACACATTTCTCTATGTATGGTGCATGATTCTATTACCCAAGTGGCTTCAGTACTTAAGAGGGGGGTGAATTGAGTAATTAAAACTTTTTGCATACTCTTATAAAAGCAAATTTTTTCAAAGCTATATGTTAAAAAGGATATGAAAATGAAGAAAATAATTGAAAGCCTTGAGCGCAGCAATTTAACGGATAGGCAATGATAAATAAATTACAGAAAAATAAAGAGATAAAGATGAGAAGAGCAAGCACGATATTTATCCTAGTTCGACCACCAACCATTTATGGCCTACGTCCAGTCCTCAAAACATAGTTCAAGATTTTTCACTATTCAATACAAGCTTGAAACAGGTGCCTGCAACCTTTACACAACAGGGATACCTCAGCCTATTCACTAGAGGGATACCTCACCCCCTTTGAAGGATACCTCACCTTCTATACAACAAGGGATACCTCACCCTTTTACTGAGGGATACCTCACCCTCACAAATAACCAGAATATAGAAGAAGAGAAACTCTCACAAAGAGTAAATATTATAAATTCAAGAACTAGGAAGCTCTCTTAGGATATCTCAAAGTTTTGACAAAAAGAGCACAAGAAATATGAGAAAATAAGGAATCACGTTTTTAACACAAGCAACAAATAATTCAAATGGTTTTGCCAATGTTCAAAAGAGACCCAAGGTCTTTATTTATAGAGCAATGAAGAAAAAAGCCGTTGGGTCAATTAAATCATGTAATAAATGAAAATATGGCTATTTCTTTCCATTTTCGAAAGCGTCGTAAAACCATTTCTGAAATACGTTATTCGAATACCCTAAAGATTATTCGAATACCACTGTTTTGAAATGCTTGTGAAAAATAGTTCTAAAGAAGGTTATTCGAATACCTTTTATGTTATTTGAATACCTCTTTTAAAAGAAGCTTTCTGTGAAATATATATATTCGAATACCTTATGATCTATTCGAATAGATCATTTTGGAAATCAGATTTTAGAGAGCTTTATTCAAATACCAAGTATAGTTATTCGAATACCATTTTGAAAAATAGAAAACGTATGAACTTTAAAACATGGTTATTTGAATACCATGGGGTCTATTCGAATACCTCTAAGACAAAAATAGTTTTAACACTTTCAAATGTACAGAAAATGAATTTTTGGATTTTGGAAACTTATTTTAAAAAACATTTTAATCTTTTCTTTTAATACTTATGAGATATCCAAAAAGGTCCCCTTACAAAGATCCTAAGTCCTAAAGCTAATCTTTGAAGATCTTTTGACTTGGTCTTCTCATCATCTTCATGTTTGTTATCATCAAAACTATTGTCCATGTCGGCTAGCCAATTATAATCCCCCCTTTTTTTATGATGATAAACTAACATTTGAGAAAAGCATTAGTTCATATAAATTAGAATTCTCAAAGTTAAATTTTGAGAAACTTACTCTCCCTCTTTATCGTAAAAGGTGATTTATATCAGAGATGTGCGCAATAGCTCTTCCTTACTTTTGGAATCTAATTTCCATTTTAGTCTTACTTGGCTTTTATTTTTTCTCCCCCTGACTTTTCTCAATCAAAGAACTCAAATTTTTCTCCCCCTTTTGTCATGATAAAAAAGATGGGGCAAGATAGAGTATAAAGTCAAAGCAATATGATATATATATTTAGGTTTAACATTTGTATATCCTCAAGTTGAATGAACTTTTTCCATTTAAATGTGTGCTTGAGGTAGTTATCTCCCTACTGCAAAATTCAAAGAACTTTCTTTGGTATCCATTAATTTTTGGATCCATAGAGGTTAGCCAAAATCATAAGCAAGTAAGCATTCAAAATGATAAGTCAAAAACAACAAGTAAGTTCACAAGGGCAAAAGATATTTTATTGATTAATTTGGCCAAGTAACCACTTGTTTGTTGCCACGATCATATATTTATCAAAACAATAGCCAATTATATTTGCATTTGCATCAGAAAAGACAGAAACAGAACAGAGAACAAGCCGTAAATTTGGCTTTCAGCCATGGGTTATTTGAATACCTTTGTTTGTATTCGAATAACCACCACAGGATTAGTAACTCTAGAGAGAGAGTGTATTTGAATAGATGAACATGTATTCAAATACCTCAAATGCATACAAGAAAGACTGAAATAAATAGGTATCAGGTTATTCAAATGACTATTGAGTTATTCGAATAGATTAGCTTTTAAAAACATGAGAATACAAGACGGATATATGGTATTCGAATAGCCACAGGCCTATTCGAATAGACCTATTAGCAAAACAAAAGAATTCATGTTCAAATGCAATGGTATTCGAATAACTAGGGAGTTATTCGAATAACTTTAACAGGAAAACATATTTATTATGTACAGAAATGCATTTTGAAAGAAGAAAACTTACCCGATGATGGAAATACTTATCCAAAAAAAATTACAAGTCCAAACTTCATAGAGACAAGGAGGAGAGCTTGGAATTATTTTTGGTCTTGTGCTTGCAGCAGCCACTTTCAAAATGCCATAGTCAGCTTTTGGCCTTCAAGCACACCTACAACACATTTTAATTTTTTGTTTTTGGTACCCAAATCTTCTTGGGTCCTTGTGTGTTAGTTTCGGGTAAAGTACCCTTAGGAACCCATACCATTTTAGTTCCAATTTTTGAGTTAATGTTTTTCCTTGCATTGCATGTTGATGCACTGTCCTTTCTTTCCACAATAGAAACATTTAATATAAGGACTACTTGAAGTACTATAATTAACAAAGAAATTTTTATAAATTTTTTTGCTGTTTTTCTAGGTTATAACCTATTCCAGCTTTTTGAAAAACAAATCTTTGTTTTTCTAATAAAATATTTAAGTTATCTCTTCTAAGGGTGAATTTAGAAAAAGTATTCTTTAAACCTTCAATTTCTTTTTCAAACAAATGACATGAAGAACAAGATGAAGATGTAGAAGTATGTGAAGAATAAGTTGTGTATGCATCAATTAATCCTAATATATCATTTTTAATATTTAATGCTTCAATTTCTTTGTTTAACATGAGAATTTGGTTTTCTAAAAAAGAAATTATTTTCTTAGATGAGGAAATTATTTTAGTGAGCCTTAGTGATTCATCATGTAGTTCTTCAAAGGCATCTTGTATTTCATCATAAGAAGGCAATAAATTAGAACTTACCTCATTGTCGCTCTCTTCTTATTCTTCTTCTCCTTTGGCCATAAGACATAGATGGGCTTCCTCGCTATCTGAGCTATCAGTGGAGTCCATGTCATTTTCATCCCATGCTATGTAGGCTTTTCTTTCCTTGGAGGATTTCTTTTCAAATTTCTTTTGGGGAAAAAGACAGTCTTCTTTGAGTTCCTTTCTTTTTGAGAAACCTTTCGAATTTCTTCACTAGTAGACTGAGGTTCTTTTCATTTAACTCAATGTTATCCACGTCATCTCCATCGTCTTCATCTTCATTATTGATAGTGGAGGTGGCTTTAAGTGCGATCCCCTTCTTCTGCTTATCATGTTCCTCACTTTGGTCAAGCCTGTTGAGTTCTAATTCGTGCTCTTAAAGTTTGCCAAATAAGGTAGCTAACGTCATTGTTGATAAGTCTCTTGATTCTAATATAGTTGTTACCTTAGGCTGCCAAATCCTATTCAAACATCTCAACACTTTGTTAATCAAATCTTCGTTAGAAAAATTCTTTCCTAATAATGCAAGATGATTTACAATGTGGGTGAACCTCTTTTGCATTTTTTGAATGCTTTCTCCTTGGTTCATTGTAAATAATTCAAATTCACGAGTAAGAGAATTAATTCTCGACCTCTTAACTTCACTAGTACCCTCATGGGTAGCTTGTAAAGTGTCCCACATTTCTTTAGAAGTTTTTCAATTTGAAATTCTAAAAAATTCATCATGCCCTAAAGCTGTGATAATGATGTTTTTGGCTATCAAGTTATTTTGAACTTTTCTTTTATCATCTTTAGATCATTCATTTCTTTGTTTTTCAATCTTTATACCATTGATCTCTTGCGTAGGTATAAATGCGTTGTTTTTGACAGCATCCCACACATCTAAATCAATGACTTCGACAAAAATTTTCATTCTTTCCTTCCAATATGCATAACCATCCCCATTGAAAAAGGGTGGTCGGTTTATGGAAGTTCCTTCTGCAAAACCATTTGATGAAGCCATGAACTCTTGAAGCAGCTAAGCTCTTTATACAAGAGTCTAGCTCTGATACCACTTGTTACCCAAGTGGCTTCACTACTCAAGAGAGGGCTAAATTGAGTAATTAAAACTTTTTACAAACTCTTATAAAAGCAAATTTCTTCGAAGCTATATGTTAAAAAGGATATTAAAATGAAGAAAATAATTGAAAGCCATGAGCGCAACAATTTAACAGATAGGTAATGATAAATAAATTGTAGAAAAATAAAGAGATAAAGATGAGAAGAGCAGGTACGATATTTATCTTAGTTCGACCACCAACCACTTATGGCCTACGTCCAGTCCTTGAAATACAGTTGGAGATTTTTCACTATCCAATACAAGCTTAAAACAGGTGCTTGCAACCTTTACACAATAGGGATACCTCACCCTTTTCACTAGAGTGATAGCTCACCCACTTTGAAGGATACCTCACCTTCTATACAACAAGGGATACCTCACCCTTTTACTGAGGGATACCTCACCCTCACAAATAACCAGAATATAGACGAAGAGAAACTCTCAAAGAGTAAATATTATAAATTCAAGCACTAGGAAGCTCTCTTAGGATATCTCAAAGTTTTGGCAAAAAGAGCACAGGAAATATGAGAAAATAAGGAATCACGTTTTTAACACAAGCAACAAATAATTCAAATGGTTTTGCCAACGTTTAGAAGAGACCCAAGGTCTTTATTTATAGAGCAATGAAGAAAAGAGCCATTGGGTCAATTAAATCATGTAATAAATGAAAATATGGCCATTTCTTTCCATTTTCGAAAGCTTCATAAAACCATTTCTGAAATACGTTATTCGAATACCCTGAAGGTTATTTGAATACCACTGTTTTGAAATGTTTATGAAAAGCAGTTCTAAAGAAGGTTATTTGAATACCTTTTATGTTATTCGAATACCTCTTTTAAAAGAAGCTTTCTGTGAAATATATCTATTTGAATGCCTTATAATCTATTCGAATAGATCGTTTTGGAAATCATATTTTAGAGAGCTCTATTCGAATACCAAGTATAGTTGTTCGAATACCATTTTGAAAAATAGAAAACGTATGAACTTTAAAACATGGTTATTCGAATACCATGGGGTCTATTCGAATACCCCTGAAACAAAAACAGTTTTAACACTTTCAAATATATAGTAAATGAATTTACGGATTTTGGAAACTTATTTTGAAAAACATTTTAATCTTTTCTTCCAATACGAATGAGATATCCAAAAAGGTCTCCTTACAAAGATCCTAAGTCCTAAAGCTAATCTTTGAAGATCTTTTGACTTAGTCTTCTCATCATCTTTATGTTTGTTATCATCAAAACTATTGTCCATGTCGACTAACCAATTACAGATTCAAAAATACACATATAATAATGTTATCATTATTTTTCATAATCACACGCCATCACTTGACAGTACCATTTTCCAACGTAACTAGGTCCACCACGTTAACTCGACAACAAACCGTTGTTATTTTAAATCGTTTTCTCAATTACGTAGCATTTTTAAATCGTTTTCTTAATCGCGTAGCTTAAAAACGCGTAAGGTTATTTAAAATTATTTAAAATTATTATTTTAAATACGCGTAAGGTTTTTCTAATATTTTTCAATTACGTAAAATATTTCTTTGCTTTCTAAATTAAATTTTGAAACTTTCTTCATTATATATCTATTTTAGCCTTATTTACAGTATTTCCTTAATAAAAATTATCTAAGTAATATTTTCTACTGTTTCCTTTAAAAAGAACCCTTCTTGGATTTAACCAATATTTACAGCTCGAAACTTGCCAACACGCTTCAAAACCCAAAGGGTGAGCTATACGTTAGTACTTTTCAAGTATTTATTTTATTTCTTATCATCACTTAATTTCACTAATTAAACTCAAAATTAATTTTCTTTCTTTTATTCTTCAAAATTCTTTAAATTGAGTTCTAATTTAAATTAATTACATAAGTCCACACTTATGAAATAATTTTTGAATAAAAAACATCATGAATGACATGTTGGCCGCAATTCACTATACGCTTCATAAATCATCTTTAATTATTTTCTACCATCTAACTCCTTGTAAAAAAATCCTTAATCTAATTTTCTTATCCTTAAATTAATTAATCCATGATTAGGAAAATATTTTAGAACATGTTGTCCCCTTGGTGGTGTTTGAGACCGTGAGCCCCCTTGGGTTCTTTGGAACCCTCATGCAATTCCTCAACATATTATTCACATCCTACTATACACATTAATTATCATATTTTCATAAACATATATTCTAACATACAATCAAAGCTATAAATCATGCTTATAAAAAATAAACACAAATAAGAAAAGCTTTAAAACAATCAAGTGAATGAATCTTTATGGATTCTCCACCACAAACAAATCAATTTTCTCACCACCAACACATGGTTGATGAGATTAAATCTCCCTCTTACCTTAAGGAAGACAAATTCTTCTTGGATGCTTTCCTAGAAATTTCGTGTAGCCTCCAAGAAAACCCTAAGAAACTTAAACAAATTACAAAATCATAAACAAAGCTTGAAAAAGAAAAACCATGAATCAATCCTGGCTTAGAAACTCAAGAATCAACTTTGAAACAAGAAATAAAGATTTTTACCTTGTAGAGTAGAAACTTCTAGCTTGGATTTCAAGCACTAGATGGATAAATTTGAAGAAACTTATAACATGAAAAGTGTTTAGAATGGTGTTTAGGTTTAAGAAGTGGTTTTGGATAAAATTATAGAAGAGTGAAGGTAGGGTTTAGGGGTGGTGGCCGAAAGCTTCACAAGGAGGAAGAATGGAGTTTTTGTGTTCTTGGAAGAAAGAGAATAGAGAGAATTGATATTTGTTTTTGGTAGGATGAAGATGAAGATAGAAAATGAAATGGTTATCCTATTTTCTATGTGTTAGTCGTGTAAGTGCAAGGAGAGAATGGTAAGTTTTTGTTTGATATTTTTACTAAGTACATATTTTAGGAGGCAAGGATAACTACCACAAGGGATATGCTTGAAAAATTAAGCCTTGAACCTTCTTGAAGGTTGTCTTGGCCGTGTAGCATCAAGGAGAAACAAACCAAGTTTTGGTTCAATTGGTTTCCTAGTTAGACTTAGGTTAATCTAGTTAGATCACTTAGTTACATTATTAACCATCTAGTTCCTTTAGATGTGACTCAACCATTCTTGAATATGCTAGAACATTCTTGTAACTAAGACTCCAATGAGTAGCAAACTAGGTTTGTTCCATTTAGTTACTACTTAGGCTTTTTAGATTAACTTAGTTAAGTTTATGCTAAATTAATTAGGTTATCTAGTTTTCAAGCTAACTAGTCCAACCATCATCGTTGACTACATCCTATTGGCTTAGAAAATTCAAGCCACTAACGTTGACCAATTCCTATTGGTTCACCTAATTGTAAGTCACAAAGACTTTTCTGGGTCTATTGTCCATTAGGCAAAAGCTACTGCTTTTAAGTTAGTAGGTACTGTCTAACAGATAATAAAATAATATTAAAATATAAAATATTTTTATTTCATAGATAAATTCTAAAAATTAAAATATTGGTACACGTATCACTCGGATTCAAGTTTATTAAGATCTCCCAGCTCCGAATAATCAGTCAAAGATTTTTCCCGGCCTGAAAATTATTATTTTCATGACTCGGAGTAAATCACAGACAAAGATAAAAAATATTCACAGAACAATCAAAATAAATTTACAGCACATCGAAATCACAAAATAGTACAATTCAGACATTATTGTAAAATAGCAAATTTTGGGGTGTTACAGAAGGCATTGTCTTAGGTCATCACATTTTGCGAGGGGTATTGAGATTAATCGAGCAAAGGTTAAGGTTATTAAGAAACTTCCCCCTCCCATCAATGTTAAGGGAGTAAGAAGTTTTCTTGAGCATGTTGGTTTTTACAGGAGATTCATAAAGGATTTCTCTAAGATTACTAAGCCTCTTTGCAAGCTGCTTATTAAAGATGCACCATTTGATTTTAATGATGATTGTTTACATGCATTTGAACTTTTGAAAAGCAAACTTTTTTCTGCCCCTATAATTGCTACTCTTGATTGGAATTTTCCATTTGAATTAATGTGTGATGCAAGTGATTTTATTGTGGGTGCTATTTTAGGACAGAGAAAATATAATGTTTTGCATGTGATTTATTATGCTAGTAAAGTTTTGAATGAAGCACAACTTAACTATGCCACCACAGAAAAAGAATTACCTGTTGTAGTCTTTGCTTTTGATAAATTTCGATCTTATTTGGTTGGGTCAAGAGTTATTATTTATACTGATCATGCAGCTTTGAAATATCTATTAACTAAACAGGATGCAAAACCTAGGCTCATCAGATGGATTCTACTTCTATAGGAGTTTGACTTGGAAATTAGGGACAAGAAAGGAACAGAGAATTTGGTAGCTGAACACTTGTCAAGGATCACTCATAGAGGAGATTCAAAAGAAGAACAGGTGCCAATTAAAGAAGAATTCCCATATGAATAGCTTTTTTTTGTACAATTGCTGCCTTGGTTTACATATTTTGCAAATTACAAAGCAACTGAGCTTGTTCCATCAAATTTCACATGACAACAATAGAAGAGGTTTTTTCGTGATATAAGGTACTATGTTTGGGATGAACCTTTCCTTTTTAAAATATATGCTGATGGTATGTTGAGAAGGTGTGTACCTGAGGAAGAAGTGCCAAACATTCTATGGCACTGTATAGTTCTGATTATAGAGGTCATTTTGGAGGCAATAGAACTACAACAAAGGTATTA
Organism: Ormosia emarginata; assembly: GCA_029884605.1. Taxonomy (NCBI): domain Eukaryota; kingdom Viridiplantae; phylum Streptophyta; class Magnoliopsida; order Fabales; family Fabaceae; genus Ormosia; species Ormosia emarginata. The sequence goes on from JAQQTP010000079.1 coordinate 18,635,313, forward strand.
CAATCTAGTTTATACTGGCCTACTTTGTTTAAAGATGCTCACAAGTTTGTTGAAAGGTGTGACATGTGCCAAAGAGTTAGTGGTATTTCCAGAAAACATAAGATTCCCCTCAACAATATTTTGGAGGTGGAGTTGTTTGATGTATGGGGCATTGATTTTATGAGCCATTTCCCTTCTTCATTCTCTAATCAGTTTATTTTGGTGGCAGTTGATTATGTTTCTAAATGGGTGGAGGCCATTGCCACACAAACTAATGATGCCAAGGTAGTTGTCAAGTTTATTAAAAAGAATATTTTCATTAGATTTGGCATCCCTAGGGCAATAATTAATGACAGGGGAAACACTTTTGTAATAGGCAATTTGAGGCTATTTTGAGTAAGTTTGGTGTTAAACAGAAGATAGCCACTCCCTATTACCCCTAGTCAAGTGGTCAAGTAGAGGTATCTAACAGGGAACTAAAAAGCATTTTAGAAAAGACTGTTAATACTTCTAGAAAAGATTGGTCACTAAGATTAGATGAAGTGTTATAGGCATACAAGACTGCATATAAGACTCCCTTTGGTATGTCTCCATATAGGTTAGTTTTTGGAAAAACATGTCATCTCCCTGTGGTACTTGAACATAAAGTATTTTGGGCAATTAAGTTTTTGAATTTTAAGGTGAAGCTTATAGGTGAAAAAGATTACTACAAATGAACGAGATGGATGAGTTTCGAAACAAAGCCTATGAGAATGCTCGTCTATATAAGGAAAGAATAAAAATGTGGCATGATAGAAGGATTACTTTGAGACAATTTGAACTAGGGCAACAAGTGTTATTATTTAACTCAAGGTTGAAGTTGTTTCTGGGTAAACTGAACAAGTGGTCGGGCCCATTCCAAGTCAAAGAAACTTCTCTTTTTAGAGCAATTGAAATTGTGGAACCTCGTTCAGGAAGAAATTTCAAAGTCAATGGTCACATGCTTAAGCACTACTGGGGAGGAGAGTTTGATCGGCATAAATCTTCTCAGCCACTCATCCAATCTGATTAAGAACAGGCAACGTCGAGCTAATGACGTTAAATAAGCGTTTTTTGGGAGGTAGCCCAAATTTCTTTCCTTTTATTTTTCTTTATTATTTTTAGTTGTTTTAGTTCTGTTATTTGTTTCTTTAAGTTTCTGTTATTTATTTCATGATTTAAAAAAAATTGAATTGAGCTAACGCTTGAGTGCTGGTAACATAATGCTCAAGCGCTACCAGCGCCAAGGCGCTGAAGACTCAACGCTCAAGCACACGAGTGGCAAGAATTTTAGGAACCAATGCTTATGCGTTAGGATGTAAGCGCTCAAGCACTTACAGCGCTCAAGCGCTTGCAGCGCCCAGGCCCTGGAACTTCAATGCTCAAGCGCGCGGATGGTAGAAGGCCATTTAAGCACAACATTTTCAATGCTCAAGCACGCAATTGGCAGAAACGAAGGATTGTTTGTTATGACTCAATGCTCAAGCGTTGGGAAGCTAACTCTTAGACACGTGCACTAAGGCAAAATTGGCTTCTGTGAAGCCAACGCTCAGGTGCTAGAGAGCTAGCGCTCAGGAACTGGAAACGTAACAAAATAGATTTATGAAATTATAAATAGAAAGTTATGCCAAATTGTAACACACACTGTAGCAGTCATCAAGGCAACTCAATCCTAATTTGGCGTGGACGCATCAAGGCTTGAAGATTATGAATTGTTTTCAACCTTTCCACAAATTATCAATGGAGTTTGTCATCTTCTCTACTTTGTTTTGTTCTTTTCCCATGTGTAACTAACTTCCCCTTGTTAGGGGGACGATGGATCTGATATTTGGATAATGTAATTTCTTTATTGGGTTTAATGCATGTTTCTATTTTATGATTTATATGTTTATCTCTATCCTTAATGCTTTTCTAAATCTGGACAATTTTGGAATGATTCTTTGGGTTGATATATGATTTGGAAAAATTTGCATGAACCTAGAATTTGTGATAAACACTATAATTTCTGCAATCGCTCGGAATAGACATTGTGAGTTATGTGGTCTTTCTTTTAATTCCCTCATTCTTGATAATGCTTTTCTATTTGGGATTAGACTAAAGGATTAGTTAATTCTAAATAGTGTAAAAGGATTAATATACCAAGGGATTGGGTATTGATTAATTTTTTAGAATTGACCATAAATCATTGAATTAGAACATCTTTAAACCAATATTTGGATGTGCATTTAAAGAGTTCAAGTGAAATCTGAACCCTAACACTTTCTCATTATTGTTTTCAACTCTTGTTTGATTTCTTGAATTTATTTGTTTAATTGCTTTCTTTTAATTGTTTTTAATTTCACTTTTGCCAACTCTTTCCTTTTGAAGTAGTCTAAATAATGTTAGTTTAACGAACTTGGTAATTGGCAATATAATCCTTGTGGGACAATACTCTTTTAACTACTTTATTATTTTTTGCAATTCAGTGCACTTGTCGATTATCACATCACATATACAATAGCCAGCAGCTCTTTTTCTGTTGTGGTGTAGTTTAGTTGTGCATTATTAAGTGTTTTGCTTGCATAATAAATGGAGCGAAACATCTTGTCTTTCCTCTGCCCCAAAATTGCACCATAACATAATCACTAGCATCGCACATGAGTTCAAAAGGTAAGTCCTAATCTGGAGTGGTAATCATTGGGGCTGACACCAGTTTCTTCTTCAGTTCCTCAAATGCAACATAGCATGATTCATCAAAATTAAACTGCAAGTCTTACCCTAAAAGGTTGCAAAGAGGCTTAGCTATCTTGGAAAAGTCTTTAATAAACCTTTGGTAGAAACTCGCATGGCCAACAAAACTGCGAATTCCTTTTACTGAATTTGGCGGAGGAAGCTTGTCAATCACTGATAACTTCAGAAAATGAAGTTAATTCACTTGAATTTGATTGTATTTGAGCATGCTATCCCTAAGTTTTCAAGGTCCTAAGTTCAATATTTGCATAACTTTGGTGAATTAAGTTTATTGACTCAAATGATTTATAATTGAATCTTTGAAGATCTTGTTTATCTAAGTTGGATGGATTGTGGTTTGATGGACTTTGCCATTGTTCTGATATAGGTATTCAAGATGAGAAAGGCCTTGGAAGGGACGAGGAAAGTGAAGAGAGGCTCAATTTATGAAGAAAACATCAAGGGGAGGTTCTGCCAACCCACGCCTAGGCGTGACAAATCCACGCCTAGGCGTGGCCCTTGCAGTTTCTCAGGGATTCCAGCCAGAGGCATCCATGCCTAGGCATGGAAAAGCCATGCCTAGGCGTGGAAAAGCCATGCCTAGGCGTGGCAAAGTCAAATTTTCAGGGTGTTCAGACAGAGACCTCCATGCCTAGGTGTGGTAAAGTCAAGCCTAGGCGTGGCAAGCAGAGGAAAGGCACGTGATTCATAACAACGCCTAGGTGTGGGAAAAATCCTGGCACGCAAATTTTACCCTTATATTCTAATTTTTGGGAGAAGTAAGGGGGGTCTTCAGTTTTGGAACACAAGCATGAATTCCAAAGAGCAAGTGAGAGAAGGAGGAACCCATTTGGATTAAAGGTGACTCAAGGGAGAATCAAGATCAAGGAGGAAGATCATGCTTGGAATCTTTCCATTTTTTGTTCATTCTTTCTCCTTTCTCTCTTGATTTGTAACTTGATGAATCATTTGATTACATTTGTTTTCTTCTCCTTGATAATGTGTAACTAAACTCTAATCTAGGGGCTCTCTAGGATCTTGCTATGGATTTGATTAATTTGTAATTAGTTGAGTATCCTTTCAATGAAATTGATTTTGTTCATCCATATCTATGCTTAGTGCTTGTTATTGATTGGACATCAATTGCATGATTTTTAATATTCCAATTGAACTAGAAATGGGGTGTTATGAATATGGATATGATATGGTTGATGTATGTTTAACTAAGGGGATGGACACATACCTTTTGGTCATGCATAGCAAGTGTTTGATAATTTGTCTCAATGAGTGATTCTTATGTTAACTCATATGGACACATAGTGGATTAGCTAGGTTTTACATGGGTAATTGACCTAGACATAGGCTCTTATCTATTGATGGTTATTGGCTAACAAATATCATTTCATTGTTAGGTGCTTGTTAATTACAATTAATCATTGAAGTAGCAAGTGAATAGGAACCCCTAGGCTTTAATCATTCTTATCTTCTCTTGTGATTTTGGTGTTTGGTGCTCTCTTGTTTTGATTTCCGTTACGTTGTTATTTTAATTGCAACCCATTCTCCTTCGATTGCTTGGATACAAATTTGTGAATTTTGGTTAAGTTTAACATTCTTCTAATTAATCAATCCTTTGGGACACGATACTCTAACTCTCCTTTATATTACTTGTCGACCCGTGCGCTTGCAGATTTACGGACAACAAGTTTTTGGCGCTGTTGCCGGGGATTGAGTTTAGATTTTGGGTTATTTCTTACATCTATTCACAATTCTTATTTCAAGTTTCGTTTGTTTTGTTTTGCAATTTTTGATTTTCAGGTACTTGGCTTTTGTATGCGAAGAACTCAAGGTGTGTCTCGATTTCCTTACGATCCTGAGATCGAGAGGACATTTCGTAGATTGCTAAGAGAACGACAATTACAAGCACAAGCACCAACGTTGGTTAACAAATCTGAGATGGCGGAGGAGGCAAATGCTGAAAGACCTTTGAGGGAATATGCCACCCCAAATGCTAGAAAAATCCTATCTAGCATTAGACGACCAATTGTCCAAGCACAGACTTTTGAGATCAAGCCTGCCATTATTCAGATGGTTCAGAATAATGTGCAATTTGGAGATTTACCCCATAAAGATCCTAATGCTCATCTAGCTAACTTCCTAGAGATATATGATACTTTCAAGCATCATGGGATGACTGATGATGCAGCTCGCTTAAGGCTCTTCTCTTTTTCCTTGAGGGATAGGGCCATGGCTTCATTCTTTACCAGAATAGTCTATCACTACCTGGGAAGAGCTGGCTCAGAAATTCTTGGATCGATTCTTTCCTCCTATGAAGGCAATGAAGTACAGGAATGACATCTTATCCTTTAGGCAATTCGAAGGAGAAACCTTGTATAAAGCATGGGAGTGGTTCAAGGAGTTGTTAAGGAAGTGCCTCCACCATGGTATTGCAAAATGGATGTTAGTGCATACCTTCTACAACAGCTTGACAACATCTATTCGATCCATAATTGATGCAGCAGCTGGAGGGGCTATTATGAGCAAGACAGTGGATGCAGCCTATGACCTGTTAGAAGAAATGACTAACAACAACTATCAGTGGCCAGCAGAATGGGTTTCTCCTAGGAGAACGACTGTCGGCATACATGAGGTGGATGCTCTCACGTCACTTTCAACTCAAGTGGCTGCTCTTTCTAAAAAAATTGACACCATAGGAGTCAACTCAGTTGCAAGTAGGGCTAATATCATAGCTGAGATTTGTGATCATTGTGGGCATCATCACTTCACTGCTAATTATACGGCTAGCTTAGAAAGTGTACAATATGCTAGTCAATTCCGTCAACTAGGTCACAACACTGCGTTTAGTAATACTTATAACCCCAGTTGGCAGAACCATCCTAATCTCTCATGGGGTGGAAATGTTCAAGGCTCTTCCTCATCTCATCAGCATAATCAAGCACCTTGTGCTCCTCCAGGCTTTCAACAACAGAGCCCCCTTTAAGCCCAAACTTCAACATCAACTTCAACTTCTAATTTGGAGAAGATGTTTGCTCAGTTTATGACTAGACAACAAGATTACATGACCAAGACTGATTCAACACTAGCATCCCACGATGCTTTAATACAAAGTCAAGTAGCTTCATTGAGGAATCTTGAGACTCAAGTGGGTCAACTTGCCCAAGCTCTAAATAACAGACCCCAAGGGAATTTCCCAAGTGACACCATCAACAATCCCAAGGGTGCATCTAATGAGCATTGCAAGGTTATTTCATTGAGGAGTGGGAAGGAGATAGAAGGTAATCCAATGACCAAACAGCTTGAAGAAGAAATTGAGGTGGCTCAAGATGAAGACGTTGTGAGCAATGAGGTTGAGAAAAATGAGAAAATGGCTAGGGAAAGGGTTGAAGACAAGAAGAAGGAGGACAAGCCTGTAACACCACATCCACCTTTTCCTAACCGGCTAGCAAAGCAGAAGCTTGATGCTCAGTTCCAAAAATTCTTGGAAATTTTCAAGAAGCTTCACATCAACATTCCATTTGCTGAGGCATTAGAACAAATGCCGAGTTATGTGAAGTTCATGAAGGACATATTGTCCAAGAAGAGGAAATTGGGGGATTATGAGACTGTAGCTCTCACAGAGGAGTGTAGTGCAATCTTGTAGAACAAACTACCTCCCAAATTGAAAGACCCCGGGAGCTTCACCATTCCATGCACAATCGGGAGCCAATTCTTTGGAAAAGCCTTGTGTGATCTAGGGGCAAGCATAAACTTGATGCCCTTATCCATCTTTCAAAGGCTAGGTTTGGGGGAGGCGAAGCTGACTTCAGTTATCTTGTAGCTGGCTAACCGTTCTCTCACATACCCTAAAGGGGTCATAGAAGATGTATTGGTCAAGGTGGACAAGTTCATCTTTCCAGCGGATTTCATCATTCTAGACATAGAAGAGGACCGCAATGTGCCTTTGATTCTTGGGAGACCCTTCCTGGCCACGGGTAAGACTATGATCGATGTCCAAAAAGGTGAGCTTACAATGCAGGTCAATGAGGATAAGGTAACTTTTAACATTTACAAATCCATGAAATTTCCCAATGACCATGAAGAATGTTCTTACTTGGGTATGATTGATCAAGTAGTTAATACTGCATTCCATACTAATTTCACTAATGATCCCCTTGCTTTATCATTAACATCCATATATGAGCATGTAGATAGGGATGATGTGATGGAATGTATTAAACTACTTGACGTATCTGCTAAGTTTTACAGGAGACCAGGTTTTGAACCATTGAATATACCATCTAATAAGCTCAGTCTCCGACCCTCTGTCATAGTTCCACCCAAGCTGGAACTCAAGCCATTGCCTGATCATTTGAGGTATTCATACCTAGGGGAGGAGTCCACATTGCCAGTTATCATCTCCTCATCCTTATCAGAAGAGCAAGAATCCAAGTTGCTTAGAGTGCTCAGAGAATACAAATAGGCCTTGGGGTGGTCCATTGCAGATATCAGGAGTATTAGCCCAACCATCTACATGCACAAAATATTGTTGGAAGCTAACCATAAGCCAACCATTGAACATCAGAGGCGCCTAAATCCCATCATGAAGGAGGTTGTCAAAAAGGAGATTATCAAGTGGCTGGATGCGGGTATCATATACCCTATTTCTGATAGCAAATGGGTGAGCCCAGTTCAGTGTGTGCCCAAGAAAGGTGGAATGACAGTTGTAGCAAATGAGAATAATGATTTGATTCCCACCAGGACTGTCACTGGATGGCGCATATACATGGATTACAGGAAGCTTAACACTGCACCCAGAAAGGATCATTTCCCATTACCATTTATTGATTAGATGCTGGATAGGTTGGCAGGTCATAAGTTTTACTGTTTCTTGGATGGGTACTCAGGCTACAATCAGATTGCCATTGCCCCGGATGATTAAGAGAAAACAACATTCACCTGCCCTTATGGTACTTATACTTTCAGAAGAATGCCCTTTGGGTTGTGCAATGCTCCTACTACTTTTCAGAGATGTATGATGGCCATTTTCACTGATATGGTAGAGAACTGCTTGGAGATATTCATGGATGATTTCTCTGTTTTTGGTGATTCCTTTGATGGTTGTCTTCAGAACTTGGCCCTGGTGTTGCAAAGGTGCGAGGAAACCAATTTGGTTCTTAATTGGGAGAAGTGCCATTTTATGGTCCAAGAGGGAATAGTACTTGGTCATAGAGTGTCATCTAAAGGAATGGAAGTGGACAGAGCTAAAATTGAAGTGATTGAGAAACTTCCTCCACCAATTTCAATGAAGGGAGTTCGGAGCTTCCTTGGTCATGTTGGATTCTATCGGCGGTTCATCAAAGACTTCTCTAAGCTTGCTAAACCGTTGTGTAACTTGCTGGAAAAAGATGTGGTTTTCAAGTTTGATGAAGCTTGTATGGAAGCCTTTGTGGAATTGAAGAAGAGGCTTATCTCTGCGCCAATTATCACTACTCCAGATTGGACCTTACCATTTGAGCTCATGTGTGAAGCTAGTGACTATGCAATTGGAGCAGTGTTGGGCCAAAGGAAGAATAAAATCCTTCATTCCATCTATTATGCAAGCCGGACACTCAATGATGCTCAGTTGAACTACACCACCACTGAGAAGGAGCTCCTTGCTGTAGTGTTTGCTTTTGACAAGTTCAGAGCATATTTGGTTGGCACCAAAGTCATTGTCTTCACAGATCACTCTGCCATCAAGTATCTAATAAGCAAAAAAGATGCCAAGCCAAGGTTGATTCGCTGGATACTATTATTACAAGAGTTTGATCTTGAGATCAAAGACCGAAAGGGTGTTAAAAATTAGGTGGCTGATCATCTTTCTAGGTTAGAGAATGAGAAGTATCAGCAAGACCCAGCCTTGATTGGTGAGACGTTTCCAAATGAACAGTTGTTTGCTGTGTTTCCTAGTTCAGATCCATGGTATGCTGATTTTGCTAACTACATAGTGAGTGGATTGGTGCCATCTGAATTGTCTTATCATCAGAAAAAGAAGTTCCTTTATAATGTCAGATATTTTATTTGGGATGAGCCATTTCTCTTTAAGCAATGTGCTGATCAAGTGCTTAGAAGATGCATTCCTATAGAGGAGACTAGTGCAATACTTGAGCAATGTCATGCTTCACCATATGGAGGTCACTATGGAGGTGAAAGGACAGCGGCTAAGGTGTTGCAATTAGGCTTCTATTGGCCTTCTCTGTTTCAAGATTCTTACTCCTTTGCAGCCAACTATGACCGTTGTCAACGGACTGGAAATATCTCAAGGAAGAATGAGATGCCCTTGAACTCCATTTTGGAAGTGGAACTCTTTGATGTGTGGGGCATAGACTTTATGGGGCCCTTTGTATCATCTTTTGGCAACCGTTATATTCTTGTAGCGGTGGATTATGTGTTGAAGTGGGTGGAAGCATGTGCTTTACCCACTAGTAACTCCAAGGTGGTCTTGGTTTTTCTGAAAGAGAACATTTTCTCAAGGTTTGGCACCCCTCGTGCTATTATTAGTGATGGAGGATCTCATTTCTGCGGCAAGTACTTTGCTGCATTGCTTGCCAAATACGGGGTGACACATAGGGTAGCCACAGCCTACCATCCACAATCAAGTGGCCAAGCAGAGGTTTCTAATTGAGAATTGAAGCGGATTCTAGAGAAAACTGTGAGTCCTTCTAGGAAGGATTGGTCAAAAAAGCTGGATGACGCTCTTTGGGCATATCGCACTATGTACAAAACTCCTCTTGGCATGTCCCCCTATCAACTAGTTTTTGGCAAGGCATGTCACCTTCCTGTTGAGCTTAAGCATCATGCTTACTGGGCCATCAAGAGATTGAATTGGGATTCTGAAGCCTGTGGAGAGAAACAATTGTTGCAACTCAATGCACTTGAGGAATTTCGTCTCCAAGTATATGAAAATGCCAAGTTATACAAGGACAAGGTGAAGAAGTGGCATGACAATCGTATTATCCCAAGGAACTTTGCACCAGGGCAGAAGGTCCTCCTGTTCAACTCAAGGCTTAAACTATTTCCTGGCAAGCTCAAATCTAGATGGTCAGGTCCATTTTTGGTTGTGGAAGTTTTTCCTCATGGTGCCGTAACCTTGGAAGACCCAGTTTCAAAGTCAACCTTCAAGGTCAATGGTCAGCGGCTCAAACCTTACTTAGGTGGTGAGGTGAAGAGGCACAAAACCTCACTTACCCTCGCTCCTCCATCCTGAGTGTCTGCAAAGTCCAGCCAAGACTATAAATAAAGCGCTTGTTGGGAGGCAACCCAAGTTCTTAACCCTATCTCTTCGCTTAGGACAATTTTATGCATGATTTTTTCTTTTATTTTGTAATTTTGGTTGGTTTTGTTTTATTGTTTGTGTTTGTTTTTCAATTTGATGCTTTGATTGTTCTTGTCATTTCTATGTTGTTTCTTAGATGTTTGAGAATAAGGAGGGTGTGTTTGATGCATGGATGTGGGGTATTCTGGTGATGTTGTTCAGATTTGAGATCCAGAGTCCCACGCTTAGGCATGATTTTTACAAGCCTAAGCGTGGTGGTCTCAGCTGCAATAAGGGGAATTTCTAGAGAGTTACACGCCTAGGCGTGTGTTAGTCACGCCTAGGCGTGTTCCTCTCTACGTTCTCAGTAATTTTGACCTGCAAGCATCACGCCTAGGTGTAAGTTTTACATGCCTAGGTGTAATGTTTCTGTTCATAAAAAAAACAAAAAAAAAATATCCACGCCTAGGCATGGTAAAATCACGCCTAGGCGTGATGTGTCTGCTGCTGCACAAAATGCAGCAGCCCTTTCTTTTGTTCATTTCCCTTCTTATGCCCTAATTCCCCTTTTCTAATTTCTTCCCACCCTCCACCAAAACCCCACCACCGTAACCCCTCCAATCTTCTCATTCTTCTTTCCCCTCTCCATCGTACCTCCTTCCCCACATTTCCCCTTCTTATCTTTTCCATATCTTTGCACCATCACGTCTTCTCCACCGTAACCCCACACCACCAACCGTACCACCCACCTTCGTCCTCCCATTTTTCTTCTTCTCCAACATTCATCTCCCTCACCATCTTTCTCTTCCCCACCTTCTCTATGGCCAACCTCTGTAACCCAATCCACTCAAGGGTCTCTTCGTGTTTCTTTTGGTACGTTGTGCGTTTGGTGCTTGTTTCTTTTCTCTGGTGCCTGCTCTTCTTGTGCTCCATCCAAGGTTATTATTTTCTCTTCCCATCTTTCTTTCATTCCAAATTGTGAAACCCTTGCCATGATGTGTTCTGTTCAATTATTGATTAAATGGTTAACATGTGATTAAATTGAACTGTGCGGTAGCCTATGAGATTCTAATATGATATTAGGAATTTTGGGTTTGTGTGCACATTGTTCTGAATCTTGGTAAGTTTTATGCCTTCATAGTTGCTGCTGAGTTACTTAGAACTGATTGCTTGATTTTGCTCGGTAAATCTGCCCTAAATTGGTCTTCATGTGTTGGTCTTCATGTTGAGTTATTTGTTTGTTGTTGAGTTATGTTGGTCTTCATGTGGGAGGTTAGTTCTGGTCAGTGTCCCTGCTCTGTTCAGAATTGTTAATTGTATATATGTTCAAATGCACTATAATTTCTGCAGTAGGGTTGTGATTTGTTTAGTTTTGAACTGGTTGAGCTGGGAAATTGGTTTTCAGTTAGAATCATTTGGGCTGTGTTATTTGGTCTGGTTGGGCAATGCAATAGTTGAATTGTGCTTGGGTTTAGCTGTGAGTTGAATAGGTTGTGACTTAACCATGAGTAAGTTTAGGGGTGGCCTAGGTTTGGATATTTTGCTAAGAGTGAACTTCATTGTCAATAGTACTTAATTGTCCTTTTGCTTGAGTTGACCCTTGTTAGTATTTGGTTGGCAAGACTGAGTTGACAATATGTTCTAAACTGTGGGCCTGTGCAATTGCATGATTATTTTGAGCTAATTGGGCTATGATAGGTCAATGCTTGTTTCAAAGTTAGACCCTGTTGCATGCTAGGATTTGATGCATGTAAGTTGTGCATGTTGCTTGGGCTAGGACTTGATTAACCTTGTGGCTTGATTGGTTAGTGACTAGAATTGACTTGGTTGGCTATGCTGTGGATTGTTGAATTATTGGTTAACATAATGCATATTTGGGTTGTACATACTGCATGACTTTGATCTGATTACATTTTGGTTGGTTATTGAATAGGGTTGCTTGATTGCATTGCATGCTGTCTTACTGGAAGTGGCTGATTTCATTGAAATTATCCTCATTCTTTGTTCAAATGGTAATAACCAGCACCATTTTATTTTTCAGGTTGTTCCTAAACATGTCAAAGAGACAGCGTAAAACTGTTGAGGCTGACCCAAGTAACACACAGGATGCTGAGGACATTCCCATCTATGACCCACAGATTTTCGTATCTTAAGAGGCATATGATTACTTCTGGCAGCATTTAAGGAAGATTAACATCATCACTGAGCAGGGATTCCATGACCTTAATGTGGTACGATATCCCGCCATTACTAGTGCCACTGAGGAGCTCCACTGGAAACATTTTGCGGAGCATCTTGTGGAAGAACTAGCAGCTGCAATAGTCAAGGAATTCTATGCCAACGCATTTGCTAAAAAGCGTTCTGAGACCACTGCTAAAGTCAGAGGGAGGACTGTTAACTACTCTGTTGAGCGCATCAGCCAGGTTTTGCACCTTGGCCCTCCTCCACTAGTGTGTGCGTACCACACACTACAGCTACCGGAAGAGGATGGTGGTACACCTTTTGAAACAGTACTGGCAGCCATCTGTGATTCTACCCTTCCTGTTCAAGTGCAATGCAACACAGATCATTCGACTCGTTTCATTAAACAGGAAAGTCTGCGCAAAGAGCTACGCTCGTGGAACCACTTCATTTGCTTCTCATTGCTGCCTACAGAGCATAGATCAGAGATTTATCTTGAGCGCGCATACATGCTGTATGCCATCCATACTCTTCAGCGGGTAGACACTGCGCAGATTCTTTATGATCACCTCAGGCTTTGCATCACAGCGAAGCTGAAATCGTTGTTCTTTCCTTCTCTTATTTGTGCGTTGTGTCGGAAATCGAAGGTGGCTTGGAAGGACACTGAAGTCCGTGTGAAGCTGAAGACTCCTATGACAGAACGAGCAGTGCAGACCATTATGACTGCTCAGGAGAAGCACTGGCGAGCCCCGGTCTAGCCCCCAGTTCCAGATCCCGAGCCTATCCCTGCACCTGCTCCACAGCCTGCTCTAGTCTTTGATGCCGCCTGGGCAAACTCCATTGAGCAGCGCATGGATCAGCACCAGGCAATGCTAGCTACACAGCAGCAGATGCTAGCTGCGATTTACCAGGGCATTCACTGGATGGCATTGGGTCAGGGATGCCCAATGGATGCTTTCCCTGCATTCCCACCATTTGCAGCTCCACCAGTTACAGCTTCACCCTCTCCTCCAGCTCCTCCACCTGTGGATGATACAGAGATGGGAGCGGATGGAGATGACCTGTTGGATGAGGATGACTTGATTTGAGGCACCAGCCTATTATTTTTATGATATTTTTGTTTATTTTTCTGTCTTTACTTTTTGTTCGCTGTACATACTTTATTGGAGACTTGATTTCTTTTGGATATAGTGGGACACTGCATGACTTAGGTTTGGGGGGGATTGGATTTATGGATTGATGATCTTCTTTGTGACTGCTTGTTGATTCATTGTTTGGATATATATATATATATATATATATATATATATATATATATATATATATATATATTGATTCCCTTCTCTTTTCTTTCTTTGCTATTGCTAAAATTTCGGATCTGAGTGAGCATGATTTTGCCTTGAGGGTTGCGTGAATTAGGAATTGAATTGATGAGTGTATGTTGAGGCAGGTTGAGCTTGTGTATGCTTGATTTCTAATTAGAATATCTGATGATTGTGTGGATCAAATATACACCTCACTGCTTGGGAACTCATTTGTAAAAATTCAAGATTTTGTGCTTACACTTATTGCCATAATTACATATGAGAGAAGTTCCCTATTGCATGTGTGGTGGATTCTGGAATATGCATGAAATGCATGATTGGAGAAATTTATGATTGGCATGTGTATAGTCAATTTTGCATCTTAGAAGCTTGTCTAATTCCCTTTTGAGGTGAAATCTTAGGCATTGCATTTTCAATGAAATGACTAGGGCACTTGTTTGGACAGATTGAGCTTTTCAAGCCAACCTTGAATGAAAGATATCCCTAGTTCCCATTTTGAAGCCTAGTATGCGTGTGTGTGGCCTGATTTTTCCTTTTTTTTAACCCTAATCTCTCCACCCTCTTAAACCATGTTTGTGAAAGAAAAATCTCTTCTCCTCAATACAGGTCCCTTGTTGAGCACATGATTAGGCAATTCTATTGTTTTGAGCCATAGTGTTTGCATGATGCTAAGAATTCATGAATTTGTGATTACTAACTTTCATTCAAAAATGGTGTCCATTAAAAAAAAGAAGAGAAAAAGAAGAAAGAAGAAAGAAGAAAGAAAGGAAGTAAATAAGTGGGCTGTTGTGTAAATTGAAGCCCTTTTGATTTTGTGATGAGAAAATGATGAGAAAATAGAATAAAGAAGGTTGATTCTTCAAGTTGGTTTGGGTTTGTGCATCTACATGCTTGGCTTGATTCAATGGAAGTGGTTGATTATGTGTTTGATATTTGAATTCAAATCCTTTCCCTTCCTTCTTAGCCTTACATTACAAGCTTAAAAGACCCTCATGATCTTTGATTCTGTCTTGCCTATATTAGTGGAGAAAGAAATGAAGGATATTCTTTTGAGAGTGCATGTGCATTTTATAAATTCATCCATCTTGCTCTTCATGAATAGGAGAGGGTCTTAAATACATGAGCTTGGGAAATCTTTCATGCACAAAAATGGTATTCAAGGGTGATCATGATAGTTGGGAATTTCTTGCCTGTGTGGACCTTGTTGTGAGGTTGGAATGTGATTTCTGAGGGTATGAATGATAATTGGGAGTTGGATAGGCCTTAGTTCAATTTGCCTTATGTTTCCTAAACTTTGGATTGGATTGTATTCCCTCTTCTTTTGCTTGGATTAGTTTGCTCGAGGACTAGCAAAATTGTAGGTTTGCGGGTGTGATAACTTCAGAAAATGAAGTTAATTCACTTGAATTTGATTGTATTTGAGCATGTTATCCCTAAGTTTTCAAGGTCCTAAGTTTAATATTTGCATAACTTTGGTGAATTAAGTTTGTAGACTCAAATGATTTATAATTGAATCTTTGAAGATCTTGTTTATCTAAGTTGGATGGATTGTGGTTTGATGGACTTTGCCATTATTTTGATATAGGTATTCAAGATGATAAAGGCCTTGGAAGGGACGAGGAAAGTGAAGAGAGGCTCAATTTGTGAAGAAAACATCAAGGGGAGGTTCTGCCAACCCACGCCTAGGCGTGGCCCTTGCAGTTTCTCAGGGATTCCAGGCAGAGACATCCACGCCTAGGCGTGGAAAAGTCAGTTTTTCAAGGTGTTCAGACAGAGACCTCCATGCCTAGGCATGGTAAAGTCAAGCCTAGGCGTGGCAAGCAGAGGAAAGACACGTGATTCATAACCATGCCTAGGCTTGGGAAAGCCACACCTAAGCATGGGAAAAATCCTGGCACGCGAATTTGACCCTTATATTCTGATTTTTGGGAGAAGTAAGGGGGATCTTTAGTTTTGGAACACAAGCACGAATTCTAGAGAGCAAGTGAGAGGAGGAGGAACCCATTTGGATTGAAGGTGACTCAAGGGAGAATCAAGATCAAGGAAGAAGATCAAGCTTGGAATCTCTCCATTTTTTGTTCATTCTTTCTCCTTTCTCTCTTGATTTGTAACTTGATGAATCATTTGATTACATTTGTTTTCTTCTCCTTGATAATGTGTAACTAAACTCTAATATAGGGGCTCTCTAGGATCTTGCTATAGATTTGATTAATTTGTAATTAGTTGAGTATCCTTTCAATGAAATTAATTTTGTTCATCCATATCTATGCTTAGTGCTTGTTATTGATTGGCCATCAATTGCATGATTTTTAATATTCCAATTGAACTAGAAATAGGGTGCTGTGAATATGGATATGATACGGTTGATGTATGTTTAACTAAGGGGATGGACACATACCCTTTAGTCATGCATAGCAAGTGTTTGATAATTGGTCTCAATAAGTGATTCTTATGTTAACTCGCATAGACACATAGTGGATTAGCTAGGTTTTACATGGGTAATTGACCTAAACATAGGCTCTTATTTATTGATGGTTATTAGCTAACAAATATCATTTCATTGTTAGGTGCTTGTTAATTGCAATTAATCATTGAAGTAGCAAGTGAATAGGAACCCCTAGGCTTTAATCATTCTCATCTTCTCTTGTGATTTTGGTGTTTGGTGCTCTCTTATTTTGATTTCTTTTACGTTGTTATTTTAATTGCAACCCACTCTCCTTCGATTGCTTGGATAAAAATTTGTGAATTTTGGTTAAGTTTAACATTCTTCTAATTAATCAATCTTCTGGGACACGATACACTAACTCTCCTTTATATTACTTGTCGACCCGTGCACTTGCGGATTTACGGACCAACAATCACCTTTATTTTTGCCTTGTCAACATCCATTCCTTTAATAGAAACTTTATGGCCAAAACCTATGCCTTGTTGGACTATAAAGTGACCTTTTTCCCAATTTAGGACAAGGTTGGTCTCTACACATCTTTTTGGCATGGATGAGAGAATTAAAAAACAACTCTCATATATGTCTCTGAACACTAAAAAGTCATCCATAAAAATTTCAAGGCCATGCTCAATCATGTTAGCAAAAATGGCCATTATACAACGTTGAAAGGTTACTGGAGCATTGAATAACCCAAAGGGCATCCTCTAGAAAACAAATGTACCATAGAGACAAGTAAATGTCATCTTTGCTTGATCTTCAGGTGCTATGGAAATTTGGTTATATCCAAAATAACCATCAAGGAAGCAATAATAAGCTTTTCCAACTAATCTATCTAGCATTTAGTCTATAAAAGGGAGCAGGAAATGATCTTTTTGGGTAGGCTTATTCAATTTGCGGTAATCCATGCACACCTTCCAGCCAGTAACCTTTCGAGAAAGGATGAGCTCATTGTCTTCATTAGTGACTATTGTCATGCCACCCTTCTTCGGAACACATTGAATTGGTGAAACCCAAGGGCTATCGGAAATAGGATAGATAATGCCTGCATCAAGCCATTTAATTATCTCTTTCTTTACTACTTCCTTCATTATTGGGTTAAGCCACGTTTGGTGCTCCACAACCCCATTCTAACTATTCTCCAACAAAATCTTGTGCATACAGATGGAAGGGCTAATGCCATGAATATTAGCAATAGTCCACCTAATGACATGTTTGTACTTCTGGAGCACATAGAGAAGTTTCTCTTCTTAATCATCCGAGGGGCATGAGATTAATGCTTGCCCCTATGTAACATAAAGCTTGTCCGAAAAATTGATCTCCTATTGCACACGGGATCATGAAGCTTCCCAGATCTTTCAATTTTGGATGAAGCTTTTGTTGCAGAATCGCACTGCATTCCTCTAACAATGCTACGGTTTCATACTCACCCAATTTATATTTTTTTGAAAGAATGTCCTTTATGAACTTGACGTAACTAGGCATTTGCTCTAATGCTTCAGCAAATGGAATATTGATGTGAAGCTTCTTAAAAACTTCCAAAAACTTCTTAAATAGTGCATCCATCTTGTGCTTGATTTATCTATTAGGAAATGGTAGACGATGTATATATAACCTATCCTTTAACTTTTTGTCTGCCACCTTCTTATGGACAACTTCTTCATTCTTCTCACCCTCCTCACTCACTACTTCTTGGTCCTTACTCACTTCTACCTCTTATTCAAGTAGCTTTGTCTTTGGATTCCATTCAATATCCTTCCTACTCCTCAGTGAGATGGCTTTACAGTGCTCATTGGAGGCACCCTTCGGATTATTAACTATATCACTTGGGAAGGTGCCTAGGGAACTATCTCTTATGGCATTAGCCAACTACCATACATGTGTTTCGAACGCTCTCATTGAAGCCATTTGGCTTCGAATCATAGAATCGTTCTTTGCAAGATGAGCATCAGTCTTTGTCATGAAAGAATCAGTCTTAACCATCAACTGCATGTACATGTCTTCAAGAGATGGTTTCTTATCTTGCACTAGTTGTCTTGATTGGGAGGGGAATCTAGGAGGATTGTAAGGTCGCTCATTTCCAGATGCTAAGGAGGAAGCTCCTTGGTTGTCCCTCCAAGAGAAGTTAGGATGGTTCCTCCATCTATGGTTATATTAGTTTGAGTATGGGTTATTTTGCTGGGGTCGATAGTTGCCAACATATTGCGCACTTTCTGACATAGAAGGGCACCTATCACTCGCATGGTTGTCGCCACACTGTCACACAACACAAATGGGCTTTGGTGCCTTTGGCTCATATTGTCCAACTTGCTTGCTATTGCTGCCACTTGAGTTGACAGCGATGTTATTGCATCACCTCATGCACTCTAGCCACGTTTTATGGAATGTTTCTTGTAGAGGGCCATTGGTAGTTGTTGGCTGCCAATTCCTCCAATAGTTGAAAGGCATCATCAAAAGATTTGCTTAACAAAGAGCCTCTAACAACTGCATCCACTATTGGACAATGTTGTGGCAACAAGCCTTTATAAAATGAATAGACTTGATACCATGACAGAATGGCATGGTGTGGACACCTCCTGAGCAGATCCTTGTACCTCTCCCAGGCTTTGTACAAGGATTCTGATTCAATTTGGGTGAATGATATGATATCATTCACCATCTCAGCAGTCTTGGCCGAAGGAAAGTATTTGTTAAAAAATTTGTTACATACCTCAAACCAAGTTGTTATAGATCCCATATGCAGAGATTACAACCAGCTCTTGACTCTGTCTCAGAGAGAGAAAAGGAAGAGCCTCAGGCGAATGATATCCTCGGAAACACTATTGTTCCTAAATGTGTCACATATCTCTAGGAAATTTGAGAGATGAGCGTTGGGATCTTCGTTGGACAAACTTCCAAACTGTATAGAGGTTTGTATGATTTGGATTATAGCTAACTTCATCTCAAAATTGTTTGCTCAGATGGCAAGCCGTCTAATGCTAGATTGCAGATTGTCCATTGGAGGGGTCGCAAACTCCCTCAAGGGCTGCGCATGGTTATGCTCATCCACCATGTCACAAGTACCTGAAACAATTAAAGAATTGAAACTTAAACTAATATGCATAAAAAAAAACTTGAACTAGAACTAATTAAGCTCGTTATTAATATTAGCTCTACCGAAATTAAACTTATTACCCGGCAACGGCGCCAAAAACTTATTTGCTCTTTTGTTTACCACAAGTGCATAGGTCACACAAGTAATAAAATGATAAAAATAGGATCATTCCCACGAGGATAAAGGCCAATTCAATGCTAACTATTAACCAATAGCTTAAGAATTTCTATCCAAAAACATTCAGATTAAGAGAAGTGTGTTTAAACTAATTAAAAGATTTAAATGCTATAAAATGGGAATTAACGTTAATGATTAGAGAACAAGGAATCCTTCTTCACATCCTACTTCAATTGATAATATACAATCCTTATAAGCAACATAAATGACATGATTAGGTTTGCTTGAGAATCTAAATTAGTTAAAAGCTTATGTCTAGGTCAATCAATCATGTTTCAATTACCTAATTCACTATGTTGTCGTGAGAACTAGCGTAAAATCCATTCATTAAGATATATTCTCAACAATTACTATGCATGGCCAAGATGTATATTTCTATCCCATTAGCGAATCAACTCACCCTACCATTAGAATGAAATTAATCATGCATCAACCATATATATGATCTCTAATCTAAATTCCTATGTCTAGGTTTATTAGATTTCAACAAATCACTTAAAAACTGATCAAACAATCAAGAGCATTAAGATTTGTATGATTGAATAAAACCAAATCATGTATATAAACTCCAAGGATTACAAAATCATTCAATAACCATTGGAGGATCCAAAGAAATCCTTACAAATAACTTAGCTAGCCATAAAGCACGAAAATATATCACAATATATCATGTTCATAAGAATAGAAAAGAGGAAGTAAAAGGAATGGAATAGAGAAGCTCAATGATGATGATCCTTGATGCTTGAATCTTTCTCCAAGATGAAGACAACCTCCAAACTTGGCTACTTCTGCTTCATTTCAACTCAAAATGAAAACCTAGTTGATGTTCTCTAAAAATGCAAAGAGCTCTCTTCTAAAATTTGATAAAATAGTATTTATAGGTCCAGAAAAAATTGAGTTACACCATGGCATTCACAAGCCTACGCCGCGGCATTCATTACATTACTTTGGGCATGCAAACTTCGTGTCTCTCTGTCTAAAGCAGGGGATGCACCACGTTGCAGCATTGACATAACTGCGCTGCGGCGTGACAAGCTGATCCTTGCACTTGGGTTTCTCTTAGGCTTCCTCTTCCAATGTTAGTCCAAATCTTTCAAGTTTCTACTTGATTGGAGCCTTTCCTGTAATAGAGAAATCACCAATTTAATAATAATTGCAAATGTACTCGATTTCTTAAAGATTTGGAAATATTTCCTCAAAATCATAATGGAAGACATTAAGACTGAATTATATGAATATGAGGCTAAAGTCTTCCATTCATGCATAAAAATAAGGACTAAGCAATCAATATAGCATAGATATAAGGCACAAATAACTACAATTTGTGGAGTTATCATACTACGTGGTATGATTGGACTAACTCATCTCACAATGGTGAGATTACCATTTACCACCCTTAATACCAATAACCCTAGCACTAAGAGCCTTTGTGCTCAAGGCAACTGATTGTGCACATCATATAAGGTTATAATACGTGGAAATAACAAATAGCAAGTTTGAAAACAAAATGTACAAAGTCATTTTAAAATCATTCATTTACTCTCCACATAAAGTAT
Organism: Ormosia emarginata; assembly: GCA_029884605.1. Classification (NCBI taxonomy): domain Eukaryota; kingdom Viridiplantae; phylum Streptophyta; class Magnoliopsida; order Fabales; family Fabaceae; genus Ormosia; species Ormosia emarginata. Next base: position 18,656,086 of record JAQQTP010000079.1, read on the forward strand.
CTCAAGGTTCATATATTTAAAACTATACCTTGAGTAATTATACCTTGAGTAACCATGGGGTTACCTATCTTCACCGTGGATAATAAGGAAGCAAGTCTTAATAATAAATAATTCCAATTACACAAATTAATCACAACAAATCATACCTGATAGTTTAAGACTTATCTTGGAATTAAATATGGTTTTCATTGAGTTAGGAGTTATATTTTTCTCAAAACAAGGCTGGATAACTGATTAGCAATAAAGCCTAATTAGTTAACACTTAGGAAAAAGCTACATTTTCTAACTCATAACTTATTACCATCATGGGTTGACTAGTTATGCCCCTTTTTGTTACATTCTGTAAGTTTAAATAACTAATTAACCCATAAGCTAACCTGTTATTGTTGTTTAACAGTGGCTCTAATTAAGTTCATAACCGATTACTATGTAAGGTTAATCTCTTATGACCAGCTTTTATGAGTTCTGAACATTCAAATAACCTGTTATCACATTGACTAACTGATTACCACAAAGACAAGGTTCTCCAGAACATCAAATAACTGGTTATCAAGCAATGATAACTGATTATTTATTGCTTCCAAACCAGAAATATTGAACGTATGACTACCAAATTCCATGGCTCTCATATTTCTCATTGATAACCGGTTAGATATTGTTGTCAAACTAAAAAATCATACATATGATAGCCAACTTCCATGACTCTCATATTTCTTATGAACTTGTTCTTAAAAATAAACTATCAAAACTTATTTACAAAGACTTCTCAAACAACTTCAAACTTATCAACCACACACATATATCATGTACATAGTTCCTAAGTTTCAAAATTCACAAAATGAATTCATTTTAAAACATGAACACCTGATGGTAATAATAAAAAAGAAATAAAAGATTGAGACTAATAGAAAACCATGCAAGTCCCCCTACCTCACTTGTGAAGTTAAGCTTCAAGTTTGGTCTTGCCTTTCTCTTCTTCACTTTCCCTTTGGTTCTTTCTTTCTTTTCCCCTACTGTCTTCCTTTGTTTCTATTTTTTGTTGTGGTGCTAATCAGTGGTGTGAGAAAGAGTGAAGAAACAAAGAGAAAGTCAAAATTTTATAAAATAAAAATGTTTGAAAACTTAAGCCACTTAAATTTTGTGCTAGAACCTTATATCTCTTAGGAATACTTTGATCTTGTTAAATCAAGTTTCCTAACTTCTAAAGATATTAAAATAAATCCTAGGATTCACTTACATCCTAGTTTCACCATTTCTATAATTTTTCATATTTGCAACAAGTGAATCCAGAATTAAAATACACAACTAATGTACTTAAAAATACCAAACCAACTCAGTTTATCTTAAAACTTTAACTACACCTTGTTTCATATATTTGTGACCTAGAAATAAATTTTTCATATTTATTGCTCTTATCTAAGCAATTTATGTCATTTTCCTGAGTTAAAATAGTCATTTTGCACATTCTATGTTACAACAAAGTTCCTAAACAAACTCCGAAATGTTGGGAATTGTGGATACATCACATAAAGGAAAAAGAATTCCCACCAAGGATCCATGTGAAAAAAGCCATAATCTGAGTTTTTAAAATTGTTTACCACTTGAAGCGAGATCAAAACAAGTGGCGTGAATTGTAACACGCTTGTGGAGATGTCACATTTATGATGCAATAAAATAAAATAAATAAATATTACCTAAGTTGCAAAACATTTGTTGCACAAATAATATGGGTTGTAAAATTTTTTTTCCTTTTATACAGAATATTACTAAATAAAATAACATGGAACATAAAATAAAACAAACTGTCATCATACATAATATACATAGGATTTTGTTTTGAGTAGTACAAATAATATACAACTACAAAATATTTAAACACAGTTATAGAGAGTTAATATACAATACTACATCAAAAAGTGCCCAAGTGCACATCATAGATCCCTAACCCTCTGAAGGATCACTCTCAGATGAAACTTCAGGTGATAGGTATCCAGGATGTCTCGAAGCTCTATGGACACGAGTTCGTGCTGTCTACACACTGCTAATCTCACTAGGCGCATGGAACATCCCTCCCCAATAACGCCTAAGAGTCAGTAGCAACTCCAAATGCAAATACAGAGTAGTAGTGAAAATGGGCTCCCCGTCAAACTCTCTACATAGGGTCACAGTCAGACGCCCTACATAAACAACCGAATCTCTGTCCTCCCGCAATCGCCAAGCTTCCGAGCCTCCATGAAACTCAAGTCTCACATAACCAAAGAATCCCGGTAGTGTCATACTTGTCAAATCAGTCCAATGGATATGGATGATCAGAAGGTTTGCAGTCGTCGAACTGATCCCCCGTCTGCTCCTCCTCCTTCTCCTCAGGATACACACACTCAAGAGGCTGATCCTCTTCCTCAAACTCTTTACAACATAATTTAATAATATAGAAGATAGTACATATAGAGAGGTGAGATAATCATACATCAATACCAGTATGGCAAATAAGAAAACGCCAAATACAACAGATATCACAGTTTATACAATAAAGCATACTATAGCATCATAAATAATAATACAACAATAATCATATAATATCACAAATAATAATGATTTGATGCATGACATAAATGCAAATGAAATGCGACTCGTTCCTACTCCATGGAGCTAGACACAGATATTAGATAGAATGACCCATAAAGAACTATAAGTACCTTAGGCTGCCCAACCAAACTATTGCACTGTCTTATGTTGTGTCTATATCCCATTGTCCAATCATCGTGTAGTAGCACACAGTCCAAACATCGTGTAACTACAGGCATTGTACTAAAATAGTCTTTACAAGATCTTGATTAAGTATAGTGCGTGTTGAGATCACTAGTGTGTTGCTAGTTACCACGGCCCAGAGGAGCGACCAACTGTCCACATGTGGAATAATCCGCACACTAATGCCTCCAAGTCCATACAAAGAAATGAACCACACTACGCTTATCACACCGACAACACGGTGTTATTCGCCTCGTCAATCAAATCACCAATAATCAACCATATTGGCACAACTCAATGCATGAATAAAAATTATAATTACTAAATTACCCTTAGTCTCAAAAATATTCTCATATTTACGCAAATGCCCTCAATGGTAATAATCTCAAATACAGTACGTTCCCACTTGACGTACCATATTTCCACATGTCCAAAATACAGTATGTTCCCACTTGACGCACTATATTTTCACATGTTCGGGTCCACCACTTTGGCCTGACAGTAAAACTCGCTGTTCCAATTAATCGCATCAAAATTTTATCGCGTTTTCACAATTTCATCGTTTTTACAAATGTTTTTAAATCGCGTAAATATATTTTGCTGTTTTTAAAATTGCATAATATTTTTAAATCATTTTCTCAATCGCGTAAGATTTTTAAATCATTTTCTTGATCAAAGAGCTTTAAAATCTCTGTTTTAAAACTACGTAAGCTATTTTCACTACTTTAAAACTACGTAGAATAATTTTTCTTATGTTATAAATATATTACAAAATGTTTTCTTTTATTTGACTGTTATTTGACTGTTTTTAATAAATTTTGTGACATTTTGTCTATAAATTCTATTAAAAATGTGCTTTCTACGTCTTTCCTCTAAAATTTCTTTTATTTTATTTTATAATTATAAAATCCACTTTAGAAATTGTTACTATACTTTAAAATCTAAAAGTAAGTATTTTTCAAAGGTTTTGTTCATTATTCTACTATATCACCTTTCTAATAAAAATTGGTTTACTTCTTTAATTATTGAAAATTCATTACAAATGCATTTCTTTTTAGGTTAAATATCAATTCTACACTTTAGAAAATAACTTTTGGATTGATTACACTTTTATTAGGCATGTTGGCCGAAATTGCTAAAACATTTGCATATGATCTTTGGATCATTTTCTATCTTCTAAATCATTTTGTAATTCATTCATTAACCTAATTCCATTAAGTCCTTCCTTTAGAAAATGATTGAGAACATTTTGGTTCTCTTTTCTTGGTTGAGGCCGTGAGCCTCTTCTTATGTTCTTTGGAACACTCATGCAAACCTTACATATTATTCACATCCTAAGTAATATTCATGCATAATCACCCATACAATATATTTTAAAGCTTGTAGACATGCATACAAACAATATCATACACAAGTAAGAAAACATTTTAAAAAATCAAACACAAGTGAATCCTTATGGATTCTTCACACACATACAAGTCCATTTTCTCATCACTACACATGGTTGATGAGATTAAATCTCCCTCTTACCTTAAAGGAAGACAAAATCTCCTATTCTCCTTGCTATGGATTTCGTGATCTCCTTCAAGAACCTAAAAGAACTTAAAAAAAAATTTAAAGAGTTATAACTATAAGAGAACATCATAAACCATGGATAAATCATGGCTTAGAACCTTGAAAAAGAAGTTAGAAATGGAAAATAAAGATTTTCACCTTCTAGGAAAAATCTCCAAAGTGATTTTCCAAGCTCAAGATAATAGATTTTGGAAGAACTCTCAACTAGAGATGTTCTTAGAATAATGTTTAGGTTTAGAAAAGTAGGTTGAATAAAATTTTGGGTGGTTGGATGGTAGTTTAGGGTTCTTGGCCGAAATGCTTGGAGAAGAGCAACAACGATGGTTCTTGATTTTGGAAGAGAGAATGTGTAGTAAAGTGTTAGAGAATGAAGTGAAATTTGCTCTCCAAAGTGATGCATGGCCGTGTAACTCCATAGAGAGAAAGGTGGCCACTTTGTTTGACCCTCCAAGACTCTATCCTAGCCTTAGATGTGATCAAAGGTTGAGATCAAAACTTGATCACCAAGCTTGTCTTCCATTGGCTAATCCAAGTCTTGTCATAAACCTAGTCACTTGTTCTTGAATGTTCTTCCTTAATGATGATCACTAATTAAGCTACTAATCTCATTAAGTTTCTATGCACACTTAATCTAGTTTAATTAGGTTAATTTGTTACATTACTAATTAATTAACATTTTTATAATCTAAGCTTCAAGAGCCATTGATTAAATCAAGGGTTCATATTAGATAGTGATATGATCAAATCTAAACCATTAGATCTCTTCTCCATGAAATCTTAACCATTAGATTCATCTTAAAATAATAAAGGGTCAAGATCTTCCCTACATTTCTCCTCATCCAATGGTCACAAATGATTCCAACCATTTTTGTGAGACCAATCTCCACCGTCCATTAAATCAATGGTGGATATCCAAGCCTTCCTCACCAAGCTCATTCTTTACAACCATAGATTAGATCAACGGTTGATATTCAAAACTCAATCTTCTCATCCAATGGTACAAATCAAGTCAAGCCTTCTTTGTTGACTTAATTCTTATTGGTTTAAAATAAATCAAGCCACTAAAGTTGACTACTTTATCTAAACGTGGGTCCCGCAAAGCAATTGTGGGTCTTACAAACCAAAAGTGGGTCCCACAGACATTTTCAGGTCCACTGTCATTTTATTTATACTGACTAATAAAATAATATTATAATAATATAAAATTATTTTATTACACAGTTAAATCCTAAAAATTAAAAGATTGATACACGTATCATTCAGAATTAGGTTTAGTAAGATCCCCCAGCTCCGAATAATTAAAATAAGATTTTCCCGATCCGAAAATTATTATTTTCCTGACCCGGAGCAAATCACACAAAACACTCAAATATGAACTCGAAACAGTCAAATAAATTTTATATCACACAAAAAATCATAAAACAGCACAATCAGGACATGACAGTCATTTATCCTAAAGTTGGGGTGTTACAACTCTCCCCTACAAACAGAAATTTCATCCCCGAAATTTGTCGTACATCAAAACAACTGAGGGTATTGCTCCCTCATTTTGTCTTCTAACTCCCATGTAGCATCACCTGTTACATCATTCCATATCACCTTCACTAGCTCGATCATCTTCCCTCGAAGCTGCTTCACTTTTCTGTCTTCAATCTTAACAGGAAGTGTCTCATACGTCAAGTTGTCCTTTAGCTGCACTTTGTCAGGCTGTATAACATGCGTCAGATCGGAATATACTTCCTTAATTGAGACACATGGAATACATCATGTAGATTGGATAGAAAAGGCAGCAAAGCAATCTGGTAGGCTACAGGACCTATCCGTTGAATAATCTGATAAGGCCCAATAAACTTAGGAGTAAGCTTCTTAGATTTGATAACCCTTCCGACACCAGTCATAGGAGTTACTCGCAAAAATACACGCTCAGCCTCCTCAAATTCTAGAGGTCGCCTTTGCTTATCAGAATAGCTCTTTTGTCTGCTTTGCGTTGTCGTCATCTTTTCTTGTATCATCTTTACCTTTTCCGTAGTCTGCTGCACAAGATCTGGCCCAATAATCATACTCTCCTCATCTTGATACCAACACAAAGGTGTTTGGCATCGTCTTCCATACAACGCTTCATAAGGTGCCATACCTATACTTGCATGAAAACTATTGTTGTAGGTGAATTCTATCAAAGATAAAAATTCATCCCAACTTCCTCGTTGTTCCAGTACACAAGCACACAACAGATCTTCCAAAAACTGTATAGTCCTCTCTGTCTGACCATCAGTCTGCGGGTGATAAGCAGAACTCAATCGTAGCTTGGTCCCTATGGCTTCCTGCAAACTTCGCCATAACCTCAATATAAACCTTGGATCTCTGTCAGAAACTATGCATGTAGGTACACCATGTAGTCTAACAATCTCGTTGATGTATATCTGGGTTAGTCTTTCCAATGAATACTTAATATTGATCGGCAAGAAGTGTGCTGACTTCGTAAGCCTATCAACTATAACCCATATCGAATCATGCCCTTTCCTTGTTCTCGGCAATCCGGTAACAAATCCATCGAGATACTATCCTACTTCCACTTTGGAATAGCTAACGGTTGTAACATACCGGCTGGCCTCTGATGTTCCACCTTTGCCTTCTGACAAACCAGACAAGACGCCGCACGTTCCGCTACGTCTCTTTTCATCCTTGGCCACCAAAACAACCTTTTCAAGTCTTGGTACATCTTGGTTATCCCCGGATACATACTCAAATCACTAGTATGGGCTTCATCCATAATTGTTTTTTTAAGTTCAGGGTCATCAGGTATACAAATTCTTCCCTTGAATCTTAAGATTCCATCTGATCCTTCCTCCACTGTTGCCTTATGACCTTACTCTAAGAATTCCCTTTCGTTTTGCAAAAACACATCCTCCTCCTGTTTATCTCGAATTATATCAAGTACTTCATTCAAGATCACAACTCTACTTAGGCAAATCTTTCCAGGCTCCAATTCCACTGACATCCACGAATCTCTAAACTTGTTAATTAATTCTTCCTCTTTTATCATCATTGTAGAAACATTGATCACCTTTCTACTCAGAGCATCAGCTACCACATTAGCTTTTCCTGGATGGTATTGGAGTTGAAAATCATAATCCTTCAAGAATTCCAATCATCGTCTCTGCCTCATATTCAATTCTTTTTGATCGAACAAGTACTTTAAACTCTTGTGATCACTAAAGACATTGAACATAGCTCCATACAGAAAATGCCTCCACACCTTCAATGCAAAAACCACTTCGGTTAATTCCAAATCATGTGTTGGATAGTTCCTCTCATGAACCTTTAACTGTCTAGAAGCATAAGCCACCACATTCTGATTTTGCATCAATACGCACCCTAACCCTTGGTAAGAAGTGTCACAATACACTTCAAAGGACTTGTTAGGATCCGGTAAAATTAGCACTGGTGCAGTTGTCAGCCTTTTCTTCAATTCTTGGAAACTCGCTTCACGTTCCTCCATCCAGTCAAAAGCTTGACTTTTCCTCGTGAGCTGCGTAAGTGGTCCAGCTATCTTGGAAAAACCTTCTATAAACCTCCGATAATATCCGGCCATTCCAAGTTACTGTCTTAGGCCTTTCCCATTCAAAATAGTCTCCACTTTCAACGGATCTACCGCAATACCTTCCTTGGAAATCACATGACCTAAAAATTGAACTTCCTCCAGCCAAAATTCACACTTCGCCAATTTGGCATACAACTTCTTGTCCTTCAAAATCTGAAGAACTATACCGAGATGTTCAGCATGCTCTTCCTTAGATTGAGAATTGATCAGAATGTCATCAATAAAGACAACGACAAATCTGTCTAAATACGGATGAAAAATCCTATTCATATAGTCCATGAATATTGTAGGAGCATTCGTCACTCCGAACGAATCTGATACTCATAATGTCCATAACAAGTTCGGAAAGCTGTTTTTGGCACATCATCAACCTTGACACGAATCTGATGATAACCTAATCTCAGATCTATCTTAGAGAATACAACTGCTCCTTTCAACTGATCCATCAAATCGTCAATTCTCGGAAGTGGATATTTATTCTTTATAGTCACCTTGTTCAGCTGACGATAATCTACGCAAAGTCGAGAAGTTTCATCCTTCTTCTTGACTAAAAGCACTGGTGCTCCCCACGGTGAAACACTAGGTCACACATGTAACGCCCCTTTTTCTTCCTTGGTCATAATGGGTAAGAAGAAGGAACGTCGCACTATAGTGAAACGACACACAAATGATTACGGAAAATTTGAACTTCTTTTTTTTTTTTGCTTCACATGAATACGGTTAAAACTTCTATTTAGTGTACATATACACCTGTTTATGAACATATCGCGTGATTGAGTTAAAATTAGAAGTTTCTCTTTCCAATAAAACTACTGTCAAAAGGTCAAAGAGAAATCAACGTGGAATGAAACATACGACCATTCACAATATGGATAATTACATACTTTGTACCACAAATACAAGCCTGTTTAAATTACATTTCCAAAAGTATACAAAAGGCAAAATATGTACCTTCCCCAAGAGATACGAATATATACCCATGAATCCAATAGTACGTCAGGCTCCCTCAAAATAAACGGACAGCCATCAGTAGCCATCAATTAAAACCAACCCTAAGACTGCCTGGAACAACAAGGAACCGTAGATGGATCCTCCTCAGGGTCCTCGTCATCCGACGAGACATCCATCGGGATGACAGAACAGCGGCCAGGAGCCCGGGCAGTAGACAAAAAGGAATCTTCACGAGGGGTATAATACATTTCACCCCATATGTCCCTCACGGGCATGTAGAACTCCAGCCATACAAAAGCATGAAAATCTAGAATAGGAGCGTCATAACGTCTCCACGCTAAGGACACCATCACATCACCGTGGTATACACATCGATCAGTCTGCACGTTGATATGTCAGCAGTTCGGACCTCCAAGAAAGTTGATCCGCACGTAGCCAAAAAGTCCACGGAGTTGAAATGACATCCTCGACAACTTCGATCTCAATCGAAATAAGGCCAGAAACCTTGAAACTCAGTGGTTTCCTTGTCCTCCTCACAAGCGTCTTATCAAGAGCACACGATCCAACCAAAATACAAAATAGAGAAATTACCGAAAGAGGTGAGATTCCCAGCTTTCAGTACCAACATGGCAGCAAGAAAATAAACGGCGTTGAATGCCCACATAAGACACAGTTAATACATACAAGTACAGTAATACCCGAAAGCAATTAATGAGAGTAAAGCAGCAAAGAACAATAGTTAACATTATCCATAGCCAGCTAGCAACATTGGCATTACCAAGAGTCAAATAAATATCGCAGTCATAATAGTAAACACATTATCCAATTATAAATGCCCAATGGACCATGTGACTGACAACTCACAATGCAACAAGGGTACCAAAGTTCCTACTCCATGGAGCTAGACGTAAACATTTTCGGAGTGAAAGATCAAGGAGTAATACCAGTATCTCAGTAGCCTTAAAATATAGTGTGCTCTCTTTCATAAAATTGTTTGCGCAATGGCTTATACATGGTACCTCAACAGTTGATCGCGATATAGGACAGCGTCTCAGGCAGGATCGTTAGTGTGTCGCATTGGTTTATCCCACGACCCTAGTAGAGCTACCACTGTCTATTGTGAGACACCCACACCCCAACGCCCCCAGGGTCAACAACATATGACACCTACGCTTAGTCTACTCGCACCCGCACAAAGGTGTTATTCAAACTCCTAGGCAACACGGCCTTCTCAATAATGTCCAACGGACAACACACATGTATGATGACACAATGTCCAATCATGTATGTTCATCAATGATGCATTCAACATAAGCATTGCCTCAATGGCACATAAGCATTAATCAATGTCCAACATGACATATCAACAACACATTTATTAAAACATTGCCTCAATGGCATATCATCAATCTTATCTCATTGAGTACTAAATCAATAAGTGCATAACCCACATAGGGAAATCACACTTACATCAACAATTTTCAGTATCAATATATATTCCTTATTTCACACATACCACAATTTCCATGTCATGGATCCAAGAATTCTATTTTCAAAATCATTTCTTCTCTATCGGTATGAATACGTATTCCTATCACATTTAAGTAAAGTAAAATCCTTGAATCCAGGGTTCTTAGGTTATGTTTGAGTTACAAAGGACAAAGAACCATAATCTCAATCATTTTTAGCTCAAAAATCTCATTTTTGGGTCTTGGTAATCGATTACATCACCCTAGTAATCGATTACGGTAAACAATCCACAATCGATTACAATCTCATTGTAATCGATTACGTGATTTCCAGAACCACGATTCGTAACTTCAAGGCCCTGGTAATCGATTACACAGCCCTGGTAATCGATTACCAATTGGACAGAACCTCTGTAATCGATTACACACAATTGGTAATCGATTACCAGATTTCCAGAATCACGATTTTATACCCTTAAGAGCTTGATAATCGATTACAAGCCTCGTGTAATCGATTACCACGCGTAATCTTGCAGAAAACAGAGTTCTCCAAGTCCTTTAACTCAAACCAAACCAATCATTATCATATTTAATCAACTAGTTACTCAAATATATCTTCAAATCATGCAAGAGGCATCAATAAATCATACAAACCCAACAAAATGCACTATCATGAAGAGCAACATAAAAATAAGAGAACTTTGTACATGGTTTCAGAAAACAATAACAACACACATACAAGACATTCCCTTACTACCAAGATTGGTTGAAGAGGATCATCTCCCTCTTACCTATTTGGAAGATAACACAATGTGCCACTCCTTCTTGCCCTAGATTTTCGTTTTCCCCCTTCAGGAAAACTCCAATGTGAGTGATCACCACAATGTCCACTCAAACCATGAAAAATAGGTTCTTGGTCACCAAGGTGGCCAAGAGAAACGAAAATAGCAAGAAAGATGGAAGAAAGTTGAAGGCTTTACCTTAAAGCTTCAAGCTTTAGCTTCAATGGTGGAAGAAAAATGGAAGAAGAAGAAGAACCAAAAGATGGCAACAATAGAGGACTTGGAATGGTATAAGAAAGCAAGAATCCTTGATGATGAAGCAAGCAAAGGATGACTGCCTCCAGGAGTGGTTGCACGGTGGAGAAGAAAAGAAGAAGAGAGGGAATGGAGAAATGGGTATTTGGGGTTTAGAAAAATGAGAGTGTAATATTAGGAAGAGGAGATGAATTACTTGGGTTTCCCCTTATAGCTTCTGCCGTAGAAGAGTGGAGAAGGGAGAGAGAAAAATATGTCAAATAGGAAGCTTATTGGAAACTTCCTACAAGGGGTTTTAATTAACTAAATTCTCTTTTTCTTCTTTCTTGAAAATAGGGCTAAAAAGGGTTTGACACAAGGTAATTTTTTGAATAATGCGATAAGATTTTTATTACGTGTTATTATTTATTGGACGTAATTATAGTTGGCAGAAGTCAGCATTAACAAATCTGACAGACAAATTCTTCGCAGTGTTTTATTATTTCATCTGTTAAAATTTCTCGAAAAATATGAAACCTTGTAAACTGTGTCCGGCCTCGGGTTTAGTAAGATCCCCCGTCGACATTTCCATAGTTCAAGGTTCTCGGAGAAAATATCTCATTTCTCCAGTTCCGCTCAGTACACACGTAAAATGAAAAATATATTAAAATATTCTGTGTTCTCAGAAAATTACAGGAAAAATTCCAGAAAATCACAAATATTATGAGATGAATACTGATAGTAGAAAAATCAAATTTTGGGGTGTTACAACACAAACTGTTTCTCAAACAGCTCCTCCAATTGCTTCTTTAATTCCACCAACTCCACTAGCGACATCCGATATGGTGCAATTGAGATAGGACCTGCTCCTGGTACCAAATCGATAGAAAACTTGATTTTCCTCTCAGGTGGCAAACCAGGTACATCATCAGGAAAAACCTCTGGAAATTCATTGACGACAGGAATAACATTCACATCCTTCTCACTCTTCACTTCTAGAGAAGATAATAATATATATCCCTGTGCTCCATCTCTTAACAATGATTTGACTTTAACTGCAGCCAAAAATCCAGAACTTTCTTCCTTAGGAAAAACTATGGTTTTGTTTGCACAATCTATAAGGATATGGTTAGAAGATAACTAATCCATTCCTAATATTACATCTATCTCAATAAGAGGCAAACAAATCAAATTGACCGAAAACATACGATCCTTTATAACAACAGGACAATTCAAACATATCTTAGATGTAACTACAGGTTTAGCAGTTGGTGTAGACACAACCAATTGAAAACTCAGAGAAGTCACAGGCAGTTTCAATCTTTCCACACAATCATATGCAATAAATGAATGTGTTGCACCTGAATCATATAACACAGTCAGAAGATTACCTTCAATGACACCTTCCCCCTGAATAAGATCCTCGGATTGTGAAGCTTCAGTTCCAGTCATGGTATATACTCGCCCTCCTGACCTCGGCTGAGTAGCACGAACAGTCCTCACAGCAGGTTTCCTTTCTGGCTAAGTACAATCCCTAGATACATGTCTAGGTTGTCTGCAATTAAAACAGATTATCCCTTTGATTGAACAATCCATAGAAATATGACCACTCTTTCCACACTTGAAACACGTTGGCGTAAACGCCACTTGTAACACCCTTGTGGGGATGTCACATTTATAAAGAAAATAAAATAAAGACAAATAAAATCTACCGAAGTTGTAAAATATTTATTATATACTAATACGGGTTGTAAAATTTTTCCGGTTAAACAAAATAATACGAAATAAAATAACACGGAATATAAAATTAACAAACTATCATCACACATAATATACATATGGTTCATTATAGGTTATACAATTAATGTACAACACAACTATTTAAACTAAAACGATAAACAAAGCAGATAAAAAGTCAATATATACAAACGCAGACGCGCCCAAGTATACATCATAAATATCAAGCCCTCTGAAGGATCACTCTCAGATGAAACTTCAGGTGATAGGTATCCAGGATGCCTCGACCCTCTACGGACACGAGTCCGTGCAGTCGATATGCCGCTGATCTCACTAGGCGCATCAAACATACCACCCCAATGATGCCTAAGAGATAGTGGTAACTCCACATGTAAATACAGCAAAGTAGAAAAGATCGGCACTCCATCAAACTCTGTACGTATGGTTACAATCAGACACCCTACGTACGTCACCGAGTCTCTATCCTCTCGCATACGCCAGGCTTCAGAGCCTCCGTGAAACTCAAGTTGCACGAATCCAAAGAATCCTGGTAGCGCCATACTCACTCGATCAATCCAATGGGTATGGATGATCGGATGGTTCTTGGTCGTCGAACTGCTCCTCGACTTGCTGTTCTTCCTCCTCCTCAAGATACTCACACTCAAGAGGTTGTTCCTCTTCCTCAAAATCTTTATCACATAATTTAATATATATACAGAGAACATATACAATAAAGAGGTAAGACAATCCATATCACCACAAACATGGGAAATAAGAAAACGACAATACAACAGATATAGCAATTCATACAATATAACCTACCATTACAGCATAAATAATAATATAAAGTAACACAGAAAGTAAGTGTAACAACATCACATAATGTAATATATAAAATGGTACAGATAAAATAGTACAGATAATAATATTATAATGCACAACACATAAATCATATGTAATGCGACTCAACCCTACTCCATGGAGCTAAAAATACAGACATCAGAGAGAATGACCCGCAAAGTCTATTAGTACCTCGACTGCCCAACCAAACTATTTCGCTGTCTCACGTTGCGTCTATAGCCCACTGCCATAATGTCGTGGTGTAGTACACAGTCAAAATATCGTGTAACTACAGGCATTGTACTAAATAGACTTTACAAGATCTCGATTAAGTATAGTGCGTGTCGAGACCATTAGTGTGTTACCAGTTACCACGGCCCAGAGGAGTGACCAACTGTCCACAAATGGAATAATCCGCACACTAATGTCCCCAAGTTCATTCAAGTTGAACCACACTACGCTTATCACACTAACAACACAGTGTAATTCATCTCGTCAATCAAATCACCAATTATCAACCAAATTAGCACAACTCAATGTATGACAAAATAATTACTAAAATACCCTTGATGGCAAAAATTATGAAAATGCCCTCAATGGCAAAAATTACGAAAATACAGTACGTCCCACCTGACAATACTGTTCCACAACTGTCCGGGTCCACCACTTTGGCCCGATAGTAAAACTTACTGTTTTCATCAATCGCGTAGAAATTTTATCGCGTTTTCACAATTTTGTTGTTTTTACAAACGTTTTTAAATCGCGTAAATATATTTTACTGTTTTTGAAATCGCGTACTGTTTTTCAAATCTTTTCTCAATCTCGTAAGATTTTTAAATCATTTTCTTGTCCGATTTCCTTAAAAATGACTGTTTAAATAAACAAAAATAACATTTAATACGTTTAAACTACGTAGGCTATTTTTCATACCGTATAAAGTATATTGGATATCTTTTCTATCTTATTTGTCTGTTTTTAGCAAAAATTGACAGTATTTTGCTTAGAAAATGTATAACAATGGTTTTCTAAGTTTTCTGTAAAAATCGTTTTTAATTTATATTACACCCATTTAATTATACTTTTGAAAACTACTAACGTGCTTCAAAGCATAAAATGAGCTCTACATTAGAAATTTTACAAAAGCTACTGTATTTTCTTCTAAACATTAAAATCATTAGTTTTAACTTCCTAAACTTAATTTAATCATTTTTATACCTCTAAACTCATTGTAATAAAATTCCTTTTAGTATTTATTACTTCTCTTTGTTTAAAAACAATTTTAGAAATCATAAACACTTGGCTTTGGCATGTTGGCCGAATTACACAAATTTTGCCCTTTGATCTTTAAATTCATTTTTCTTGCTCTAAATCAATTTTGTATCTTATCAATTCACCTAAGTTAGTTAAATCACTATTTTGGAAAATTGTTGAGAACATTTTGGTTCTCATTTTATATTGAGGCCGTGAGCCTTAAATGTGTGTTCTTTGGAACACTCATGCAAACCTTGCATATTATTCACATCCTACTAATTATTCATGCATTTCTAACACATACAATATTTTTAAAGCTTGTGGACATGCATATTAATACAAATCACAAATAAGAAAGCTATTAAACAAACAACACAAATGAATCCTTATGGATTCTACAATCACAAACAATTCTATTTTCTTATCACCACCCAAGGATGATAAGATTTAAGTCTTCCTCTTACCTTAAGTGAAGACAAACTCTCTTTCACTCCTTTCTATGGTTTCGGTTTCACCCTCCAAAGTCACCTATCAAGCTTAAACAATTTCTACAAGTTACTAACATTGAAAGAAAGCTTAAACCATGGATCAATCATGGCTTAGAACCTTGAAAAAAAAATTAGAAATGAAAAACAAGGATTTTCACCTTCTAGGTAGAATCTCCAAGGTAGTTTTTCAAGCTCGAGATGATGGATTTTGCAAAAACTCTCAACTAGAGATGTTCTTAGAATTGTGTTTAGGTTTAGAAAAGTAGGTTAGAAGAAATTTTTGATGGATGGATGGTGAAGACAAGCACTTGGCCGAATGGACCTTCAAGGTGCATCTATGGTGTTTTCTTATTTTTGGAAGAGAGAGAAGAGAGAAAAGCTTAAGTTAAAGATAGGAAATGAAATGATAATTGCCCTCCAAAGAGCACTTGGCTGTGGAGTTCAATTGCAAAGGAGGTGTCCATTTGGTTGGCTTCATCCAAGCCTTAGAAATGATCAAAGGTCAAGATGAAGCCTTGGCCTCCAAGCTTAGCTTTCATTGGCTAATCCAAGCCTTGTCATTAAGCCTAGTCATTAAGCTTTTAGATATTTCACCACTAATGATGTTTAATTAAGCTACTAATGTTGACTACTTTTACTAAACGTGGGTCCCGCAATCATTTCCGGGTCCATTACCGCTTATTTGCACTGACTAATAAAATAATATTATAATAATATAAAATTATTTTATTTTACAGTTAAATCCTAAAAATTAAAAGATTAATAACAGTATCATTCAGAATTGGGTTTAGTAAGATCCCCCAGCTCTGAATAATTAAAATAAGATTTCCCCGGTCCGAAAATTATTATTTTCCTGCCCCGGAGCAAATCACACAAAAAGTCCAAATAAAATCACAGACAGTAAAATAAAATAGCATTTCATACAGAAAAACAACCAACAGTACAAAAAGAACATAACGGTCATTTATCCTAAAGTTGAAAAATAGAAAACAGTACATTCGAGACACAACGGTCATTCACCAAAAGTTTAGGGTGTTACACCACTTTCTGACCAGCTCTATTACCACTAACACTTCCCCCATCAGATGGTTGTTGAGATTGACTTCCCGGTGGTCTCGAATACGGCTTGCGTTGAAACCGACTATTATTATTGCTACCTCTTCTCTGAAACTTCGTTGGTCCAAAATTACGGTTCCTTGGATCCCGTGACGGCTCCAACTCCTCAAGTCGTGCACAAGTATCCACCAAAGCATGAAATTGATTCATCTTCAAAGGTAGCACTCTTCGTCGCAATTCCACCCTCAATCCTTCCTCAATTTTCTGACATCTCCACCCATCATTCGGTTGGGTTTGAGCATAATCCGAAAACTGAGACAACCTCTCGAACTTAGAAGCATACTCATTAACAGTCATATTGCCTTGACGTAAACCAAGAAATTCTATTTCCTTGGCATGCCTAGCATTGGCAGGAAAATACTTATCCAGAAATACTTCAAAAAATACCTCCCAAGTAATTTCAGTTCCTTCAGCCTACAATAATCAGCGGGTTCCTTTCCACCAATGTTCACCATCTCCTCTTAACATAAAAGTAGCATACGTCACCTTCTTCTCATCTGTACATCCCATTCCTTTAAATATCTTTTCTATGTCTTGGATCCACAGACTTGCCTTCTCAGGATTAAACTCACCTCTAAACTGCGGCGAGTTATTATGCCTAAACTCAGATAAATTTAGGGCATCAGTAGTAGCATCTTGTTGTTGAGCTACTCTCTCATTCTGTCGAGTTATCACTTCAGCCATCCGCTGCATAGCCTCCACAGCTGCAATCATTGGGTCCACATTACAATTCACGTTCACACGTGTTCCTCTTCCGCCAGACATCTTCTTTCTTCAATCATAACAAAACAAAATTAGATACATCCTTTTGAGAAGTAAATCACAGAGAATCACACAACACAAGCAAAAACAGACCCAACCACAACCCCAAAAGACTCTAACTTGGGCTCTGATACCAACTAATGTAACACCCTTGTGGGGATGTCACATTTATGATGCAATAAAATAAAATAAATAAATGTTACCCAAGTTGTAAAACATTTGTTATATAAATAATATGGGTTGTAAATTTTTTTTCCTTTTATACAAAATATTACTAAATAAAATAACACGAAACATAAAATAAAACAAACTGTCATCACACATAATATACATAGGATTTTGTTTTGAGTAGTACAAATAATATACAACTACAAAATATTTAAACACAGTTATAGAGAGTTAATATACAATACTACATCAAAAAGTGCCCAAGTGCACATCATAGATCCCTAACCCTCTGAAGGATCACTCTCAGATGAAACTTCAGGTGATAGGTATCCAGGATGTCTCGAAGCTCTACGGACAATATGTCTGGTGCAACATATTTATTTATTGCATATCTTGTCATCTTGATGTTTTGATTTTAAGAACTTGATATCTAGCTTATTTGCTTGATTTATCCTATAACCCAATTTGTATTTGAGTAATCTATAATAGTTGTATCTTTGTTAGACTTATTCTATTGCATGTGTTGATTGAAAATATCAAAATGCATAATTTCTCAAAGTTGCTTTGAAAATTTGTAATCACCCAATTCACCCCCCTCTTGGGTGATGGTTGCCATGGCTAACACAATTGAACCCAAGTCTAACTTGGATCCTAATTACTCCAGTTTAGTATGCTCCATGTGTGCGACCCTTCAGATTCTCATAACATTGGCAGTAATATTAAAATCCTATTTTAATATTACAAGTAGTGAGCGGTATCTAGCAACACATTGCTGCCACCCAAGTAATGAGAATGTCAGTGATTTGACATAACCTTTTTGTGACCAATATTTCCATGTAGTTTAGTCCCTTTGTCCATATATCTAGATTGAACACAAGGCATGGAATTCGTCACCCTTGTATAGTTCAATCATTTGTTTCCTAATGCTAGAGTAGACTTAATAATAATAAATGAGATCGATATCTCATATCGACTCATTTGAGCATGGCCATGCATTTCACAGTCTTACTCAATCAGGGGCCCCAAAGATATTATTCTTGTTATGTAGGAGGGACAAATGCCATCTAGATCACTCATATCCCTACGCATAATTCGTGGTATATCCTGTAACACCCTAAAAATTCGCATTTTATTTATTTCGGTCAATTCTTAGTTATTTTGGATAATCCGACAAGACTTCTATGAATTTTATAATTTTTGTGATTTTTAGGAATTTTTGAAAGTTTTTACGTTTTTTTATCATTTTAATATTATTTTTGGGTTATATATAAGTCTTTGTATTTTATTTCTTTCAAGTCAATCCTTAATTATTTTTACTAATCTGATTTGACTTTCATGAATTTCACAATTGATATGATTTTTGTGAATTTTTGTGATATTTTGAATATTGTAATATATTTTAGATATTTTGAATATTTTATTATATTTTTTATAGTTTAGAATATTTTGAATATTTAATATATTTTAGATATTTTGGGTTGTGTGTGGACCCGAGGCAGGCCCGGAAAAATAAAAAATTTTCGGAGCTAGAAGATTTTGTACTGTTGACTCAGAGATGGGGGATCTTACTAAACCCGAAACCGGAAACAATTTTTGAAGTTTTGTTTTTCTACGATTTTATCTGATAAAAAAATTAGGGTATGTTTTATTATCCATTGGATAATATCTTCCAAAAAAATATCTAGTGGATGATTTTAGACGCAAGCCTAGCCACCCACTCTAGAATGTTCTAGACGATGACTCATCGTTTGGTGACTCACCTAGGTGACTAGCCTAGTGACTCACATGTTCTAGACTATTCTAGAAGACTCTAGAAAATGCCTAGTCACGTGACTAGTTATCAAGTACTTGAGTACTTGCTTTACATGTGGACCAATGAAGAGCTGGTCAAAGTTAGCGGCTGTGACTCATCACGAAGGACCAATAGAAGCTTGACACGTGGTGTGGCACCTCAACACCTGCGACTCAGCTTGTTCTGGAAGCTTGTAGAAATGTTGACTCACCCTGTGACTCGCCGCAGTAAGTCACACGTTCCGGAAGGTTCTCTGCTGACTCAACTAGTGACTCAGCACTACGACTCACCATGCTAACTCACCTGTTCTAGAAATCTCCACAGTGACTCACCTTGCTGACTCATGGAAGTGAGTCGCATGTTCTAAAAACTTCTTTTTAATGACTCGCTCTGTGACTCATCAAGAGTAATTAGTAGAAAAATGATCAATAATAGTTGCTACCCAACTGGAACAAGAGAAAAATTTAGATCTATTTTATTATCCATTAGACAATAGACACTGACTTTATAGGCGGTAATTATTGTTCATTGCTTAAAGTATACTAGAAAATATCTTGATCAAAAAATCCTAAGCCTTCATATTTTTCATGAAGTCTATAAATAGAAGGGTTTTGATTCATTTTCATCTTTTGTATGAAGCTCTCACCCTTTTCTCTCCTTATGTTCCACTGCCAAACACCCTTGGAGGCCAAAATTCTACACTTGCTAATCTTTTATTCATCTCCATCTAAGAAGCCAAAAACTATACACCAAACTCTCTGACTTTTATGAAAACTTTCTCATCCTTTCTCTTCACTAAACCCACGACTAGGACTCCTTGGGAGACCAAGTTCTATACTTAGTTCATCCTTTTCTCAATTTTACTAAGAACTAAGAGAACTAAACACAAAAACTCTCTCTTTTTCCATTTTCTCTAGCTTCAGTCAAGCACCAAAGATCCACTCTCCAAACTTCTATAATTTCTACCAATATTATTTCTTGAATCCTCTCATAAATTCAAGACACTTTCATGTTAGGAATTTCTCAAAATTCATTCATCTCCACCTTCCTATCAAGCAAAGAACACAAAAGCCCTTACTTTTCTCTCCCACAAAGCTCACGACCAAAGCACCTTGCATCACTCTCCACTCTTCTATAATTTCAAACAACCTTACATCTAGTATCTTTATATCATTCTAAGATACTTTGTAGAAGAAACCTAAGCCTAAATCATCCATCTTCATCCTTGTTCTTCAAGCTCAAGGTTTACAGTTTCAAGGTGAAGTTTGTGAAATCTTCACTATTGATTTCATTCTTTCCTTCTAAACCATATTTTGATCCATGGTTTTTCTTATTAAAGCCTTAGATATTAATATTGTATGTTTTCTTTGTTTTTAAGTTTCACTTGGTGATTGAAGTTCATCTTAAAGGAGACAACAAGGGGACATACAAGGAGCTTTGGAGGTTTCACCAAGAGGTAAGAGGGAGATTACCCTCATCAACCATGTGTTGGTGGTGAGGAATGGATTTGTGTGTCGTGAAAAATTCATAAGAATTCATTTACTTGGTTGTGTATGCTAAAGTGTTCTGTGTTATATTATATGTGGTTTTATTTCTTTGATAGCTATGCATGATTTTATTGCTTAATATGAGTTTTATTGATTTAATAATATGCATGAACATGTGGTAGTATAAATATGATTTAAATGATATATGCATATTATGATATATGTTGCAAAGAAAAGAATTTTGGTTCCAATGGTCATAAAGAGGCTCACGGCCTTCACTTTTGTTTTAGAGCAAACCAATTGTAAATGTTTTACTAAGTGTAAATTTAGATGATTTAGTAACAAATAATTGGATTAAAGATTTCTACAAAGAAAAATGAGATAGAAAATGAATAAATATTCAATGATGAAGCAAAGATTGATTTTTGGCCAACATGCCCACTTATGATGTTTTTAATCCAAAACTATTTCTAAAGTGTGGACTTATGTAACTAATTTAATGAGAACTTAATTAGAGGGATTTTTGGATAAATAATGGAAAGCAATTTAATTTTAGAGTTTAATTAGTGAAATTAAGTAATGATATAAATACTTGAAAAGTACTAACGTATAACTCACCTGTTGGGTTTTGAAGCGCGTTAGCAAGTTTCAAGTTGTAAATATTGGTTAAATCCAAGAAGGGTAATTTTTAAAGGAAATAGTAGAAAATACTACTTAAAGGATTTTCAAAAGGAAATGCTGCAAAATAAGTTTCCAATTAATTATATAATGGAGAAAGTCTCAAAGTTTAATTTAGAGCGTCAAGAAATATTTTATATAGTGAAAAATAATAGAAAAACTTTACGCATTTCAAAAATAATAATTTTTGAGCTACACAATTTTAAAAACATTTAAATATTTTTACGAGATTGAAAAAACGTTGGAAAATACTTATGTGATTTTAAAACGTGACAAAAGTGTCACACGATTGTGAAAATGCAATAAAAAGTTTACGCGATTGATAAAACAACGGATTATTGTTGGGCCGACGTACTGGACCCAGAGACATTTAAATGGACAGTTTGGTTAAGTTGGGGTTTGTCTTCATAACCGGAAACATCAGATAGATGAATGAGTCAGATGTGACTTGTTATTATGAGAAACCACGTTATGAATAACATACTGGACCCGGGTGGATCATTGATATTATATAATTGAATGAGTAGTTATATATTATCATTGATATTAATTGCAATGGCCCTTTTTCTTTCGGAAGAAGGAACGTCACACCATAATAAAGTGAAACGAAAATGCAAAAAATATATATACAAAATCATGCATTGATAAATTAAGACCAGGTTCATATTTATTATCTGAATAACAATTTTCATCTTAATAGCGTAGTAATCGGGTATTGAAAATATATATATATATATATATATATATATATATATATATATATATATATATATATATATATATATTTAAGAGATAATGGTAAATATACATACAGTAAAAATTGACATGAAATGAAACCATACATTCACAATATATATATATTAGCACCAAGCCTGTTTAATTACATCGTGAAATATACAAAAAGTAAAAAGGCTTTACCCACCCTAAGAGTGTTTACAAAATATACAACCCATCAAAATAGCAAAACATCAGGCTTTCCAAAAAGATATACGGTTAGCCATTAGTAGCCACAGACAGTATCAGCCCCTAAGACTGAAGAGAAGGAACCATAGTGGGATCCTCCTCAGGGTCCTCCTCATCCGATGAAATCACCATTGCAACGACTGAATTTCAAGCAGAAGCTCGAGCAATGGAGAGAAATGAATCATCTCGTGGGGTGTAATAAAGGTCATCCCACAAATCCCTAACGGGTACGTAAAACTCCAAATGGACAAAAGCAGTGAAATCAAAAACAGGCGGGTCATAGCGACCCCTGTAACGCCCTTTTTCTCTTATCCAATACTCGCGAAGAAGGAACGTCACACCATTTTATTTATATAATCGTAAAACATAAGGTAAGATTATACTGCGAAAAATAGTACTTGTTTAAAATTTCCAAAACCCGGTATATTAATGCTAGTTTAATCTACCTTAAAACTTTCGCCATGCTCTTATTATATTATCATTGTTATATGTTCTTTTTTTTGTAAGTCATTGTAAGTAGTACAATAGTAAATTAGAAAAATCCCCGTTGTGGCGAAACTTCAAACACTGAATAGTTATAATACAGTCAATAGAAATTAAACCATACATTGGAATTACATTATCATAATTATACGTACAAGCATGTATTAATTATATTTCCAAAATGTACACAAAAAGTAAAATATGTACCTACTCCAAGAGATACAAATATATATATATATACCCATCAATCCAATAATACGTCAGGCTCCCACAAAATAAATGGACAGCCATCAGTAGCCATCGATTTAAAAAGAAAACAGTCTCTAAGACTGATGAGAACGAGAAGGAACCGTAGATGGGTCCTCCTCAGGGTCCTCATCGTCTGACAAGACATCCATTAGAACGACAGAACAACAGGCAGGAGCCCGAGCAGTGGACAAGAAAGAGTCATCACGTGGGGTGTAGTACATATCCGCCCACATGTCTCTCACAGGCAGGTAAAATTCCAGCCATACAAAGGCATGGAAATAAAAAATAGAAGCAGTATATCGTCCCCATGCTAGGGACACTGTCAATTCGTCGTGGTATACACAACGATCAGTCTGCAAGTTGATATGCCAACAATCCGGACCGCCATAAAAGTTGATCCGCACATAACCAAAGAATCCACGGGGGTGAAATGACATCCTCAGGAGCCTCGATCTCAGTCAAGATATGGCCAGAAACCCTGAAACTCAGTGGTTTCCTTGTCCTCCTCACGAATGTCTTTAGTCAATCATGAGAAAATACACAGTAGCGGAATATACCGTAAAGAGGTGAGATACTCATCATTCATTACCAATAATAGCAGCAGGAAACTAAACGGTGCTAAACACCTAAATAGAACACAATTTATTCATTTAAGCACCACAGTATTAAAATTTACAGTGAAAGCGGACTAACAACATTTAAATAGCAGAGATACCATCAGCAGCCAACAGTTCAAGTAACCAACAGTTGTTACATAATAATAGTAAACATGTTTCACAGTTAATAATGCGCATGCTCAATGAGTTATACAACTAACAGCTAACAATGCAAAAGTGTCCCAAAAACCTACTCCATGGAGCTTGACATAAACATTTTCGGAGTGAATGATCAAGGAGTAATATCAGTATATCGTTAGCTTCAGAAAATATAGTGTGCTTTATTTCATAAAAATGTTTACGCAATGGCTTATACATGGTACCTTAACAGTTGATCGCGATATAGGACAGCGTCTCAGATAGGATCGTCGGTGTGTCGCATTGGTCTATCCCATGGCCCCAGTGGAGCTACCACTGACTATTGTGAGACACCCACACCCCGACGCCCCCAGGGTCAACAACATATGACACCTACGCTTAGTCTATTCGCACCCGCACATAGGTGTTATTCAAACTCCTAGGCCCACACAGCCTTTCTAACAGTGTCCAATGGACGACGCATATGCATGACGACACAATGTCAAGTCATGTATGTTTATTATAGTCATATAACAATGTCATTTCATTAGAATATTTTCATGACATGTAACCATCAAGTATTTAGCCCACAATAGGGGGTCCACATCATGGAATCCACTTTTTCAAGTTATAAGTCGTTTGGCCAAATGTGATAACATTGGGTTGCTTTAATCCTTTAAATTCATGTCATTTAAGGGTCTTTGAATTTTTATCCTTTCATTGCATTAGGCATTAACTCCTTACCACTAATTCTCTTAATCCTATAAGTTCATTAAGGTCAAATTATTTCCATATTGATCAAGCCAAGGTCGTGGTCCTCATTAGGCTCTCAAGTCCAATATTTGTCTTCATTTTTATGCATTAGTGTCTCATTATTAATTCACTTTATGCGTTAATTTTATGTTCTCCCAAAACTCACGCTCTCATGTTCTTTCTCTTAAGTAGGATTCTCAATTTTTACCAAATTAAGGCTTAATTTAATTATCTTTGCACATTATTAATTCCTAATGGTCTTCTAATATCCAATTTATCAATTCCTCCATCCAAGTCAAAATTATTCACCATTGTTCCCCTCCATGGTCGTGAGCCTCACAGATTTAATGTTCAAGGATTTTCATTTCTTCATTAGTCCTTAATCACTCAATTAATACCAATCTATTAAGCTTTAAAATTTTAAACACTAACACCCCACCAAAGAGTGTGGTCGTGAGCCTCCATGCCTCAAGCAAGGGGCTTTTGTCTCAACCTCATCAATTTTCAATCCATCACAATCTTTACAATGGCAATAAGATTCAAATCTATCTAACAAATCAATTAAAAGAATGAAAATTTAAAGAATCAATTATAAGAAAATGAAATAACAAGAGTAACCCCTATTAGGGTTTCTCACAAATCTTCAAACAACAAGTCTCCAACGACCATTTTTGGTTGAATAGAGTGGTCTCCCTCTTACCAAAGAGGAGAGCACGAAAATGACCTCCAATGTGCTCCTTGTGATTTTGGTTTTGTGCTCCTCAAAACCCTAGAAAACAACCTCAAAGAATCAACACCATATCTTGAAAAGAAAAGCATCCTTGACCATGAAAATGGTCTTGGAACACAAAAAGGAGAAGAGAAGAGAAGAAAGTTGTGATTTTTACCTTAAAGCCTCAAACTTTGATCTTGAAGAAGATTAGTGAAGATGAAAGATTTTGATGTAGTGTATGGAAGGAAAAAGGTTTAGAATGATGAAGAGAAGCTAAAAATGAGATTAATGAAAAGGAGAGAAAAGGAGAAGAAAGATTTTGGTGAAACCTTGTGAAGAAAAGTGGTAGAGATGATAATGGAGAGTAAAGAAATGTGGTTGATGAAGAGAAAATATGAAGAGACTAAGTGAAGGGTGAGCTGCAAATTTTGGTTTGGCTATGGAGTTTTAGAGAGAAGGGAGAGCAAGGAAGAAGATGAAGTTTCGAGAGAGATAGCAATTAGGTTAAAGTGAGATAGTTTGGAGTGATTAGGCTAAGTGAATGAGTGAAATTTCCCCCCTTTTTCCCTAGGTTAGCCACAGCATTGAGAGAGAGGAGAGAGGAAATTTGATAGCTTCTCATGTAAGCTATAGGCATTGTGGTCATTCTTGGGTCAAAGCTTCTAGAAACTTGATTAAAATAGTAATATATTTGAATTAAAGTAGGTTTGTTATGACATAAAGTAGATTACATTGGGGCAAGGTGATAGAATTTTTATTACATGCTATTATCCATTGGATAATAGTTGCAGTTGATAGAAGTCAGTATTAATTAATCTAACAGATGAATTTCATACAGCGTTGTCTAACTTTCATCTGTTAGAATTTTCTCGTAAAACATGAAACCTCGTGAACTGTGTCCGACCTCGTGTTTAGTAAGATTTTCCGTTGACGTTTCCAAAGTTCGAGGTTCTCAAAGAAAATACTTTGTTTCTCCAGCTCCGGTTAATGCACATGTAAAATGAGAAATATATTAAAATATTCAGAGTTTCCAAAAAATTCCCAAAAATTACAAATATTATAAAACGACTATCCGTCCTATAATTTTCTAATTTTTGGAACGTTACAGTTATCTTCCCGACTCTGTCCAATGTGCACGTAAAATGAGGAATATATTAAAATATTCCCCATTCTTAGAAAAATCCAAAATTTTTTTCCAGAAAATCATAAATATTATAAAATGAATATCTATAATGAAATCAATGAATTTTGGGGTGTTACAACTCTCCCCAACAAATAAGAATTTCATCCTCGAAATTGTTCATACCTTAAAATAATTCTAGATATTGCTCCTTCATTTTGTCCTCTAGTTCCCATGTTGCATCTCCAGTTGCTTCGTTCCAAATTACTTTCACCAGTGCAATGTCTTTTCCTCTGAGTTGCTTTATCTTCCTATCCTCAATCCTTACAGGAGTTGTTTCATAAGTCAAGTTTTCCTTTAATTGTACTGAATCAGGTGCTATGACATGATCAGGACTCGGAACATATTTTCTGAGTTGTGACACATGAAAAACATTGTGGAATTTGAGAAGAAAGGGGGTAAAGCTATTTGGTAAGCAACAAGACCTACCCGATGAAGAATTTGGTAAGGTCCAAGGAATTTTGGAGTGAGTTTTCTAGATTTGAGAACACGACCGACCCCAGTCGTAGGTGTGACTTTCAAGAAGACATGCTCTCCTTCCTCGAATTCAAGAGGTTTCCTTCTTTTGTTCGCATAACTCTTTTGTCGACTCTGAGCCGTTCTCATTTTCTCTTGGATCATTTTGACCTTTTTAGTTTTTTGTTGAATAAGTTCAGGTCTAACAGTAAGTCGTTCTCCGTCCTGATACCAACATAATGGTGTTCGACACCTTCGTCCATATAGAGCCTCATAGGGTGCCATCCCTATACTTGAATGATAACTGTTGTTGTAGGTGAATTCTACCAACAGTAAGATTTCATCCCAACTTCCAGTCTGCACTATAGCACAAGCTCTCAACAAATCTTCCAACGATTGAATTGTTCTTTCTGATTGACCATCTGTCTGTGGATGGTATGCAGAACTTAATCGCAACTTCGTTCTTATAGCCTCTTGAAGACTCTTCCAAAACTTCGATGTAAACCTCAGATCTCTATCAGAAAAAATACTCGTGGGTACACCATGAAGTCTGACAATTTCACCAATATATATCTGAGTCAACTTATCTAACGGATATCTTATGTTGATCGGTAAAAAGTGGGTTGACTTTGTAAGTTGATCCACAATTACCCATATTGAATCATATCATTTCCTTGTCTTTGGCAACCCGACAACAAAATCCATGGCGATACTATCCCATTTCCACTTGGGAATAGCCAATGGTTGTAACATTCCAGCTGGTCGTTGATGTTCAATCTTCGTCTTCTGGCAAACCAAACAAGATGATACGCATCTAGCAATATCTCTTTTCATTCCATGCCACCAAAATAATTTCTTCAAGTCTTGATACATTTTGGTCATACCCGGATGCATACTCAACTGACTCGAATGAGCATGTTCAAGTATGTACTTCCTGAGTTCCTCATCCTTAGGCACACAGACTCTACCTTGGAATCATATAATTCCATCATTTCCTTCCTTCAATATTGATACACCGCCCTGCTGTATCAGTTCTCTTTCCTCTTGTAAGAACTTGTCGACTTTCTGTTTCTCTCGAATATCATCCATTAAATTATTCGAGATTGTGACCATATTCATGCAGATTTTTCTTGGTGTCAGCTCCACAAACGACCATACGTCTCTGAATTATTCTAGTAGGTCTTTCTCTCTGATCATCATGGTAGAAACACTGACCGTCTTCTTACTCAAAGCATCGGCAACGATATTTGCTTTTCCAGGATGATACTGAAGTTGGAAATCATAGTCTTTCAGAAATTCTAGCCATCTCCGTTGCCTCATATTCAGCTCCTTTTGATCATATAGGTATTTCAAACTCTTGTGGTCAGTAAAGATAATGAATGTCGCTCCATACAAGTAATGCCTCCATATCTTCAATGCAAACACCACGGCAGCTAACTCCAAATCATGTGTTGGGTAGTTCTTCTCGTGCACTTGTAATTGTCTTGAGGCATAAGCTGCCATTCTTTCATTTTACATAAGAATACACCCCAAACCTTGATATGAAGCGTCACAGTACACTTCAAACGGTTCATTTGGATTCGGTAAAACTAACACGGGTGACGTAGTTAGTTTCCTTTTTAACTCTTGGAAACTTCCTTCACAGGAATCTGTCCATTCAAAAGCTTGATCCTTTCTGGTGAGTTGAGTGAGCAGTCTAGCGATCTTAGAAAATCCTTCAATGAATCTCCGGTAGTATCCGGCTAATCCGACAAAGCTTTGGATTTATGTTACCATTGTTGGTCTTTCCCATTGTAACACTGCTTCTACCTTTGCAGGATCCAACGCAATTCCTTCCTTCGAGATCACATGACCCAAGAATTTCACCTCGTCTAACCAAAACTCACACTTGGACAACTTAGCATACAACTTTCTCTCCTTCAAAATTTGGAGAACTACACTGAGATGCTCAGTATGACCCTCTTGATTTTGCGAATAGATTAGGATATCGTCAATGAAAACAACGACGAATCTGTCCAAACAAGGACGAAAGATCCTGTTCATATAGTCCATGAATACTGCAGGTGCATTAGTCACACCAAAAGGCATCACTAGGTACTCGTAATGTCCATAACGAGTACGAAAAGCCGTCTTGGGAATATCTTCCACTTTCACTTTGATTTGGTGATAACCCGATCATAGATCGATCTTTGAAAACACAACTGCTCCCTTTAACTGATCCATCAAGTCATCTATCCTTGGCAATGGATACTTATTCTTGATTGTGACTTTGTTCAACTGGCGATAGTCCACGCATAATCTTGAAGTACCATCTTTCTTCTTAACTAATAACACAGGTGCTCCCCAGGGTGACACACTGGGTCTCACGAATTGTTTTTCCAGAAGTTCTTCCAACTGCTTCTTAAGTTCCACTAGCTCTGTTGGTGCCATACGGTAAGGCGCTATGGAAATAGGGCCAGCTCCTAGTACCAAGTCAATAGCAAATTCGATTTCTCGTTCCGGTGGCAAGCCAGGTACATCATCAGGGAAAACTTTAGGAAATTCTCGTACAACAGAGATTGCGTCCACATCAACTTCATGCTCGACTTTCAAAGAAGATAGTAGCAGGTATCCTCGAGCTCCTTTTTCCAGGAAAGCTTTCACTTGGTTGGCGGTCAAAAATCTAGAATCTTCATTCAAAGGGAAAACTATTGTTTTTCTAGAATAGTCTAACAAGATATGGCTAGCAGACAACCAATCCATTCCTAATATCACATCTAGTTGAGATAATGGTAAACAGATCAAATCGACAGAAAAGATTTGACCTTCCACAATTAAAGGACAATTTGGACAGACTTTAGCAGTAACGACAGGTTTTGCAGTAGGAGTCGAAACAATCAAATCAAAAGGTAAAGAAGACACAGATAGTCCAAGTCTTTTCACTCAGTCATATGAAATAAAAGAATAAGTAGCACCAGAATCATACAGTACAATTAAAAGATTACCTTCGATGATACCCTCTCCTTGTATCAGATCCTCGGATTTAGAGGCCTCAGCACCACTTAGGGTGTAGACTCTGCCTCCAGCTTATGGTTTAGAAGTCTTAGCAGCATTGACGGATGGTTCCGCCTTGGTCTGGTTACAATCTCGAGAAACATGACCAGGTTTCCCGCACCGAAAGCAAATAATTTCTTTGATTGTGCAATCTCTTGTAAAGTGAAACTTTCCACACTTCATACATCTTGGCGTAGACACTGCATTCTGACCTATCCTTCCTGTACTTCCTCCTTGAGGTCTTTGTGGCTGTTGGCTTCCAGATGGTCTGGAATAGGGCTTCTTTTGATAACGACTTGTGTTACCACCACCTCCTCTTTGGGATTGAACGGGCCCAAAATTTTTGTTTCTTGCCTCACGTTCTTATTCCACAACCTCAAAAATTCTATTTCTTTTGCTTGCCTAGCGCTTTCAGGTAAATACTTGTTCAAGAACCTTTCTTTGAACACCTCCCAAGTTATCACTCTGTTTGCAGCTGGCAGTAGCCTTTGTTCCTTAGTCCACCAATGCTCCGCATCTCCCATCAACATATATGTAGCATAGGTTACTCTCCTATCATCAGCATAGTTCATGCCGGTAAATATTTTCTCCAGCTCTTGGATCCACAACGTAGCTTTTTTTAGATCAAACTCCCCTTTGAACTGTGGAGGGTTGGCACGACGAAATCCATCTAAGTTCTGAACATCCATCGTAGCTTCTAGTTGTTGTGTAGCTCTAGCCTGTTGTTGAGTTGTCTGCTGGTTCTGCTATAGCATTGCCTCAGCCGTCTTTTGTATTGCCTCTATGGCAGCAGCCATATCACCTCTACGAGCCATCACTTCCTTTCAAATTAAACTACGCAAAGCACAAAGAAAGTCATATGTAACCTTACAAATACCAAACAATAAAATCCCAGAGAATCACACAGCACAAACAAGATAGTCCAAAACCACATGACCCAAAAGAAAACATAACCGGGAGCTCCGATACCAAGACAATGTAACACCCTTTTTCTCTTATCCAATACCCGCGAAGAAGGAACGTCACACCATTTTATTTATATAATTGTAAAACATAAGGTAAGATTACACTGCGAAAAATAGTACTTGTTTAAAATTTCCAAAACCCGGTATATTAATGCTAGTTTAATCTATCTTAAAACTTTCGCTATGCTCATATTATATTATCATTGTTATATGTTTTTTTTTGTAAGTCATTGTAAGTAGTACAATAGTAAATTAGAAAAATCCCCATTGTGGCGAAACTTCAAACACTAAATAGTTATAATACAGTTAACAAAAATTAAACCATACATCGGAATTACATTATCATAATTATATGTACAAGCATGTAATAATTACATTTCCAAAATGTACACAAAAAGCAAAATATGTACCTGCCCCAAGAGATACAAATATATATATACCCATCAATCCAATAATACGTCAGGCTCCCACAAAATAAATGGACAGCCATCAGTAGCCATCAATTTAAAAACAATCTCTAAGACTGACGAGAACGAGAAGGAACCGTAGATGGGTCCTCCTCAGGGTCCTCATCGTCCGATGAGACATCCATCGGAACGACGAAACAATGGGCAGGAGCCCGAGTAGTGGACAAGAAAGAGTCGTCACGTGGGGTGTAGTACATATCCACCCACATGTCTCTCACAGGCAGGTAAAATTCCAGCCATACAAAGGCATGGAAATAAAAAATAAAAGCAGTATGTCATCCCCATGCTAAGGACACCGTCAATTCGCCGTGATATACACAACAATCAGTCTGCACGTTGATATGCCAGCAATCCGGACCGCCATGAAAGTTGATCCGCACATAACCAAAGAATCCACGGGGGCGAAATGACATCCTCAACAGCCTCGATCTCAGTCAAGATACGGCTAGAAACCCTGAAACTCAATGGTTTCCTTGTCCTCCTCACGAATGTCTTCAGTCAATCATGAGAAAATACACAGTAGCGGAATATACCATAAAGAGGTAAGATACTCGTCATTCATTACCAATAATAGCAGCAGGAAACTAAACGGCACTGAACGCCCAAATAGAACACAGTTTATTCATTTAAGCACCACAGTATTAAAACTTATAGTGAAAGCGAACTAACAACATTTAAATAGCAGAGATACCATCAGCAGTCAACAGTTCAGGTAACCAACAGTTGTTACATAATAATAATAAACATGTTTCACAGTTAATAATGCTCATGCTCAATGAGTTATACGACTGACAGCTAACAATGCAAAAGTGTCCCAAAAACCTACTCCATGGAGCTAGACATAAACATTTTCGGAGTGAATGATCAAGGAGTAATACCAGTATATCATTAGCCTCAAAAAATATAGTGTGCTTTATTTCATAAAAATGTTTGTGCAATGGCTTATACATGGTACCTCGACAGTTGATCGCGATATAGGACAACGTCTCAGACAGGATCGTCGGTGTGTCGCATTGGTCTATCCCACGGCCCCAGTGGAGCTACCACTGACTATTGTGAGACACCCACACCCCGACGCCCCCAGGATCAACATCATATGACACCTACGCTTAGTCTATTCGCACCCGCACATAGGTGTTATTCAAACTCCTAGGCCCACACAGCCTTTCTAATAGTGTCCAACGGATGACGCATATGTATAACAACACAATGTCAAATCATGTATGTTTATCATAGTCATATAACAATGTCATTTCATTAGAATATTTTCATGACATGTAACCATCAAGTATTTAGCCGACAAAGGGGGGGTCCACATCATGGAATCCACTTTTTCAAGTTATAAGCCGTTTGGCCAAATGTGATAACATTGGGTTGCTTTAATCCTTTAAATTCATGTCATTTAAGGGTCTTTGAATTTTTAGCCTTTCATTGCATTAGGCATTAACTCCTTACCACTAATTCTCTTAATCCCATTAGTTCATTAAGGTCAAATTATTTCCATATTAATCAAGCCAAGGTCGTGGTCCTCATTAGGCTCTCAAGTCCAATATTTGTCTTCATTTTTATGCATTAGTGTCTCATTATTAATTCACTCTATGTGTTAATTTCATTTTCTCCCAAAACTCACACTCACATGTTCTTTCTCTTGAGTAGGATTCTCAATTTTTACCAAATTAAGCCTTAATTTAATTATCTTTGCACATTATTAATTCCTAATGGTCTTCTAATATCCAATTTATCAATTCCTCCATCCAAGTCAAAAATTTTCACCATTGTTCCCCTCCATGGCCGTTAGCCTCACAAATTTAAGGTTCAAGGATTTTCATTTCTTCATTAGTCCTTAATCACTCAATTAATACCAATCCATTAAGCTTTAAAATTTTAAACACTAACACCCCACCAAAGAGAGTGTGGTCGTGAGCCTCCATGTCTCCAGAAAGGGGCTTTTGTCTCAACCTTATCAATTTTCAATCCATCACAATCTTTACAATGGCAATAAGATTCAAATCTATCTAACAAATCAATTAAAATAATGAAAATTTAAAGAATCAATTATAAGAAAATGAAATAACAAGAGTAACCCCTATTATGTTTCTCACAAATCTTCAAACAACAAGTCTCCAACGACCATTTTTGGTTGAATAGAGTGGTCTCTCTCTTACCAAAGAGGAGAGCACGAAAATGACCTCCAATGTGCTCCTTGTGATTTCGGTTTTGTGCTCCTCAAAACCCTAGAAAACAACCTCAAAGAATCAACACCATATCTTGAAAGGAAAAGCATCCTTGACCATGAAAATGGTCTTGGAACACGAAAAGGAGAATAGAAGAGAAGAAAGTTGTGATTTTTACCTTAAAGCCTCAAACCTTGATCTTGAAGAAGATTAGTGAAGATGAAAGATTTTGATGTAGTGTATGGAAGGAAAAAGGTTTAGAATGATGAAGAGAAGCTAAAAATGAGATTAATGAAGCAAGAAAATGAAAATGGTGATGGTGGAGAAGGAAACCCGAAATGGAGAGAAAAGGAGAAGAAAGATTTTGGTGAAACCTTGTGAAGAAAAGTGGTAGAGATGATAATGGAGAGTAAAGAAATGTGGTTGATGAAGAGAAAAGATGAAGAGAATAAGTGAAGGGTGAGCTGCAAATTTCGGTTTGGCTATGGAGTTTTAGAGAGAAGGGAGAGCAAGGAAGAAGATGAAGTTTAGAGAGAGATAGCAATTAGGTTAAAGTGAGATAGTTTGGAGTGATTAGGTTAAGTGAATGAGTGAAATTTCCCCCTTTTTCCCTAGGTTAGCCGCGGCATTGAGAGAGAGGAGAGAGGAAATTTGCTAGCTTCTCATGTAAGCTAAGGGCATTGTGGTCATTCTTGGGTCAAAGCTTCTAGAAACTTGATTAAAATAACAATATATTTGAATTAAAGTAGGTTTGTTATGACATAAAGTAGATTACATTGGGATAAGGTGATAGGATTTTTATTACATGCTATTATCCATTGGATAATAATTACAGTTGACAGAAGTCATTATTAATTAATTTGACAGATGAATTTCACACAGCGTTGTCTAATTTTCATCTGTTAGAATTTTTTCATAAAACGTAAAACCTCGTGAACTGTGTCCGGCCTCAGGTTTAGTAAGATCTCCTGTCGACGTTTCTAGAGTTTGAGGTTTTTGGAGAAAATATTTCGTTTCTCCAGCTCCGCTTAATGCGCACATAAAACGAGAAATATATTAAAATATTCAGCATTTCTGAAAAATTCCCAAAAATTACAAATATTATAAAACGACTATCTGTCCTATAATTTCCCAATTTTTGGAATGTTACAGTTATCTTCCCGACTTTGTCCAATGTGCACATAAAATGAAGAATATATTAAAATATTCCACATTCTCAGAAAAATCTAAAAAAAAATTCTAGAAAATCATAAATATTATAAAATGAATATCTATAATGAAATCAATGAATTTTAGGGTGTTACAACCCCAAGCTAAAGACACTGTCAACTCCCCGTGATAGATGCATCGGTCCATGCGCAAGTTAATGTGCCAACAGTCGGGACCTCCATGAAAGGTCATCCTCGCGTAACCCAAAAAACGGCATGGGCGTGACGACATCTTCAAGCAAGCTCTACTCGTAGTCGGGCCAGAAACTAGGAAACTCAGCCGCTTCCTCTTCCTCGCGAACGTCTTCTCAGAAATACATAAATAAAACAGAAATATAGAAATATAGAAAAGAGGTGAAACACTCAGCATTCAATACCAATACGGAAACAAGAAAACGGAATGGCATTGGGCGCCCACATAACATTACAACACATATAGTTATCGATAGTAATAATCAAGTGAGCAATAACAGAGAAATAACAACAGAATCTCAGGCAGTAAATTATTTATCAATTAGATAATTATTTCAATAGTAAAAACAGATAATTTAACAGTCATAAGTACTCATACCCGATGAAATATGAGACTGACAATGCATAATGCGTATGGTACTAAAAATCCTACTCCATGGAGCTAGACATCAACATTCAGAGAGAATGATCAAAGAGTCATGCTAGTATCTCGTTAGCCTTAAAATAAAGTGCTTCATCAGAAAAATAGTATTTTTTGCGCAACTTGGCTTATGCATGGCACCTCAACAATTGATCGCGATATAGGACAGCGTTTCGGTTCGAATTGTAACGCCCCTTTTTCTTGTCTCACAAAGAAGGAACGTCACACTATAATGAATTTAAAACGAAAATGCGGAAAACAATAATTACTTTGATTAATTAAGACCCGGTTCATTTTTTACATTTGAGTAAATAATTTGCGTCCTCGGGTTGTAGAGTAATTCGAGTATTGAAATATGTGTACATTTTTTTTTAAATAACGGTAAAGAGATAATAATAATTATAGATACAATGGAATCGACACATAATTGAAAGTCATACATTCATAATTCATATATAATATTATATGCATTAGCCTGTTTAATTACATCATGATTTACACAAAAAGCAAAAGTTGTACCCACCTGAAATGATACAAATATACACCCATCAAGTATGACAAAACATCAGGCTTCCCCAAAAAGATAAATGGTTAGCTATCAGTAGCCATCGACAGTATCAGCCCCTAAGACTGACGAGAAGGGACCGTAGCTGGGTCCTCCTCAAGGTCCTCTTCATCCAATGAAAATACCATCGGAGCGACCGAATTTCGGGCAGAAGCCCGAGTAGTGGAGAGGAAATAGTCCTCTTGTGGGGTATGATAAAGGTCATCCCATAGATCTTTAACAGGCAGGTAAAATTCCAAATGAACAAAAGTAGTAAAATCAAAAATAGGCGGGTCATAGCGGCCCCATGCCAAAGACACAGTTAGCTCCCTGTGATAGATGCAACGGTCCGTGCTCAAGTTAATGTGCCAGCAATCGGGTCCTCCATGAAAGGTCACCCTAGCATACCCCAAAAATCGGCGTGGACGCAAAGACATCTCCGATCAGTACTAATCGTAGTCGGGTCAAAAGCCAGGAAACTTAGACGCTTCCTTTTCTTCCTCGCGAATGTCTTCTCGGTAGTACATAATTTAAAATAGAAGTACAGATACATAGGAAAAGAGGTGAGACACCCAGCTTATGGTAGCAAGAAAAAAGAAGGCGCTGGACGCCCACGTAGCATTATAGTACATATATTCATCAACAGAATAATTAAAAATAACAATAATATTCAATTAAGTAATAAAAGAGAAATAATAGCAGAATCTCAGGCAATGACAGTTTATCATCCACATAATTATATTGATAGTAAGAACAAATATTTCAACAGTCAAAAGTGCTCAGGCTCAATGAAATATGAGACTGACAATGGGCAATGCACAATGCATTATGGTACAAAAAATCCTACTCTATGGAGCTAGACATAAACATTTTCGGAGTGAATGATCAAGGAATCATGCCAGTATCTCGTTAGCCTTAAAAATAGTGTACTTCATCTCATAAAAATATTTGCGCAATACGGCTTATACATGGCACCTCCATAGTTGATCGCGATATAGGACAACATCTCAGTCTGGATCGTTGGTGTGTTTGCATCGGTTTATCCCACGGCCCTAGTGGAGCTACCACTGTCTATTGTAAGACACTCACACCCCGACGCCCCCAAGGCCTACCACTATGACCCTACGCTTAGTCTACTCGCACTCGCAGATAGGTGTTATTCAATCTCCTAGGCATACATCGCCTTTCCAATAATGTCTAATGGACAACACATATGCATGATGACATAGTGTACATCATGTATGTTTATTAATGATACATTTATCATAAAGCATACCTCAATGACATATGATCATTTCTTAATATCAACATGTCATAATTTTATCAAGTACTTAGTCCCACATAGGAACTCACAATAACATAGAACCGATTCTCAACATCAACATTTATTTATACAAGGTTCATCAATTATCACAATCACATGTTATGGAACCCAACATTTCCAACATCTTAGATCTTGGTCAATTATGAGAAATTTAGGTTAAATAACCCTAAAAAAATCGTCGCCTCCCTAGGTCTTCAAAGTTCCAATTTCTTTCCATTTTATGCATTAATCTCTTGATACCTAATCACTTAAATTTTATTTTACACATGTCAATTCCAATCCCTTAAATCCAAGGCCAAAACCGTGGCCACACATTAGTGTAGGAAACCCTCAAGGTTTTCATTTCATGCCTTAATCAATTTTATAATTACTCTCATAAGTTTTTTTTTACACAAATCAATTCCAACCCTAGGAATTTCAAGCCAAAACCGTGACCTCCAATGGGGTAGTAAACCCTCAAAATTTTCAATTCATTAATTCTATCATTATCAAATATTCCAACACCACCAATGCATTCAAAATCATTATTCAACCATCAATCTCAATTAAAACACATACACATGCAAAACCATCAAACAAAGTGAGCATATAAATATAGATTTCTCCATCAAACAATCCCATAAGGTCTCCTCACCACCAATAATGGTTGAAGTGAGTAAATCTCCCTCTTACCTAAAGGAAGAACACGAAAATGGACTCTCACTTGCTCCTTGATGTTTCAGTTTTGGGGTTCAAAAACCCTAGAAATTTCAACTACAAAGAATCAACATCAAGCTTGGTAAAAGATGGATCTTTGGTCTCCAATGAAACCATAGAACACGAAAATGAAAAAAAAAATAAAAAATGGAAACTTTACCTTAAAGTTTGAAGCTTGGTCTTGGAAGACAATGGAGGTGATGATGGATTTTGAAGAAACTTATCAAATAGGAAGTGTAGAGGAGGTTGAGGGGAGTGTAGAAATGGTGTTAATGAAGAGAGAAAATGAAAAATGGTCTCCAAGAGTGGACTGCAAAACCGTGAGGTGAGGGAGAGGAAGAAGAGAGAAGGAGGAGAAAATGGAAGATGAAAACTAGAGAGAGAAATGGATAAGTGAAAAATGAGTGAAATGTGATTAAGTATGTTAAGTGTGGGAAAGAAAATTTTTGCTTCCCATTAACCACATTGCCGCGGCAAAGAGAGGGAAGAGAGGGGGAAATTTGGCTTTCCCAACAAGCCAAGGGTATACTAGTCTTTTGGTGGTCAAAGCTTCTCAAAGAAGCTTTGATTAAAATACAATAGATTTGAATTAAAGTGGATTTGATTAGACATAAAGTGGATTACATTAGGATAATGTGATAGGGTTTTTAATACATGTTATTATCCAATGGACAATTATTACAATTGACAGAAGTCAGTATTAATTGTTCGATAGATAAAATTTACATAGCGATTATTATTTTATTCGATAAAATTTCTCGAAAAATGTAAAACCTTGTAAACTGTGTCCAGTCTCGGGTTTAGTAAGATCCCCTATCGACGTTTTCACAGATCAAGGTTCTTGAGAAAAATATCTCATTTTTCCTACTCCACTCAGTTTGCACATAAATTGAGGAATAATATTAAAATATTATGCACTCTCAGAAAAATCTAGAAAATTTTTCAAAAATCACAAATATTGAAAAATGAATATTTATAATGAAAAAAATAAATTTTGGGGTGTTACAAGGATCATTGGTGTGTTTGCATCGGTCTATCCCACGGCCCCAGTGGAGTTACCACTGTCTATTGTGAGACACTCGCACCCCGACGCCTCCAAGGTCAACCACTATGACCTATGCTTAGTCTACTCGCACCCGCACTAAGGTGTAATTAATCTCCTAGGCATACTTCGCCTTTCCAACAAAGTCCAACGGATATCACATATGTATGACGACTCAATGCACATCATGTATGTTTATCAATCGTATGTTCCTTATGATCCAATGCATATCATGCATATTCATTAACAACATATATTTCTCATGGGACATACCATAATGGCATAACATCAATTCTCAATAACTTCATGCTTCGATTTAATCAAATACACGTCAACAAGTACTTAGTTTCACACATGGACTCACAATATCATGCAATCCATTCTCAAAATCAACACATACCACAGTTTCACATTATGTATCCAAAAATTTTAATTTCCTAAGTCTTGATCAATTATGCAAACTTTTGGGTCTAAGAACCCTTAAAAATTGTGGCCCTTCAAGAATTAATACCTAATCAATTTCTTCTGCCATATTATCAATCTTTATAACAATGAAATATTCAAATCATAAGAGTGTCTAAAAATCATAACTTGAGCCAATAAAAGCCTTAGAGGCCGTGAGCCTCTTGAAGTGAGTATTCCAAAATTTTCCATTTCATTTTCCAAATCTTTAACACTTAATTACCTAAATTCCATTGCATACAAAAATTAAACTCAAAACCCCCTAAATTTATGCTCAAAACCGTGACCTCCCTAAGAGATAGGAAACTCTAAATTTTTCATCCATCCAATCCAATATTATCAAAGCATTTATAACACCCAAACTTTAGTTTCAATCAAAAACACACAATACATGAAAAACAATCAAACAAAGTGAGCATCCATTATGGATTTCTCCATCAACAACCGCACAAAAGTCTTCTCACTACCAATAATGGTTGAAGTGAGTAAATCTCCCTCTTACCTAAAGGAAGAACATGAAAATCACCTCCTTGGTGTGCTTCTTGGTGGTTCGGTTTTGGCTTTCCAAGAACCCTAGAAAACCAAACACAAAGAATCATCAGCCAAGCTTGGAAAAAGATGAATCCTTGGTCATCAATGTGACCGAGGGTCACGAAAATAAAGAGAAGATGGAAGAAAAATGGAAGCTTTAACTTAAACCTTCAAGTTTTGTTCTTGGAAGAAGATGAAGAGGATGATGGATTTGAGAGAAAATCTTCAAAGAGGAAAGCTTTGGAGTGATGAGAGGAGTGTAGAAATGGTGATGGTGAAATAAGGAAATAAAAATGGTGATGGTCACTAATAGGGGCTGCAAACCGTGGAGAGGGAAGGAAGAGGACGAAGAAGAGAAAAATTGAGAAGAGAAAATGAAGAGAAAAGAATGATAGGTTTTTAGTGTATTAGACTTTTGGAGTGAAAATGAGTAAGTAAAATTTTAATTTTTGGACTCCCCCCTAAAGCCCTAAGCACGGCAATGAGAGAGAGAAAGAGAGGGATTAGTGGCTTCCCTTGCAAGATTTGGGTAGTTTGGTCATTTGGGGACAAAGCTTCCATGAGAAGCTGGATTAAAAATATAGTATTTTTGAATTAAAGTGGATTTGATTAGACATAAAGTGTATTACATTAGGATAAGATAGGATTTTTACTACAAGTTATTATCCAATGGACAATTGTTACAGTTGACAGTAGTCAGTATTAATTGTCCAGTAGATAATAAAATACACAACGATTATTATTTTATCTGATAAAATTCTCAAAAAACATGAATCCTCATAAATCCTGTCCAGCCTCGGGTTTAGTAAGATCTCCTATAGATGTTTCCATAGATCAAGGTTTTAGGAAAAAAATATCTCATTTTCTCGGCTTCGCTCAGTTTGTATGCTAAATGAGAAATAATATTAAAATATTCTGCGTTCTCAGAAAAATTCACAAAAATCACAAATATTAGAAAATGACTATTTATCATAAAATTATAAATTTTTAGGGTGTTATATTAATAGTATTAGACAATTGGATGAGCAGTTGTTCTAATATTATTGTAAATAGTACAATGGTGGCTTGAGTTATGCATTGAGTTGTCATGCATTGTCGATGGCTGTAATGGCTTTTGTTGTTTAGGAGTGAATGAGAATTGAATAGTATGATCCAACGGGGGATATGCAGGGGGCGTCAGGGCGCGGTGATTCATAGTGACCTGTTTGTCACTTTATACATCTCTGACCATGATAGCCATTGCAATGCACTGGCGTAGTGTCCCAACAAAACACTATTGCTTTCGTGTCCATGTAGACTGTCATAGAGGTGGGCAGATCTTCTGGACCATTCATATCCGAAGTTGTTTAGCTCTATGGAGTAGGAGTATGATGCATTGTGCATATACATAATCGATATACATATTGTTGTGACATGGTCAAGGTACATATCATGGTGGCATAATCATTATATATATATATATATATATATATATATATATATATATATATATTATTAATATCTGTTGTTAAAATGTCGTTAATGTTTATGTTATTGTGAAATATGTTTTCTGAAGAAAAATTGATAATATGATTATACTTGTGATACCTGTGTGTATGGAATGACTTTGTCATTCATATCATTCCTTGCTACCATACTAGTATTGGTGAAAGGGGATCTCACCTCTTTGCTGTATTGTTTTGTTGTGTTTTGCATTGTTAAAATTCGTATAGTAGGCGAAGCGAGTTTCTTAGACGTGACTGGAGGCAATGTTCTGAGGTTAGTGACAACATCAAGGAGTGATCTTTCCAGTTTCGGTAGTGTGCAGTTTGGCGAAGGAACGAAACAAGTATGTTGAGTTTTCTTGCTAGTATTGTTACCGTGCTATTAAGTAGGACCCGTCATTGGGTTTGCTACTGTTTCTTGAGTCAGTAAGTTTTATGTTTTAAATGTTGTTGAATATTATGTGGTATAAGTAAATGTGTGTATTAATCAGTTCAGTCTATTTTTTGTATTGTCTATATATTTCGGTATGTTTATGTTTTTGCGAAAAGAAATTTTAAAATCCATATTTTAGAACTCAAACCTTTTATGAAATGACTTTCAGGTTTTAAGTTTTTAGTCGAAAATGTAATGCCTTATGGAGGATGTTACATTAGTTGGTATCAGAGCACGGTTAGAGTCTTTTGGGGTTTTGTGGTTAGGTTTGTCTTGTTTGTGCCATGTGACTCTCTATGCTTGGACTCCGAAAGAAGACAATGTTGTTTGGAATAGTTACTTTGGTTTCCATTGTGTTTTGATTTGTTTGTTTTCGAAGAAAAGGCAATGGCTCGTGGTAAATGTGCACATGAGGAAGCAGGAAGTGACACTGATAATGTTGCTACAACTACAGAAGTAATGCAAAGAACAACTGAAGGATCAGCACAACAGGAGCAGAGGATCGTTTCACAACAGGAATTGATAGTCAAAGCTAAGATTTTGTTAGAGATGAATTGTAACACCCCAATTTTTATAAAATGTCCCGAATGTTCTGTTTGCTGTTTTTCAAGCTTTTGTGTAAATGACTGTTGTGTCCTTATTTACTGTTTCTTGTTTTTCTGTATGAAATACAAATATGTTTTACAGGTTAAAATTTTATTTGATCGTTTTACGTAATTTGCTTTGATATAGTAAAATAAAAATTTTCTCGAGCTACTGTTTTAATTTTTCTGGGAGATATACAGACAATTAATACTGTCTGTAATTTTATTTGAACGTTTTGGATGATTTGCTTCGTCGTGGGGAAAAATGGAAAAATGACCGTTATGTCCTGATTGTACTGTTTTTAATTTTTCTATATGTTACAGTGCTTAATATTACTGTCTGTGAATTTATTTGGACTTTTTGTGTGATTTGCTTCGGGACAGGAAAATATTATTTTCCGAGCCGGGGAAATCTTGTTTTTAATTATTCAGTGGGAATCTTACTAAACCCAATTCTGAATGATACTATAGTTAATCTTTTAATTTTTAGGATTTAATTGTCAAATAAAATAATTTTATACTATTATAATATTATTTTATTAGTCAGTACAAATAAGTGACAGCGGACCCGGAAATATTTACGGGACCCATGTTTAGTCATCAAGTGCTTTACAAGTGGACTAATGAGGAGCTGGTCAAAATTGGTGGCTGTGACTCATCGCAACGGACCAATAGAAATTCGACATATGGCGCGACACCTCAGCTCCATGACTCAGCAGATTCCGGAAGGTTCTAGAAGCGGTGACTCGTCCTGTGACTCACCGTAGTGAGTCACCTGTTCCAGAAGCTTCTATGATGACTCAGCTGATGACTCAACGCTGTGACTCACCATTGATGACACAGCCAGTGATGCAGTTATGACACAGTCAGTGACTCGCCATGCTGACTCACCTGTTTTGGAAAATATCTATGCTGACTCACCTGCTCTAGAAAATATCTCTACGCTCGACTCGCCATGTTGACTCACCCGTTCTAGATAGTTCCACGATGACTCATCATACTGACTCATCGTAGTGAGTCACATATTCTAGA
Source organism: Ormosia emarginata (assembly GCA_029884605.1). Taxonomy (NCBI): domain Eukaryota; kingdom Viridiplantae; phylum Streptophyta; class Magnoliopsida; order Fabales; family Fabaceae; genus Ormosia; species Ormosia emarginata. Next base: position 18,699,887 of record JAQQTP010000079.1, read on the forward strand.
AATTTCTCTTTGATGACTCGCTTTATGACTCATCAAGGGCAATCGATAGAAAAATGATCAATAATAATTACTACTCTGTTAGTACAAGAAAAAAAAAAATCTATGTATATTTTATTATCCATTAGACAATAGACATTGTTTTTATAAATAATAATTATTGTTCATTGGTTAAAGTATACTAGAAAATATACAGTGTGCACCAATAGAAATTTTGGTCAACAAAAATATTAACCCATAGGAATCAAGTTAGTAAATATTCAACCAATAGAAATTGGTCAAGAAAAATGGCTTGACTCTTTAAGGATCAATAGGAAGCAAGCTATCAAATGAGTTTGGACTTCTTGAAATTGGATGGTTTTACGTAAAGGAGGAAAGCCAATTTGCTCTAGTAGCAAATTCACAAAGTGAATTCACGTAGAAGCTTTGTGAAATGCATGTAGAAAGCCAAATTGAATAAAAGGAAGACTAGTCAATATTGATGGCTTTTCTTTGTTGCTTTCTACGGCAAAGCAAGCCTTTGGTGAAGCAAATATTACCATTCATTCTTCTTGCTATCTTACATTTAATTACCCAAGTAAAACAAAGTCAATTTTAGTGGCTTCTTTTCATATGCATTTACGGCAATGCATGTTTGAAGAAAACAATTTCAATACTTCAATTCATTCTTGCTCTCCAAGCATCTACGGTCATGCATTTCAAAAAGGAAATAAAGCTAATTTCAATTTCCTAAAATTAGTCAATTTTGGTGGCTCCCTTTTTGGCTTTCTACGGCAATTCACCTTTGGTGAATCCTACAATTAGCTATATCACTTTATATTCTTTCTTTCTCTCAAAGTGATTCACGGCCATGTATAGTAAAAAGGAGACTTTGTTTTCATTTAATCAAAGTCTTCACTTTTCTTCAAAGCTATCAAACAAGAAAAGCTCTCAAATTTTTCTTCTCCCTTTCTTCTCCAACCTCACGGCCTACCCATCCATTTCTATCATTTACTCTTCTATAATTTTAAACTACCTTATTTCTTGCTTCTTTACTTCATCTCAAGACACTTTGTAGTTGAAACCTAAGCCTAAATCATCCATTTTCTATCTTGTTCTTCAAAGCTCAAGGTTGAAGCCTTGAAGGTAGGGTTCTTTAATCTTCATATTTCTATCCATTTCAAAGTTCTATTCATGATTTTGATCCATGATTATTTTAGTTTAGAGCCTTAGGTATTAATATTGTATGTTTTCTTTGATTTTCAAGAAGCTCTTGGTGGAGAAAGTTTGCTTGAAGGAGACATACAAGGAACTTTGGAGGTTCTTCAAGAGGTAAGAGGGAGATTACCCTCATCAACCATGTGTTGGTGGTGAGGAATGTTTGTATTTGTGGTGAAGAATCCATAAGGATTCATTCACTTGATTGTTTATAGCCTTTCCTAATTGTGATTGATTATATGTGAAAGCATGTCTAATAGCTTTAATATTTTGTATGTGCTATGTGTGTAACATGTCTAATAGCTTTAATAATTTGTATGTGTTTTATGGTTGTTTTAGTATATGGTATGTATATATATATATGTATGATAATTATTGTAACATGTAAATAACATACAAGGATTTGCATGAGTGTTCCAAAGAGCACAAACCCAAGCTCACGGCCTCAAGGCAAAGAGGAGAACCAAAATGTTCTCTTAAATTTTCTAAAAGTGTGATTTAATTAACCTAGGAAAATTGACAAGTTACCAATTTGTTTAGAGTAAGAAAAATGAATTTATGGATCCAAGAATGAAATTAGGTATTTCGGCCAACATGCCTAAGTTGAATGTTTTGATTTCTAAAACCATTTTCTAAAACAATGATTTAATGAATTTAGGTAATACAATGAATTGGACATTGATTTAGAAGATGAAAAATAATTTAAAGATCAAATGCAAAGACTTTGTTAAATTTGGCCAACATGCCACATACTTTTGATCCAAATTTATTTTCTAACTATTAACTAGATAATTTAATTAGATTAAGAGTTTTATAAGAGATTAAATGTATGGAAATAATTAGGAATGAATTATAAAGCATAGAATGATTTTCGGCCAATATGCCAATTTTAAATGTTTTTGATTTATAGAATTGTTTTCAACTAAGGTTAAGTAATAAATGCTAAAAAGAATTTTTCTACAATGAATTTTGAAGAAAGAAATTGATTAGAATTAAGTTTAAGAAGCTAAAAATTAATAATTTTCTTGTTAGAAGAAAATGCAAGTAACTTTTGTAAAATTTCTAACATATAGCTCATATTATATTTTGAAGCATGTTAGTGATTTTCATAAAGTTAAATTATAAGGTTAAAAATTAAGTAAACAGAAAATTTTACAGAAAAGTTAGGAAACCATTATTATAAGTTTTCTAAAAAACATAATCTTGTCAATTTTTATTAAAAATGGACAAATAAGATAGAAGAGATATCCAAAAGACAGTATGCGGTATGAAAAATATTTTACGTAGTTTAAACGTATTAAATATTATTTCTGTTTGTTTTAAACAGTAATTTTTAAGGAATTCAGACAAGAAAATGATTTAAAAATCTTACGCGATTGAGAAAACGTATTAAAAACTCTACGCGATTTTAAAAACAGAAAAATAAATTTACGCGATTTAAAAACGTTTATAAAAACGACGAGATTGTGAAAACGCGATAAAATTTCTACGCGATTGACCGAAACGGTATTTTCTATATTCTTTCTGGATTTTCTGTATTTTTCTGCTGTCGGGCTATGAGGTGAACCCGTACAGGCTTTGGAACAGTATTTGTCCAGTGGGACTTACTGTATCTTTTTATCTTGAGAATATCCTGGTAACTTGAGGATATGCCAATTTTTGGTGGATTGGTTGACGAGGTGAATCACATCGTGTTGTCGATGCGATAAACGTAGTGTGGTTCATTGTCTTTATGAACTTGGAGACGTTAGTGTACGGGATCCCATATATGGACAGTCGGTCGCTCCTTTGGGCCGTGGTAACCGATAGCACACTAATGAACTCGACACGCACTATTTTTAATCGAGATTTCGTAAAATCTAATAGTACATTGCCCTGTAGTGCCACAATGTGAGACCGTGAACTACACCATGCTTTGGATGATGGATTCCATATGACATGGGGCTATAGACGCAAAGTGTGACATGTAGCAATAGTTTGGTTGGGCAGCCGTGGTACTAATAGATTTTGCGAGTCATCTCTCTCTCGATATCTGTTTGTTTTTAGCTCCATGGAGTAGGATTGTGTCATATTGCACATGTATACGTGTTGTTATAGATTATATTTTTATACGTGATATTTTTATTTGTGTTGTTATTTAGTATATTTTCATCTGTGATATTTTTTTATACGTGTTGTTATTTATTATATTTTTTTATACGTGATGTTATATGTTGTTATTGTTTTTAATTTTTATATTATATCATTATCTACACTGTTATGGCATTTTATATTGTATGAATTGTTATATCTATCTTAGAAATGTTATAGTTGCTCATTATATTATGATATATGCTTATTTGATTTATTCGTAAATTGACAACATGATTGTATTTGTGATATCTGTGTGTATGGAATGACTTTGTCATTCGTATCATTCTTTGCTATCTTACTGGCACTGGTGAAAGGGGATCTCACCTCTTTAATGTATTGTTTGTTGTGTTGTATTTGTTAAATTCGTATAGTAGACGAAGGAAGTTTCTCAAACTTGTTGGAGGCAATATTCGGAAGTTGGTGACGACGTTAAGGTGTAATCTTCCAAGTTTCAACAAGATGCAGTTTGGTGGAGAAACGGAACATATAGGTTGGGTTTTCTCGTTAGTGTTGTTACCGTGCTATTAGTAGTACCCATCTTTGGGTTTGCTACTGTTTCTCTGAGTCTGTAAATGTTATGTTTTAAATTGTTGTTGAATATTTTGTGGAATATATATATGTGTATTAATTAATTCAATTTAATTTCTGTTTTCTTATAATTTTTGGTAAGTTTATATTTCCGCGAAATGAAATTTTAAAATTCATCCTTTAGAATTCAAAGTTTTTATAAAATGAGTTTATTTGGTTTTATGTTTTATTTAAAAATGTGACACCCTACGGAGGGTGTTACATTAGTTGGTATCAGAGCACGGTTAGAGTCTTTTGGGGTTTGTGGTTAGGTCTGTCTTGTTTTTGTTGTGTGACTCTCTGTGCTTGGACTCCGAAAGGAGACAAGGTTTCTTTGAAATGGTTACATCCGGTTTTCACTGTACTATGATTCGTCCGTCTTTGAAGGAAGGCAATGATTCATGGTAAACGTGCACGTGAGGAAGCAGGACGTGATGACAGGCGATATGACTGCAACTACGAAAGCAATGCAAAGAACAGCTGAAGGAGCAGTACAACATGATTTGAGGATTACTCAGCAGCGAGGAACGATAGCCGAGGATTAGAAGCAGACAAAGTTGAAATAAATCTTAGAATACGAGACTTAGTAACGTTAGACCATATTGGTTCTCAAGGAGGAGAAATCGTAAGGCCAAGCAAGTCCAGTGGAAAAACGTATTCGTGATCATCAGGAAATCAACAACAACAACAACAATCTTGTGGAGGAGAGCCGAGTGATAGCAGGTTTGGTCAGACTGTGACATCTGCGCCAAAATGTCAGAAGTATGGGGAAGATCATCTAACGAGGGGCGGTACAATTAAAGGAATCATCTGTTTCAGGTGTGGGATGCTCGGACATTTTGCTGAAAAGTGTATCTCGCCAAAGACGAAGTCATCTGTTAGTAACGTACGTGCTTTGACATCTTAAGTAGAATGGAGCATCGATTCTTCAAGTGGAGCAAAAACATCTTAGATGGAAGAACTTAAACAAAGAAGATTGTATCACAAAAAGGTGATTCTTTAACTATACTGTATAATTCCGAGAGTAACCTATTTCTCTATGGCATATAATTATGTGGGTTAATTAGAGTTATCTGTGCTTTTATTATTCTTTTGGCCTGATTGTTTCTACTTCTGTTACTAGAACATATGGTTGAGGACTTGAGTTGCTTAAACCATCCTAAGTCTATTAAATAATTGAATCTTTTCTGTTGATTCAATTTGTATGCTTCGTTCTCAAAACGGACGCAATTTAAAAATAGGGATTGGATATTTTTCCAACCATCCATGCTCTGTTAGACTTATCAGTTGAATTGTTCAAGTTAAAAAGTTTACTTCTAAATTCATCGGACCACATCAATTTCTTGATTGGATAGGTTCGGTGATATGGATGATGCTATCATCTCTTATTTCTATGCCTTCATGATACCTTTCATGTATCGCAATTGCGAAGTGTACTTTTAGTCTAACTCATTCTTTTATGACTAATTGACTATTTGAGTTGATTAGAGCTATCAATATCTTTATTACCTTTTGACTTATCTGTTTCTGTTTTTATTACCAAACCCATTGTTATTATCCAGTTCCTTAAACAATCTTTTCGGTTAATCTAAACTGTCTACCTCTTTTGCGAGATAGATGTGATCTTATATATGGATTGGTTATCTTTAATCATATCCTATAGATTGTTTCAGTAAAACTTTGGTGTCCCAGAAAACTTATTCTTAAAATCGGGCAATGTCAAATTCTTTGTTGGACATGTCTGGTAACAATTCCAATAGTTTCTCTACCTTTTCTTTCTAAATTTTTATAATGTCCTTTTGTGTATTGCAATTGCAAAAGAAGGGATATTTTTAGTTAAAATTATGTCATAAAGTATCAGATACAGTATTGTTGAAAAAGAGAACTTGATTTGTGAGGCACTTCCTGTTAAAAGCAAAGGAAAAAGAGTGAAGCGGTACAAAGGCAAGGATAATTTCAAGTGGTACTGATCAGAGTGGCGCAGCGGAAGCGTGGTGGATAGTATTCTTCGTCCTTATTTAGACAGAATTGTCATTATCTTTATTAACGACATTCTGATCTATTCTCGAAATCATGAGGAACATGCTAAATATCTTAGTGTGGTTCTCCATGTTTTACGCGATGCAAGGAGTTTTCTTTGGTCGAGGAAATCTGGAATGGTGTAAACGGATATGCAACGTGGGAACTAAAAGACAAGAATGGAGAAGTAGTGTCAATGATTGTTCAGAGACTGCTACGAATTTCGGGGGCGAAATTCTTTTTAGGAGGGGAGAGTTGTAACACCCCAATTTTTAGAAAATGTCCCAAATGTTCTGTTGCTGTTTTTCAAGCTTTTGTGTAAATGATTGTTGTGTCCTTATTTATTGTTTCTTGTTTTTCTGTATGAAATACAAATATGTTTTACAGGTTAAAATTTTATTTGATCGTTTTACGTAATTTGCTTTGATACAATAAAATAAAAAATTTCTCGAGCTACTGTTTTAATTTTTCTGGGAGATATACAAATAATTAATACTGTCTGAAATTTTATTTGAACGTTTTGGATGATTTGCTTCGTCGTGGGGAAAAATGGAAAAATAACCGTTATGTCCCGATTGTACTGTTTTTAATTTTTCTATATGTTACAGTGCTTAATATTACTGTCTGTGAATTTATTTGGACTTTTTGTGTGATTTGCTTCGGGACAGGAAAATATTATTTTCCAGGCCGGGGAAATCTTGTTTTTAATTATTCAAAGCTGGGGAATCTTACTAAACCCAATTCTGAATGATACTATAGTTAATCTTTTAATTTTTAGGATTTAACTGTCAAATAAAATAATTTTATATTATTATAATATTATTTTATTAGTCAGTACAAATAAGTGGCAGCGGACCCGAAAATATTTGTGGGACCCATGTTTAGTCATCAAGTGCTTTACACGTGGACTAATGAGGAGCTGGTCAAAATTGGTGGCTGTGACTCATCGCAACGGACCAATAGAAATTCGACATGTGGCGTGACACCTCAGCTCCATGACTCAGCAGATTCCGGAAGGTTCTAGAAGCGGTGACTCGTCCTGTGACTCACCATAGTGAGTCACTGTTCGAAGCTTCTATGATGACTCGGTGATGACTCAACGCCGTGACTCACCATTGATGACACGGCCCGGTGATGCGGATTATGACACGGTGACTCGGTGACTCGCCATGCTGACTCACCTATTTTGGAAAATATCTATGCTGACTCACCTGCTCTAGAAAATATCTACGCTGACTCGCCATGCTGACTCACCCGTTCTAGATAGTTCCACGATGACTCATCATACTGACTCATCGTAGTGAGTCACATATTCTAGAAATTTCTCTTTGATGACTCGCTTTATGACTCATCAAGGGCAATCAGTAGAAAAATGATCAATAATAATTACTACTCTGTTAGTACAAGAAAAAAAAAATCTATGTATATTTTATTATCCATTAGACAATAGACACTATTTTTATAAATAATAATTATTGTTCATTGGTTAAAGTATACTAGAAAATATACAGTGTGCACCAATAGAAATTTTGGTCAACAAAAATATTAACCCATAGGAATCAAGTTAGTAAATATTCAACCAATAGAAATTGGTCAAGAAAAATGGCTTGACTCTTTAAGGATCAATAGGAAGCAAGCTATCAAATGAGTTTGGACTTCTTGAAATTGGATGGTTTTACGTAAAGGAGGAAAGCCAATTTGCTCTAGTAGCAAATTCACAAAGTGAATTCACGTAGAAGGCTTTGTGAAATGCATGTAGAAAGCCAAATTGAATAAAAGGAAGACTAGTCAATATTGATGGCTTTTCTTTGTTGCTTTCTACGGCAAAGCAAGCCTTTGGTGAATTAAATATTACCATTCAATTCTTGCTATCTTACATTTAATTACCCAAGTAAAACAAAGTCAATTTTAGTGGCTTCTTTTCATATGCATTTACGGCAATGCATGTTTGAAGAAAACAATTTCAATACTTCAATTCATTCTTGCTCTCCAAGCATCTACGGTCATGCATTTCAAAAAGGAAATAAAGCTAATTTCAATTTCCTAAAATTAGTCAATTTTGGTGGCTCCCCTTTTTGGCTTCTACGGCAATTCACCTTTGGTGAATCCTACAATTAGCTATATCACATTATATTCTTTCTTTCTCTCAAAGTGATTCACGGCCATGTATAGTAAAAAGGAGACTTTGTTTTCATTTAATCAAAGTCTTCACTTTTCTTCAAAGCTATCAAACAAGAAAAGCTCTCAAATTTTTCTTCTCCCTTTCTTCTCCAACCTCACGGCCTACCCATCCATTTCTATCATTTACTCTTCTATAATTTTAAACTACCTTATTTCTTGCTTCTTTACTTCATCTCAAGACACTTTGTAGTTGAAACCTAAGCCTAAATCATCCATTTTCTATCTTGTTCTTCAAAGCTCAAGTTTGAAGCCTTGAAGGTAGGGTTCTTTAATCTTCATATTTCTATCCATTTCAAAGTTCTATTCATGATTTTGATCCATGATTATTTTAGTTTAGAGCCTTAGGTATTAATATTGTATGTTTTCTTTGATTTTCAAGAAGCTCTTGGTGGAGAAAGTTTGCTTGAAGGAGACATACAAGGAACTTTGGAGGTTCTTCAAGAGGTAAGAGGAGATTACCCTCATCAACCATGTGTTGGTGGTGAGGAATGTTTGTATTTGTGGTGAAGAATCCATAAGGATTCATTCACTTGATTGTTTATAGCCTTTCCTAATTGTGATTGATTATATGTGAAAGCATGTCTAATAGCTTTAATATTTTGTATGTGCTATGTGTGTAACATGTCTAATAGCTTTAATAATTTGTATGTGTTTTATGGTTGTTTTAGTATATGGTATGTATATATATATGTATGATAATTATTGTAACATGTAAATAACATACAAGGATTTGCATGAGTGTTCCAAAGAGCACAAACCCAAGCTCACGGCCTCAAGGCAAAGAGGAGAACCAAAATGTTCTCTTAAATTTTCTAAAAGTGTGATTTAATTAACCTAGGAAAATTGACAAGTTACCAATTTGTTTAGAGTAAGAAAAATGAATTTATGGATCTAAGAATGAAATTTGGTATTTCGGCCAACATGCCTAAGTTGAATGTTTTGATTTCTAAAACCATTTTCTAAAACAATGATTTAATGAATTTAGGTAATACAATGAATTGGACATTGATTTAGAAGATGAAAAATAATTTAAAGATCAAATGCAAAGACTTTGTTAAATTTGGCCAACATGCCACATACTTTTGATCCAAATTTATTTTCTAACTATTAACTAGATAATTTACTTAGATTAAGAGTTTTATAAGAGATTAAATGTATGGAAATAATTAGGAATGAATTATAAAGCATAGAATGATTTTCGGTCAATATGCCAATTTTAAATGTTTTTGATTTATAGAATTGTTTTCAACTAAGGTTAAGTAATAAATGCTAAAAAGAATTTTTCTACAATGAATTTTGAAGAAAGAAATTGATTAGAATTAAGTTTAAGAAGCTAAAAATTAATAATTTTACTGTTAGAAGAAAATGCAGTAACTTTTGTAAAATTTCTAACATATAGCTCATATTATATTTTGAAGCATGTTAGTGATTTTCATAAAGTTAAATTATAAGGTTAAAAATTAAGTAAACAGAAAATTTTACAGAAAAGTTAGGAAACCATTATTATAAGTTTTCTAAAACATAATACTGTCAATTTTTATTAAAAATGGACAAATAAGATAGAAGAGATATCCAAAAGACAGTATGCGGTATGAAAAATATTTTACGTAGTTTAAACGTATTAAATATTATTTCATTTTGTTTTAAACAGTAATTTTTAAGGAATTCAGACAAGAAAATGATTTAAAAATCTTACGCGATTGAGAAAACGTATTAAAAACTCTACGCGATTTTAAAAACAGAAAAATAAATTTACGCGATTTAAAAACGTTTATAAAAACGACGAGATTGTGAAAACGCGATAAAATTTCTACGCGATTGACCGAAACGGTATTTTCTATATTCTTTCTGGATTTTCTGTATTTTTCTCTTTGTCGGGCTATGAGGTGAACCCGTACAGGCTTTGGAACGATTTGTCCGGTGGGACTTCATCGTATCTTTTTATCTTGAGAATATCCTGGTAACTTGAGGATATGTCAATTTTTGGTGGATTGGTTGACGAGGTGAATCACATCGTGTTGTCGATGCGATAAACGTAGTGTGGTTCATTGTCTTTATGAACTTGGAGACGTTAGTGTACGGGATCCCATATATGGACGATCGGTCGCTCCATTTGGGCCGTGGTAACCGATAGCACACTAATGAACTCGACACGCACTATTTTTAATCGAGATTTCGTAAAATCTAATAGTACATTACCTGTAGTGCCACAATGTGAGACCGTGAACTACGCCATGCTTTGGATGATGGATTCCATATGACATGGGGCTATAGACGCAAAGTGTGACAGCGCAATAGTTTGGTTGGGCAGCCGTGGTACTAATAGATTTTGCGAGTCATCCTCTCTCTGATATCTGTTTGTTTTTAGCTCCATGGAGTAGGATTGTGTCATATTGCACATGTATCTGTGTTGTTATAGATTATATTTTTATCTGTGATATTTTTATTTGTGTTGTTATTTAGTATATTTTCATCTGTGATATTTTTTTATACGTGTTGTTATTTATTATATTTTTTTATATCGTGATGTTATATGTTGTTATTGTTTTTAATTTTTATATTATATCATTATCTACTACTTTGTTATGGCATTTTATATTGTATGAATTGTTATATCTATCTTAGAAATGTTATAGTTGTTCATTATATTATGATATATGCTTATTTGATTTATTCGTGAATTGACAACATGATTGTATTTGTGATATCTGTGTGTATGGAATGACTTTGTCATTCGTATCATTCTTTGCTACCTTACTGGCACTGGTGAAAGGGGATCTCACCTCTTTACTGTATTGTTTGTTGTGTTGTATTTGTTAAATTCGTATAGTAGACGAAGGAAGTTTCTCAAACTTGTTGGAGGCAATATTCGGAAGTTGGTGACGACGTTAAGGTGTAATCTTCCAAGTTTCAACAAGATGCAGTTTGGTGGAGAAATGGAACATATAGGTTGGGTTTTCTCGTTAGTGTTGTTACCGTGCTATTAGTAGTACCCATCTTTGGGTTTGCTACTGTTTCTCTGAGTCTGTAAATGTTATGTTTTAAATTGTTGTTGAATATTTTGTAGAATATATATATGTGTATTAATTAATTCAATTTAATTTCTGTTTTCTTATAATTTTTGGTAAGTTTATATTTCCGCGAAATGAAATTTTAAAATTCATCCTTTAGAATTCAAAGTTTTTATAAAATGAGTTTATTTGGTTTTATGTTTTATTTAAAAATGTGACACCCTACGGAGGGTGTTACATGAATCAGTCTCAGGATATGAGACCCTATAACGTTGGACCATATTAGTTTCGAAGGAGGAGAAATCGTAAGGCCAAGCAATTCCAGCAGAAATGTATTTGCGATCATCGGGAAGTCAACAACAACAACAATTTGGTGGAGGAAGTACTAGTAGTAGCAGGTTTGGTCTGACCGGGACTTCTACACCAAAATGTGGGAAGTGTGGGAAAGATCATCTAGCCAGAGATTGTACAATCAAAAGAATCATCTATTTCAAGTGTGGGATGCTCGAACATCTTGCTAGAGAGTGTATTCCACCAAAGATGAAGTCATATGTTAGTAATGACTGTGCTCTGACATCTCAAGTAGAATGGAGCGTCGATTCTCCAAGTGGAGCAAAAACACCCAGACTGAAGACCTGAACAAAGAAGATTGTGTCACAAAAGGTGATGCTTTAACTGTACTGTATAATTTCGATGGTAACCCATTTCTTTATGGCATATGATTGTGTGGGTCAATTAGAGTTATTTGTGTCTTCATTATTTAGTTTACCTAGTTATTTCTACTTCTATTACTAAGACTTGTGGTTGATAACTTGAGTTATTTAAATTACCCTAAGTCTGTTAAATGACTGAATCTTTTCTGTTGATTTAATTTGTATACCTCTTTCACAAAACATATGCGATCTAAAAATATGGATTGGGTACTTTCCAACCCTCTCTGCTCTATTAGACTTATCAGTTGAAATATTCAACTTAAAAAGCTCATTTCTAAATTCATTGGACCACATCAATTTCTCCATTGGATAGGTCCGGTGGTATATTAGATGATTCCATCATCTCTTCTTTCTACGCCTTCATGATATCTTTTATGAGTCACAATTGCAAAAATATATTCTTGGTCCAACCCATTCTTTTGTGACTAATTGATTGTGTGGGTTGATTAGAGCTATCGGTATCTTCGTTACCTTTTGACTTATCTATTTCTACTTTTATTACCAAACCCATTGTTATTACCTAGTTCCTTACACAATCTTTTCTGTTATCCTAAATTGTCTACCTCTTTCACGAGATAGACATGATCTTAAGAATGGATTAGTTATCTTCCAACTATATCATGTAGATTGTTTCAGTAAAATTTTGGTGTCCCTAGAAAACTCATTCTTAAAATCGAACAACTTCAAATTCTTTGTTGGATATGTTCGATAACACATCGGATAGTTTCACTACCTTTTCTTTCTAACCTTTATAATGTCCTTTTATATATTGCAATTGCAAGAAAGGATGTTCCTAGTCCAATTTATGTCATAGTATCAGATATAGTACTGTTGAAAAAGAGAACTTGATTTGTGAGACACTTCCTGTTAAAAGCAAAGGCAGGAGAGTGAAGCGGTACGAAGGCAAGGAAATTTCAAGTGATGTTGTTCGGAGTGGCAAATGCTCCCACAATGTTCATAGATTATGTGGATAGGATCTTTCATCCTTATCTAGACAGAATTGTCATTATCTTTATTAACAACATTCTGATCTATTCTCGAAATCATGAGGAACATGTTGAACATCTCAGTATAGTTCTCCAGGTTCTAAAGGAAAAGCAGTTATATGATAAAGTTGTCGAAATGCGAGTTCTAGTTAGATGAAGTTGTAACACCCCAAAATTTATTTATTTTGTTATAAATATTCATTTTATACTAGTTGTGATTTTTTGAAATTTTTCTGAGAACGTGGAATATTTTAATATTATTTCTCATTTTACGTGCCATAATAAAAATTTTTCTAAGAACCTTGATCTGTGAAAATGTCGATGGGGGATCTTACTAAACCCAAGGCTGGACACGGTTTACGAGGTTTCATATTTTTCAAGAAATTTTAACAGATAAAATAATAAAACGCTATGTAAATTTCATCCATCAGATTAATTAATAGTGATTTCTGTCGACTGTAACTATTGTCCATTGGATAATAGCATATAATAAAAATCCTATCACATTATCCTAATGCAATCTACTTTATGTCTAATCAATCTCACTTTAATTCAAATTTTTGTATCCTAATTAAGAAGCTTCTTTGAGAAGCTTTATCCAAAAGACCACCTTGCCCTTGGCTTACATGAGAAGCCACAAATTTCCCTCTCTCCCTTCCCTCATTGTTGTGGCAATGACCAAGCCCAAATGGGAGAAATGTGACTTACACACTTAACCTAACAATCACAAATATCTTCATTTTAACTTATTCACTTATCTCTCTAAAATTTCATCTTCTTCACATTTCCTCTTCCTTCTCTCTACCTCTTCCATAGCCACGGTTTGCACCCCCCATCCTCCACCATTTTCTTCACTTCTTCTCTTCACAAATACTATTTCCTTACTCCTCTCCATCTTCTTTACATCTTTCCTTTAGAAAGTTTCTTCAAAAATCCAACCTTTCTCCATTGTCTTCCAAGGTAAAGATTCAAGCTTTAAGGTGAAGTTTTGATTTTTCTTCTCATTTGAACTGTTATGTTCATGTATTCTTAGATTTGATTAATGTCTGATTTGTAATCTTGAATGGATTGGAAGTGTTAAATGAGCTTGATCATGTTAGGGTTGCTAAATGGAAAATGTGGAGTTTCCTACCCTAACATGGAGGCCACGGTTTTGTGGAGATTTTTTATGAAAAAATTTGTTTTGTACACTAATACATAACACTTATGAAATTAAATGTTGAATGATGATAATAAAATTTATGAATGGAAATTTCTAAAGGTTTATTACCCTAACTAATGCTAGGGTTTTGGCTTGAACAATAAGGGAATGGAATGATCATGGTGAACTAAAAATTTAATTGAATTGATACTAAGAAACTAATACATAAAATGGAAAGAAAAATTGAAACTTATAAGACCTATGATGCCACGGTTTTGACACTTGAAATTAGGGAATTGGATTGGTCTTGTGAGAAATGGGATTTGAGTGATTAAGTATCAAGTAACTAATACATAATGTGGTAGAAAAATTGAGACTTTGATGACCTATAATGGCCACGGTTTTATAGTGAAAAATTTGGGATCAAGTGAGCCTTGGTGCATCCTTGGAAGATTGAGAAATTAAAGACTTGCATAATCTTTAACAAGTGGTAGAATTAAATTGGATAAAAACTCTTAGAGGACCACGGTTTTGAATGGACTCTTTGACCTAAAATTTGTCATAATTAATCAAGCATAAGATTTTGAAAATGTAGATCCATAATGAGGACTTGTGATAGTGAATGAACACTTGAATCATGTATTAACATGGAAATTGATTCTATGCTATTATGGACCCCTATGTGGGCTAAGCACTTGTTGATCTCGTACTTGAAAATATCATGATGTGATGATGTTAAGAAATGAATATGTGTATATATATGTTTATATACCATTGTGATATGCTTATGATGAATGCATCATTAATGAATATGCATGATTGAAATTGAGTCGTCATACATACGTGTTATCCGTTGGACACTGTTAGATAGGCTATGTGTGCCTAGGAGTTTGAATAACACCTATGTGCGGGTGCGAGTAGACTAAGTGTAGGGTCATATGTTGTTGGCCTTGGGGGTGTCGGGGTGCGGGTGTCTCACAATAGATAGTGGTAGCTCCACTGGGGCCGTGGGATAGACCGATGCGACACACCGACGATCCTGACTGGGATGCTGTCCTATATCACGATCAACTGTCGAGGTGCCATGTATAAGTCATTTGTGCAAACATTTTTATGAGATAAAGCACATTATGTTTTATGGCTAACGATATACTGGCATTACTCCTTGATCATTCACTCCGAAAATGTTTATGTCTAGCTCCATGGAGTAGGAATTTTTGATACCTTATGCATTGTGAGTTGTCAGTCCCATAGTACATTGATCAAGAGCATTTATAATTGTTCTTATTTTTGTAATAATTGCTTGAATATCTGAACTGTTGACTGTTGATAGTATTACTGTTATTTATCTGTTGTTGGTGACTTTATTACTATCTGTGGTTATTCTGCCCTTATTGTTAATTTTATTATTACTGTGATTAAATGTTTGAACTGTGTTATATGTGGGCGTCCAACACTATTTTGTTTTCTCACTGCCAATTTGGTACTGAAAGCTGGGTGTCTCACCTCTTTCTTTATTTGTTTTATTTTTGTATTCTGTTGGATTGTGTACTTCTGAGAAGACGTTCGTGAGGTAGACAAGGAAGCCCCTGAGTTTCCAGGCTTCTGGCCAGACTACGATTGAAGTTACAGAAGATGACATCGTGCACCTGCTGATTTTTGGGCTACACACGGATCATTTTTCATGGAGGACCTGACTGCTGGCACATTAATGTGCAAACGAACTGATGCGTGTACCATGGGGAGCTAATGGTGTCCTTGGCATGGGGCCGTTATGACGCCTCTGTTTTAGATTTTCATGCTTTCGTTTGGCTAGAGTTTTACATGCCCGTTAGGGACGTGTGGGTTGACATGTACTACGCCCCATGTGATGACTTCTTTTGTCCACTACTTGGGCTCCTGCCCGTTGCTCTGTCGCTCTGATGGATGTTTCCTCGGACGAAGAGGACCCCGAGAAGGACCCTTCTATGGTCCCTTCAATCTTAGGAGCTGATACTATTGGTAGCTACTGATGGCTAACCATCTATCTTTTTGGGAAGCCTGACGTTTTACTGTACATGCTGGGGTATATTTGTATAATTTTAGGTGAATACATCTTTACTTTTTGTACATTTTGGAATGTAACTAAATAGGCTTATATAATATATATATATATATATATATATATTGTGTATGGTTTAACCACGTTGAATTATTTTACTGAGATTGTTCTAATTATTATTTTAATACATAATGGATTTTTAAATCAACTTTTGACTCTACTCGGTAATGATATAATTTATAATAATTCAATAAAAATTCAACAAAAGGATAAAAAAATATAGTGGCAATTTCAAAGGATCTTAAATAACCGTAAAATGAATCGGATCTACGAGCTTAATAACAATTACTATTTCCGTAATTTAATTTATTTCAGTTATGTTTGTTTCGAAGTATCATAGTGTGACGTTCCTTCTTCGCGGTACATTTAGAAAAAGGGGCGTTACAAAAGTTTAGTTTTTGGGCTACGTAATTTCAGAGGAAGGAATTGAAGTGGACGCATTAAAAGTTGAAATAGTTCTTGAGTAAGAAAGACCGAAGAATGCATCAGAAATCCGTGGTTTTATCGGGTTAGCCGATTATTACTAAAGGTTGGTTGAGAAATTTCTCAAGATCACAGGACCTCTCGCCCAACTTACCAGAAAGAATCAAGCGTTTGCATGGACTGATGCATACAAGGAGTTTTCGTTGGTCGAGGTAATCTGGAATGGCGTAAGCGGAGATACAACATGGGAACTGGAAGACAAGATGAAAGAGTAGTATTCATATTTGTTCTGAGACTACTACGAATTTCGAGAACGAAATTTTTTTTAGGAGGGAAGTGTTGTAACACCCTGAAAATTTGTATTTATTTATTTTGGTCGATTCTTAGTTATTTTGGATAATCCGACTAGACTTATGTGAATTTTAAAATTTTTGTGATTTTTAAGAATTTTTGAAAGTTTTTACATTTTTTTATTACTTTAATATTATTTTTGGGTTGTATATAAGCCTTCGTATTTTATTTCTTTCTATCAATACTTAATTATTTTGACTAATCGATTTGATTTTCATGAATTTCACAATTGTTATGATTTTTGTGAATTTTTGTGATATTTGAGATATTTTGAATATTTTAATATATTTGAGATATTTTGAATATTTTATTATATTTTTGATATTTTAGAATATTTAGAATATTTAATATATTTTAGATATTTTGGGTTGTGTGTGGGCCCGGGGCGGGCCTGGAAAAATAAATAATTTTCGGGGCCAGAAGATTTTGTACTGTTGACTCAGAGACGAGGGATCATACTAAACCTGAAATCGAAAATAGTTTTTGAAGTTTTGTTTTTCTACGATTTTATCTGATAAAAAAAATCGGGGTATGTTTTATTATCCATTGGATAATATCTTCTGAAAAAATATCTAGTGGATGATTCTAGACACGCAAGCCTAGTCACCCACTCTAGAATGTTCTAGACGATGACTTATCATTTGGTGACTCACCTAGGTGACTAGCTTAGTGACTCACATGTTCTAGACTATTCTAGAAGACTCTATAAAATGCCTAGTCATGCTACTAGTCATCAAGTACTTGAGTACTTGCTTTACATGTGGACCAATGAGGACCTGGTCAAAGTTGGCAGTTGTGAGTCATCGCAAAGGACCAATAGAAGCTTGGCATGTGGCGTGACACCTCAGCATCTGTGACTCAGCTTGTTCTGGAAGCTTGTAGGAACGCTGACTCACCCTGTGACTCATCGCAGTGAGTCACACGTTCCAGAAGGTTCTCTGTTGACTCAGCTAGTAACTCAGCACTACGACTCACCATGTTAACTCACCTGTTCTAGAAATCTCCACGGTGACTTACCATGTTGACTCATTGTAGTGAATCGCATGTTCTAGACACTTCTCTTTGATGACTCGCTCTGTGACTCATCAAGAGTAATTTGTAAAAAAATGATCATCAATAGTTACTACCTAACTAGAACAAGAGAAAAATCTAGGTATATTTTATTATTCATTGGATGACAGACACTGACTTTATAGGCGGTAATTATTGTTCATTGCTTAAAGTATACTAAAAAATATCTTGATCAAAATATCCTAAGCCTTCATCTTTTTCATGAAGTCTATGAATAGGAGGGCTTTGATTCATTTTCATCTTTTGCATGAAGCTCTCACCCTTTTCTCTCCTTGTGTTCCACTGCCAAACACCCTTAGAGGCCAAAATTCTACACTTGCTCATCTTTTATTCATCTCCATCCAAGAAGCCAAAAACTATACACCAAACTCTCTCACTTTTATGAAAACATTCTCATCCTTTCTCTTTACTAAACCCGCGGCTAGGACTCCTTAGGAGACCAAGTTCTATACTTAGTTCATCTTTTTCTCAATTTCACCAAGAACCAAGAGAACTAAACACAAAAACTCTCTCCTCTTCCATTTTCTCTAGTTTCGACCAAGCACCAAAGATCCACTCTCCAAACTTCTATAATTTCTACTAATATTATTTCTTGAATCCTCTCATAAATCCAAGACACTTTCATGTTAGGAATTTCTCAAGATTCATTCATCTCCACCTTCCTATCAAGCAAAGAACACAAAAGCCCTTACCTTTCTCTCCCACAAAGCTCACGGCCAAACCACCTTGCATCACTCTCCACTCTTCTATAATTTCAAACAACCTTACATCTATTATATTTACATCATTCTAAGATACTTTGTAGAAGAAACCTAAGCCTAAATCATCCATCTTCATCCTTGTTCTTCAAGCTCAAGGTTTAGAGTTTCAAGGTGAAGTTTGTGAAATCTTCACTATTGATTTCATTCTTTCCTTCTAAACCATATTTTGATCCATGGTTTTTCTTATTAAAGCCTTAGATATTAATATTATATGTTTTCTTTATTTTTAAGTTTCACTTGGTGATTGAAGTTCATCTTAAAAGAGACAACAAGGGGACATACAAGGAGCTTTGGAGGTTTCACCAAGAGGTAAGAGGGAGATTGCCCTCATCAACCATTTGTTGGTGGTGAGGAATGGATTTGTGTGTGGTGAAAAATCTATAAGGTTTTATTCTCTTGGTTGTGTATGCTTAAGTGTTCTATGTTATGTTATATGTGGTTTTATTTCTTTGATAGCTATGCATGATTTTATTGCTTAATATGAGTTTTATTGCTTTAATAATATGCATGAACATATAGTAGTATAAATATGATTTAAATGATATGTGCATATTATGATATATGTTGCAAAGAAAAGAATTTTGGTTCCAATGGCCATAAAGAGGCTCACAGCTTCACTTTTGTTTTTGAGCAAACCAATTGTAAATGTTTTACTAAGTGTAAATTTAGATGATTTAGTAACAAATAATTGGATTAAAGATTTCTACAAAGAAAAATGAGATAAAAAATGAATAAATATTCAATGATGAAGCAAAGATTGATTTTTGGCCAACATGCCTACTTATGATGTTTTTAATCCAAAACTATTTCTAAAGTGTGGACTTATGTAACTAATTTAATGAGAACTTAATTAGAGGGATTTTTGGATAAACAATGGAAAGTAATTTAATTTTAGAGTTTAATTTGTGAAATTAAGTAATGATATAAATACTTGAAAAGTACTAACGTATAGCTCACCCGTTGGGTTTTGAAGTGCGTTAGAAAGTTTCGAGCTATAAATATTGGTTAAATCCAAGAAGGGTAATTTTTAAAGGAAAAAGTAAAAAATACTACTTAAAGGATTTTCAAGACGAAATGTTGCAAAATAAGGTTCAAATTAATTATATAATGGAGAAAGTCTCAAAGTTTAATTTAGAACGTCAAGAAATATTTTATACAGTGAAAAATAGTAGAAAAACCTTACGCGTTTAAAAAATAATAATTTTTAAGCTACACAATTTTAAAATATTTAAATATTTTTATGCGATTAGGAAAATGTTGGAAAATACTTACGTGATTTGAAAACATGACAAAAGCGTCACACGATTGTGAAAATACGAAAAAGTTTACGCGATTGAGAAAACAACGGATTACTGTTAGGCCAAATACTAGACCCAAAGACATTTAAATGGATAGTTTGGTTAAGTTGGGGTTTGTCTTCATAACCGGAAACATCAGATAGACGAATGAGTCTGATGTGATTTGTTATTATGAGAAACCATGTTATTATGAATAATGTACTGGACCCGGGTGGATCATTGATATTATGTAATTGAATGAGCAATTATATATTATCATTGATATTAATAGTATTAGACAATTGGATGAGTAGTTGTTCTAATATTATTATGAATAGTACAATGGTTGCTTGAGTTATGCATTAAGTTATCATGCATAGTCGATGCCTGTAATGGCTTTTGTTGTTTAGGAGTGAATAAGAATTGAATAGTGTGATCCAGTAGGGGATCTACAGGGGGCGTCAAGGCATGGTGATTCATAGTGACCTATTTGTCACTTTATATATCTCTGGCCATGATAACCATTGCAATGCACTAGCGCAGTGTCCTGACGAAACACTATTGCTTTCGTGTCCATGTAGACTGTCATAGAGGTGGGCAGATCTTCTGGACCATTCATATCTGAAGTTGTTTAGCTCCATAGAGTAGGAATATGATGCGTTGTGCATGTACATAATTGATATACATATTGTTGTCACATGGTCAAGGTACATATCATGGTGGCATAATATATATATATATATATATATATATATATATATATATATATATATATATATATATATGTTATTAATATCTGTTGTTAAAATATCGTTAATGTTTATGTTATTGTGAAATATGTTTTTTAAAGATAAATTGATAACATGATTATACTTGTGATACCTGTGTGTATGGAATGACTTTGTCATTCGTATCATTCCTTGCTACCATACTGGTATTGGTGAAAGGGGATCTCACTTATTTACTGTATTATTTTGTTGTGTTTTGCATTGTTAAAATTCATATAGTAGGCGAAGCGAGTTTCTTAGACTTGACTGGAGGAAATGTTCTGAGCTTAGTGACGACATCGAGGAGTGATCTTGCCAGTTTCGATAGTGTGCAGTTTGGTGGAGGAACAGAACAAGTATGTTGAGTTTTCTTGTTAGTGTTGTTACAGTGCTATTAAGTAGGATCCCTCATTAGGTTTGCTACTGTTTCATAAGTCTGTAAGTTTTATGTTTTAAATATTGTTGAATATTATGTGGTATAAGTAAATGTGTGTATTAATCAGTTCAGTCTATTTTCTGTATTATCTATATATTTCGGTAAGTTTATGTTTCTGCGAAAAGAAATTTTAAAATCCATATTTTAGAACTCAAACCTTTTATGAAATGACTTTCGGGTTTTAAGTTTTTAGTCGAAAATGTAATGCCCTACGGAGGGTGTTACATATCCAATGATCGACTTTATAATCACCTTGTTACAAATGACGTTTGACGGCATTAAAACACACAACTTCTCATGTAGGAATCATAGTGATTTCAAGTCAAAGGACCACATACACCATTGTCACTATGAGAATCGCTTATGATACCGACGTAATGATCCATGTAGCGTTCTTATGGCGAGTCTGTCCAGTACATTATTACTTTAATATGTACCCATATGAAGACTTGATATCTCATATCCATGACCCATGAGATGTGGCCATCAATCTACGAATATACTAGTCTCAATGCATTATTGTTATCCTAGTTAACAATAATACTTGACCAAGGACATTTAAGAATAGTATTTTATTCAATAGGATCTCACGATCAAGTTATCCACTTGATGTCTCACGGCATCAAACTAACTATTCTAAGGACTTTTTTATGTTTATAAAAAAAGAACACAATAAATGAAATGTCTCGTATATTAAAAATAGAATAATACAATGTATGTAAATATAGATAAAATGTATCAGTCTCTAAGGCATGCACCAACAAGAAAGTCACAATATTACATAGACATGTTAAGCAAGTGTTATGGTACATTTCTATCCATAAACATTACTAACATGTTAAGGAGGATATTACATTTTTCAATTCCTAGTTGTCTTGAAAAATTGGAAATCATTGGATATGTGCTATAAATGTAGTACTCTCTTCTTTTGCTTTGAAAAGTTTTATTAATTCTTGAGAGAATGTTTAAGAAAGTTTCCAAATAATTTTTTTTTTTGGAAATATTCTATAGAGTCCATCTTGATACTTTAAAAGATAAGCCTTATTCTTCATAGTGTTTTATTTTCTCAAGGCTTTTGTTCAATGAGAAAGATAGGAGATGCATTCTCAATTGTTCCTTTGACTTGGGTTTGATCATTCTCAAGGAATATGTGATTTTAATATAAAACATCTCTACCCTTTTAAAATACTTTTGAAAATGTAATGTGCTCATGTAAAATTCTTTTTGAATGGGGGAGAAGTTTTAAAATGATTTTTGATTGATAGATTAAGAATAAACAGCTTTTGCCTTGCTTTACTTTGTGGTAATGTGCTTACGTGGTCTTGGCATACATAATTCTCTTTATCTATCTCGTGCTTCAATAAGGGGGAGCTTATTGTAAGTGTAACATTCTGCCCAACCTAATGATATTAATCAGTGTTACAGTAGTTCAATAAATTTGTTGTTGGTTACCTGATAATTTGGGTGATTGTTTGGGGTATATTAAGCATAAATCTATAACACTGAACATAAGAAATAGCTCAAAATAACTTAGAAAATTATAGAATTACTATAAAATCATAAAATTATGAACAATGATCAAATAGAGCATGAATAATTAATTGGAGAGTACTGAACATAAGAAATAACTCAAAATAACTTAGAAAATTATAGAATTACTAGAAAATCATAAAATTATGAACAATGATCAAATAGAGGATGAATAATTAATTGGAGTGTAGAAATAGATTTGAATAGTACTTGAAAGTTTCTTAATTCACTTTTATAAGGATTAACTTAACTCAGTGATGAATAGTGAAGCTTAGTGATTAGTAAGGTGTAAAAATAATATTTAAAATGAAATTGAAAAATAAATGAAATTCAGAAATTTCTATATCTTAGAGAAGGTTGGGAAAATTCATGAAAGGAATACAAAATATTTTAAATAGATATAAAATTTCAAGATTTTCTCTTATATTTTGTTACCACCGCCAATGTTCCTTCATCTTTTAGTTTAAACTAACTTTTCCTTTCCCAATTTTATTTCATCCTTTTCCCGCTTCTCTCTCTTGCTCGTTCACTAACCAATTTCCTCTCTCGTTTCTCTATTCTGTTCTTCATTCCTCATTTGACCGTTCACTCTCGTCGTTCTCCCAATTGGCTGTCCACTCTCGTTATTCTCCATTCTCATTGTACGCTCTTCTCCGTTCTCGTTGTACGCTCTCGTTCGTTGGTCCTTCTCATCCACTCGTTAGCTCTCTGGTGTAGTGTGGATTATGAATTAAAATTGAGATTAAAAATAGTTGCCAAGTTCCCTAAAAATATAAAAACCTTGCAACCAGTTGTAGTTAGCAAGGGTCGATTCACAGAGAACTAATTCAAATAACACTATAATTTGAATCCTAATTTAAACACTCAAAAATAGTAAACAATAAAACGAGGGTTTTGTTTGTTAAAATTAAAAACAGAAATTGAATCCAAAATAAAAATAGTAAATATGATTTGGAAAATTAATTAAAAGACAATGGTTAAGAGATGGAATCCACCACTAGATTTATATGATTATACTAGCCCACATATCCTTTATACCAATATGATCAATTATGTTTTTATATGAGTGTGAGATTAATTCCCTATTTTCCTTATGTTTTGGTTCATTCAGCAACCACTCAAATCAATTCCTAATCAATAGTTATTTGTAAAGCAACCGCTCTTATTGATTGCATTAAGATTTAGAAAACCAGTCACACTAAGATCCAATCACACACCAGGATTGAATTACTTAGATCATATGCCTCACTAGTCCTACCATCGTAACCGCACATAGCAATCCTAGTTTTACCACTTTTGAATATAGCAAAGAGTATAAAAACCTTTATACCGAATTAAGAACATAAACATATGAATAAAAACATAACTATATTAATATAAAGAAATAGAAGGGTTCACATGATCAAAACTAGAATTTCATCTTCCCTTAACCAAATAAGACAACTAGCCATACATGGGAAATTCAAAATCTAAAGAAAAATAGAAGAAAAACATTGTCAAGAAGAAAAGAAGAAAAGAAAACTGAAGATCAAACTAGTTTCCAAGGAATGAGGTTGATTGATCTCCGATTACTCGAACTCGAGTCCCAATCTTCGATCGAATCTCCATTTCCCTTATTCTTCGTCTTCGCCTCAGTTCCTTGGCGGCTCCCCAGTTCAAACCTCCCTTTAGGACCTTAGGTAACTCTATTTATAACTTTGGATACCTAATGCATCATTAGAATTCGTATCTAATGTTCTGATGCGACGACACAGGCCATGTCGTATGACATGGCCTACCCCGTGTTAGGTTTTGAAGTGCAAGTCAAAGAGAAACACGGCCTACCCCGTGTCATATGACATGGGGCCGTGTTGTTTGTTGTTGCCCATAACTAAGAGTATGTGATATGCTAGAGAAGAACACGGCCTACCCCGTGTCTTGGGACACAGGCCGTGTTGTTGGTTAGGTCCAGTGTAGAATCTTGTTGAAATACTAAAGAAGTACATGACCCACACCATGTCTGGTGACACTGGCCGTGTTACTCACTTTTTTCATATTTAGTCCTGATTCTTCACGTACTCTCTTTTCTCCTTGCTTCTAGGGATGATATTGATCTCTTGAAAAACACAATGCAATTATGAGTGCTTATAAACACACTTAAGCATAGTTTCACAATAAAGATCTGATCAAACTTCACATCAAGAAACTTAGCTAAAAGTTAACAATTAAACACATATGAAGTATAATTACATCAAACATAAGACACTCAAGATATAGAAATAATCGACATATCACCCTCGCTGCTCTCTCACAGTTTGCAGTTAGATCCAAGAAAGCAGAAGTAGAAACGAAGAAATAAGAAAGAAACAACAACATGAGAGAAAACAGGGAGATGGAAGACGTGAAAGGGAAGAAAGATGGAAAAGGGAAAACTTGAAGAATCAAAGGAATCAAGGAAAACCAAGAGGTACGAGTTCTTTGTTAATGTTTTTCCCATCATTTCTTACTGATTTTTGAGTTGAAATCTAGTCCATGAAGCCTAGTCCATGAAGCTACACAAGCTCACGGCCAAAATTGTGATTTTTGAGCTGAAATTCAATCCATAAAGCTACACAAGTTCATGATCAGGACTGATCCAAAAAAGGGTTGTTTATTTTATTTTATATTTCATCTTCTATCGTAGTTGCAATAGAAATTTTGGTTGTATGTGTTGAGGAAAATCACGGTTGAATGAAGATTATTGGTTGTAAATTGATTTGTTTTGTGTCTTATAACTCTATACCATGATTTTAAATTGTATTGATGTATGATTATTGTTCATAATTTTGTGTTACTGACTTTGAATGGTGCCTAAAATGTGCTATAAGTCTCATGACCAATTATGGTTCTTGGGTGTTATATGGATTTCTGGTTAATTGACTTTATGAAGTTGCATTTGTAAGTCACTGAAGCAAATAAATTTTTTAGTCTTTTGTGGATTGGCCTTGTTGCCTTTTTAATTTGGAAGGTCATGGCTGAAGCAAATAAATTTTATTTTCTTTATTGACTTTGTAATTACAATTGCTTTGTACTTTACCTTAGTATTCACGGCTAGGAACTATTTTGGTGCCAATGTTTATTGATTTCAATTGAAATGCTTTGAGTTATAATGTACATGGTAAAAAATAGAACCACATAAGAAACTATTGCCTAGCGTATGTTTCTATCTTGTTTAGTTGGATTTATGGCTCACGAGTTGTCATGGCCAGACTCAATTTAAGAGAGTTTTTGTTAAATATTTTGAATGTCATGCATCCTTATTTGACTTTGGAGTCTTGTTTTGCACGACCATATTGAAATCGTGTGTGTGTATATATATTATGTACATATTAAATGTTCACACTTTGAAGTTAATTTGGTTGTATTCATGGATGTGCCACTCGCGGCCAAAACCATCTTTCTTAATTCCAAATTAAGTTGTATATTCTATTACATGTTGTATGGAATTGAGATGTTGAAATTAATGAGAAATTTATCATTCATTTGAAATTCTTGATAATGAAGTTGAATTTGGTCATGTGTTAGGTTATGAGATTGAGGCTTGACCTTAATAGAATTTAAAGATTTAATTCTCTTAATCCTAGTTTTATAATTAATTGTGATTAATTATTAAGTTAAACTTGATATTGGTGACTATGGTTAATTATGTTTTATAAATGATGATGTTTGAATTATACTAGAAAATGAGGCAAAGGTGTTGCCTTTCTATGATTAATTGTAATGTCTTTTGTACTTGAATGGAAGTCTCAAAAGAACATAAACAATAAAAGTAACATGCTACCTTATTATTAATTTGTAAGTGAGAAATTTTAGTATATCAAAATATAGCTTGAATGATGCTTAAACTGTGGTAAATTGGAATAATAGAAATATGGCCTTGTGTGACTGTAATTATGGTTGTTTTGAGCACGATATTGTGACATATTGAACGATTAAAGGTCATGGCACAAAACTTCCTTTTGAGACTAGAATTTTGAAATTAATGTGTTTGAAGTCATAATTTGGGAATGATGTTGAGGAGCATAATAATGAAATAGTAAGGGTAGATTGAGGTTGAGTGAGATACTCACTCTCTACAAATATATAATGTAAAGTATAAGTGCAAAGTTTAGTGTGTGATATTATACCTCATTATTATGCAACGAAAGTCTTGATTATGTGAAAGGGAAATGAATGGATGGTTTTAAATATTTTTATATGATTTGGTTTTCAAACTTGATGTTTACTATTTCCATGTATTTGGCTTAAGCCAAAGGTGCTCTTGATGCCAGGGTTATAATATTAAGGGAGGTTAGGGAACAAAGATTTTCCCAATACCTCATTTTGCTTGGGAACAAAGGTTTTCCCAATACCTAGAGGAAATACAAGGACCAAAGGTTGTCCTAGAAATATGCAAATATCATGAGTTTTCCTAAAACAAAATGTTTTAATAACATTGCATAAGCATACATTAGGGCATTCATTAGGCATAACCATACATCATAATGCATTGCATAAAATGACAATTATATGGACAATTGTCCTATTTTCAGAATTAAAGTAACAAGGACTAAGGTTGAGGTCCGACTTGAAAGTATTTTAGAAGAATGAAATATAGTACATAAAATAGGTTTATTGAAAAATGAATAGATAATGAAGTAATTGACTTGTATAGTATATTGAAGGATCATGAATGAACGTGGTAATTATGTGAAGTATGACAAATATATATGAGGTGTTAATACCTGATTTGATTGTGATAGAGAACTGGATTTATTTGAAACTATATGAGTTAATAAAATATGTAAATGGTTTTTATAAAGGTTAATAATTCAACCTCTGTTTCAGGAAGAGAGATAACCAAATTTGACAGTTTGCCACCTCTCTAACTTATACTAAAATATTTGTGTAAAGTTTTAAATAAAGAATGTATTTTCCCCTAAAACATCTGGAAATATTATGATGACATATTTTTATAAACTACTGAGAATTCTTTGAATTCTCACCCCGTGTGTTTGTATTTCTATATTATTTCCATGAACTCTGAAGACATTGGCACACAAAAAAGAAGATCAGGAATTGAAGTTGAAAAATTTAGTTGTAATTATATAAAAAAAAAATTGTGTAGGACTTGTATACATTTTATCAGGAAAGTATTTAAAGTAGTATTTGTATTATATAAATAAATATTTGTATAAGGACATTTAATATATTTATATGTTTACACTCGTATTAGGCTCATATTTTCATATAAGGTTTATTTATTTTCATAAACTTGTTATTAATTTTAAAGTGACATCATTAATACTAATGACTAAGGTATGATCCGCATGCCAATAGTACTAGTATTTAGGTGTTACATTTTGATATCAAAGCAGTTCATTCTGATGAGCTAGGGTATGGACTAGCTATGCTTGTTACCCATTTGTCTTATTTTGATGATAAGATGCATAGGTAAAATTGCATAATTGTCTTGAGCTTGTAAGTTTATGGTTGACTATCACACTGCTACATAATATTGAGTCTGATCAACTCAATATAATGTACGGGGTGTATAGGAGACTTTGGCATCGACCAGGTATACGCGTAGAGGTAGGACAGTTGCCAATGAAAATATAAGAGATGTTTAGAAAGATGACAATTTTATTAAGAAAGCAAAGAGAAATGTCTGCGACCATGAGGTATGGGGAACATTTAAAAATTTTATGCTTCTTCTTTCCTTTAGAATTCATGGTTGTTGTGGTTTTAATTAGAATGAGTAAAATTAGATTATTAAAGGTAAAGTAGGGTGCAAAGATATATGTGTATGGATACTTAAGTATGGTTAAATATTCATGTTTGTTCCCTACTCTTGAAAGTCTAATTATGTGAGAACTTGTGTAAATTAATTGATTATTAGGTTACTCTGTAGAGAGCCTCTCGGTCTTTAAGGTTAATTTGGCTAGTTATTATGCCAATATATTGATTGAGTTTTGTTGATGTAATTGGCTAGCTGCCATTGATAGTTGTTTTGATGATAACAAACATGAAGATGATGAGAAGACCAAGTCCAAGATCTTCAAAGAATAGTTTAGGACTTAGGATCTTTGTAAGGAGCCTTTTGGATATCTCACTGTTTTTGGTTGCAAAGAAATGTTTTCAAAATTAATATTCCAAATCCAAAGAATCATTTTCTGGATATCTAAAAGTGTTTAAAACTATTTTTCATTTAAGGGTATTCGAATACCCCATAAGGTATTCGAATAGAATGGTTTTCAAGTTCATACATTTTCTGTTTTTCAAAGTGGTATTCGAATAACTATGCATGGTATTCGAATACAAAGCTTATCAAAATCTATTTTAAAATGTGAGGTATTCGAATAACCCATGTGGTATTCGAATACACCTGATTATAGAAAAATGCTTTTAAATAGAAGTATTCGAATAGATTAAGAAGTATTCGAATAAACTCTTTCGAACTGTTTTCTTCAAGTATTTTGAAACTGAGGTATTCGAATAACCTTCAGGGTATTCGAATAACGTATCCCAGAAATGATTTTACAAAGCTTTTGAAAATGGAAAGAAACGGCCATATTTGACTTTAATGGTGTTTTAATTGTACCCAACGACTATTTTCTTCCCAATGCTCTATAAATAGAGACCTTGGGTCTCTTCTAAATGTTGCCCAATAATCTGAATTATTATTTGCTTGTGCCAAAACGTGATTTTCATTTTTCTCATATTTTATGTGCTCTTTTTGCCAAAACCTTGAGATATCCTAAGAGAGCTTCTTAGCGCTTCAAATTGTGATTATTTACTCTTTGTGAGAGTTTCTCTTCATCTATATTCTAGTTCTTTGTAAAAGGGTGAGGTATCCCTTAGTGAAATTATGAGGGTGAGGTATCCCTCAGTAAAAGGGTGAGATATCCCTTGTTGTAAAGAAGGTGAGGTATCCTTCAAAGGGGGTGAGGTATCCCTCTAGTAAATAAGGTGAGATATCCCTGTTGTGTAAAGGTTGCAAGCACTTGTTTTAAGCTTGTATTGAATAGTGAAAAATCTTGAACTATGTTTCGGGGACTGGACGTAGGCCACAAGTGATTGATGGTCGAACCAGGATAAATATTGTGCTTGATCTTCTCTTCTTTATCTCTTTATTTATTACAATTTATTTATTATTGCTTAATTGTTTATTTTCTGTTCTTAAGGCATTTAATCATCTTTATATTTTCAATATACTGCTTCGAGAAATATGTGTTAAAAAGGGTTTGCGAAAAAGTTTTTAATACTCAATTCACCCCCCTCTTGAGTACTGAAGCCACTTGGGTAACAGTTGATTGTATTAAGACTTTATTTAACTAATGTTTATGAGCTAAAAAAATGCTTTTACTTGAACTAGATAATTATGTGATAAATTGTTGATTAAATGGCTATATGAAAGCCATGATGGATGCTTCCCTATTATAGCAAAAAGCTAGATGCTTATGTACTATATTTTATTGGTATATATTAGTAAGAGATACTAAAATTGAATTACTATCCTGTGCAATTGTCTGAAGTTGACCAATACATGTGTGATTGTATAATATTGAATCCTAATGTATTATTATGCTAGAATTATTGTCTAATATTGAATAGAATAGTAAAATTAGACATTACCCTGTTTAGATTTGTATGTGCAATAGTTTAAATATGTAAAATCATAATTTTGATGGTGTTGAAAGATCACATTGGTATGGTTTGTTTATAACCAGAATTATTTTGTCTTTATGTGATATTTTAGTGGCATGGATTATACTTAAAAATTATAGCAAGGTGTTGCTCATTGTGAATGTATTATAGTGATTTTCTTGTTTGAATTTTATGGATGTTGACCATGGTTTGTGCCTTGTTTTGGGGCAGATTTGTGATGCTTATTTAATTGTAATGGTGGTCTAAATTGTGATTGGGAGAATAGGCTAAATGTTGTTCTACTGGTAGTAGTGTTTTAAATGCATTTGAATGTGAATATTGAAGCTTGATTGGTTACTGTTTGATAGGGCAGAAGGCTGCCTTATTGTAATAGGAAATATGTTGACATTAAGTATGATAAATTGGCTTAAAAAGTGGTTGAAGTTTGCCCTGGTTTAGCCATAATTAATGATCTTTTATGTGACTAAAATATGTTAGAATTAGAGTATGAAAATACTAATTTGGTCCATGGAATCATTGTTTGGTGTTTGGCTTGTACAAAGGTTAATGACCAATATTTGACTAATGTTTTATTGAAGGTTAATGCCAAACTTGGTAGGTTGAATTCATTGTTAGGTGTTGAATATTTTTCTTTTCTTCATGTCGTTTCTTAAGCTTCCATCCTTATTCTAAGCATGAATGTGTTACATAGTTCACTATAATTCCTAACTAAGGGAGCTAGGCAAGCCCCTTGACCTTGCAAAGGAGTGAGAAAAGCACTTTGCTAAGGTGGAATTGTAAGACAAGGGAGTGAGAAAAGCACCTTGTCATGGTA
Organism: Ormosia emarginata; assembly: GCA_029884605.1. Classification (NCBI taxonomy): domain Eukaryota; kingdom Viridiplantae; phylum Streptophyta; class Magnoliopsida; order Fabales; family Fabaceae; genus Ormosia; species Ormosia emarginata. The sequence goes on from JAQQTP010000079.1 coordinate 18,731,028, forward strand.
GAGGAGTGAGAAAAGCACTATACTTAGGACAAAGTAGCAAGTTAAGCTCTTTGACAATTAACATGAGGAGTGAGAAAAGTATACTATCAATAGGCAAGATTTAGAGTATTTTGTGATGGTTGAGCTCTAGGAACACTAATAGCTTACTATAACAAAGTTGGTTCCTTTGTTTATTAAAGTTGAACCATAGAGATGGAATGAAGCTATTTGAGAATTAGAAGTGATTGTAGAAGAATGGAAAGTAGAATAATGATGTTTAGAAGGAAACCTTGTGTCTCAAGAGAATATGAAATCAAAGAGAAATTTTTTGATGAAGCTCATAAGAGTAATTATTCTATCCATTCTGAAGCCAAAAAAAAAAGTATGAAGACCGTAAGAGATAATTAGTGGCCATATATGAAGACGAACATTGTTTTATATGTGTCTAAATAAATTGTTGGCCAAAAGTAAAGGTAGAAAATTAGAAATCTTTAGGATTTCTATATTTCTTAAAAGTTCTAGAATGAAAACAGATAAATATATTAATGGTAATAAAATGTTCCAAAAATATTTATGTGAATTCTCTATCTGGGAATTGTAAATTTTTCTAGTTTAAAGAATGTTCTTAATGAAGTTTGTAGTGTCTGTGGAATTATTGACTAAGGTATTGAAACCATATTTGAGTTCTGGTACAAGGTTAAAAGGAATATAAGAGTGTATGTGGATGATTCATAGAATATCAAAGCAAAACATATGTATTTGGAATTAAGATTATTGAAGATGACCTCATGGTAACTAAAACCTATATATACTCACGACATATGAAGTAGATGAAACCTCATCAAGTCATGGGATTCCTTTTTCTCATTAACAACCTTACGGGTGAATATCTCGGAAGGCTGCATTTTAGCTCATACTCCAATATCATTCTATGACTTTTGCACTGTGAAAACAAATATTAAATTTCAACATCTGGAAGTGTTAAAATAGTGACTGAAGCAAAAAAATGAGTGACACACCCCAAGGAAGGTTCTTTGTTTAAGTATAAACACCTAGAAAGGTTGAATTGTTAGAAACTCTATATCAGAATCATGTCAGGAGGGTGTTTGATGTTGTAAATCTTGTACGACCAAAGTTTTCAAAGATGGGAACATTTAGATTTATTGTTAAACTCATCCATAAGTAGAATACATATACCTGGTGTAAGAAACTTCTTTGAAAAAGGACACAGATTTTAAAAGGAAAGTGGTCATTATACAAGATTTACATAAGATGACGAGCAAGATATTTTACTATTATGAGGGAGATGTTTTCAATGAACTTCTTAATCTAGTTAATTTCATGGTGATAATCAATCCTCCTCTTGAATAGAAACGTGAAGCTTGGGAAATTAAAAGAGATATCCAGAACTTTTGAATAAGGTGAATCAAATTTTGAGGACAACATTTATAAAAAGGGGGGAGAATTGTAACATTATGTCTAACCTAATGATATTAATCAGTGTTATAGTAGTTCAATAAATTTGGTGTTGGTTACCTAATAATTTGGGTGATTGGTTTGGGTATATTGAACGTAAATCTATAACATTGAACATAAGAAATTGCTCAAAATAACTTAGAAAATTATAGAATTACTAGAAAATCATAAAATTATGAACAATGATCAAATAGAGGATGAATAATTAATTGGAGAGTGGGAACATATTAGAATAGTACCGGAAAGTTTCTTAATTCACTTTCATAAGGATTAACTTAACCTAGTGATGAATAATGAAGCTTAATGATTAGTAAGGTGTAAAAATAGTATTTAAAATGAAATTAAGAAATAAATGAAATTCTAGAAATTTCTATATCACAGGGAAGGTTGGGAAAATTCATGAAAGGAATACAAAATATTTTAAATATATATAAAATTTCAAGATTGTCTCTTATATTTGTTATCACCGCCTATGTTCCTTCATCTTTTAGTTTAAACTAACTTTACCTTTCCTAATTTTATTTCATCATTTCTCGTTTCTCTCTCTTGGTCGTTTACTACCCAATTTCCTTTCTCATTTCTCTCTTCTGTTCGTCATTCCTCATTCGACCATTCACACTTGCTGTTCACTCTTGTCGTTCTCCTAATTGGTCGTCTGCTCTTGATGTTCTCCATTCTCGCTGTATGCTTTTCTCCATTCTTGTTGTATGCTCTCATTCGTTCGTCCCTCTCATTCGCTCGTTAGCTCTCGTTGTTCTCTTACTAGTTGTCGTTATATCAGAGAAAGAAAAAGCAGAAACGGAGAAATAAGAAAGAAGCAGCAGTATGAGAGAAAAGAGGGAGAGGGAAGACGTGAAAAGGGAGAAAGATGGAAAGGGGAAAACTTGAAGAATCAAAGGAATCAAGGAAAACCAAGAGGCACGGGTTCTTTGTTAATGTTCTTCCCATCATTTCTTACTAATTATTTAGCTGAAATCTGGTCCATGGAGCTATACAAGCTCATAGTTAGAACTTTGATTTTTAAGTTGAAATCCAGTCCATGGAGCTACACAAGCTCACGGTCAGGACTAATCCAAAAGGGGTTATTTATTTTATTTAATATTTCATTTTCTATGGTGGTTGCAATAGAAATTCTAGTTGTTTGTGTTGAGGAAAATCACGACTGAATGAAGATTATTGTTTGTAAATTGATTTGTTTTGTGTTTTATTACTCTATACCATGATCTTAAATTGTATTAACGTATGATTGTTGTTCATAATTTTGTGTTACTGACTTTGAATGGTGCCTAAAATGTGCTATGAGTCTCACGACCAATTATGGTTCTTGGGTGTTATATGGATTTCAGGTTAATTCACTTTATGAAGTTGCATTTGTAAGTCACTAAAGCAAACAAATTTTTTAGTCTTTTGTGGATTGGCCTTGTTGTCTTTTTAATTTGGAAGGTCATGGCTGAAGCAAATAAATTTTATTTTCTTTGTTGACTTTGTAATTACAATTGTTTTGTACTCTACCTTAGTATTCATGGCTAGGAACTATTTTGGTGCTAATGTTTATTGATTTCAATTGAAATGCTTTGAGTTATAATGTACACAGTAGAAAATATAACCATATAAGAAAGTATTGCCTAGCCTATGTTTCTATCTTGTTTTATTGGATTTATGGCTCAAGGGTGGTCACAACTAGACTCAATTTAGAAGAGTTTTTGTTAAATTTTGTGAATTTCATGCATCCTTATTTGACTTTGGAGTCTTGTTTTGCATGACCAAATTGAAACTGTGTGTGTATATATATATTATGTACATGTTAAATGTTCACACTTTGAAGTTAATTTGGTTGTATTCATGGATGAGCCACTCATGGCCAAAACCATATTTCTTAATTCCAAATTAAGTTTTATAATCTATTACATGTTTATATGGAATTGAGATGTTGAAATTAATGAGAAAATTGATCGTTCACTTGAAATTCTTGATAATGAATTTGAATTCGGTCATGTGTTAGGTTATGAGATTGAGGCTTGACCTTGATAGAATTTAAAGATTTAATTCTCTTAATCTTAGTTTTATAATTAATTATGTGATTAATTATTAATTTAAACTTGATATTGGTGACTATGGTTAATTATGTTTTATACATGATGATGTTTGAATTGTACTAGAAAATGAAGCAAAGGTGTTGCCTTTTTATGATTAAATTGTAATGGCTTTTGTGCTGGAATGGAAGTCTGAAATGAATATAAATAATAAAGGCAGAATGCAACCTTATTATTAATTTGTAAGTGAGAAATTTTAGTATATGAAAATTGTTGGATTTATGGGAGTGCAGCAATCACCATAGGACTTGCATGTACGTATGGACGTACATCAAGGGAGCTTGATAGCCTAGCCTATCGGTGCACCATATGTGCATTGCGAAGCCCCTCATTCCTACACATAACACGCTATAAATGTGGGGCTATGCACTGCCACTATATGGAAATAAAGTTGCACCCTGACTAACAGCTATAGCTTTTGGCCTAGTAGTAGGCGTTTGATCCTAACAAGTGGTATCAGAGAAGGTCGTAGGTTCGAGTCCCCTGGGTGTCGCTGGGGGGGAGATTGTTGGATTTATGGGAGTCTAACAATCACCCTAGGATTCACATGTACGTATGGGCGTACATCTGTAACACCCCAAAATTTATTGATTTCGTTATGGATATTCATTTTATAATATTTGAGATTTTTCTGAAATTTTTTTGGAATTTTCTGAGAATGCGGAATATTTTAATATATTCATTATTTTGCGTGCACAATGGACAGAGTCAGGGAAAACGAATGTAACGTTCCAAAAGTTGGAAAATTATATAACGAATAGTCATTTTATAATATTTGCAATTTTTGAGAATTTTTTGGGAATTTTTTGGGAACGTCAAATATTTTAATATATTTCTCGTTTTGCGTACGAGCTGAGTAGAACCGGAGAAGTGAGATATTCTCTCCGAGAACCTTGAACTATGGAAATGTCGATGGGGGATCTTACTAAACCCGAGGCTGGACACAGTTTACAAGATCCACATTTTTCGAGAAATTTTAACAGATGGAATAATAAAACACTGTGAAAAATTTATCTGTCAGATAAATTAATGCTGACTTTTGTCGACTGTAACTATTATCCATTGGATAATAACATGTAATAAAAATACTATCATCTTATCCCTATGTAATCTACTTTTTGTCATAACAAATCCATTTTAATTCAAATATATTGCTATTTTAATCAAGTTTCTAGAAGTTTTGACCCAAGAAAGGACCTAACTACCCTTAGCTTGCTTGAGAAGCTTTTTAATTCCCTCTCTCCTCTCTCTCAATGCCGCGACATTCACTAGGGAAAAGGGGGGGAACTGGTTTAATCACTTTAACCTAATTCACTCAAACCTATCACACTTTAACCTAACAACTTCTCTCTCTACCTCTTCATCTTCTTCCTTGCTCTCCCTTCTCTCTAAAACTCCATAGCCAAACCGAAGCTTGCAGCTCCTCTTCTACTCAATCTCTTCATCTTTTCTCTTCATCAACCACATATCCTTACTCTCTATCATCATCTCTACCACTTTCCTTCACAAGGTTTCACCAAAATCCTTCACCTCCATTTCTCTCCATTTCGGGTTACCACCCCCATTTTCACCATTTTCGTTTTCTTGCTTCCTTAAACTCATTTCTAGCTTCTCTTCATCATTCTAAAACCTTTTCCTTCCATACCCTACATCAAGATCTCTCAACTTTACCAATCTTCTTCAAGGGCAAAGTTTAAGACTTTAAGGTAAAAATCACAACTTTCTTCTCCTCTATTCTCTTTTTCGTGTTCTAAGCCCATTTTCCTGGTCAAGGATACTCTCTTTTCATGTTATGGTGTTGATTCATTGAAGTTGCTTTCTAGGGTTTTTGGAGGAGCCAAAACCGAATTCACAAAGGAGCATCTTGGAGGCAATTTTCGTGCTCTCCTCTTTGGTAAGAGGGAGACCACTCTATTCAACCTATAATGGTGGTTGGAGGCTTGTTAATTGTGTATTTGTGAGAAACCATAACATGGGTTACTCTTTTAAATTTTATTGTCTTATGATTAGTTCTTATTTTCTATTTCTTCCTTTAAATTTTGCATGGATTTGATTCTTGATAATGTTGTAATAACCCTCATGGATTAGGAATTGATGAACTTGAGACAATTGTCCTTTGCCTTGTGTAAGGAGGCTCACGGCCAAGCCCCCCATTGAAGGGGTGTGAATGCTTAAAATTCTTGTAACCTAAATTGAATGGTAAAAATTGAATGGACAATGACTAAAGGAAAAATAAAAAATGCTTGGACCCTAGCCTTATGATGGCTCACGGCCATGGGAGGCAAAAATGGTGGAAATTGTGACTTGGATGATGAAATTGACATATGAGAAATTAGAGGACAATTAGGGATTCATAATATGTAAATGAAATTAATCAAAGACTAAATTTGGTAACTTGAATAATTTGACCTAAGAGAAAGAACTTGAGTGTGTGAGCTTGAGGGAATTTGAACTAAACACTTTAAGAGAATTAGTAATAAGTTACTAATGCATTAAAAATGAAAACAAACATGTGACTTAGGGATCTAGTGAGGGCTACGGTTTTGGGCTTAAATAATATGGGAATGGATTAATCCAATACAAAGAATTGGAAGTAGAAGATTAAGGCTTAATATGGTTAAAGAATAATAATTTTAAAGACTCTTGAAAGTGATGGTAACAAAGAATTAAAGTGATCTAAAGTTGTCACTTTAAATTAATAACATGTAGCTTGAAGAAGGGAATCCATAATATGAATCATAATAATGAATGGGCACTTGAAAATGGTGTTGGCATAAAACTTGACCTTAATGCAATTGTGGACCCCTATGTGGGATGAACATTTGACGAATATGGATCATCAAAATATCTTGATATAACGATATCAACAAATGAATTTAGGTACGTCTATATATAAGTGTACCATTGTGAAATACAGTAATGATCATACATGATTTGACATTGTGTCGTCATGCATATGTGTCGTTCGTTGGACACTATTGGAAAGATTGTGTGGGCCTAGGAGTTTGAATAACACCTATGTGCGGGTGCGAATAGACTAAGCGTAGGTGTCATATATTGTTGACCTTAGGGGACGTTGGGGTGTGGGTGTCTCACAATAGACAGTGGTAGCTCCACTGGGGCCGTGGAATAGACCAATGCGACACACCGATGATCCTGTCTGAGACGCTGTCCTATATCGCGATCAACTGTTGAGGTACCATGTATAAGCCATTGCACAAACCTTTTTATGAAACAAAGCACACTTTATTTTAAAGGCTAATGATATACTGGTATTACTCCTTGATCATTCACTTCGAAAATGTTTATGTCTAGCTCCATGGAGTAGGGTTTTGATACACTTTTGCATAAGTGAACTGTCAGTCACATAACTCATTGAGCGTGAACATTGATAATTGTATAGCATATTTACCGTTATCCTTGTGATAATTGTTAGTCACTTGAACTGCTGATTTCTGATAATATTTTTATTATTTTAACGTTGTTATTATGCCTTATTATAAATTTAATGCTGTTATGATTAAATGTGCAAACTGTATCATATGTGGGCGTCTAAAGCCATTTAGTCTCCTGCTGCTATTGTTGGTAATGAATGACGAGTATCTCATCTCTTTACTGTACATTCTGTTATTGTATATTATCATATGATTGTCCGAAGACGTTCGTGAAGAGGACAAAGAAACCACCGAGTTTCAAGGTTTCTGGCCATATCTTGACTGAGACCGAGGCTGCTGAGGATGTCATATCGCCCCCGTGGATTTTTTTGTTACGTGCGGATCAACTTTCATGGTGGTTTGGATTGCTGGCATATTAACGTGCAGACTGATCGATGTGTGTACCACAGCGAATTGACTGTGTCCTTGGTGTGGGGACATTACACTACTTCTATTTTTGACTTCCATGCTTTTGTTTGGCTAGAATTTTACATGCCTGTGAGAGACATGTGGGCGGATATGTATTATACCCCGCGTGACGAATCCTTCTTGTCCACGGCTCGGGCCCCTGCCCACTGTTCCGTCGTTCTGATGGATGTCTTGTCGGACGATGAGGATCCTGAGGAGGATCCGTCTACGGTTCCTTCTCGTTCTCATCAGTCCTAGCGACTGTTGTAGATCGATGGCTACTGATGGCTGTCTGTTTATTTTGTAGGAGCCTGACGTATTATTGGATTAGTGGATATATATTTGTATCTCTTGGGGTAGGTGCACATTTTGTCTTTTTGTATACATTTTGGAAATGTAATTAATACAGGCTTGTACTTATAATCATATTAATGTAATTTCGATGTATGGTTTAACTTCTGTTGATTGTATTATAACTGTTCAGCGTTTGAAGTTTCGCTACAACATGGATTTTCCTAATTTACTCTTGCCCTACCTAAACAAAAAAAAATATGTATGTATATATATATATGTTCCAAATGAAAGTTTTCGGACAAAGTGATCAAGCATTAATACACCAGATTATGAAAATTAAAATAAGTACTATTTTCTACAACGCTGATTTTATTAAGTTTTATCGTTACCTAAATACTATAGTGTGACGTCTCTTTCTTCGCGTGCATCAAACTATAGAAAAAGGGGCGTTACAACATCAAGGGAGCTTGATAGCCCCTCATGTGTGTGCTGTGAAGCCCCTCATGCCCGCCTGCAACACGTTACAAATGCGGGGCTGTGCGCTGCCACTATCAGAAAATAAAGTTACGCCCTGACTAACAACTATAGCTTTTGGCCTAGTGGTAAGCACTTGATCCTAACAAGATCAAGCGCTTACCACTCTTAAATGGTGGTAAATTAGCATAATAGAAATATGGTCTTGTGTGACTATAATTATGGTTGTTTTGAGCATGATATTGTGACATATTTGATGGTTAAAAGTCATGGAACAAAACTACCCTTTCAGACTAGAATTTTGAAATTATGGTGCTCAAAGTCATAATTTGGGAATGATGTTGAGGAGCATAATAATGAAATAGTAAGGGTAGATTGAGGTTGAGTGAGTTACTTCCTCTCTACAAATATATAATGTAAAGTATAAGTGAAAAGTTTAGTGTGTGATATTTTACCTCATTATTATGCAACGAAAGTCTTGATTATGTGAAAGGGAAATGAATGGATGGTTTTAAATATTTTTGCATGTTTTGGTTTTCAAACTTGATGTTTATTATTTCCATGTATTTGACTTGAGCCAAAGGTGCTCTTGATGACAGGGTTATAATATTAAGCGAGGTTAAGGATCAATGGTTTTCCCAATACCTCATTTTGCTTGGGAATAAAGGTTTTCCCAATACATAGAGGAAATACAAGAATCAAAGGTTGTTCTGGAAATATACAAATTTCATAAGTTTTCCTAAAACAATGTTTTACTAACATTGCATAAGCATACATTTAGGCATAACCATACATCATAATGCATTGCATAAAATGACAATTATATGGGCAATTGTCTTGTTTTCAAAATTAAAGTAACAAGGACTAAGGTTGAAGTCCAATATGAATGAACGTGGTAATTATGTGAAGTATGATGAATATATGTGAGGTGTTAATACCTGATTTAATTGTGCTAGAGAACTGGATTTGTTTGAAATTATATAAGTTATTAAAATATGTAAATAGTTTTTATATTGAACTTCTATTTCAAGAAGAGAGAGGACCAGATTTGGCAGTTTGCCACCTCTCTAACTTATACTAAAATATTTGTGTTAAGTTTTAAATAAAGAATGTATTTTTCCCTGAAACAGCTGGAAATATTACAATGACATATTTTTATAAACTACAGAAAATTCTTTGAATTCTCACCCCCTGTGTTTGTATTTCTATATTATTTCCATCAACTCTGAAGACATTAGCACATGAAAAAAAAGATCGAGAATTGAAGCTGAAAAGTTTAGTTGTAACATTTTATCATGAAGGTATTTAAAGTAGTATTTGTATTATATAAATAAATATTTGTATAAGGACATTTAATATATTTATACGTTTACACTCGTATTAGGCTCATATTTTCATATAAGGTTTATTTATTTTCTTAAACGTATTATTAATTTTAAAATGACATCATTAATACTAATGACTAAGGTATGATCCTAGGCATGCCAATAATACTAGTATTTAGGTGTTACAGTAACATCCCAGACAAATATATTAGTCTTGTAAATGGTTATAGAGGCAGCCTAATGCTTGCGTAACATGTTTGTTGTATTGTGTGGTCTTCTGAGCACGTTTTGCCACTTTGTTATAATACTATGTGTGAAATATAACAGTTATTAGCCCTAAAAATGGCTTAAATTGCTTAGTTATTGGAAATAAGTGTAAAGACTTTTTTTAGGTCATAAATGTGTGAACTATACTACAGATAAAATCTGAGGATAATCAGAGCTAGTTTGGTATTTTTAAGCATACTGGTAGTGTATTTTAATACCAATTTAACTAGCAATTGATATGGAAATATAGAGAAATGGTGAAATAGGATTTTTAATGAATCTCAAGATTTATTTTGAATCTGTTATAAGCTAGAAAAATGGATTTGGTAGAATCTAAGTGTTCTTAGCAGATTGAGATTTTTGGTACCCTTTAGCGATTGGATATAAGAAGCTAATTATGACTTCTTCTCTACATTTCTTTCTCAGTAACTAGAAATGAAAGAAAGAAAAGAGAAAGGAAGAAAGGAAACCGTAGGGGAGAAGGAAAGAAGGGGAAAAAACTAGAGGACCAAGGATCAAAGCTTGAAGGAGGATCTAAGAGTAAGATCAAGGCTTCAAGATTTTCATCATCTACATCTTTTTAGTAGCTTGAGGAGCTTGAGGTAGGGGTTCTTGAGTTTAAAACTTCATCTTTTTCTCATTTTTCATGTTTAGACTATTTGAGGTTTAAGATGTCAAAATGAGATTTAGTGGTGTTTTGAGTGATTATCTTGCTTGGATGAGTCTTATGTGTTGTTTATGACTTGTTCATGCTAAGTGTTTGGATTAGAAATTGTAAACTTTCCTTTTGGACCATTTAAGCTCAAAGTGTTGATTTTAAGGGTTTGGAAGAGTGATTTGATTTTTGGATCCATTTTTTATTTTCCTATAGGTTAGTGAACCTGTTAGGAACTTGAAATCACCTAGACACTACTTTGGAGTGGTTGAATCTCATGAGATTCACTAATGGAATGGTGGCTTGGTTCTGCAGAATTTTCTATAGAATTGACTAATGCCTAGGCGCAGCTTGGCCACGCCTAGGCATGGACTAATCAGTTTTTAGTTCTAGTGAGCTAGAGAGCATCATGCCTAGGCGTGATGGAGTTACGCCTAGGCATGGTTTCTTGGGAGTTACAGGGTTGTTGCCTTGCCACTTTCATGCCTAAGCATGGGTGGGTGGTGCCTAGGTGTGACTTCTAATTTTGGTCAAGTGTTGAATCTTGATGTTTTGGAGTTCCCTAAGTGTTAGAATCACTCATATATGCCTTTTAAAGTGTGTTAAGGAACCAATAGGGGTAATTCTTGGAGAGAATGACCACCTAGCATATGTGAGAAGTTTGGAAAACCCTTAGGCACCCAAAGTGATGGGATTTGCCTTAGGATAAGGTTAGAGAACCTATTGGCGACCTAAGTGTGGGAAATGAATTAATATAGAAGTGTGGGACCCTAGACAACCAAAGTGAGGTTGAGTGTCAAAGGGTACTATGCTTGGACACCTTAGGCCTCCATTGTGTGATGGAATGCCTTAGGATAATCTTGTAAACCTTAAGCATTAAAGTGTGATGGAATGCAATAAGATAATGTTTAGAACCTTGTTCAATATAAGGTTGACTTTGGAATCACTTGCGAAGTGATGGTGTAGGATTCTAGACACAAGAGTGTTAGTTTTGCTAGAGACATGGGATGGTTCCTTTAAGTGATAGAGTTGATCCCACAAAGCATGTACTCTAGTTAGAACCTTTCATTGGCTTTGGGTGAACGTTGTGATAGGATTTGGGAAACCCTAGGCATCCTTTGAGAAGTAGAATGCAATAGGTCAATACCTAGAACCTTGTGCAACTTGTGGTTACCTTGTGATTCACTTGTGAAGTGATGAAGTGAGGTATTAGGTATTGTATGCTAAGTGTGCATAGCAAGTAGTATTTGTTATCATGCATAGGTTACTCCTTTGTGTAGAAAGTAGAGTTGGAGATGCCTGGATGACATTTACTCCCTTGTGAGACAAGGTTTGAGATATAAGAAGAACTAGAAACTTAACCTTGCACCTTATGTGATAAGTGAGCTTGGTTAGGAAGTTTGCTAATTTTCCTTAGTCACTTGGTTAGGAAAGATCTAGTGATAATTGTATGTATTTGTGAAATATGTTGTATATCTTCTTTTCAAACTTGCTATTTATTGTTTCCTATGTATTGTAACCTCATATGATGTGCTCAACCATTTGGTCAGGGTTACTGGTGTATGGGGTTGGTATTAGTACTCTTACTTTTGTGAGGGGAACAAGTCGACACATAACCAGGTAGTGACAGGGCTTAATTGCCTATCCTACTCAGTATATACAAGGGAATGGAGGTTCTTGGGAAATAAGTAAGTGGGATGTATTTTCTAAACTAAAAACCTGCATTAACATTGCGTAATTATATTGTTAGGAATTTGAGTGAGCATAACCATACATCATATCATAAAGCATTGCATTGTTGGCAGCTATATGGGTGTTTGCCTTGTTTGTTGGTTGCTCGATGATATCTAACAATTGTATGAGTGATGGTTTGATATCATTGATCATCGTTTGTTCATCGTGGGATAAGATTGTTGCTTACCTTGTGAATATTACATAGAGTAGTATATATATTCTGTTAGTGTTGAGCAGTGGCTCATTTATCTATTGTACGCTTAATCTTAATTTCATATTGTGGTTTATTCATTGTGAATGAATGAACACTGGTATTGGAATATTTATACTGAGAAATTGTGATATCTCACCCCATTTGTGTTTCCAAGTAAATTCAGGTACAAGTAAAGAGAAACAGAAGAAATCGAAGAACTAGGGTAGAGATTTTGTTTCTTGTAATAAATATGTTGTATATTTATTTCCTGCTACCTTGAGTTTTATAAAAATTGTGTATTACAGTTTGTGTTGAGAGGTTGATGATGATTTTATACGACTCTTCATTGTTCTGACTCTCTATATTTATTTATTTGAATGAAAGATATGGGTTTAGTTTTGTTGTTTTAGGATGTGGTGACATAGCCAGTGTTGGGCATCCTCGTATATGTCAGATATATCGAGATACCAGTATTGTGATGTTATATTATGGTACCAGAGCAATTCATCTGGTTGAGCCGGAGTATGGACTGACTATGCTTAGTAATGTTTAGGAGTTCCTATATGTGTTGTTATGCACTTCTTTGTCTCTTGTGTGAGATGTGTGATAGAACTGCATGACTTACCTTTGGTATAACTGTTTTTAGTTACTGTTGCATGGTTACATCATATTGAGACTCATCATCTCAATATGTATTGTTCTGTGTGTACACGAAATTATGGCATCTCCCAAGTGAACCCGAGGAAATGGGAACTCAGCTAATGAAGGCCTAGACATGGTTCAAGCTTTTACGACTATGGCAGGTGCTTTGAGGGAGCAAACAACCGCTATTGCTGATGTAATGTGGGAGCAGGCGACTGTTACTACTGAGGCTATCAGAGAACAAATAGTTAAAACTACAAGGATGTTGAAGAGGATGGGTGTGACCCAGCGCAACAACCTAGACCACCACCACATCAATCGAGGCAACCAAACCAAGAGGAACTAGTGAGGAGAAATCAAAACTTCCAAGACCTCTCGGAGTTTAGGAAGGCTAATCCATTGTCCTTCAAGGGGGAGTATGACCCAGTGAAAGCTGAGTGTTGGCTAAAGAAGATGAACAAGATCTTCATTTTTATGGCTTGCTTGGATAGGCAGCGAGTGCTCTTTGCTTCTTACATGTTGGATGGAGAAGCAAAGGATTAGTGGACAGACATCAAGAGATCTTTCGAGGTGTCAGGGAGTCTTGTTATGCGGGAGATCTTCAAGAATTCGTTTCGGGAGAAGCATTTTTCCACAAAATCTGCGTAATGCAAAGGAAATGGAATTTCTGAGGTTGGAGCAAGGGGAGTTGTCTATTGGTCAATTATGGCTAAGCTCAATGAATTGTCGAAGTTCTCATCCTATATCAGAGTGGCGCATTGGAAATGTGTTAATTTTGAGAAGGGATTGAGAGAAGACATTCAAGAATAATCATCCAGCCTTTTGAAATCCAAGATTTTTTAGCCTTGGTGAACAAATACACAATCGTTGAAAGCAGTGATGATAAGTCTCAAGAGGAGCAAAGATCACAGGACCTTCAAAAGAAGTAGTGTAACTACTACCCGAGTGAAAAATAAAGTTCTTTATGTAATACCCATCATAGGGTATCACATTTTAATGTTATTATTACTGATTTACCCCAAGTTATAAAATGATATTGTAAAATATAAATATGAGTTGTAAAATTTCTCGATATTAATAATATAAACTTAACATAATATAACAATACTAAACAATATCACAAATAATTTACATCATATACATAATCTCAGTACTAACATACTTAAATATATATAGACAGAGTTCTCAAAAGTAATTAAACGTTATCAGAACTACTATACTGGCCCAAGTACACGTCTATGGAGCAGAACCCTCAGACGGATCCTCCTCAGACTCCTCAAAAGATAGGAATCCTGCATGACGCGTAGTCCTACAGACAAGTGTCCAAGTAGACAACACAATGCTAATCTCATTAGGAGTATGGTAGTAAGCACCCCAATACTGCCTAATGGATAACGGAAACTCTAAGTGTACGTAAATATTGACACTGAAATAAGGGTTCCTATGATACACCCTACTCAGGGAAATATTCAGATCTCCCATGTAGACAACACACCCTCTATCCAAATGAACACACCAAGCCTCTGAACCTCCTCGAAATTGTAGCCTCATATACCCAAGAAAACTTGGCGTCGCCATCTACTCAGAACTCAGCTTTCCTAGCAGGAATTGGCTCCTCACCTTCTTGCTCAAACTCTTGCTCACCGTATTTACCAATTAAAATTACAATACTAGAACAACATACAAAGAGGTGAGATTACCAACACCAGTACTAACATGGCAGTAAAGAAATATAAATGACAGTAACGCCATGCAGATATAACAAACAATAATACAAATATAATAAAAAATAATTACAGTCATGCCCTCAATATTATCCAATATTCGACAATTCAAATATCACACAGATATAGATGTTCAGATTATGCATGTGCACATAGACTCAATTTCCTACTCCATGTAGCTAACTCAAGTCAGAGAGATTGATCCAAAAGACCTGTCGGTAATTGCTTCAGACTACGTGCTACAACTCTCATTAGTTTTGCACATCTAGCATTATACACGACAGTTTACACCAAATCTTGATTAAGAACAGTGTCTCAATCTGATCCACGGTACAGAAGAGCTACCAACTGCCCATTGTGGAAAACACGCACCCCGACACCCCCAAGGTCAACAAGTAACCTACACTATGCATATCACACCACACAAATGTGTAATTCTCTCCTAGCCCTCGACCTTAACATAGTCCATCGGACTTTTCCAAATGCATGTTCAATGCATACAAGCCAATCACAGGCTATAGTCATATTTCACATATACGTGGGTCCACACTTTGGCCCAACAGTAATTTTACTGTATTCTCAATCGCATAAGTATTTTACTGTATTTTCACAATTACGCAATATTTTTGTCGCATTTTCAAATCACGTATTGATTTTTCAACATTTTCTCAATCGCGTAAAAATATTTAAATGTTTTCCAAATCGTGTAGCAATTTTTCAACGTTTTTGAAATCTCATAGCTTAAAAATCATATTTTTAAGTAGAGAAACACATTTTTCATCATTTTTCAACTACGTAAAATATTTCTCAATATTCTAAACACCATTTTGGCTTTGCTAAAAATTAATAAGACTTCTACTTCATTTTTCCACATCTTCTTACTTAAGAAATCCTTTTCGCATTATATTCCACAAAATCACATTTTCATTGATTTAATAAATGTTTCTAGCTTAAAATTTCCTATCGCGCTCCAAAGCCCAACGAGTGAGCTATACGTTAGTAAATTTCAAGTCACCAATATATTTTTCATAATAACTGTGTTAATTCTAAAATATTTGTTTACTATATAAATAATTTGAGATTTAAACACTTTCAACCTCACTTTTCTTTTCATAAAATGAAATCTCCTTCCTCCAAATAAATTATTTTGTTTCCATTTTTATTTCTTAAATCCTCGTATTAATTTCCTTGCATCTAATCAACTAAGTTATCATTTATCAATTATATTTTTACACCACAAATCCATTTTTAGCCTTCATGGTTGTGCGCTAGATGGTCTTTAAAACCAAAATATCTTTTCTTTTCCTTTCTTTTCTAAACATCCAATTTTATCATTCAAGAAAATATTAACTTGAAAACACCTATTTTGAGGTGTTGAGGCCGTGAGCCTCCTAGGCCATTGGAAACCCAAAAAAAAATTCCTTTCCAACATATATCATGACATACAATCATATATTATACTATAACATACATCAAGCATATCATGAAAACAATAAAATCATGTAAAACATAAAAGCATAAACAAATAAATTTAAAGCACATAAACACCACAAATAAATTTACACAACCATGGATTTGAATCCTCACATGGATTCACCATCCATCAAATACAAATTCATCTCTCACCACCATACTTGGTTGGTGAGATAGATCTCCCTCTTACTACTTTGTGAGACCAACCTTCACCATAAATTAAATCAATGGTGGTTATCCAAAGCCTTTATCACTAAGCTTGCTTCCTATTGGTCCTCCATAAAGCTATCATAACCACTTAATTTGACTAACCAGTATAATATTTTTCTAGCTGCTATTACCCTACAGATAAAATTACTATATTTTTATTACTCGATAATTAAAATAGTACAAAACACAGTAAAAGAAAATTTTAAAAACTGTTTTCGATTTCGGGTTTAGTAAGATCCTTCGGCCCCGTCTCAACAGTACAAAATTTTGTGGCCACAAAAAAAATTTATTTTTCTAGACCTGCCCCGGGCCTGCATACAACCCATAAATAATACTAAATTAATCCAGAAAATATAAAATCTCACAATAATCCACAAAAATCATAAAAACTATAAAATTTATGAAAATTAAATCAAATTAGTAAAAATAGTTAAGAATCAATGGAAATAATTAAAATACGTAAAGATTTTCCTTGGCCTGAAAATTATTATTTTCCTGACTCGGAGTAAATCTCACAAAACGATCAAATACAATCACGGAATAGTCAAAATAATTTTACAGTACACAGAAATCATAAAACAGTAGAATTCTGTTATTACTGTCAAATAGTTAATTTTGGGGTGTTACAACTCTCCCCCTCTAAAAAAAAGTTTCATCCTCGAAACTTAAACACATACTCAAAACATATAGGGATATTGTTCTTTTATCTTATCCTCCAACTCCCACATTGCTTTTCCACTTACGTCACTCCAAACTACTTTAACCAATGAAATCTCTTTGCCTCAGAGTTGCTTTATCCTTCGATTCTCGATCTTGAATGGAAACGTTTCATAGGTTAAATTTTCCTTTAGTAGTACCACATCTAATTCAATAACATAAGTGGGATCAGGAATGTACTTCTGTAATTGCGATACATGAAATACATTGTGAAGATTCGATAGAAAAGGCGGTAACGCAATTTGATAAGCTACCAGACCTATCCGATGAAGAATCTGATACGACTCGATAAACTTTGGAGTGAGCTTTCTTGACTTAATTACTCGTCCAACTCCGGTCGTAGGTGTTACTTGCAAAAATACATGGTCACCTTCTTCAAACTCATATGGTCTCCTTCTTTTATCAGTATAGCTATTTCGCCGAGTCTGAGTTATCCTTATCTTATCCTGAATCATCTTCATTTTTTCTATAGTCTGTTGCATAAATTTCGATCTTAGAGTAGCACTTTCACTGTCCTGATACCAACACAATGGTGTTTTGCATCATCTTCTATACAATGCCTCATAGGGTGCCATCCCTATGCTCGAATGAAAACTGTTATTGTAGGTGAACTCTATCAATGGTAAGAATTCATCCAAACATCCAGTCTGTTCTAGCACACATGCCTTCAACAAATCTTCCAGTGACTGAATCGTTCTTTTTGACTGGCCATCTGTTTGTGGATGGTAAGCAAAACTTAAACGCAGCTTCATTCCTATCGCTTCTTGCAGACTATGCCAAAATCTTAACGTGAATCTCGAATCTCGATCTGAAATAATACTAGAAGGTACACCATGAAGTCTAATGATTTCATCGATGTACACTTGGGTCAACCTCTCCATTGAGTACTTGATATTAATTAGCAAGAAGTGCGCCAAATTCGTAAGCCGATCAATAACTACCTAAATAGAATCATGACATTTTCGAGTCTTTGGTAGTCCAGTCACAAAGTCCATTGTGATATTATCCTATTTCCATTCAGGAATAGACAAAGGTTGTAACATTCCGAAAGGTCTTTGATGTTCAACCTTAGCCTTCTGACGGACTAAGCAGGACGATACATATTCAACGACGTCTTTCTTCATTCCTTGCCACCAATACAACTGCTTCAAATCTTGATATATTTTTGTGGCTTCTGGATGCATACTCAACTTACTCCTATGAGCTTCATCCAAAATTAATCTCTTAAGTCCTTGATCATTCGGCACACAAATCCTTCTTTTAAATTTCAATATTCCATCAGTTCCTTCTTTGAATTCCAATGTCGTGCCTTAGTTCCTTGCTTTCTTCGCTTCTTGCAAGTATTGGTCATCGTTCTATCCCTCTCGAATTTTATCCATTAAACTATTTGAGATAGTGATCATGTTCAAACATATCTTTCCCAGCATCAACTTCACAGATAACAGCATATCCCAAAATTCTTCTATTAATTCCTTCTCCTTGATCATCATAACAGATGCACTAAGCATTTTTCTACTTAAAGCGTTCGCTACGACATTTTCTTTCCGGGATGATATTGTAATTGAAAATCATAGTTCTTCAAAAACTCTAGCCAACGCCTCTACGTCATTTTTAACTCTTTTTGGTCAAACAGATATTTCAAACTCTTATGATCAGTAAAAAACAAACGTTGCTCCGTAGAGAAAATGTCTCCAGGCTTTCAATGCGAACACCACTGCTGCCAACTCCAAATCATGAGTGAGATAATTCCTCTCGTGTACCTTTAACTGCCTTGAAGCATATGCCACAACCTTCCAATTTTGCATAAGTACACAACCCAATCCTTAGTATGAAGCATCGCAATATACTTCAAAAGGTTCATTCAGATCAGGTAGAATCAATACCGGTGAAGTAGTCAATCATCTTTTCAACTCTTGAAAACTTTCCTCGCTTACATTATTCCATGCAAATGGTTGATTCTTCCTTGTAAGTTGGGTAAGAGATCCCGCTATCTTGGAAAACCCCTCAATAAATCGTCAATAGTAATTGGCTAATCCGATGAAACTACAGATCTCCAATACAATCTTTGGCCTTTCCCATTCAAGAATCATCTCCACCTTTGAAGCATCTACTTCAATTCCTTCCTTCGATATAACGTGTCCCAAAAATTGAACTTCACTTAACCAAAATTCATATTTAGATAACTTTGCATATAGCTTATTCTCCTTCAAAATCTGGAGAACCATTCTGAGATGTTCAGCGTGTTCCTTCTGACTTCGAGAGTAGATTAGAATGTTGTCTATAAAGATAACTACAAACTTGTCCAAGTAAGAACGAAAAATTCTATTCATGAAGTCCATGAATATGGCAGGTGCATTCGTCACCTCGAACGGCATCACTTGATACTCTCTGCTTTGGAGTGGTTGAATGTCGTGAGATTCACCAATGGAATAGTGGCTCAATTCAGCAGAATTGACCATGCCTAGGTGCAGCATGGCCATGCCTAGACATGGACTGATCAATTTTTAGTTCTGGTGAGACAGAGAGTATCACGTCTAGGCATGATGGAGTTGCACCTAGGCATGGTTTCTTATGAGTTACAGGGTTTTTGCCCTACCACCTTCATGCCTAGGCATGGGTGGGTGATGCATAGAAGTAACTTCTAGTTTTGGTTAAGTCTTGAATCTTGATGTTTTAGAGTTTCCTAAGTGTTGGGATCACTTATATATGTCTTTTAAAGTGTGTTGAGGTATTAATGGGGGTAATTCTTGGAAAGAATGACCACCTAGCATATGTGAGAAGTTTGGAAAACCCTTAGGCACCTAAAGTGATGGGAATTGCCTTAGGATGAGGTTAGAGAACCTATGGGTGACCTAAGAATGGGAAATTCCTTAAGATGGAAATATGGGACCCTGGACAACCAAAGTCAAGTGGAGTGTCAAAGGGTACTATGTTTGGACACCTTAGGCTTCCATTGTATGACAAAATGCCAAAGGATAATCTTGGAAACCTTAAGCATCCAAGTGTGATGGAATGCAATAAGGTAGTGTTTAGAACTTTGTTCAATATAAGGTTGACTTTGGAATCACTTGCGAAGTGATGGTGTAGGATTCTAGACACAAGGGTGTTAGTTTTGCTAGAGACATGAGATGGTTCCTCTAAGTGATAGAGTTGAGCTAGGAGAGCATGTACTCTAGTTAGAACCTTTCACTGGATTAGGGTGAACCTTGTGATAGGATTTGGGAAACCCTAGGCATCCTTTGAGAAGTAGAATGTCATAGGTCAATACCTAGAACCTTGAGCAACTTGTGGTTGCCTTGTGATTCACTTATGAAGTGATGAAGTGAGGTATTAGGTATGTGTGCTAAGTGTGCTAAGCAAGCAGTATTTGTTATCATGCATAGGTTGCTCCTTTGTGTAGAAAGTAGAGCCAGAGATGCTTGGATGACATTTACTCCCTTGTGAGACAAGGTTTGAGATATAAGAAGAACTAGAAACTTTAACCTTGCACCTTATGTGATAAGTGAGCTAGGTTGAGAAGTTTACTAATTTTCCTTAGTCACTTGGTTAGGAAAGACCTAGTGATGATTGTATGTATTTACAAAATATGTTGCATATTTTCTTTTCAAACTTGCTATTTGTTGTTTCCTATGTATTGTAAGTTCATATGGTGTGCACCATCATTTGGCTAGAGAACAAGGTGTGAACCTAAATTCTCAAAGCGGAGGCCAAAGAGGTCTGGGTTATTGGTGTATAGGGTTAACAATAGTACTCTTACTTTTGTGAGAGAAACGAGTCCACACATAACTAGGCAGTGTTAGGGCTTAATTGCCTATCATACTCAGTATATACAAGGGAAAGAAGGTTCCTTGGAAAAAAGTAAGTTGCATGTGTTTTCTAAACTAAAAACCTGCATCAACATTGCATAATCATATTATTAGGACTTTGTGTTAGCATAACCATACATCATATCATAAAGCATTACATTGTTGGCAACTGTATGGGCGATTGTCTTATTTGTTGGTTGCTCAATGATATCTTACGATTGTATGGGTGGTTGTTTTATATCATTGATTATCATTTGTTCATCGCAGGATAAGATTGTTGCTTGCCTTGTGAATGTTACATAGAGTAGTATGTATATTCTAATAGTGTTGAGCAGTAGCTCATTTATCTATTGTAGGCTTAATCTTATGTTCATAGTGTGGTTTGTTCATTGTGAATGAATGAACACTGGTATTGGAATGTTTATACTAAGAAATTGGGATTTCTCACCACGTTTGTATTTCCATGTAAATCCAAGTACAGGGAAAGAGAAGCAGACAAAGTCGAAGAACTAAGGTAGTGATTTTGTTTCTTGTAATAAATATGTTATACATTTATTTCCTACTACCTTGAGTTTTGTCAAAATTGTGTATTACAGTTTGCCTTGAGAGGTTGATGATGATTTTATACGA
Organism: Ormosia emarginata; assembly: GCA_029884605.1. Classification (NCBI taxonomy): domain Eukaryota; kingdom Viridiplantae; phylum Streptophyta; class Magnoliopsida; order Fabales; family Fabaceae; genus Ormosia; species Ormosia emarginata. The sequence continues at coordinate 18,752,562 of JAQQTP010000079.1, forward strand.
CTCTTCATTGTTCAGGGTCTCCATATTTATTTATTTGAATGAATGATATGGGTTTAGTTTTGTTGTTTTAGGTTGGTAGTGACATAGCTAGTGTTAGGCATCCTTGTATTTGTCAGATATATCGGGATACCATTATTGGGATGTTACACTTATCTTCTTTTCTTATAACTTCTCATAATTATTTGTTGATTTATAATGGTTGTTTATCCTTTTCATCTTACATATCTTTCTTGTATGTCCTTGTTGACTATAAATATATGCATGACTATGTTAAAGTATTAAGTTTTATATTTTGATAATATATATATTTTGAGTGGGAGTCTTGCTCTTTAATTGTTGCTTATATCTCTTGGCTTACATCCTTGTTTAGCATGAAGTGTTTTATTGTTAATACTATCAACATATCAACGAAGACTATCTCTTATTCTCTTTCCCCCTATCTATGAAAGAAGGTAAACACTCTTAAACTTCTTATCTTTTGATTTTTTCATTGAGAAATGCTTGATGTATGGCAAGTTGTATCATCTTTCATTTAAAACCTTAATTCCATGACCTTATATGGATATTTTGTAATGTTCATCAAGTGATACTTATTTATCATGTGATATGCAAGATATTATATGTTAGACATAATTTCTTAAGCTTATTATTATCAAATGCTAAATATTGATGATCCTACTCATATAATATATAATGAAAGATCCTACTCATGTGGCACTTTTTGTTGATCCTACTCTTTTTGGCAACATGAGTTTTATCTATAGGGGAGAGAAAATGTTCTTGTGCTTATTGTTTGATATGCTTATATTGCTCAACATATTTTTCTTTGGTGATTTGTCATCATCAAAAAGGAGAAGATTATGGAAATAAGTTTGCCCCAATGGTTTAATATGTTAAGTTTTGATGATGGCAAATACAAGACAAAAAGAATTATGTTTTTGCTATAAAGATATGCTTAATAGATTATATTGGATTGTGCATGATCACGTACTCCATCTTGTTATATTTCATATAAGAATCATGCATATTCTTTAATGCATCTTTTATAGGATATATCCAATAATATATTATATGAGTGATATTAAATTAATATTGGATTTAGCTCTATTTTTTAAAAAATGTGTAAAGTGTTCTTTGTTGCATCCTATATAGAGCATATCTATTAGTAATTGATAAATGTCTTATTTGGATGCGTCTATGAAATTCTTATATGCATTTTAGGCTAACTAGAGTTATACATTTATGAATCAAGCATATGAAGACATTGAATTATGAATTTAGACTAACTATGTTCGTTTAAGTAAGCAATACTTTGTAGGATGGTCCAAGTATCAAGAGTGAACATTGCAATAAGAAAGCAAAAGATCATAATTATACTTTGTAGCATCCTCCTTAACTTGTTAGTGATATTTATGGATAAAAATGAGCTATAATATTTGCCTAACCTATCTGAGTAATCCTGTGACTTTCGGAGTTAATTTAGGCATTTTGTCGCAACACAGAACATGTAAAATGACTATTTTAACTTAGGAAAATAACATAAATTGCTTATATAAGATAAATAAATATGGAAAATTCATTTCTAAGTCACCAATGTATGAAATAAGGTGTAGTTAAAGTTTCAAGACAAAATGAATTGATTTGGTATTTTTAAGTACAATGGTTGTGCATTTTAATACCGAAATGACTTGTAGCAGATATGAAAAATTATGAAAATGGTGAAACTAGGATTTAGGTGAATCCTAGGATTTATTTTAATATCTTTGGAGGTTAGGAAACTTGATTTAGTAAAATCAAAGTGTTCCTAAGGGATACAAAGTTTCAATGCATAAACTAAATGGTCAAACAGACTTATCCTTTTATTTGGCTTATAAGCCTTGTTTCCCTTTCATCTTTTCACCTATTCTACAACACAAAAACACGAAGGAAACAAAAAAGAAAACACAAAGAAGAAATAAAGGAAAGAATATGAGGGCAAAGGCAAAGGTTGTAACAACCTAACTTTTAGATAAATGACAGTTTTGTCCTGAATGTACTGTTTTATGTTTTTCTGCAGGTTATAAAATTTATTTGACTGTTTCATGATTATATTTGAATGTTTTGTGTGATTTACTCTGAGTCAGGAAAATAATAATTTTTGGGCCGGAGAAATCTTATTTTAATTATTCAGAGCTGGGGGATCTTACTAAACCCAATTTCAAGTGATACGAAGTTAATCTTTTAATTTTTAGGATTTAACTGTGCAATAAAATAATTTTTTATTATTATAATATTATTTTATTTGACAGTACCTACTGTCTTAAAAACAGTAGAAATCTGCTCTAAAATAACCATGGACCCAGAAAAGTCTATGGGACTCGCATTTAATGAGCCGGTCAACGTTTTTGGCTAGACTAAATTCTAAGCCAATAGGAACAAGTCAACAATGTAGGCTTGAAAGGTTTGGACCAATAGAAAACAAGTCCACAAAAATGGTTAGACTTGTTAGATTAAGACTAGAAAGTTTAACTAAGTTAGTTTAAAACCTAACTAAGTTAACATAGGAAGCTTATATAGTAACTAAATGAAGTAACCTAGTTAGCTATCTATTTGAGTTCTAGTTAGAAAATATCAAGACTAACCTAGTTAACCTAAGTAACTATATAGTTAGACAAGTAACTAAACAAATTAATCAAATGCACCTAAATGTAACTAGATGGCTTAAGTGAACACAAACTTGGTTTGCTCTCCTTAGGGCCATTTGGCCAAGAAGCTTCAAGAGCATTCAAGAAGGGCTTAGTCACTTGCATAACTAGATTTCCTACACTAATGAGAGACAAGCTTGGAGGCAAAGTTTTGCATATCAACCCTTGATCAAATCTAGGGCTATTAGGTGATAGAAGAAGTCAACAAAGGAGGCCACCTCCCTTGATGAACTTTACAGCCATGCATAGCAAGGAGGAGTCTTAACTTAGTCATTTTTCATCTTCAAGCTTTCTTTTCTCCAAGAAGACCAAGAACCATTCTCTTGCTTTCTCCTTTGAAGACCATTCGGCCAAACACCCATACACCATCATCCAACCTTCAAAAATTTCATCTAACCCACTTTCTCAAACCCAAACAACATTCTAAGAACATCTCTAGTTGGAGGTTTCTTCAAAAAAATTCATCTTGAGCTTGGAAAATTTCTTTGGAGATTTTTCCTACAAGGTGAAGATTCTTGTTTTTCATTTCTAACTTCATTTCTAAGGTTCTAAGCCATGATTGATCCATGGTTTGTATTTTTCTCCTATAGTTATAACTTTTTAAAATTTGTTTGAGCATGTTAGGTTTCTTTGGAGGACCACACGAAATCAACTAGGAAGAAGAGTAGAAGGAGTTATCTTCCTTTAAGGTAAGATGGAGATTTGATCTCATCAACCATGTGTGGTGATGAGGAAATGAATTGTATGTGTGTGAAGAATCCATAAGGATTCACTTGTTTGGTTGTTTAAATGTTTTCCTATTTGTGCTTGATATTGTTTGTATGCATATCTATAGCTTTAAAATATATTACATGTGTGGATAAATGCATGATTATTAATTAGGATGTGAATAACATGTAAGGATTGCATGAGTGTTCCAAAGAACATACCATGGAGCTTTCGGCTTCATCATGAAAAAGAGAACCAAAATGTTCTCAACCATTTTCTAAAAGAAGGACTAAATGGATTTAGGTAAATTAATGAGTTCTAAAATGATTTAGAAGATGGAAAAATGATCCAAAGATCAAATGCCAAGGTTTTGTTAAATTCGGCCAACATGCCTTTTTAATGTGTAATCAATCCAAAATTTATTTTCCAAGCGTAGACTAGATGTTTAACCTAAAAAGAATACATTTGCAATGGATTTTCAAGACTTAAAGAAGTAAACTAATTTTTATTAGAAATACGGTATAGAAGAAAAATAAACAAAACTCTTGAAAAATACTTACCTTTGAGTTTTAAAGTATAATGACAATTTTCCAAGTGTATTTTGTAGTAATAAACTAAACAAAGGAATTTTTAAAGGAGAAACGTAGGAAACACAATTTTAATTGATTTTATAGACAAAATGCTGTCAAAATTTATTAGAAACAGACAAATAAAAGAGAATGTTTTATAATATATTTATAACATAAGGAAAATATTTTAGGGTGTTTTTGTAAATATGATAATATTTTGAAACTAAGGGTAATTTGGTAATTTTAGTTCTTATTCATGCATTGAGAGTCTTGTTGATTGGTTGATATTGGCGATTGATTGACGAGATGAATTACACCGTGTTGTCGGTGTGATAAGCGTAGTGTGGTTCATCTTGTGTGGAGTTGGAGGCATTAGTGTGCGGAGTATTCCACATGTTGACAGTTGGTCGCTCCTTTGGGTCGTGGTAACTGGCAACACACTAATGATCTCGACACACACTATACTTAATCGAGATCATGGAAAGACTGTTTAGTACAATGCCTGTAGTGCACGATATGTTTGGACTGTGTACTACTACACAATATTGGACTGTGGGCTATAGACACGACATTGGACAGTGTAATAGTTTGGTTGGGCAGCCCAAGGTACTGATAGTTCTCTTCGGGTCATTCTCTCTAATGTTTGTGTCTAGCTCCATGGAGTAGGAATGAGTCATATTGCATTTGTATTTATGTCATGCATCATAACATTATTATTTGTGATATTGTATGATTTGTTGAATTGTGTTGTTATTTAGGATGCTGTGGTATACAATTCTTGTGTTAAATTGTGTTATCATTTATGATGTTATGGTATGCTTTATTGTATTAAACTGTGATATCTGTTGTATTGTCGTTTTCTTATTTGCCATGCAGGTACTGATGTAGATTGTCTCACCTCTTTATTTGTATGTGTTTCTGTATTATTATTTTATTTTTGTAAAGAGTTTGAGGAAGAGGTAGAGGAACAACCTCTTGAGATTCTATATCCCGAAGATCAGCAAACGGACGATCAGTTTGACGAGGGCGAGCCGTCCGATCATCCATATCCTTTGGACTAATTCTGTGATCATGGTGTTGCTTGGATTTCTTGGTTTCGTGAGACTGGAGTTTTATGGAGGCTCGGAGGCCTGGCGACTGCGCGAGGATCAAGGATCAGTGATCTACTTGGGACATTTGACTGTGTCCCTACATGGAGAATTTGATGCTGAGCCAATTTTTACTACTACCTTGTATCTACATCTAGAGACGCCTTTGGATCTGAGGCGTCACTGGGGAGGACTTTTCCGTACCCCTAGTGAGATTAGTATAGTGTCAACAACACGAACACCAGTTCGTAGAGCTGTGAGACATCTTGAATTTCTATCACCCGAGGTTTCCTCTGAGAGTGATCCTTTGGAGGGTTAGTAATCTTTGATGTGCACTTGGGCATGTCTATGTTTTGTATTATACTAACTTTTTACTGCTTTATTTAAATATTTGTAGTTGTAAATTATTTGTCTAACTTAAGACAAAATCCTATGTATATTATGTGTGTGATAATAAGTTTATTTTATTTTATGTTCCATGTTATTTTATTTAACGTTATTAGGTATAAAAGGAAAAAATTTTACAACTCATATTAATTATGTATTAAATGTTTTATAACTTGGGTAAGGTTTTATTTTATTGCATCATAAATGTGGCATCCCCACAAGGGTGTTACAAAGGCAAACTTGAAGATTAAGGTAGGGGGAAACATTTTTATAGTTCTTATCTTTCTTTCATCCATGTTTTTCATGCTTTGATGGTAGAAATGAAAATGGATTTTGTTAATTATAAACCATGATTTCTAGGTTTGATTCCTTTAAATGATGTTTGAATGGATTATATGGTTGTTGAAGGTTTCAATAATTTTAAATGCTTGTTATGGTGGAAATATGTAAGCTTTGTTTGATTGGATTAAATGATGTTTGAATGGATGTTAAGGTTATTGAATCTAGAAAAATCTAGACCTTACAGGAGGAGCCGCGACACCCCAAAGGAAGAGCCATGACCAACCATTCAGTGGAGCATAGGAAAGCGTGTCCGAGAACTTGAGGCTGCGACACAAAATGGTGATGAGCTGCGACACTAATCAATAACAAAGGGGAGCCACGACACTTATTCAGCTTGAGCCGTGGCACTTTTCAAAAAATAAGCTTCCAGACTTAGTTTAAGTGTATTTTTGCTATATAATGCATAAGGTTTTGGTTTAAAATGATATATTGTGATATCCTAATGTTGAATTGATGAGGAAAACCTTTAAATACCGATTATATAATGTTGATGAAAGGTGAGGCCTTGAGCCATGTTATGATATGATGATGAGAAATAACATAGTGTACAAATGAATGGATGCATTATGATACAAGATTAATCAGGAATAGTTTTATAATATTCTTGCATGCTTTGATTTTCAAACTTGTTATTTGTTATTTCCATGTATTGTAACACTATGGCTTGGACAGAAGGGCTCCTAATGCTAAGGATATATATATATGTTTGGTAGTGCAATGAACAAAAGAGCGTTTTGCCTACCCAAAAACTATACAAGGAACAATAGGGCTTCCTAGAACAAAAGGACTTCTTGAAAATATTCAAATAACATATGTTTTCTAAAATAAATTTTTTGCAAAATCATGGCATAAGCATACCTTAGGACATTTCTTAGGCATACTCATACATTATCATGCATTGCATAAATTGATAATTGTATTGGCAATTGTCTTGTTTTGTATGATAAGGAGTTAATGGATAATTAAATAGTATACAATGATGAAGGATGTTTAAGTTTATTTGCCATCTTTCTAAGGATATTTGTATATACTGATTTGAGTTGAAATGCTATATACCAGCTTAAAGTGTTTTATTTAATTAATTTGAATGTTTACTTTAGGAAAGGAAATGACTGAGTTTTGGCTTGTGCCACATTTCCAATCATTTTTATATGTAACTGATTTTTCTTTGAAGTAGCTGGATTCAGTATGATGTCATGCTTTTTAGTTACTACCGAGAATTTCAATTCTCACCCCAGTTTCTTATTTCCATGATAAATCCAACAAATGATCAGAGCAGGAGCAAAGGAGGACAATGAAGACTTAGTTAGCTACTTCATATATATATATATATATATATATATATATATATATATATATATATATATATTACTGATGTATTTGGTTAATTAGTTATGTATTTATGCCCTTGTGGCTTGTTTTAGTTTTTTTGTATATCTCAGACATATTTTAAAAATTCGTAGTCAAGAGCAAGTTTCTAGGTTTGTAAAATTATCTTGTTCTCTTTACTTTTTATCAAAGGCTCTATATATCTATGCATTGTTAGTTAGTATACAAGCTTTATATTTACGATCTATGTTTTGAAGTGACAATCTTAATGCTACGTACTTGCATATATGATTGATATACATAAGTGTAGCCTTAGGGTGTTACATTTTAGTATCAGAGCAGTTCATCATGTCGAGCCGGGGAATGGACTAACTATGCTTTAGGGCATGTTTAAATGTTTTGTTTAAGTTATGCATTCTTTTATCTCTTATATGAGATATCTAAATTATATTGCATGACTTACCTTATGATTGGTTGTTAATAGTTACTGACACACTGTTACATGCTATTAAGACTGATCAATTCAATATGTATTGCTTTGTGTGAATAAGAAATTATGGCACCTCCTAGGTGAACAACACGGGAGAGTAGAGAAGCTACTAGGGGAAGTAATAATGACATGTCTGAGATGGTTAGGATAATAGTGGAGGCAATGAGGGAGCAGACCGAGGCTGCCACCAGAATGATGGAGAGAATAGGGGCAAAATCAAAACCCACCAATTGAAGAAGTAGCGGTAGTAAGGAATCAACAATTTCATGAATTATCAGAATTTAAGAAGTTGAACCCCCCCTCATCATTTCAAGGAGAGCCTGATCTAGCAAAAGCCGAAGAGTGAAAAAGATATTTGATGTGATGGGTTGTGTAGATGAACAAAAGGTATCCTTCGTTTCCTTTATGTTAAAAGGGGAAGCAGAGAATTAGTGGAAAAGCTCAAAAAGACTATTAGAAGTTGCAGGTACTCATGTGATGTGGGGAGCATTTAGAATGACTTTTTTAGAAAAATACTTTCCAAGAAATGTACAAGATGACAAAGACGTGGAATTCCTTGAGTTGAAGCAAGGAAATATGTCTATAGCACAATATGAAGCGAAGTTTGAGAAACTTTCCAAGTTTTCCTCTTACTTTTGGTTAAATCCAGATGAAAACTAGAGGTGCCTTAAGTTTGAGTCTAGGTTGAAGGATGAGATTAAGAGATTTGTTAGGCCTCTGGAAATTAGGGACTTTCCAACCCTAATCAAGAAGTGTAAGATTGTGGAATCGAGTGATTCCAAGCCTCAAACAGAGCAAAAGATCATAGGTTTTCAAAAGAGGAAGCGAGGAATGACCGATTTTAAGGAAGTGCATTTCGACCTAAGTATCAACAGGAAAAAGTAAATAAGTGTAAACGGGACAAGAAGGATTTAGGGATTTCAAATGCCCTAAATGTGGGAAAAATCATGGAGGAAGACCTTGTATGGTTGGTCAAACCGGGTGCTACTTTTGCGGTCATGAGGGACATTTTGCTAAAAGTTGTCCACAAAGGCAGAAAGCTACATCAGACCAAAGACCTCAAGCTAGAGGAAGAGTCTATACTCTGAGTGGTAAGGAGGTGTAACACCCACCGTAAGGTATCACATTTAAGACTAATTATTATTAAACCATACCCAAGTCATAAATAATTTATTATTATTTATATACGAGTTGTAAAATAATTAATCTTGTAACGATACTGATTGTAAAACTCCATTTGCGAATAATATAAAATTAGATAAATAAAAAAAACCATACAATACATAGCTGAATGATACTCACTCATAATATACATAAATATAAAACTCGGTTCACAAATAATTAGGAGAAAATTCAAGATTAGATGAGGTTACCTCGGTTTCACTTTTTTCTTTTTCTTCTTCTCCATTTGCTATAAGGCAAAGATGGGCTTCCTCATCCTCCGAATCATCGGTGGAATCCATATTGTTGTCTTCCCACGCAATCTATGCTCTCCTTCCTTTTTTTTTCTTTGAAAGGCTTCTTTTCAAATTTTTTCATCTTCTTTTGATAAACCGGACATTCCATCTTCATGTGCCCCAGTTTTCCACATTCATAGTAAGTTGGAGTAGATGAAGTTCCTTCTCCTTTTTGGTATGACTTGTTAGGAGGAAAATGAGGTCTTCATTGATTTCCTTTCTTCTTGAGAAATCTTCCAAACCTTTTTATAAGGAGGTTAAAATTCTCTTCATTTATCTAAATATTGTCAAGATCATTTCCATCATCTTCATCTTCATATTCAATTGAGGAAGAAGTGGCTTTGAGAGCAATCCTTTTTTTCTTCTTATCTTGTTCCTCATTTTGATTTAATCTATTTAGCTCCAACTCATGCTCTTGAAGCTTTCCGAAGAGGGTGGCCAAGGTCATTGCGGCTATATTTCTTGACTCCGATATAGCCATCACTTTGGGTTGTCAACTCCTGTTCAAGCATCTCAAAACTTTGTTAATAAGATCTTTATTGGCAAAGGTTTTTCCAATGAAGCAAGATGATTAACTATATGAGTAAATTGTTTTTGCATTTCTTGGATGCTTTCCCCTTGGTTCATTCTAAACAATTCATATTCATGAGTGAGTGTATTTATTCTAGATCTTTTCACTTCACTTGTGTCCTCATGGGTTACTTGCAATGTATCCCATATTTCTTGAGCGGTCTTACAATTTGACACCCTAAAGAATTCATCATACCCCAAAGAAGTGGTGATGATGTTCTTGGCTTGCACCTTTTTCTTGTCTTCATCAGTCAATTCATTTCATGGTGTATTGGTTCTTACACCATCTACCATATGTGTGAGGACAAAAGGACCATTTTCAACAGCATCCCACACATCAATATCAATAGCTTCAATAAAAATCTTCATTCTCTCTTTCCAATAGGCATAACCATCCCATTGAAAAAATGAGGTCTATTTATGGAAGAACCTTCATTTGAAAAACCATTTAAAGCCATCACTTCTCTTGAAGCTACTAAGCTCTTCATGCAAGAGTCTAGCTTTGATACCACTTGTTACCAAGTCGCCTCAAACTCAAGAGGGGGGTGAATTGAGTTTATAAAATATTTTCACAAATCTTTCGTAAAACCTTTGTTTATCAATTTTCGTTGAAGCTATTAATCGATGGAAATGAATGAATAAATTAGATAGATAGAAATTGTACTTAGCTGAACTAGACAAGAGAGATAGTATTCAAGAAAATCAATAAAACAGTGCACAATATATGTAGAAGTTGAGTTAGGAAAACAAACACAAAGCTGTATCCTAGTCCATCCACCAATCCACTTGTGGCTTACGTCCAGTCCTCAAGCAACCACTTGAGATTTCTACTATATCTTCAAGCTTGAAACCATATGCTTGACAACCTTTACAAATTGGAGCACTCAACACACCTTGGGATACCTCACCCTTGTGCTTGAGCCTCTATATTCAAGGGATACCTCACCCTAACTACTTTGAGAGATACCTCACCTTCTCTTTACAGATTAAATAAGATTTAGATGAAAGGAACTCTCTCTAGAGCAGATAATACAAATTGAAGAACTATGGGCTTCAAGGATTCACACAACTTGAAGCTCAAAACAAGGTTTGTAAAGAAATGATGAGAAAACTCATAATTAATGCTCAAGGATGTTTTTCAGAATGTTTTCTAACCCATAATCAATGTTCAAACCCTTTCATTTATAACCTATATCATTTAAGAGACATTAGAAGTAGTTTGGGGCATTAAATGCTCTTGAAAGAGCCGTTGAGAAAGTGTTATGCAAAGTCTCCATAACCTGTTATGCCATAACCATAATCGGTTATGGCTTGAAAGTACATTATCCTGAGCTTTTGTCAAACTCCATAATCAATTATGGGTTTTTTATAATCGGTTATGAAGTATTTCATAATCCGTTATGAATTCTCATAAACTATTATAGGATTTGGCATAATCGATTATGGTCATTTAGAAATCATAATAACTTGTTATGAAAATGTCATAATCTATTATGGGATTTGGCATAATCGATTATGGAAGCACTTAAACAATAAAGTGGATATTCTGTTAGCTCCATATAACCTATTATGGAATAGGCTTAATCGATTATGGACATATGGAGAGTCTAAAAACACTTCTTGACTTGTCATATAACAGGTTATAAGAAATGCATATAATCAATTATGAGACTTTAGAAAAACATAGGAAAGCCTCTGACTTGGTCTATAACCTATTATGGAGAATCCATAATCTATTATGGAGTGTTTAGAAACATAGGATTTTCAAATAGGTTCTCAACCATGGATTTCTAAAAACTTTCCAAACTTATAAAAAACATTATACTTAATCTTAAACACAATTTTCACAAGATGAAAACATGATTATGCAAAGCTATTTTGAAATGAGTTTTGAACTAAGAAATAAGCTTTTGTGTGAGTCCATTATACCTTTACATATGATCTAAGTCCTACTAGCTATTCTTGAAAGACCTTGGGACTTGATCTTTGCACTTCATTGCTTTCTTGTTTGTTGATCATCAAAACCAAGACCATTGCCATTCACATTAACCACATTTATTTCCATTAGCTAAGCCATTTAAGCTAATATTTAGATCATTTTAAGTTATTTTTCACCTTTCAGCTTGCAATAAAGTGCCTAAATTAACTCAGATTGTCACAAAATTAATAGGCATATTAAATAAGTATTAAGCTACCTCTGTAACCATTTACAAGTCTAACATGTTAAAGAGGATGTTACACAATTAAGCTTACCTATCCAATGAATAATTAGCTCTTATTGCCAAAAAGTGTGCAAACTTTGTTAACCGGTCTACTATAACTCAAATAACATCATGGCCTAATTGGGTTCTGGGCAATCTCGTTACAAAATCCATAGAAATACTCTCCTACTTCCATTCTGGGATTTCTAAGGTTTGCAGGGGTCTAGAAGGTCTTTGATGTTCTATCTTGATCTTTTGACATACTAGGCATTTGGACACATATTCTGCTATATCATTTTTTAATGTTTGGCCACCAAAAAAACTTTTTGAGATCTTGATACATTTTTGTCGCTCCATCATGGATGGTATACTTGCTCTTATGGACATCTTCTAAAATCTTTTTTTTATTTTCAGCTTCTCTTGGGACACAAAGTTTATCTCTAAACATAATTGTCCCATCTTCAGTCCTTCTAAACTCCTTTTCCTTTTCTAAGATGATTTGTTTACCTATTTCCTTTAAGGTCCCATCTTCTTTTTGGGCACCCTTAATTTGAGTCATCAAATCATTTTGAATCTCCAACCTATTCAAACAGAGACTATGTGGTAACACAATCACTGCCAAACTCAAGTTTCTAAAGCTTTCAAATAGTTCTATTTCTTGTATCATCATTTGACTCCATACAAGTAATGTCTCCATATCTTCAAATCAAACACAACTACTACTAATTCTAGATCATGGGTTGACTAATTTTCTTCATGGGGCCTTAGTTGCCTAGAAGCATAAGTAATTACTCTTCCATTCTGCATTAAAACACATCTTAACCCTTTCCTTGAAGCATCACAATATACTTCAAAATTTTCTTGTGGATCTGGTATTAGTAGAATTGACTATTAGTGTATGCTCTAGAGGCCAATTGATTTTGACTGTACTATCTTACATTGTATTATGTAATTTATTTAATATATGAGGCATTTAATTTATTATGTGTTATTTATGATAAACATAATAAAGTCTTTAGAATAGTAAGTTTTATGCCATATGACATCGAGTGGATGACTTCATCGTGAGATCTTATTGGATAGAATCAAACATTATTCTAAAATGTCCCTAGTCAAGTATTACTATTAATCATGACGACAATAATGCATTGAGACTACTATGTGCATAGACTTGTAACACCCTTGTGGGGATGTCACATATATAAAAAGAAATAAATAAAATCTACCCAAGTTGTAAAACATTTATTACGTATTAATATGGGTTGTAAAATAATTCCTGTTAAACAGAATATTATTAAATAAAATAATGCGGAAACATAAAGTAAACAGAACAACATCACTCATAATATACATATGGTCCAAGTTATAAGTTATACAAATAATTTACAACTAAAACTACAAATATTTAAACAAAAACAGTAAAGAAAAATAGTAAAGAGTCAATATATACATACGCATACGCGCCCAAAAATACATCATAAATATTTAATCCTCAGATGGATCACTCTCAGGAAACTCATCAGAAGATAAATATCCAGGATGCCTTGACACTCGGCGGACATGAGACCGCGTAGTCGATACGAGTGTCATATCACTAGGCTCAGTGGATACACCACCCCAATGACGCCTAATGGATAAAGGTAACTCTAAGTGCAGAAACACAGTAGTCGTCATCACTGGCTCTTCATCAAACCTATGACGTAGGGACACAGTCAGCCGTCCTACATACGTCACGGAGTCTCTGTCTCCTCGCATATGCCAAGCTAATGATCCACCGTGAAACTCGAGTGTCACAAACCCCAAAAATCCTGGCACCGCGATATCCAAACTAATCAGTCCAATGGGTATGGATGATCAGATGGTTCTTGGTCGTCGTACTGATCTTCGGCTTGCTGCTCTTCTTCTTCTTCAAGATACAAAATCTCAAGAGGCTGGTCCTTTTCCTCAAACTCTTTACCACGTAAAATAAATATACAGAAAACACATACAATAAAGAGGTAAGACAATCTAAAATCATCACAAACATGGCAAATAAGAAAACGACAAACAACAGATATACAGTTCATGCAATATGAAAAGCTATAACAGTAATTTAATAACAGCATAGTGTAAAGATCTAATTATCATAACAACACATGATATCACAGATAAAATAATAACACATACAATATAATATCACAGATAAAATAAATTCAGAAACAGACAATTTCTCAGAACAATAACCAAATAAATAAATAAATAGATAAAATAAATAATGTTCAAGATATAATTAAATGCAACATGACACGATCCTACTCCATGGAGCTAAACACAAACAGATATCAGAGAGAGAATGACTCGCAAAATCTATTAGTACCACGGCTGCCCAACCAAACTATTGTGCTGTCACACTTTGCGTCTATAGCCCCAAGTCATATGGAATCCATCATCCAAAGCATGGTGTAGTTCACGGTCTCACATAGTGGCACTACAGGCAATGTACTATTAGATTTTACGAAATCTCGATTAAAAATAGTGTGTGTCGAGTCCATTAGTGTGCTATCGGTTACCACGGCCCAGCGGAGCGACCGACTATCCATATATGGGATCCCGTACACTAACGTCTCCAAGTTCATAAGAACAATAAACCACACTACGTTTATCGCATCGACAACACGATGTGATTCACCTCGTCAACCAATCCACCAAAAACTGGCATAATCTCAAATTATCAAGATATCCTCAAAGATAAAAAGATACAGTAAGTCCCACCGGACAAATACTATTCCAAAGCCTGTACGGGTTCACCTCATAGCCCGACAGCAGAAAAGAGAAAAAAAAAACATAAAGTTCCGTTTTGGTCAATCGCGTAGAAATTTTATCGCGTTTTCACAATCTCGTCGTTTTTATAAACGTTTTTAAATCGCATAAATTTATTTTTCTGTTTTTAAAATCGCGTAGAGTTATTAATACTTTTTCTCAATTGCGTAAGGTTTTTAAATCATTTTCTGGTCCAAATCCCTTAAAAATTATTGTTTAAATAAACAGAAATAATAAATAATACGTTTAAACTATGTAAAATATTTTTCATACCGTATACTGTCTTTTGGACATCTTTTCTATCTTAATTGCCCGTTTTTACTAAAAATTGACAGTATTTTGTTTAGAAAATTTATATAAATGATTTCCTAATTTTTCCATAAAAATTCTGTTTATTTAATTTTTAAACCATATAATTAATCCTTTTGAAAACTACTAACATGCTTCAAAATACAGTATGAGCTATATGTTAGAAATTCTCAAAAGTTACTGTATTTCATTTCTAACAATAAAATCAATAGTTTTAATTCAAGACACTTAATTCTAATCAATTAATTTCTTTAAAACTCTAAAAAAAAATTCCTTTTTAACATATATTGCATTATTTTGATTGAAAAAGGTTTGGAATTGATCTTAGAAATCATATATAAGTGGTTTGGCATGTTGGCCTAAACATAAAATTATGTCATTTGATTTCTAAATTCATTTTCCTTAATCTAAACAATGTGATACCTTGTTAATGTTCTTAGGTTAATTAAATCTCATTTTAGGAAAATTAAGAGAACATTTTGGTTCTCCATTTTGGTCATGGCTGTCAGCCTCAAGGTTTGTGTTCTTTGGAACACTCATGCAATCCTTGTCATATTATTCACATCCTATAAATTATCATACATTTCTAACACATGCAATATATTTCTAACACATATAACCTAAATCAAAGCTTGTAGACATGCAAATTATTACAAACATCAAATAGGAAAGCTACTAACAAATACACAAACACATAAACAAGCTACTAACAATCACACAAATGAGTCCTTATGGATTCTACAATCACAAAAATCACACTCCATCTTCTTACCACGATCCATAGATGATAAGATTAGTCTTCCTCTTACCTTAAATGAAGACTAAAACTCTTTCACACCTTTCCTTATGTTTCGGTTTTCTCCTTCAAGTCACCTAACAAACTTAAACAAAAATCTACAAGTTACTAACCATAGAAAGAGAGCTTAAACCATGGAGAAATCATGGCTTAGAACTTTGAAAAAGAGTTTAGAAATAGAAAACTAGAAATTTCACCTTCTAGGTAAAATTTTCCAAGTTGGTTTACAAGCTTCAAATGAAAGATTTTGCAAGAACTCTCAACTAGAGATGTTCTTAGGATTGTGTTTAGGTTTAGAAAACTTGGTTGGATAGAATTTTGGGTGGTTGGATGGTGTAGAACAAGGCTTGGCCGAATGGAGCTTCAAGAGAGCTTCAATGGTGTTTAGGGTTTTTGGAAGAGAGAGAAGAGAGAAATTTGCATGAAGACAAAGTGATTTTTTTTTGTCTTCCAAAGTGGCTTGGCCGTAGCCTTCAATGCCATGCAAGGTGTCATGGATTTGGCTTCATCCAAGCCTTAGAATGCATCAAAGGTTAAGATCAAAACTTGGTTAGCAAGCGTGGCTCCCATTGGTTCATCCTTGCCTTGTCATTAGCCTTAGTCACCATGCTTAGTCACTAATTAACCTAGTCATCAAGCTTAGTCACTTGTTCTTGAAAGTTCCTTCACTAATGATGCTTAATTAAGCTACTAAGTTAACTGTATTAGCTAAACGTGGGTCCCGCAAAACATTTCTTGGTCCACTGTCATCTAATTATACTGACTAATAAAATAATATACAAAATTATTTTATTGGACAGTTAAATCCTAAAAATTAAAAGATTAATTATCGTCTCATTCAGAATTGGGTTTAGTAAGATCCCCCAGTCTGAATAATTAAAACAAGATTTTCCCAGCCCGAAAAAATATTATTTTCCTGTCCCGGAGCAAATCGCACAAAAAGTCCAAATAAAATCACAGACAGTAATATTAAGCACTGTAACATATAGAAAAATTAAAAACAGTACAATCGGGACATAACAATCATTTTTCCATTTTTCCCCACGACGAAGCAAATCATCCAAAACGTTCAAATAAAATTACAAACAGTATTAATTGTCTGTATATCACCCAGAAAAATTAAAACAGTAGCTTGAGAAAATTTTTATTTTACCGTCTCGAAGCAAAACACGTAAAACGAACAAATAAAATTTTAGCCTGGAAAACATATTTGTATTTCATACAGAAAAACAAGAAACAGTAAAATAGGGACATAACAGTCATTTACACAAAAGCTTGAAAAACAGCAAACAGAACATTCGGGACATTTTTCTAAAAATTGGGGTGTTACAACTCTCGCCAACAAATAAAAAATTTCGTCCTCGAAATTCCCTGCACATCAAAACAAATGAGGATACTGATCCCTCATTTTATCTTCCAGCTCCCAGGTAGCATCACCCGTCACGTCATTCCATATAACATTCACTAACTCGATCATTTTCCCTCGAAGCTGCTTTACCTTTCTGTCCTTGATTCTAATAGGTAAAGTCTCGTAAGTTAAATTCTCCTTCAACTGTACTTCATCTGGTTGTATAACATGCATCGGATCCGGTATATATTTCCTGAGCTGAGATACATGAAATACATCATGCAGATTGGATAGAAAAGGCGGCAAAGCAATCTGATATGCCACAGGACCTATACGTCGGATAATCTGATACGGTCCAATAAACTTAGGAGTAAGCTTCTTAGACTTAATAACTCTTTCGACACCGGTCGTAGGAGTAACTCTTAGAAACACATGCTCACCCTCCTCAAACTCAAGAGGTCGTCTTCGTTTATCCGCATAACTCTTCTGTCTGCTTTGCGTCGTTCTCATCTTCTCTTGTATCATCTTTACCTTCTCTGTAGTTTGTTGTACAAGATCTGGTCCAACAGTCATGCTTTCCCCATCTTGATACCAACATAACAGGGTTCGACATCGTCTTCCGTACAATGCCTCATAGGGTGCCATCCCTATACTTGAGTGAAAACTATTGTTGTAGGTGAATTCTATCAAAGATAAAAATTCATCCTAACTTCCTCGTTGCTCCAAAACACAAGCACGCAACAGATCCTCCAAACTCGTATAGTTCTCTCAGTATCGACCATCGACTGCGGATGATACGCCGAACTCGCCGCAACTTAGTTCCCATAGCTTCTTGCATACTTCGCCAAAACCTTGACGTAAACCTCAGATCTCGATCAGAAACTATACATGTAGGTACACCATGTAACCTAACAATCTCACTGATGTACAACTGGGTTAATCTTTCCAACGAATACTTGATATTAATTGGTAAGAAATGAGCCGATTTAGTAAGCCTATCAACTATAACCCATATTGAATCATGACCTTTCCTCGTCTTCGGCAAACCAGTAACGAAATCCATAGAGATACTATCCCATTTCCATTCTGGAATAGATAACGGTTGCAGCATTCCAGCTGGTCTCTGATGTTCCACTTTCGCTTTCTGACAAACTAGACAAGATTCCACATACTCTGCTACGTCTCTTTTCATCCTCGGCCACCAAAACAACCTTTTCAAGTCTTAATACATCTTGGTCATCCCCGGATGTAAACTAAGATCACTAGTATGAGCTTCATCTAGAATCGACTTCTTCAATTCAGAATCATTAGGCATACAAATTCTTCCCTTAAACCTTAAGATTCCATCTGCTCCTTCTTCTACCGTCGCTTTATGACCTTGCTTTAGCAATTCTCTCTCATTTTGCAAAAACACGTCTTCCTTTTGTTTATCTCGGACAACATCAAGAAATTAGTTTATGATCACAACCTTAAACAAACGAACTTTTTCAGGTAGAAACTCCACAGACAACCATAGATTTCGAAACTTATTGATCAACTCTTCCTCCTTGATCATCATTGCCGAAACACTAAGCACCTTTCTGCTTAAGGCATCAGCTACCACATTAGCTTTTCCCGGGTGGTATTGAAGTTGAAAATCATAGTCCTTTAAGAATTCCAACCATCGCCTTTGCCTCATATTCAATTTTTTCTGATCAAACAAGTACTTTAGACTCTTGTGATCACTAAAGACATTGAACAGCGCTCCATACAGAAAATGCCTCCACACTTTCAGAGCAAAAACCACTGCAGCCAATTCCAAATCGTGCGTTGGATAGTTCCTCTCATGAACCTTCAACTGACGAGAAGCATACGCTACAACATTCCGATTTTGCATCAAAACACAACCTAACCCTTGATAAGAAGCATCACAATACACGTCAAAAGTTCCCTTAGAATCTGGGAAAATCAACACAGGTGCAGTTGTTAACCTCTTCTTCAACTCTTGAAAACTGGCTTCACATTCTTCCATCCACTCAAAAGCTTGATTTTTCCTCGTAAGTTGTGTAAGCGATCCAGCAATCTTCGAAAAACCTTCGATAAACCTCCGGTAATAACCAGCAAGTCCAACAAAACTTTGAACTTCTATTACCGTCTTAGGCCTTTCCCGCTGTAAAACAGTCTCCACTTTTGATGGGTCTACTGCAATACCTTCTTTTGAAATCACGTGACCTAAAAACTGAACTTTTTCCAACCTGAACTCACATTTAGCCAACTTCGCATACAGCTGCTTTTCTCTCAAAATCTGAAGAACAATACCAAGATGTTCAGCATGCTCTTCCTTAGATTGAGAATAGATCAGAATGTCATCGATGAAGACAACGACAAATCTGTCTAGATACGGATGAAAAATCCTGTTCATATAATCCATAAATATGGCAGGAGCATTCGTCACCCCGAATGGCATTACCTGATACTCATAATGTCCATAACGAGTTCGAAAAGCGGTTTTCGGTACATCTTCCCCCTTAACACGAATTTGATGATAACCCGATCTCAGATCTATCTTGGAAAACACCACAGCTCCTCTTAACTGATCCATCAAATCGTCAGTTCTTCGAAGCGGATATTTGTTCTTGATAGTCACCTTGTTCAGCTGACGATAATCCATACAAAGCCAAGAAGTTCCGTCCTTCTTCTTGACCAAAAGCACTGGCGCACCCCATGACGAAACACTTGGTCGCACAAACAGCTTCTCCAATAATTCCACCAATTGCTTCTTCAGCTCCTCTAACTCTGATGGCAACATACGGTACGGTGCAATTGAGATAGGACCTGCTCCTGGTACTAAATCAATTGAAAACTCGATCTCCCTCTCAGGTGGCAAACCAGGTACGTCATCAGGAAAAACCTCTGGAAACTCGTTGACAATAAGAATAGTATTCACATCCTTCTCATTCTTAACCTCTAGAGAAGACAATACCACATATCCCTGTGCTCCCTCTCTTAACAAAGACTTGACCTTAACAGCAGTTAAGAATCCAGACTTTTCTTCCTTAGGAAAAACTATGGTTTTACTTGCACAATCTATAAGGATATGGTTAGAAGATAACTAGTCCATCCCTAAGATTACATCTATCTCAACAAGAGGTAAACAAATCAAGTTGACCAAAAACTTACGATCCTTCACAACAATAGGACAATCCAAACATATCTTTGATGCAATCACAGGTTTAGCAGTTGGAGTAGAAACACTCAATTTAACATTCAAAGAAGACACAGGCAACTTCAATCTTTCCACACAATCATATGCAATAAACGAGTGTGTAGCACCAGAGTCATATAACACAGTCAGATGGTTACCTCCAATGTCACCTTCTCCTTGTATAAGATCATCAGATTGAGAAATTTCTGTTCCCGTCATAGTATATACTCGCCCTCCAGATCTCGGTTGAGTATTCCCTGACTTCTGTTGATTAGCACGAACATAACGAATAGTAGGTTTCCTTTCCGGCTGAGGACAATCCTTCGCTATATGCCCAGGTTGCTTACAGTTAAAACAAACTGTCCCCTTAACCGTGCACTTCGGAGAGATATGGCCTCTCTTTCCGCACTTAAAACATATTGGCATGAACGTCACTTTCTGTCCAGCTCCACTACTACTTGTACTTCCCCCAACTGGTGGTCGTTGAGATTGACTCCCTGATGGTCTGGAATACGGCTTGCGCTGAAACCGATTCGTATTACTTCCTCCACCTCTCTGAAACCTTGTCGGCCCAAAGTTACGATTCCTCTGATCTCTTGACGGCTCTAATTCCTCAAGTCGCGCACATGCATCAACCAAAGCATGAAACTGATTTATCCTCAAGGATATCACCCCTCGCTTCAGTTCCACTCTTAAGCCCGATTCAAACTTCCGACATCTCCATGAATCATCCAGTCGAGTTTGAGCATAATCCGAGAATTGAGACAAATTCTCAAATTTTGTCGCATACTCATTCACCGTCATATTTCCCTGTCGCAAACAAAGAAATTTCATTTCCTTGGCATGCCTAGCACTTGCAGGAAAATACTTTCCCAGAAAAGCATCAGAAAACACCTCCCATGTAATTTCAGTTCCTTCAGCTTGTAAAACTTGGCGAGTTCCTCTCCACCAATGTTCTCCATCTCCTCTTAGCATGAAAACAGCATAAGTCACCTTCTTATCATTTGTGCATCTCATTCCTTCAAAAATCCTTTCCAAGTCTTGTATCCATTGACTTGCCTTCTCCGGATCAACCTCGCCTCTAAACTGTGGCGGATTGTGGCGCCTAAATTCATATAAATTTAGGGCATCAGCAGTAGTATCTTGCTGTTGAGCTGCTCTCAAATTCTGTTGCATCATTACTTCAGCCATTCGCTGCATAGCTTCAGCAGCCGCAATCATAGGGTCCACATCACGATTTACATTCGCACGTCCTCTACCTCGTCCAGACATCTTCTTTCTTCAAACAGAACAAAACAAAATTAGATACATCCTTTCGGAAGTAAATCACAGAGAATCACACAGCACAAACAAAAACAGACCCAACCACAACCCCAAAAGACTCTAACTTGGGCTCTGATACCAACTAATGTAACACCCTTGTGGGGATGTCACATATATAAAAAGAAATAAATAAAATCTACCCAAGTTGTAAAACATTTATTACGTATTAATATGGGTTGTAAAATAATTCCTGTTAAACAGAATATTATTAAATAAAATAATGCGGAAACATAAAGTAAACAGAACAACATCACTCATAATATACATATAGTCCAAGTTATAAGTTATACAAATAATTTACAACTAAAACTACAGATATTTAAACAAAAACAGTAAAGAAAAACTGTAAAGAGTCAATATATACATACGCAGATGCGCCCAAAAATACATCATAAATATTTAATCCTCTGATGGATCACTCTCAAGAAACTCATCAGAAGATAAATATCCAGGATGCCTCGACACTCGGCGGACATGAGACCGCGCAGTCGATACGAGTGTCATATCACTAGGCTCAGTAGATACACCACCCCAATGACGCCTAATGGACAAAGGTAACTCTAAGTGCAGAAACACAGTAGTCGTCATCACTGGCTCTTCATCAAACCTATGACGTAGGAACACAGTCAGCCGTCCTACATACGTCACGGAGTCTATGTCTCCTCGCATATGCCAAGCTAACGATCCACCGTGAAACTCGAGTGTCACAAACCCCAAAAATCCTGGTACCGCCATATCCAAACTAATCAGTCCAATGGGTATGGATGATCATATGGTTCTTGGTCGTCGTACTGATCTTCGGCTTCTTCGCTTGCTTCTTCTTCTTCTTCAGGATACAAAATCTCAAGAGGCTGGTCCTCTTCCTCAAACTCTTTACCACGTAAAATAAATATACAGAAAACACATACAATAAAGAGGTAAGACAATCTAAAATTATCACAAACATGGCAAATAAGAAAACGACAAACAACAGATATACAGTTCATGCAATATGAAAAGCTATAACAGTAATTTAATAACAGTATAGTGTAAAGATCTAATTATCATAACAACACATGATATCACAGATAAAACAATAACACATACAATATAATATCACAGATAAAATAAATTCAGAAACAGACAATTTCTCAGAATAATAACCAAATAAATAAATAAATAGATAAAATAAATAATGTTCAAGATATAATTAAATGCAACATGACATGTTCCTACTCCATGGAGCTAAACACAAACAGATATCATAGAGAGAATGACTCGCAAAATCTATTAGTACCACGGCTGCCCAACCAAACTATTGCGCTGTCACACTTTGCGTCTATAGCCCTAAGTCATATGGAATCCATCATCCAAAGCATGGTGTAGTTCACGGTCTCACATTGTGGCACTACAGGCAATGTACTATTAGATTTTACGAAATGTCGATTAAAAATAGTGCGTGTCTGGTCCATTAGTGTGCTATCGGTTACCACGGCCCAGCGGAGCGACCGACTGTCCATATATGGGATCCCGTACACTAACGTCTCCAAGTTCATAAGAACAATAAACCATACTACGTTTATCGCATCGACAACACGATGTGATTCACCTCGTCAACCAATCCACCAAAAACTGGCATAATCTCAAATTATCAAGATATCCTCAAAGATAAAAAGATACAGTAAGTCCCACCGGACAAATACTGTTCCAAAGCCTATACGGGTTCACCTCATAGCCCGACAGCAGAAAAGAGAAAAAAAAACATAAAGTTCCGTTTTGGTCAATCGCGTAGAAATTTTATCGCGTTTTCACAATCTCGTCGTTTTTACAAACGTTTTTAAATCGCATAAATTTATTTTTCTGTTTTTAAAATCGCGTAGAGTTATTAATACTTTTTCTCAATCGCGTAAGGTTTTTAAATCATTTTCTGGTCCAAATCCCTTAAAAATTACTGTTTAAATAAACAGAAATAATAAATAATACGTTTAAACTACGTAAAATATTTTTCATACCGTATACTGTCTTTTGGACATCTTTTCTATCTTAATTGCCTGTTTTTACTAAAAATTGACAGTATTTTGTTTAGAAAATTTATATAAATGATTTCCTAATTTTTCCGTAAAAATTCTGTTTATTTAATTTTTAAACCATATAATTAATCCTTTTGAAAACTACTAACATGCTTCAAAATACAGCATGAGCCATATGTTAGAAATTCTCAAAAGTTACTGTATTTCATTTCTAACAATAAAATCAATAGTTTTAATTCAAGACACTTAATTCTAATCAATTAATTTTTTAAAACTCTAAAAAAAATTCCTTTTTAACATATATTGCATTATTTTGATTGAAAAAGGTTTGGAATTGATCTTAGAAATCATATATAAGTCGTTTGGCATGTTGGCCTAAACATAAAATTATGTCATTTGATTTCTAAATTCATTTTCCTTAATCTAAACAATGTGATACCTTGTTAATGTTCCTAGGTTAATTAAATCTCATTTTAGGAAAATTAAGAGAACAATTTGGTTCTCCATTTTGGTCATGGCCGTAAGCCTCAAGGTTTGTGTTCTTTGGAACACTCATGCAATCCTTGTCATATTATTCACATCCCATAAATTATCATACATTTCTAACACATGCAATATATTTCTAACACATATAACCTAAATCAAAGCTTGTAGACATGCAAATTATTACAAACATCAAATAGGAAAGCTACTAACAAATACACAAACACATAAACAAGCTACTAACAATCACACAAATGAATCCTTATGGATTCTACAATCACAAAAATCACACTCCATCTTCTTACCACCATCCATAGATGATAAGATTAGTCTTCCTCTTACCTTAAATGAAGACTAAAACTCTTTCACACCTTTTCTTATGTTTCGATTTTCTCCTTCAAGTCACCTAACAAACTTAAACAAAAATCTACAAGTTACTAACCATAGAAAGAGAGCTTAAACCATGGAGAAATCATGGCTTAGAACTTTAAAAAAGAGTTTAGAAATAGAAAACTAGAAATTTCACCTTCTAGGTAAAATTTTCCAAGTTGGTTTCCAAGCTTCAAATGAAAGATTTTGCAAGAACTCTCAACTAGAGATGTTCTTAGGATTGTGTTTAGGTTTAGAAAACTTGGTTGGATAGAATTTTGGGTGGTTGGATGGTGTAGAACAAGGCTTGGCCGAATGGAGCTTCAAGAGAGCTTCAATGGTGTTTAGGGTTTTTGGAAGAGAGAGAAGAGAGAAATTTGCATGAAGACAAAGTGATTTTTTTTGGTCTTCCAAAGTGGCTTGGCCGTAGCCTTCAATGCCATGCAAGGTGTCATGGATTTGGCTTCATCCAAGCCTTAGAATGCATCAAAGGTTAAGATCAAAACTTGGTTAGCAAGCTTGGCTCCCATTGGTTCATCCTTGCCTTGTCATTAGCCTTAGTCACCATGCTTAGTCACTAATTAACCTAGTCATCAAGCTTAGTCACTTGTTCTTGAAAGTTCCTTCACTAATGATGCTTAATTAAGCTACTAAGTTAACTGTATTAGCTAAACGTGGGTCCCGCAAAACATTTCCGGGTCCACTGTCATCTAATTATACTGACTAATAAAATAATATACAAAATTATTTTATTGGACAGTTAAATCCTAAAAATTAAAAGATTAATTATCGTCTCATTCAGAATTGGGTTTAGTAAGATCCCCCAGTTTGAATAATTAAAACAAGATTTTCCCAGCCCGAAAAAATATTATTTTCCTGTCCCAGAGCAAATCGCACTAAAAGTCTAAATAAAATCACAGACAGTAATATTAAGCACTGTAACATATAGAAAAATTAAAAATAGTACAATCGGCACATAACAATCATTTTTCCATTTTTCCCCACGACGAAGCAAATCATCCAAAACGTTCAAATAAAATTACAGACATTATTAATTGTCTGTATATCACCCAAAAAAATTAAAACAGTAGCTTGAGAAAATTTTTATTTTACCGTCTCGAAGCAAAACATGTAAAACGATCAAATAAAATTTTAGCCTGTAAAACATATTTGAATTTCATACAGAAAAACAAGAAACAGTAAAATAGGGACATAACAGTCATTTACACAAAAGCTTGAAAAACAGCAAACAGAACATTCGGGACATTTTTCTAAAAATTGGGGTGTTACAACTCTCGCCAACAAATAAAAAATTTCGTCCTCGAAATTCCCTGCACATCAAAACAAATGAGGATACTGATCCCTCATTTTATCTTCCAGCTCCCAGGTAGCATCACCCGTCACGTCATTCCATATAACATTCACTAACTCGATCATTTTTCCTCGAAGCTGCTTTACCTTTCTGTCCTCGATTCTAACAGGTAAAGTCTCGTAAGTTAAATTCTCCTTCAACTGTACTTCATCTGGTTGTATAACATGCGTCGGATCCGGTATATATTTCCTGAGCTGAGATACATGAAATACATCATGCAGATTGGATAGAAAAGGCGGCAAAGCAATCTGATACGCCACAGGACCTATACGTCGGATAATCTGATACGGTTCAATAAACTAAGGAGTAAGCTTCTTAGACTTAATAACTCTTCCGACACCGGTTGTAGGAGTAACTCTTAGAAACACATGCTCACCCTCCTCAAACTCAAGAGGTCATCTTCGTTTATCCGCATAACTCTTCTGTCTACTTTGCGTCGTTCTCATCTTCTCTTGTATCATCTTTACCTTCTCCGTAGTCTGTTGTACAAGATCTGGTCCAACAGTCATGCTTTCCCCATCTTGATACCAACATAACGGGGTTCGACATCGTCTTCCGTACAATGCCTCATAGGGTGCCATCCCTATACTTGAGTGAAAACTATTGTTGTAGGTGAATTCTATCAAAGATAAAAATTCATCCCAACTTCCTCGTTGCTCCAAAACACAAGCACGCAACAGATCCTCCAAAGACTGTATAAATCTCTCTATCTGACCATCAGTCTGCGGATGATACGCCGAACTCAGTCGCAACTTAGTTCCCATAGCTTCTTGCAGACTTCGCCAAAACCTTGACGTAAACCTCGGATCTCGATCAGAAACTATACATGTAGGTACACCATGTAACCTAACAATCTCACTGATGTACAACTGGGTTAATCTTTCCAACGAATACTTGATATTAATTGGTAAGAAATGAGCCGATTTAGTAAGCCTATCAACTATAACCCATATTGAATCATGACCTTTCCTCGTCTTCGGCAAACCAGTAACGAAATCCATAGAGATACTATCCCATTTCCATTCTGGAATAGATAACGGTTGCAGCATTCCAGCTGGTCTCTGATGTTCCACTTTCGCTTTCTGACAAACTAGACAAGATTCCACATACTCTGCTACGTCTCTTTTCATCCTCGGCCACCAAAACAACCTTTTCAAGTCTTGATACATCTTGGTCATCGCCGGATGTAAACTAAGATCACTAGTATGAGCTCCATCTAGAATCAACTTCTTCAATTCAGAATCATCAGGCATACAAATTCTTCCCTTAAACCTTAAGATTCCATATGCTCCTTCTTCTACCGTCGCTTTATGACCTTGCTTTAGCAATTCTCTCTCATTTTGCAAAAACACGTCTTCCTTTTGTTTATCTCGGACAACATCAAGAAATTCGTTTATGATCACAACCTTAAACAAACGAACTTTTTCAGGTAGAAACTCCACAGACAACCATAGATCTCGAAACTTATTGATCAACTCTTCCTCCTTGATCATCATTGCCGAAACACTAAGCACCTTTCTGCTTAAGGCATCAGCTACCACATTAGCTTTTCCCGGGTGGTATTGAAGTTGAAAATCATAGTCCTTTAAGAATTCCAACCATCGCCTTTGCCTCATATTCAATTCTTTCTGATCAAACAAGTACTTTAGACTCTTGTGATCACTAAAGATTGGGTTTAGTAAGATCCCCTAGTCTGAATAATTAAAACAAGATTTCCACGACCCGGAAAAATATTATTTTCTTGTCCCGGAGCAAATTGCACAAAAAGTCCAAATAAAATCACAGACAGTAATATTAAGCCCTGTAACATATAGAAAAATTAAAAACAGTACAATCGGGACATAACGATCATTTTTTCATTTTTCCCCACGACGAAGCAAGTCATCCAAAACGTTCAAATAAAATTACAGACAATATTAATTGTCTGTATATCACCCAGAAAAATTAAAACAGTAGCTTGAGAAAATTTTTATTTTACCGTCTCGAAGCAAAACACGTAAAACGATCAAATAAAATTTTAGCCTGTAAAACATATTTGTATTTCATACAGAAAAACAAGAAACAGTAAAACAGGGACATAATAGTCATTTACACAAAAGCTTGAAAAACAGTAAACAGAACATTCAGGACATTTTTCTAAAAATTGGGGTGTTACAAGACTGATGGCAACATCTCACGGGTCATGGATATGAGATATCGAGTCTTCACATAGATATGTTTTAAAGTAATGATGTATTGGACTGACCCACCATGAGAATGCCAAGTGAATCGTTATGTAACTGTTATAAGCTCATAGAGATAATGGTGTATGTGGTCCTTTAACCTAAAAGCACTACGATTCCTACATGAAGAGTTATATGTTTTAATGCAATCAAACGTCATCTGTAACAAGTTGATTATAAAGTTGGTTATTGGACATATCGCGAATCATACGGAGGAATGTGAGTGACCTATATGGGATTTGTCCCTCCTACATAACAGGAGTGATATCTTCGGGGCCCCTGATTAAGTGAGACTACGAAATGCTTGGTCATGCTTAAATGAGTCAATATGAGATATTGATCTCATTTGTTAGTACTACGTCTACTCGAGTATCAGGAAACAGAAGATTGAACCATACAAGGATGACACGTTCCATGCCTTGTGTTTAATCTAGATATCTGGACAAAGGGACTAAACTACACAGTAACATTGATGACGAAAAGGCAATGTCAAATCACTGACATTCTCATTACTTGGGTTAGCAGCAATATGTTGCTAGATACCTCTCACTGCTTGTAATATTAAAATGAGATTTTAATATTATTATAAACATCATGAGAATCTACAGGGTCGTATACTTAGAATAGACTTAGTTAGAGCAATAAGGATCCAAGTTGGATTAGGATTCAATTATGGGCCAGACTTATAACAGATGAGTCTAGGGTTGTACAACTTACCTTGCCACTACTCTCACTCGCATAAGGCAATAACTATTATAAATAGCACTGCTAAGGGGCTGTCAAGGTATGCATTACAAACCCTAGCTGCACTTGACAGAAACACTAAGTGAGAGAATGATTGGTTTCTCTTTTCTTCGTAGCTAGCACTGTGGCAGAGAGGTCATACAGCAAGACTGCGAACGTTTGATGTTTTTGCAAGTTTGTTCATGTGGATAACATAAAGGCATCGTCGTTGTTGCAGTCTTGTGATTTGCTTGATCATTTTTCCATCTTGCTTCAAGACGTAAACTCAAAAACACAGATTATGGTCCTTTTTGCATGGATCCTTGGAGGGAATTTCGTTTTTCCATTGCGTGATGTATTCACAATTCTCAACAATGGTATCAGATCCATTTGCAAAACCATGATTCGGTCTTTTCTATTTACGTGTTGTATGAAATAACATGATTAGTTGTTCTTTTTTTGGTAAAAGATATCATCTTTAACGTGTTGTTTCATAAATCGAATGAATCCTTTGTAAAAGCATAATCGGTTTGACATGTTGTATGTGAAACCGAGATGTTTTTTTCGAAACCATGAAGATGTTTATATGTTGAATGTGAAAATTGATTTATATGCATGTATGTTTTTGCAAAGTTTTCTAGTATATATATGATATGTACAGTGGCGCAGGCAAGGGTTGTGGAATTCTTGTTCTTGGTCTACGATTATTGGTGTATGCCCTAGAGGCTAATTTATTTTGACTGTCTTACATACATTGTATTGTGCTATTTATTTAATATATAAGGCATTTTATTTATTGTGTGGTATTTATGATAAACATAATAAAGTTCTTAGAATAGTAAGTTTTATGCTATAGGACATCAAGTGGATGACTTGATCATGAGATCCTATTCGATAGAAACAGAACACTATTCTTAAATGTCCCTGGTCAAGTATTATTGTTAATCAAGATGACAATAATGCATTGAGACTAGTATGAGCATAGACTGATGACCACATCTCACAAGTCATAGATATGAGATATCAAGTCTTCATATGAATACATATTAGAGTAATGATGTATTGGACTGACCTGCCAGGAGAACGCTACATGGATCATTATGTGAGTGTCATAAACGATTCTCATAGTGATAATGGTGTATGTGGCCCTTTGACCTAAAATCACTACGATTCCTATTTGAAGAGTTGTATGTTTTAATGCCATAAAACATCATCAGTAATAAAGTGATTATAAAGTTAGTTATTGGACATACCGCAAATCATGTGGATGGATGTAAATGACCTTGATAGGATTTGTCCATTCTACAAAACAAGAGTAATATCTTCGGGCCCCTGATTGAGTGAGACTACGAAATGCATGACCATGCTTAAATGAGTCAATATGAGATATTGATCTCATTTGTTATTACTATGTCTACTAAAGTATCAGGAAACGAAAGATTGAACTATACAAGGGTGACACGTTTCATGCCTTGTGTTCAATCTAGATATCTAGACAAAGGGACTAAACTACACGGTAACATTGATCACGAAAAGGTTATGTTAAATCATTAACATTCTCATCACTAAGGTTATTGCCAATGTCAAGAGAACCTAAAGGGTCACACACTTAGAACAGGCTTAGTTGGAGCAATAAGGATCCAAGTTGGACTGGGATTCTATCATGGGCCAGACTCATAACAGATGAGCCTAGTGTTGTATAGCTTACTAACTGTTGCTCTCAATCGCATAAGGCAGGAGCTATTATAAATAGCTCTACAAATGGGTTGTTAAGGCACGCATAAAAAACCCTAGTCACACTTGACAAAAATAATGAGTGAGAGAGTGAAAGGTTTTTCTTCTCTTCGTAGCTAGCACTGTGGTAGAAAGGTGGGACTCTAAGACTACGGACGTTGGACCTTTTTTGCATATGTTTATATTGATTATGTAGAGGCATCGTTGCTGTTTCGGTGCTTGTGATTTGCTCAATTTGTTTTTCGTCAGGCTTCAAGAGGTAAACTCGAAAATTACGTTTCATGGCTTCTCTTTTTGCATGGATCCTTGGTGGGAATTTTGTTTTTTCTGCAATGTGATGCATCCACAAATCCCAACAGAGGTATTAGAGCCACTTGTGAAACCATGACTCGGTCTTTTCTGTTTACGTGTTGTATGAAATAACTTGATTAGTTGTTCTCCTTTTGGTTAAAGATATCATCTTTAATGTGTTGTTTTATAAAGTGAATGAATCTTTTGCAAAAGAATAGTTTGTTTGACATGTTGAATACAAAACTGTGATGTAGTTTTTGAAATCATGAAGATGTTCATATGTTGAATGTGAAAACCGGTTATATGCATATATGTTTTTGTGAAGTTTTTTAGTATATATGTGATATGTACAGCGGCGTAGTGCAAGGGTTCAGGAATCCTTATTCTTGGTCTGCGACTGTTGGTCTGTGCCCTATAGGCCAATTTATTTTGAACATCTTACATACATTATATTATGTTATTTATTTAATATATGAGGCATTTCATTTATTGTGTGTTATTTATGATAAACATAATAAAGTCCCTAGAATAGTAAGTTTTATAGGACATCATATGGATGACTTGATCATAAGATCTTATTGGATAAAAATAGAACACTATTCTTAAATGTCTCTGGTCAAGTATTATTGTTAATCAGGATGACAATAATGCATTGAGACTAGTATGTGTATAGACTGATGACCACATCTCATGGGTCATGGATTTGAGATATCGAGTCTTCACATTGATACATATTCGAGTAATGATGTATTGGACTGACCCGCTATAAGAACGCTACGTGGATCGTTACTTGAGTGTTATAAACGATTCTCATAGTGATAATGGTGTATGTGGTCCTTTGACCTGAAATCACAACGATTCCTATATGAGGCGTTGTAAATTTTAATGCCATCAAACATCATCAATAACAAGGTGATTATAAAGTTGGTTATTAGACATACCGTAAATCATGTGGAGGGATATGAGTGACCTAGATGGGATTTATCCCTCTTACATAATATGAGTGATATCTTTGGGTCCTTGATTGAGTAAGACTACGAAATGCATGGTCATGCTTAAATGAGTCTATATAAGATATCGATCTCATGTGTTATTACTACGTCTACTCAAGTATCATGAAACAGAAGATTGAACTATACAAGGGTGACACGTTCCATGCCTTATGTTCAATCTAGATATCTAGATAAAGGGACTAAACTACACAGTAACATTGATCACAGAAAGGTTATGTCAAATCACTGACATTCTCATTACTTGAGTAGCAGCAATGTGTTGCTAGATACCGCTCATTGCTTATAATATTAAAATAAGATTTTAATATTTTTGCCAATGTCATCAGAACCTACAGGGTCGCACACTTAGAACAAACTTAGTTGGAGCAATAAAGATCCAAATTGGACTGGGATTCTATCGTGGACCAGACTCATAACTGATGAGCCTAGGGTTGCACAACTTACCTACTACTGCTCTTGATAGAAACAGTTTGTGAAAGAGTGACAAGTTTCTCTTCTCTTCGCAGCTAGCACTATCGTGGAGAAGTGGGACTCTAAGACTGCAGACATTGGACATTTTTTGGAAGTCTGTTTGTGTGGATTACGTATAGACATCGTTACTGTTTTAGTGCCTTTGATTTGCTCAATTCATTTTTCGTCAGGCTTCATAAGGTAAACTCAACAATCACGTTTCATGACTTCTCTTTTCGCATGGATCCTTGGTGGGAATTTTGTTTTTTCGCTGCGTGATGTATCCGCAATTCCTACTGATCTTATCCTGCAATCATTACTGGAAAGCTTTAGTCAATTCGTCATGAACTAAAACATAAATGAAATTGACAAATCTCTACTAGAGCTGCTAAGCATGTTGAGCACTGTTGAGCAAAACATTAATAAAGGAAAAATAAAGGCCATTATGATGATCCAAAAGGCTAAGGGCCAAAACCTGTTGAAGAAGCCCAAGGACAATTGGAAGGCCAAGGGTAAGGAGAAATCCAAGCTCAGCACTTCTGGCTTGAAACCTACAGGTGGAGTGGCTAAGGAAGGTACTTGCTTCCACTGTGGTCAGAACAAACATTAGAAAAGGAACTGCACCAAATACTTGGAGGAGTTTATGAAGAAGAAGGGAACTGAGACTTCCACTTTAGGTATTTTTGTTATAGAAGTCAATTTATCTACTGTATCTTGGGTATTAGATACTAGATGTAAGTCTCACATTTGTGTAAATGTGTAGGATCTAAAGAACAGTAGACCATTGGCTAAGGGCGAAGTCGATCTATGGGTTGGAAATAGAGCAAAAGTTGTTGCTTTAACCCTAGGGACTTATTTATTATCTTTGCCCACTAGGCTTGTTATTGAGTTAGAGAACTATTATTTTGTGTTTGATGTAAGTAGGAATATCATTTCTGCTTCTTGTTTGGAAAAGATAGGCTTTACATTTCTTATAAAGGACAAATGTTGTTCTATTTATTTGAATGATATTTTTTATGGTAATGCACAACTGGGTAATGGACTTTATGTCCTTGATCTCAAAACACCCATCTATAACATAAATACAAAGAGCTTCAAGTCAAATGATATGAACCTAACTTATCTCTGGCATTGTCGTTTGGGCCACATAAATGAGAAATACATCTCCAAACTCCATAAAGATGGATTCTTGGACTCATTTGATTTCGAATCATATGAGAAATATGATTCTTGTTTATTGGGGAAGATGACTAAAGCCCTATTCACTAGACAAGGTGAAAGGGCTAGTGATCTTTTGGGCCTCATACATTGTGATGTATATGGACCCCTAAACACACTGACTAGAGGTGGTTTTCAATACTTCATTACATTTACTGATAATTTTAGCAGATACAGGTTTGTGTATCTCATGAAACACAAATCAGAATCCTTTGTTGGTGTATATCCTAGAGGCCAATTTATTTTTACTATCTTACATACAATGCATTATGATATTTATTTAATGTACGAGACATTTCATTTATTATGTGTTATTTATGATAAACATAATAAAGTCCTTAGAATAGTAAGTTTTATGCCATAGGACATCAAGTGGATGACTTGATCGTGAGATCCTATTGGATAGAAACAGAACACTATTCTTAAATGTCCCTGGTCAAGTATTATTGTTAATCAGGACAATATTAATGCATTAAGACTAGTATGTGCATAGACTAATGACCACATCTCACAGGTCATGGATATGACATATCGATTCTTCACATGGATACATATTAGAGTAATGATGTATTGGACTAACCGGCCATGAGAATGCTACATGAATCGTTATGTGAGTATCATAAGCGATTCTCATAGTGATAATGGTGTATGTGGTCCTTTGACCTGAAATCACTATGATTCCTACAAGAGGAGTTGTATGTTTTAATGCCATCAAATGTCATCTGTAACAAGGTGATTATAAAGTTAGTTATTGGACATACCGCGAATCGTGCGGAGGAATGTGAGTGACTTAGATGAGATTTGTCCCTCCTACATAACAGGAATGATATCTTCAGGCTCCCTGATTGAGTGAGAGTAAGAAATGCATGGATATGCTCAAATGAGTCAATATGTGATATTGATCTCATTTGTTATTACTACATCAACTCAAGTATCAAGAAACAGAAGATTGAACTATACAAGGGTGACATGTTCCATGCCTTGTGTTCAATCTAGATATCTAGACAAAGGTACTAAACTACACAATAACATTGATCATGGAAAGGTTATATTAAATCACTGATATTCTCATTACTTAGGTAACAGTGATGTGTTGCTAGATATCGCTCACTATTTATAATATTAAAATGAGATTTTAATGTTATTGTCAACGTCATAAGAACCTACAGGGTCGTATACTTAGAACAGACTTAGTTGGAGCAATAAAGATCCAAGTTGGACTAGGATTTTATCGTAGGCCAGACTCATAATAGATGAGGCTAGGGTTGCATAGCTTACCTGCTGCTACTCTCACTCACAAAAGGCAGGAGGTATTATAAATAGCACTGCTAAGGGACTGTCAAGGCACGCTAAAAAAACCTTAGCCTCACTTGATAGAAATAGTGAGTGAGAGAGTGATAGGTTTCTCTTCTCTTCACAGCTAGCACTATCGTATAGAGGTGGGACTCTAAGACTATAGATGTTGAACATTTTTTACAAGTCTGCTAGTGTGGATTACGTAAAGGCATTGTTGCTATTTTGGTGCTTATGATTTGCTCAATTCATTTTTCGTCAGGCTTCAAGAGGTAAACTTGAAAATCACGTTTCATGGCTTCTCTTTTCTCATGGATCCTTGGTGGGAATTTTGGTTTTTTCGCTGCATGATGTATTCGCAAATCCCAACAGTGATGACATCAAGTGTTGATGTCAAGCAAACCTTGTTTCTAGATAGTAGCACAACAGTTCCCGCAACATGAAGTGTTCTTGCCCTCGCGACTATGAGGGTTCAAGTGTTGCTGCCCTAGCCATCAAGGAGGCACAAGAGGTTCAACTCTTATTCATGATTCAAAGCGCAATATTCAAAAGCATAGTGTGTGTTATTCGAAAGCACGATATTTAGTTTAGTTTTTATGACTCAAAAAATAATAATGTATTATTGTTTTGAGTTTATATGTCCCTTATGGTATATGGTGCATGGTTATGGCCTTAGTCTTTTTTTATGCTCTTTTGGTTATTTTTAAATACGTTTTGCATGTCGTGCCCTTCTCACTACATTCTAGTTGTACATTCTCTTCTCACCTAACTCCCTTGTATGTAAAATGAGTTTTCTATACAATGTAATCTTGATATGGAGGCAAGAAGACACACCAAATGAGGACGCTGGTAGGAGACGCTTGGTGAAGTTGGTTCACTCCCTAGGTTTAGTTATTGATACTCTCATTGGCTTAGGAGAATTAATGTGTTAAGGGTCATAACCATGTCACATTCTTTTTATGCTTTACATGTATGAGATGCATAGATATTTATGGTATGTTAAACAGTTTAATAAATGGTGAGATCTAATAATAATTATAAAATTCCCTCAAAGAAAATATTAAGTCATTATGTGATGTCTTCCAATGCGTGGC
The DNA here is from genome assembly GCA_029884605.1 of Ormosia emarginata. NCBI lineage: Eukaryota > Viridiplantae > Streptophyta > Magnoliopsida > Fabales > Fabaceae > Ormosia > Ormosia emarginata. Next base: position 18,788,417 of record JAQQTP010000079.1, read on the forward strand.
ACTCATCAAGACTAGTATCGATTAAGTATAGGTCTACCAAAGCAGAATGCCTTTATCTATATTAATAAGACACAATAGGATAAAGGTAATATCCAACTATCAACCATTGGGTCTGACTTAATTAGGCCATTTTAATAGGATTAAAGGCTTAGAAGCATAAAGGTAGGCTTTAGTCCATTAGATGGAATAGAATAAATGTTATTCACCTAACTATCTAAGAGTTGCATGTGATATAATTGGAAAATGTTTTCTACCTAAATAACCAAACTTTGAGCGATCAGCCAAAGCTGAATTAAAGTTAGGTGAAATATGGATCTTGGCCCACTAGAAAATCTTACGATGGGATTTTCTGAGTCAATGCTGAGGGTCATTGATTTGAATAAAATAGTGAGAGACATATTTAATTAAAGACTTTGTTAAATATGTTTATGGCATGATACTTATACTTTCCATATTTCTGTTGATAGATTACTATGGCAACAAATACTTCAAATAACTTATCATTGTGATCTGTCCTTGAGAAGGACAAATTCTCTGGGACAAATTTCCTAGACTGGTATAGGAATATGAGGATTGTCCTCAAACATGAGAAAAAGATGTATGTTCTAGAGCAGCCCATTCTTGAGCCACAAGCTGTAAATGTCCCTAAAGCTAAAAATGATGCCTATAAGAAGCATCAAGATGACGCCTTGGACGTTGGCTATTTCATGCTAGCCACCATGAACTCTGAGCTTCAAAAGTAACATGAGAACATGAATGCTTACAATATGATCGTGCACTTGAAGAAGCTCTATCGAGAGCAAGCTAAGCATGAGATATTTGAAGTCTCTAAGGCACTTTTTCAATGCAAACTGGTAGAGGGTAGCCTTGTTGGTGCTCATGTGCTCAAAATGATTGGGTACATTGAAAACCTAGAAAGGCTTGGTTTCCCATTAGGCCAAGAGTTGGCCACTTACTTAGTCCTGCAATTGTTATCGGAAAGTTTCAGTCAATTCGTCATGAACTACAACATGAATGAAATTGACAAATCTCTACCAGAGCTACTAAGCATGTTGAGAACTGCTGAGTAGAACATTAATAAAGGAAAATAAAAGGACATTATATTGGTCCAAAAGGCAAAAGGCAAAAACCATTTGAAGAAGCCCAAGGACAAATAGAAGGGTAAGAGTAAGGAGAAATCCAAGCCCAACATTTCCAGCTAGAAACCTACGAGTAAAGTGGCTAAGGAAGGTACCTACTTCCACTGTGGTCAGACCAGACATTAGTAGGTACCTGGAGGAGTTTAAGAAGAAGGGAAGTGAGACATCCACTTCAAGTATTTTTGTTATAGAAGTCAATTTATCTACTTCTGTATCATGGGTATTAGATACTCGATGTGGTTCTCACTTTTGTGTAAATGTGCAGGATCTAAAAAGGAGTAGACAATTGGCAAATGGTGAAGTTGACCTGCAAGTTGGAAATAGAGCAAAAGTTGCTACTTTAGTCGTAAGGACTTATTTATTGTCTTTGCCCACTAGGCTTGTTATTGAGTTGGAGAACTGTTATTTTGTACCTGATATTAGTAGGAATATCATTTTTGTTTCTTGTTTGGACAAGAAAGGTTTTTCTTTTATAATAAAAGACAAATATTGTTCTATTTATTTGAATGATATTTTTTATAGTAGTGCATAACTAAGTAATGGACTTTATGTCCTCGTTCTCGAAATGCCCATCTATAACATAAATACAAAGAGGTTCAAATTAAATAATATGAACTCAACTTATCTTTGGCATTGTCATTTGGGCCACATAAATGAGAAACGCATCTCCAAACTCCACAAAGATGGATTCTTGGACTCATTTGATTTTGAATCATATAAGATATGTGAGCCTTGTTTATTAGGGAAGATGACTAAAGCCCCATTCACTGGACAAGGTGAAATGGCTAGTGGTCTTTCGAGCCTCATACATAGTGATATATGTGGACCCCTAAATACACTGGCTAGAGGTGATTTTCAATGTTTCATTACATTTACTAATGATTTTAGTAGATATGGGTTTGTGTATCTCATAAAACACAAATCAGAATCCTTTGAAAAGTTCAAGGAATTCAAAGATGAAGTACAAAACTAACTTGGCAAGAGTATTAAAGTCCTTCGATCAGATTGAGGTAGTGAATACTTAAGCCAACAGTTTGATGATCATCTGAAAGAGTGTGAGATAATATCTCAACTCACTCCTCCTGGAACACCACAATGGAATGGTGTTTCTGAAAAGAGAAATCAAACCTTGTTGGACATGGTTCGATCCATGATGAGTCATGCAGACCTTCCAACCTCCTTCTAGAGATATGCTCTATTAACAGCAGCTTTCACTCTTAACCGTGTTACATCTAAAACGGTTCAAAAGACACCATATGAGATATAGACTGGGAAACGACCTAGTATGTCTTTCATAAAGATTTGGGGTTGCGAAGCTTGTGTCAAATGTTAAGTTTTTGATAAGCTTGGGCTCAAATTAGATAAATGCTTCTTTATGGAGTATCCTAAGGAAACCAAGGGATACTATTTCTATAATCCTACTAAGGGCAAAGTGTTTGTCGCGCGGACTGCTATGTTCCTAGAAAAGGGGTTTATCTTCAAGGGAACTAGCGGGAGGAAAATAAAAATTGAAGAAATTCAAAGTTCACAGAGTAACAGCTAACCAATAATGGAAATAAAGTAGCCTCCACAAATCATTGGGGAGCCACAATCTGGTATAGTAGCATAAGACTCGTGTAGGTCTAATAGGATACGTCATCAACCAGAGAGATATAGATTTCTCATGACTCAACAAGGTGACTTATTGCTTATGGATCAAGATGAACCTATGACTTACTAGGAAGCCATAATTAGCCCAGAATATGAGAAATGGCTTGAGGCCATAAGATCTGAAATGGAATCCATGTATACCAACTAGGTATGGACCTTGGTTGACCCACCTGAAGTGGTAAAACCAATTGGGTGCAAGTGGGTTTTCAAAAAGAAAACTAACTTGGATGGTAAGGTGCATACCTTTAAGGCGCAATTGGTGGCTAAAGGTTTCAAGCAAATTCATCGTGTAGATTATAATGAGACTTTTTCCCTAGTTACAGTGCTTAAATCCTTTCAAATATTTCTTGCTATTGTAGCATACCACTATTATGAAATCTAGAAAATGGATTTCAAAACTGTTTTCCTTAATGGAAATCTTCTCTAGGATATGTACATGATATAACCTAAGGGTTTTGCCATTCCACATGAAGCTGGAAATGAGTGCAAGTTGCAATGATCTATTTATGGATTGAAGCAAGTTTCTAGAAGCTGGAATCTTCGTTTTGATGATACAATAAAATAATTTGGTTTCATCAAGAATGAAGAAGAATCATGTGTCTACAAGAAGGTTAGTGGGAGCACAATTGTCTTTCTGGTGTTATATGTAGATGACATATAACTCATCAGAAATGACATCCCTACTCTACAGTCCGTAAAGACTTAGTTAGGGAAGTGTTTTTTCATAAAGGACTTGGGTGAAGCCACCTATGTATTAGATATCAGGATCTATCGAGATAGACACAGAGGTTGCTTGGCCTAAGTCAGAGTACATACATAGACAAAGTGTTAAGACGGTTTACCATGCATGAATCCAAGAAAGGACTCTTGCCTATGTCATATGGTGTATGTCTATCTAAGGCTCAATCCCCCTCCACCCAGGACGAGAGGGATTGTATGAGCAAGATTCCATATACTTATACAATTGGATCTATCATGTATATCATGTTATATAATCAACTAGACATCTCATATGCTTTAAGCATGACGAGTAGGTACTAGTCTGATCCTGGTAAGTGTCATTGGATTGCTATCAACAACATCCTTAAGTACTTGAGAATGACTAAGGATTCGTTCTTAGTATATGGAGCTGAGGAAGAGCTAGTTGTAAAGGGTTACATTGATGCTAACTTCCATACCATTAAGGACGACTCCATACCACAATCGGGTTTTGTTTATTGCTTGAATGGTAGGGTTGTAAGCTAGAAGAGCTCAAAGCAGAAGATAGTCACTGATTCTACCACATAGGCTGAGTATATTGCTACCTCCAATGCAGCAAAGAAGGTTATTTGGATTAGGAAGTTCATTATTGATCTTGGTGTAGTTCCTAGCATTGTGGACCCACTGGACCTCTATTGTGATAATAATGGAGTCATTGCACGAGCTAAGGACCCTAGATCTCACCAACGATCTAAATATACACTTAGGCGTTTCCATCTCATTCGTGAGGTCATCGATAGAAGAGATATGAAGATATGCAGAGTAGCAATGTAACACTCAAAAATTAGCTATTTGACAGTAATGACAGAAATTGTACCATTTTGTGATTTTTGTGCACTATAAAATTATTTTATCTATTTCGTGACTGTATTTGATCGTTTTGTGTGATTTGCTCTGAGTCAGAAAAATAATAATTTTTGGGTCAGGGAAAATCTTTACATATTTTAATTATTTCCGTTGATTCTTAACTAGTTTTACTAATTTGATTTGACTTCCATAAATTTTATAACTTTTATTATTTTTGCGGATTATTGTGAGATTTTATATTTTTTTATTATTTTAATACTAATTTTAGGTTGTATGCAAGCCTGGGGTGTAACGCCCTTGTGGGAGTGCCACATTTATGATGCAATAAAATAAAATAAATAAATATTACCCAAGTTGTAAAACATTTGTTACATAAATAATATGGGTTGTAAATTTTTTCCTTTTATACAGAATATTACTAAATAAAATAACACGGAACGTAAAATAAAATAAATTGTCATCACACATAATATACATAGGATTTTGTTTTGAGTAGTACAAATAATATACAACTACAAAAATATTTAAACAAAACGATAAAGGGTTAATGTAATACATAACATCAAAAAGTGTCCAAGTGCACATCACAAATCGCTATCCCTCTGAAGGATCACTCTCAGATGAAACTTCAGGTGATAGGTATCCAGGATGTCTCGAAGCTCTACGGACACAAGTCTGTGTTGTCGATACACTACTGATCTCACTAGGCGCATGGAAAATCCCTCCCTAATAATGCCTAATAGTCAGCGGCAACTCTAAATGCAAATACAGAGTAGTAGTAAAATCAGGTTCCCCATCAAACTCTATTCGTAAGGACACAGTCAACCGTCCCACGTAGACCACTGAATCTCTGTCCTTTCGCAGACGCCAGGCCTCTGAACCCCTGTGAAACTCAAGTCTCACGAAACCAAGAAATCCCGGTATTGTCACACTTGCCAAATCAGTCCAATGGATATGGATGATCAGAAGGTTCACAGTCATTGAACTGATTCCCCGTCTACTGCTCCTCCTCCTCCTCAAGATACACACACTCAAGAGGCTGATCCTCTTCCTCAAACTCTTTACAACATAATTTAATAATACAAAAAATAGTACATATAGAGAGGTGAGATAATCATACATCAATACCAGCATGGCAAATAAGAAAACGCCAAATACAATAGATATAACAGTTTATACAATAAAGCATACTATAGCATCATAAATAATAGTACAATTTAATACAATAATTTTAATACAACAGTATCAAATAATATCACAGATAATAATGTTATGATGCATGACACAAATGCAAATGAAATACGACTCGTTCCTACTCCATGGAGCTAGACATAGATATTAGAGAGAATGACCCGCAAAGATCTATCAGTACTTTAGGCTGCCCAACCAAACTATTGCACTGTCTAACGTTGTGTCTATAGCCCACTGTCCAATCATCATGTGGTAGCACACAGTCCAAACATCGTGTAACTATAGGCATTGTACTAAAATAGTCTTTACAAGATCTTGATTAAGTATAGTGCGTGTCGAGATCACTAGTGTGTTGCCAGTTACCACGGCCCAGAAGAGCGACCAACTGTCCACATGTGGAATACTCCGCACACTAAGGCCTCCAAGTCCATACAAAGAAATGAACCACACTACGCTTATCACACCGACAACACGATGTTATTCGCCTCGTTAATCAAATCACCAATAATCAACCATATTGGCACAACTCAATGTATGAATAAAAATAGTGATTACCAAATTACCCTTAGTCTCAAAAATATTCTCATATTTACGCAAATGCCCTCCATGGCAATAATCTCAAATACAGTACGTTCCCACTTGACGTACCATATTTCTACGTGTCCAAAATACAGTACGTTCCTACTTGACGTACCATATTTTCACATGTTCGGGTCCATCACTTTGGCCCGACAGTAAAACTCGTTGTTCCAATTAATCGCGTAGAAATTTTATCGCGTTTTCACAATTTCATCGTTTTTACAAATGTTTTTAAATTGCATAAATATATTTTGCTGTTTTTAAAATTGCGTAGTATTTTTAAATCGTTTTCTCAATTGCGTAATATTTTAAAATCATTTTCTTGATCGAAAAGCTTTAAAATCTCTGTTTTAAAACTACATAAGCTATTTTCACTACTTTAAAACTATGTAGAATAATTTTTCTTACGTTATAAATATATTATAAAATGTTTTCTTTTATTTGACTATTTTTAATAAATTTTGACAGCATTTTGTCTGTAAATTCTATTAAAAATGTGCTTTCTACGTCTTTCCTCTAAAATTTCTTTTATTTTATTTTATAATTATAAAATCCACTTTAGAAATTGTTACTATACTTTAAAATCTAAAAGTAAGTATTTTTCAAAGGTTTTGTTCATTATTCTACTATATCACTTTTCTAATAAAAATTTGGTTTACTTCTTTAATTATTGAAAATTCATTACAAATGCATTTCTTTTTAGGTTAAATATCAATTCTACACTTAGCAAATAAATTTTGAATTGATTTCTCATTTAGAAAGCATTTGGCCGAATTTCACAAAACATTGGCATTTGATCTTTGGATCATTTTCCATCTTCTAAATCATTTTGATTTTCAATCATTTACCTAATTCTATTAAATCATTCCTTTAGAAAATGGTTGAGAACATTTTGGTTCCCTTTTCTTGATTGAGGCCGTGTGCCTCTATTTTGTGTTCTTTGGAACTCTCATGCAAACCTCACATGTTATTCACATCCTAAGTAATATTCATGCATAATCACACATACAATATATTTTAAAACTTGTAGACATGCATACAAATAATATCATACACAAGTAAGAAAGCATTTAAACAATCAAACACAAGTGAATCCTTATGGATTCTTCACACACATACAAGTCCATTTTCTCATCACCACACATGGTTGATGAGATTAAATCTCCCTCTTACCTTAAAGGAAGATAAAATCTCCTACTCTCCTTCCTATGGATTCCGTGATCTCCTTCAAGAACCTAAAAGATCTTAAACAAAAATTTAATGAGTTATAACTATAGGAGGAAATCATAAACCATGGATAAATCATGACTTAGAACCTTGAAAAAGAAGTTAGAAATGGAAAATAAGGATTTTCACCTTCTAGGGAAAATCTCCAAAGTGATTTTCCAAGCTTAAGATGATAGATTTTGGAAGAACTCTCAACTAGAGATGTTCTTAGAATAGTGTTTAAGTTTAGAAAAGTAGGTTGGATAAAATTTTAGATGGATGGATGGTAGTTTAGGGTTCTTGGCCGAATTGCTTGGAGAAGAGCAATAATGGTGATTTGTATTTTTGGAAGAGAGAATGTGTAGTAAAGTGTTAGAGAATGAAGTGAAATTTGCTTTCCAAAGTGGTGCATGGCCGTGTAACTCCATAGAGAGAAAGGTGGCCACTTTGTTTGACCTTCCAAGAATCCATCCTAGCCTTAGATGTGATCAAAGGTTGAGATCAAAACTTGATCACCAAGCTTGTCTTCCATTGGCTAATCCAAGCCTTGTCATAAGCCTAGTCACTTGTTCTTGAATGTTCTTCCTTAATGATGATCACTAATTAAGCTACTAATCTCATTAAGTTTCTATGCACACTTAATCTAGTTTAATTAGGTTAATTGGTTACATTACTAATTAATTAACATTCTTGTAATCTAAGCTTCAAGAGCCATTGATTAAATCAAGGGTTCATATTATGTAGTGATATGATCCAATCTAAACCATTAGATTCATCTTAAAACAATAAAGGGTCAAGATCTTCCCTATACTTCTCCTCATCCAATGGTCACAAATGATTCTAACCATTTTGTGAGACCAATCTCCACTGTACAATTGATCAACGGCGGATATCCAAAGCCTTCAATAGTAAGCTTATCTTTACAACCATAGATTAGATCAACGATTGATATTCAAAACTCAACCTTTTCATCTAACAGTACAAATCAAGTCAAGCCCTCTTTGTTGACTAATTTCCTATTGGTTCAAAATAAATCAAGCCATCATTGTTGACTATTTTATCTAAACGTGGGTCCCACAAATCAATTGAGGGTCCTACAAACCAAAAATGGGTCCTACAGATATTCCCAGGTCTACTGTTGTTTTATTTATACTGACAAATAAAATAATATTATAATAATATAAAATTATTTTATTACACAGTTAAATCCTAAAAATTAAAAGATTGATACACGTATCATTCAGAATTGGGTTTAGTAAGACCCCCCAGCTCCGAATAATTAAAATAAGATTTCCCCGGTCCAAAAATTATTATTTTCCTGACTCGAAGCAAATCACACAAAACACTCAAATATGAACATGAAACAGTCAAATAAATTTTATATCATACAAAAAAACATAAAACAGTACAATCAGGACATAACAGTCATTTATCCAAAAGTTGGGATGTTACACGGGGCAGGCCTAGAAAAATAAAATTTTTCTATGGCCAGAAAATTTTGTACTGTTGGGACGGGGCTAGGTGATCTTACTAAATCCGAAATCAGAAACAGTTTTTGAAATTTTCTTTTACTGTGTTTTGTACTATTTTATTTATCGGACAATAAAAATACAGTAAATTTTGTCCGTAAGGTAATAGCAGCAAGAAAAAAATATTATACTTGTTAGTCAAATTAAGTGGTTATGACAACTTTATGGAGGACCAATAGGAAGCAAGCTTGGTGGTGAAAGCTTTGGATATCCACCATTGATTTAATCTATGGTGGAGATTAGTCTCACAAAGTGGCAAGGACTTTTTGTGACCCTTGGATGACAACATGGAAGAGAAGGTCTTGACCCTCCATTTTGAAGATGCATCTCACGGCTAAGGCTTCATGGAGGAGGGATCTAGTGGTTCAAATTGAAACCTATCACTAGGAAGTTTTCACAAAGATCCACCATTGATTCAATCAATGGCTATTGAAGTCTCAAACAATGGCTAAATGAATTTAGACACTTCCTTAGTGTTCAAGAGGGGGAGGCTCACGGTTTTAAGGCTTAGGAAGCTATAGAAAGAGTTTTAATTCACTATTATCACTTATCTTCATTTTTCACTCAAGAGAAAACTATCACCAAAACTTCTCTCTCTTTTCTTCCCTAAACCCCATGGCCAAGAGGCCTAAATCACACCTTCACTCTCCAATAATTTCGACCAACCTTATTTCTTGAATCCTTACCTAAATACAAGACACTTTGTAATTGAAGTCTTGACCAAGATCATTCATCTTCAAGGAGTTTTCCAAGACTTAAGTTCTAGGTTGTTAAGGTAGAGTTTATGGAAACTTCACTATTTATTTCATCTTTATGTTCTACGCCATGTTTTGATCCATAGTATTTCTTATTCAAGCTTTATATGCTAATAAACTTGTATTTGTTTTATGTTCAAGAAGCTCTTGGTGGTGAAGGACTAGTACAAGAAGCAAAGCAAAGAGCTTTGGAGGTTTCACCATAAGGTAAGAGGGAGATCTATCTCACCAACCAAGTATGGTGGTGAGAGATGAACTTGTATTTGATGGATAGTGAATCCATATGAGGATTCATATCCATGGCTGTGTAATTTATTTGTGGTGTTTGTGTGCTTTAAATTTATTTGTTTATGCTTTTATGCTTATTTGATTTTTATTGCTTTTATGGTATGCTTATGATATAGTATGATAATTATTTGTCATGTATGCCATGATTAATGTTGGAAAGGAAAATAAATTTTGGTTCCAAAGACCATGAGGCTCACGGCCTCAACACCTCAAAATAGGTGTTTTCAAGTTAATATTTTCTTGAATGATAAAATTGGATATTTAGAAGAGAAAGGAAAAGAAAATATATTTTGGTTTCAAAGACCATATACCCCACGGCCATGGAGGCTTGAATGGCTTTGTTTTATGTAAAAACATGATTTATAAATGGTAGCTTAGTTGTTAGGGTGCAAGAAAATTAATACAAAGATTGAAGAAATAAAAATGGAGACAAAACAATTTATTACTTGTAAAAGGGAGATTTCATTTCATAAAGGAAAGAATGAGGTTAAAAGTGTTTGAACCTCAAAATATTTTATAAAGTGAATTAATTTTTGGATTAATCACGTTATAATGAGAAATATATTGGTGAATTGAAATTTATTAATATATATCTCACTCTTTGGGTTTTGGAGCGCATTAGGAAATTTTAAGGTAGAAGCATTAATTTAAATCAATGAAAAGGTGATTTTGTGGAATATATTGCGAAAAGGGTTTCTTAAGTAAGAAAATGTGAAAAATTAAGTTAGAAGTCATATTAATTTTTAGAAAGGCCAAAATGATATTTAGAATATTAAGAAATATTTTACGCAGTTGAAAAATGATGAAAAATGTGTTTCGCGACTTAAAAATGTGATTTTTAAGCCACGTGATTTCAAAAACGTTGAAAAATCACTATGCGATTTGGAAAACATTTAAATATTTTAACACAATTAAGAAAACGTTAAAAAATCAATACATGATTTGAAAACGTGATAGAAAAGTTGTGTGATTGTGAAAACATAGTAAAATACTTATGCGATTGAAAATACAGTAGAGTTACTGTTAGGCCAAAGTGTGGACCCGTATATGTGAAATATGACTGTAGTCGGTGATTGGCTTGTATGCATTGAACATGCATTTGAAAAAGTCCGATGAACTATGTTAAGGCCAAGGGCCTAGGAGAGAATTACACCTTTGTGTGGTGTGATATGCGTAGTGTAGGTCACCAGTTGACCTTGGGGGCGTCAGGGTGCGGGTTTTCCACAATGGGCAGTTGGCACCGACGATTCGGATCGATACACTATTCTTAATCGAGATTTGGTGCAGATTGTCGTGTATAATTCTAGATATGCAAAACTGATGAGAGTTGTAGCACGTGGTCTGAGGCAATTGTGGTACTGACAGGTCTTCTAGATCAATCTCTCCGACTTGAGTTAGCTCCATGGAGTAGGAAATTGAATCTATGTGCACATGCATAATTTGAACATCTATATCTGTGTGATATTTTATTTGTCAACCATTGATTGATGTTGATGCCGTGATTATAATTATTATTTGATATATCTGTATTATTGTTTATTATATTTGTATGACATTATTGTTATTTACATCTCTTTACTGCCATGTTGGTATTGGTGTTGGTTGTAACGCACCTAGATCTAACAACCACAGCGTAATCGTCATTACACCACAGTTATTAAATCCAAGAATGTCACAGTTCCAATTACAGTAATTTCAAAATTTAATTATTTCCATTCTGCATAAATAGAAAATAGGAGCCTCGAATGAAACATAATTAGTACCCAACCATTTGATACACAACCACTAAAATAAAAACATATTCCATATATATATTGTAGTCATGCTTAACATAAATCACTGATAACACAAAGCATAATACTTACATAGTCAAATAGAATACAGCGGGAACAAAACACTAAAGGGTAAAAGTAGTAATCCCTGGGATAGGCACTACTAGCAGACAAAGCCGTAACCCCATATGTGCGTGACGCTCGGTGTCCCAGTCGACACAACAGGCATTAATGCCCCCGCGAAGTTGCACCCTCGCGTGACCGAAGAGATCTCATCCAGACGCCGCATTGAAAGTGATGAATCAGCCTAATCTAAGTGTAACGCCCCTTTTTGGGAGGGAACATCACATTGTCAAATAAAAGAAAATGCGAAAAATAAAATTTTTTTTAAACAATTAAGACCCGGTTTATTTAATTCAAAGTCAACTTGCTCGATTGCTTTTATACATGAGTGAAACTAGTAGTATATATTTTTTCTTTTTTTTTGTTAATTAATAAATACAGCTATGTGATGAAGCTTGAACAATAGTAAAAATAAGACAGAAAATAAATTCCACATTTGAATAACATGTACTATATATATATATATATATATATATATATATATATATATATATATATATATATACTTCAAACCTTACTTGTACTTTAAATACAAGCCACGAAAATATCCAAAAAGCAAAACTATACCGCCCCAAAGGATTATACAAATATACCCCAGAGATATCAAAATATACAGCCCATCAAAATAATACATCAGGCCCCCAAAATAAAACACTGGTAGCCATCAGTAGTTACCAGGAAAGTCAGTCCCTCAGAGGAGGAGGAATCGTTTCCGGGTCCTCAGCAGGATCCTCCTCTTCAAAGGAAACCTCCATGGGAACCACGGGCGGGAGCCCGAGTAGTAGAGTCAAAAGAATCCTCCGGTGGGGTGTAATAACGGTCACCCCACATCTCCCTAATAGGCAGATAAAACTCCAGACGTAGGCTGAGGTGGCAGGTAAGAATTAGCGCCTCGTGACGTCTCCAGGCCAAAGCAATCGACACGTCACCCATGTAGACGCAACGATCAGAACTCAGGTTGATGTGCCAGCACTCTGGCCCTCTGAGGAAGGTCAGACGCACGTCGCCTGTAACACCCTAAACTTTTGGTGAATGACTGTTGTGTCCCGAATGTACTATTTTCTATTTTTTAACTTTAGAATAAATGATCGTTATGTCTTTTTTGTACTGTTTGTTATTTTTCTGTATGAAATATTATTTTATTTTACTGTCTGTGATTTTATTTGAACTTTTTGTGTGATTTGCTTCGGGTCAGGAAAATAACAATTTCCGGGCCGGGGAAATCTTATTTTAATTATTCAGAGCTGGAGGATCTTACTAAACCCAATTCTAAATGATACTATTGTCAATCTTTTAATTTTTAGGATTTAACTGTAAAATAAAATAATTTTATATTATTATAATATTATTCTATTAGTCAGTATAAATAAATGATAATGGACCTAGAAATGTCTTGCGAGACCCACGTTTAGTGAAACAGTTAACGTTTTTGGGCTAGAATAACTTCTAAACCAATAAGAAATGGTTAATAAAAAGTGGTTAGACTAATTAGTTTAGGATTTGATGACTTAATTAAGATGGATTAGAATTTAATTAAATTAAGGATGCTTAGAAATTTAATTGCATTAGTAGCTTAATTAAACATCATTAGTGGTTTAAGCATCATTAGTGGTGAGATATTTAAGAGCTTATGACTAGGCTTAATGACTAGGCCTAATGACACGGCTTGGATTAGCCAATAGGAACTAAGCTTGGAGGCCAAGGGTTCATCTTGACCTTTGATTATTCCTAAGGCTTGGATGGAGCCAACCAAGGGTACACCTAGCCTTAATGAGCTCCATGGCCATATTGCTTTAGGAGACCTTTCTTTATTTCATTTTCTATCATTTACCTTAAGCTTTTCTCTTCCAAAAATACCAAATACCATTGATGCTACTTTGAATAAGCCATTCGGCCAAGCATCCATCTTCAACATCCATTCACCCAAAATTTCTTCTAACCTACTTTTCTAAACCTAAACACAATTCTAAGAACATCTCTAGTTGAGAGTTCTTACAAAATCCATCATCTAAAGCTTGAAAAACTACTTTGGAGATTCTACCTAGAAGGTGAAATTTCTTGTTTTTCATTTCTAAATTCTTTTTCAAGGTTCTAAGCCATGATTGATCCATGGTTTAAGTTTTCTTTCAATGTTAGTAATTTGTAGAAGTTGTTTAAGCTTTATAGGTGTCTTTGGAGGGTGAAACCGAAACCATAGAAAGGAGTGAAAGAGAGTTTATCTTCACTTAAGGTAAGAGGAAGACTTAAATCTTATCATCCTTGGGTGGTGATAGGAAAATAGAATTGTTTGTGATTATAGAATCCATAAGGATTCATTTGTGTTATTTGTTTAATAGCTTTCTTATTTGTGATTTGTATTAATATACATGTCTACAAGCTTTAAAAATATTGTATGTGTTAGAAATGCATGAATAATTAGTAGGATGTGAATAATATGCAAGGTTTGCATGAGTGTTCCAAAGAACACACATTCAAGGCTCACGACCTCAATATAAAATGAGAACCGAAATGTTCTCAACAATTTTCCAAAATAGTGATTTAACTAACTTAGGTGAATTGACAAGGTACAAAATTGATTTAGAGCAAGAAAAATGAATTTAAAGATCAAAGGGCAAAATTTGTGTAATTCGGCCAACATGCCAAAGCCAAGTGTTTATGATTTCTAAAATTGTTTTTAAACAAAGAGAAGTAATAAATACTAAAAAGGAATTTTATACAATGAGTTTAGAGGTATAAAAATGATTAGATTTAAGTTTAGGAAGTTAAAACTAATGATTTTAATGTTTAGAAGAAAATACAGTAGCTTTTGTAAAATTTCTAATGTAGAGCTCATTTTATGTTTTGAAGCACGTTAGTAGTTTTCAAAAGTATAATTAAATGGTTGTAATATAAATTAAAAAGGGTTTTTCTATTTTTAGAAAACTTAGAAAACCATTGTTATACATTTTCTAAGCAAAATACTGTCAACTTTTTCTAAAAACTGACAAATAAGATAGCAAAGATATCCAATATACTTTATACAGTATGAAAAATAGTCTACGTAGTTTAAACGTATTAAATATTATTTCTGTTTATTTAAATAATAATTTTTAAGGAAATCGGATAAGAAAATGATTTAAAAATCTTACGCGATTGAGAAAAAGTTTGAAAAATACTACGCGATTTCAAAAATAGTAAAATATATTTACGCGATTAGAAAACGTTTGTAAAAACGATGAAATTGTGAAAACGTAAAAAAATTTCTACGCGATTGATGAAAACAGTAAGTTTTACTGTCGGGCCAAAGTGGTGGACCCGGACAGTTGTGGAACAGTATTATCAGGTGGGACATACTGTATTTTCGAAATTTTGCCATTGAGGGCATTTTCGTAATTTCTGCCATTGAGGGCATTTTTGTAATTTTGTCAGTGAAGGCATTTCCATAAAAATGGATACTGATACCATTGAGGGTATTTTAGTAATTATTTTGTCATACATTAAGTTGTGCCAATTTGGTTGATAATTGGTGATTTGATTGATGAGACGAATTACATTGTGTTGTCAGTGTGATAAGCGTAGTGTGGTTCAACTTGAATGAACTAGGGGACATTAGTGTGCGGATTATTCTATTTGTGGACAGTTGGTCGCTCCTCTGGGCCGTGGTAATTGGTAACACACTAATGGTCTCGACACGCACTATACTTAATCGAGATCTTGTAAAGTCTATTTAGTACAACGCCTGTAGTTACACGATGTTTTGACTGTGTACTACACCACAACGTTATGATAATGGGCTATAGACGCAACGTGAGACAGCGGAATAGTTTGATTGGGCAGTCGACGTAATAATAGATTTTGCATGTCGTTCTCTCTGATGTCTGTATTTTTAGCTCCATGGAGTAGGATTGAGTCATATTTCATATAATTTATGTGTTGTGCATTATAATATTATTATTTGTACCATTCTATCTGTACCATTCTATCTGTACCATTTTATCTGTACCATTTTATATATGACATTATGTGATGTTGTTACACTTAATTTCTGTGTTACTTTATATTATTGTTTATGCTGTTATGGTAGGTTATATTGTATGAATTGCTATATCTATTGTATTATCGTTTTCTTATTTCCCATATTTGTGGTGATATAGATTGTCTTACCTCTTTATTGTATGTGTTCCTGTATTTTAAATTATGTCTTTAAAAGAAGAGTTTGAGGAAGAGGAACAGCCTCTTGAGTGTGTATACCCCGAGGACGAGGAGCAGCAACAAGCCGAGGATCAGTTTGACGATCAAGAACCATCCGATCATCCATACCCATTGGATTGATTGTATGAGTATGACGCCACCAGGATTCTTTGGTTTCGTGAGGTTGGATTTTCACGGAGGCTCTGGAACCTGGAGACTGCGAGAGGACAGAGATTCGGTTACGTACGTAGGGCGTTTGACTGTGACCATACGTACGGAGTTCGATGGAGTGCCTATCTTTTCTACTGTATTGTATTTACATGTGGAGTTACCGCTATGTCTTAGGTGTCATTGGGGTGGTATGTTTGATGCGCCTAGTGAGATCAGCAGTGTGTCGACGGCACGGACTAGAGTCTGTAAAGGGTCAAGGCATCCTAGATACTTATCACCTGAAGTTTCTTCTGAGAGTGATCTTTTAGAGGGTTAGATATTTATGATGCGTACTTGGGCGCGTCTGCGTTTGTATATATAGACTTTTTACTGCTTTGTTTACTGTTTTGGTTTAAATATTTATAGCTGTAAATTATTTGTACTACTTAAAACAAAACCATATGTACATTATGTGTGATGATAGTTTGTTTATTTTATGTTCCATGTTATTTTATTTCGTAATATTCTGTTTAACCAGAAAAATTTTACAACCCGTATTACTATGTAACAAATGTTTTACAACTTGGGTAGATTTTATTCATCTTTATTTTATTTTATTTTATAAATATGACATTCCCAAAAGAGTGTTACATTAGTTGGTGTCAGAGCCCAAGTTAGAGTCTTTTGGGGTTGTGGTTGGGTCTGTTTTTGCTTGTGTTGTGTGATTCTCTGTGACTTACTTCCGAAAGGATGTATCTAACTTTGTTTTGTTATGATTGAAGAAAGAAGATGTCTGGCGGACGAGGAGGACAGTTGAAAGATAATTTGACTTACGAGACTTTACCTGTCAGAATAGAGGATAGAAAGGTGAAGCAGCTTTGAGGGAAGATGATCGAGCTGGTGAAGGTCATATGGAATGATGTGACAGGTGATGCTACCTGGGAGCTGGAAAATAAAATGAAGGAGCAGTATCCCCATTTGTTCTAAGGAATAACAAATTTCGAGGTCGAAATTTTTGTTTGTTGGGGAGAGTTGTAAAACCCTAAACTTTTAGTGAATGACCGTTGTGTCTCGAATGTACTGTTTTATGTTTTTCAACTTTAGGATAAATGACCGTTATGTCTTTTTTGTACTGTTTGTTATTTTTCTGTATGAAATACTGTTTTATTTTACTGTCTATGATTTTATTTGAACTTTTTGTGTGATTTGCTCTGGGTCAGGAAAATAATAATTTTCGAGCTGGGGAAATCTGATTTTAATTATTCGGAGCTAGAGGATCTTACTAAGCCTAATTCTGAATGATATTGTTGTTAATCTTTTAATTTTCATGATTTAATTGTAAAATAAAATAATTTTATATTATTATAATATTATTTTATTAGTCAGAATAAATAAATGATAGTGGACCCGGAAATGTCTTGCGGGACCCACGTTTAGTGAAACAGTTAACGTTTTTGGGCTAGAATAACTTCTAAGCCAATAAGAAATGGTTAATGAAAAGTGGTTAGACTAATTAGTTTAGGATTTGATGACTTAATTAAGATGGATTAGAATTTAATTAAATTAAGGATGCTTAGAAATTTAATTGGATTAGTAGCTTAATTAAACATCATTAGTAGTTTAAGCATCATTAGTGGTGAGATATTTAAGAGCTTATGACTAGGCTTAATGACAAGGCTTAATGACTAGGCTTAATGACAAGGCTTGGATTAGCCAATAGGAACTAAGCTTGGAGGCCAAGGGTTCATCTTGACCTTTGATTATTCCTAAGGCTTGGATGGAGCCAACCAAGGGTACACCTAGCCTTAATGAGCTCCACGGCCATATTGCTTTAGGAGACCTTTCTTTATTTCATTTTCTATCATTTACCTTAAGCTTTTCTCTTCCAAAAATACCAAATACCATTGATGCTACTTTGAAGAAGCCATTCGGCCAAGCATCCATCTTCAACATCCATTCACCCAAAATTTCTTCTAACCTACTTTTCTAAACCTAAACACAATTCTAAGAACATCTCTAGTTGAGAATTCTTGCAAAATCCATCATCTAAATAGTCTACGTAGTTTAAACGTATTAAATATTATTTTTGTTTATTTAAATAATAATTTTTAAGGAAATCGGACAAGAAAATGATTTAAAAATCTTACGCGATTGAGAAAACGTTTGAAAAACACTACGCGATTGAGAAAACAGTAAAATATATTTACGCGATTTGAAAACATTTGTAAAAACGACGAAATTGTGAAAATGCGAAAAAATTTCTACGCGATTGATGACAACAGTAAGTTTTACTGTCGGGCCAAGGTGGTGGACCCGGACAGTTGTGGAACAGTATTGTCAGGTGGGACATACTATATTTTTGAAATTTTTGCCATTGAGGGCATTTTTGTAATTTCTGCCATTGAGGGCATTTTTGTAATTTTGCCAGTGAGGGCATTTCCATAAAAATGGATACTGATACCATTGAGGGTATTTTAGTAATTATTTTGTCATACATTGAGTTGTGCCAATTTGGTTGATAATTGATGATTTGATTGACGAGATGAATTACACTGTATTGTCAGTGTGATAAGCGTAGTGTGGTTCAACTTGAATGAACTTGGGGACATTATTGTGTGGATTATTCCATTTGTGGACAGTTGGTCGCTCCTTTGGGCCGTGGTAACTGGTAACACACTAATGGTCTCGACACGCACTATACTTAATCGAGATCTTCTAAAGTCTATTTAGTACAATGCCTGTAGTTACACGATGTTTTGACTATATACTACACCACGACGTTATGACAGTGGGCTATAGACGCAACGTGAGACAGCGGAATAGTTTGATTGGGCAGTCGAGGTACTAATAGATTTTACAGGTCATTCTCTCTGATGTCTGTATTTTTAGCTCCATGGAGTAGGATTGAGTCATATTTCATATAATTTATGTGTTGTGCATTATAATATTATTATCTGTACCATTCTATCTGTACCATTCTATCTGTACCATTTTATCTGTACCATTTTATATATGACATTATGTGATGTTGTTACACTTAATTTCTGTGTTACTTTATATTATTGTTTATGCTGTTATGGTAGGTTATATTGTATGAATTGCTATATCTATTGTATTATCGTTTTCTTATATCCCATATTTGTGGTGATATAGATTGTCTTACCTCTTTATTGTATGTGTTCCTGTATTTTAAATTATGTCTTTAAAAGAAGAGTTTGAGGAAGAGGAATAACCTCTTGAGTGTGTATACCCCGAGGACGAGGAGCAGCAACAAGCCGAGGATCAGTTTGACGATCAAGAACCATCCGATCATCCATACCTATTAGATTGATTGTATGAGTATGACGCCACCAGGATTCTTTGGTTTCGTGAGGTTGGATTTTCACGGAGGCTCTGGAGCCTGGAGACTGCGAGAGGACAGAGATTCGGTTACGTACGTAGGGCGTTTGACTGTGACCATACGTACGGAGTTCGATGGAGTGCCTATCTTTCCTACTGTATTGTATTTACATGTGGAGTTACCCCTATCTCTTAGGCGTCATTGGAGTGGTATGTTTGATGCGCCTAGTGAGATCAGCAGCGTGTCGACGGCACGGACTAGAGTCTGTAGAGGGTCGAGGCATCCTGGATACTTATCACCTGAAGTTTCATCTGGGAGTGATCCTTCAGAGGGTTAGATATTTAAGATGCGTACTTGGGCGCGTCTACGTTTGTATATATAGACTTTTTACTGCTTTGTTTACTATTTTGGTTTAAATATTTATAGCTGTATATTATTTGTACTACTTAAAACAAAACCATATGTACATTATGTGTGATGATAGTTTGTTTATTTTATGTTCCGTGTTATTTTATTTTGTAATATTCTGTTTAACCGGAAAAATTTTACAACCCGTATTACTATGTAACAAATTGTTTACAACTTGGGTAGATTTAATTTATCTTTATTTTATTTTATTTTATAAATATGACATCCCCAAAAGGGTGTTATATTAGTTGGTATCAGAGCCCAAGTTAGAGTCTTTTGGGGTTGTGGTTGGGTCTGTTTTTGCTTGTGTTGTGTGATTCTCTGTGACTTACTTCCGAAAGGATGTATCTAACTTTGTTTTGTTATGATTGAAGAAAGAAGATGTCTGGCGAACGAGGAGGACGTGCGAATGTGAATCGTGCTGTGGATCCAATGATTGCAGCTGCAGAAGCTATGCAGCGAATGGCAGAAGTAATTACTCAGCAGAATTAGAGAGCAGCTCAACAGCAAGATGCTACTACTGATGCCCTAAATTTATCTGAATTTAGGCGTAACAATCCGCCACAGTTTAGAGGCGAGATTGATCCTGAGAAGGCAAGTCAATGGATACAAGATTTGGAGAAGATATTTGAAGGGATGAGATGCACAGATGATAAGAAGGTGACGCATGCAACTTTCATGCTGAGAGGAGACGGTGAACATTGGTGGAGAGGAACCCGCCGGTTGTTGCAGGCTGAAGGAACATAAATTACATAGGAGGTATTTTCGGATGTATTTTTGGAGAAGTATTTTCCTGCGAGTGCTAGACATGCCAAGGAGACGGAATTTCTTGGTTTACGTCAGGGTTACATGACGGTAAATGAGTATGCTTCTAAATTTGAGAGCTTGTCACGGTTCTCAGATTATGCTCAAACTCGACTAGATGATGTGTGGAGATGTCGGAAGTTTGAAGCAGGGTTGAGAGTGGAATTGAAAAGAGGTGTGGTATCTTTGAGAATGAATCAATTTTATGCGTTGGTGGATACTTGTGCACGACTCGAGGAATTAGAGCCGTCACGGGATCAGAGAAACTGTAATTTTGGGCCAACAAGGTTTCAGAGGGGTGGTGGTAGTAATAACAGTCGGTTTCAGTGCAAGCCGTATTCTAGACCACCAGGGAATCAATCTCAACGACCGCCAGTTGGGGGAAGTGCAAGTGGTAGTGGAGCTGGTCAGAGAGTGGCGTTCACGCCAACATGTTTTAAGTGCAGAAAGAAAGGCCATCTTTCCACTGAATGCTCCATCCGAGGAACAGTTTGTTTTAATTGCAAACAACCTGGGCATATATCTAAGGATTGTACTCTGCCGGAAAAGAAACCTGTTGTACGGTATGTTCGTGCGAATCAGCCAAGATCAGGGAGTACTCAACCGAGGTCAGGAGGGCGAGTATATACTATGACTGGAACGGAAGTTTCTCAGTCTGATGACCTTATTCAAGGGGAAGGTGTTATTGAAGGTAATCTTCTGAATGTGTTATATGATTCTGGTGCAACATATTCATTTATTGCATATGATTGTGTGGAAAGATTGAAGTTGCCTGTGTCTTTTCTGAATGTTAAACTGACTGTATTTACACCAACTGCTAAACCTGTAATTACGTCTAAGATATGTTTAGATTGTCCTGTTGTTATAAAGGACCGTGTGTTTTCTGTCAGCTTGATTTGTTTGCCTCTTGTTGGGTTAGATGTAATACGAGGAATGGACTGGTTATCTTCTAACCATATCCTTATAGACTGTGCAAACAGAACCCTAGTCTTTCCTAAGGAAGAAAATTCTGGATTTTTAACTGCTATTAAAGTCAAATCATTGTTAAAAGAGGGAGCACAGGTATATATGTTATTACCTTCTCTAGATGTCAAGAATGAAAAAGATGTGAATACTATTCCTGTCGTCAATGAATTTCTAGAGATTTTTCTTGATGATGTACCTGGTTTACCACCGGAGAGGGAAATCGAATTTTCAATTGATTTAGTACCAGGAACAGGTCCTATCTCAATTGCACTGTATCGGATGTCGCCAGCAGAGTTGGTAGAGTAAAAGAAGCAATTGCAGGAGCTGTTGGAGAAGCAGTTTGTGCGACCTAGTATTTCACCATGGGGAGCACCAGTACTTTTAGTTAAGAAGAAGGATGGAACTTCTCGACTTTGTGTGGACTATCGTCAGCTGAACAAGGTGACTATAAAGAATAAATATCCACTTTCAAGAATTAACGATTTGATGGATCAGTTGAGGGGAGCAGTGGTATTTTCTAAAAGAGATCTGAGATTGGGATATCATCAAATTCGTGTGAAGGTGGAGGATGTACCTAAAACAGTTTTTCGAACTCGATATGGACATTATGAGTATCAGGTAATGTCATTTGGAGTGACGAATGCTCCTGCTGTCTTTATGGACTATATGAATAGGATTTTTCATCCATACTTAGACAGATTTGTCATTGTCTTTATCGATGACATTCTGATCTATTCTCAGACTAAAGAAGAGCATGCTGAACATCTCGGTATAGTTCTTCAGATTCTGAAAGAAAAGAAGCTGTATGCAAAATTGACGAAGTGTGAGTTTTGATTGGAAAAGGTTCAATTTTTAGGTCACGTGATTTCTAAGGAAGGTATTGCGGTAGACCCATCGAAGGTGGAGACTGTTTTGCAATGGGAAAGGCCTAAGACGGTGACAGAAGTTTGAAGTTTTGTTGGACTTGTTGGATATTATCGGAGGTTTATTGAAGGTTTTTCTAAAATTACTGGACCGCTTACATAACTCACAAGAAAAAGTCAAGCTTTTGAATGGACGGAGGAACGTGAAGCAAGTTTTCAAGAATTGAAGAAGAGGTTAATAACTGCACCAGTGTTGGTTCTTCCGGATTCTAACGGAACTTTTGATGTGTATTGTGACGCTTTTTACCAAGGACTGGGATGTGTATTAATGCAAAACCGGAATGTGGTGGCTTATGCTTCTAGATAGTTGAAGGTTCATGAGAGAAATTATCCAACACATGAGTTGGAATTAGCTGCTGTGGTTCTTGCATTGAAGGAGTGGAGTTATTTTCTATATAGAGTCATGTTCAATGTCTTTAGTGATCACAAGAGTTTAAAGTATTTGTTTGATAAAAAAGAATTGAATATGAGGCAGAGGCGATGGTTGGAATTCTTGAAGGATTATGATTTTTAACTCCAATACCATCCAGGAAAAGCTAATGTGGTAGCTGATGCCTTGAGCAGAAAGGTAATTAGTTTTTCGGCGATGATGATAAAGGAGGAGGAATTGATTAACAAATTCTGATATTTGTGGTTATCAGTAGAGTTTGTTCCTGGAAGAATTCGCCTATGTAAAGTCGTGATCATAAATGAATTGCTTGATATAGTTCGAGATAAACAAGGGGAAGATGCATTTTTACAAAATGAAAGGGAATTGTTGAAGCAAGGTCATAAAGCGACGGTAGAAGAAGGAGCAGATGGACTCTTGAGATTCAAGGGGAGAATTTGTATACCTGGTGATTCTGAACTTAAGAAAGGAATTCTAGATGAAGCTCATACTAGTGATTTGAGTTTGCATCTGGGGATGACCAAGATGTACCAAGACTTGAAAAGGTTGTTTTGATGGCCAATGATGAAATGAGACGTAGTGGAACACGTGGCGTCTTGTCTGGTTTGTCAGAAGGCGAAAGTGGAACATCAGAGGCCAGCCGGTATGTTGCAACCGTTAGCTATTCCAGAATGGAAATGGGATATTATTTCAATGGATTTTGTTACTGGATTACCGAAGACAAGGAAAGGTCATGATTCAATATGGGTTATAGTTGATAGGCTTACGAAATCGGCGCATTTCTTGCCCATCAATATTAAGTATTCGTTGGAGAGATTAACCCAGATGTATATCAGTGAGATTGTAAGGTTACATGGTGTGCCTACATGTATAGTTTCTGACAGAGATCCAAGGTTTACATCAAGGTTCTAGCGAAGTTTACAAGAAGCCATGGGAACTAAATTGCGGTTGAGTTCTGCTTATCATCTGCAAACTGATAGTCAAACGGAGAGGACTATACAATCTTTGGAAGATCTGTTGCGTGCCTGTGTGTTAGAACGACGTGGAAGTTGGGATGAATTTTTATCTTTGATAGAATTCACCTACAACAATAGTTTTCACTCGAGTATAGGGATGGCACCCTATGAGGCGTTATATGGAAGACGATGTCGAACACCTCTGTGTTGGTATCAAGATGGGGAGAGTATGACTATTGGACCAGATCTTGTACAACAGACTACAGAGAAGGTAAAGATGATACAAGAAAAGATGAAGACGACGTAGAGCAGATAAAAGAGTTATGCTGATAAGTGAAGAAGAGCTCTTGAGTTTGAGGAGGGTGAGCATGTATTCTTAAGAGTGACTCCTACGACCGGTATCGGAAGAGTTATTAAGTCTAAGAAGCTTACTCCTAAGTTCATTGGGCCGTATCAGATTATTCGTCGAATAGGCCCTGTAGCATATTAGATTGCTTTGCCGCCTTTTCTATCTAATCTGCATGATGTATTTCATGTGTCTCAATTAAGGAAGTATATTCCTGATCCGACACATGTGATACAACCAGACGAGGTACAGTTGAAAGATAATTTGACTTACGAGACTTTACCTGTCAGAATAGAGGATAGAAAGGTGAAGCAGCTTCGAGGGAAGATGATCGAGCTGGTGAAGGTCATATGGAATGATGTGACAGGTGATGCTACCTGGGAGCTGGAAAATAAAATGAAGGAGTAGTATCCTCATTTGTTCTAAGGAATAACAAATTTCGAGGTCAAAATTTTTGTTTGTTAGGGAGAGTTGTAACACTCTAAACTTTTAGTGAATGACCGTTGTGTCCCAAATGTACTGTTTTATGTTTTTCAACTTTAGGATAAATGATCGTTATGTCCTTTTTGTACTGTTTGTTGTTTTTCTGTATGAAATACTTTTTTATTTTTCTGTCTGTGATTTTATTTGAACTTTTTGTGTGATTTGCTCCGGGTCAGGAAAATAATAATTTTCGGGCTGGGGAAATCTTATTTTAATTATTAGGAGCTGGGGGATCTTACTAAACCCAATTTGAATAATATTGTTGTTAATCTTTTAATTTTTAGGATTTAACTATAAAATAAAATAATTTTATATTATTATAATATTATTTTATTAGTCAGTATAAACAAATGACAGTGGACCCGAAAATGTCTTGCGGGACCTACGTTTAGTGAAACTGTTAACGTTTTTGGGCTAGAATAACTTCTAAACCAATAAGAAATGGTTAATAAAAAGTGGTTAGACTAATTAGTTTAGGATTTGATGACTTAATTAAGATGGATTAGAATTTAATAAAATTAAGGATGCTTAGAAATTTAATTGGATTAGTAGCTTAATTAAACATCATTAGTGGTTTAAGCATCATTAGTGGTGAGATATTTAAGAGCTTATGACTAGGCTTAATGACAAGGCTTGGATTAGCCAATAGGAACTAAGCTTGGAGGCCAAGGGTTCATCTTGACCTTTGATTATTCCTAAGGCTTGGATAGATCCTGTAACGCCCCTTTTTTCCCAACCTTAGTCGTAAAGGGTAAGGAGAAGGAACGTCACACAATAGTAAAACAATATACGGATGAACACGAGTAATTTGAAAACACACTTTATTCTTAATTAATTTTTTTTTTACATGAGTCCGGTTAACACTTCCATTAAATGCACATAAGTACTTATTCGTGAATATATCGCATGAAAGAATTAAAATCCAATTTCCTTTTTCCAATGAGACATTTGACAAATGGTCAAAAAGAAATCGACGTAGAGTGAAGTGTTAATCATTCATAATATGGATAATTACATACTTTGTACCAAATATACAAGCCTGATTAACTACATTTCCAAGAGATATACAAAAAACAAAATGTATACCTACCCCAAGAGATACAAATATACATGCCCACTCACCTAAAGATACATTAGGCTCCCTCAAAATAAACAGACAGCCCTCAGTAGCTATCTACCTAAAACAATCTCTAAGACTGACGAGAACTAGAAGGAACCGTAGATGGATTCTCCATCGGGTCCTCGTCGTCCGACGAGACGTCCATCGCAACGACGGAACAACGGGCAGGAGCCCGAGCAGTAGACAAGAAAGAGTCGTCACGTGGGGTATAGTACATATCTGCCCACATGTCTCTTACAGGCATATAAAATTCCAGCCAAACAAAAGCATGGAAGTCAAAAATAGAAGCAGTGTAGCGTCCCCACGCTAAGGACACTGTCACTTCGCCATGGTACACGCATCGATCAGTCTGCACGTTGATGTGCCAACAATCTGGACCACCATGAAAGTTGATCCGCACATAGCCAAAACAACCACGGGGGCGAAATGACATCTTCGAGAACTTCGATCTCAGTCGAGATAAGGCCAAAAACCCTGGAACTCCGTAGGTTCCTTGTCCTCCTCACGAGCATCTTCTTGGCGATACATGAACCAACCAAATAAAAGAAGTAGAGGAAAATTACATAAAGAGGTGAGACATCCACTTTCAGTACCAAATTTGGCGAAGAAGAAAACAATACGGTATTACTGGACGCCCACATATAACACGAATCATACATTTAACTATAGAAATATTAAAATTAACAAGAATAAAGAATGACCACCAATAGCGATAAAATCATCAATAACAGTGCGAGACAACAACAGTGTTCTCAGCAGTTAACAATTTAGGTAGTTATACAGTCATAGATGCTCATGTTCAATGCATTATGAGACTCACAATGCACAATGCAAGAGGGTACCACAAGTTCCTACTCCATGGAGCTAGACATAAACATCTTCGGAGTGAATGATCAAGGAGTAATACCAGTATCTCAGTAGCCTTAAAATACAGTGTGCTTTTCTTTCATAAAAATGTTTGCACAATGGCTTATACATGGTACCTCAACAGTTGATCACGACATAGGACAACGTCTCAGTCAGGATCGTCGGTGTGTCGCATTGGTCTATCCCACGGCCCCAGTGGAGCTACCACTGGCTATTGTGAGACACCCACACCCCGACGCCCCCAGGGTCAACAACATATGACACCTACGCTTAGTCTATTCGCACCCGTACATAGGTGTTATTCAACTCCTAGGCACACATTGCCTTACTAACCATGTCCAACGGACCACACATGCATGACGACACAATGTCCAATCATGTATGTTCATCAATGATGCATTCATCATGGCATATCACATACTTATGCATACATATTCCATTTTCCCAAAGTCATGGCATCATGGTTTTCTCAAGTATGAAAATAACAAGGGCTTAGCCCACATAGGGATCCATAAGAAACATTGACAATATTCATATGCATTTCGTCCACAATATAATCATTCGTAACATATTGTATTTCATACCACTTAGGTCTCCACACTCCCTAATCTCATTCATGGTCTCTAATGTACATAATATTGAGTTCTCAAGTGGTAAGGCACTTCTTGAAATTCATTATGGAATCACACTTTAGAATGTTCATTTTTATGAAATCTCCCTCTCTAGAAAGCTTTCCTTACAATTTAAGTCCTTTACTCCCTCAATGGTTGCACTATCTTCACCTTAAAACCTCAATATCATTTTACTGATACTTAGTTGTTTCTGTTACGAGCGCCTAGGCGCCACGTCTGAAGTACCTGAGCGCTGGTGGAGCGCCTAGGTGCTTAAAACGAAGCACCTGAACGCCCACCAGGTCGAGTTACAGGGGAAATTCTCTGTGTACATAGCGCCTAGGCGCTAAATACTCGGCGCCTGAGCGCCAGTGTAAAATCTGGAATTCTGCAGAATTCTTTTCTGCAGAACCGTGACCTCTTCACTATCAAAGTCCCTCATTCATTTTTTTCCAACACCCCCAAAATGTGATACTTAACATATAATCACATAATAGCTACATATAAGCTCAAAATCATCAAGACATACAATGCAAATCCATATATTCACACCAATCAAACAACCACAAAATCATGGAAATAACACAAAATAACAAAGAGAGGGATCCAACATGGATTCTCTCATCAATAAACAAAAGACATTCCCTTACTACCAAGATTGGTTGAAGAGGATCATCTCCCTCTTACCTATTTGGAAGACAACACAATGTGCCACTCCTTCTTGCCCTAGATTTTCGTTTTCCTCCTTCAAGAAAAACCCCAATGTGAGTGATCACCACAATGTTCACTCAAACCATGAAAAATAGGTTCTTGGTCACCAAGGTGATCAAGAGAAACGAAAATAGTAAGAAAAATGGAAGAAAGTTGAAGGCTTTACCTTAAAGCTCCAAGCTTTTGCTTCAATGGTGGAGGAAAAATGGAAGAAGAAGAAAAACCAAAAGATGGCAACAAGAAAAGGTCTTGGAATGGAGTAAGAAAGTAAGAATCTTTGATGATGAAGCAAGCAAAGGATTGTGGCTTCCAAGAATGGTTGCACGGTGGAGAAGAAGAAGAAGAAGAAAGTGAAAGAGAGAAATAGGTATTTGGGGTTAGAGAAATAAGAGTGTAATATTAGGATAAATGAGAGGAATTACTTGGGCTTCCCTTTGAAGCTTCTGCCGTAGAAGAGTGGAGAAAGGGAGAGAGAAAAAAAATGGGCCAAATGGGAAATTTCATGGAAGCTTCCTATAATGGGCTTTTAAATTAGCAAAAATCTTTATTTTGAAAATAAGGCAAAAAGGGCTTGACACAAGGTGATTTTTTTGATTAATGAGATAAGATTTTTATTACATGTTATTATTTATTGGACAACAGTTATTGTTGGCAGAAGTCAGCATTAACAAATCTGACAGATAAATCCTTTACAGTGTTTTATTATTTTAGCTGTTAGAGTTTCTCGAAAAATGTAAAACCTTGTAAACTGTGTCCGGCCTCGGGTTTAGTAAGATCCCCCGTCGACGTTTTCATAGTTCAAGGTTCTCGGAGAAAATATCTCATTTCTCCGGTTCCGCTCAGCACATACGTAAAACAAGGAATAATATTAAAATATTCTGGTTTCTCCGAAAAATCCAGAAAAATTCCAGAAAATCACAAATATTATAAAATGAATACGGATAGTAGAGAAATCAAATTTTGGGGTGTTACAACTCTCCCCAACAAATAGGAATTTTGTCCTCAAAATTTTCCATACCATAAAACAATTCGGGATATTGCTCCTTCATCTTGCTCTCCAGCTCCCACGTCACATCTCTAGTTGCTTCGTTCCAGATTACCTTCACCAGTTCAATGTCCTTCCCTCTGAGTTGCTTTGTCCTCCTATCCTCAATCCTCACAGGAGTCGTCTCATAAGTCAAGTTTTCCTTTAATTGTACGAAATCAGGCGCTATGACATGATCAGGACTTGGAACATATTTTCTGAGTTGTGACACATGAAAGACGTTGTGAAGGTTTGAAAGAAAAGGGGGTAAAGCTACTTGGTAAGCAACAGGACCTATCCAACGAAGAATTTGGTAGGGTCCAAGGAATTTTGGAGTGAGTTTTCTAGATTTGAGAACACGACCGACCCCAATCATAGGTGTGACTTTCAAGAAGACATGCTCTCCTTCTTCGAACTCAAGAGGTTTCCTTCTTTTGTCCGCATAACTCTTTTGCCGACTTTGAGCTATTTTCATTTTCTCCTGAATCATCTTGACTTTTTCGGTTGTTTGTTGGATAAGTTCAGGTCCAACAGTAAGCCGTTCTCCATCTTGATACCAACATAGAGGCGTCCAACATCTCCGCCGATATAGAGCCTCATAGGGCGCCATGCCAATACTTGAATGATAACTATTGTTATAGGTGAATTCCACCAATGGTAAGATTTCATCCCAACCTCCAGTTTGCTCTAGGGCACAGGCTCTTAACAGATCTTCTAACGACTAAATTGTTCTTTCTAATTGACCATCAGTCTGCGGATGGTATGCGGAACTCAACCGCAACTTTGTTCCCATAGCCTCTTGAATACTTTGCCAAAACTTCGAGGTAAACCTCGGGTCTCTATCGGAAATGATACTCGTGGGTATCCCGTGAAGTCTGACAATCTCACCAATGTATATCTGAGTCAACTTCTCCAATGGATACCTTATGTTGATCGGTAGAAAGTGAGCTGATTTTGTAAGCCGATCCACAATTACCCATATCGAGTCATATCCCTTCCTGGTTCTTGGTAACTCAACAACAAAATCCATAGCGATACTATCCCATTTCCACTCAGGAATGGTTAGGGGTTGTAGCAATCCAGCTGGTCTTTGATGCTCAATCTTCGTTTTCTGGCAAACCAAACAAGACGACACACATCTAGCGATATCTCTTTTCATTCCATGCCACCAAAATAACTTCCTCAAGTCTTGATACATCTTGGTCATTCCAGGATGCATACTTAACTGACTCAAATGAGCATGTTCAAGTATGTACTTCCGGAGTTCCCCATCTTTAGGCACACAGATCCTTCCCTGGAATCTCAAAATCCCATCACTTCCTTTCTTCAATGTTGATACACCACCTTGCCTCATCAATTCTCTTTCTCCTTGCAGGAATTTATCGATCTTTTGCTTCTCTCGAATATCTTCCATCAAGTCATTCGAGATAGTAACCCTATTCATGCAGATTTTTCCCGGTGTTAACTCTACAGATGACCATATGTCTCTAAATTGCTCTATCAGGTCCTTTTCTCTGATCATCATAGTAGAAACACTAACTGTCTTCCTACTCAAGGCATCAGCTACTACATTTGCCTTCCCGGGATGATACTGGAGTTGAAAATCGCAATCTTTCAAAAATTCCAGCCATCTTCGTTGCCTCATATTCAGCTCTTTCTGATCGTATAGGTATTTCAGACTTTTGTGGTCACTGAAGACGTTGAATATGGCTCCATACAAATAATGTCTCCATATTTTCAATGCAAAGACCACCGCAGCTAACTCTAGATCGTGAGTTGGGTAGTTCTTCTCGTGCATTCGCAGTTGTCTTAAGGCGTAAGCCACCACCTTTCCATTCTGCATAAGAACGCACCCCAAACCTTGATACGAAGCATCACAGTACATTTCAAATGGTTCATTAGGGTTCAGTAGAACTAACATTGGTGACGTAGTTAGCTTCCTTTTTAACTCTTGGAAACTTCCTTCACAGGAATTTGTCCATTCGAAAGGTTGATTCTTCCGGGTGAGTTGAGTGAGTGGTCCAACGATCTTGGAAAATCCTTCTCTGAACCTCCGGTAGTATTCGGCTAGTCCGATGAAGCTTCGAATTTCCGTCACTGTTGTTGGCCTTTCCCATTGTAGCACAGCTTCTACCTTTGAAGGATCCACTACAATTCCTTCCTTTGTGATTACATGACCCAAGAATTTCACTTCATCTAGCCAAAACTCGCACTTGGATAGTTTCGCATACAGCTCTTTTTCCTTCAAGATCTGGAGAACTACGCTGAGGTGCTCAGCATGGCCCTCGCGACTTCGTGAATAGATCAGAATATCGTCGATGAAAACAACAACGAATTTGTCCAAATAAGGGCGAAAGATCCTATTCATGTAGTCCATAAATATCGCAGGTGCATTTGTCACACCAAAAGGCATCACCAGGTACTCGTAATGACCATAACGAGTACGAAAAGCGGTCTTAGGAACGTCTTCCACTTTCACTCTGATTTGGTGATAACCCGATTGCAGATCGATCTTGGAAAACACAGCTGCTCCCTTCAATTGGTCCATCAAGTCATCTATCCTTGGCAATGGATACTTATTCTTAATTGTAACCTTGTTCAACTGACGGTAATCCACACACAATCTTGAAGTTCCATCTTTCTTCTTGACTAACAATACCGGTGCTCCCCAGGGTGACACTGGGTCTCACAAATTGCTTTTCTAGGAGCTCTTCCAACTGCTTCTTAAGTTCCACGAGTTCTGCCGGTGCCATACGGTAAGGTGCGATAGAAATAGGACCAGCTTCGGGTACCAAGTCGATAGCAAATTTGACCTCCCGTTCTAGTGGCAAACCGGGTACATCATAAGGGAAAACCTCAGGAAAGTCTCGAACAATAGAGATTGCGTCCATATCAACTTCACTCTCGACTTTCAAAGAAGACAATAACATGTATCCTCTCGCTCCTTCTTTCAAAAAAGCTTTCACTTGGTTGGCGGTCAAAAATCTAGAATCCTCATCCAAGGGAAAAACTATTGTTTTTCTGGAACAGTCTAACAGAACACGATTAGCAGACAACCAATCCATCCCCAATATCACATCTAATTGAGATAAGGGTAAACAGATCAAATCGATAGAAAAGATTCGACCTTCCACAATCAAAGGACATCCTAGACAAACTTTAGCAGTAACGACAGGTTTTGCGGTGGGAGTTGAGACAGTCAAATCGAAAGGTAAGGAAGACACAGGTAATCCAAGTCTTTCCACACAGTCATGTGAAATGAAAGAATGAGTAGCACCAGAGTCATACAGCACAATTAAAAGATTACCTTCAATGATACCTTCTCCTTGTATCAGATCCTCGGATTCAGAGGCCTCAGCACCACTCAGGGTGTAAACTCTGCCTCCAGCTTGTGGCTTAGAAGTTTTAGCAACATTGACGGATGGTTCCACCTTGGTCTGGTTACAGTCTCGAGAAACGTGACCAGGTTTCCCGCACCGAAAGCAAATAAATCCCTTGATTGTGCAGTCCCTTGTGAAATGCTCCTTTCCACATTTCATGCATCTCGGAGTAGTTGTAGCATTCTGACCCATCCTTCCAGGGCTTCCAGTTGGGCTTCCTCCTTGAAATTTTTGTGGTTGTTGGCTTCCAGAGGGTCTGGAATAAGGCTTCTTTTGATAACGGCTTGCGTTACCACCACCTCCTCTTTGGGACCGAACGGGCCCAAAATTCCTATTTCTTGCCTCACGTTCTTGTTCCACACTTTCCAATCGGCAGCAAGTGTCAAGTAGCTCGGAAAACTGAGTAATCTTCAAAGCTATCACGATTTTCTTCACCTCATGCCTCAAGCCTTCCTCAAACTTCCGGCACTTTCAAGCTTCATTGGGTTGAAATTGAAAATAGGTTGAGAATCTAGACAAGTTTTCAAACTTGGCGGCGTATTCGCTCACGGTCATACCTCCTAGTCGCAACCTCAGAAATTCCATCTCCTTTGCGTGCCTGGCACTTTCTGGAAAATACTTGTTCAGGAACCTTTCTTTGAACACCTCCCAAGTTATCACTCTGTTTGCGGCCTGCAATAACCTTTGTTCTCCCATCCACCAATGCTCTGCATCTCCAATCAGCATATATGCAGCATAGGTAACCTTCCGATCGTCAGCACAATTCATACCCGTAAATATTTTCTCCAGCTCCTGTATCCACAAGGTAGCTTTTTCCGGATCAAACTCCCCTTTGAACTGTGGAGGGTTAGCACGACGAAATCCCTCTAAGTTCTGAACATCCGCTGTAGCCTCTAGCTGTTGTGCAGCTCTAGCCTGTTGTTGAGCTGTTTGCTGGTTCTGTTGCAGCATTGCCTCAGCCATCTTCTGTATTGCCTCAATGGCAGCAGCCATATCACCTCGACGAGCCATTGTTCCTTCTCAGATTAGACTACGCAAAACACAGAGAAAGTCAGACATATCCATTTGAATACCAAGCAACAAAATCACAGAGAATGACACAGCACAAACAAGACAGTCCAAGACCACACGACCCAAAAGAAACATAACCGGGAGCTCTGATCCTAGGATAGTTGTAACGCCCCTTTTTTCCCAACCTTAGTCGTAAAGGGTAAGGAGAAGGAACGTCACACAATAGTAAAACAATATACGGATGAACATGAGTAATTTGAAAACACACTTTATTCTTAATTAATTTTTTTTTTACATGAGTCCGGTTAACACTTCCATTAAATGCACATAAGTACTTATTCGTGAATATATCGCATGAAAGAATTAAAATCCAATTTCCTTTTTCCAATGAGACGTTTGACAAATGGTCAAAAAGAAATCGACGTAGAGTGAAGTGCTAATCATTCATAATATGGATAATTACATACTTTGCACCAAATATACAAGCCTGATTAACTACATTTCCAAGAGATATACAAAAAACAAAATGTGTACCTACCCCAAGAGATACAAATATACATGCCCACTGACCCAAAGATACATCAGGCTCCCTCAAAATAAATAGACAACCCTCAGTAGCTATCTACCTAAAACAATCTCTAAGACTGACGAGAACTAGAAGGAACCGTAGATGGATCCTCCATCGGGTCCTCGTCGTCCGACGAGACGTCCATCGCAACGACGGAACAACGGGCAGGAGCCTGAGCAGTAGACAAGAAAGAGTCGTCACGTGGGGTATAGTACATATCTGCCCACATGACTCTTACAGGCATATAAAATTCCATCCAAATAAAAGCATGGAAGTCAAAAATAGAAGCAGTGTAGCGTCCCCACGCTAAGGACACTGTCACTTCGCCATGGTACACGCATCGATCAGTCTGCACGTTGATGTGCCAACAATCTGGACCACCATGAAAGTTGATCCGCACATAGCCAAAAAAACCACGGGGGCGAAATGACATCTTCGAGAACTTCGATCTCAGTCGAGATAAGGCCAAAAACCCTGGAACTCTGTAGGTTCCTTGTCCTCCTCACGAGCGTCTTCTTGGCGATACATGAACTAACCAAATAAAAGAAGTAGAGGAAAATTACAGAAAGAGGTGAGACATCCAAATTTTCAAGTACCAAATTTGGCAAAGAAGAAAAAAACAATACGGCTACTGACGCCCACACATAACACGAATCATACATTTAACTATAGAAATATTAAAATTAACAGTAACAATAGAATGACCACCAATAGCGATAAAATCATCAATAACAGGCAGACAACAACAGTGTTCTCAGCAGTTAATAATTTAGGTAGTTATACAGTCATAGATGCTCATGTTCAATGCATTATGAGACTCACAATGCACAATGCAAGAGGGTACCACAAGTTCCTACTCCATGGAGCTAGACATAAACATCTTCGGAGTGAATGATCAAGGAGTAATACCAGTATCTCAGCAGCCTTAAAATACAGTGTGCTTTTCTTTCATAAAAATGTTTGCGCAATGGCTTATACATGGTACCTCAACAGTTGATCACGACATAGGACAGCGTCTCAGTCAGGATCGTCGGTGTGTCGCATTGGTCTATCCCACGGCCCCAGTGGAGCTACCACTGTCTATTGTGAGACACCCACACCCCGACGCCCCCAGGGTCAACAACATATGACACCTACGCTTAGTCTATTCGCACCCGCACATAGGTGTTATTCAACTCCTAGGCACACATTGCCTTACTAACCATGTCCAACGGACCACACATGCATGACGACACAATGTCCAATCATGTATGTT
Organism: Ormosia emarginata; assembly: GCA_029884605.1. NCBI lineage: Eukaryota > Viridiplantae > Streptophyta > Magnoliopsida > Fabales > Fabaceae > Ormosia > Ormosia emarginata. The sequence goes on from JAQQTP010000079.1 coordinate 18,823,696, forward strand.
CATCAATGATGCATTCATTATGGCATATCACATACTTATGCATACATATTCCATTTTCCCAAAGTCATGGCATCATGGTTTTCTCAAGTATGAAAATAACAAGGGCTTAGCCCACATAGGGATCCATAAGAAACATTGACAATATTCATATGCATTTCGTCCACAATATAATCATTCGTAACATATTGTATTTCATACCACTTAGGTCTCCACACTCCCTAATCTCATTCATGGTCTCTAATGTACATAATATTGAGTTCTCAAGTGGTAAGGCACTTCTTGAAATTCATTATGGAATCACACTTTAGAATGTTCATTTTTATGAAATCTCCCTCTCTAGAAAGCTTTCCTTACAATTTAAGTCCTTTACTCCCTCAATGGTTGCACTATCTTCACCTTAAAACCTCAATATCATTTTACTGATACTTAGTTGTTTCTGTTACGAGCACCTAGGCGCCACGTCTGAAGCACCTGAGCGCTGGTGGAGCGCCTAGGCGCTTAAAATGAAGCGCCTGAACGCCCACCAGGTTGAGTTACAGGGGAAATTCTCTGTGTACATAATGCCTAGGCGCTAAATACTCGGCGCCTGAGCGCCAGTGTAAAATCTGGAATTCTGCAGAATTCTTTTCTGCAGAATCGTGACCCCTTCACTATCAAAGTCCCTCATTCATTTTTTTCCAACACCCCCAAAATGTGATACTTAACATATAATCACATAATAGCTACATATAAGCTCAAAATCATCAAGACATACAATGCAAATCCATATATTCACACCAATCAAACAATCACAAAATCATGGAAATAACACAAAATAACAAAGAGAGGGATCCAACATGGATTCTCTCATCAACAAACACAAGACATTCCCTTACTACCAAGATTGGTTGAAGAGGATCATCTCCCTCTTACCTATTTGGAAGACAACACAATGTGCCACTCCTTCTTGCCCTAGATTTTCGTTTTCCTCCTTCAAGAAAAACCCCAATGTGAGTGATCACCACAATGTTCACTCAAACCGTGAAAAATAGGTTCTTGGTCACCAAGGTGATCAAGAGAAACAAAAATAGTAAGAAAAATGGAAGAAAGTTGAAGGCTTTACCTTAAAGCTCCAAGCTTTTGCTTCAATGGTGGAGGAAAAATGGAAGAAGAAGAAGAACCAAAAGATGGCAACAAGAAAAGGTCTTGGAATGGAGTAAGAAAGTAAGAATCTTTGATGATGAAGCAAGCAAAGGATTGTTGCTTCCAAGAATGGTTGCACGGTGGAGAAGAAGAAGAAGAAGAAAGTGAAAGAGAGAAATGGGTATTTGGGGTTAGAGAAATGAGAGTGTAATATTAGGATAAATGAGAGGAATTACTTGGGCTTCCCTTTGAAGCTTCTGCCGTAGAAGAGTGGAGAAAGGGAGAGAGAAAAAAAATGGGCCAAATGGGAAATTTCATGGAAGCTTCCTATAATGGGCTTTTAAATTAGCAAAAATCTTTATTTTGAAAATAAGGCAAAAAGGGCTTGACACAAGGTGAATTTTTTGAATAATGAGATAAGATTTTTATTACATGTTATTATTTATTGGACAACAGTTATTGTTGGCAGAAGTCAGCATTAACAAATCTGACAGATAAATCCTTTATAGTGTTTTATTATTTTAGCTGTTAGAGTTTCTCGAAAAATGTAAAACCTTGTAAACTGTGTCCGGCCTCGGGTTTAGTAAGATCCCCCGTCGACGTTTTCATAGTTCAAGGTTCTCGGAGAAAATATCTCATTTCTCCGGTTCCGCTCAGCACATACGTAAAACAAGGAATAATATTAGAATATTCTGGTTTCTCCGAAAAATCCAGAAAAATTTCAGAAAATCACAAATACTATAAAATGAATACGGATAGTAGAGAAATCAAATTTTGGGGTATTACAGAGCCAACCAAGGGTACACCTAACCTTAATGAGCTCCACGACCATATTGCTTTAGGAGACCTTTCTTTATTTCATTTTATATCATTTACCTTAAGCTTTTCTCTTCCAAAAATACCAAATACCATTTATGCTACTTTGAAGAAGCCATTCGGCCAAGCATCCATCTTCAACATCCATTCACCCAAAATTTCTTCTAACCTACTTTTCTAAACCTAAACACAATTCTAAGAACATCTCTAGTTGAGAGTTCTTGCAAAATCTATCATCTAAAGCTTGAAAAACTACTTTGGAGATTCTACCTAGAAGGTGAAATTTCTTGTTTTTCATTTCTAAATTCTTTTTCAAGGTTCTAAGCCATGATTGATCCATGATTTAAGTTTTCTTTCAATGTTAGTAATTTGTAGAAATTGTTTAAGCTTGATAGGTGTCTTTGGAGGGTGAAACTGAAACCATAGAAAGGAGTGAAAGAGAGTTTGTCTTCACTTAAGGTAAGAGGAAGACTTAAATCTTATCATCCTTGGGTGGTGATAGGAAAATGGAATTGTTTGTGATTGTAGAATCTATAAGGATCCATTTGTCTTGTTTGTTTAATAGCTTTCTTATTTGTGATTTGTAAAAACGATGAAATTGTGAAAATGCGAAAAAATTTCTACGCGATTGATGAAAATAGTAAGTTTTACTGTCGGGCCAAAGTGGTGGACCCGAATAGTTGTGGAACAGTATTATCAGGTGGGACATACTATATTTTCAAAATTTTTCCATTGAGGGCATTTTCATAATTTCTGCCATTGAGGGTATTTTTGTAATTTTTCCAGTGAGGGCATTTCCATAAAAATGGATTCTGATACCATTGAGGGTATTTTAGTAATTATTTTGTCATACATTGAGCTGTGCCAATTTGGTTGATAATTGGTGATTTGATTGACGAGACGAATTACACTTTGTTGTCAGTGTGATAAGCGTAGTGTGGTTCAACTTGAATGAACTTGGGGACATTAGTATGCGGATTATTCCATTTGTGGACAGTTGGTCGCTCCTCTGGGTCGTGATAATTGGTAACACACTAACGGTCTCGACACGCACTATACCTAATTGAGATCTTGTAAAGTCTATTTAGTACAATGCATGTAGTTACACGATGTTTTAACTGTGTACTACACCGCGACGTTATGACAGTGGGCTATAGACGCAACGTGAGACAACGGAATAGTTTGATTGGGCAGTCGAGGTACTAATAGATTTTGCAAGTCGTTCTCTCTGATGTCTGTATTTTTAGCTCCATGGAGTAGGGTTGAGTCACATTTCATATAATTTATGTGCTGTGCATTATAATATTATTATCTGTACCATTCTATCTATACCATTCTATCTGTACCATTTTATATATGACATTATGTGATGCTGTTACACTTGATTTCTGTGATACTTTATATTATTATTTATGCTGTTATGGTATGTTATATTGTATGAATTGCTATATCTGTTGTATTGTCGTTTTCTTATTTCCCATGTTTGTGGTGATATAGATTGTCTTATCTCTTTATTGTATGTGTTCCTGTATTTTAAATTATGTCTTTAAAAGAAGAGTTTGAGGAAGAGGAACAGCCTCTTGAGTGTGTATACCCCGAGGACGAGGAGCAGCAACAAGCCGAGGATTAGTTTGACGATCAAGAACCATCCGATCATCCATACCCATTGGATTGATTGTATGAGTATGACGCTACCAGGATTCTTTGCTTTCGTGACGTTGGATTTTCGCGGAGGCTTTGAAGCCTGGAGACTGCGAGAGGACAGAGATTCGGTTACGTACGTAGGGCGTTTGACTGTGACCATACGTACGGAGTTCGATGGAGTGCCTATCTTTTCTATTGTATTGTATTTACATGTGGAGTTACCGCTATCTCTTAGGCGTCATTGGGGTGGTATGTTTGATGAGCCTAGTGAAATCAGCAGTGTGTCGGCGGCACGGACTAGAGTTCGTAGAGGGTCGAGGCATCCTGGATACTTATCACCTGAAGTTTCATCTGAGAGTGATCCTTCAGAGGGTTAGATATTTATGATGCGTACTTGGGCACGTCTGCGTTTGTATATATATACTTTTTACTGCTTTGTTTACTATTTTGGTTTAAATATTTATAGCTGTAAATTATTTGTACTACTTAAAACAAAACCATATGTACATTATGTGTGATGATAGTTTCTTTATTTTATATTCCGTGTTATTTTATTTCGTAATATTCTGTTTAACCGAAAAAATTTTACAACCCGTATTACTATGTAACAAATGTCTTACAACTTGGGTAGATTTTATTTATCTTTATTTTATTTTATTTTATAAATATGACATCCCCAAAAGGGTGTTACATTAGTTGGTATCAGAGCCTAAGTTAGAGTCTTTTGAGGTTGTGGTTGGGTTTGTTTTTGCTTGTGTTGTGTGATTCTCTGTGACTTACTTCTGAAAGGATGTATCTAACTTTGTTTTGTTATGATTGAAGAAAGAAGATGTTTGGCGGATGAGGAGGACGTGCGAATGTGAATCGTGTTATGGATCCAATGATTGCAGCTGTAGAAGCTATGCAGCGAATGGCAGAAGTAATTACTCAGCAGAATTAGAGAGCAGCTCAACAGCAAGATGCTACTGCTGATGCCCTAAATTTATCTGAATTTAGGCGTAACAATCTGCCACAGTTTAGAGGCAAGATTGATCCTGAGAAGGCAAGTCAATGGATACAATATTTGGAGAAGATATTTGAAGGGATGAGATGCACAGATGATAAGAAGGTGACGTATGCAACTTTCATGCTGAGAGGAGACGGTGAACATTGGTGGAGAGGAACCCGCCGGTTGTTGCAGGTTGAAGGAACAGAAATTACATGGGAGGTATTTTCGGATGTATTTTTGGAGAAGTATTTTCCTGCGAGTGCTAGACATGCCAAGGAGATAGAATTTCTTGGTTTACATCAGGGCAACATGACGGTAAATGAGTATGCTTTTAAATTTGAGAGCTTGTCACGGTTCTCAGATTGTGCTTAAACTCGACCAGATGATGTGTAGAGATGTCGGAAGTTTGAAGCAAGGTTGAGAGTGGAATTGAAAAGAGGAGTGGTATCTTTGAGAATGAATCAATTTCATGCGTTGGTGGATACTTGTGCACGACTCGAGGAATTAGAGCCGTCACGAGATCAGAAAAACCATAATTTTGGGCCAACAAGGTTTCAGAGGGTTAGTGGCAGTAATAACAGTCAGTTTCAGCACAAGCTGTATTCTAGACCACCAGGGAATCAATCTCAACGACCGCCAGTTGGGGGAAGTGCAAGTGGTAGTGGAGCTGGTCAGAGAGTGGCATTCACGCCAACATGTTTTAAGTGTGGAAAGAAAGGCCATCTTTCTACTGAATGCTCCATCCGAGGAACAGTTTGTTTTAATTGCAAACAACTTGGGCATATATCTAAGGATTGTACTCAGCCGGAAAAGAAACCTGTTATACGGTATGTTCGTGCGAATCAACCAAGATCAGGGAGTACTTAACCGAGGTCAGGAGGGTGAGTATATACTATGACTGGAACGGAAGTTTCTCAGTCTGATGACCTTATTCAAGGGGACGGTGTTATTGAAGGTAATCTTCTGACTGTGTTATATGATTCTGGTGCAATACATTCATTTATTGCATATGATTGTGTGGAAAGATTGAAGTTGCCTGTGTTTTCTCTGAATGTTAAACTGATTGTATCTACACCAACTGCTAAACCTGTAATTACGTCTAAGATATGTTTGGATTGTCCTGTTGTTATAAAGGACCGTGTGTTTTATGTCAGCTTGATTTGTTTGCCTCTTGTTGGGTTAGATGTAATACTAGGAATGGACTGGTTATCTTCTAACCATATCCTTATAGACTGTGCAAACAGAACCCTAGTCTTTCCTAAGGAAGAAAAGTCTGGATTTTTAACTGCTGTTAAAGTCAAATCGTTGTTGAGAGAGGGAGCACAGGGATATATGTTATTATCTTCTCTAGATGTCAAGAATGAGAAAGATGTGAATACTATTCCTGTCGTCAATGAATTTCCAGAGATTTTTCCTGATGATGTACATGGTTTACCACCAGAGAGGGAAATCGAATTTTCAATTGATTTAGTACCAGGAACAGGTCCTATCTCAATTGCACCGTATCGGATGTCGCCAGCAGAGCTGGTAGAGTTAAAGAAGCAATTGGAGGAGCTGTTGGAGAAGCAGTTTGTGCGACCTAGTGTTTCACCATGGGGAGCACCAGTACTTTTAGTGAAGAAGAAGGATGGAACTTCTCGACTTTGTGCGGACTATCGTCAGCTGAACAAGGTGACTATAAAGAATAAATATCCACTTCCGAGAATTGACGATTTGATGGATCAGTTGAGGGGAGCAGTGGTATTTTCTAAAATAGATCTGAGATCGGGATATCATCAGATTCGTGTGAAGGTGGAGGATGTACCTAAAACAGCTTTTCGAACTCGATATGGACATTATGAGTATCAGGTAATGTCATTTGGAGTGACGAATGCTCCTGCTGTCTTTATGGACTATATGAATAGGATTTTTCGTCCATACTTAGACAGATTTGTCATTGTCTTTATCGATGACATTCTGATCTATTCTCAGACTAAAGAAGAGCATGCTGAACATCTCGGTATAGTTCTTCAGATTCTGAAAGAAAAGAAGCTGTATGCAAAATTGGCGAAGTGTAAGTTTTGATTGGAAAAGGTTCAATTTTTAGGTCACGTGATTTCTAAGGAAGGTATTGCGGTAGACCCATCGAAGGTGGAGACTGTTTTGCAATGGGAAAGGCCTAAGACGGTGACAGAAGTTCGAAGTTTTGTTGGACTTGCTGGATATTACCGGAGGTTTATCGAAGGTTGTTCTAAAATTGCTGGACCGCTTACACAACTCACAAGAAAAAGTCAAGCTTTTGAATGGACGGAGGAACGTGAAGCAAGTTTCCAAGAATTGAAGAAGAGTTTAACAACTGCACCAGTGTTGGTTCTTCCGGATTCTAACAGAACTTTTGAAGTGTATTGTGACGCTTCTTACCAAGGATTGGGATGTGTATTGATGCAAAACCGGAATGTGGTGCCTTATGCTTCTAGACAGTTGAAGGTTCATGAGAGGAATTATCCAACACATGACTTGGAATTAGCTACTGTGGTTCTTGCATTAAAGGTGTGGAGGCATTTTCTGTATGGAGCTATGTTCAATGTCTTTAGTGATCACAAGAGTTTAAAGTATTTGTTTGATAAAAAAGAATTGAATATGAGGCAGAGGTGATGGTTGGAATTCTTGAAGGATTATGATTTTTAACTCCAATACCATCCAGGAAAAGCTAATGTGGTAGCTGATGCCTTGAGCAGAAAGGTAATTAGTGTTTCGACGATGATGATAAAGGAGGAGGAATTGATTAACAAATTCTGAGATTTGTGGTTGTCAGTAGAGTTTGTGCCTGGAAGAATTCGCCTATGTAAAGTCGTGATCATAAATGATTTGCTTGATATAGTTCGAGATAAACAAGGGGAAGATGCGTTTTTACAAAATGAAAGGGAATTGTTGAAGCAAGGTCATAAAGCGACGGTAGAAGAAGTAGCAGATGGACTCTTGAGATTCAAGGGGAGAATTTGTATACTCGATGATTCTGAACTTAAGAAAGGAATTCTAGATGAAGCTCATACTAGTGATTTGAGTTTGCATCTGGGGATGACCAAGATGTACCAAGACTTGAAAAGGTTGTTTTGGTGGCCAAGGATGAAAAGAGACGTAGGGGAACGCGTGGAGTCTTGTCTGGTTTGTCAGAAGGAGAAAGTGGAACATCAGAGGCCAGCCGGTATCTTGCAACCGTTAGCTATTCCATAATGGAAGTAGGATAGTATTTCAATGGATTTTGTTACTGGATTACTGAAGACAAGGAAAGGTCATGATTCAATATGGGTTATAGTTGATAGGCTTACGAAATCGGCACATTTCTTGCCCATCAATATTAAGTATTCGTTGGAGAGATTAACCCAGATGTATATCGTGAGATTGTAAGGTTACATGGTGTGCCTACATGTATAGTTTCTGACAGAGATCCAAGGTTTACATCAAGGTTCTGGCGAAGTTTACAAGAAGCCATGGGAACTAAATTGCGGTTGAGTTCGGCTTATCATCTGCAAACTGATGGTCAAACGGAGAGGACTATACAATCTTTGGAAGATCTGTTGCGTGCCTGTGTGTTAGAACGGCGTGGAAGTTGGGATGAATTTTTATCTTTGATAGAATTCACCTACAACAATAGTTTTCACTCGAGTATAGGGATGGCACCCTATGAGGCGTTATATGGAAGACGATGTCGAACACCTCTGTGTTGGTATCAAGATGGGGAGAGTATGACTATCGGACCAGATCTTGTACAACAGACTACAGAGAAGGTAAAGATGATACAAGAAAAGATGAAGATGACGCAGAGCAGACAAAAGAGTTATGGTGATAAGCGAAGAAGAGCTCTTGAGTTTGAGGAGGGTGAGCATGTATTCTTAAGAGTGACTCCTACGACCGCTATCGGAAGAGTTATTAAGTCTGAGAAGCTTACTCCTAAGTTCATTGGGCCGTATCAGATTATTCGTCGAATAGGTCCTGTAGCATATCAGATTGCTTTGCCGCCTTTTCTATCTAATCTGCATGATGTATTTCATGTGTCTCAATTAAGGAAGTATATTCTTGATCCGACACATGTGATACAACCAGACGAGGTACAACTGAAAGATAATTTGACTTACGAGACTTTACCTGTCAGAATAGAGGACAGAAAGGTGAAACAGCTTCGAGGGATGATGATCGAGCTGGTGAAGGTCATATGGAATGATGTGACAAGTGATGCTGCCTGGGAGTTGGAAAATAAAATGAAGGAGCAGTGTCCTCATTTGTTCTAAGGAATAACAAATTTCGAGGACAAAATTTTTGTTTGTTGGGGAGAGTTGGAACACCCTAAACTTTTGGTGAATGACCGTTGTGTCCCGAATGTATTGTTTTCTATTTTTCAACTTTAGGATAAATGACCGTTACGTCCTTTTTGTACTGTTTGTTGTTTTTCTGTATAAAATACTATTTTATTTTACTGTCTGTGATTTTATTTGAACTTTTTGTGTGATTTGCTCCGGGTCAGGAAAATAATAATTTCCAAGACGGGAAAATCTTATTTTAATTATTTGGAGCTGGGGGATCTTACTAAACCCAATTCTGAATGATACTGTTGTTAATCTTTTAATTTTTAGGATTTAACTGTAAAATAAAATAATTTTATATTATTATAATAGTATTTTATTAGTCAGTATAAATAAATGATAATGGACCGAAAATGTCTTGCGAGACCCACGTTTAGTGAAACAGTTAACGTTTTTGGGCTAGAATAACTTCTAAACCAATAAGAAATGGTTAATAAAAAGTGGTTAGACTAATTAGTTTAGGATTTGATGACTTAATTAAGATGGATTAGAATTTAATTAAATTAAGGATGCTTAGAAATTTAATTGGATTAGTAGCTTAATTAAACATCATTAGTGGTTTAAGCATCATTAGTGGTGAGATATTTAAGAGCTTATGACTAGGCTTAATGACAAGGCTTGGATTAGCCAATAGGAACTAAGCTTGGAGCCCAAGGGTTCATCTTGACCTTTGATTATTCCTAAGGCTTGGATGGAGCCAACCAAGGGTACACCTAGCCTTAATGAGCTCCACGGCCATATTGCTTTAGGAGACCTTTCTTTATTTCATTTTCTTTCATTTACCTTAAGCTTTTCTCTTCCAAAAATACCAAATACCATTGATGCTACTTTGAAGAAGCCATTCGGCCTAGCATCCATCTTCAACATCCATTCACCCAAAACTTCTTCTAACCTACTTTTCCAAACCTAAACACAATTCTAAGAACATCTCTAGTTGAGAGTTCTTGCAAAATCCATCATCTAAAGCTTGAAAAACTACTTTGGAGATTCTACCTAGAAGGTGAAATTTCTTATTTTTCATTTCTAAATTCTTTTTCAAGGTTCTAAGCCATGATTGATCCATGGTTTAAGTTTTCTTTCAATGTTAGTAATTTGTAGAAATTGTTTAAGCTTGATAGGTGTCTTTGGAGGGTGAAACCGAAACCATAGAAAGGAGTGAAAGAGAGTTTGTCTTCACTTAAGGTCAGAGGAAGACTTAAATCTTATCATCCTTGGGTGGTGATAAGAAAATGGAATTGTTTGTGATTGTAGAATCCATAAGGATTCATTTGTGTTGTTTGTTTAATAGCTTTCTTATTTGTGATTTGTATTAATATGCATGTCTACAAGCTTTAAAAATATTGTATGTGTTAGAAATGCATGAATAATTAGTAGGATGTGAATAATATTGCATGAGTGTTCCAAAGAACACACATTCAAGGCTCACGACCTCAATATAAAATGAGAACCAAAATGTTCTCAACAATTTTCCAAAATAGTGATTTAACTAACTTAGGTGAATTGACAAGGTACAAAATTGATTTAGAGCAAGAAAAATGAATTTAAAGATCAAAGGGCAAAATTTGTGTAACTCGGCCAACATGCCAAAGCCAAGTGTTTATGATTTCTAAAATTGTTTTTAAACAAAGAGAAGTAATAAATACTAAAAAGGAATTTTATACAATGAGTTTAGAGGTATAAAAATGATTAGATTTAAGTTTAGAAAGTTAAAACTAATGATTTTAATGTTTAGAAGAAAATACAGTAGCTTTTGTAAAATTTCTAACGTAGAGCTCATTTTATGTTTTGAAGCACGTTAGTAGTTTTCAAAAGTATAATTAAATGGTTGTAATATAAATTAAAAAGGGTTTTTTTTAGAAAACTTAGAAAACAATTGTTATACATTTTCTAAGCAAAATACTGTCAATTTTTGCTAAAAACAGACAAATAAGATAGAAAAGATATCCAATATACTTTATACGATATGAAAAATAGTCTACGTAGTTTAAACGTATTAAATATTATTTCTGTTTATTTAAATAATAATTTCTAAGGAAATCGGACAAGAAAATGATTTAAAAATCTTACGCGATTGAGAAAACGTTAGAAAAACACTACGCGATTTCAAAAATAATAAAATATATTTACGCGATTTGAAAACGTTTGTAAAAATGATGCAATTGTGAAAATGCGAAAAAATTTCTACGCGATTGATGAAAATAGTAAGTTTTACTGTCGGGCCAAAGTGGTGGACCCGGACAGTTGTGGAACAGTATTGTCAGGTGTGACATACTGTATTTTCGAAATTTTGCCATTGAGGGCATTTTTGTAATTTCTGCCATTGAGGGCATTTTTGTAATTTCTGCCATTGAGGGCATTTTTGTAATTTTGTCAGTGAGGGCATTTCCATGAAAATGGATACTGATACCATTGAGGGTATTTTAGTAATTATTTTGTCATACATTAAGTTGTGCCAATTTGGTTGATAATTGGTGATTTGATTGACGAAACGAATTACACTGTGTTGTTAGTGTGATAAGCGTAGTGTGGTTCAACTTGAATGAACTTGGGGACATTAGTGTGCGGATTATTCCATTTGTGGGCAGTTGGTCGCTCCTCTGGGCCGTGGTAATTGGTAACACACTAATGGTCTCGACACACACTATACTTAATCGAGATCTTCTAAAGTCTATTTAGTACAATGCCTGTAGTTACACGATGTTTTGATTGTGTACTACACCACGACGTTATGACAGTGGGCTATAGACGCAACGTGAGACAGCGAAATAGTTTGATTGGACAGTCGAGGTACTAATGGATTTTGCAGGTCATTCTCTCTGATGTCTGTATTTTTAGCTCCATGGAGTAGGGTTGAGTCACATTTCATATAATTTATGTGTTGTGCATTATAATATTATTTGTACCATTCTATCTGTACCATTTTATATATGACATTATGTGATGTTGTTACACTTAATTTTTGTGTTACTTTATTTTATTATTTATGCTGTTATGGTAGGTTATATTGTATGAATTGCTATATCTGTTGTATTGTCGTTTTCTTATTTCCCATGTTTGTGGTGATATAGATTGTCTTACCTCTTTATTGTATGTGTTCCTGTATTTTAAATTATGTCTTTAAAAGAAAAGTTTGAGGAAGAGGAACAACCTCTTGAATGTGTATACCCCGAGGACGAGGAGCAGCAACAAGCCGAGGATCAGTTTGACGATCAAGAACCATCCGATCATCCATACCCATTGGATTGATTGTATGAGTATGACGCTACCAGGATTCTTTGGTTTCGTGAGGTTGGATTTTCACGGAGGCTCTGAAGCCTGGAGACTGCAAGAGGACAGAGATTCAGTTACGTACGTAGGGCGTTTGACTGTGACCATATGTACAGAGTTAGATGGAGTGCTTATCTTTTCTACTGTATTGTATTTACATGTGGAGTTACCGCTATCTCTTAGGCGTCATTGGGGTGCTATGTTTGATGCGCCTAATGAGATCAGCAGCATGTCGACGGCACGGACTAGAGTCCATAGAAGGTCGAGGCATCCTGGATACTTATCACCTAAAGTTTCATCTGAGAGTGATCCTTCAGAGGGTTAGATATTTATGATGCGTACTTGGGCGCGTCTGCGTTTGTATATATAGACTTTTTACTGCTTTGTTTACTGTTTTGGTTTAAATATTTATAGCTGTAAATTATTTGTACTACTTAAAACAAAACCATATGTACATTATGTGTGATGATAGTTTGTTTATTTTATGTTCCGTGTTATTTTATTTTGTAATATTCTGTTTAACCGGAAAAATTTTACAACTCGTATTACTATGTGACAAATGTTTTACAACTTGGGTAGATTTTATTTATCTTTATTTTATTTTATAAATGTGGCATCCCCAAAAGGGTGTTACATCACCCAGAAATCCGCACATGCGTGCCTCCATCGTCTCAGTAGAAGTTAATCTTGGTCAGGCCAGAAGCCGGGAAACTCAGGATCTTCCGCTTCCTTGCCGTCGTCTTCGATCAATACAGTATATGCACATACAGCAAGTAATAGAGATACAAGAAAGAGGTAAGACATCCTACCATCATTACCAATTATAGCAGCTAGAAACAAAACAGCGCAACGCGCCCAATGGCAATTCCAAACAGCATATCCAAATATTAAACGGTAAATCCGACAGCAAACAGATAAACAATTCCAGACAGATATTCATTACTATAATGATACCGACAGCTCAAGTTCACGTAAGGCAGTAATTATTAATAGTAAAGTATATCATGATGCACATGCATGCTTTCCTAATTCCTACTCCATGGAGCTAGACTCAAACAGTCGGAGAGAAAGATCAGGAGACGTGTCTGTAACTCGGCTGCCGCGGCCAAAGTGCTATACATCAATTGTTTTCCACGTGCACATCAGGCAGTGCATGGACAGTCCACGCTCGATCACGATATAGGACAGTGTCAAGTTCGGATCGCCGATGCGTTTGCATCGGTTTCCCCCACGGGTAGAGGAGCTACCAACTACCCATTGTGAAGGATCCGCACCCCGATGCCCCCAAGGTCATAACAAGACCCACACTAGTCTACTCGCACCCGCACAAAGGTGTGTTCAATCTCCTAGGCAACTTGGCCTTACAACAGTCCACAAGACATTCACAATGCATAAGACTCTATGCATGAACATGTTTGATTCACAATTTCATACAATTCCATAATATGCCACAATAGGCTAAAATAAGCATCAATATACAAATGGTCACTCACATATACCCATAACATTATAATATAAAAATCAAATCATTTGGTACATTCTTAGGTCCATTATGAATCCTAACTTAGAATTTGTTTCCCTTTTCAAGGTTCATGTCCAATCCAATTTGTACAATTAACTAAATCTCCTAAGGCAATTTAATTTCTTACAACTTGTAAATTATTTAAGTCCTTAAACCTCACACTCTCTTGTTCTTTACTCACCTACCATTACCTCAAGTCTTATGACTATCTCACTCTTAGTCTTTTAAGATTTATGAAACCCTTGATTATATTAAATTCTTCTAATTTATTAATTCCCTGTCTCATTACATAGGCTTTTAATTGCATAATTACTTATGCTTCCAAGTTACCAAGGTTACATATTTACATCTAAAAGGCCTTAGAGGCCGTGGCCTCACAAGTGTTTCTATTCCAAATTCATTTAAGTTATCACATTACATGTCATTCTTTTAATTCATTTAATTGTCCACTTATTAAATTAGTTCACCAAGAACCCTAATTTCCTTGACTCAAAACCGTAGCCTCCCTAGGAATTCCCATTTCAAGTTTTTCTTCCATTGATTTCATTTTGTCACTCAATTAATTTAAGTCTTATGCTCATCAAAATTTGTTCACAAATTACCCCTTCTTCAAGCTCAAAACCGTAGCCCTCCAAGAGGGATTCTCAAATATTTTTCTTCCATTTTCAATCATTCAATCCCATCCAATATACCATTATATACAACAAATCAATCTAATAGCATAAACAACATAAAATCAATACACAAACATTCTAATTACAAAATCAAAGAATAACCCTCTTTAGGGTTTTTCCACAACCAACACAATCAAGGTTCCTAGATGCTAAGAGAGGTTGAGGAGGAATGTCTTCCTCTTACCCAAATGAAGAAATCAAGAGAAATCCCAAGAAAGCTCCTTGAAATTTCGGATTGCTCCTCCAAGAAACCCTAGAAATTCCAACTTTGTTAAATCAACACCAATGCTTAAAAAAAAAAGCATGGATGGCCACCAAGGAGACCATGACCACGAAAATGAAGAGAAGAGAAGAGAAGTTTTGAAACTTACCCAAAAAGCTCAAAGCTTGAAGCTTGGAGAAAGTGATGAAGATGGTGGATTTTGAAGAAACTCCAAGAAGGAAAGATGTTTAGAATGATGAGAGGATTAAGAAAATGTGCTTGGTTAAAATTTTTGTGAAGATTGAGTGGTGGAAGGGGCTGCTGGCCGTAGCTTAGGGTAGAGAGAAGGAAGAGAAAACCAAAATGAAGAAGAAGGAAGAAAGGGTAGAGAGAGAAAGTGTTTTGGTTAATTATGGAAATTATGTGATAAAAGAATAAATGAAACAAACTAATTTCCCTTATTTTGGGCTGCATTCAGCCGTGCAAAGAGAGAGAGAGAGAGGGAGAGTGTGTTGGCTTCTCATGGAAGCTAAGGGCATTTGGGTCATTGTTTGGTCAAAGCTTCTCAAAGAAGCTTTGATTATTTTACATTAAATTTGAATTAAAGTGAATTAATTAGACATAAAGTGAATTTCATCTGGATAATATGATAGGATTTTTTTTATTACATGCTATTATCCAATGCATAATAGCTACAGTTGACAGAAGTCAGTATTTAATTAATCTGATAGATAAATTTTTTGCAGTATTATTTTATTTTATCTGTTTTGAATTTCTCGAAAATCGTGAAACCTCGTAAACTGTGTCCAGCCTCGGGTTTAGTAAGATCCTCCATCGACATGTCCATAGTCCAAGGTTCCCGGAGGAAACATCGCGTTTCTCCGGTTCTGCTCAGTGCGCACGCAAAACGAGAAATACACTAAAATATTCAACGTTTCCGGAAAATTCTCAAAAATTGCAAATATTATAAAACAACTATTCGTCATATAATTTTCCAATTTTTGAAGCAGTACAGTCATTTTCTGCTCAATATTCACGCAAAACGATAAATATATTAAAATATTCATCATTTCCGAAAAATTTCAGAAAAATTCTCATAAATCACAAATATTAGAAAATGACTATTTGTGGTAAAACAAATGATTTTTCGGAGCGTTACACCAACCTCAGCAATTCTCAGCTCAGTGTGCATGCAAAACGAAGAATATATTAAAATATTCGTCGTCTTCCGAAAAATTCCAAAAAAATTTCTAAAAATCAAGAATATTATAAAATGATGATTTATAATTAAACAGATATTTTTCGGGATGTTACAACACTCCCCTACTAAAAGGAATTTCATCCTCGAAATTTACATACCTCAAAATAGTTTTGGATGCTGCTCCTTCATCTTGTCTTCCAGTTCCCACGTTGCATCACCAGTCGTCTCATTCCAGATCACCTTTACCAATGGAATCTCCTTTCCTCTAAGTTGTTTTATCCTTCGATCCTCGATTCTCGCAGGAGGTGCCTCATAGGTTAAGTTCTCTTTTAACTGTACTGTGTCCTGTGCTATGACGTGACTTGGATCAGGCAAATATTTACGAAGTTGTGACACATGGAAGATATTGTATATGTTGGAAAGAAAAGGGGGTAAGGCTACTTGGTAGGCTACTAGACCTATTCGACAAAGGATTTGGTAAGATCCAAGGAATTTTGGAGTGAGTTTTCTAGATTTCAAAGCCCGGTCGACCCCAGTCGTGGGTGTGACTTTCAAGAACACATGCTCACCTTCTTCAAACTCAAGAGGCTTCCTTCTCTTATCTGTATTGCTCTTCTGCTGGCTCTAAGCTGTCTTCATCTTTTCTTGGATCATTTGACCTTCTGAGTCGTTTGTTGAATAATATCCGGTCCAATCATGAGACGCTCTTCGTCTTGGTACCAACACAATGGTGTTCGACACCATCGTCCATACAGAGCTTCATAGGGTGCCATCCCTATACTCGAATGATAACTGTTGTTGTAGGTGAACTCTATCAATGGTAGAACTTCATCCCAACTTCCAGTCTGTTCCATAGTACAAGCTCTAAGCAAATCTTCTAAAGATTGGATCGTCCTTTCAAATTGACCATCGGTTTGTGGGTGGTATGCCGAACTCAGACGTAATTTCATTCCCAACGATGCCTATAGACTCTGCCAAAATTTTGAAGTAAATCTCAGATCCCTATCCGAAACAATACTCATGGGCACACCATGCAGTCTGACAATTTCTCCAATATATAGCCGGGTCGGCTTCTCCAGACTGTACTTTATGTTGATCGGGAGGAAATGAGCTGATTTTGTAAGTCGATCAACTATTACCCAAATCGAGTCAAGTCTTATTCTTATCCTTGGCAATCCCACAACAAAGTCCATCGCGATGCTGTCCCATTTCCATTCAGGAATAGACAATGGTTGTAGCAATCCTGCAAGTCTTTGATGCTCCACTTTGGCTTTTTGACAGACTAGACAAGTCGATACATATCTAGTAACGTCACTCTTCAGTCTATGCCACCAGAATAACTTCTTCAAGTCTTGGTACATCTTCGTTATGCCTGGATGCATATTCAACATGTTGGTGTAAGCATGTTCCACAATATACTGCTTAAGCTCTTGGTCACAAGGAATGCAGACTCTACCCCGAAATCTCAGAATTCCATCTGTTTCTTCCTCGAATTCCATTTCCTTGCCTTGCTTCATTTGCTCTCTCACTTCTTGCAAGAATTTGTCGACTTTTTGTTTTTCTCATATGTCCTCCATTAGTTCACTCGAGATGGTAACCATATTCATACTAATCCTTCCGGGTTCCAACTTAACAAATGACCAAGTATCTCTAAACTGTTTGATGAGCTCTTTCTCCTTGATCATCAGGGCAGAAGCACTGATAGTCTTTCTGCTTAAGGCGTCAGCCATGACATTCGCCTTGCCAGGATGGTACAATAGTTGAAAGTCGTAGTCCTTCAGGAATTCTAACCATCTTCGCTGTCTCATGTTCAGCTCCTTCTGATCGTACAAGTACTTCAGGCTCTTGTGATCACTGAAGATGTTGAACGTTGCTTCATAGAGGAAATGCCTCCATATCTTCAGGGCAAAAACCACAGCTGCTAGCTCCAAATCATGTGTCGCGTAATTCTTCTCATGCACTCGTAACTGCCGCGAAGCATAGGCCACCACTCTTCTGTGTTTCATAAGAACAGACCCCAATCCTTGGTACGAAGCGTCACAATACACCTCGAATGGTTCATTCGGATCAGGTAGTACCAATACTGGTGAGGTAGTCAGCCGTTTCTTCAATTCTTGAAAACTTTGCTCGCAGCTATCAGTCCATTCAAAAGTCTGATTCTTCTTCGTTAGCTGAGTGAGCGGTCCAGCAATTTTGGAAAACCCTTCTATGAACCTTCGGTAATATTCGGTTAAACCCACGAAGCTACGAACCTCTGTCACTGACTTCGGTTGTTCCCATTGTAGCACTACCTCTACTTTTGATGGATCCACTGCAATCCCTTCCTTCGAGATCACATGGCCTAAAAACTTCACCTCATCAAGCCAAAACTCACACATCGACAGTTTGGCATACAGTTCTTTCTCCTTCAAAATCTGAAGAACTATGCTGAGGTGTTCAGCATGATCCTCCTGATTCTGGGAATATATCAGGATGTCATCAATGAAGACGACAACAAATTGGTCCAAGTACGGATGAAAGATTCTGTTCATGTAGTCCATGAAGATAGCTGGTGCATTCGTCACGCCAAACAGCATCACAAGGTATTCGTAATGACCGTATTGGGTACGAAAAGAAATCTTGGGTATATCCTCCATTTTCACTCTTATCTGATGGTACCCAGACCTCAAATCGATCTTCGAAAATACCGCTGCTCCCTTCAGTTGGTCCATCAAGTCGTCGATTCTTAGGAGTGGATACTTGTTCTTGATTGTCAACTTGTTCAACTGCCTATAGTCCATACACAATCGTGAGGTACTGTCCTTCTTTCGAACTAGCAACACTGGTGCTCCCCACAGTGACACACTTGGTCTGACAAACTGTTTCTTCAAAAGCTCCTCTAGTTGTTTCTTCAATTTTGCTAATTCCGTTGGCGGCATCCGATAAGGTGCTATAGACACGGGACCAGCTCCCGGTACAAGGTCAATAGCAAACTCTATCTCACGTGTCGGTGGTAAACCAAGTACATCTTCAGGGAAGATTTTAGGAAACTCCTTCACCACTGGAATAGTACTCAGATCAGCCTCGCTCTCGACTTTCAAAGAAAATAGTAACACATATCCCTGAGCTCCTTCTTTCAAGAAAGCTCGTGCTTGGTTGGCAGTCAAGTATCTAGAATTCTCATCCATAGGAAAGACTATGGTTTTTCTAGAGCAATCTAACAGAACATGGTTGGAAGATAACCAGTCCATCCCTAGTATTATATCTAGTTGTGAAAGAGGTAAACAGATCAAATCGACAAAAAAGATTCGACCTTGAACAATTAAGGGACACTTCAAACAGACTTTGGTAGTAACTACCGGTTTATCAGTGGGGGTTGAGACAGTCAATTCAAAAGGTAGTTCAGACACAGGTAAGCCAAGTTGTAGCACACAGTCATATGATATGAAAGAATGGGTTGCCTCAGATTCATACAGTACTTTTAAAAGATTACCTTCTATGGCGCCTTCTCCTTGAATCAAGTCTTCGGATTCGGAGGCTTCAGCTCCGCTCATAGTGTAAACTCAACCTCCGGCTTGCAGTTTCTTGGCTCGAGTCACATTGACTGCAGGTTCAGCCTTTACTTGATTGCAGTCTCTGGACATGTGGCCCGGTTTGCCACATCTGAAGTAGATGATCCCCTTGATTGTGCAGTCTCTCGTGAGATGATCTTTCCCACATTTTAGGCATTTAGAAGGATATGCCACATTTTGACCAGTCCGGTTCCCAGAAGAACCTCCACCAGAATTTCCACCAGTTTGTTGCTGGCCTCCCGTTGGTCGGGAATAAGGCTTCTTTTGAAAGCGGTTTGAACCACTGCCTCCCCCTCTTTGGAACCTCGCAGGCCCAAAGTTCTTGCTCCTCGAGTCTCTAGCTTGTTCTAAGGCTTCAACTTCACAGCACGTATCCAACAATTCCGAAAACACCTTCATCTTCAGGGTGATGACAGCCTTCTTCACCTCATATCTCAGTCCTTCAGTGAATTTCCAACATTTCCAGGCTTCATCAGTCTAATGCTGGTAGTGGGTGGAGAACTTCTCTAGGTTTTCAAATCTAGCTGCATATTCACTGACGGTCATGTTCCCTTGTCTCAGATTGAGGAACTCCATCTCTTTCGCATGTCTCGCATTTGCAGGAAAATATTTGTCTAAGAACTTATTCTTGAACACGTCCCACGTGATGTTAGTTCCTTCAGCTTCCAGTGCTCTCTGAGCGCCGTTCCACCAATCTTCGGCATTGCCCACAAGCATAAAGGTAGCATAGTTCACCTTCTTGTCTCCGGCACAGTTCATGCCACGGAAGACTTTCTCTATCTCCTTGATCCACAAACTAGCCTTGTCCGGAACAAATTCCCCTTTGAACTGTGGAGGGTTATGGCAACGAAACTCCGCCAAGTTCTGTGCATCGGCAGTCGCCTCAAGCTATTGAGCAGCTCTCTCTTGTTGTTGAGCAGCACGCTCATTCTATTGCGCAATGACTTTCACCATCCTCTGCATCACTTCTATAGCAGCTGCCATTTCTCCACCTCTTGCCATCTTGCCTTTCTCTTTAATCAGATTACTGAAAACATAAGGAAAGTCAGAGGGATTCATTCAAAACACCAATCACAGAGATTCACACAGCACAAACAAGACAGACTCACACACAAGACCCAAAGTAACATAAACCGGGGCTTTGATACCAACTTAATGTAACGCCCCTTTTTGGGAGGGAACGTCACATTGTCAAATAGAAGAAAATGCGAAAAATAAATTTTTTTTTAAACAATTAAGACCCGGTTTATTTAATTCAAAGTCAACTTGCTCGATTGCTTTTATACATGAGTGAAACTGGCAGTATATATTTTTTTCTTTTTTTTTGTTAATTAATAAATACAACTATGTGATGAAGCTTGAACAACAGTAAAAATAAGACAGAAAATAAATTCCACATTTGAATAACATGTACAATATATATATATATATATATATATATATATATATATATATTTCAAACCTTACTGTACTTTAAATACAAGCCTGGAAATATCTAAAACAGAAAAACTATACCTGCCCCAAAGGATTATACAAATATACCCCAGAGATATCAAAATATATAGCCCATCAAAATAATACATCAGGCCCTCAAAATAAAACACTGGTAGCCATTAGTAGCTACCAGGAAAGTCAGTCCCTCAGAGGAGGAGGAACTGTAACATCCCAAAAATTTGATTTCTCTACTATCCGTATTCATTTTATAATATTCGTGATTTTCTGGAATTTTTCTGGATTTTTCGGAGAAACCAGAATATTTTAATATTATTCCTTGTTTTGCTTATGTGCTAAGCGGAACCGGAGAAATGAGATATTTTCTCCGAGAACTTTGAACTATGGAAACGTCGACGGGGGATCTTACTAAACTCGAGGCCGGACACAGTTTACAAGGTTTTACATTTTTCGAGAAACTCTAATGTGACTAAAATAATAAAACACTGTAAAGGATTTATCTGTCAGATTTGTTAATGCTGACTTTTGCCAACAATAACTGTTGTCCAATAAATAATAACATGTAATAAAAATCTTATCTAATTATTCAAAAAATTACCTTGTGTCAAGCCCTTTTGCCTTATTTTCAAAATAAAGATTTTAGCTAATTTAAAAGCCCATTATAGGAAGCTTCCATGAAATTTCCAATTTGGCCCATTTTTCCCTCTCTCCCTTTCTCCACTCTTCTACGGCAGAAGCTTCAAAGGGAAGCCCAAGTAATTCCCCTCATTTATCCTAATATTACACTCTCATTTCTCTAACCCCAAATACCCCTTTCTCTCTTTCACTTTTTCTTCTTCTTCTTCTTCTTCTTCTTCTTCTTCTCCACCGTGCAACCATTCTTGGAAGCAACAATCCTTTGTTTGCTTCATCATCAAAGGTTCTTACTTTCTTACTCCATTCCAAGACCTTTTCTTGTTGCCATCTTTTGGTTCTTCTTCTTCTTCCATTTTTCCTCCACCATTGAAGCAAAAGCTTGGAGCTTTAAGGTAAAGCCTTCAACTTTCTTCCATTTTTCTTGCTATTTTCGTTTCTCTTGATCACCTTGGTGACCAATGTAACACCCCTTAATGTAGCAACCAGAGCATAATCGTCATTACACCATAGTTACTAAATCCAAGTGCGTCACAGTCATAATAACAGTAATTTAAATTCTCAAGAGTCTATATATATATTTTTTTTGACAATTTGCATAGGTAGAAATTATGAGCCTCGAATGAAATATAAATATATTCAAGCCATGACACAACCACTGAAATAAAATCATATTTCTTATATATATATATATATATATATAGTCAATTTACACAAATCACTGATGACATAGAATATAATAATTATAGAGTCCAATAAAATACAGCGGGAATAAAACACAAAAAGGGGGAAAAGTAGTGACCCAGGGATAGGTACTACTAGCAGACAAAGCCACAACCCCATGTACACATACGACGCTCGGAGTCCCAGTCAATAAGTCAGGCATCAATGCCTCCACGCAACTGCACTCGTACGTAGCCGAAGAAACCTTGTCCAAACGCCCAATCCAATCAACCAAAGTGTGGTCCCTCCTTATCTTCCTCACGATCTTTTATCAATATAAGTATAAAACAGACATACAAGGATATAGGAAAGAGGTGAGACACCCATCCTTCATTACCATTATTGGCAAGTAAGAAAACAAAGACCACAAGCAAAGCGCCCACCAAACAATACAGATTATATATTCATCAATAACAACAAAAGAATTTATAATAAAAGTAATTCAATTATAAGCAATAATTAGAGTCAATAATCACAGTGATACTTATAGTAAAGGTAGAACAACAATAAGCAATAACAGGCAGATCACAATAGTATTTCCAGAAATCAGCACCACAATCAGATAATCATTTACAGGTATTCATGCTCAACAGTTTATAAGGCCAGGAATGAATGATGTATAATGCATGCTTTCCTAATTCCTACTCCATGGAGCTAGACTCAATCAAGCGGAGAGAAAGATCAGGAGACATGTTTGTAACTCGACTGCCGAGGCCAGTGCTATCAATAAATTTTCTCATGCGCAAATCATGGCATTGTACAGACATTCTACACTAGATCACGATATAGGACAAAGTGTCAAGTCCGGATCGTCGGTGTGTTTGCATCGGTTTGCCCCACCAAATGGCACAGAGGAGCTCTAAACTGTCCATGGGGGACCCGTACCGACGCCCCGAGGTCATAACACGACCCACACTCGTCTATTCGCACCCGCACTAAGGTGTGTTCAATCTCCTAGGCAACTTGGCCTTACAACAGTCCACAAGGACAATCACAATGCATAAGACACTATGCATGAACATGTATGATCCACAATCTCATATGATTCCATAATATGCCACATTAGGCCAATATAAGCATCAATATACAAATGGCCACTCACATAGACCCATAACATCATAATACAAGGATCAAGTCAATTGATGCGTCAATAGGTTCATTATGGACCCTAACTTAGAATTTGTTCCCTATTTCAAGGTTCATGTTCAAAATCAATTTATAAAATTAATTTAGCATTCCAAGGCAATTCAATTTCCCATAACTTGCAATTTATTTAAGTTCTTGGGCCTCACACTCTCATGTTCTTCACTCAATTAGAATTACCTTAAATCTCATGATGCTTTCAATCTTAGTCCTTGAAAATTTATGAAGTCTTGATTTTATCAAATTCTTCTAACTTATCAATTCCCATTCCATCACATAGGTTCCTAATTACCTAATTCATTATGCTTCCAATTTACCAAAATCACATACTTACACTCAAAAATGCCTTAGAGGCCGTGGCCTCACAATGGTTCCAATTTCAAATCCTTTTAAGCCAACATCTTGCATGTTATTCCTTTAATTCATTTAAGCTGTTTACTTATTAAATTAGCTCACCAAGGACCCTAATTCCTTGGCCTCAAAATCGTCGCCATCACCTGGCTTCAATTCTAAGTTTTTCTTCCGCTAAATTCCATCTTGTTGCTTAATTAATCCTCATCTTATGCTTGTTACATATTAACCACAATTTATCCAATTTTTCCACCCCAAAACCGTGACCTCCCAATGGTGAATCCCAAATCACTTTCTTCCATTTCAAGTCTTCAAATCCATTCTTTCCTTCTCTTTTAGGTATTAATTTCTTGTCATTAGTTCACTTAGGTTTTTAGTTCATTAAATCAATCCAAGTACCCAAGATTCAATGCCAAAACCGTGGCACCATGTTGAGGTAGGAAACTCCAAATTTTTCATTTAGCAACCCCAACATGATCAAGCACAATTTATATATCAAACATATTCAAGAGCATAATCAAGCATCAATCAAATTCAAGAATATTAAATCATACAAAATTTATAATTCAAGCAAGCATACAAAGAGCATACAAGGATAGATTTCTCCATCAACACACATACAAAGTCTTCTCACCACCATAAGTGGTTGAAGTGAGTAGTCTCCCTCTTACCAATGTGTAGGAAACAAGAAGAACACCAAGGAAGCTTCTTGAATTTTCGGATTGCACCTCTCCAAAAACCCTAAAAATTCAACTTTGTTAAAACAACATCAAGGCTTGAAAAATGAACCATGGATGGTCATTAAAGAGACCATAATCACGAAAATAGAAGGAGAGGGAGAGTGGTCTTGAAACTTACCCAAAATGCTCAAAGTTGGAGCTTGAAGAAGATGATGAAAATGGAGGATTTTCAAGAAACTCCAAGAAGAAAAAGTGTTTAGAATGTTGAGAGGATTGAGAAAATGTATTTAGTTTAAATTTTTGTGATGGATGAGTGGTTGAGGAGAGGCTGGCCGTGGAGCTTGGTAGAAAGAAGGAGGAGAAAATGTTGAAGAAGGAAGAAGAAGAAATGATGAGAGAGAAAGGATTTTGGAAATTAATGAATTTTGTGTGATAAAATGAAATAAGGAAAAGCAAATTTTCCTTGCTTTGGGGCTGCAATCAGCCGTGCAAAGAGAGAGAGAAGAGAGAGGGAAATTGGCTTCCAAGAGAAGCCAAAGCACATGGGTCAATGTTTGGGTCAAAGCTTCTTAAGGAAGCTTTGATTATTTAACCACTAAATTTGAATTAAAGTAGATAAGTTTGACATAAAGTAGATTACATTAGGATAATGTGATAGGATTTTTATTACACACTATTATCCAATGGATAATAGTTACAGTTGACAGAAGTTAGTATTTAATTAATCTGACAGATGAATTTTTCGCTATATTGATTTATTTTTATCTGTTAGAATTTCTCGAAAATTATGAAACCTCATAAACTGTGTCAAGTCTCGGGTTTAGTAAGATCCCCTGTCGTCATGTCCATAGTCCAAGGTTCTCAGAGAAAACATCGCGTTTCTCTGGTTCTGCTCAGCGCGCATGCAAAACGAGGAATATATTAAAATATTCGACGGTTCCGGAAAATTCCCAGAAAATTCTCAAAAATTAAAAATATTATAAAACGACTATTCGTCATATAATTTTCCAATTTTTGAAACACTACAGTCGTTTTCACGACTCTGCTCAATATTCACGTAAAACAAAGAATATATTAAAATATTCATCATTCACGGATAATTCTAAAAGAATTTACATAATTCACAAATATTAGAAAATGACTATTTGTAATAAAATTTTTCAACTTTGGGAGCGTTACCGTCGTTTTTTGCCAACTCGCGAAAAGAAAATTGTGTACGTAAAACGAGGAATATATTAAAATATTCTGCGTTCTCAGAAAAATCTAGAAAAATTCCAGAAAATCCCAAATATTGTAAAATGATCATTTATCTTGAAATTATTAATTTTCGGGACGTTACAACACTCCCCTTCAAATAGAAATTTCGCCCTCGAAATTTTCATCCCTTAGATCAAACATTAATGTGTTTCCTCATCTTATTTTCTTACCCTCAGATTGTGTCTCTAGTTACGTCAATTTAGATCACCCTTACCAACGCTATCTCTACGCTGCCAAATCTCAACTATCTCTATATCTTTGCGTTGCTTTATTCTTCTATTCTCAATCTTCACGAGAAGTTTCTCATAAATGGACTCTCTCCGAATTATAAGTGGTTTAGTTTGATGACGTGGCTGGATCGGTGACATACTTTCGCGATCGTGACATATGGAAGACATCATGGAGATTTAGAAAGAAAGGATGACAGAATCTGTTGACAAGCTATTGAACCAAACCCGAAACGAGATTTGATATAGTCCAAAGAATTTTGGAATGGGTTTATTAGTGACCCAGACAGGACGACACTGAAACTAGACGTCATACTCCTTCAAAACTCTAATCACCTTTCTTGTCTCATGTTCAACCCCTTTTTATCGAATGGATACTTCAGGTCCTTGTGATTGCTAAAGGCGTTGATCGTAGCAAGTGTCTCCATATTCTCAGAGCAATTTTAACTACGGTTAGCACCAAACCGTGAGTTGGGCAATTCTCAATGCGTCCTCAACTACCTTGAGGTGTGAGTCACAACTTTCCTAACCTTGCATGAACACATATCCTAGATGTTAATGTGAAGCATAAAATTCTCCAAACAGTTCCCTGGGATTAGGTAGAACCAAATCTGACAAGTATTCGAATGTCTCCTCGACCTTTAAAATCTTTCTTCACACGCGTTAGTCCATAGAAGTTTTGATTCTCTTCTCGTAAACTGAGCAAAATATCCGGCTATCTTGGAGGATCCATTGATACTCCTTCAATCTATGTGTCTTCTTCGATAAAACTAACTAGTTCCACCAGCTATGTGTCTCTTTTTTGGTCTCCGATCTTTCCTCTTGAAGAACTACTTCAATCTTTTGGGAATCCACAACAATTTGAAATTTCATGATCCAAAACTGAACCTTCTCAATTAAGAATCCGTACTCCGATACTTTGGCATTTACTCTCTCTCCTTTAAAGTCAGGAAAACTATGCCGAGATGTCCAACGTGTATCTCCATATTTTCGAGAATAAATCAGAATGTCATCATTAATGACAATGACAATTCTATTCTAGGTAAGGACAAAAGATACAATTCATGTCACTCATGAATACGACAAGAGGATTTGTTATTCCGAACAGCATCACGAGACAACCATAATGCCCATAGCGCATTCGAAATCATTTCGGGGACATTCTCAATGTTTCACGAACTTAATGATGACCAGGACGTACATCTTTCTCCGAGGATACTCACCCTTGATCATAATCTCGTTCGTTTGACGATGGTGTTCATCTCACTGAGATGTCCCATTCTTCTCCTTAAGCGACAAAGATCGTAGTTCATCACAAGAAACTTACTGACTACAATGGTGACAGTCATATTCCCTTTCTCTTTTGTCCTCTACAAAAGGTAACACGTATCCTTGGATTTCTTTTCCCTCACAAAGCTTCAACTTTGTTGGTTGTTACGAACTCAAAAGCCTTAGTTTTGAAAATCACTAAGGTGTTGATCGAAACGCTCTAGCAGGTAATAATCAGGAAACGACCAATCAATTTCTAGAATCATGGGCTCAAATGGATATGATTTTAGGCAAGCAACATAGATCAACAAAAGATTCAGTCTTTAGTAGAAATAGAATAGATTACATAAACTTAAGTGTCAACGACAAGTCTTAGTAACAGAAATGGAAATAATTTAAGTTGAAGATAGGAAAGATACAGATGAATCCCAATGATCCATAAAGTTACAAATTGTAAAAGGAAGGGTTTTGGTTAATTATACAAACACGATTACGGGATCATCATTTGAGGCATAACTTCCATGGTTTAGATCTCTGAATTTTGAAGTCTCAGCACCTCCCAGGGTATAAGTTCTGGCTTCTACTTGTGGTTCTAAAATTTCTAAACATTGGTGAAGAATTTGTCTTTGCTTGGTCGCATTGAAGAGACGTGTCCGGGCTTTCCACATTTAAAACAGATTATCCTTTTGATCTTACACTCCCTCGTGAAGTGTTCCTTTCCGCATTTCATACATCTTGCGAAGATGTCGGGATCTGACTGGATACACCGCCACTAGTACTTTGTCCAGGAATTGGTTGTTGTTGTTGTTTCCCTGATACCCGTGCGCATGGTTTCCGCTTAAACTGGTTAACTTTTCTATTATTCCTCCTTTGGAATCTAGGTAGTCCACGTTTGCCCCGAAGTCGACTTTCCTCCAATAGATTCTGAACCTCAACTTCCAACTCTCGTTGTTGCGTGATCCTCTGATCCTGGTAAGTTGCCATCTCAGCTACCATTTGCCTTTCTTCTGCAGTCGCGGCCATACTTCTATTGTCTTGTCCCGCGCTCACATGTATACGTCTGTCACGAGCCAAGAGACCCTTGCATGTCCACTGCGAGCCATTGAATCTCTCGAAGACGGACATAATTACAACAAACAAAAAAATTACTTCAAACAATGTTATCTCCTATGAAAACCAAACACGAGAGAGTCACACAATTCACACAATTCAAGCAAGACAAGCTCAATTCCATACATCCTAACAATCTCCAACTCGAACTTCTTCATTCTGCTTCACAGGCGTAATCCCTCGTAATTCGTCAACTCCCAACCGCTTCTCGAATCTAGTTTACACCAACTATTTCTTTCTCCAGAAGATCGGTTTTCCAAAACCTTTTGATCTCCTCACGAAGAAATCCTATTTTCCTAACACAAGACGCCTAGGTGAAGTCGTAGTTTCTGTACATTGAGAACATTACATATTGAGTAGGAGGTCCTCAATATCATGCAATGGACAAAGTAGCTATCAACATTCAACCTACAAAGCAAGCCGTCCATTCCTTTCCCATCATCTCAAACAAGAGACAAGGAAGTGCACAATGGACCAAATTCTACTATGCCTAAACATAGCAAGTCCATACCCTTTACTCAACAGATGATGTTTGCACTGACGATACCACCTAATGTAACACCCCTTAATGTAGCAACCAGAGCATAATCGTCATTACACCATAGTTACTAAATCCAAGTGCGTCACAGTCATGATAACAGTAATTTAAATTCTCAAGAGTCTATATATATATATTTTTTGACAATTTGCATAGGTAGAAATTATGAGCCTCGAATGAAATATAAATATATTCAAGCCATGATACAACCACTGAAATAAAATCATATCTCTTATATATATATATATATAGTCAATTTACACAAATCGCTGATGACATAGAATATAATAATTACAGAGTCCAATAAAATACAGCGGGAATAAAACACAAAAAGGGAGAAAAGTAGTGACCCAGGGATAGGTACTACTAGCAGACAAAGCCACAACCCCATGTACACATATGACGCTCAGAGTCCTAGTCAACAAGTCAGGCATCAATGCCTCCACGCAACTACACTCGTACGTAGCCGAAGAAACCTTGTCCAAACGCCCAATCCAATCAACCAAAGTGTGGTCCCTCCTTATCTTCCTCACGATCTTTTATCAATATAAGTATAAAACAAACATACAAGGATACAGGAAAGAGGTGAGACACCCATCCTTCATTACCATTATTGGCAGTAAGAAAACAGCACGGCGCAAAGCGCCCACCAAACAATACAGATTATATATTCATCAATAACAACAAAGGAATTTATAATAAAAGTAATTCAATTCTAAGCAATAATCAGAGTCAATAATGACAGTGATACTTATAGTAAAGGTAGAACAACAATAAACAATAACAGGCAGATCACAATAGTATTTCCAGAAATCAGCACCACAATCAGATAATCATTTACAGGTATTCATGCTCAACAGTTTATAAGGCCAGGAATGAATGATGTATAATGCATGCTTTCCTAATTCCTACTCCATGGAGCTAGACTCAATCAAGCGGAGAGAAAGATCAGGAGACATGTTTGTAACTCGACTGCCGAGGCCAGTGCTATCAATAAATTTTCTCATGCGCAAATCATGGCATTGTACAGACATTCTACACTAGATCACGATATAGGACAGTGTCAAGTCCGGATCGTCGGTGTGTTTGCATCGGTTTGCCCCACGGCACAGAGGAGCTCTAAACTGTCCATGTGAGGGACCCGTACCCCGACGCCCCCGAGGTCATAACACGACCCACACTCGTCTATTCGCACCCGCACTAAGGTGTGTTCAATCTCCTAGGCAACTTGGCCTTACAACAGTCCACAAGGACAATCACAATGCATAAGACACTATGCATGAACATGTATGATCCACAATCTCATACGATTCCATAATATGCCACATTAGGCCAATATAAGCATCAATATACAAATGGCCACTCACATAGACCCATAACATCATAATACAAGGATCAAGTCAATTGATGCGTCATTAGGTTCATTATGGACCCTAACTTAGAATTTGTTCCCTATTTCAAGGTTCATGTTCAAAATCAATTTATAAAATTAATTTAGCATTCCAAGGCAATTCAATTTCCCATAACTTGTAATTTATTTAAGTTCTTGGGCCTCACACTCTCATGTTCTTCACTCAATTAGAATTACCTTAAATCTCATGATGCTTTCAATCTTAGTCCTTGAAGATTTATGAAGTCTTGATTTTATCAAATTCTTCTAACTTATTAATTCCCATTCCATCACATAGGTTCCTAATTACCTAATTCATTATGCTTCCAATTTACCAAAATCACATACTTACACTCAAAAATACCTTAGAGGCCGTGGCCTCACAATGGTTCCAATTTCAAATCCTTTTAAGCCAACATCTTGCATGTTATTCCTTTAATTCATTTAAGCTGTTTACTTATTAAATTAGCTCACCAAGAACCCTAATTCCTTGGCCTCAAAATCGTCGCCATCACCTGGCTTCAATTCTAAGTTTTTCTTCCGCTAAATTCCATCTTGTTGCTTAATTAATCCTCATCTTATGCTTGTTACATATTAACCACAATTTATCCAATTTTTCCACCCCAAAATCGTGACCTCCCAATGGTGAATCCCAAATCACTTTCTTCCATTTCAAGTCTTCAAATCCATTCTTTCCTTCTCTTTTAGGTATTAACTTCTTGTCATTAGTTCACTTAGGTTTTTAGTTCATTAAAATCAATCCAAGTACCCAAGATTCAATGCCAAAACCGTGGCACCATGTTGAGGTAGGAAACTCCAAATTTTTCATTTAGCAACCCCAACATGATCAAGCACAATTTATATATCAAACATATTCAAGAGCATAATCAAGCATCAATCAAATTCAAGAATATTAAATCATACAAAATTTATAATTCAAGCAAGCATACAAAGAGCATACAAGGATGGATTTCTCCATCAACACACATACAAAGTCTTCTCACCACCATAAGTGGTTGAAGTGAGTAGTCTCCCTCTTACCAATGTGTAGGAAACAAGAAGAACACCAAGGAAGCTTCTTGAATTTTCGGATTGCACCTCTCCAAAAACCCTAAAAATTCAACTTTGTTAAAACAACATCAAGGCTTGAAAAATGAACCATGGATGGTCATTAAAGAGACCATAATCACGAAAATAGAAGGAGAGGGAGAGTGGTCTTGAAACTTACCCAAAATGCTCAAAGTTGGAGCTTGAAGAAGATGATGAAAATGGAGGATTTTCAAGAAACTCCAAGAAGAAAAAGTGTTTAGAATGTTGAGAGGATTGAGAAAATGTATTTAGTTTAAATTTTTGTGATGGATGAGTGGTTGAGGAGAGGGCTGGCCGTGGAGCTTGGTAGAAAGAAGGAGGAGAAAATGTTGAAGAAGGAAGAAGAAGAAATGATGAGAGAGAAAGGGTTTTGGAAATTAATGAATTTTGTGTGATAAAATGAAATAAGGAAAAGCAAATTTTCCTTGCTTTGGGGCTGCAATCAGCCGTGCAAAGAGAGAGAGAAGAGAGAGGGAAATTGGCTTCCAAGAGAAGCCAAAGCACATGGGTCAATGTTTGGGTCAAAGCTTCTTAAGGAAGCTTTGATTATTTAACCACTAAATTTGAATTAAAGTAGATAGGTTTGACATAAAGTAGATTACATTAGGATAATGTGATAGGATTTTTATTACACACTATTATCCAATGGATAATAGTTACGATTAATGAGTTAGTATTTAATGTCGACAGATGAATTTTTCATTTGTATTGATTTATTTTAATTTGTTAGAATTTCTCGAAAATTATGAAACCTCATAAACTGTGTCAAGTCTCGGGTTTAGTAAGATCCCCTGTCGTCATGTCCATAGTCCAAGGTTCTCAGAGAAAACATCGCGTTTCTCTGGTTCTGCTCAGCGCGCATGCAAAACGAGGAATATATTAAAATATTCGACAGTTCCGGAAAATTCCCAGAAAATTCTCAAAAATTAAAAATATTATAAAACGACTATTCGTCATATAATTTTCCAATTTTTGAAACACTACAGTCATTTTCACGCAAAACGAAGAATATATTAAAATATTCATCATTCCCTGATAATTCTAAAAGAATTTACATAATTCACAAATATTAGAAAATGACTATTTGTAATAAAATTTTCCAACTTTGGGAGCATTACAGTCGTTTTGCCAACTCTGCCCAGTGTGTACGTAAAACAAGGAATATATTAAAATATTCTGCGTTCTCAGAAAAATCCAGAAAAATTCCAGAAAATCCCAAATATTGTAAAATGATCATTTATCTTGAAATTATAAATTTTCAGGACGTTACAACCAAGAACCTATTTTTCATGGTTTGAGTGAACATTGTGGTGATCACTCACATTGGGGTTTTTCTTGAAGGAGGAAAACGAAAATCTAGGGCAAGAAGGAGTGGTACATTGTGTTGTCTTCCAAATAGGTAAGAGGGAGATGATCCTCTTCAACCAATCTTGGTAGTAAGGGAATGTCTTGTGTTTGTTGATGAGAGAATCCATGTTGGATCCCTCTCTTTGTTATTTTGTGTTATTCCCATGATTTTGTGGTTGTTTGATTGGTGTGAATATATGGATTTGCATTGTATGTCTTGATGATTTTGAGCTTATATGTAGCTATTATGTGATTATATGTTAAGTATCACATTTTGGGGGTGTTGGAAAAAATGAATGAGGGACTTTGATAGTGAAGGGGTCACGGTTCTGCAGAAAAGAATTCTGCAGAATTCCAGATTTTACACTGGCGCTCAGGCGCTGTGTATTTAGCGCCTAGGCGCTATGTACACAGAGAATTTCCCCTGTAACTCGACCTGGTGGGCGTTCAGGCGCTTCGTTTTAAGCGCCTAGGCGCTCCACCAGCGCTCAGGCGCTTCAGACGTGGCGCCTAGGCGCTCGTAACAGAAACAGTTAAGTATCAGTAAAATGTTACTGAGGTTTTAAGGTGAAGATAGTGCAACCATAGGGGGAGTAAAGGACTTAAATTGTAAGGGAAGCTTTCTAGAGAGGGAGATTTCATAAAAATGAACATTTTAAAATGTGATTCCATAATGAACTTTAAAAAGTGCCTTACCACTTGAGAACTCAATATTATGTACATTAGAGACCATGAATGAGATTAGGGAGTGTGGAAACCTAAGTGGTATGAAAAACGATATGTTACGAATGATTATATTGTGGATGAATACACAAGAATATTGTCAATGTTTCTTATGGATCCCTATGTGGGCTAAGCCCTTGTTATTTTCATACTTGAGAAAACCATGATGCCATGACTTTGGGAAAATGGAATATGTATGCATAAGTATGTGATCTGCCATGATGAACATACATGATTGGACATTGTGTCGTCATGCATGTGTGGTCCGTTGGACATGGTTAGTAAGGCAATGTGTGCCTAGGAGTTGAATAACACCTATGTGCGGGTGCGAATAGACTAAGCGTAGGTGTCATATGTTGTTGACCCTGGGGGCGTCGGGGTATGAGTGTCTTATAATAGACAGTGGTAGCTCCACTGGGGCCGTGGGATAGACCAATGCGACACACCGACGATCTGGACCGAGACGTATTTGTCCTATGTCGCGATCAAGCATTTGTTGAGGTACCATGTATAAGCCATTGCGCAAACATTTTTATGAAAGAAAAGCACACTGTATTTTAAGGCTGCTGAGATACTGGTATTACTCCTTGATCATTCACTCCGAAGATGTTTATGTCTAGCTCCATAGAGTAGGAACTTGTGGTACCCTCTTGCATTGTGCATTGTGAGTCTCATAATGCATTGAACATGAGCATCTATGACTGTATAACGACCTAAATTGTTAACTGCTGAGAACACTGTTGTTGTCTGCTTGTTATTAATGATTTTATCGCTATTGGTGGTCATTCTACTGTTACTGTTAATTTTAATATTTCTATAGTTAAATGTATGATTCGTGTTATGTGTGGGCGTCTAGCGCCGTATTATTTTCTTGCTGCCAAATTTGGTACTGAAAGCTGGATGTCTCACCTCTTTCTATAATTTTCCTCTACTTCTTTTATTTGGTTGGTTCATGTATCGCCAAGAAGACGCTCGTGAGGAGGACAAGGAACCTATGGAGTTCCAGGGTTTTTGGCCTTATCTCGACTAAATCGAAGTTCTCGAAGATGTCATTTCGCCCCCGTGGTTTTTTGGTTATGTGCGGATCAACTTTCATGGTGGTCCAGATTGTTGGCACATCAACGTGCAGACTGATCGATGCGTATACCATGGCGAAATGATAGTGTCCTTAGCATGGGGACGCTACACTGCTTCTATTTTTGACTTTCATGCTTTTGTTTGGCAGGAATTTTATATGCCTGTAAGAGACATGTGGGCAGATATGTACTATACCCCACGTGACGACTCTTTCTTGTCTACTACTCGGGCTCCTGCCCGTTGTTCCGTCGTTGCGATGGACGTCTCGTCAGACGATGAGGACCCAATGGAGGATCCATCTACGGTTCCTTCTAGTTCTCGTCGGTCTTAGAGATTGTTTTAGGTAGATAGCTACTGAGGGCTGTCTGTTTATTTTGAGGGAGCCTGATGTATCTTTGGGTTAGTGGGCATGTATATTTGTATCTCTTGGGGTAGGTACACATTTTGCTTTTTGTATATCTCTTGGAAATGTAATTAATCAGGCTTGTATATTTGGTACAAAGTATGTAATTATCCATATTATGAATGATCAACACTTCACTCTACGTCGATTTCTTTTTGACCATTTGTCAAACATCTCATTGGAAAAAGGAAATTGGATTTTAATTCTTTCATGCGATATATTCACGAATAAGTACTTATGTACATTTAATGGAAGTGTTAACCGGACTAAAAAAAAAAAGAAAAAAAAATTAAGAATAAAGTGTGTTTTCAAATTACTCGTGTTCATTCGTATATTGTTTTACTATTGTGTGACGTTCCTTCTCCTTACCCTTTACGACTAAGGTTGGGAAAAAAGGGGCGTTACACTGTCCTGGTATCAGAGCTCCCGGTTATGTTTCTTTTGGGTCGTGTGGTTTTGGACTGTCTTGTTTGTGCTGTGTCATTCTCTGTGATTTTGTTGCTTGGTATTCAAA
Source organism: Ormosia emarginata (assembly GCA_029884605.1). NCBI lineage: Eukaryota > Viridiplantae > Streptophyta > Magnoliopsida > Fabales > Fabaceae > Ormosia > Ormosia emarginata. The sequence continues at coordinate 18,858,949 of JAQQTP010000079.1, forward strand.
TGGATATGTCTGACTTTCTCTGTGTTTTGCGTAGTCTAATCTGAGAAGGAAGAATGGCTCGTCGAGGTGATATGGCTGCTGCCATTGAGGCAATACAGAAGATGGCTGAGGCAATGCTGCAACAGAACCAGCAAACAGCTCAACAACAAGCTAGAGCTGCACAACAGCTAGAGGCTACAACGGCTGTTTAGAACATAGTGGGATTTCATCGTGCTAACCCTCCATAGTTCAAAGGGGAGTTTGATTCGGAAAAAGCTACCTTGTGGATACAGGAGCTGGAGAAAATATTTACGGGTATGAATTGTGCTGACGATCGGAAGGTTACCTATGCTGTATATATGCTGATTGGAGATGCAGAGCATTGGTGGATGGGAGAACAAAGGTTATTGCAGGCCACAAACAGAGTGATAACTTGGGAGGTGTTCAAAGAAAGGTTCCTGAACAAGTATTTTCCAGAAAGTGCCAGGCACGCAAAGGAGATGGAATACCTATGTCTTCCTTACCTTTCGATTTGATTATCTCAACTCCCACCGCAAAACCTGTCGTTACTGCTAAAGTTTGTCTAGGATGTCCTTTGATTGTGGAAGGTCGAATCTTTTCTATCGATTTGATCTGTCTACCCTTATCTCAATTGGATGTGATATTGGGGATGGATTGGTTGTCTGCTAATTGTGTTTTGTTAGACTTTTCCAGAAAAAACGATAGTTTTTCCCTTGGATGAGGATTCTAGATTTTTGACCACCAACCAAGTGAAAGCTTTTCTGAAAGAAAGAGCTAAAGGGTACATGTTATTGTCTTCTTTGAAAGTCGAGAGTGAAGTTGATATAGACGCAATCTCTGTTGTTCGAGACTTTCCTGAGGTTTTCCCTGATGATGTACCCGGTTTTCCACCGGAACGGGAGGTCGAATTTGCTATCGACTTGGTACCCGGAGCTGGTCCTATTTCTATCGCACCTTACCGTATGGCACCGGCAGAACTCGTGGAACTTAAGAAGCAGTTAGAAGAGCTCCTAAAGAAGCAATTTGTGAGACCCAGTGTGTCACCCTAGGGAGCACCGGTATTGTTAGTCAAGAAGAAAGATGGAACTTCAAGATTATGTGTGGATTACCATCAGTTGAACAAGGTTACAATTAAGAATAAGTATCCATTGCCAAGGATAGATGACTTGATGGACCAATTGAAGGGAGCAGCTGTGTTTTCCAAGATCGATCTGTGATCGGGTTATCATCAAATCAGAGTGAAAGTGGAAGATGTTCCTAAGACCGCTTTTCGTACTCGTTATGGTCATTACGAGTACCTGGTGATGCCTTTTGGTGTGACAAATGCACCTGCGATATTTATGGACTACATGAATAGGATCTTTCGCCCTTACTTAGACAAATTCGTTGTTGTTTTCATCAACGATATTCTGATCGATTCACAAAGTCGCGAGGACCATGCTGAGCACCTCAGCATAGTTCTCCAAATCTTGAAGGAAAAAGAGCTGTATGCGAAACTATCCAAGTGCGAGTTTTGGCTAGATGAAATGAAATTCTTGGGTCATGTAATCACAAAGGAAGGAATTGCAGTGGATCCTTCAAAGGTAGAAGCTGTGCTACAATGGGAAAGGCCAACAACAGTGACGAAAATTCGAAGCTTCATCGGACAAGCAAGATACTACCGGAGGTTCATAGAAGGATTTTCCAAGATCGCTGGACCACTCACTCAACTCACCCGGAAGAATCAACCTTTCGAATGGACAGATTCCTGTGAAGGAAGTTTCCAAGAGTTAAAAAGGAAGCTAACTACGTCACCAGTGTTAGTTCTACTGAACCCTAATGAACCATTTGAAGTGTACTGTGACGCTTCGTATCAAGGTTTGGGGTGCGTTCTTATGTAGAATGGAAAGATGGTGGCTTACACCTCAAGACAACTGCGAATGCACGAGAAGAACTACCTAACTCACGATCTAGAGTTAGCTACGGTGGTCTTTGCATTGAAAATATGGAGACATTATCTGTATGGAGTCATATTCAACGTCTTCAGTGACCACAAAAGTCTGAAATACCTGTACGATCAAAAAGAGCTGAATATGAGGCAACGAAGATGGCTGGAATTTTTGAAAGATTACGATTTTCAACTCCAGTATCATCCTGGGAAGGCAAATGTGGTAGCTGATGCCTTGAGTAGGAAGACAATTAGTGTTTCTACTATGATGATCAGAGAAAAGGACCTGATAGAGCAATTTAGAGACATGTGGTCATCTGTAGAGTTAACATCGGGAAAAATCTGCATGAATAGGGTTACTATCTCGAATGACTTGATGGAAGATATTCGAGAGAAGCAAAAGATCGATAAGTTCCTACAAAGAGAAAGAGAATTGATGAGGCAAGGTGGTGTATCAACATTGAAGGAAGGAAGTGATGGGAATCTAAGATTCCAAGGAAGGATCTATGTGCCTAAAGATCAGGAACTCCGGAAGTACATACTTGAACATGCTCATTCGAGTCGGTTAAGTATGCATCCTAGAATGACCAAGATGTATCAAGACTTGAGGAAGTTATTTTGGTGGCATGGAATGAAAAGAGATATCGCTAGATGTGTCTCGTCTTGTTTGGTTTGCTAGAAAACGAAGATTGAGCATCAAAGACCAGCTGGATTGCTACAACCCCTAACCATTCCTGAGTGGAAATGTGATAGTATCGCTATGGATTTTGTTGTTGGGTTACCAAGAACCAGGAAGGGATATGACTCGATATGGGTAATTGTGGATCGGCTTACAAAATCAGCTCACTTTCTACCAATCAACATAAGGTATCCATTGGAGAAGTTGACTCAGATATACATTGGTGAGATTGTCAGATTTCACGGGATACCCATGAGTATCATTTCCGATAGAGACCCGAGGTTTACCTCGAAGTTTTGGCAAAGTATTCAAGAGGCTATGGGAACAAAGTTGCAGTTGAGTTCCGCATACCATCCGCAGACTGATGGTCAATCAGAAAGAACAATTCAGTCGTTAGAAGATCTGTTAAGAGCCTGTGCCCTAGAGCAAACTGGAGGTTGGGATGAAATCTTACCATTGGTGGAATTCACCTACAACAACAGTTATCATTCAAGTATAGGCATGGTGCCCTATGAGGCTCTATATGGGCGGAGATGTCGGACGCCTCTGTGTTGGTATCAAGATAGAGAACGGCTTACTGTTGGACCTGAACTTATACAACAAACAACTAAAAAAGTCAAGATGATTCAGGAGAAAATGAAAACAGCTCAAAGTCGGCAAAAGAGTTATGCGGACAAAAGAAGGAAACCTCTTGAGTTCGAAGAAGGAGAGCATGTCTTCTTGAAAGTCACACCTATGATCGAGGTCAGTCGTGTTCTCAAATCTAGAAAACTCACTCCAAAACTCCTTGGACCCTACCAAATTCTTCGTCGAATAGGTCCTGTTGCTTACCAAGTAGCTTTACCCCCTTTTCTTTCAAACCTTCACAACGTGTTTCATGTGTCACAACTCAGAAAATATGTTCTAAGTCCTGATCATGTCATAGCACCTGATTCCGTACAATTAAAGGAAAACTTGACTTATGAGACGACTCCTGTGAGGATTGAGGATAGGAGGACGAAGCAACTTAGAGGGAAGGACATTGAACTGGTGAAGGTAATCTAGAACGAAGCAACTGGAGATGTGACGTGGGAGCTGGAGAGCAAGATGAAGGAGCAATATCCCGAATTGTTTTAAGGTATGGAAAATTTCGAGGATGAAATTCTTATTTGTTGGGGAGAGTTGTAACATCCCGAAAATTTGATGTCTCTACTATCCGTATTCATTTTATAATATTCGTGATTTTCTGGAATTTTTTTGGATTTTTTGGAGAAATTAGAATATTTTAATATTATTCATTGTTTTGCGTATGTGCTGAGCAGAACTGGAGAAATGAGATATTTTCTCCGAGAACCTTGAACTATGGAAACATCGACAAGGGATCTTACTAAACCCGAGGCCAGACACAGTTTACAAGGTTTTACATTTTTCGAGAAACTCTAACAGCTAAAATAATAAAACATTGTAAAGGATTTATCTGTCAGATTTGTTAATGCTGACTTCTACCAACAATAACTGTTGTCCAATAAATAATAACATGTAATAAAAATCTTATCTCATTATTCAAAAAATTACCTTGTGTCAAGCCCTTTTGCCTTATTTTCAAAATAAAGATTTTAGCTAATTTAAAAGCCCATTATAGGAAGCTTCCATGAAATTTCCTATTTGGCCCATTTTTGCCTCTCTCCCTTTCTCCACTCTTCTACGGCAGAAGCTTCAAAGGGAAGCCCAAGTAATTCCCCTCATTTATCCTAATATTACACTCTCATTCCTCTAACCCCAAATACCCCTTTCTCTCTTTCACTTTCTTTTTCTTCTTCTTCTTCTCCACCGTGCAACCATTCTTGGAAGCAACAATCCTTTGTTTGCTTCATCATCAAAGGTTCTTACTTTCTTACTCCATTCCAAGACCTTTTCTTGTTGCCATCTTTTGGTTCTTCTTCTTCTTCCATTTTTCCTCCACCATTGAAGCAAAAGCTTGGAGCTTTAAGGTAAAGCCTTCAACTTTCTTCTATTTTTCTTGCTATTTTCGTTTCTCTTGATCACCTTGGTGACCAAGAACCTAATTTTCATGGTTTGAGTGAACATTGTGGTGATCACTCACATTGGGGTTTTTCTTGAAGGAGGAAAACGAAAATCTAGGGCAAGAAGGAGTGGTACATTGTGTTGTCTTCCAAATAGGTAAGAGGGAGATGATCCTCTTCAACCAATCTTGGTAGTAAGGGAATGTCTTGTGTTTGTTGATGAGAGAATCCATGTTGGATCCCTCTCTTTGTTATTTTGTGTTATTCCCATGATTTTGTGGTTGTTTGATTGGTGTGAATATATGGATTTGCATTGTATGTCTTGATGATTTTGAGCTTATATGTAGCTATTATGTGATTATATGTTAAGTATCACATTTTGGGGGTGTTGGAAAAAATGAATGAGGGACTTTGATAGTGAAGAGGTCACGGTTCTGCAGAATTCCAGATTTTACACTGGCGCTCAAGCGCTGTGTATTTAGCGCCTAGGCGCTATGTACACAGAGAATTTCCCCTGTAACTCGACTTGGTGGGCGTTCAGGCGCTTCAGACATGGCGCCTAGGCACTCGTAACAGAAACAGTTAAGTATCAGTAAAATGATACTGAGGTTTTAAGGTGAAGATAGTGCAACCATAGGGGGAGTAAAGGACTTAAATTGTAAGGGAAGCTTTCTAGAGAGGGAGATTTCATAAAAATGAACATTTTAAAATGCGATTCCATAATGAACTTCAAGAAGTGCCTTACCAGTTGAGAACTCAATATTATGTACATTAGAGACCATGAATGAGATTAGGGAATGTGGAGACCTAAGTGGTATGAAAAACGATATGTTACGAATGATTATATTGTGGATGAATACACATGAATATTGTCAATGTTTCTTATGGATCCCTATATGGGCTAAGCCCTTGTTATTTTCATACTTGAGAAAACCATGATGCCATGACTTTGGGAAAATGGAATATGTATGCATAAGTATGTGATATGCCATGATGAACATACATGATTGGACATTGTGTCGTCATGCATGTGTGGTCCGTTGGACATGGTTAGTAAGGCAATGTGTGCCTAGGAGTTGAATAACACCTATGTGCGGGTGCGAATAGACTAAGCGTAGGTGTCATATGTTGTTGACCCTGGGGCCGTCGGGGTGTGGGTGTCTCACAATAGACAGTGGTAGCTCTACTGGGGCCGTGGGATAGACCAATGCGACACATCGACGATCCTGACTGAGACGCTGTCTTACGTCGCGATCAACTGTTGAGGTACCATGTATAAGCCATTGCGCAAACATTTTTATGAAAGAAAAGCACACTGTATTTTAAGGCTGCTGAGATACTGGTATTACTCCTTGATCATTCACTCCGAAGATGTTTATGTCTAGCTCCATGGAGTAGGAACTTGTGGTACCCTCTTGCATTGTGCATTGTGAGTCTCATAATGCATTGAACATGAGCATCTATGACTGTATAACGACATAAATTGTTAACTGCTGAGAACACTGTTGTTGTTTGCCTGTTATTAATGATTTTATCGCTATTGGTGGTCATTCTACTATTACTGTTAATTTTAATATTTCTATAGTTAAATGTATGATTCGTGTTATGTGTGGGCATCTAGCGCCGTATTATTTTCTTGCTGCCAAATTTGGTACTGAAAGCTGGATGTCTCACATCTTTCTGTAATTTTCCTCTACTTCTTTTATTTGGTTGGTTCATGTATCGCCAAGAAGACGCTCGTGAGGAGGACAAGGAACCTACGGAGTTCCAGGGTTTTTGGCCTTATCTCGACTGAGATCGAAGTTCTCGAAGATGTCATTTCGCCCCCGTGGTTTTTTTGGCTATGTGCGGATCAACTTTCATGGTGGTCCAGATTGTTGGCACATCAACGTGCAGACTGATCGATGTGTATACCATGGCGAAGTGACAGTGTCCTTAGCATGGGGATGCTACACTGCTTCTATTTTTTACTTCCATGCTTTTGTTTGGCTGGAATTTTATATGCCTGTAAGAGACATATGGGCAGATATGTACTATACCCCACGTGACAACTCTTTCTTGTCTACTGCTCGGGCTCCAGCCCGCTGTTCCGTCGTTGCGATGGACGTCTCGTCGGACGACGAGGACCCAATGGAGGATCCATCTACGGTTCCTTCTAGTTCTCGTCGGTCTTAGAGATTGTTTTAGGTAGGTAGCTACTGAGGGCTGTCTGTTTATTTTGAGGGAGCCTGATGTATCTTTGGGTTAGTGGGCATGTATATTTGTATCTCTTGGGGTAGGTACACATTTTGCTTTTTGTATATCTCTTGGAAATGTAATTAATCAGGCTTGTATATTTGGTACAAAGTATGTAATTATCCATATTATGAATGATCAACACTTCACTCTACGTCGATTTCTTTTTGACCATTTGTCAAACATCTCATTGGAAAAAGGAAATTGGATTTTAATTCTTTCATGCGATATATTCACGAATAAGTACTTATGTACATTTAATGGAAGTGTTAACCGGACTAAAAAAAAAAAGAAAAAATTTTTAAGAATAAAGTGTGTTTTCAAATTACTCGTGTTCATTCGTATATTGTTTTACTATTGTGTGACATTCCTTCTCCTTACCCTTTACGACTAAGGTTAGGAAAAAAAAGGGGCGTTACAGGAACTGTTTCCGGGTCCTCAGCAGGATTCTCCTCTTCAGAGGAAACCTCCATGGGAACCACGGAACCACGGGCGGGAGCCCGAGCAGTAGAGTCAAAAGAATCCTCTTGTGGGGTGTAATAATGGTCACCCCACATCTCCCTAATGGGCAGATAAAACTCCAAACGTAGGCTGAGGTAGCAGGTAAGAATCATCGCCTCGTGACGTCTCCAGGCCAAAGCAATCGACACGTCACCTATGTAGATGCAACGATCAGAACTCAAGTTGATGTGCCAGCACTCTGGCCCGCCGAGGAAGGTCAGACGCACGTCGCCCAGAAATCTGCGCATGCGTGCCTCCATCGTCTCAGTAGAAGTTAATCTTGGTCTGGCCAGAAGCCGAGAAACTTGGGATCTTCTGCCTCCTTACCGTCGTCTTCGATCAATACAGTATACGCACATACAATAAGTAATAGAGATACAAGAAAGAGGTAAGACATCCTACCATCATTACCAATTATAGCAGCTATAAACAAAACGGCGCAACGCGCCCAATGGTAATTCCAAACAGCATATCCAAATATTAAATGGTAAATCCGACAGCAAACAGATAAACAATTCCAGGCAGATATTCATTACTATAATGATACTAACAACTCAAGTTCACATAAGGCAGTAATTATTAATAGTAAAGTATATCATGATGCACATGCATGCTTTCCCAATTCCTACTCCATGGAGCTAGACTCAAATAGTCGGAGAGAAAGATCAGGAGACGTGTCCGCAACTCGGCTGCCGCGGCCAAAGTGCTATACATCAATTGTTTTCCACGTGCACATCAGGCATTGTACGGACAGTCCATGCTCGATCATGATATAGGACAGTGTCAAGTCTGGATCGTCGGTGCGTTTGCATCGGTTTGTCCCACGGGCAGAAGAACTACCAACTGCCCATTGTGATGGACCTACACCCCGACGCCCCTAAGGTCATAACAAGACCCACACTAGTCTACTCGCACCCGCACAAAGGTGTGTTCAATCTCCTAGGCAACTTGGCCTTACAACAGTCTACAGGACATTCACAATGCATAAGACTCTATGCATGAACATGTTTGATTCACAATTTCATACAATTCCATAATATGTCACAATAGGCCAAAATAAGCATCAATATACAAATGGTCACTCACATGGACACATAACATTATAATATAAAAATCAAATCATTTGGTACATTCTTAGGTCCATTATGAATCCTAACTTAAAATTTGTTTCCCTTTTCAAGGTTCATGTCCAATCCAATTTGTACAATTAACTAAATCTCCCAAGGCAATTTAATTTCTTACAACTTGTAAATTATTTAAGTCCTTAGACCTCACACTCTCTTGTTCTTTACTCACCTACCATTACCTCAAGTCTTATGACTATCTCACTCTTAGTTTTTTAAGATTTATGAAACCCTTGATTATATTAAATTCTTCCAATTTATTAATTCCCTATCTCATTACATAGGCTTTTAATTGCATAATTACTTATGCTTCCAAGTTACCAAGGTTACATATTTACATCTAAAAGGCCTTAGAGGCCGTGGCCTCACAAGTGTTTCTATTCCAAATTCATTTAAGTCATCACATTACATGCCATTCTCTTAATTCATTTAATTGTCCACTTATTAAATTAGTTCACCAAGAACCCTAATTTCCTTGACTCAAAGCCGTAGCCTCCCTAGGAATTCCCATTTCAAGTTTTTCTTCCATTGATTTCATTTTGTCACTCAATTAATTTAAGTCTTATGCTCATCGAAATTTGTTCACAAATTACCCCTTCTTCAAGCTCAAAACCGTAGCCCTCCAAGAAGGATTCTTAAATATTTTTCTTCCATTTTCAATCATCCAATCCCATCCAATATACCATTATATACAACAAATCAATCTAATAGCATAAACAACATAAAATCAATACACAAACATTCTAATTACAAAATCAAAGAATAACCCTCTTTAGGGTTTTTCCACAACCAACACAATCAAGGTTCCTAGATGCTAAGAGAGGTTGAGGAGGAATGTTTTCCTCTTACCCAAATGAAGAAATCAAGAGAAATCCTAAGAAAACTCCTTGAAATTTCGGATTGCTCCTCCAAGAAACCCTAGAAATTCCAACTTTGTTAAATCAACACCAATGCTTGAAAAAAAAGCATGGATGGCCACCAAGGAGACCATGACCACGAAAATGAAGAGAAGAGAAGAGAAGTTTTGAAAGTTACCCAAAACGCTCAAAGCTTGAAGCTTGGAGAAAGTGATGAAGATGGTGGATTTTCAAGAAACTCCAAGAAGGAATGATGTTTAGAATGATGAGAGGATTAAGAAAATGTGCTTGGTTAAAATTTTTGTGAAGATTGAGTGGGGGAAGGGGCTGCTGGCCGTAGCTTAGGGTAGAGAGAAGGAAGAGAAAACCAAAATGAAGAAGAAGGAAGAAAGGGTAGAGAGAGAAAGTGTTTTGGTTAATTATGGAAATTATGTGATAAAAGAATAAATGAAACAAACTAATTTCCCTAGTTTTGTGTTGGGAATTTGCGGATCAAAGTCTCGCAACGGAATAACAGAATTCCCTCACAGGATCCATGCGAAAAATCCATAATCCGAGTTTTTAAATATTTTACCTCTTGAAGCGTGATAGACACAAGCGAAGTGAATCACCAACACCGTAATAGCGGCGATGTTTCTGCGGTATCCACACGAACAGACTTGCAAAAGGAGTCACGCCTCTGTTTTCGTAGTGCTAGCTGTGAAGAGAGGAGAAGAAGACCTCACTATCTCTCACTCACTTTCTGTAGGTGCGGCTAGGGTTGTGATGTAACCTAGTAGCAGCCCCCTTAGCAGTATTATTTATAACAAAGGCTGCCTTAAGTGAGTGTGAGCAGTAGCAAGGTAAGTGGTGCAACCCTAAACCCATCTGTCATGAGTTAGGCCCACAGTTGAATCCGAGTCCAACTTGGATTCTGATTACTCCAATTTAGTTTGTTCTAAGTGTGTGACCCTACAGGTTCTCATGACGTTGGTAGTAATATTAAAATCTCATTTTAATATTACAAACAGTGAGCGGTATCTAGCAACACATCACTGCTACCCAAGTAATGAGAATGTCAGTGATTTGACATAACCTATTTGTGACCAATGTTTTCGTGTAGTTTAGTCCTTTTGTCCAGATATCCAGATTGAACACAAGGCATGGAATGTGTCACCCTTGTTTAGTTCAATCTTCAGTTTCCTGATTCCCGAGTAGACATAGTAATAGCAAATAAGATCAATATCTCATATTGACTTATTTGAGCATGGCCATGCATTTCGTAGTCTCACTCAATCGGGGGCCCGAAGATATCGCTCCCTGTTATGTAGGAGGGACAAATCCCATCTAGGTCACTCACATTCCTCCACATGTATTGCGGCATGTCTAATAACCAACGTTATGATCATCTTGTTACGAGATGACGTTTGATGGCATTAAAACACACAACTCCTCATGTAGGAATCGTAGTGATTTCAGGTCAAAGGACCACATACACCATTATCACTATGAGAATCGCTATGACACTCACGTAACGATCCACGTAGCGTTCTCATGGCGGGTCTGTCCAATACATCATTACTCTAATATGTATCCATGTGTAGACTTGATATCTCATATCCATGACCCGTGAGATGTGGTCATCAGTCTACGCACATACTAGCCTCAATGTAATATTGTTGTCCTAATTAACAATAATACTTGACTAGGGACATTTAAGAATAGTATTTTATCCAATAGGATCTCACGATCAAGTCATCCACTTGATGTCCTATGGTATCAAACTTACTATTCTAAGGACTTTATTATGTCTACCAAAAAGAACACAATAAATGAAATGCCTCATATAAAATAACATAATATAATGTATGTAAATACAAACAAAATGTATTGGCCACTAGGGCATACACCAACATTTTGGGCTACATTCAGCCGTGCATAGAGAGAGAGAGAGGGAGAGTGTGTTGGCTTCTCATGGAAGCTAAGGGCATTTGGGTCATTGTTTGGTCAAAGCTTCTCAAATAAGCTTTGATTATTTTACATTAAATTTGAATTAAAGTGAATTGATTAAACATAAAGTGGATTTCATTTGGATAATGTGATAGGATTTTTTTTATTACATGCTATTATCCAATGGATAATAGCTACAGTTGACAGAAGTCAGTATTTAATTAATCTGACAGATAAATTTTTTGCAGTATTATTTTATTTTATCTGTTTGAATTTCTCAAAAAACGTAAAATCTCGTAAACTGTGTCCAGCCTCGGGTTTAGTAAGATCCCTCGTCGACATGTCCATAGTCCAAGGTTCTCGGAGGAAACATCGCGTTTCTCTGGTTCTGCTCAGTGCGCATGTAAAACGAGGAATACACTAAAATATTCGACGTTTTCGGAAAATTCCCAAAAAATTATAAAAAATTGCAAATATTATAAAACGACTATTCGTCATATAATTTTCTAATTTTTGAAGCATTACAGTCGTTTTCCCGACTCTGCTCAATATTTGCGCAAAATGAGGAATATATTAAAATATTCATCGTTTCCGAAAAATTCTAGAAAAATTCTCATAAATCACAAATATTAGAAAATGACTATTTGCGGTAAAACAAATGATTTCCGGAGCGTTACACCGACGTCAGCAATTCTCAGCTCAGTGTGCATGCAAAACGAAGAATATATTAAAATATTCGTCGTCTTCCAAAAAATTTCAGAAAAATTTCTAAAAATCAAGAATATTATAAAATGATGATTTATAATTAAACTGATATTTTTCGGGATGTTACACTAAGCAATAAGGGTGTGGTCCCTCATCTTCTTCCTCACGATCTTTTATCAAACATATATATATAACAGAAATACAAGGGTACAAGAAAGAGGTGAGACATCCTACTTATATTACCAATTATGGCAGTAGAGAAACAGAATGGTGCAGAGCGCCCACATAGCTTTTCAGCACATGTATTCATCAACAGTGACAATAAAATGAACAGTAAGAGCGGGACAATGACACATGGCAGTAAGAATCAACAATAACAGGTAACATCAATAATGCCCCAAGCAGTCGACAAAGTCTCAGATAATGAACAATTAAAACATTTCAGATAATTATGGCATCAATGTCACAATAACATAATCATCATACGAAAGAGTGCCCTATGATATGCGGACTCACAATGCTGACTCACAATGCCGACTTGCAATGTCGACTCACAATGCCGACTCACAATGCCAACTCGCAATGCATGAGCAATTGGTACCAAGATTTTCTATTCCATTTCAAATATGAAAGTTCCAGAAGATCTGCCCCCCTCAATGACAGTCTACACTGGACCACGAAGAGAATAGTGCTTGTCAGGCGTGTGATGCGTTGCAACGATTTATCATAGCCAGGGGTATAATAAAGTGATAACATCATCACGAAATGAACCATTGCGCCTCACGGTCCTCAATCAGATCCTACCACAGGATCACACTATCCAATTCTCGCTCATTTACTATAAAAAGAATAGTGATTTATCAGGCACGTAATACGTGCAATCGGTATACACCGTGCCTTACGGTCCTCAATCAGATCCATCGCAGGATCATCACTTATTCAGTTCGCATTCATAGGCTCATATAGCCTTTTAACAGTCATCGACTGAGCAATTTGTTCAATGCATACTAATTCAATGAATAATCGTAGGCTCATTAGACTGAACAAATTGTTCAATGCGTTAACTCAATTCATAATTATAGGCTCATCCAGCCCTTTAATAGTCATCGACTGAGCATTTTATTTAATACATGCTGACTCAATGCATGATCCTAGGCTCATCTAGCCTTTTAACAACCATCGACTGAGCAAATGTCCAATGCATGTTGACTCCATGCACAATCATGTATATTCAACGATAATAACATATATCTCATACATGCCACAATTTGGCTAACTTAAGCATCAACATAATTTTAGTCCCAAACACGGACCCATATTAGTATAGTATTAATTTCTCAATGTCAATACATTATATCAAAAGCATTGCCTCAATGGCATATCATCATTTCTTATCACCAACATATCATATCTCATCAAGCACTTGGTCCCCACATAGAAATTCACAATTGCATCAAACAATTCTCAATTTCAATACATATACATGTCTATCGTTCCACACATACCACAATTTCCATATTATGGATCCAAAAATTTCATTTTCAAAATCATTTGTCCATTATTGGTTTGGATATATAATCCTATCACATTCAAGTGAAATAAAGTCCTTGAATCTAGGGTTTAAGATTTATGTTTGAGTTACAAGAGATAAGGAACCTTGTTTTCATCATTTTCAGCTCAAAATCTTATTTAGGATCCTGGTAATCGATTACATGCCTCTGGTAATCGATTACCAGCTCGACAGAACCTCTGTAATCGATTATAGGCTGAATGTAATTGATTACATAGCTTCCCAGAAACACGATTCGTAACTCCAGGGACCTGGTAATCGATTACACAGCTTTGGTAATTGATTACCAGCTAGACAGAACCTCCGTAATCAATTACAGATAGTATGTAATCGATTACATGATTCCTAGAATCACGATTTTATAACTCCAGAGGCTTGGTAATCAATTACAGATGCTATGTAATCGATTACCACGCATAAACTTGCAGAAAATGATCTTTAAGCCATCTAAACTCAAACCAAATCAATCCATAACATTCTTAACATCAAATTAACTCAAACATACATCCAAAATCATATAAAGGCAGTCAATGACTCATACAAATCCAACCAAATATACCATTGTGAAAAAGGAAGAAAAACAATATAACAAAGAGGGCAGTCCACTCATGGATCCCTCAATCAACAATAACATGCAAGACATCTCCTTACTACCAAGATTGGTTGAAGAGGATCATCTCCCTCTTACCTTTCGAAGATAACACAAGGATGCTAGCTCCTTTTTGTTCTTGATTTTCATTTTCCTCCTTCAAGAAAGCGCTAATGTGAGTGACTTCCACAATGTCCACTTAAATCATGGAAGGATGAGTTCTTGATCACATAGGTGACTAAGAAAACGAAAATGAGAAGAAAATGAAAGAAAAGGTGAAGACTTTACCTCAAAAGCTTCAAGTTTTAGCTTCAATGGTGGAAAATGGAAGAAGAAGAAGAAGAAGAACCAAGGGATAACCACCAAAGAGAATGACCTTTGAATGGTGGAAGGAAACAAGGAATATGATTTGTTTAACAAATAATGGAGATGATCTCCAATGTGTGTGTGCACCGTGGAGAAGGAAGAAGAAGAGAAGAAGAGAAGAGTGCTTGAAGAAAATGAGAAGAGAGAAAATGTTAGGTGTTCTTTTATGTATTTGAAATGGAAGTGAGATGATAGAAGGGAGAAGCTCTTCTTCGCTTCCCAAAATGGGCTTCAGCCGTAGGGTGAGTGGGGAGGGAAGAGAGAGAAAAGGAAACATGTATATTATTAGAGAAATTTCTAGGAAGCTTCCCTCATGAAGCCCTTGATTAAATAAATCTTTCTTTTGAAATTAAAGCTAATGGATGTGACACAAAGTAGATTTTGGATAATGTGATAAGGTTTTTAATACATGTTATTATTCAATGGACAATTGTTATAGTTGACAGAAGTCAGTATTAATTGTCCAGCGGATAAAAATTACACAGCGATTTATCGCTTTATCAGATAAAATTTCTCGAAAAATATGAAACCTCGTAAACCATGTCCAGCCTCGAGTTTAGTAAGATCCCCCGTCGACGTTTTCACAGATCAAGGTTCTCGAAAAAAATATCTCATTTTGTCGGGCTCGCTCCATTTGCACGCAAAATGAGGAATAATATTAAAATATTCCGTATTCTCAGAAAAATCCAGAAAATTCACAAAAATCGCAAATATTATAAAACGACTATTTATCATAAAATTATAAATTTTTCGAGATGTTACATTGGTAATCTCACCTCTTTGTATGTTGTTCTTATATTATAATTGTAATTAGTAAAGACGGTGAGTAGGGGTTTGAGCAAGAAGGTGAAGAACAGATTCCTACTAAGGAAGTTGATTTCTGAGTCAATGGCAACGCTAAATTTTCTTGGGTACATGAGGCTACAATTCCGAGGAGGTTTGGAGGCTTAGCGTGTTCATTTAGATAGAGGGTGTATCGTTTACATGGGAGATCTTACTGTTTCCCTAAGTATGGTGTATCATGGGAACCCTTATTTCAGTGTCAATATTTACGTACACTTAGAGTTTTCGTTATCTATTCAGCAATATTGGGGTGCTTACTACCATACTTCTAGTAAGATTAGCATTGTGTCGTCTGCTCGGATACTTATCCGTAGGACTACGCATCATGTAGGATTCCTATCTTCTAAGTAGTCTGAGGAGGATCCATTTGAGGGTTCTGCTCCATCAACATGTACTTGAGCTAGTATAGTAGTTATGATAATGTTTAAATACTTTTGTAAACTCTGTTTGTATATATTTAAGTATGTCAATACTGAGATTATGTATATGATGCAAATTGTAACGCACCTAGATCTAGCCACTGCAGCACAGTGTCATTATACCACAGTCACTAGGTCCAGACGTGTCATAGTGTCAAATATCCAGTATTTTCAAATTTAGATTTATAAAATAATTAGGGATATTTCCATTATGCATAAATAAAAAATACGAGCCACGATATGAAATGTAATTATATTGTCTCGCAACACAAAATACAACATTAGCTTAATACGGAGTACACATCCATCATCCATATATAAATTAACGTACAACAATATAAATTATAGGTTTTACATAGCATAACATTACCATATAAAAGTTCGACCTTCCCCGAAGTCTAACACATGTAAGGAATGGTCCTGCACCTGATCTTTTCCAGTGTTTCCGATAGGGAATTCTCGCCCTTGCGACACTTCCAGATGGATGGGAGGACAAACATACGTTATAACTGAAACCTCTATAGGGAAGAGGCGGCGGTTATCCCACATCTCCCCAATGGGTATAGGGAACTCCACACGTATAGGAACATAAGATATGTTCGTACCAGCTTGAGGTTCATTACCGCACTGAACTAGGGTCACATCCCCAATGTAAGTAACACGCTCTGCTTCACGGTCAAAATGTCAGGCTACCAAGCCACTATGAAACTGTATCCACGTGCGAAACAGAGGAGGTTATGCAGATGCCATCACAAGGAAACAGAAGTCGATCCTTAAAACCTAACTAATCGAACTCAATTCGCGCTCTTCACTGTCTTTATCCAATACGACATAAAACAGGGTAATACAATAAAGAGGTGAGACATCCAACTTTCATTACCATTATAGCCGTAAGAAGACAACACGGCGCAGAGCGCCCACATAGCAACACAGTCCACATATTCATTAACAGTAATAGTAGAATTTATAGCAAAGTAGTACAATTATAAGCAATGATATCTCAAGCAATCAGCACAATATCCAGATAATTATTACATAAATAAAATAGATATTTTCACAGTCACGAGTGTTCATGCTCAACAATTTATGGGACCGACAATGAACAGTGCACAATGCATTATGGTACCAAAATCCTACTCCACGGAGCTAGACATCAACATTTTCGGAGTGAATGATCAAGGAGTAATGCCAGTATATCATTAGCCTTAAAAAGAGTGTGCTTCATCTCATAAAAATATTTGCGCAACAATGGCTTATACATGGCACCTCAATAGTTGATCGCGATATAGGATAGGGTCTCGGTCCGGATTGTCAGTGTGTTTGCATCGGTCTACCCCACGGCACAGAGGAGCTCATAACTGTCCATGTGAGGCACCCGCACCCCGATGCCCCCAAGGCCAACCACTATGACCCTACGCTTAGTCTATTCGCACCCTCACATAGGTGTTATTCAAACTCCTAGGCATACACCGCCTTTCTCAAATATGTCCAACGGACAACACATATGCATAACGACATAATATCTAATCATGTATATTTATCAATGATGCATTCATCATAAGCATACCACAATGGCATATATATTCATTCTCAATGTCAATAAATCATATCAATGATACATTTATCATATGCAATACCACAATGGTATATAAGCATTCTCAATGTCAATATGTCATAATCTCTTCAAGAAATTCATCAACAAATACGTAGCCCCACATAGGGTCTTACGACAATATAGAACTGCTTCTCAACATCAATGTATATTTACTGTCCATCATTTATCACCATTCCCCATTAAGGGTCCAACGTTTCTAATAACTTAAGTCTTGATCAATTATGAAATTCCCTAGGTTAAATAACCCTTAAAACCGTGGCCTCACAAGCCTTCAAGGTTCTAAATTTCCTTCTATTTTATGCACTAGTCTCTTGATACCTAATTACTTAGCTTTTATTTCACATGGGATCAATTCACTTTCTCAAGATTCAAGCCATACCGTGGCCTCACATTAGGGTGGGAAACCCCCAAAATTTCCATTTCATGTCTTACTCATTTCATAACTAATCACATAGATTTCGTCTTACACAATTCAATTCCAACCTTAGAGATTTCAAGCCAAGACCGAGGCCTCATAAGTGTTATCCTCCAATTCAATTCTCCCATCTTATTATAGATTATGTTTGTCTCTAAATTCTTAAATTCCAAGGATATACTAAAGCATCATTTGAACTCCAATTTTTCTCACAAAAACCGTGACCTCTCAAGTCTTCAAAGTTTCAATTTATTTCCTTTTTATGCACTAATTTCTTAATATATAATCACTCAAATTTTAGTTCACACAAAATCATTCCTATTTTCCTAAATTTCAAGCCAAAATCGTAGCCTCACATTAGGTTAGGAAACCCTCGAAATCTCCATCCATTAATTTCTAACATTATCATTCAACCTTTAATTACATAAGCTTCATTTTAGTTGTGTACAAAAACTAATTCATACCTCAAAATCCTAGTCAAAACCATAGCCTCATATTAGGGTAGGAAACTCCAAATTTTCCATTTAACAAGCCTAACATGATCAAGCATTTTCAACATATCCAATACATTCAAGATCATTATATAAGTATCAATCTCAATTAAGAATACTTAAACATGAAAAATCACCCAACAAAGTAAACATACAAAGATGGATTTCTCCATCAACAACCACACAAAAGTCTCCTCACCACCAATAATGGTTGAAGTGAGTAAATCTCCCTCTTACCTAAAGGAAGAACACGAAAATGGGCTCCTACTTCCTCCTTGGAGATTCAGTTTTGAGCTTCCCAAAACTCTAGAATTTCATTCATCAAGAACCAAAATTAAACATGGTAAAGAATGGATCTTTGGTCTCCAATGAGACCCTAGAGCACGAAAATGAAGAGAAAGAAGAAGAAAAATGGAAGCTTTAGCTCAAAGTTGGAAGCTTTGTCTTGGATGGCAATGGAGGAAAAGTTGGGTTTTGAAGAAAACCCTTCAAATAGGAAGTGTAAAGGAGGTTGAGGGGAGTATAGAAATGGTGTTTATGAAGAGAAAAATGAAGAGAATGGTCTCTAATGGTGGCTGGATTTTCGTAGAGAAGAAGGGAGAAGAAGAGAGAAGGAAGAGAGAAAATGGAAGAGAAAAGCTAGAGAGAGAAAGTGTTTGGTTGAAATGAGATATTTTTGGCAAAGTGTGTTAAGTGGGAGAGCAAAAATTTTTGCCCCCCTTGGCTATGAGTGCTTCGGCGATGAGAGAGAAAAGGGGAGAAATTAGCTTCCCTAACAAGCCAACGGTAGCTTGGTCATTTAGTAGTCAAAGCTTCTCAAAGAAGCTTTGATGAAAGTACACTAATTTGAATTAAAGTGGATTTGATTTGACATAAAGTGAATTACATTAGGATAAGGTGATAGGGTTTCTAATACATGCTATTATCCAATGGACAATTGTTACAGTTGACAGAAGTCAGTATTAATTATCCAGCAGATAAAACTTTACACAGCGATTTTTCATCCTATTAGATGAAATTTCTCAAAAAATGTGAAACCTCGTAAATCATGTCTGGTCTCTGGTTTAGTAAGATCCCCCGTCAACGTTTTCACAGTTCAAGGTTCTCGAGAAAAATATCTCATTTTCCTGGCTCTGTTCAGTTGTACATGCAAAACGAAGAATAATATTAAAATATTCTGCATTCTCATAAAAATCCCAAAAAATTCCAAAAAATCGCAAATATTATAAAACGATTATTTGTCATAAAATTATTAATTTTTGAGATGTTACACAAATTATTTGTGATACTATTTAGTATTTTTATATTCTGCTAAGTTCATCTTATCAATATCAAGAAATTTTATAACTCGTACTATTATATTAAATATTATTTTATAACTTGGGGTAATTCGGTAATAATAACATTAAAATGTGATACCCTGCGGTGGATGTTACGTTAGTTGGTATCAGAGTCCAAGTTAGAGTCTTTTGGGTTTGTGGTTAGGTTTATCTTGTTTGTGTTGTGTGATTCTCTGTGTTTGGTTTCCAAAAGGAAACAATATTGATTGAAGTGATTGTACTTGACTCTTGTCTTGTATTGTTTAGTTTGATTTCAAGAATTACGATGGCTGGACGAGGAAGAGGACACGTGAATACTAGAGTTGGACACATGAATGTTGAAGATGACAATCAGGGCATGGTTGTAGCTGTAGCAGCAATGCAAAGGATGGCATATGTAATTGTCTAACAAAACCAAAGGGCAAACGAAGAAACTCAGAATTTGTCAGAGTTTCGTAGGAATAATCTGCCACAGTTCAATGAAGAATTTAATCCAGAGAAAGCCAATCTATGGATTAAAGAGCTAGATAAAATATTCAATGGTATGGGTTGTACTGATGAGAGGAAGGTCATTTATGCGACCTTTGTGCTGATTAGTGATGGTGAAGATTGGTAGGCAGGAGCCCGAAGGTTAATACAAGCTAAAGGGAGAGTTATAACTTGGGAACTTTTCAAGCAAAGATTCTTGGGAAAGTATTTCCTAGCTAGTGTTAGACATACTAAGGAAATGGAATTCCTTGGTCTGTGACAATGGGGGATGTGAGTAAGTGAATATGCTGCAAAGTTCGAAAGCTTGTTTAAATTTTCAAGATATTTTCAGATGCAACCAGACGAAGAATGGAAATGTAGGAAGTTTGAAGAGGGGTTGAGACATGATATAAAACGGGTAGTAGTAACCTTAGAAATCGATCAGTTTTCAGCATTGTTAGATAAATGTCGTAAAGTTGAGGAGATAGATCATCAACGTGATGTGAGGAACCGGAACTTTGGACCTACTCGGTTCCAAAGATGAAAGGGTAGCGGTGGCAACCGTTATCAACAGAAACCTTATGCTAGACCATCAGGAGGTCAAACTTGACAGCAATCCTTTGGAGGAGTTTCTGATGGAAACAAGTTTGGTCAAGTTGGAGCCCTTACATCTAAATGTTTTAAGTGTGGAAAGGACCACTTGACTAAGGACTGTCCACATAAAGGAATCATATGCTTCAGATGTGGGAAGCCTGGACATTTCTCAAAGGACTGTAATCAATTGAAGATGGAGCCCTCTGTGGGGAATGTCCGTACTGCTAAACCACAAGTGGGTGGTCTGGTGTCTACTATGAGCGGAGAGGAAGCCGCGAAGTCAGAGGATCTAATTATGGAGGAGTGTGCCATTGAAGGTAATCCTTTAACCGTATTATATGATTCAGGAGCAGCTCACTTTTTCATTGCCAATGATTGTGTGGAGCATTTGGGATTATCTGTGACTACATTGCCTTATGATTTGAGTGTTGCTACTACTATTGATAAGCCTATGATTATTGCAAAAGTATGCTTGAATTGTCCTATTTGTGTTAGGGAAAGAATCTTTCATGTTGACTTGATATGTTTGCCTCTTTCCAAGATTAATGTAATCTTAAGGATGGATTGGTTATCTTCTAACCATATCCTGATAAATTGTTCTAGTAAGACATTAGTTTTTCCTGAGGCTAAGGATTCTAGATTCCTAACGGCCACTCAAGTAGAAGTTTGTTTTAAGGAAGGAGCTCAAGGATACTTATTGCTATCTTCTTTGGAAGTACAAAGCGAAGATGCTATGAAAGATATTTTCGTAGTCAACGAATTTCCTGAAGATATACCTAGACTACCACTAGCAAGAGAAATCGAGTTTGCTATTGATCTAATACCAAGAGCTGGACCTATATCTATGGTGCCTTATAAGATGTCGCTGACAAAATTGGTAGAGCTTAAGAAATAGCTGGAGGAATTGTTGGCGAAATAATTTGAGACCTAGTGTGTCACCATAGGGAGCTCCAATATTACCAGTCAAAAAGAAGGATGAGACTTCTCGTCTATGTGTAGACTACCGGAAGTTGAATAAGATCACGATTAAGAATAAATATCCACTTCTAAGGATAGATGATCTGATGGATCAACTGCGGGGAGCCGCGATATTTTCCAAAATTGATTTACGTTCTGGATATCACCAGATTCGTGTGAAGATGGAAGATATCCCCAAGACAGCATTTCGAACGCGTTATGGGCATTACGAGTATCAAGTGATGTCGTTCGGTGTAACGAATGCACCTGCCATATTCATGGACTCCATGAATAGAATTTTCTGTTCTTACTTGGACAAGTTTGTAGTTGTCTTTATAGACGACATTCTAATCTACTCTCGAAGTCAGGAGGAACATGCTGAACATCTCAGAGTGGTTCTCCAGATTTTGAAGGAGAATAAGCTATACACAAAATTGTCCAAATATGAATTTTGGTTAAGCGAAGTTCAATTTTTGGGACATGTGATATCGGAGGAAGGAATTGAAGTAGATGCTGCAAAGGTGGAGACAATTCTTGAATGGGAAAGGCCGAAGACTGTATCGGAGATCCGTAGTTTCATCTTATTAGCTGGTTACTATCAACGGTTTATTGAGGGTTTTTCTAAGATAACAGGACCTCTTACCAAACTTACAGGGAAGAATCAATTGTTTGCATGGACTGATGCATGCGAAGAAAGTTTTCAAGAGTTGAAAAGATGATTGACTACTTCACCGGTATTGATTCTACCTGATCCGAATGAACCTTTTGAAGTATATTGTGATGCTTCATACCAAGGATTGGGCTGTGTACTTATACAAAATCGGAAGGTTGTGGCATATGCTTCAAGGCAGTTGATGATCACATATTTTATACATTAATAAACCCTCATTTTTAGTCATTTACACTCTCTATGTACTTAATTGATTAAGTCTAGTTATGTTTTGTAAGTTTGGACTCAAATTGGACTTAATTGATTTTTTCAGCACTATTTTGGTCTTATGCTATTTCTGTATTTCGGCAATATCTTGAGTTCTAAATGTCTAATAATTATGAATTTTACCTTGTAGGAAAGATAAGAGAGATCTCTACAACTTTGATTAAGAGCTCAAAGTCTCAATCAGACATCTAGTAGAGCTAATTGGGCTTGGAAGATAGAACACGAGTTTTGTGTTTGAAACCTGAATAGTGTATAGTAATCAGAGCATAATTAGAGTTTGGGCTTATAAAATAGGCTGAAAATTTGGAATCTGAAAGTTAAGACCCATATCTACAACTTTCATGTTGAACACAAAACTTGATTCGGGCTCCTTGATGGTGATATTGGGTCTGAAAGTCAAAATAGAGGTACTGAAACTGGGCCTGAATAGTCTATAGTAATTGGGTCATATCTTAGGCTGTAGGACGAATTTTTAGGTGATTCTAGAGCCATTGGAAAGCTTAGACAATTTCCTAGAACTTTTATGAAGGCCACTTGGCTCAAAAACGACGGAATCAATGAGTTAAGCAATGAATGATTTCGGAGACAAAGAATCTCAATAATCCAACCACTAATTCAATAATCCAACCACCTAACCAATCATCCAACCATTCCACCCACTAATCCACCTACTCTTAATCATTCTCCTTGTCATTTTGTATCCCTACTCTTCTATAAAAGGCACTCAAGTGTTAAGCACTTGGGGGGGAGGCTTAGTTTGTACAAGTTAAGGTTATGCTTGTTTATTGTTTTCCTTTGTTGTAATTTTCTCTTGTTCTAAATTGAAGTCATGTTCATCTTTCTCTTCTTCTCTCTTTCTTTCTTCTTATCCATGAGTAACTAAATCTTCATCTTGCTTGGGTGAAAGAGTGAAGCTCTTGGTAATGAAATAAGGTTAGATTATTTTATTTCTTGTGCTTAAATGATATATTATTAAATGAACATTATATGTGTTGTATTTTGTTTCCAATCAATTTAGAAACCTTCTTTGTTAATGGAGATCTTGATTTATTGTAGACAATAGGATTGGCACAGTGAATGCTTGAACTCATTTACAAATATTGGTAGATAATTAAGGGAATCATAATATGATTACATATATAATTGAACTTTGAATGCTATATTTTTCGATTGGAACCTCCGTTGTGTGTGGATTTCAATTGAGTTAAAAAGAGAAATAATCTTACCTTTAATTTATTACCAAGAGTGGATCTCCTAACCCAAGCAAGCCCTTAAATTCATTTGTGAACTTGTTTTATTACTTTTGGTGTTGTGACAAATCCTCTTCTTACCTCAATTAATTTTTCTTCATCAATTCCCTGTGGATCGACCTCGGACTCCCGAGAAATTTACTACTTGAGACAACCTGCACTTGGGTTTGCATCCTTAAATCCCGCAATCAGCAGTTAAAGGTACACGAGAGGAATTATCCTACTCACGATTTGAAGTTGGCAGTAGTGGTGTTTGCATTGAAAGCTTAGAGAAATTTTCTCTACGGAGCAACGTTTATTGTTTTTAGTGATCATAAAAGCTTGAAGTATTTGTTTGACAAAAAAGAGTTGAACATGAGGCAGAGGCATTGGCTAGAGTTTCTGAAGAACTATGATTTTCAGTTATAGTATCATCCTAGAAAGGTAAATGTCGTAGCGGATGCTTTCAGTAGAAAAATAATTAGTGCTCTGTTATGATGATCAAGGAGAAGGAATTGATAGGAGAAATTCAGGATATATGGTTATCTGTGAAGTTGACGCCAAGAAAGATGTGTTTGAACATGATCACTGTCTCAAATAGTTTAATAAATAAAATCCGAGAGGGGCAGAACGATGACAAATACTTGCAAGAAGCGAAGGAAGCAAGGAACCAAGGCGCGGTGTTGGAATTCAAAGAAGAAACTGATGGAATTTTGAAATTTAAGGGAAGGATTTGTGTGCCCAATGATCAAGGACTTAGGAGATTAATTTTGGATGAAGCTTATAGGAGTAAGTTGAGTATGCATCTAGGAGCCACAAAAATGTATCAAGATTTAGAGTAGTTGTATTGGTGGCAAGGAATGAAGAAATGTCACTGAATATGTATCGTCTTGCTTAGTCTATCAGAAGGCTAAGATTGAACATCAAAGACCTTATGGAATGTTACAACCTTTGTCTATTCCTGAATGGAAATGGGATGATATAGCAATGGACTTTGTGACTGGACTACCAAAGACTCGAAAAGGTTATGATTCTATTTGAGTAGTTATTTATCGGCTTACGAAGTCAGCGCACTTCTTGCTAATTAACATTAAGTACTCAAAGGAGAGGTTGACCCAACTGTACATCGGTGAAATCGTTAGACTTCATGGTGTACTTTCCAGTTTTATTTTGGATCGAGATCCAAGATTCACGTCGAGATTTTAGCATAGTCTACAAGAAGCGATGGGAACGAAGTTATGTTTAAGTTTTGTTTACCATCCATATATAGATGGTCAATCAGAGAGAATGATTTAGTCACTGGAAGATTTGTTGAGGGCTTGTGTGTTAGAACAAATTAGATGTTAGGATGAATTCTTACCATTGATTGAGTTCACCTACAATAATAGTTTTCATTCGAGCATAGGGATGGCACATTATAAGGCATTGTATGGGAAACGATGTAGAACACCGTTGTGTTGGTATCAGGATGGTGAAAGTATTATTTGAGGACCAGAATTTGTGCAGCAAACTGCAAAAAAAGTGAAGATGATTCAAGACAAGATGAGGATTACTCAGACTCAGCAAAAGAGCTATGCAGATAAAAGGAGGAGACCGTTTGAGTTTGAAGAAGGTGACCATGTATTTTTGCGAGCGACACCTATGACCGGAGTTGGACGAGTGATTAAGTCAAGAAAGCTCACTCCAAAGTTTATAGGGTCGTATCAGATTTTTCATCGGATAGGTCCGATAGCTTATCAAATTGTGTTACCACCTTTTCTATCAAATCTTCACGATGTATTTCATATATCACAATTGCGGAAGTACATTCCTGATCCCCCTCATGTTATCGAACCGGACGTGGTACAACTGAAGGAGAATTTAACCTATGAAATGTTTCTAGTCAAGATTGAAGATCGGAGGATAAAGCAACTCCGAGGTAAAGAGATTTCATTGGTTAAAGTAGTATGGAATGATGTAAGTGGAGAAGCAACATGGGAGTTAGAGGATAAGATAAAAGAATAATATCCGTATTTGTTTTTAGTATGTGTTTATGTTTCGAGGATGAAACTTTTTTTTAGAGGGGGAGAGTTGTAACACCCCAAAATTAGCTATTTGACAGTAATGACAGAAATTGTACTATTTTATAATTTTTGTGCACTGTAAAATTATTTTGTCTGTTTCGTGACTGTATTTGATCATTTTGTGTGATTTGCTCTGAGTCAGGAAAATAATAATTTTCAGACTGGGAAAATCTTTACGTATTTTAATTATTTCTGTTGATTCTTAACTAATTTTACTAATCCGATTTGACTTCCATAAATTTTATAATTTTTATGATTTTTGTGAATTATTGTGAGATTTTATATTTTTTATTATTTTAATATTATTCTTGGGCTATATGCGGGCCCGGGGCAGGTCCGGAAAAATAAATTTTTTTGGTGACCAGAAAATTTTATACTGTTGAGACGGGGCTGGGGGATCTTACTAAACCTGAAATCGAAAAAAGTTTTGAAATTTTCTTTTACTGTGTTTTGTACTGTTTTATTTATATCGGACAATAAAAATACAGTAAATTTTATCTGTAGGGTAATAGCATCTAGAAAAAATGTTAAAATTGTTAGTCAAATTAAGTGGTTATGACAACTTTATGGAGGACCAATAGGAAGCAAGCTTGGTGGTGAAGGCTTTGGATATCCACCATTGATTTAATCTATGGTGGAGATTAGTCTCACAAAGTGGCAAGGACTTTTTATGACCCTTGGCTGGCAACATGGAAGAGAAGCTCTTGACCCTCCATTTTAAAGATGCATCTCACGACTAAGACTTCATAGAGGAGGGATCCAATGGTTCAAATTCAAACCTATCACTTCGAAGTCTTCAAAAAGATCCACCATTGATTCAATCACTGACTATTGAAGTCTCAAAAAGTGGCTAGATGAATTTAGACACTTCCTTAGTGTTCAAGGGGGGAGGCTCACGGTTTTAAGGTTTATGAAGCTATAGGAAGAGTTTTATTTCATTACTATCACTTATCTTCATTTTTCACTCAAGAGAAAACTATCACCAAAACTTCTCTCTCTTTTCTTCCCTAAACCCCACGGCCAAGAGGCCTAAATCACACCTTCACTCTCTAATAATTTCAACCAACCTTATTTCTTGAATCCTTACCTAAATACAAGACACTTTGTAGTTGAAGTCTTGACCAAGATCATTCATCTTCAAGGAGTTTTCCAAGACTTAAGTTCTAGGCTGTTAAGGTGGAGTTTATGGAAACTTCACTATTTATTTCATCTTTATGTTCTAGGCCATGTTTTGATCCAAGGTCTTTCTTATTCAAGTTTTAGATGCTAATAAACCTATGTTTGTTTTATGTTTAAGAAGCTCTTGGTGGTGAAGGACTAGTACAAGAAGCAAAGCAAGGAGCTTTAGAGGTTTCACCACAAGATAAGAAGGAGATCTATCTCACCAACCAAGCATAGTGGTGAGAGATGAACTTGTATTTGATGGATGGTGAATCCATGAAAGGATTCACATCCATGGTTGTGTAATTTATTTGTGGTGTTTATGTGCTTTAAATTTATTTGTTTACGCTTTTATGCTTATATGATTTTTATTGCTTTTATGGTATGCTTGTGATATAGTATGATAATTATATGTCATGTATGCAATGATTAATGTTGGAAAGGAAAATAAATTTTGGTTCCAAAGACCATGAGGCTCACGGCCTCAATACCTCAAAATAGGTGTTTCCAAGTTAATATTTTCTTGAATGATAAAATTGGATGTTTAGAAGAGAAAAGAAAAGAAAAGATATTTTGGTTTCAAAGACCATATACCCCATGGCCATAGAGGCTTGAATGGCTTTGTTTTGTGTAAAAACATGATTTATAAACGGTAACTTAGTTGTTAGGGTGCAAGGAAATTAATACAAAGATTTAAGAAATAAAAATGAAGACAAAACAATTTATTACTTGTAAAAGGGAGATTTTGTTCATAAAGGAAAGAATGAGGTTGAAAGTGTTTGAACCTCAAAATATTTTATAAAGTGAATTAATTTTTAGATTAATCACGTTATAATGAGAAATATATTGGTGACTTGAAATTTACTAACGTATAGCTCACTCTTTGGGTTTTGGGGTGCATTAGGAAATATTAAGCTAGAAGCATTAATTTAAATTAATGAGAAGGTGATTTTGTGGAATATATTGCGAAAAGGAATTCTTGAGTAAGAAAATGTGGGAAATTAAGTTTGAAGTCATATTCATTTTTAGAAAGGCCAAAATGATGTTTAGAATATTGAGAAATATTTTACGCGGTTGAAAAATGATGAAAAATGTGTTTCGCTACTTAAAAATGTGATTTTTAAGCCACGCGATTTCAAAAATGTTGAAAAATCGCTATGCAATTTGGAAAGAAAACATTAAAAAATTAATACACGATTTGAAAATGTGACAGAAAAGTTACGCGATTGTGAAAATGCAGTAAAATACTTATGCGATTCAAAATACAGTAGAGTTACTGTTGGGCCAAAGTGTGGACTTATATATGTGAAATATGACTGTAGCCGGTGATTGGCTTGTATGCATTGCTTGTATGCATTGAGCATGCATTTGAAAAAGTCTAATGGACTATGATAAGGCCAAGGGCCTAGGAGAGAATTACTCCTTTGTGTGGTGTGATATGCATAGTGTAGATCACTTGTTGACCTTGGGGGCGTCGGGGTGCGAGTTTTCCACAATGGGTAATTGGTAGCTCTTTTGTACTGTGGATTAGATCGATGCAACGCACCGACGATCTGGATTGAGACACTATTCTTAATCGAGATCTGGTGTAGACTATCGTGTATAATACTAGATGTGCAAAATTGATGAGAGTTGTAACACGCGGTCTGAGGCAATTGTGGTATCGACAAGTCTTCTCGATCAATCTCTCTGACTTGAGTTAGCTCCATGGAGTAGAAAATTGAGTCTATGTGCACATGCATAATTTGAACATGTATATCTATATGATATTTTATGTCAACCATTGATTGATGTTGATGCCATGATTATAATTATTATTTGATATATTTGTATTATTGTTTATTATATTTGTATGACATTATTGTCATTTATATCTCTTTACTGCCATGTTGGCATTGGTATTGGTAATCTCACCTCTTTGTATGTTGTTCTTGTATTGTAATTGTAATTGGTAAAGACGGTGAACAAGGGTTTCAGCAAGAAGGAGAGGAATAGTTTCCTATTGAGGAAGTTGATTTCTAAGTCGATGGCGATGCCAAGTTTTCTTGGGTACATGAGGCTACAATTCCGATGAGGTTCGGAGGCTTGGCGTGTTCATTTAGATAGAAGGTGTGTCGTTTACATGGGAGATCTTACTGTTTCCCTAAGTAGGGTGTATCATGGGAACCCTTATTTCAGTGTCAATATTTACGTACACTTAGAGTTTTCGTTATCCATTAGGTAGTATTAGGGTGCTTATTACCATACTCCTAGTGAGATTAGCGTTGTGTCATCTGCTCGGACACCTGTCCGTAGGACTACGCGTCATGCATGATTCCTATCTTATAAGGAGTCTGAGGAGGATCCGTCTGAGGGTTCTGCTCCATAGATGTGTACTTGGGCCAGTATAGTAGTTCTAATAATGTTTAAATACTTTTGAGAACTCTGTTTGCATATATTTAAGTATGTTAGTAATGAGATTATGTATATGATATAAATTATTTGTGATACTATTTAGTATTTTTATATTATGCGAAGTTCATCTTATCAATATCAAGAAATTTTATAACTCGCACTATTATATTCAATATTATTTTATAACTTAGGACAATTCGGTAATAATAACATTAAAATGTGATACCCTATGGTGGGTGTTACAAGCAACAGATGCTAACATTGCAGATCCACTGACAAAGCCTTTTGCACAACAAAAGCATGAGGGTCACACTAGATCTTTGGGCATTAGACATATGCCTGATTGGCTCTAGTACAAGTGGGAGATTGTTGGTGTATGCCGTAGAGGCTCATTGATTTTGACCGTACTAGCTTACATTGCATTATGCTATTTATTTAATATATGAGGCATTTTATTTATTGTGTGTTATTTATGATAAAAATAATAAAGTCCTTATAATAGTAAGTTTTATGCCATAGAACATCAAGTGGATGACTTGATTGTAAGATCCTACTGGATAGAAATAGAACATTATTCTTAAATGTCCCTAGTAAAGTATTATTGTTAATCAGGTCGACAATAATGTATTGAGACTAGTTTGTGCCTAGAGTGATGGTCACATCTCATGGGTCATGGATATGAGATATCAAGTCTTCACATGGATACATATTAGAGTAATGATGTATTGGACTGACTCGCCATGAGAACGCTGCGTGGATCGTTACATCAGTGTCATAAGCAATTCTCATAGTGATAATGGTGTATGTGGTCCTTTGACTAAAAGCACTATGACTCCTATATGAGGAGTTATACGTTTTAATGCCATCAAATGTCATCTGTAACAAGGTTATTATAAAGTTAGTTATTGGACATACCGCGAATCATGCAGGGGAATATGAGTGACCTAGATGGGATTTGTCCCTCCTATATAATAGGAGTGATATCTTTGGGGCCCCTGATTGAGTGAAAGCTTAAATTAGTCAATATGAGATATTGATCTCATTTGTTATTACTACATCTACTCGAGTATCAGGAAACAGAAGATTGAACTATACAAGGGTGACACGTTTCATGCCTTGTGTTCAATCTAGATATCTAGACGAAGGGATTAAACTATATGGTAGCATTGATCACGAAAAGGTTATGTCAAATCACTCATATTCTCATTACTTGGGTAGCAGTGATGTGTTGCTAGATACCACTGACTGCTTGTAATATTAAAATGAGATTTTAATATTACTGCCAATGTCTTGAGAATCTATAGGGTTGCACGCTTAGAACAGACGTAGTTGGTGCAACAAGGATCGAAGTTGGGCTAGGATTCAATCGTGGGTCAGACTCATAACAGATGAATGTAGGGTTGCACAGCTTACCTTGTTATTGCTCTCACTCGCATAAAGCAGCAACTATTATAAATAGCACTACTAAGGGGTTATCAAGGTATGCATTACAAACCATAGCCACACTTGACAGAAATGCTGAGTGAGAGAATGACAGGTTTCTCTTCTCTTCGTAGCTAGTACTATAGCAGAGAGGTCGGACTCTAAGACCACGGACGTTGGACATTTTTGCAAGTTTGTTCATGTGGATAACTTAGAAGCATTGTCGTTGTTGTGATGCTTGTGATTTGGTTGATTGTTTTTCCATCTTGCTTCAAGAGGTAAACTTAAAAACACAGATTATGGTCCTTTTTGCATGGATCCTTGGTAGGATTTTTTTTTTCACTGCGTGATGTATCCGCAATTCCCAACACTGGTTTGGTGGTCAATTTCTCTTTTAATTCTTAAAAACTATTTTAACAATCGTATGTCAATTCAAAAGTACTATCGTTTCTAGTCAACCTAGTTAAAGGCAAGGCTATTTGAGAAAAATCATTTATGAACCTCCTGTAATACCTAGGTAAACCAAAGAAACTCTTAATTTCGATTACAGTGGTTAGTCTCTCCCATTGCAAAACTGCTCTATTTTACTGGGATCTATAGATATCCCTTCTCCAGATATCATATGTCCTAAAAATTGTACCTCTTTCATCCAGAATTCACACTTTGATAACTTAGCAAATAATTTCTTTTCTTTCAGGATTTCTAGGACTAACCTAAGATGTTCATCATGCTCTTCAATTATCTTTGAATAAATAAATGTGAATGCAGAATGTGAATGCTTAAGCCGTAAAGTTCATCAAGATTTTGATGATAACAAACTCAAGATGATGGCCAAGTACAAATGGATGCAAGACCAGATGCAAAGCCAACAAGTTTTTAGGATCTTATGTAAGAAGCTCTCTTGGTATCTCAAAGTTTTTCTTAAAAGAGCTTTTCTTTCCAAATGATATTTTATTTCTTGGTATATGAAAAACAAGCTTATTTCCTTCACAAACTAAGTTTTTCTAAATCTCAATGATTTCAAAGCTTAATTGGGCATAATAATGGCTTCAATGATGATTGTAATCTTATCCTTAGGTTTAGTAATCAATTTACAACTTTTTAGGAAGCTTGTAATGTAACATCCCAAAAAATATCTGTTTAAGTATAAACGATCATTTTATATTATTCTTGATTTTTAGGAATTTTTCTAGAATTTTTCGGAAACGATGAATATTTTAATATATTTTTCGTTTTACGTGCATACTGAGCTGAGAATTGCTGAGGTCAGTGTAACGCTCCAAAAATTAATTATTTCACCACCAATAGTCTTTTTCTAATATTTGTGATTTATGTGAATTTTTTGGAATTTTTTGGAAACGTTGAATATTTTAATATATTCTTCGTTTTACGTGCACACTGAGCAGAACCAAAGAAACATGATGTTTCCTCCGCGAACCTTGGACTATGGACATGTCGACGGGGGATCTTACTAAACCCGAGACTGGAGACAGTTTACGAGGTATTGTAATTTTCGAGAAATCTTAACAGATAAAATAAATCAATACTGCGAAAAATTTATCTGTCAGATTAATTAAATACTGACTTCTATCAACTGTAACTATTATCCATTGGATAATAGTGTGTAGTAAAAATCCTATCATATTATCTAAATGAAATCCACTTTATGTCTAATCAATCTACTTTAATTCAAATTTAATGTTAAATAATTAAAGCTTCTTTGAGAAGCTTTGACCAAACAATGACTCAAATACCCTTAGCTTCCAAGAGAAGCCAACACACCCTCTCCCTCTTCTCTCTCTCAAGCACGACAGCAGCCCCTTGGGGAAGGAAAATGCTTTGCTTTCATTAATTCAATTTATCTCACAATTTCCATAATTAACCAAAACACTTTCTCTCTCTACCCTGTCTTCTTGTTCTCCATTTTTCTTTCTCTCTTCCTTCTCTCTACCCTCACCTACGCCCAGCAGCCCTCTCCCCACTCAATCTTCACAAAAATTTCATTTAAATATATTTTCTTAATCCTCTCATCGTTCTAAACATCTTTTCTTCTTGGAGTTTCTTGAAAATCCATCATCTTCACCATTTTCTCCAAGCTTCAAGCTTTGAGCTTTTTGGGTAAGTTTCAAGACCATTCTTCTTTTCCCTTCATTTTCATGGTTATGGTCTTTATGTTGGCTATCCATGGCTTATTTTTCAAGCCTTGGTATTGATTTAACAAAGTTGAAATTTCTAGGGTTCTTGGAGAGAGCAATCCGAAATTACAAAGAAGATTCTTGGTGTTTTTCTTTTGTTTTCTTCATTAAGGTAAGAGGAAGACACTCCTCCTCAACCTCTCTTAGCATCTAGGAACTTTGATTTGGTTGTTTGTGGAAAAACCCTAAAGAGGGTTATTCTTTGATTTGGTAATTAGTATGCTTGTGTATTGATTTTATTTTATTTATGCTCTTGGATTGATTTGTTGTATGTAATGATATATTGGATTGGATTATGTGATTGATAATGGAAGAAAATCATATGAGAACCCTCTTGGTGGCCACGATTTTAGGCTTAGTAAATGGAGTGAATTGTGAACAAATTGTAACAAGCATAAGACTTGAATTAATCAAGAGATAAAATGGGATTCATGGAAGAAAACTTGAGATTGGAACTCTTGGGGTGACCACGGTTTTGAGCCCAAAATTGGGGCTATTGGTAAGCTAATGTAACAAGTAAAGATTAAGTGAATTTAGAATGTAACCTATAATGTGACGAATTGGAAAGAATTAGGAATTGAATTCCTAGAGAGGCCACGGCCTCTGAGGCCCTTTGGGACCTAATTATGTAACTTTGGAAAATTGGGAAGCATGAGTGACTAGGTAATTAGAAACCTATGCAATGAGTGGATAATTGATAAATTGGAAGGATTTAGTAGAATTAGAGATTTCATGAATCTTAAAGGATTAAGAGTGAGATTGTCATAAGACTTGAAGTAATTATAAGTAAGTGAAGAACAAGAGAGTGTGAGACCTAAGAGCTTGAACAATTTACAAATTGTATGAAAATTAAATTACCTTGGAAGATTTGTTTAATTGTAAGAATTGGATTTGACATGAACCTTGAAAGGGAAATAAATTCTAAGTTAGGATTCATAATGAACCTAAAAATGTACAAGTTGACTTGATCCTTATATTATGATGTTATGGGTCCATGTGAGTGACCATTTGCATATTGATGCTTATATTGGCCAATTGTGGCTTATTATGGAATTGTATGAAATGGTGAATCATACATGTTCATGTATAGTGTCTTATGCATTGTGATGTCCTGTGGACTGTTATAAGGCCAAGTTGCCTAGGAGATTGAACACACCTTTATGCGGGTCGTGTTATGACCTTGGCGGCGTCAGGGTGTGGGTCCTTCACAATGGGCAGTTGGTAGCTCCTCTGCCTGTGGGGCAAACCGATGCAAACGCACCGACGAACCGGACTTGACACTGTCTTATATCGTGATCGAGCGTGGACTGTCCGCACAATGTCTGATGCGCACGTGAAAATTGTTGATGAATAGCACTTTGGCAACGGCATCCGAGTTGCAGACATGTCTCCTGATCTTTCTCTCCGACTGTTTGAGTCTAGCTCCATGGAGTAGGAATTGGGAAGGCATGCATTTGTATCATGATATGCTCTGTCATTGTGAACTATTGAATTCTGTAAATATGACTTGTGTAATTATTACTGTATTGAGTATCTGCCTGGAACTGCTTACTTGCTTACCGTTGGACTTGTTGCTTTTTATTTGGAGATACTGTTTTGAACTGTTAATTGGGCGCGTTGCGCCATTCTGTTTCTGGCTGCTATAATTGGTAATGATGGTAGGATGTCTTACCTCTTTCTGTGTTTCCATCATTTGCTGCCTGTGTGTGCACTGTATTGATCGAAGACGACGGTAAGGAGGCGGAAGATCCCGATTTTCCTGGCTTCTGGCCCGATCGAGATTAGCATCCACTGGAGATGATGGTGGCACGTATGCGCGAATTTTTGGGTGATGTGCGTCTGACCTTCCTCGGAGGGGTGGAGTGCTGGCACATCAACTTGAATTCCGATCGCTGCATCTACTTGGGAGATGTGTCGATTGCCCTAGCCTGGAGACATCATGAGGTGCCTGTCCTCACCTGCCATGTCAGCCTGCGGCTAGAGTTCTACCTACCTATCCGAGAGATGTGGGGTGATTGTTACTGCACCCCTTGGGAGGACTTTTTTGGCCCGCGGTTCTGTGGTTCCCATGGAGGTTTCCTCTGAAGAGGAGGATCCTGCTGAGGACCCGGAAACGGTCCCTCCTCATCTGAGAGGCTAATTTTACTGGTAGCTACTGATGGCTACCAGTGTTTTATTTTGGAGCCTGATGTATTATTTTTGGTGGGCGGTATATTTTGGTATCTCTGGGGTATATTTGTATAATCCTTTGGGGCAGGTATAGTTTTGCTTTTTGATAGTTCAGGCTTGTATCTAAGTACAATTGATGTCAGCACATTATATATACATATATTAATATGCATGTTATTCAGATGTGAATGTTGCCTTCTATCTTATTCTTTACTACCATTTATATTCCGCATTGTTAAAAGGATTAACCATTAAAATGATTATAAAAAAAAAATTTATACTGCTATTTTACTCACGTATTTAAGCATCGAACAAGTTAAACTTAAACTAATGAACCGGGTCTTGAATTGTTAAAACTTTACTTTTCCGCATTTTCTTTTATTTGACAATGTGACGTTCCCTCCCAAAAAGGGGCGTTACATTAAGTTGGTATCAGAGCCCCGGTTTATGTTTTCTTTGGGTCTTGTGTGTGAGTCTATCTTGTTTGTGCTGTGTGAAATCTCTGTGGTTTGTGTTTTGAAATGAATTCCTCTAACTTACCTTGTGGTTTTCAGTCAACCTGATTTGAGAAAGAGTAAGATGGCGAGAAGTGGAGAAATTGCAGCTGCTGTAGAGGCGATGCAGTGGATGGCGGAAGTCATCGCGCAGCAAAACGAGCGTGCGGCTCAACAATAAGAAAGAGCTACTCAACAGCTCGAGGCGACTGCCGATGCACAGAACTTAGCAAAATTTCGTCGCCACAACCCTCCACAGTTCAAGGGAGAATTTGATCCAGACAAGGCTAGTATGTGGATCAAGGAATTAGAGAAAGTTTTTCGTGGCATGAACTGTGCCGAAGACAAGAAGGTGAACTATGCTACCTTCATGCTTGTGGGCAACGTCGAGGACTGGTGGAACGGAGCTCAGAGAGCATTGGAAGCCGAAGGAACTGACATCATATGGGATGTGTTCAAGAACAAGTTCTTGGACAAATATTTTCCTGCTAATGCGAGACATGCGAAAGAGCTGGAATTCCTCAACCTGAGGCAAGGGAACATGACCGTTAGCGAGTACGCAGCCAAATTTGAGAACCTGGAGAAGTTCTCAATACACTACCAACACCAAACCGATGAAGCCTAGAAATGTTGGAAGTTCACCAAGGGATTGAGGTATGAGGTGAAGAAAGTTGTGATCACCCTGAAGATGAAGGTATTCTCAGAACTGTTAGACACTTGCTGCGAAGTTGAAGCCTTGGAATAGGCTAGAGACTCGAGAAACAGGAGCTTTAGGCCTGTACGGTCCCAAAGAGGTGGAGGCAGTGGTTCAAACCGCTTCCAAAAGAAGCCTTATTCCCGACCAGCGGGAAGTCAGCAGCAAACCGGTGGAAGTTCTGGTGGAGGTTCTTCTGGGAACCGGACTGGCCAGAATGCAACATATCCTTCTAAATGCCTAAAATGTGGGAAAGATCATCTCACGAGAGATTGCACGATCAAGGGAATCATCTGCTTCAGATATGGCAAACCGGGCCACATGTCCAGAGACTGCAATCAAGCAAAGGCCGAACCTTCAGTCAATGCAACTCGAGCCAAGAAACCGCAAGCCGGAGGTCGAGTTTACACTATGAGCAGAGCTGAAGCCTCCTAATCCGAA
The DNA here is from genome assembly GCA_029884605.1 of Ormosia emarginata. Classification (NCBI taxonomy): domain Eukaryota; kingdom Viridiplantae; phylum Streptophyta; class Magnoliopsida; order Fabales; family Fabaceae; genus Ormosia; species Ormosia emarginata. Next base: position 18,895,754 of record JAQQTP010000079.1, read on the forward strand.
GACTTAATTCAAGGAGAAGGCACCATAGAAGGTAATCTTTTAAAAGTACTGTATGACTCTGGGGCAACCCATTCTTTCATATCATATGACTGTGTGCTACGACTTGGCTTACCTGTGTCTGAACTACCTTTTGAATTGACTGTTTCAACCCTCACTGATAAACCGGTAGTTACTACCAAAGTCTGTTTGAAGTGTCCCTTAATTGTTGAAGGTCGAATCTTTTCTATCGATTTGATCTGTTTGCCTCTTTCACAGTTAGATATAATCTTAGGGATGGACTGGTTATCTTCCAACCACATTCTGTTAGATTGTTCCAGAAAAACCATAGTTTTCCCTATGGATGAGAATTCTAGATACTTGACGGCCAACCAAGCACGAGCTTTCTTAAAAGAAGGAGCTCAGGGATACATGCTGCGATGTTCTTTGAAAATCGAGAGCGAGGCTGATCTGGACACTATTTCGGTAGTGAAGGAGTTCTCTGAAGTCTTTCCAGAAGAAGTACCTGGTTTACAACCGACACGTGAGATCGAGTTTGCTATTGATCTGGTACCGGGAGTTGGTCCCGTGTCTATAGCAACTTATCGGATGTCGCCAATGGAATTGGCAGAGCTCAAGAAACAACTAGAAGAGCTTTTGGAGAAACAGTTTGTTAGACCGAGTGTGTCACCGTGGGGAGCACCAGTACTGTTGGTTCGAAAAAAGGACGGTACCTCAAGATTGTGTGTGGACTATAGGCAATTGAATAAGCTGACGATCAAGAACAAGTATCTACTCCCAAGAATTGATGATTTGATGGACCAACTAAAGGGAGCAGCAGTGTTTTCGAAGATCGATTTGAGATCTGGGTACCACCGGATAAGAGTGAAAAAGGAGGATGTGCCCAAGACTGCTTTTCGTACCCGATACGGTCATTACGAATACCTTGTGATGTCGTTTGGTGTCACGAATGCACCTGCTATCTTCATGGACTACATGAACAGGATCTTTCGTCCTTACTTGGACAAGTTCGTTGTCGTCTTCATTGACGATATCCTGATATATTCCCAGAATCAGGAGGATCATGCTGAACACCTCAGCATAGTCCTTCAGATTCTAAAGGAGAAAGAACTGTATGCCAAACTGTCGAAGTGTGAGTTCTGGCTTGATGAGGTGAATTTTTTAGGCCATGTGATCTCGAAGGAAGGGATTGCAGTGGATCCATTGAAAGTAGAGGCAGTATTACAGTGGGAACAACTAAAGTCTATGACGGAAGTTCGTAGCTTCGTGGGCTTAGCCGGATACTATAGAAGATTCATAGAAGGGTTTTCCAAGATTGCTAGTCCGCTCACTCAACTGACGAGGAAGAATCAAGCTTTTGACTGGACTGATAGCTGCGAGCAGAGTTTCCAAGAGTTGAAGAAATGGCTGACCCCGTATTGGTGTTACCTGATCCGAATGAGCCATTTGAGGTGTACTATGACGCTTCGTATCAAGGATTGGGATCTGTTCTTATGCAACACCGAAGAGTGGTAGCTTATGCTAAGCGACAGTTGCGAGTACACGAAAAGAACTACCCTACACATGATTTGGAACTTGCAGCCGTGGTCTTTGCTCTAAAGATATGAAGGCATTTCCTCTATGGAGCAACATTCAACATCTTCAGCGACCACAAGAGCTTGAAGTATTTGTATGACCAGAAAGAGCTGAACACAAGGCAGCGGAGATGGCTAGAATTCCTGAAGGACTACGATTTCCAGTTATTGTACCACCCTGGCAAGGCGAACGTCGTGGCTGACGCCTTGAGCAGAAAGACTATCAGTGTTTTTGCCTTGATGGTCAAGGAAAGAGACCTCATAGAATAGTTTAGAGATGTATGGTCATTTGTTAAGTTAGAACCCGGAAGGATTTGCATGAATATGGTCACCATCTCAAGTGAGCTAATGGATGATATACGGGAAAAGTAGAAGGCCGATGAATTCTTGCAAGAAGCGAGAAAATTAATAAGGCAAGGCAAAGAGGTGGAATTTGAAGAAGGAACAGATGGAATTCTGAGATTTCGAGATAGAGTTTGTATTCCCCGTGACCAAGAGCTTAGGCGATATATTATGGAACATGCTCACACCAGCAAGCTGAGTATGCACCCAGGCATAACTAAGATGTACCAAGATCTGAAGAAATTATTCTGGTGGCATGGAATGAAGAGTGACGTCACTAGATGTGTGTCGACTTGTTTGGTTTGTCAAAAAGCTAAAGTGGAACATCAAAGACCAGTAGGATTGCTACAACCATTGTCTATTCCCGAATGGAAATGGGACAGCATTGCAATGGATTTTGTTGTGGGTTTGCCAAGGACAAACAAAGGACACGATTCGATATGAGTAATAGTGGATCGACTCACAAAGTCAACCCATTTTCTCCCGATCAACATAAGGTACAGTTTGGAGAAGTTGACCCAGCTTTATATTGGAGAGATCGTTAGGCTGCATGGTGTGCCTACGAGTATTATTTTGGATAGGGATCCAAGGTTTACTTCAAAATTTTAGCAGAGTTTACAAGCATCGTTGGGAACAAAGTTACGTCTGAGTTCAGCGTACCACCCACAAACCCATGGTCAATCGGAAAGGACGATCCAATCTTTAGAAGATTTGCTTAGAGCTTGTTCTATGGAACAGACTGGAAGTTGGGATGAAGTTCTACCATTGATAGAGTTCACCTACAACAACAGTTATCATTCGAGTATAGGGATGGCGCCCTATGAAGCTCTGTATGGACGACGGTGTCGAACACCATTGTGTTGGTACCAAGACGGTGAGCGTCTTACGATTGGACCAGATATCATTCAGCAGACAACTGAGAAGGTCAAGATGATTCAAGAGAAGATGAGAACTGCGCAGAGCTGGCAAAAGAGTTATGCAAATAAGAGGAGAAAGCCTCTTGAGTTTGAGGAAGGTGAGCATGTATTCTTGAAAGTCACACCCACGACTGGGGTCGGCCGGGCTTTGAAATCTAGAAAACTCACTCCAAAATTTCTTAGACCTTACCAAATTCTTCGCCGGATAGGTCCAGTAGCCTACCAGATAGCCTTACCCCTTTTTCTTTCCAACATACACAATGTATTCCATGTGTCACAACTTCGTAAGTATTTGCCTGATCCAAGTCATATCATAGCACCGGACACAGTACAGTTGAAAGAGAACTTGACCTATGACGTGCCTCCTGCGAGAATCGAGGATTGACGAATAAAACAACTTAGAGGAAAGGAGATCCCATAGATGAAAGTGATTTGGAATGAAACGACTGGTGATGCAACTTGGGAGCCAGAAGACAAGATGAGAGAGCAACATCCGGAACTATTCTGAGGTATGCAAATTTCGAGGACAAAATTCCTTTTAGTAGGAGAGTGTTGTAACATCCCGAAAAATATTTGTTTAAGTGTAAATGATCATTTTATATTATTCTTGATTTTTAGGAATTTTTCTAGAATTTTTAGAAAATGATGAATATTTTAATATATTTCTCGTTTTGCGTACACACTGAGCTGAGAATTGCTGAGGTCAGTGTAATGCCCCGGAAATTAATTATTTAACCACCAATAGTCATTTTCTAATATTTGTGATTTATGTGAATTTTTCTAGAATTTTTTGGAAACGTCGAATATTTTAATATATTCCTCGTTTTGCATGCACACTGAGCAGAACCGGAGAAAAGCGATGTTTCCTCCGCGAACCTTGGACTATGGACATGTCAACGGGGGATCTTACTAAACCCGAGACTAGACACAGTTTACGAGATTTAGTAATTTTCAAGAAATCTTAACAGATAAAATAAATCAATACTGCAAAAAATTTATCTGTCAGATTAATTAAATACTGACTTCTGTCAACTGTAACTATTATCCGTTGGATAATAGTGTGTAGTAAAAATTCTATCACATTATCCAAATGAAATCCACTTTATGTCTAATCAATCCACTTTAATTCAAATTTAATGTTACATAATCAAAGCTTCTTTGAGAAGCTTTGACCAAACAATGACTCAAATACCCTTAGCTTCCAAGAGAAGCCAACACACCCTCTCCCTCTTCTCTCTCTCAAGCACGGCAGCAGCCCCTTGGGGAAGGAAAATGCTTTGCTTTCATTAATTCAATTTATCTCACAATTTCCATAATTAACCAAAACATTTTCTCTCTCTAACCTTTCTTCTTCTTCTCTATTTTTCTTTCTCTCTTAATTCTCTCTACCCTCACCTATGGCCAACAGCCCCTTCCCCACTCAATCTTCACAAAAATTTCATCTAAATATATTTTCTTAATCCTCTCATCATTCTAAACATCTTTTCATCGTGGAGTTTCTTGAAAATCCATCATCTTCACCATTTTCTCCAAGCTTCAAGCTTTGAGCTTTTTGGGTAAGTTTCAAGACCATTCTTCTTTTCCCTTCATTTTCGTGGTTATGGTCTTTATGTTGGCTATCCATGGCTTATTTTTCAAGCCTTGGTATTGATTTAACAAAGTTGAAATTTCTAGGGTTCTTGGAGAGAGCAATCCGAAATTACAAAAAAGAGTCTTGGTGTTTTTCTTTTGTTTTCTTCATTAAGGTAAGAGGAAGACACTCCTCCTCAACCTCTCTTAGCTTCTAGGAACTTTGATTTGGTTGTTTGTGGAAAAACCCTAAAGAGGGTTATTCATTGATTTGGTAATTAGTATGCTTGTGTATTGATTTTATTTTGTTTATGCTCTTGGATTGATTTGTTGTACATAATGATATATTGGATTGGATTATGTGATTGATAATGGAAGAAAATCGTTTGAGAACCCCTCTTGGTGGCCACGGTTTTAGGCTTAGTAAATGGTGTGAATTGTGAACAAATTGTAATAAGCATAAGATTTGAATTAATCAAGAGATAAAATGGGATTAATAAAAGAAAACTTGAGATTGGAACTCTTGGGGTGGCCACGGTTTTGAGCCCAAAATAAGGGCTATTGGTAAGCTAATGTAACAAGTAAAGATTAAGTGAATTTAGAATGTAACCTATAATGTGATGAATTGGAAAGAATTAGGAATTGAATTCCTAGAAAGGCCACGGCCTCTAAGGCCCTTTGGGACCTAATTATGTAACTTTGGCAAATTGGGAAGCATGAGTGACTAGGTAATTAGAAACCTATGCAATGAGTGGATAATTGATAAATTGGAAGGATTTAGTAGAATTAGAGATATCATGAATCTTAAAGGACTAAGAGTGAGATTGTCATAAGACTTGAAGTAATTATAAGTGAGTGAAGAACAAGAGAGTGTGAGACCTAAGAACTTGAACAATTTAAAAATTGTATGAAAATTAAATTACCTTAGAAGATTTGTTTAATTGTAAGAATTGGATTTGACATGAACCTTGAAAGGGAAATAAATTCTAAGTTAGGATTCATAATGAACCTAAAAATGTACAAGTTGACTTGATCCTTATATTATGATGTTATGGGTCCATGTGAGTGACCATTTGCATATTGATGCTTATCTTGGCCAATTGTGGCTTATTATGGAATTGTATGAAATGGTGAATCATACATGTTCATGCATAGTGTCTTATGCATTGTGATGTCCTGTGGACTGTTATAAGGCCAAGTTGCCTAGGAGATTGAACACACCTTTGTGCGGGTGCGAGTAGACTAGTGTGGGTCATGTTATGACATTGGGGGCGTCAGGGTACAGGTCCTTCACAATGGGCAGTTGGTAGCTCCTCTGCCTGTGGAGAAAACCGATGCAAACGCAACGACGATTCGGACTTGACACTGTCCTATATCGTGATCAAGCGTGGACTATCCGTACAATACCTGATGTGCATGTGAAAATTGTTGATGAATAGCACTTTGGCCATGGCAGCCGAGTTGCGGACATGTCTCTCGATCTTTCTCTCTAACTGTTTGAGTCTAGCTCCATGGAGTAGGAATTGGGAAGGCATGCATTTGTATCATGATATGATCTGTCATTGTGAACTATTGAATTCTGTAAATATGACTTGTGTAATTATTACGGTATTGAGTATCTGCCTAGAACTGCTTACTTGCTTACCGTTGGACTTGCTGCTTTTTATTTGGAGATACTGTTTTGAACTGTTAATTGGGCGCATTGCGCCATTTTGTTTTTGGAGATACTGTTTTGAACTGTTTTTGGAGATACTCTTTCTGTGTTTCCATCATTTGCTGCCTGTGTGTGCACTATATTGATCGAAGACGACGGTAAGGAGGCGGAAGATCCTGATTTTCCTAGCTTCTGGCCCGATCAAGATTAGCATCCACTGGAGACGATGGCGGCACGTATGCGCGGATTTTTGGGTGATGTGCGTCTGACCTTCCTCGGAGGGCTGGAGTGCTGGCACATCAACTTGAATTCCGATCGCTGCGTCTACTTGGGAGATGTGTCGATTGCCCTAGCCTGGAGACGTCATGAGGCGTCTGTCCTCACCTGCCATGTCAGCCTGCGGCTGGAGTTCTACCTACCCATCTGAGAGATGTAGGGTGATCGTTACTACACCCCTTGGGAGGACTTTTTTGATTCTACTGCTCGGGCTCCTGCCCGCGGTTCTGTGGTTCTCATGGAGGTTTCCTCTGAAGAGGAGGATCCTGCTGAGGACCTGGATACGGTCCCTCCTCATTTGAGAGACTGATTTTACTGGTAGCTACTGATGGCTACCAGTGTTTTATTTTGGGGCCTGATGTATTATTTTTGGTGGGCTGTATATTTTGGTATCTCTGGGGTATATTTGTATAATCCTTTGGGGCAGGTATAGTTTTGCTTTTTGACAGTTCAGGCTTGTATCTTAGTACAATTGATATCAGCATATTATATATATATATATATTAATATGCATGTTATTCAGATGTGAATGTTGCCTTCTATCTTATTCTTTACTACCATTTATATTCCGCATTGTTAAAAGGATTAACCATTAAAATGATTATCAAAAAAAAATTTATACTGCTATTTTACTCACGTATTTAAGCATCGAACAAGTTAAACTTAAACTAATGAACCGGGTCTTGAATTGTTAAAACTTTACTTTTCCACATTTTCTTTTATTTGACAATGTGACGTTCCCTCCCAAAAAGGGGCGTTACATGTAATCGATTACATTCATGCGGGAAACCATTTTTCGAAAGCCAGAAGCTCTGTAATCGATTACATGAGTTATGTAATCGATTACATTGATTCCAAAAGCTTTGTAATCGATTACATGAACCTTGTAATCGATTAAGTTAAAGCCCAGAATGCCAGAACATGTTTTATGAACAATGTAATCGATTATATCACTCTTGTAATCGATTACGAGCCACTGGAAGTCCATAACGGCTCTTTTCTGCACATTTAATGTGGCTTTAAATGCACCCTAACATCTCTTTTTGTAAGAAAACTTTAAATACTCTTTGAAGGGTTAGTTTTTATAGAGAACAAACATTGAGAAATACTATTCTATTGCTTTAATCTATGAATCATTTGTTTTCCCTCTCTTACTCACTTTTTCTGAATATTTGAGATATTTTAAGAGAGCTTGCTAGTTCTTCAATTTGTAATACACACTCTTTGAGAGAATTTCCTTTTGTTTCATTCTTGATTAATTGTAACGAGGGTGAGGTATCCCTCAAGTAATTTGTGAAGGTGTGTTATCCCTCAAATAATTTATGAGGGTGAGGTATCCCTCAGGAAATTTGTAAGAGTGAGGTATCCCTGCTATTGAGGCTCAAACACAAGGGAGAGGTATCCCAAGGTATGAAGAGTGCTCAGGTTTGTAATGGTAGAAAGCACTTATTGAAGCTTGCATTGATAGTGGAAAAATCTCAGGTGATTTCTTGAGGACTGGATGTAGGTCACAAGTGGTTAGTGGCTAAACCAGGATAAACTCCAGTGTTTGCTTTTCTGAACCCTTAATCTTTATATTTGCTTTTAAATATTATAATATTGATTAAATAATTTATTATTGGCTTGCTAATTTACTTGAATCCTTCTATCTTCTTGGTTTGTTCATTTTCCTTAACAAATAGCTTCAAAGAAATTTTGTTCTTAATGTATTTGTAAAAAGTTTTCAAAGAATTTTTAAACTACTCAATTCACCCCCTCTTGAGTAAAGAAACCACTTGGGTAACAAGTGGTATCAGAGCTAGGCTCTTGTGTAAAGAGCTTAGCAGCTTCAAGAGAAAATGGTTTCTTCAAATGGTTTTTCTTTAGAAAGATCTTCAATAAACAAACCACCCTTCTTCAATGGGGATGAGTATACTTATTGGAAAAAATGTATGAAAATTTTCATTGAAGTTATTGATATCGACATATGGGATGTTGTTGAAAATAGCCCTTTTATTCCCACACATGTTGTTGATGTGTTAAAGTTGAAACACCTAGAAATGAATGGACTAACGATGACAAGAAAAAGGTTCAATATAATTTAAGAGCCAAGAACATCATTACCACAACTTTGGGGTATGATGAATTTTTCATAATATTAAACTATAAAACTACTTAGGAAATGTGGGACACTTTACAATTACCCATAAGGGTACTAGTGAAGTAAAAAGGTCAAGAATAAACACTCTCACCCATGAATATGAACTATTTAAAATGAACCCTGGAGAAAGCATTCAAGAAATACAAAAGAGGTTCACTCACATTGTTAATCATCTTCCTTCATTAGGTAAAACCTTTTCTAATGAGGATCTAATTAACAAGGTTTAAGGTGTTTGAGCAGGATTTGGCAGCCTAAAGTGACTGCTACTTCAGAATCAAGAAATTTGGCGACCATGACTCTTGCAACCCATTTTGGGAAACTTCAAGAGCACAAATTGGAGCTTAACAGACTTGATCAAAGTGAAGAACATGTTAAGAAGAAGAAGAGGATTGCACTTAACACCACCTCCTCAACCCTTGACGATGATGATAAAGATGATGGAGATGACATGGAGAACTTGGAATTAAATGAAGAAAACTTTAGTCTTCTAGTAAAGAAATTTAGAAGATTTCCTAGAAAGAAAGGAAATCAAAGAAGGCCTCCTATCCCACCAAAGAAGACTTATCACAAAGGGGAAGGAAATTCATCCACACCTACATGTTACGAATGCATAAAATCAAGACACATGAAAATGGAATGTCCGGTTTATCAAATGAAGGTAGAAAAATTTGAGAAAAGATCTTCCAAGGAGAAGAAAGGAAGCAGAGCCTACATAGCATGGGACAACGATGACATGGATTCCACGAATAGCTCAGATAATGAGGAAGCTAACTTGTGTCTCATGGCTAAAGGAGAAGATTTAGACGAAAGCGACATAGAGGTGTGCTTGAAGGCCAAGAGTTGACTGTGGCATTTTAAAAGTAGCTACTGCAAGTACAAGACCAAAAATAATTCCAAGCTCTCTTCCTTGTCTCCATGAAGCTTGGACTTGCAATCTTTGGATAAATGTATACTTGTTTTATGCTTTTCTAAACTTTAAATTTGAAAATATCTCTACATGTCTTGATAATGTTAGATGAGTACATATCTTATTTAGAATAACCTGTTTTATGGTAATATCCTTATTCTTGACCATATTTTTTTTTCTGAAATTTACATGTTCATAAGAATTAGATGTCCTTTTGGTTGATATTGTTTGATATGTTCTTGTTTCATCTTATACCCTGAACTTGTCTTTGAACTTCATTGTATGAAACTTAAAACAAATGTGCATGCTAGAAAGTTCTTACTTGACATAACTTGCCTAACATGATCTTTGTTTACCTAAAGATGCCTTCTTTCATATAAGAAGAGAACTTGGAATTCTTAATCAATCTTGTATTTAATCCTGCTGCATAAATCTGTTTTTGCTGCATAATTCACATTAATTTGTGCTGCATAATTCATATTTTTCTGCATAATCATATATTAATTACTTTCTTTTAAACCAATACTAACTTGAGTGTCGGAGGCTCCCCTAAATTTGTTTTGCAGGTACCCTATCATGACTAAGTCCTCCTACCGCTCAAAATTCTCTCTATTCCTCGCCTTAGCCAAAATCCTTGGAGTTTGGAGTCAATCGTTAATTTGATCCTTGATACAAGTTTTATTGGAAAAATCAAGTGATGAATGCAAGTTGGACAAATTTCTTAATAGTGGTTTGGAATCATTTCAAAAGGCTATGACAATGTTTTGAAGTGATATGGGCAAGCCCTCTGCTGTTTGTAGTGAAAAACACAAGTTTAGAAGGCTTGTAATCAATTACAGACCCCCTGTAATCGATTGTGAAGGTTCTTCCAGGCAAAATAAGCAAAGTCATAAGACTCGTAATCGATTACATACTCTATGTAATTGATTACACAAGTTTTGGAACGCGTAAATGAAAAGTCAGATATCACGTAATCGATTACATAAATAACGTAATCAATTACTAAATTTCTGATTACTAAATTTCTCAGAAATGTAATCGATTACAGAAACTATGTAATCGATTACCCAGTGTTTTAAAATGAACCTTGGACGCACGTAGCAGCCATTTTGCCCTATTCTTCGAGCTATCTCTCTCCTAGCCACAACCACCACATCCTAACATCCTTCATTACCCCCTCATTTCTCCACCAAAGTTCTCATTTTTACTCCTAAATCGTCGAAAACACCATCCCATCAAAACCCTTTGATCAAATCTCTCTCAAAAACACCAGAAATCTTCCATTAATCCCTCACCAGTTCACGAGTTTCTCTCTCCTCATCCATACACTAAAATCCCAAATTCTTCCATTTTTCCCACAAATTTATTCCTTCTCTCATCACCAAACCCTATGTAAACACCTTCCTTTCCCCTTCATTCCATCCTTTTCACTTCACTTCACCTAAATGGTTGAATCCTCCTACAAAACCAAAAAGCCCAGAACAGGGGCAGTTGATGCTTCGTCTTCCCAGGCTCCACCTCTCACCATTCCCGGCTTAGACTTTTCTGCTCACTTTAGGACCTCCAAACAGGCTGAAGTCTTTTACCAACAATATCGTCTTCGAAGAATCATACAGCCCAGGTATCTCACTGCTGAGTTCTGTTCTAGTGAGCCCTTAGAATGTTTTCGATTGCTTGAGAGATTGGACTTGATTAAATTTCTGAGTATTAAGCGAGATGTTTACCCTAATTTAGTTTGTGTATTTTATGCAAATTTGAAATTTGAGAATGCCTGCCTGATGTTTGAAGTTAAGAAGAAACCTATAGTTATCAACTCTAGTCCCTGGTACCAATTAACTGGGTTGAGCTCTGATGGTGCAAACTTTACTGGGTCAAATCAGTGGGGTGATGACTATGATTATAAATATGCTTTGAACACTTTGCTTAGAGCAGGCTTCTACCCTGGCCCACGGGTTAAGGCGACTGGCCTTACGATGGAAAACAAAGTACTTCACTACCTTATAGACAGAGGTTTAATTGCTAGAAGGGGCAATTATTCTCAAGTTTTGAAGGATAATGTCCTGGCTCTATGGATGATGAACACAGACCGCTCAATTAACTGGGCTTACTATGTAATTCAGCACATGCTACGTGCAAAAAAGGATCCCTATCCTCTACCCTACGCCATGCTTATCACACTGATCCTTGAGCACTTCCATATCCCTTTGTCTGGAGAGCAAAGGATGAGACTTCTAACGAACAGTATTGTATTAGTGCGCACACTCTGAATAAGCTCCAGTTGAAGAAAATTGATGATCGTTGGTATTACCTTCATCACGGAGTGGATGGTCACAGACCCCAAGGTGATGATGAGAAAATTGAGGATGATACACCTCCAGCTGCTCCAACTCCACCATCTATGGATCTTCTGCTTCAGGAGCTCCGCACCCTCCAGACTCACATTGATGACCAGTTCAGTGAGCTACGCACCTCAGTTCACCGCCTTGAGGAGTGAGTTTCTCACACAGAGAGGAGGTTGCCATTATTCAGCCTTACCAGAGAGTACTCCGAGTTCTCAGCCTCGGTCTGCTGCTCCTCCTGCTATACCTTCTGCTCCAATATCGGCTGTTGGCTCTTCCAGTGCTCCAGCTAGTGTCCTTGATGATGATGAAGAGCTTCTCGGGTCCGAGGATGACCTTGCCACTAGTGATGATGACGTCGATCTTGCTGATATGGCTGCTGACAGTGACAATGATAGTGAGGCGACTGAGTGATGCTGGAAGTCTTAGTCATGATGTTCTTTTTGTTGCTATCTGACCTAGTAGCATTTATTTATTTACTATTTTGTATATAACTTTGTTTATTTGGGTGCTTTTGTTGTTTATGTTCTCTGATATACCTATTTACTGTTCTGCTGCTTATATCCTCTACTACATAGAATATTGAACATACCAGTTGCTTATATTTTCTGTTGTTTATTCTGGTGCTTATATATTAGTTGATTGCCTTTCTAAGTATACTGCTTGAACTATTGCCTACTTTTCTTGTCTGTTGTTTTATCTGTTGTTCTGTTTGTTGTTTGATGATCCTGGATATACCATTTTGCTGCTAAAACTTTGCTGAAATTTCTTTTGAATGCTTACGTCTCTTAAACTTTATATAGTAGCTTTTTGATAATGTCAAAAGGGGGAGAGATCACATGAGTAAGGGGGAATATGCATGAACTTAGGGGGAGAACAATATTTTAATATCTAATATATTATATTTGCATGTATTACTTTTCCTTCTCTGTGTTAGTTTGTCATCATCAAAAAGGGAGAGAATGTGAATGCTTACATCCTAGAGTTCGTCAAGATTTTGATGATAACAAACTCAAGATGATGGCCAAGTACAAATGGATGCAAGACCAGATGCAAAGCTGACAAGTTTTTAGGATCTTATGTAAGAAGCTCTTGTGGTATCTCAAAGTTTTTCTTAAAAGAGCTTTTCTTTCCAAATGATATTTTATTTCTTGGTATATAAAAAACAAGCTTATTTCCTTCACAAACTAAGTTTTTCTAAATCTCAATGATTCCAAAGCTTAATTAGGCATAAAAATAGGTTCAAGGATTATTGTAATCTTATCCTTAGGCTTAGTAATTAATTTACAGCCACTCCCTGCCCTCGTCGGTTCCAGGACGCCACATGCCCACCAACTTCCGCTTGGTTTGTCCCCGAACCACACTGTACTGGGAGAGGTCCCGTCTCTGATACCATCTGTAACATCCCGGGACTGTCTGCAGGATTGACGAGTGTCTCCACAAACCAACACGGGTCTTTTCAGCATGCTTTGTCCTCACTCACACGCATCCTAGGAAACTTCCTAGGAGGTCACCCATCTCACAATTGCTCCAAGCCAAGCACGCTTAACCATGGAGTTCTTATGTTCTAGGCTCTCGAAAAGAAGTTGCAACTTGTTGATATGGTTACGTCTAATCAATTCCTTTAAGTCATCCTCAACTACGCAGTCCCATACCTGCATAGTCTCTGAATCCCTCTCATTCCGATGCGTATTTAGTTCATTCATGGGACCCTTTGCCTAGAAGCCTACCAGGAGACGCTTATTGATGCTTTCACTTTAGCACCGACAACCACTCCTTACCCTCATTGGCCCTGGGACGCCACAAAGCCCCTTAATATTATCATTCCAATAGTAACCACCATCTTCTTTAGTAGAACCTTAGCTACTATCATTCCTTAGAGGGTTAGGGTAGGTCTAGGCTTTGAGGTGGCTATATCAATGAAAGGATGGCTGTCTAATTTGCTTCCTTGAAGGGACAACCATATGATATCTCAAAGGGTTCTTTAAGCTTGAGAAGACATAGGAGACATGAGATGAAAAGAAAAGATGGAACTAGGCAGCCTCCTTTAGCTATGCAATGATTTCACTTAGACTTAGATGTCACTTTGCTTGCTTCAAAAAGCTATGTAGCAGCCCAAGTGTCGTGATGTCTTAAATGGATGAGAAAGATGTCACTTTGCTAATCTTGAAGCTACACAAGGGGTCTTGGGCATGTCACCTTGCATGGGGAGGGAGAGTGCATGCTTCCCATTTGGCCATGAAGGCTTGAATGAAGAGAAAGATGGCAAATGCTTGCTTGGGAACATGCAAGTAACTGGTCACTTGGCTTTGGTGTGTGTAATTAACAAGAAATATGTCACTTTGAGGCTTGAAAGCATCCATGCAACCTCCCAAGTGTCTATGTCGTGGCTGGACTTGAATGCATGAGTGTAGAGATGTCATCCTTGCATGTTAGAGAAAGTGCATGTCTTACACTTGGCTTAGAGGTGAGCATGCGGCCTTCCAAGTGCTCATTGTCATGGCTTCTTGCATGGAAAGAGGATGGGGTGTGCTTGACACTTGTCTTGGCATCTTGATTTGACGAGAGAGAGGTGTCATTGCATGCTTTGAAATTGTGCATGTTGCTGTCCATTGGAATTACCATGGCTTGCTCTTGAAAAAATTAAGAGAATATGCTTTTGTTTCTTTGTTGACAAGTGTCTTGCTTTTATGTGCATGACATCCAAGTGTCATCTTGCTCCTTTTCCTTTTGTAGTTGTGCCAATTAGATAAGGATCTCACCATATTTTTATCTCTTATGCTTACTTGGTTCACTAATTACCTTACTTTATATGTTAATTTTCTGGTTGTTCTAATTTTCCTTACTAATTAGGGTTAACCTTTAACACTTGGTCTTTTAAGGATCACTTTCTTAAAACAACCTTAACTAAAATTTTAACACCTAGTCTTATGCATGCATGTTGCCATATGTCCTCTTACATGACTTCCTTCTTCAATTTCATGGTCAATTAGCAACATCATATGATAATATTTATACTTGGAAAGCCGCGACCACTAAGATTTCTGTGGGCCATTTCCTTTTGCTCCCTTGATTACAAGTGGCATTTGAAATACTAACTGCATCCTCCTTATTCTAGACCATCCATTTGGACGTGCATTTATTGATGGTGTCTTAGGAAATCTCATTAAAACTAAAACCCTTAATGCATCTCAATTTAATCTTGGCTTACTAGCTATTGAGTCTTAATTTAATCATATTCCTTTATATAGACTACTATAAGAATCCTTAAAATCACACATTAAGATATTAAAAATTTTGAGATGTTATATTCTCCCCTACTAACAAAAAAATTTTGCCTTCAAAATTTGACATACCTTGAAACAGATAAGGGTATTCTTTTTTCATGGTTGCTTCTAGTTCCCACATGGCTTCTTGAACATCTACTCTTTCCCACAATACCTTAACCAAAGAAATTGTCTTACCCCGTAGCTACTTTTCATGGTTGTCAATGATCCATATCGGGCTAATTTTATAAGATAAGTTTTCTTTAAGTGTTATAGATTCAGGGGTTAGCACATGGGAAGAATCAGGGATGTATTTCTGAAGCTTAGAGACATGAAACACATTATGGAGGTTAGAAAGTGGTGGTAGTAGTGCAACACGATACGCAACTGGTCCGATTCGATTTATGATCTGGTACGGACCCAGGAATCGAGGACTTAGCTTGTTGGCTATTAGGATTTGATGGAGTCCGATCATTGAAGATATTCATAGGAAAACATGTTCCCCTTCTTAAAATTTAATGGGTTTTCTTCTTTTGTTCGCATAACTCTTCTGTCGGCTTTGAGCGGCCTTCTCATTTTCTTGAATCATTTTAATATGCTTTGTGGTCAACTGCACTAACTCGGGTCTCAAAAGAGTTCTCTTTCTAGTTTTATACCAGCAAAGGGATGATCTACATTTCCTTCCATACAGGGCCTTATAAGGGGCCACTCCTATGCTGGAGTGAAAATTATTATTATAGGTAAACTCCACTAATGGTAGATGTCTATCCTAACTACCTCCTTGCTCAAGGATGCAAGCCCTCAACATATCCTCTAGGTTTTGAATTATCCTTTCGGATTGTCCATCCGTCTGGGGGTGATAGGTTGTACTAAGCTGGATCCTAGTCCCAAAGGATTTTTGTAGTGCACCCCAAAATCTGGAAGTAAAACGTAGGTCTCTATCTGAGGTAATACTACAGGGAATACCATGTAACTTCACGATTTCCTGAACATAAATCCGGGCTAGTTTCTCCAAGGAATAGTTAGACCTAACATAAATCTTGGTGAGTCGGCTACTATAACCCAGATTAAGTCATGACCTAGTGGTGTCCAAGGTAATCCCATCACAAAATCCATTGTAATCTTATCCTATTTCCATTCTGGGATACTTACGGGTTAAAGGGGGCCTGAAGGCTTACGGTGCTCTATCTTCACCTTTTGGAAAGTCAAACATGAGGCCACATACTTGCTATGTTCGTTTTCAGCTTAGGCCACCAAAATCTTGTCCTAAGATCCTTATACATTTTATTTGCACCTGGATGGATGGTGAACTTACTTTTTTGGGCTTCTTCCAAGTCTTTTGCCTCAAATCTAGCTTATCGGGTATGCACAATCGGTCATCAAACTTAACCAGTCCTTCTGGTGTTTGACTAAACCTTGAGGGAATGTTCTCCTGAATCTGCTTCTGAATAGGATCTAAAAAGGCATCTTCGCGTTGAGCTTCTACAATTTCATGAAACAACTCATTTTTTATCGTCACAGTATTCAACCTTAAACTTTCAGGAGTGGGCTATACGAAAAATCCTAAGTCTCTAAAATCCTCAAGAAGCTTCATCTCTTGCATCATGAAGGTAGCCATATGCAAAGACTTCTTACTTAGTGCATCTGCTACCATATTTGCCTTTCCATGATGGTATTTTAATTCAAAGACATAATCCTTCAAGAATTCCATCCATCTACGTTGCCTCATATTCAATTCCTTCTGATCAAATAAATATTTCAAGCTCTTATGATTGTAACACCCCAAAATTTCTTATTTTTCAGTTATATGTGATTTTTATGAATTTTGTAATATTTTAGATATTTTAAGATATTTTGAATATTATATTGTATTTTAGATATTTTGAATATTTTATTATATTTTGAATATTTTATTATATTATAGATACTTTGAGATATTTTAAATATTTTATTATATTATGGATATTTTTAGATATTTTAATATATTTTAATATATTTTAAATATTTTAAGATATTTTGAATATTTTAACATATTTTAGATATTTTGGGATATTTTGAATATTTTAATATATCTTAGATGTTTTGGATTGATTTTGTGATTTTGTGAATTATTTGATTTATTTTTATTTTATTATTATTTTGGACTGTGTGAGGGCCCGAGGCAAGTGCAAAAAAATAAAAATTTTTCGGGGCCAAAAAATTTTGGACTGTTCTTATGGGCCCTTGAGCTTACTAAACCCGAAACCGGGAACAGTTTTCAAAGTTTTGTTTTCTGAGATTTTATCTAACAGATAAAGTTTTGGTGTGTTTTATTACCCATTGGGTAAAGTTATTATTCATTGGGCAATAACCACTGGGTAATACGTTGTAGCTTCTGTCCGTTGGACAATAGTTACTGATAAATATCTTTCTTAAAAATATCTCGTTAGATGATTTTAGAAAGTGACGAGTCATAAGCCTAGTCACACACCTAGTCATCGAGTACTTGAGTACTTGCTTTACGTGTGGACCAATGAGGAGCTTGTCAACAATTGCGGTTGTGACTCATCATAATTGACCAATAGGAGTTGGACACCTCACCCTGTGGCTCATCATGTTCTGGAAACTTGTAGAATGATGACTCGCCATGTTCTAGAATATGGTAGAACAGTGACTCACTCTGTGACTCGCCATAGTGAGTCACACATTTCAGAAGGTTCTCTTAGTGACTTAGTACTACGACTCGCCATGCTGACTCACCTGTTCTAGAAACCTCCATAGTGACTCACCATAAAGAACCAATAGGAAGAAAGCTTGTAGAACAAGGGAATTTAGGTACATTCTATTATCCATTATAGATACTGATTTTATGAGCATTAGCTATTAACCATGGGATAAAGCATACTGGAAAATATCTAGATGGATAGATATTTATAACCTAAATATCTAAGGATAACCATGAAGCAACATTACTTAGCTTTATGACCAACAAATTAGAATCAAGTTTACTTGTTTGAAAGTCTTACAAAGTGGCTTGACTAAGTAAGCTCCAATAGAAGGAATGCTTGGTGATTAAGCTTGGTGGCTTGGAAGCCAAATTGGCTACTTCCTCCTCCAAGGCACTCTATGGCCAAGCACTCTATTTTGGGGTTAAAGTTTGTGTTTTTATTTATCTTTTCACTCATTCACTCCAAAGCAAACAAGAAAGCTCTCACCTTTTCTCTCCTTGTGTTCCACAGCCATGACCATTTAGAGAGCTAAGTTCCTATACTTGCTCATCTTTTATTCACTTCATCCAAGAGACCAAAAAGTGTACACAAAATTCTCTCACTTTCATGAAAATCTCTCTCACTTTTCTTTCTTGAAAGCCCACGGCCAAGCTTTCTTTTAGAGGTCAAGTTTGTGACTTAGTTCATATTTCTATCAATTCCATAAAAAAAAAAAAAAAGCTAAACACAAAACTCTCATCCTTTCCATTCCCTATACCTCACGACTAAGAGCCTAGAAATCACATCTAATCTTCTATAATTCCATTCAACCATAGATCTTGAATCAAGATACAAATCTAAGACACTTTCATGTTGTGACTTTCTTCAAAATCATCCATTTTCTACCTTGTTCTTCAAGCTCAAGTTTAAAGCCCTTTAGATGAAGTTCTTTGATCTTCATGTTTCTATCTATTTCAAAGCACTAAACCATGATTTGAATCCATGGTCATCTTAGTTATGTCTTAGATGTTAATATATGTATGTTGTTTTGTTTTAAGGAGCAAATTGGTGGTGGTAGAAGTTCACTCAAAGAGGACAACAAGGAGCTTTAGATCATCATCTAAGGTAAGAAGGAGATTAACCTCATCAACCATTCATGGTGGTGAGGGACGAAATATGTGATTTGTTGGTGGGAAATCCATGTGAGGATTTATTCTCCGTGTGGTGTAAATTAATTGTTTGTGTTTGCTTTGGTTATGAGCTTTTATAATTTGTGCTTCTTTTATGGTATGTGATTTTATAGCTTTGATAATATGCATGAATATGTGATAGTAGAAATATGATGATTTAAGTGTTATGTATGCTATGATGTGTGCTTGAAAAGAAACAAGTTTTGGTCCCAAAGACCCTTGAGGCTCACGGCCTCCATGCCCCAAAATGGGTATTCCAAGCGAATATAATTTTTTGATCATGGATTTAGTTGATTTTATAATAAGTATATGGATTAAGATTTTACAAGTTGATAAGAAGTGAACAAAGTTTTATTATTGGAAAAAGAATTGATTTTTGATCAAGAGAAAGGAAATGAGTTTAAATGAGGATTTGAAATATTAAGTATTGTGTTTAGAAGTGTTCAAGTGATGATAAATGGAGAATGATTTTTGAAAGGAGTGATTTAATAAAGATAACAAAGATTTGTGATTAAACATCAGAAATATTATTTAGAGGAGATTTGATTAAGGATTTACAAAGAAAATGGAAAAGGAAATGGATAAGGATTTTATAATTAGATATTAAATGGATTTCAGCCAAGATAAGGAAAAATAAATTAGGGAAGTAAAATGGAACTTAAAGTATTTTTATTTAAGTGGATTTTAGTAAGAGAAATGGAAAAAGATTTTGTATAATAAAAGTTTTTGTGAAGAATGTTGGAAAATATTATCTAGAAGAGTTATTAGTAAAAGAAATGGAAATAAGCTGAAAGATGGCTTATAATTTTAAGGTATTTTATTTAAGTGGATTTTTAGTAAAATAAATGGAAAATATTTTATTAAATAAAAATAATTTAGATTCTTGGGAAAACGTCAAAAAATATTATTTAGAGAAAAAATGGGAATGAGAAGTTCAAATTATGTTTTAAATTTGGAAAGTTTCAAAATTGAATTTACAACGTCAAGAAATAATTTATATAGTGAAAAATAGTAGAAAAACCTTACGCGTTTCAAAAACGTGGATTTTTGAGCTACGCGATTTAAAAAACGTTTAAATATTTTTACACGATTGAGAAAACGATAGAAAATGGTTACGCGATTTGAAAACATAACAAAAGTGTTACGCGATTATGAAAATGCAATAAAAGTACTACGTGATTAAGAATGAACAGTAGTTGTTGTAGGGCTAACGTACTGGACCCGGATGTATCAGTGGTATTATGTAATTGTATGAGCGGTTATATAATATCATTGATCTAATGGTATTAGACAATTGTGTGGGCGGTTGTTTTAATATTATTGGGAACAGTCCAATAATGATTTGTGTTATGCATTGAGTCATCATGCATTGAATATTATACAGTCAGTAGTTGTCATGGCTTTTGTTTCCTATGAGTGAATAAGAATTGAGTAGTGAGATCTATGAGGGATCTTGGGGGACCGTGAGGCGCGGTGATTCATCCAGTGATCTTGTTATCATATTATACACCTTCGGCCATGAAAAACCGTTGCAACGCATCACGAGCCCGACAAACATTATTCCTTTCGCGTCCAATGTAGACTGTTATTGAGGCTGACAGATCTTCTAGGTCATTCATCTCTGAATTTGTGTTAGCTCCATGGAGTAGGAACTGGTTCATTTTGCATATACTTGCTCAATACAAATATTGTTGTGACATGGTTAGTATACATTATGTGATGTCATAGTTAATACATATTTTGTTGATATATATATATATATATATATATATATATATATATATATATTGTTGTGATGTTAATCTTTATATCATTGTGATATATGCATAGTAGTTATGTATTGATTGATAACATATATATATATATATATATATATATATATATATATATATATCTATATGAATGACTTTGTTGTTCGTATTGTTTCTTTGTTACCATATTGGATTTGATGTAGAGGATCTCACCTCTTTATGTTTGTTCTGTTGTTCTATTTTAAATTTATGTTCGGTGAAGTCTGTGATGGCAACAAGGCAAAATCTTCTTTAAAGACGTAACCTGTGATCTCACCTCTTTGATGATTTAAGCTTTGTATCTCAAATGTTTAAGAATTGAATGTTTGTTGGTTGTATTTAAGAAATTGAGTTAGATTATGGCCTGATGAAATTAAGCATTGTTTTGAAGCAGAAATTCAAGATGGAAAGACCTTGGAAAGGATGAGAAAGCAAAGAGGAACTCAAATGAGGAAGGATGCTAGAGAAAGGGAAAGGCTGCCAACCCACGCCTAGGCATGACAAATCCATGCCTAGGCATGGCCCTCTCAGGCTTTCAGACCAATTTAGGCAGAGACATCCACGCCTAGGCATGACACTCTCTGATTTCCAGGGTTTTCAGACAGAGGCACCCACGCCTAGGCGTGATCAACAGAGGAAGGCACATGTTTCATAACCATGCCTAGGCATGGGAAAAATTATGGCATGCGAAATTGGCCCATTTTATTTGATTTTTGTAGGGATATTGAGAGCTTCAATTTTGACCTAAGCACAAAATTCAGAGAGCAAGTGAGAGGAGGAAGAATTCATTGGGATTGGAGGTGACTCAAGGGAAAATCAAGATCAAGGAGGAAGATCAAGCTTGGAATCTCTCCATTTTTGTTCATTCTTTCACCTTTCCATCTTGATTTGTAACTTGATTCTCTTCTTTCATGATGGGTAACTAAACCTTATTCTAGGGGCTTTCTAGGATCTTGCTATCAATGATTATCTTGTAATGTGATTGGGTATTCTTTCAATGAAATTGATTTTATTTTTCCATATCTATGCTTAATGTTTGTTATTGATTGGTCATCAATTACATGATTTTAGTATTCTAATTGTACTGGAAATAGGGAATTGTGAATATGAACATGGTATGGTTGATGTATGTTCAATTGCATTCAATTAGTTTGGGTGTATTGATTAAATAAAGGGATGGACACCTACCTCTTGGTCATGCATGACAAGTGTTTGATAATTGGTCTCAAAGAGTAATTCTTATGTTAACTCACATGGACACATAGTGAATTAGATAGGTTTCATATGGGTAATTGTCCTAGACATAGGCTCTTATCTATTGATGGATATTAGCTAACAAATATCATTTCATTGATAGGTGCTTGTTAATTGCAATTATTCATTGAAGTAGCAAGTGAATAAGGATCCCTAGGCTTTAATAATTCTCATCTTTCTCTTGTGGATTTGGTGTTTGGTGCTTTCTTATTTTATCTCTTTTAAGTTGTTATTTTAATTGCAACCTACTCTCACATTTTGATTACTTGGATAAGAATTTGTGGAATTTGGTTAAGTTTAGCATTCTTCTAATTATCAATCCCTTGGGACATGATACTATACTCTCATATATTACTTGTCGACCCGTGCGCTTGCGGATTTTCGGACTAATAAGTTTTTGGTGCCATTGCTGGGGATTGAATTTAGATTTTGTGTTATTTGTTATCTTTATTCCCAACTCTTATTTCAAGTTTTGTTTGTTTTGTTTTGTTTTCTTTTTCAGGTACTTGGCTCTTGTATGCATAGAACTCAAAGTGTATCTCGATTTCTTTACAATCCTGAGATCGATAGGACCTTTTGTAGATTGCTAAGAAAACAACAAGTACAAGCGCAGGAACTAAATTTGGATAGTGAATATGAGATGACGGAGGAAGCAAATGTTGCAAGACCCTTGAGGGAGTATGCCACTCCAAATGCTAGAGACATTCGATCTAGCATTAGACGACCAGTTGTCCAAGTACAGACTTTTGAGATCAAGCCTGCTATTATCCAGTTGTTTCAAAATAATTTACAATTTACGGATCTGTAACACCCTTGTGGGAATGCCACATTTATAATGCAATAAAATAAAACCTTACCCAAGTTATAAAACATTTGATACATAATTAATATGAGTTGTAAAATTTTTTCCTTTTATATCAGATATCCTTAAATAAAATAAAGTAAGACATAAAATAAAGTAAACTATTAGCACACTCCATAATATACATAGGATTTTGTCTTAAGTTATACAAATAATTTACAACTACAAAATATTTAAATAAAGCAGTAAAGAGTTAGTATAACACAAAACATAGATATGCCCAAGTGCATATCAAAGTTTTCTAACCCTCTGAAGGATCACTCTCAGATCAAACCTCGGGTGATAGAAATCCAGGATGTCTCACAGCTCTACGGACAGGAGTCCGTGCTGTTGACACTATACTGATCTCACTAGGGGTACGAAAAAGTCCTCCCCAGTGACGCCTTAGATCCAAAGGCATCTCCAGATGTAGATAC
Organism: Ormosia emarginata; assembly: GCA_029884605.1. Taxonomy (NCBI): domain Eukaryota; kingdom Viridiplantae; phylum Streptophyta; class Magnoliopsida; order Fabales; family Fabaceae; genus Ormosia; species Ormosia emarginata. The sequence goes on from JAQQTP010000079.1 coordinate 18,918,934, forward strand.
AAAGAAGTAGTAAAGACTGGCTTAACATCAAACTCTCCACGTAGGGATATAGTCAGACGTCCCAAGTAAATGTCGCCACGCCTTCGAGCCTCCATGAAATTCCAGTCTCACAAAACCTAGGAATCTGGCCAGTGCCATCATGACAAGATCAATCTAGGTGGTAGGAATGATCGGACGGCTCGCACTCGTCAACTGATCACCCGTTTACTATTGCTCCTCCTCAGGGTACACAATCTTTAGAGGCTGTTCCTCTACCTCTTCCTCAAACTCTTTACAGAAATAAAATAATAATACAGAAACACATACAAATAAAGAGGTGAGACAATCTTACATCAATACCAGTATGGCAAATAAGAAAACGACAATACAACAGATATCACAGTTTAAATACAACAAAGCATACCATAACAACATAGATAATAAACAATTTAATATAAGAATTGCATACCACAGTATTCTAAATAATAACACAATTCAACATATTATATAATATCACAAATAATAATATTATGATGCATGACACCAATGCAAATGCAATATGACTCGTTCCTACTACATGGAGCTAGACACAGACATCTGAGAGAATGACCCGAAGAGAACTATCAGTACCTCAGGATGCCCAACCAAACTATTACACTATCAAACGTCGTGTCTATAGCCCATTGTCCAACGTAGTGTAGTAGTACATAGTCCAATCACGTCGTGCACTATAGGCATTGTACCTAACAGTCTTCCCAAGATCTCGATTAAGTATAGTGCGTGTCGAGATCATTAGTGTGTTGCCAGTTATCATGACCCAAAGGAGCGACCAACTGTTCACATGTGGAATACTCCGCACACTAATGCCTCCAAGTCCACACGAGATGAACCACACTACGCTTATCACACCGACAACACGGTGTAATTCGTCTCATCAATCAATCGCCAATATCAACCAAATTGGCCTAACTCTTGATGCATGAATAAGAACTATAATTACCAAATTACCCTTAGTTTCAAAATATTATCATATTTACAAAAACGCCCTTAATCTCAAAAAACTCCAATATATAGTACATCACCACTTTACAGTACCATATCTCAACATGTCCGGATCCACCACTTTGGCCCGATAGTAAAACTCACTGTTCCAATTAATCGCATAAAAATTTTATCGCGTTTTCACAATCGTGTCACTTTTACAAATGTTTTTAAATCGCATAAATATATTTTGTTGTTTTTAAAATCGCGTAGTGTTTTTAAATCGTTTTCTCAATCGCGTAAGATTTTTAAATCATTTTCTTAACCGTAAAGCTTTAAAATCTCCATTTTAAAACTGCGTAAGCTATTTCTTATACTTTTAAACTACGTAGAATATTTTCCTTACGTTATAAATACCTTATAAAATGTTCACTTTTATTTGTGTGTTTCTAATAAATTTTGACAGCATTTTGTCTATAAAATCTATTAAAATTGTATTTTTTACGTTTTTCCTTTAAAAATTCTTTTGTTTAGTTTATTATTACAAAATACACTTTGAAAATTCTCATTATACTTTAAAACTCAAAGATAAGTATTTTTCAAGAGTTTTGTTTATTTTTCTTCTATACCATATTTCTAATAAAATTTAGTTTACTTCTTTAAGTCTTGAAAATCTATTACAAATGTATTCTTTTTAGGTTAAACATCTAATCTACACTTAGAAAATAAATTTTTAATTGATTATACATTAAAAAGGCATGTTGGCCGAATTTAATAAAACCTTGACATTTGATCTTTGGATCATTTCTCATCTTCTAAATCATTTTAGAATTCATTAATTTACCTAATTCCATTAAATCCTTCCTTTAGAAATTGGTTGAGAACATTTTGGTTCTCTTTTTCTTGTTGAGGCTAGGAGCCCCTTTGGTGTTCTTTGGGACACTCATGCAATCCTTACATATTATTCACATCCTAATTAATAATCATGCATATATCAACACATGCAATATATTTTAAAGCTATAGACATGCATACAAACAATATCAAACACAAGTAGGAAAGCATTTAAACAACTAAACAAATGAATCCTTATGGATTCTTCACACACATACAATCCATTTCCTCATCACCACACTTGGTTGATGAGATTAAATCTCCCTCTTATCTTATAGGAAGATAACTCGTTCTACTCTCCTTCCTAGTTGATTTCGTGACTGATAATCACATATTTTATTCATTAAGAAACCCTTATGTTTAGTTATTTACACTCTTCATGTACTTAATTGACTGAATTTGATTATGTTTTGTAAGTTTGAACTCGAATCGGACTTAATTAATTTTTTCAGCATTATTCGGGTCTTACATTGTTTCTATATTTTAGCCATATCTTGAGTTCTAAATGTCTGATAATTATGAATTTTACCTTGTAGGAAAGATAAGAGAGAGCTCTACAACTTTGATGAAGAGCTCAAAGTCAATTTCAGACATCTAGTGGAGCTAATTGGGCATGGAAATCAGAATACGGGATTTGTGACTGGAACCCGAATAGTGTGTAGTAACCAGAACATAATTCAAGTTTGGGCATATAAAATGGGCTGAAAATTTGTAATCTGAAAGTTAAGACCCATATGTACAACTTTCATGACAAACACAAAACTTGATTCGGGCTCCTTGATGGAGATATTGGGTCTGAAAGTCAAAACAGAGGTGCTGAAACTGGTCCTGAATAGTCTGTAGTAATTGAGTCATATCTTGGGCTGTAGGACGAATTTTTGGGTGCTTCCAGAGCCATTGGAAAGCTTAGACAATTTCCTAGAACTTTCATGAAGACCACTTGGCTCAGAAATGACGAAATCAATGAGTTCAACAATGAATACTTTCGGAGACAAGGAAGCTCACCTACCAAGTTCACCTACCAAGCTCACCTACCAATCTCACCTACCAAGCTCACCTACTAATTCCACCTACTAATCTCGTCTACCCATCTACTACTACTCTGAATCCTCTATAAAAGGAAGCATGTGGAGAGCTCTAAATACAACACACACTTGGTGTTAGAAATAGCTTTTCATAGTTCTTGTATATTTTTCCTTCATTGTAATGGAGAGCTAAGTCACTTCTAGTCAATTCGGGACTCTTAAAGAGATTGTGGCTTGGATTCTTGAGACCTTGGTTATGTAATGTATTTGATTTATATTTGAATTCCTTTTCTCTTCTTCTTCTGTTCTCTTGATCTTGAATGCATGAATGGTGATTCTGTTTATGTTTGATCTGATTTGATCTTGGTTTAAGATTAAGTATTGTGATGAAATTTAGAACTGATTGATCTAAACTAATCACGTAATTGAAGAGGTTAGGTTACTATTTGTGCCTAGGTTAATTGAATTCGGTGCTTAAATTGACATATATTTACATGAATGGTGCGATTGCAGATTTGTGTTTATCACTTGTCAATTGAATTCTGGACGATTGTCTAGTTTGAATTCTGGATTTGATGTAGAGATCTCGGTTAGATCCAAGTTAACCATTCAAATGTATTTCAGGTGTTTGTTGAAAGGTCTATGATTGAATCCACCCAATCTCGGATAGATTTCTGAATTGACTGTTCTTTTAATTGTTATTTTTCTTCAGATCTTGTCATTGTAATCCTTGAACAATCAAAACCCCCCTTTCTAACTTAACTTAATTTGATAAAATTGCATTTACGATCCTTGAGGAGACGATCCGGTGTTGTTCACTATACTACAAGTTTAGGTAATAACTTCGGTTATAATTTTGATGAGTTCGCGCTCGTCAAAATTTTGGCGCCGTTGTTGGGATTAGTAAGTGTAATCTTTTCATTTTAAGTGTTTTTACTAACTTTTGCTTTTTATTAACTTTTCTAACATTTTTATCCATTATATAGTATTGTTCATACTACACTAACAATTTTTTTTCTTAGATTTCTGAATTTCTCTAGTGAAGGAAAGACGGAAAACTGGTGATTATGGGTAGTTGATACAATTTTCGAACTGAACGTGCTCAGAAAAATATGAAACTTGGTTGGTTGAAGGAAAACAGCCTGATAAACAAGACTCACAGTAAACTGTGAGGTCACCCCTGGTTTTTTGAAATTCTATCATTTAGACCACTTTTTTAATTTTTTAATATTTTTTATTGCATTTTCTAGTTTCATTTTTATGTAGATTTTGTTCTGTGTTGCTCTCATAAATTTTAAAAATGTTTAGATACATTAACTAGATTTATTTTTGCATATTTTGAGTGTTGATCCCATACTAACTCTTTCTTTTTAATTTTTTCTTTTTCTTTCATTATCATTTTGTTGCATTCTGTTGCATTTTAAGGATACAATGGATCATGCATAATGGAGTCAAAACTTGAGGAGTTGACTTCTTTGGTAAGACATATAGTAGTGAGACAAGAATCACCAATGCGGGGAAGCTACACTTGTGTGTAACATTTGTTTTTGTTCATCTCACCCCACATATGCATGCCCTACACTTCAGTATGGTAGTTCTGTTTTTCTAGATCAATTTGTTGTAGCAGCTGGTTATTTTCCTGATGAACCACAGTTCCAGCAGCAGCAACAGAGTTATGACCCCTTCTTCAACACATACAACCCTAGCTGGGAATACTATCCAGATCTAAGATATGGTAATACGGCATCACTACAGCAACAATCATTTCAATATGAGCAGCCATTCCAACAGATAACAAGTCCATCAACCACAAAACTTGAGCCTTCATGGGAGGACTTGATGAAAACCCAAATTGAGTTTTCAAAGAATTTCACTGCCACTATTCAGATTTAACAACCCAAATTGACCGGTTGACAACCACTGTTAATGAACTGAGATGTCAAGAGTCAGGCCAACTCTTTCCCCAAACAATTCCTAACTCCCTGCATTCTTATTGTTATATTGATTTACATGCAGACTTAGTTGAGGAAACTCATGATGAGTTGTGTGCTGAATTTCCTGATTTAATTGGTTTTGATGATTCTATCAATTGCAACTCATGTGCTGATCATGATGGTGATATAAAATGTGTTGTGTGTGCTGAAATTTCTGCATATTTGAAAACTAATGATTCTGTTTACGCAGGATCTAATGATATAGAAGGGTCTATCAACAATGTAGTTGCAGAATCTGGAACATATAGGGAGGTGGAGTTGAAGGCCATTGAGGAATTTTCAAAGAAAGAGGAAAGTCAGCAGATGCTAGTAACTACTGAAGTGGATTTTGTTTTTAGGCCATGGTCCAGCATTATCAATGAAAGCAAGATTGCAAAATTACATGTATTGCATGCCATTGGTGAAGTCAAGGAAGACCAATGGACCCCAATGTGAACCCTCATGCTTCAAGCTTCACTTGGTCGTTACACTTCAACCAATGGGACTGTAGTGGAAGCTATCATGTTGTGTCAACCATAACCTGGTCATCACGTTTCAACCAATGGGATCCTGGTGGAGTCTTTTCACCAACCTCACTTAATAAGACCAATGGACACCGCCTCAAACAGTATCATGAACTTCCAGAGAATGCAGAAGTGGAGGTGATGAACCTTCTCCATCCGCATTATGAATAAGAAAAAGAAAAGAAAAGAAAAGAAAAGAAAAGAAAAAAAATAGTTGTGTGCCCGACAATGAGGTAGGTAGTGTCACTCAGAAGCATGTGGAGGTCATTTTTTCTTCAGCGACAACAACTGCGAAAATCTTGCAGTATGGATTTTATTGGCCTACTTTATTAAAGGTTTGTTACACCTTTTGCAAAAGCTGCGGAAATTGGTCAAAAAGTTCGCTTTGAGATTATCATCGCACCTACTCCTTGGAAAATTGAGATCTAGGTGGCGCGGTTCTTTTGTTGTCAGACACGTGTATCCTCTGGGGCCGTAGATACTGAGGATCCTAGGAATGGTACTGCGCTTAAGTTAATGGACAAAGACTCAACCATTCCTAGAAAACCAAGTTCTTGAATTCTTTGTGTTGCCGATTAAGTGGCGGATACGGTACTCCGTGACTCTTGAGTCGGTTTATTCTTCAGTTTCCCAAAATAACTAAACCCTTCTTCTCCTTCAAAATGGATGTCATTCTTTCAAACCTAAGAAAACATTTTCCTTCTCTTCCTCACAATGCTCTGAGAAAAATCTACAAAGTTCGATGTGAGAGATTGAGACTGTTAATGCACAAGGGTATGCCAGAAGATGTATGCTAGATAATTGAAGCAAAGGTCCGATTAGCAGGTGAGTCCTCAATTTCATTTGACTTATATATGCCCGGTCTTGGAAGAAGTTCATATTCTAAAAGGAGAAGAGCAAAAAGGTTACAAGTCTGTCACAAATGTGGACGATGGAATTGTAACAAGCGATGTCGTGCTAAGGGGATGGTTTCCGCAAATAGAGAAGATAAAATTTTCTTCATTAAGAATGGACTGAGTAAGGAGTCATTAGATGATATCTTATTGACTCTTGAGACACATTCTTGTGGATTGGTGCATCGTGAAATTCTTAAATTGTGGAATCTCTTTAAGGATGAAGCACAACGCTACAGTCTTGGGAATCTGACTCTAAAAGACCCTGTTTGCCAATTTATAAGAAAATTGGATGGGAAGCTTATCCTCGACTCATAGAAGACGTTTAAGCCGTTACTGGATGTTAAACCAGAGGCAGATGTGAGCCATATCCACAAACAATCTGTACATATCATCCTCTTCTTCTTCTTCATGTCATTTTTTCAAAAAAAAAAAAAAAAAAAAAAATGAAAAAAAAATGTATACTTCTTAGGGTTGGCTTTGGTAACACAAACCGTGAATGGGGAAATGCATGCATCCTGATCCACCTTCTTAATTGAAAAACAAAGAAGGTAGATTGTATCCCACATGTGAGGCAAATGCCGGTCGTATTATGGCCACTTGTCCCTTTTGGGAGCCCTATGTTGCTTATTTGGTCTTGAATGGGTCGAATACTGGTCAACAATGCTTTGGCACAAAGCCGAAAGAGCAGACTACCTCCATCCCAATCTTAAGTAAGTATACACTCATATTTCATCAAGTTTTTCTAACAATTTTTTTTTTTTTAAAAAAAGAAAAATGTATGTATATAGTTATGTTCATATATATATATATAAAAAGAGAGAGAAAAGGATTGGGAAATGAATATGTAAAGGGATATACATTAGAGTTGAGATGAATTTTTATGCTTGTTATTTGAACTCAGCTCTCATTTGCTTTTATTCTCTTTGGTATTTATCTTCTCATATCCATTTTATCCTCTTCTGTTACCTTGACCTCACTACAACTTTGAATAAAGTCCTCATGATTTGTGTGTGCATGTGTTTTGAGTAGTGGAGAAGTAGAAGATAAGCAAGCCTATGGTAGTGCAATTTTCATGGGTTGAATTGAGTGAAATACCTACCTTTTAAACACTTCAGAGATTGAGAGGGAATCTTCTGAAGATCCATCATTCTTAATTCATTCTTTTCAACGGAAGTTTCCTTGCTTGTTGGTTTGAGATGTGAAGAAATGTTACCTCATTTATGCTTTGATCCCTTGAATTTCTTGTTGCTCTTCTTGCTTCATTGAGTCCTTTAGAGTTTTTAACTTTTAAGTTTGTGTCGTTTGTCTTTGTCTTCTAACTTTAGTTTTATATGTTTTGCCCAGGAGTGCAAAAAGCTAAGTATGGGGGAATTTGATAATCACATATTTTATTCATTAAGAAACCCTTATGTTTAGTTATTTACACTCTTCATGTACTTAATTGACTGAATTTGATTATGTTTTGTAAGTTTGAACTCGAATCGGACTTAATTGATTTTTTCAGCATTATTCGGGTCTTACACTGTTTCTGTATTTTAGCCATATCTTGAGTTCTAAATGTCTGATAATTATGAATTTTACCTTGTAGGAAAGATAAGAGAGAGCTCTACAACTTTGATGAGAGCTCAAAGTCAATTTCAGACATCTAGTGGAGCTAATTGGGCATGGAAATCAGAATACGGGATTTGTGACTGGAACCCGAATAGTGTGTAGTAACCAGAACATAATTCAAGTTTGGGCCTATAAAATGGGCTGAAAATTTGTAATCTGAAAGTTAAGACTCATATGTACAACTTTCATGACAAACACAAAACTTGATTCGGGCTCCTTGATGGAGATATTGGGTCTGAAAGTCAAAACAGAGGTGCTGAAACTGGTCCTGAATAGTCTGTAGTAATTGAGTCATATCTTGGGCTGTAGGACGAATTTTTGGGTGCTTCCAGAGCCATTGGAAAGCTTAGACAATTTCCTAGAACTTTCATGAAGACCACTTGGCTCAGAAATGACGAAATCAATGAGTTCAGCAATGAATACTTTCGGAGACAAGGAAGCTCACCTACCAAGTTCACCTACCAAGCTCACCTACCAATCTCACCTACCAAGCTCACCTACTAATTCCACCTACTAATCTCATCTACCCATCTACTACTACTCTGAATCCTCTATAAAAGAAAGCATGTGGAGAGCTCTAAATACAACACACACTTGGTGTTAGAAATAGCTTTTCATAGTTCTTGTATATTTTTCCTTCATTGTAATGGAGAGCTAAGTCACTTCTAGTCAATTCGGGACTCTTAAAGAGATTGTGGCTTGGATTCTTGAGACCTTGGTTATGTAATGTATTTGATTTATATTTGAATTCCTCTTCTCTTCTTCTTCTGTTCTCTTGATCTTGAATGCATGAATGGTGATTGTTTATGTTTGATCCGATTTGATCTTGGTTTAAGATTAAGTATTGTGATGAAATTTAGAACTGATTGATCTAAACTAATCACGTAATTGAAGAGGTTAGGTTACTGATTTGTGCCTAGGTTAATTGAATTCGGTGCTTAAATTGACATATATTTACATGAATGGTGCGATTGCAGATTTGTGTTTATCACTTGTCAATTGAATTCTGGACGATTGTCTAGTATGAATTCGGATCGATGCGAGAGATCTCGGTTAGATCCAAGTTAACCATTCAAATGTATTTCAGGTGTTTGTTGAAAGGTCTATGATTGAATCCACCCAATCTCGGATAGATTTCTGAATTGACTGTTCTTTTAATTGTTATTTTTCTTCAGATCTTGTCATTGTAATCCTTGAACAATCAAAACCCCCCCTTTCTAACTTAACTTAATTTGATAAAATTGCATTTACGATCCTTGAGGAGACGATCCGGTGTTGTTCACTATACTACAAGTTTAGGTAATAACTTCGGTTATAATTTTGACTGAGTTCGGCGCTCGTCAGTGACCCTCTAAGAAACCTAAAAGATCTTAAACAAAAATTTAAAGAGTTACAACTATAGGAGAAAAGATAAACCATGGATCAATCATGCCTTAGAACCTTAGAATTCAAGTTAAAAATGAAAAATAAGAATCTTCACCTTGTAGGAAAAATCTCCAAAGAAATTTTCCAAGCTTAAGATGATTTTTTTTCAAGAAACCTCTAACTAGAGATGTTCTTAGAATGATGTTTAGGTTTGAGAAAGTAGGTTAGATGAATTTTTGAAGGTTGGAAGTATGATTTGTGGGTGTTGGCCGAATGGTCTTCAAAGGAGAAAGCTATGGAGTTTTCTCTTGGTTTCTTGCTTTTGGTAAATGTTAAAGATGAATAATGATCAAATGACACTCCTTCCTCCTATGCATGGCCGTAGGACTCACTAAGGAGGTGGCCTCCTTGTTTGACTTCTCCTAACACCTAATAGCCCTAGATTTGATCAAGGGTGGTCATGCAAAGCTTTGCCTCCAAGTTTGTCTCTCATTAGTGCATGAAAACCTAGTCATCCAAGTGACTAAGCCTTTCTTGAATGTTCTTGAACCTCCTTGTTTAAGCTTGGCCGAATGGCTCTAAGAAGAACAAACCAAGTTTGTGATCCATTTGGTTTTCTAGTTACATTTAAGTGCATTTGATTAATTTGTTTAGTTACTTACCTAACTATATAGTTACTTAGGTTGACTAGGTTAGTCTTGATATTTTGAGACCATTATCTAATTAGAACTTAACTAGATTGCTAACTAGGTTTACTTCACTTAGTTACTATATAAGCTTTCTATGCTAACTTAGTTAGGTTTTAAGCTAACTTGGTTAAGCTTTCTAGTTTGATTTCAACAAGTCTAACCAGTTTTGTGGACTTGAATCTTATTGGTCTAAAATTGTCAAGCCACTAACGTTGACCACTCTTCATTGGCTTAGGATTTAGTCTAGCAAAAAACATTGACTGCTTCTCCAAACGCGGGTCCCACAGACTTTTCCGGGTCCATGGTCTTTTTTGGAGCAGATTTCTATTGTTTTTGAGACAGTAGGTACTGTCAAATAAAATAATATTATAATAATATAAAATTATTTTATTGCACAGTTAAATCCTAAAAATTAAAAGATTAATAACCATATCACTCGAAATTGGGTTTAGTAAGATCCCCCAGCTCCAAATAATTAAAATAAGATTTCCCCGGCGCAAAAATTATTATTTTCCTGACTCGGAGTAAATCACACAAAACACTCAAATACGAACACGAAACAGTCAAATAAATTTTATAACATACAGAAAAATATAAAATAGTACAATCAGGACAACGGTTATTTATCCAAAAGTTGGGGTGTTACAGGATCTACCCCATGAAGATCCCAATGCTTATCTAGCCAACTTTCTAGAGATCTGTGATACTTTTAAGCACCAAGGAATGACTGATGATACGGCTCGTTTAAGGCTCTTCTCTTCTTCCTTGAGGGATAGGGCTAAGGCATGACTTCAATCCTTACCTAAGCATTCCATCACAACTTGGAAAGAGCTAGCTCAGAAGTTCTTGGACCGATTCTTTCCTCCCATGAAGGTAATGAAGTACAGAAATAACATCTTGTCCTTTAGGTAATTTGAAAGAGAAACTTTATATGAAGCATAAAAGCGATTTAAAGATTTGCTAAGGAAGTGCCCCCACCATGGCATAGAAAAATGGATGTTGGTTCATACTTTCTACAATAGCTTGACAACCTCCATTCGTTCCATAATTGATACAGCAGCTGGAGGGGCGCTTATGAGTAAGACTGCAGATGCAGCCTACAACCTTTTGGAAGAGATGGCTAATAATAATTATCAGTGGCCAGCAGAGAGAGTTGCTCCTAGGAGAGTGGCAGCCAGGATACATGAAGTTGATGCTCTCACATCGCTTTCTGCTCAAGTGGCAGCACTCTCCAAGAAGTTTGACACAATGGCAGTCAACTCAGTTGCAAGCGGAGCTAATATCACAGCTGAGATTTGTGATCATTGTGGGGACTGTCACTCTACTGCAAATTACACAAGCAGCCTGGAGAGTGTGCAATATGCCAATCAATTCCACTAACTTAGTCACAATAATTCTTTTAGTAACACTTATAATTCTAGTTGGCGGAACCATCCTAATCTCTCTTGAGGTGGAAATTCTTAAGGTTCTTCTTGTTAGGAATCGCAGATACATCATGCAGTGGAATAATAAAAACTCCCTCACATGATCCATTCGAAAAAGCCATAATCTGAGTTTTAAAACGTTTACCTCTTGAAGCGTGATAAACACAAGTGACGTGAATCACCAACACCGTAATAGTGACGATGTCTCTGTAGTATCCACACGAGCATACTTGCAAAACGTCCAATGTTCGTAGTCTTAGAGTCTGACCTCTCTACAATAGTGCTAGCTATGAAGAGAAGAGAAGGAAACTTGTCACTCTCTCACACACTTTCTATAGGTGCGGCTAGGGTTCTGTAAGGCGTACTTAGTAGCCCTCTTAGCAGTATTATTTATAATAGTGGCTGCCTTAAGTGAGTGTGAGTAGTAGCAAGGTAAGCTGTGCAACCCTAGACTCATCTAGTTAGGCCCACAATTGAATCCGAGTCTTACTTAGATCCTTATTGCTCTAATTTAGTCTGCTCTAAGTGTGCAATCCTGTAGGTTCTCATGACATTGGTAGTAATGTTAAAATCTCATTTTAATATTATAAACAGTGAGCGGTATCTAGTAACACATCGCTGCTACCCAAGTAATGAAAATGTCAGTGATTTGACATAATCTATCCGCGACTAATGTTTCTGTGTAGTTTAGTCCCTTTGTGCAGATATCTAAATTAAACACAAGGCATGAAATGTGTCGCCCTTGTTTAGTTCAATCTTCAGTTTCCTGATTCTCGAGTAGACATAGTAATAACAAATGAGATCAATATCTCATATTGACTCATTTAAGTAGGGTCATGCTTTTCGTAGTCTCATTCAATCAGGGGGCCCGAAGATATCACTCCTGTTATGTAAGAAGGACAAATCCTATCTAGGTCATTTACATCCATCCACATGATTTGCGGTATGTCCAATAACTAACTTTATAATCACTTTATTACTGATGATGTTTGATGGCATTAAAACATACAGCTCTTCAAATAGGAATCGTAGTGATTTCAGGTCAAAGGACCACATACACCATTATTACTATGAGAATTGCTTATGACACTCACGTAATGATCCACATAGCGTTCTCATGGCGGGTCTGTCTAATACATCATTACTCTAATATGTATTCATGTGGAGACTTAATATCTTATATACATGACCCGTGAGATGTGGTCATCAGTCTACGCACATACTAGTCTCAATGCATTATTGTTGTCCTAATTAACAATAATACTAGACTAGGGATATTTTAGAATAGTGTTTTCTCCAAAAGGATCTCATGATCAAGTCATCCACTTGATGTCATTTGGTATCAAACTTACTATTCTAAGGACTTTATTATGTTTATAAAAAAATAACACAATAAATGAAATGCCTCATATATTAAAAAAGAGCATAATACAATGTATGTAAATACAGACAAAATGTATTGGCCTCTAGGGCATACACCTACACTTCTTCCTCTTAACAGCATAACCAAGCACCTCGTGCTCCTCCAGGTTTTCAACAACAGAGCCCTCTTCAAGCCCAAACTTCAACATCGACTTCAACTTCCAATTTGGAAAAGATGTTTGCTCAGTTTATGACCAGTCAACAAGATTACATGACCAAGACTGATTCAAGGCTAACATCCCACGATGCATTGATGCAAAGCCAAGCAGCTTCATTGAGGAATCTTGAGACTCAAGTGGGCTAACTTGTCCAAGCTCTAAATAACAGACCCCTAGGAAATTTCTCAAGTGACACCATTAACAATCCTAAGGGTGCATCTAATGAGCATTGCAAGGTTATCTCATTGAGGAGTGGGAAAGAGATAGAAGGTAATCCAATGAACAAATTACTTGAAGAAGAAATGGAGGTGGTCAAGATGAAGAGGTTGTCAGCAATGAGGTTGAGAAAAATGAGAAAATTACTAGGGAAAGGGTTGAAGATAAGAAGAAGGAGGACAAGCCCATAACACCACCTCCACCTTTCCCTAACCGGCTAGCAAAGCAAAAGCTTGATGCTCAATTCCAAAAATTCTTGGAGATTTTCAAGAAGCTTCACATCAACATTCCATTTGCTGAGGCGTTAGAACAAATGTCGAGTTATGTGAAGTTCATAAAGGACATCTTGTCCAAGAAGAGGAAATTGGGGGATTATGAGACCGTAGCTCTCACAGAGGAGTGTAGTGCAATCTTGTAGAACAAGCTACCTCCCAAATCGAAAGACCCAAGGAACTTCACCATTCCATGCACAATCAAGTGTCAATTCTTTGGAAAAGCCTTGTATGATCTAGGGGCAAGCATAAACTTGATGCCCTTATCCATCTTTCAAAGGCTAGGTTTATCGGAGGCGAAGCTGACTTTAGTTACCTTGCAACTGGCTGACCATTCTCTCATATACCCTAAAAGGGTCATAGAAGATGTATTGGTCAAGGTGGACAAGTTCATCTTTCCAGCGGATTTCATCATTCCAGACATGGAAGAAGACCGCAATGTACTTTTGATTCTTGGGAGGCCTTTCCTAGCTACTGGCAAGACTATGATTGATGTGCAAAAATGTGAACTTACCATATAAGTCAACAAGGAAAAGGTAACCTTTAATATTTACAAAGCCATGAATCTCCCAAATGATCATGAAGAATGTTCCTACATAGGTACGATCGATCAAGTAATCAACAACGCATTTCATAATCGTTTTACTGATGATTCCCGTGCTAAATCTTTGTCATTCATAAATGATCACATGAATAGGGATGATGTTATTGGATGTATTAAGCTACTTGATTTTTCAGGACTCCAAGCTTTGAACCCTTGACTGCAATGTCCAGCCAAGACTATAAATAAGGCGCTTGTTGAGAAGTAACCCAACTTCTTATCCCTATCTCTTAGCTAGGACAATTTCATGCATGATTTAGAGTTTTCCTTTACAGTTTAGTTGTGTTTTTTATCACTTAATAATAAAAAAAGGGATCAATGGCTGCCTAAGAATATGCATTAAATTGATGGGTGTTCTAGGAGGTAGATTGAATTTTGTTTGCTTGCTAGAAGTTTGATTTGAGTATCCGATTATTGTGTGGATGATATTTATGCCTCGTTGCTTGGAAAATCACATGTAAAAAATTCAAATTTTGTACTTACACTTATATTGCTATATTTGTGTATGAGTGTAATCCCTTATCGCATGTGTGGTAGATTTTGAAATATGAATGAAATGCATGATTTGAGAATTTATGATTGGCATGTGTAAAGTCTATTTGCATCTTAGAAGCTTGTCAGATTCCCTTTCGAGGTGACATCCTAGGCAATGCATTTTTGAAGAAATAACTAAGGCAATTCTTTGGACCGATTGGGCCTTTCAAGCAAACCTTAACTGAATGAGTTCCCTAGTGCCCTTTTGAAGCCTAGTGTGCATATGTGTGGCCTAATTTTCCTTCTTAAAACTTACACTCTTCTTCCCCTTAAACCATGCTTGTGAAAGGAAAATCTCTTTTCCTCATTACAGGTCCTTTGTTGAACACATGATTGAGCAGTTCTGTTAGTTTGAGCCAAAGTGTTTTGCATGATGATAAGAATCCAAGAATTTGTGGTTACTAACTTTCATTCAAAAATAGTAAAAAAAAAAAAAAGAAAGAAAGAGAATAAGTGGGCTATCGTGTAAATTGAAGCCATTTTGCAATGAAAATAAGGATGTACATATCTTCTTAAAAATATAAAAAAATGATGAGAAAATGGAATAAAGAAAGTTGATTCTTCAATTTGGATTTCGTTTGTGCATCTACATGCTTGGCTTGATTCAATGGAAGTGGTTGATAATGTGTTTGATATTTAAATTCAAATCGTTTCCCTTCTTTCTTAGGCTCTACCCTTAGCCCCACATTAAAAGCTTAAAAAGCCCTCATGATCTTTGATTTTGTCTTGCCTACATTAGTGGAGAAAGGGATGAAAGACATTCTTTTGAGAGTGCACATGCATTTTATAAATTCATCCATCTTGCTCTTTATGATTAGGAAAGGGTTTGAAACACATGAGCTTGGGAAATTATTCACGTACAAAAAAAAAATTGCATTTAAGGGTAATCATGATAGTTGAGAATTTCTTGCATGTGTGAACCTTGTTTGTGAGGTTGAGATGTGATTTTCTGAGGGTATGAATGATAATTGGAAGCTGGATATGCCCTATGTAACACCCCAAAAATTGTTTATTTTATTATAAATAGTCATTTTATAATACTAAGTGGAGCCGGGGAAATGACATATTTTCTCTAAGGATATTGATTTGTGGAAACATCGACGGGGGATCTTACTAAACCTGAGGCTGGACACGATTTACGAGGTTTTACGTTTTTTTAGATTTTTATCTGATAAATAAAAATTACTGTGTATTTTATTATTTATTGGACAATTAATACTGACTTTTGTCAACTGTAATAATTAATACTGACTTTTGTCAACTGTAATAATTATCCATTGGATAATAACTTGTAGTAGAAATCCTATCACCTTATCCAAAAATCTACTTTATGTCACATCCATTCACTTTATTTCAAAAAGAAAGATATTTTAATCAAAGCTTCTCAAGGAAGCTTTGACCACAAATGACCAAATTACCTAAACTTACGTGAGAAGCCAAACCTCTCCTTCTCTTTCTCTCTCTTGGTGCCGCGGCTTTGGAGCCCTTTGGGAAGCCAAAATTTGGCTTTTGCCTTATCATTCTTTACTCCAAAACTCAAAATCACAAAAAGCTATTACCTTTTCTCTCTTCGTTTCCTCTTCATCTTTTTTTCTCTTCCTCTCCACACTCCACGGTTGCAGCCCCTCCATGTGGCCATCTCCATTTGTTTGCTTCACTACTACCATTTCTAGATTCCTCTTCTCATCCTAAACCTTTCCGCTTTTGGTGATCATCTTCCAAAATCTATCCTTTCCATCACTTTTTTTCAAGAACAAAGCTTGAAGCTTTTGAGGTAAACTTTTGATTCCTTACTTT
Organism: Ormosia emarginata; assembly: GCA_029884605.1. Classification (NCBI taxonomy): domain Eukaryota; kingdom Viridiplantae; phylum Streptophyta; class Magnoliopsida; order Fabales; family Fabaceae; genus Ormosia; species Ormosia emarginata. Next base: position 18,935,295 of record JAQQTP010000079.1, read on the forward strand.
CTCTTCTTCTTTTTCATTTCTATGGTCATTTTCATGGTCATGGATCCTTTCTTTTCAAGCCATTGGTGTTGATTCCTTGAGTTTGATTTCCTAGGGTTTTGGTGAGCTCTTGGCCGAATCTCACAAACACATCAAGGAGTGATTTTTCGTGTTCTTCCCTTAGGTAAGAGGGAGATTTACTCACTTCAACCTTTATTGGTGGTGAGGGATGTGGTGTCCCGGGGCCGACGAGGGCGGGGATTAGACACCGGTGTAAGAGAAGCACGTACAAGGAGCGGCTCCTGGCAAGTTTCTAGGCGAAGGGTCCCATGAATGAACTGAATACGCACCAGAATGAGAGGAATTCAGATACTATATAGGTATAGGACTGCATAGTTAAGGATGGCTTAAAGGAATTAATTAGGCGTAGCCATATCACAAGTTGTAACTTCTTTTCGAGAGCCTAGAACATAAGAACTCCATGGTTAAGCGTGCTTGACCTGGAGCAATTGTGGGATGGGTGACCTCTTGGGAAGTTTCCTAGGATGCGTGTGAGTGAGGACAAAGCACGTTAAAAAGACTCGTGTTAGTTTGTGGAGACACTCATCAATCCTACAGGCAGTCCTGGGGATGTTACAGATAGTATCAGAGATGGCACCTCTCCCAATACGGTGTGGTTCGAGGATGAACTAAGTGGAAGATGGTGGGCATGTCATGTCCCGGGGCTGACGAGGGAAGGGAGTGGACGCCGGTGTAAGAGAAGCACGTACAAGGAGCAGCTCTTGGCAGGCTTCTAGGCGAAGGGTCCCATGAATGAACTGAATACGCACCGGAATGAGAGGGATTCAGATACTATACAGGTATGGGACTGCATAGTTGTGGATAGCTTAAAGAAATTGATTAGGCGTAGCCATATCAATAAGTTGTAACTTCTTTTCGGGAGCCTAGAACATAAGAACTCCACGGTTAAACGTGCTTGACCTGGATCAATTGTGAGATGGGTAACCTCTTGGGAAGTTTCCTAGGATGCGTGTGAGTGAGGACAAAGCACGTTGAAAAGACTCGTGTTGGTTTGTGGAGACACTCATCAATCCTACAAGCAGTCCCGGAGATGTTACAAGGGAACTTTTGAGTGGTTGTTGATGGAGGAATCCTCAATGGATTGCTCTCTTTATATGCTTATTTTTCATGTTATGTGCTTATTTAATTTATATGAAAAAGTTCGTTATTTTGAATGCCTTGATGATGTTAGATTGCTTGATTTTGGTGTATGGAAAAATGTAGGGTTTACTACCCATTTAGGGGAGGTCACGACCTTGGAGAAAATTTTGGGGGTTTGAGTTTAATCTTTTGTGGGAATTGAAACTTAGGTGATCAGGTGTTAAAGGATTTGATGCATGTAATGGAAAAATTGGGTTTTCACACTCTTGGGAGGCTTACGGCCTCTAGGGAGTTTTTGGGGTCTAAGTTGTGCTTTTGTGCAACCTTGTGATTTAAGCAATGTAATGTCATGAAATCAATAATGCGATGAAAGAAAAATGTTTGGATCTTGTTTTTGAGAGGCCACGGCCTCAAGGGTCTATTTGACCTAGACTTATGTAATTAATCAAGACTTAGGTAATTATGAATTTTGGATTCATAAAATGAAATTGTTGTTTGTGTTGAACCTTATAAATATATGTTATCATTGAGTATTGATTATATGCCATTGTGAGTCCATGTGTGGGACCAAAGACTTGTTGATGTTTAATTTGACCAAATTATGGTAGGTTTCATGAGAAATATATTATTGATGAATATACATAATATGCATTGAGTCATCATGCATTTGTGAAAGTCCGTTGGACTCTGTTGTTAAGGTTGTGTATGCCTAGGAGATTGAATCACACCTTAGTGCGGGTGCGAATAGACTAGTGTAGGTCACACGGTTGACCTTGGGGGCGTCGGCGTACAGGTGTCTCACAATAGACAGTAGTAGCTCCACTGGGGCCTTGGGATAGACCGATGCAAACACACCGACGATCCGGACCGAGACACTGTCTTATATCGCAATCTTATTGAGAATGTCATGTATAAGCCATATTGCACAAAACATTATTTTTTTGATAAGCACTTTATTTTTAGGCTGATAAGATACTGGCATGACTCCCTGATCATTCTCTCCGAATGTTTATGTCTAGCTCCATGGAGTAGGATTTTGGTACCTTATGTATTATGCATTGTCCGTCTCATATTTCTTCTAGCATGAGTGTCGATAACTATTAAATTATCTCTTTTAATGTTGTAATAATTATCTGACTGGTGAACTGCTTACTGCCTGAGACATTATTGTTGGTTCCTTTTTATTGCTTTATTTTTATTATTACTATCGATATATATATATATATATATATATATATATATATATATGTTGTGATGTTGTGTGGGTGTCATGCGCCGTTCTGTTTTCTTACTGTCATATTGGTATTGAATGTTGGGTGTCTCACCTCTTTCCAGTATCCCTGTATTTCTGTTTTATTTATGTGCTTCTGAGAAGACGTTCGCGAGGAAGGGGAAGCGCCTGAGTTCCTCGGTTTCTGGCCTGACTACGACTAGTGCTTGTTCGAAGATGTCATCTTGTCCGTGTTGATTTCTAGGATACGCGAGGATGACTTTCCACAGTGGTCCTGATTGTTAGCATATCAACTTGAGCATGGACCATTGTATTTATCATGGGGACTTGATGGTGTCGCTAGCCTGGGGTCGCTATGACCCACCTATTTTTAACTTCACTGCTTTTGTTCATCTAGAGTTTTACATACCCGTCCATGATTTGTGGGATGATCTCTATTACTCCCCACAAGAGGATTCATTACTATCTATTGCACGAGCCTTTGCTCGTAATTCAGTCGCTCTGATGATGATTTCACCTAACGAGGAAGATCTAGAGGAGGATCCTGCCACGATTCCTTCTCGTCAGTCTTAAGGTGTTAGTACTGTCGGTGGCTACCGATGGCTATCCGTATATCTTTTTGGGGAGCCTGATGTTTTGCTATTTTGATGGGTTGTATATTTGTAAACATCTTGGGGGTGGGTAAAGCTTTTGCTTTTTGTATACTTGATGATGTAATTAAACAGGCTTAATGCAAATATATATATATATATATATATATATATATATATATATATATATATATATATATATATATATATATATATATATAATATGTGGTTGTATGGTTTTCTTTCATGCCGATTTTTATTATAACTATATTTTATTATTCTCTCACTATAACAAAAAAAAAATATTCATACCCAATTGCTATACATTTACGATTGAAGATGTTTATTTATATATTAAATGAACCGGGTCTTAATTTATGATTTGTTATTTTCCACATTTTATATTTTTATTTTTTTGGTGTGACGTTCCCTCTTCTTCTAGAAAAAGGGGCGTTACACCCTAGTTCAATTTGCCCCATGTTTCTTGACCTTTGGATTGGATTGTATTCCCTCTTCCTGTTTGGATTAGTTTGCTTGAGGACTAGCAAAACTTTAGGTTTGGGGGTGTGATACTTCAGGAAATGAAGTTATTTCTCATGAATTTGAATGAATATAAGCATGCTATCCTTAAGTTTTTAAGGCCCAATGGTCCAATTCATACATGACTTTGATAATTTAAGCTTTGTATCTCAATTGTTTAAGAATTGAATGTTCGTTGGTTGTATTTAAGGACTTAAGTTGGATTGTGGCTTGATGAATTTAAGCATTGCTTTGAAGCAGATATTCAAGATAGAAAGACCTTAGAAGGGTTGAGGAAGCAAAGAGGAACTCAAATGAGGAAGGATGCTAGAAAGAAGGAAAGACTGCCAACCCACACCTAGGCGTGACAAATCCACACCTAGGCATGGCCCTCTCAGGCTTTTAGACCAAATCAGGTAGAGACATCCATGCCTAAGCGTGGTAAAATTATGGCAAGCGAAATTGTCCCTTTTTATCTAATTTTTTGGGGGATATTGAGAGCTTCAGTTTTGACCTAAGCACAAAATTTAGAGAGCAAGTGAGAGGAGGAAGAATTCACTAGGATTGGAGATGACTCAAGGGAGAATCAAGATCAAGGAGGAATATCAAGCTTGGAATTGTAACACCCTAAACTTTTGGTGAATGACTGTTGTGTCCTGAATGTACTGTTTTCTGTTTTTCAACTTTAAGATAAATGATCGTTATGTCCTTTTTGTACTGTTTGTTGTTTTTCTGTATGAAATACTGTTTTATTTTACTGTCTGTGATTTTATTTGAACTTTTTGTGTGATTTGCTCCGGGGCAGGAAAATAATAATTTTCGGACTGGAGAAATCTTATTTTAATTATTCGAAGCTGGGGGATCTTACTAAACCCAATTCTGAATGATACGGTTAGTAATCTTTTAATTTTTAGGATTTAACTGTGCAATAAAATAATTTTACATTATTATAATATTATTTTATTAGTCAGTACAGATAAGCGATAATGGACCCATAAATGTTTTGCAGGACCCACGTTTAGCGAAACAGTTAACGTTTTGGAGTAGTAGCTTAATGACTAGGCTTAATTAGTGACAAGGCTTAATGATTAGGCTTAATGACAAGGCTTGGATTAGCCAATGAGAGCTAAGCTTGGTGATCAAGTTTTAATCCTCACCATTCATCAATTCTAAGGCTTGGATGGAGCCAACCAAGGGGACACCTCCCTTGCATTGAACTCCACGGCCAAGCTTCACTTTGGAGAGCAAAAATCATTTCATTCTCTAACATTTTCTCTCTTCTCTCTCTTCCAAAAATACCAAACACCATTGATGCTTCTTTGAAGGTCCATTCGGCCAAGAACCCTACACCAACATCCATCCACCCAAAATTTCTTCTAACCTACTTTTCTAAACCTAAACACAATTCTAAGAATATCTCTAGTTGAGAGTTCTTGCAAAATCCATCATCTTGAGCTTGAAAAACTACTTGGGAGATTCTACCTTGAAGGTGAAAATCCTAGCTTTTCATTTCTAAATTCTATTTCAAGGTTCTAAGCCATGATTGATCCATGGTTTAAGCTTTCTTTCATATTAGTAATTTATAGAAATTGTTTAAGCTTGATAGGTGTCTTTGGAGGGTGAAAACCGAAACCATAGAAAGGAGTGAAAGAGTGTTTGTCTTCACTAAAGGTAAGAGGAAGACTTGAATCTTATCATCCTTGGGTGGTGGTAAGAAAATGGAATTGTTTGTGATTGTAGAATCCATAAGGATTCATTTGTGTGTTTGTTTTAATAGCCTTCCTATTTGTGATTTGTATTAATATGTATGTCTACAAGCTTTAAAAATATTGTATGTGTTAGAAATGCATGGATAATTAGTAGGATGTGAATAACATGCTAAGGTTTGCATGAGTGTTTCAAAGAACACAAAACCAAGGCTCACGACCTCAATACAAAAAGGGTACCAAAATGTTCTCAACAATTTTCTAAAAGAATGATTTAATTGTCTTAGGAAAATTGACAAGATACAAAGTGATTTAGAGTAAGAAAAATGAATTTATGGATCAAATGATGAAAATTGTGTATTTCGGCCAACATGCCAAATGTGAATGTTTTTATTTCTAAAATTGTTTTTCAACAAAGATTAGGTAATAATGCTAAAAGAAATTTTATTACAATGAATTTCGAGGAATAAAAATGATTAGATTAAGTTTAAGGAACTAAATCTAAGAGTTTTACCATTTAAAAGAAAATACAGTAGCTTTTGTAAAATTTCTAACGTAGAGCTCATTTTATGTTTTGAAGCACGTTAGTAGTTTTCAAAAGTATAATTAAATGGTTATAATATAAATAAAAGGAATTTTTGCAGAAAACTTAGAAAACCATTATCATACATTTTCTACGCAAAATACTATCAATTTTTGCTAAAAACAGACAAATAAGATAGAAAAGATATCCAATATATAATTTATACGGTATGAAAAATATTCTACGCAGTTCAAACGTATTAAATATTATTATTTTTTGTTTATTTAAATAGTGATTTTTAAGGAAATCAGACAAGAAAATGATTTAAAAATCTTACGCGATTGAGAAAACGATTGAAAAATAGTACGCGATTTTAAAAATAGTAAAATATATTTACGCGATTTAAAAACGTTTGTAAAAACGATGAAATTTTGAAAACGCGATAAAATTTCTACGTGATTGACGAAAATAGCAAGTTTTTACTGTCGGGCCAAAGTGGTAGACCCGGACAAATTGTGGAACAGTATTGTCAGGTGGGACATATTGTATATATATGAGATTTGCCATTGAGGGCATTTTCATAATTTTTGCCATTGAGGGCATATTTAGAATTTTTGTCATTGAGGGTATTTTGGTAATTTTTATCATGCATTGAGATGTGTCAATTTGGTTGATGATTGGTGGATTGATTGACGAGGTGAATTACATCATGTTGTCGATGTGATAAGCGTAGTGTAGTTCAACTTGAATGAACTTGGAGACATTAGTGTGCAGATTATTCCATTTGTGGACAGTTGGTCGCTTCTCTGGGCCGTGGTAACTGGCAACACACTAATGGACTCGACACGCACTATACTTAATCAAGATCTTGTGAAATCTATTTAGTACAAGCCTATAGTGACACGACGTTTTGACAGTGTGCTATACCGCGACGTTATGACAGTGGGCTATAGACGCAATGTCAGACAGCGGAATAGTTTGGGCAGTCGAAGGTACTAATAGATTTTGCGGGTCATTCTCTCTTATGTATGTGTTTTTAGCTCCATGGAGTAGGGTTGAGTCATATTTAATATACCTGTGTTTTTAATGTTTATCTATCTGTACCATTTTATCTATCTGTACTATTATATGTTGTTGTTGTATTGAATTTCTGTATTACATGATATTATTATTTATGCTATTATAGTATGCCATATTGTATGAACTGTTATATTTGTTGTATTATCGTTTTCTTATTTACCATGTTTGTGGTGATATAGATTGTCTTACCTCTTTCTTATATGTGTTATCTGTATATTTTAAATTATGTGATAAAGAGTTTGAGGAAGAGGAATAGCCTCTTGAGTGTGAGTATCCAGAGGAGGAGGAAGAGCAGCAAGCCGAAGATCAGTTCTACGACCAAGAACCATCCTATCATCCATATCCATTGGATTGATTGTGTGAGTATGACACTACTAAGATTCTTTGGATTCGTGCAACTTGAGTTTCACGGAGGCTCTGAAGCCTGGCGTCTGCGAGAGGATAGAGACTCGGTGACGTACGTAGGGCGTCTGACTGTGACCATACGTACGGAGTTTGATGGAGTGTCGATCTTTTCTACTTTGTTGTATTTACATGTGGAGTTGCCGCTATCTCTTAAGCGTCATTGGGGTGGTATGTTTGATGCGCCTAGCGAGATCAGCACCGTATCGACTGCACGGACTCGTGTCCGTAGAGAGTCGAGGCATCCTGGATACCTATCACCTGAAGTTTCATCTGAGAGTGATCCTTCAGAGGGTTAGATATTTATGATGTGTACTTGGGCGCGTCTGTGTTTGTATATATTGACCTTTTACTGCTTTGTTTATTATTTTAGTTGTTAAATATTTGTAGTTGTACATTATTTGTATAACCTATGATGGAACCATATGTATATTATGTGTGATGATAGTGTGCTTATTTTATGTTCTGTGTTATTTTATCTCGTAATATTCTGTTTAGCCGAAAAAATTTTACAACCCGTATTAGTATATAATAAATGTTTTACAACTTGGGTAGATTTTATTTATCTTTATTTTATTTTCTTTATAAATGTGACATCCCCATAAGGGTGTTACAGGAATCTCTCCATTTTTGTTCATTTTTTCCCTTTTCCCTCTTGATTTGTAACTTGATGGATCATTTGATTTTATTTGTTTTCTCATCTTTCATGATGTGTCACTATACCCTATTCTAGAAGCTCTCTAGGATCTTGCTATGGAGTTGATTATCTTGTATTTTGATTGGGTATTCTTTCAATGAAATTGGTTTTGTTCTTCCATATCTACGCTTAATACTTATTATTAATTAGCCATCAATTGCATGATTTTAGTATTCTAATTGTACTAGAAATAGGGAATTGTGAATATGGACATAGTATGGTTGATGTATCTTTAATTGCATTCAATTGGTTTGGGTATATTGATTAACTAAGGGGATGGACACCTACCTCTTGGTCATGCATGGCAAGTGTTTGATAATTGGTCTCAATGAGAAATTCTTATGTTAACTCACATGGACACATAGTGGAATAGATAGGTTTCACATGGGTAATTGTCATAGACATAGGCTCTTATCTATTGATGGTTATTAGCTAACAAATATCATTTCATTGATAGGTGCTTGTTAATTGCAATTATTCATTGAAGTAGCAAGTGAATAAGGACTCCTAGGCTTTAATCATTCTCATCTTTCTCTTGTGGATTTGGTGTTTGGTGCTTTCTTATTTTATCTCTTTTAAGTTGTTATTTTAATTGCAACCCATTCTCACATTTTGATTACTTGGATGAGAATTTGTGAAATTTGGTTAAGTTTAGCATTCTTCTAATTATCAATCCCTTGGGACACGATACTCCACTCTCATATATTACTTGTCGACCCGTATGCTTACGGATATTCAGACTAACAAATTTTTGGTAACGTTGTCGGGAATTGAATTTAGATTTTGTGTTATTTCTTATCTCTATTCCCAACTCTTATTTCAAGTTTTGTTTGTTTCGTTTTGATTTCTTTTTCAAATACTTGGCTCTTCTTAATTTTCTTACGATCCTGAGATCGAGAAGACCTTTCGTAGATTGCAAAGAGAACAACAAGTACAAGCACATGCACTAAATTTGGATAGTGAATCTGAGATGGCGGAGGAAGTAAATGTTGCAAGACCCTTGAGGGAGTATGCCTCTCCATATGCTAGAGACATTCGATCTAACATTAGACGACCAGTTGTCCAAGCACAGACTTTTGAGATCAAGCCTGCTATTATCCAGATGGTTTAGAATAATTTGCAATTTGTGGATCTACCTTATGAAGATCCTAATGCTCATCTAACCAACTTTATGGAGATTTGTGATACTTTCAAGTACCAAGGAATGACTGATGATGCGGCTCACTTAAGGCTCTTCTCTTTTTCCTTGAGGGATAAGGCTAAGGCATGACTTCAATCTTTACCTAAGCATTCCATCATAACTTGGGAAGAGCTAGCTCAGAAGTTCTTGGACCGATTCTTTCCTCCCACGAAGGTAATGAAGTACAAAAATGACATCTTATCCTTTAGGCAATTTGGAAGAGAAACTTTATATGAAGCATGAGAGTGATTGAAAGATTTGCTAAGGAAGTGTCCCCACCATGGCATAGCAAAACGGATGTTGGTTCATACTTTCTACTATAACCTGACAACCTCCATTCGTTTCATAATTTATACAGCAGCTGGATGGTTGCTTATGAGTAAGACTGCGAATGCAGCCTACAACATTTTAGAAGAGATAACTAATAATAATTATCAGTGGCCAGCAGAGAGAGTTGCTCCTAGGAGAGTGGCGGCCAGGATACATGAAGTTAATGCTCTCACATCGCTTTCCGCTCAAGTGGCAGCACTCTCCAAGAAGTTTGACACCATGGCAGTCAACTCAATTGCAAGACAACTGAGATTTGTAATCATTGTGGAGACTGTCACTCTACTACAAATTGCACAACTAACCTGGAGAGTGTGCAATATGCCAATCAACTCCACTAACCTAGTCACAACGATTCTTTTGGTAACACTTACAATTCTAGTTGGCAAAACCATCCTAATCTCTCTTGGGGCGGAAATTCTCAAGGTTCTTTTTCCTCTTATCAGCATAATCAAGCACCCCGTGCTCCTCTAGGTTTTCAACAACAGAGCCCCCTTCAAGCACAAACTTCAACATCGACTTCAACTTCCAATTTGGAGAAGATGTTTGCTCAGTTTATGACCAGTCAACAAGATTACATGACCAAGACTGATTCAAGGCTAGCATCCCATGATGCAGTAATGCAAAGCCAAGCAACTTCATTGAGGAATCTTGAGACTCAAGTGGGCCAACTTGCCCAAGCTGTAAATAACAGGCCCCCATGGAATTTCCCATGTGACACCACCAATAATCCTAAGGGTGCATCTAATGAGCATTGCAAGGTTATCTCGTTGAGGAGTGGGAAACAGATAGAAGGTAATCCAATGACCAAACTGCTTGAAGAAGAAATAGAGGTGGCTCAAGATGAAGACGTTGTGAGCAATGAGGTTGAGAAAAATGAGAAAATTGCTAGGGAAAGGGTTGAAGATAAGAAGAAGGAGGACAAGCCCATAACACCACCTCCACCTTTCCCTAACCGGCTAGCAAAGCAGAAGCGCGATGCTCAATTCAAAAAAATTTTGGAAATTTTCAAGGAGCTTCACATCAACATTCCATTTGCTGAGGCATTAGAACCACTATCGAGTTATGTGAAGTTCATGAAGGACATCTTGTCCAAGAAGAGGAAATTGAGGGATTATGATACCGTAGCTCTCACACAGGAGTGTAGTGCAATCTTGCAGAACAAGCTACCTCCCAAATTGAAAGACCCAGGGATCTTCACCATTCCATGCACAATCGGGTGCCAATTCTTTGGAAAAGCCTTCTGTGATCTAAGGGCAAGCATAAACGTGATGCTCTTATCCATCTTTCAAAGGCTAGGTTTGGGGGAGGCGAAGTTGACTTCAATTACCTTGCACTTGGCTAACCGTTCTATCACATACCCTAAAGGTGTCATAGAAGATGTATTGGTCAAGTTGGATAAGTTCATCTTTCTAGGGGATTTCATCATTCTAGACAAGGAAGAGGACCGCAATGTACCTTTGATTCTTGGGAGGCCTTTCCTAGCCACTGGTAAGACTATGATTGATGTGCAAAAAGGTGAACTTACCATGCAAGTCAATAAGGAAAAGGTAACCTTTAATATTTACAAAGCCATGAATCTCCCAAATGATCATGAAGAATGTTCCTACATAGGTACGATCGATCAAGTAATAAATAATGCATTTCATAATCGTTTTATTGATGATTCCCTTGCTAAATCTTTGTCATTCATAAATGATCACATGAATAAGGATAATGTTATTGGATGTATTAAGCTACTTGATTTTTTAGGAATCCAAGATTTGAACCTTTGACTGTAAAGTCCATCTCGAACTATAAATAAGGCGCTTATTGGGAGGCAACCCAACTTCTTAACTGTATCTCTTAGCTAGGATAATTTCATGCATGATTTAGAGTTTTCTTTATAGTTTAATTGTGTTTTTGATAGCTTAATAAAAAAAAAAGGATTAATGGCTACTTGAGCATATGCATTAAATTGATGAGTTTTCTAGGAGGCTGATTGGATTTTGTTTGCATGCCAGAAGTTTGATTTGAGTATCCGATGATTGTGTGGATCATAGTTATGCCTCACTGCTTGGGAAATCACATGTAAAAAATTCAAATTTTGTGCTTACACTTATATTGCTATATTTGTGTATGAGTGTAATTCACTATCGCATGTGTGGTAGATTTTGGAATATGAATGAAATGCATGATTGGAGAATTTATGATTGGCGTGTGTAAAGTCTAGTTGCTTCTTAGAAGCTTGTCTGATTCCCTTTCGAGGTGAAATCCTAGGCAATGCATTTTTGAAGAAATGACTAGGGCAATTCTTTGAATCAATTGGGCCTTAATGACTAGGGCAATTCTTTGAACCGATTGGGCCTTTCATGCCAACCTTAACTAAATGAGTTCCCTAGTGCCCTTTTGATGCCTAGTGTGCATGTGTGTGGCCTAATTTTCCTTCTTAAAACATACACTCTCCTTCCCCTTAAACCATGCTTGTGAATGGAAAATCTCTTTCCCTCATTACAGGTCCCTTGTTGAACACATGATTGAGTAGTTCTGTTAGTTTAAGCCAAAGTGTTTTGTATGATGATTAGAATCTAGGAATTTGTGGTTACTAACTTTCGTTCAAAAATAGTAAAAAAAAAAAAGAAAAAAAGAAGAAGAAAGAAAGTGAATAAGTGGGTTGTTGTGTAAATTGAAGCCCTTTTGCAATGAAAATAAGGATGCACATATGGTCTTAGAAATATAAAAAAAATGATGAGAAAATGGAATAAAGAAGGTTGATTCTTCAATTTGGATTCCGTTTGTGAATCTACATGTTTGGCTTGATTCAATGGAAGTGGTTGATAATGTGTTTGATATTTGAATTCAAAGTATTTCCCTTCTTTCTTAGCCACTACCCTTAGCCTCACATTACAAGCTTAAAAGACCCTCATGATCTTTGATTTTGTCTTGCCTACATTAGTGGAGAAAAGGATAAAAGGCATTCTTTTGAAAGTGCACATACATTTTATAAATTCATCCATCTTGCTCTTCATGATTAGGAAAGGGTCTTAAACACATGAGCCTGGGAAATTATTCACGTACAAAAAAAAAATTGCATTTAAGGGTAATCATGTTAGTTGGGAATTTCTTGCATATGTGGACCTTGTTATGAGGTTGAGATATGATTTCTGAGGATATGAATGATAATTGGAAGCTGGATATGCCCTAGTTCAATTTGCCCTATGTTTCTTGACCTTTGGATTATATTGTATTCCTTTTCCTGCTTGGATTAGTTTGCTCGAAGACTAGCAAAACTTTAGGTTTGGGGGTATGATAACTTCAAGAAATGAAGTTATTTCTCTTGAATTTGAATGAATATGAGCATGCTATCCTTAAGTTTTTAAGGCCCAATGGTCCAATTCATACATGATTTTGATAATTTAAGCTTTGTATATCAAATTTTTAAGAATTGAATGTTTGTTGGCTGTATTTAAGGAATTGAGTTGGATTATGGCCTGATGAATTTAAGCATTGTTTTGAAGTAGATATTCAAGACGGAAAGACCTTGGAAGGGATAAGGAAGCAAAGAGGAACTCAAATGAGAAAGGATGCTAGAGAGAAGGAAAGGCTGTCAACCCACGCCTAGGCGTGACAAAGCCACGCATAGGCATGGCCCTCTCAGGTTTTTAGACTAACTCAAGCAGAGACACCCACGCCTAGGCGTGGCACTATCAGATTTCTTGGGTTTTCAAACAGAGGCACTCACGCCTAGGCATGGAAAAGCCACGCCTAGGCGTGACCAGCACAGGAAGGCACGTGTGTCATAACCGCGCCTAGGCGTGGGAAAAATTATAGCATGTCAAATTGGTCGTTTTTATCTAATTTTTTGGGGGATATTGAGAGCTTCAGTTTTGACCTAAGCACAAAATTCAGAGAGCAAGTGAGTGGAGGAGGAATTCATTGGGATTGGAGGTGAATCAAGGGAAAATCAAGATCACGGAGTAAGATCAAGCTTGGAATCTCTCCATTTTTGTTCATTATTTCCCCTTTCTCTCTTGATTTGTAACTTGATGGATCATTTGATTTCATTTGTTTTCTCCTCTTTCATGATGTGTAGCTAAACCTTATTCTAGGGGCTCCCTAGGATCTTGCTATGGAGTTAATTATCTTGTAATTTGATTGGGTATTCTTTCAATGAAATTGGTTTTGTTCTTTCATATCTATGCTTAATGCTTGTTATTGATTGGCCATCAATTGTATGATTTTAGCATTCCAATTGTACTAGAAATAGGGAATTGTGAATATGGACATGGTATGGTTGATGTATGTTCAGTTGCATACAATTGGTTTGGGTGTGTTGATTAACTAAGGGGATGGACACCTACCTCTTGGTCATGCATGGCAAGTGTTTGATAATTGGTCTCAATGAGTAATTCTTATGTTAACTCACATGGACACATAGTGGATTAGATAGGTTTCATATGGGTAATTGTCTTAGACATAGGCTCTTATCTATTAATGGTTATTAGCTAACAAATACCATTTCACTGATAGGTACTTGTTAATTGCAATTATTCAATGAAGTAGCAAGTGAATAAAGACTCCTAGGCTTTAATGATTCTCATCTTTCTCTTGTGGATTTGGTGTTTGGTACTTTCTTATTTTATCTTTTTTCTGTTGTTATTTTAATTGTAACCCACTCTCACATTTCGATTACTTGGATAAGAATTTGTGGAATTTGGTTAAATTTAGCATTCTTCTAATTGTCAATCTCTTGGGACACGATACTCTACTCTCATATATTACTTGTCAACCCGTGTGCTTACAGATTTTCAGACTAACAAGTTTTTGGCGTCGTTGCCGAGGATTGGATTTAGATTTTGTGTTATTTCTTATCTCTATTCCCAACTCTTATTTCAAGTTTTGTTTGTTTCGTTTTGATTTCTTTTTCAGATACTTGGCTCTTGTATGCATAGAACTCAAAGTGTATCTCAATTTTCTTATGATCTTGAGATCGAGAGGACCTTTGGTAGATTGCAAAGAGAACAACAAGTACAAGCGCAAGCACTAAATTTGGATAGTGAATGTGAGATGGCGGAGGAAGTAAATGCTGCAAGACCCTTGAGACAGTATGCCTCTCCATATGCTAGAGACATTCGATCTAGCATTAGATGACCAGTTAGCCAAGTACAGACTTTTGAGATAAAGCTTGTTATTATCCAGATGGTTCAAAATAATTTATAATTTATGGATCTACCCCATGAAGATCCCAATGCTCATCTAACCAACTTTCTGGAGATTTGTGATACTTTCAAGTACCAAGGAATGACTGATGATGTGACTCGCTTAAGGCTCTTCTCTTTTTCCTTGAGGGATAGGGCTAAGGCATGACTTCAATCCTTACCTAAGCATTCCATCACAACTTGGGAAGAGCTAGCTCAGAAGTTCTTTGACCGATTCTTTCCTCCCATGAAGGCAATGAAGTACAAAAATGGCATCTTGTCCTACAGGCAATTTGAAAGAGAAACTTTATATAAAGCATGAGAGTGATTTAAAGATTTGCTATGGAAGTGCCCCCACCATGGCATAGCACAATGGATGTTGGTTCATACTTTCTACAATAACCTAATAACCTCCATTTGTTCCATAATTTATGTAGCAGCTGAATGGGCACTTATGAGTAAGACTGTGGATGCAACCTACAACCTTTTGGAAGAGATGACTAATAATAATTATCAGTGGCTAGCAGAGAGAGTTGCTCCTAGGAGAGTGGCGGTCGGGATACATGAAGTTGATGCTCTCACATCGCTTTCCGCTCAAGTGGTAGCACTCTCCAAGAAGTTTGACATCAGGGTAGTCAACTCAGTTGCCAGCGGAGCTAATATCATAGCTGAGATTTGTGATCATTGTGGGGACCGTCACTCTACTACAAATTACACAACTAGCTTGGAGAGTGTGCAATATGCCAATCAATTCTACCAATCTAGTCACAACAATTCTTTTGGTAGCACTTATAATTCTAGTTGGTGAAACTATCCTAATCTCTCTTAGGGTAGAAATTCTCAAGTTTCTTCTTCCTCTTATCAGCATAATCAAGCACCTTGTGCTCCTCCAGGTTTTCAACTACAGAGTCCCCTTCAAGCCCAAGCTTCAACATTGACTTCAACTTCCAATTTGGAGAAGATGTTTGCTCAGTTTATGACTAGTCAACAAGATTACATGACCAAGATTGAGTCAAGGCTAGCATCCCATGATGCATTGATGCAAAGCCAAGCAACTTCATTAAGGAATCTTGAGACTCAAGTGGGCAAACTTGCCCAAGCTCTAAATAACAGGCCCCCATGGAATTTCTCATGTGACACCATCAACAATCCTAAGGGTGCATCTAATGAGCATTGCAAGGTTATCTCGTTGAGGAATGGGAAAGAGATAGAAGGTAATCCAATGACCAAACTGCTTGAAGAAGAAACGGAGGTAGCTCAAGATGAAGACGTTGTGAGCAATGAGGTTGAGAAAAATGAGAGAATTGCTAGGGAAAGGGTTGAAGACAAGAAGAAGGAGGACAAGCCCATAACATGCCCTCCACATTTCCCTAACCAGCTAGCAAAGCAAAAGCTTGATGCTCAATCCCAAAAATTCTTGGAGATTTTCAAGAAGCTTCACATCAATATTCCATTTACTGAGGCATTAGAACCAATGCCGAGTTATGTGAAGTTCATGAAGGACATCTTGTCCAAGAAGAGGAAATTGGGGGATTATGATACTGTAGCTCTCACAGAGGAGTGTAGTGCAATCTTGCAGAACAAGCTACCTCCCAAATTGAAAGACCCAGGGAGCTTTACCATTCCATGCACAATCAGGTGCCAATTCTTTAGAAAAGTCTTGTGTGATCTAGGGGCAAGCATAAACTTGATGCCCTTATCCATCTTTCAAAAGCTAGGTTTGGGGGAGGCAAAGTCGACTTCATTTACCTTGCACTTGGTTGACCATTCTTTCACATACCCGAAAGGTGTCATAGAAGATGTATTGGTCAAGGTAGACAAGTTCATCTTTCCAGGGGATTTCATCATTCTAGACATGGAAGAGAACCGCAATGTACCTTTGATTCTTGGGAGGCCTTTCCTAGCCACTGGTAAGACTATGATTGATGTGCAAAAAGGTGAACTTACCATGCAAGTCAATGAGGAAAAGGAAAACTTTAATATTTACAAACACCATGAATCTCCCAAATGATCATGACGAATGATACTACATAGGTACGATCGATCAAGTAATCGATAATGCATTTCATAATCATTTTACTAATGATTCCCTTGCTAAATCTTTGTCATTCATAAATCATCACATGAATAGGGATGATGTTATTGGATGTATTAAGCTACTTGATTTTTCAGGAATCCAAGCTTTGAACCTTTGACTGCAAAGTCCATCTCGGACTATAAATAAGGCGCTTGTTGGGAGGCAACTGATAATCACATATTTTGTACATTAATAAACCCTTATTTTTAGTTATTTACATTCTTCGTGTACTTAATTAATTAAGTCTGGTTATGTTTTGTAAGTTTGGACTCAAATTAGACTTAATTGATTTTTCCAACATTATTTGGGTCTTACATTGTTTCTGTATTTCTGCCATATCTTGAGTTCCAGATGTGTAAAAATTATGTATCTTACCTTGTAGGAAAGACAAGAGAGAGCTCTACAACTTTGATGAAGAGCTCAAAGTCTCATTCAGACATCTTGTGGAGCTAATTGGGCTCGAAAATCAGAACACGACTTTTATGTCTTTAACCTGAATAGTGTACAGTAATCAGAGTATAACTCAGGCTGTAGGAACTTTCTTGGGCTAAAATTTTGATACTTGAAAATTAAGACCCATATCTACAACTTTCATGAAGAACACAAAAACTCAAATCGGACAGTTTGGAGGTGATATTAGGTCTGGAAGTCAAAACAGAGGTGCTAAAACTAGGCCTGAATAGTCTGCAGCAATTGAGCCATATCTCGGGCTGTAGGTAATGAAATGAGCTGAAATTTGGACATCTAAAAGTTGAGACCTTGATCTACAACTTTCATGAAGATGGCTTTTCCATTTGATGATGGAATCCATGAGTTAAGCAATGAATGATTTTAGAGACAAAGAATCTCAATAATTTTCCACTCACCAACTCACTATTTGGCATTTTTCATTCATTCACCCACTCATCCACCTACTCTTAATCAGCCCCCTTGTCATTTTGTATCCCTAGTCCTTTATAAAAGGCACCATTGGCTAATTATTTGGTGCTTTTGGTGTTAGGCTTAGTTTTTAGAGGTTATGGTTATGCTTGTTTATTGTTTTCCTTTGTTGTAATTTTCTCTTGCTTTAAATTGAAGCTTGTGGATAAATGCCTCTAGTATGTTTTGATTAATGACTAAACTTAACAAGATTATTACTTTGATTCACTAGCTACTTGCCAAGCTTGATTTTATTAATGAGATTTAATGAAGCAAGAACAGTGGATGCAAAGGATCAAGGATCATGAAGGAAAACTTAAAGAAGGAGCATCATGAAGAAGGAATTCAATGAAGACCATTAGGAATCTTTTTGTAAAGAAAAGACTTTGTTTAATTCTCTGATTAAGCTCTCTCAAATAAGT
The DNA here is from genome assembly GCA_029884605.1 of Ormosia emarginata. NCBI lineage: Eukaryota > Viridiplantae > Streptophyta > Magnoliopsida > Fabales > Fabaceae > Ormosia > Ormosia emarginata. The sequence goes on from JAQQTP010000079.1 coordinate 18,953,284, forward strand.
AAAAATGGTTTTCAAAAGTAAAAATAGATTAAGAATGAAAAAGGTTAATTAATAAGTTTGTACATCTATGTGTACATCAATGTACTTTCCGTTAATTAACTAACTTTTAATGAAAACCTCAGTGTACATCTATGTATAAATGTTATACATCTATGTATACATCAATTGATTACAAACTTAATGAAAATCTCAGTGTACATCTATGTATAAGTGATTATACATCTATGTATACATCGATTGATTTTGGACTTACTTGATCAGTATGCAATTTTGCATCTGTACATCGATTGATACATCTATGTATAAACCAGAACAGAAGCAAGAACTTTTTGATATAGTTATACAATCGATTAGGTAATCGATGTATAAACTTCTGGGCTGAAAATACGATTGTGTTTCAAGAACAACATCAATGTACTCATGTGTGTATTAATCAAGAATCAAGAACTTCCAAGAACACAATCGATTAGGCAATCGATGTACACATGTTATAAAAGTGAAATTTTGTTTAATACATCTGTGTACTAATCGATTAATTAACAACAGAATTTTTCAGGTGAATCTATTTTGATCTTAACTGACTTGTAAAGTGTGTCTAACGGATCTATTTTGTCATATACCTAAAGGACATTGGCAAACACTTTCAACACAACAATTAATTTGAAATTTGAGATCAACCACAAAAATACTATGAGAGCTTTTCATTGAAAGAAAACAGAGTATTCTTTTCTATAGAACTTCAAATTGTTGTATCTAATTTTAGAATCTGATTCAATCTTTTCATATTTGTAAAAGAGAGATAAGAGAAAAGGTTCTCTCGCTGATGAAATCAAGAGTAGAAGGGACTCTTGGTGCTGTACAAGAATAGAAGGAATTCTTGTGGGAATTGCAAGATTGCTTTGACTTGATAAGCTGTCATTTGGGTAGAAGGAATCTAGAAGTGAAGCTTGTGTAAAGAATCTTGTATATTGATTTTTCAATAGTGGATAAAACTCACAGTGGTATGGGGACTGGATGTAGGTTACCAGAGGAGGTAGCTGAACCAGGATAAACTCGATTTGCAATTTTCTCTATCCCTTAACTCTTTGTATGCTTTATTGTAGATTATTTGAATTAACCAATACGTTAAGGATGTTTGTTTGATTTGATTAGTTTATAATCTTGTTCATATCTGAAATCATAATTACTGTTAATATTCTTTTTAAGTTTCAAGTCGTGATTGTAATATATCTTGCAAAAACACATTTTGGTTTGTTGGTTGACAAAATCTTTTTCATAATTAAAGAAAACAATCAGTTTTTGCAAAAAGGGGAATAAGTTTCGAAAAAGTTTTATTACTCAATTCAACCCCCCTTCTTGAGTATTCAGAAGCCACAACCAACAAGTGGTATCAGAGCTTACACTCTTGTGTAAAGCTTAACAGCTTAAGATGATGGCTTCAAATGACATCTTGGGAGAAGAGGCTTCCTTGGCAAGACCGCCTGCTTTCAATGGCATTGCCTATATGTATTGGAAAGAAAAGATGTTAATATTCCTTGAGGCAAATGGCATTGATGTATTAGATGCTGTTGACAATGGTCCATACATTCCTCACACTCTTGATGCAAATGGCACTAAGAAAGAAAAACTAAGAAGTGAATAAGATGATGATGACAAAAAGAAAGTAGGTTATAATGCTAAAGCTAAAAATATTATAACTTCTGCCTTGAGTTATGATGAATTTTTCAGGGTTTCAAATTGTAAGATAGCCAAGCAAATGTGGGATACGTTGTAAATTACTCATGAAGGAACCAGTGATGTAAAGAGAGCGAGAATGAACTCACTCATGCACGAGTATGAACTCTTTCATATGAAGAATGGTGAAGACATTAATGCTATGCAAAAGAGGTTCACTCACATAGTGAATCAGCTGAATGGACTTGGAAAAAGCATTTCAGATGAACAACAAATCAACAAAATCATGAGATGTTTGACAAGAGAATGGCAACCAAAAATTACTGCTATAGCTGAATCAAAGGACTTAGCAACCATGAATATTGCTACACTATTTGGAAAACTTAAAGAGCACGAGATGGAGTTACATAGATTGAATGATCATGAAGAGAAGGAGAAAAAGAAAAGAGGCTTGTCACTTAAAGCGCATGTCTCCAAAGAAAGCCTTGAAAGTGATGAAGATGAAGAAGTTGAAGAAGATGGTGAATCTGAAGAGGATATGGGACTGCTAGTTAGAAAGTTCAAGAGATTCCTCAAAAAGAAGAAAACCTTCAACAAAAGGCTCTTAAACTTCTTTTCCAAGAAGAACACTTCAAAAGCTGAAAGTTCAACATCAAATGTGAAGTGCTATAAATGTGGCAGACCTGGACATTATAAGAATGAGTGTCCTAAACTTCAAAAGAAGGACAAGCATGACAATCATGAGTCCAAGGACAAGAAGAATAGAAAGCCAAGAAGAGCATACATAGCATGGGAGGAGAATGATATGGATTTCTCTGAAGATTCTGAGGAAGAAGAGGCCAGTCTTTGTCTCATGACTAATCATCAAAGTGATAATGAAGATGAGGTAAATGAAATGCCCCTTACCTTTGATGAACTACAAGATGCTTTTGATGAATTGCATAGTGAATATTTGAAAACTGCTAAGCAATTAATATCATCTAGGAAAGTCATTACTAAACAATGTAGTGAATATGCATCTCTTCAAATTAAGATTAAGGAATTAGAAGCTAAGAACAATAAGCTAAATGCATCCAGTCCTACATGTTCTAATTGCATTATTCTAGAAAAAGAAGTGGAAAAACTGAAAACCACTCTATCTAAATTTACAATGGGAAGAGATAATCTAAATGCTATACTAGGACAGCAAAAAGGAGTGTATGACAAAGCTGGAATAGGCTATAAACCAGCATTGCATGAAAAGATTTTTAAGAAATTCTTTGCTGCACCTAAATCCTTTACTAGTCCTTTTGTTAAATGTTTTTATTATGCAAGAAAAGGACATACAACTTCTACATGCTATTTTAGAAATCCTTCAAGGATTAATGTTAAACAAATTTGGGTTCCCAAGGGAACATATGTGATGACTAACACCAAAGGACCCAACAAAACTTGGGTACCTAAGTCAAATGCTTAAAATCTGTTATGTAGGTGTGTTTAAGAGCCAAAAGTTCAAATTGGTATCTTGATAGTGGCTGCTCCAAGCATATGACTGGAGATATTACAAAGTTCTCATCCTTCATTCCCAAACAAGGTGGAAGTGTCACCTATGGTGATAACAACAAAGGAAGGATCTTAGGAGTTAGAACAATTGGAAGAAGCACAACTACCAAGATAGAAGGTGTACTATATGTGGAAAGGCTTAAGCACAATCTACTAAGCATTAGCCAACTATGTGATAAAGGTTATAAGGTGTTCTTTAACTCTAGTAGTTGCATTATAGAAAACAAGCATGATAGCAATGCAAAGCTGATAGGTAATCGATTGAATAACATATACATGATAGATTTAGAGAATATTTCTCCTAGTGATGTATGTTGTTTGATATCATAGGAAGAAGAGAATTGGCTATGGCATAGAAGAATAGGACATATTCATATGGATCATCTAAACAAACTTATTTCCAAAGAATTGGTAATTGGACTTCCTAAAATTAAATTCTCAAAGGATGGTTTATGTGATGCATGCCAAAAGGGCAAGCAAACTAAAGTATCCTTTAAGGCTAAGAATATAGTCTCAACTGAAAGACCTTTACAACTACTGCACATGGACTTATTTGGACCCTCTAGGACCAAAAGTTTTGGAGGAAATTTGTATGCATTAGTTATAGTTGATGATTACTCTAGATTTACTTGGACCTTCTTCTTAGCACATAAGAATAAAGCTTTTACAGCCTTTAAGAAAATGGCTAAGTTAGTACAAACTGAAAAAGACATGAAAATAACTTCAATAAGGAGTGATCATGGTGGAGAATTTTAAAATGAAGAATTTGATAATTTCTGTGAAGAGTTAGGAATTCAACATAATTTTTCTGCTCCTAGAACTCCACAACAAAATGGAGTTGTAGAAAGGAAAAACAGATCTTTAGAAGAAATAACAAGAACCATGTTGAATGACTCAAACATGCCAAAATATTTTTGGGCAGATGTTGTAAACACAACTTGCTATTTAATGAATAGAGTCTTGATTAGATCAATTTTGAAAAAGACTCCATATGAACTCTATAAAGGTAGAAAACCAAATGTTTCACACTTCCATGTCTTTGGGTGTAAATGTTTTGTACTAAATAATGGAAAGGACAATTTAGGAAAGTTTGATTCTAAAGCTGATGAAGGAATCTTTCTAGGCTATTCATCATCTAGTAAAGCTTTTAGAATCTTTAATAGAAGAACACAAACAATTGAAGAATCTGTACATGTTACATTTGATGAAACTAACCCCAAAAGGTTGGGAAAGGAATTTGTTGATGACGTTGCAGAAATTTTAGAAGAGATTCAACTTGAGGAAAAGCAGGACAATGTCAAAGTGGATGAAGCAGTGGAAATTCCAACAGAAGCTCAACTTGAAAATCTACCCAAAGAATGGAAAATTGCAAGAAATCACCCTCTGGACAACATAATTGGTGAAATATCCAAAGGGGTAACCACTAGACATTCCTTAAGAAATGCATGCAATTATTTATGAAAACTGGACTATGGCAATGCAAGAAGAACTTAATTAGTTTGAAAGAAATAAAGTTTGGAAACTTGTTCCAAAACCCAAGGATAAACAAATAATTGGTACAAAATAGGTGTTTAGGAATAAGCTTGATGAAAATGGTATCATAGTAAGGATTAAAGCTAGATTAGTAGCCAAAGGCTATAATCAAGAAGAAGGAATTGACTATGATGAGACATATGCACCTGTGGCTAGATTAGAAGCCATTAGAATGTAATTAGTGTAACACCCCAATTTTTAGAAAATGTACCGAATGTACTGTTTGCTGTTTTTCAAGCTTTCGTGTGAATGACCATTGTGTCCCTATTTTACTGTTTCTCGATTTCTGCATGAAATACAAATACGTTTATACAGGCTTAAATTTTATTTGGTCTTTTTACGTAATTTGTTTCGAGACGGTAAAATAAAAGTTTTTCCGAGCTACTATTTTAATTTTTCTGGAAGATATACAGACAATTAATACTGTCTGTAATTTTATTTGAACTTTTTGAATGATTAGCTACGTTGTGGGAAAAAATGGGAAAATAACCATTACGTCCCGAATGTGCTGTTTGTACTGTTTTTGCTGTTTTTAATTATTTTCTACTTGATTTAGTGTCCAATATTACTGTCTGTGATTTTATATGGACTTTTTGTGTGATTTGCTACGGGCAGGAAAATAATATTTTTTCTGACCAGTAAAATCTGTTTTTAATTATTCATAGGCGGGGGATCTTGCTAAACCCAATTCTGAATGAGCCTAAAATTAATCTTTTAATTTTTAGGACTTAACTATCAAATAAAATAATTTTGTATTATTATAATATTATTTTATTAGTCAAGATAACTTAGTGACAAAGTGGACCAGGAAATATTTTGCGGGACCCACGTTTAGCTAATACTGATTAACTTAGTAGCTTAATTAATCATCATTAGTGAAGGAACTCTCTAGAACATGGTGACTAGCTTAGTGACTAGGTTAGTGTGATGATGAAGCTTAGTGACAAGGCTTAGTGACTAGGTTAGAAGGAACCAATGGGAGACAAGCTTGCTAACCAAGTTTTGATCTTGGCCTTTGATGCATTCTAAGGCTTGGATGAAGCCAAGCCATGGACACCTTGCATGGCATTGAAGTCTACGGCCAATGCATGTTGGAGGACCAAAAATCACTTTGTCTTCAAGCCTTTTCTCTCTTCTCTCTCTTCCAAAAACCCTAAACACCATTGATGTTCTTTTGGAGCTAGTTTCGGCCAAACCTAGTTCTACCCCATCCAACCACCTAAAATTCTATCTAACCAAGTTTTCTAAACCTAAACACAATCCTAAGAACATCTCTAGTTGAGAGTTCTTGCAAATTCTTACATTTGAAGCTTGAAAACCTACTTGGAAGTTTGTACCAAGGAGGTGAAATCTCTTGTTTTTCTTTTCTAAATTCTTTTTCAAAGTTCTAAGCCATGATTTATCCATGGTTTAGGTTCTCTTTTAATGGTTAGTAACTTGTAGTTTTGTTTAAGTTTGCTACGTATTTTGAAGGAGAAAACCGTGACCTAGGAGGAGTGAAAGAAATCCTTTTTGTCTTCATTTAAGGTAAGAGGAAGACAAATCTTATCACCTATGGATGGTGGTAAGAAGATGGAGTTTGATATTGGGATTGTAGAATCCATAAGGATTCATATTTGTGCTTGTTAGTAGCTTATTTGATGTGGTTGTGTATTTGTTAGTAGCTTTTCTATTTGTTGTTTGTAATAAATTGCATGTCTACAAGCTTTAAGTTGCATGTCTATAAGCTTTGATAATATTGCATGTGTTAGAATTGCATGATAAAGTATAGAATTGCATGATAATGTATAGGATGTGAATAACATGTCAAGGAAATGCATGTGTGTTCCAAAGAACACCACACCAAGGCTCACGGCCACTAACCAAATGGAGAACCAAAATGTTCTCTTAATTTTCTTAAAAGATAATTAAATTAACCTAGGAGAATTAAGAAGGTTTCAAGTTGATTAGATCAAAGAAAATGAATTTAGAACTCAAATGGTAAGACTTAGTATTTTCGGCCAACATGCCTAAAATGAATGTATTGATTTCAAAAACCATTTTCTAAAACAATGGTTAAATGAATTTAGACAATACAATAAGTTTGATATATATTTAGAAGATGAGAAATAATTTAGAAATAAATTTCAAAGGATTTAGGAAATTCGGCCAACATACCAAACTAGATATTCTTGATTTCTAAAATCAATTCCAAACCATTTTCATTTATAAAGTTGCAATATATGTCAAAAAGAATTTTTCTAAAATAAGTTTTGAAGAAATCAATTGATTAGAATTAAATTAAGGAACTAAAATCAATAATTTTATTGTTATAAAGAAAATACAGTAATCTTTAAGAATTTCTAACATATGGCTCATACTATATTTTGAAGCATGTTAGGAGTTTTTAAAAGATTAAATTATTCGGTTTATTTAAATAAACAGAGTTTTTACGAAAAAAAATTAGGAAACCATTATTATTAATTTTCTAAACAAAATACTGTCAATTTTTAGTAAAAATGGACAAATAAGATAGAAAAGATGTCCAAAAGACAGTATACGGTATGGAAAATATTATACGTAGTTTAAACGTATTAATTATTATTTCTGTTTTTTAAACAAGTGATTTTTAAGGGATTTGGACAAGAAAATGATTTAAAAATCCTACGCGATTGAGAAAACGTATTAAAAATTCTACGCGATTTTAAAAACAGAAAAATATATTTACGCGATTTATAAACGTTTGTAAAAACGCCGAAATTGTGAAAACGTGATAAAATTTCTACGCAATTGACCGTTACTGTATTTATCTTATGCTGTCGAGAAAATGTGAACCCGTACAGGCTTTCTATTTTTCTGCCATTGAGGGCATATTATTATCTTGAGGGCATTTTTGTAATTTCATATTTTTGGAATTATGTATTGAGTTTATGCCAAATTTTTGGTGGATTGGTTGATAAGACGAATCACATCGTGTTGTCGATGCGATAAACGTAGTGTGGTTCATTGTTCTAATGGACTTGGAGACGTTAGTGTACGGTATCCCATATGTGTGGTGATAGCTCTCCGGGCCGTGATAAACCGATAGCACACTAATGGACTCGACACGCACTATATTTAATCGAGATTTGTAAAGTCTAGTAGTACATTTGCTGTAGTGCCACAACGTGAGATCCGTGAACTACACCACGCCTGGATGATGGATTCTGTGTCGTGGGGCTATAGACGCAACGTGTGACCGCGCAATAGTTGGTTGGGCAGCCGTGGTACTAATCGATTTTTACGAGTCATTCTCTCTGATATCTTTGTATGTTTTTTTAGCTCCATGGAGTAGGGTGTGTCTTATATTTATTTATTGGGATCTATTTATTTATTTTGTCTTATCTATTTATTTTTATCTTATCTGTTTATTATATTGATATTGATTTATTTGTTTCTTGTATTTGTTTTATCTATTGTTATATTGTATCATTTGTTTCTTGTTTTATTTTATCTGTGATGGTATATTGTTGGGATATTTAAATCTTTTTGAATCTTTACACTACTCTGTTACTTATTAATGTTATAGTTTTTCCTATTGCATGAACTGTATATCTGTTGTTTGTCGTCTTCTTATTGGCCATGTTTGTGGTGATTTTAGATTGTCTTACCTCTTTATTGTATGTGTTTTCTATATATACCTGTTTATATGGTAAAGAGTTTGAGGAAGAGGAACAGCCTCTAGAGATTCTGTATACCGAGGAAGAAGAGGAACAGCAAGAGGAAGATCAGTTCGACGACCAAGAACCATCCGATCATCCATATCCTTTGGATTGATTGCGGGAGATGGCAGTGCCAGGATTTTTGGGGTTTGTACAGCTAGAGTTTCATGGAGGTTCATTGGCTTGGCATCTGCGAGGAGATCGAGATTCTGTGACATATGTAGGACGGCTGACTGTGACTCTACGTCATCGGTTTGATGGAGAGTCGATCATGACTACGACAGTGTTTCTACACTTAGAGTTACCCTTATCCATTAGGCGTCATTGGGGTGGGATATCCACTGAGCCTAGTGAGATGACACTCGTATCGACTGCGCGGTCTCATGTCCGCCGAGTGTCGAGACATCCGGGATATTTGTCTCCTGATGATCATTTTCATGTTGAGAGTGATCCTTCAGAGGATTAAATATGCTTGATTTTTTTTTGGGCGCGTCTGCGTATGTCTGTATATATTGACTCTTTTATTGCTTTATTTACTGTTTTCGTTTAAATATTTGTAGTTTTAGTTGTAAATTATTTGTACAACTTATAACTTAAATCATCTGTATATTATAAGTAATGTTGTTTTGTTTATTTGCTATTTCCGCATATTTTATTTAACAATATTCTGTTTATCAGGAATTATCTTACCATATGTAATATTATTTAACAAATGTTTTATAACTTGGGTAGATTTTATTTCTCTTTCTTTTATTTTCTTTTATGTGTGACATCCTCCAAAGGGGTGTTACAATTAGCATATGCATGTATTATGGATTTTAAATTGTATCAAATGGATGTTAAGAGTGTATTCCTAAATGGATATATACAAGAAGAAGTGTATGTTGGTCAACCCCCTAGTTTTAAAATAAATGAACTTCCTAATTATGTGTATAAACTCACTAAAGCTTTATATAGACTTAAACAAGCTCCAAGAGCTAAGTAATTTCTTACTTCAAAAGGGTTTTATAAGAAGAAAAGTTGACACAACACTATTCACTAAAAGAAAAGCACAAAACATACTACTTGTTCAAATTTATGTTGATGATATTATATTTGATGCTACTAATGAATCCTTATGTAAGGAATTTTCCAAATTAATGCAAAATGAGTTTGAAATGTCTATGATGGGAGAGCTTACATTCTTTCTTGGACTACAAATCAAACAATGTGATGATGAGACTTTCATAAGCCAAACTAAGTACTGTAAAGAATTATTGAAGAAGTTTGGAATGGAGAATACAAAGGAAATGGCTACTCCAATGAGTTCATCATGCTACTTGGACAAAGATGAGAAAGGTAAATCAATAGATGTTTCCAAGTACAGAGGTGTGATTGGTTCTTTACTCTATTTAACTGCAAGTAGGCCTGATATAATGTTCAGTGTTTGTATGTATGCTAGATATCAATTTGATCCTAAGGAATCACACTTATCTACTTTAAAAAGGATTATGAAATACTTATTAGGAACTAAAGAAATGGGTTTATGGTATGCTAAAGGATCAACATGTAACTTAGTAGGATATTCTGATTCTGACTTTGCTGGATGCAAGTTAGATAGGAAGAGTACTAGTGGAACTTGTCACCTTTTAGGAAACTCATTAGTTTCCTGGTTTAGTAAGAAACAAACTAGTGTGGCTTTGTCCACTGTTGAAGCAGAATATGTTGCAGCAGGAAGTTGTTGTGCACAAATTCTTTAGATGAAACAACAACTTATGGACTATGGTGTTCTCTTAGAGAAAGTACCAATCAAATGTGATAATACTAGTGCTATAAATCTCACTAAAAATCCTATAATGCATTCAAGAACCAAACACATTGAGATAAGACATCATTTCATAAGGGATCACATTCAAAGTGGAGATATAATCATTGAATATGTTAATACAACTAAGCAATTAGCTGATATATTCACTAAACCATTGGCTAAAGAAAGCTTTTTCTACATAAGAAGAGAGTTAGGAATAACTTATCCTACCTATGTTTGATGTTTTGAATGTTAAATACATTATAATTAGATGTTTGATGCCTGTACATCGATTACACAATCGATTTATTTAGACAAAATGCTTAATCTAAAATGTTGGTACACAGATTAGGTAATCTATGTACAAACATATAAATTCATTTTAAGTGTCTTTACATCGATTAGATAATCGATTGATACAAATATTGTTGTTTTAAAATAATTAGAACATCGATTTATACATCGATTGACTGCACAAATTGGAAAACATGACTCTCTGGAAGTCATTATACATCGATTAGAAAATTGATTCATTTAATGAAATAAATACTGGAAGTCATTATACATCGATTGCTCAATCAATCATTTTGATAAAATAGGTACATGGTATCTTATACATCGATTGAAACATCGATTGTATAATAGTTTCAAAATTTAGGTCTCTCTGACTTATCATATACATCGATTAATACATCGATTGAGTTCAAGTTTTCTGAACTTGATACTCTGCACTTAAGGATTCATCGATTTGAACATCAATTATATGTATACTGAAATTGTTAGAATTTCTGCAATTGCTTATACATCGATTGTGTATGCTGCAATTGCTTATATATCGATTCACACATCGATTGAGTTCAAGTATTCAGAACTTGATACTCTGACTTAGCTTATACATCGATTAATACATTGATGTATCTGGTTTAAAATTAAAATCCTAATGCTAAGTACATCGATTAGCACGTGTGCACTGGAGGAAAAACCCCTTAATACATCGATTAGGAAATCAATTGATTAATCTGGGTTTATAAATTTTAACCCTTCCCTCCAAATCTTTCACTTCCTTAAATCCAAATATCACTCATACGAACCCTAGCAGAGCTCGAAATCGTTTCCAATGACTCGTGCGAAACAACCTCAACCCTCTACACCTGTTCCCTCTCACTCCACGTCTTCCTCCTTAACTCAATCCTCCTCTTCTCACTCTGTTTCACTCATTGCAACCCCTACATGCCCTAAAAGAAAAACAACTGAGAAAGCCCAGTCTTCTCAAAGGATTGACAAGCTTCCAATCCAAAGCTTGAAGAAGATACAAGATAAAGGGAAAAAGGTTGCCGAATCTTCAAGACTAGCACCTAAGAAACAAGAGAAGAAGAAGAAAGTGGTGAAGGAAACACCCAAGAAGAAGACTGCTCAAAAGAAGAGAAAAAGCACAAAAAAGATGATGATGATGAAGGAGTCACTGAGAATGAACTTCTCAAAAGGTATTTTTCTGATGAGGAACACGTTATGCGTTACAAGAGTGACTTCAAGAATATGGACATTCATGAGGCTAGGACTGTAGATTTCCATTACTTTGAGGAAAATGAATTCACGTTTCACAAGATTTTAGAGGAGTATAATCTGAGTCAATTTCTGCAAATAAGGAGTGACATTTATCCTACATTAATCAAAGCTTTTTACTGTACTTTTGAGATGGATAATAATGGATTTTCTGTTGAAGTGAAGAACACAAAAATTGAGATGACTTTTGTTGAGTTTGCATAATTTACTGGACTTGATTACAAGGGAAGTAATCATGCTCGGTAACCTTTCGACCTCGACAAAGATATGGATCAAGAATTTTGATAGGGAAGAAGCAAAGAAGGTGCTTCTAATTGAAAATGTACCAAAAGGAAGACTAATCAACATCAGCTCTATGCACATTCAGCATAGGCTCCTGCAATATGTGCTGAGCAGGATGTTATTACCTAGATCTGGTAATCATGCAGTGCTGCAAAATAATGATATTTTGCTACTCTAGGCTATGATAAGGGGATGGACACCTACCTCTTGGTCATGCATGTAACACCCCTTGATGTACCAACTGCGGCGCAATCGTCATTACACCACAGTTACTAAATCCAGGCGTGTCACAGTCATGATAACAGTAGTTTAAGAAAAATTAACGAGTTTATTTCTTCGCATTTATACATGAGTAGAAAATACGAGCCATGAATGAATTATAGATGCATACAACCCTTAATACAACCATTGAAATGAAATCACATTCTTTATACATATATATTTTATAGCCAACTTACACGAATCACTGATAACATAGAATATAATAATTACAGAGTCAAGTAAAATACAGCGGGAATAAAACATGAAAAGGGGGAGGTAATAACCCAGGGGATGGGTACTACCAGCCAGACAAAGCCGCAACCCCACATGCATGTGACACTCGGCGTCCCAGTTGACACAACAGGCATCAATGCCCCCCTCGCAGCTGCGCTCCCATGAAATCAAAGAAATCTTGCCAGGTTCTCAACCCCATCGGCAAGGTGTGGTTCCTCATCATCTTCTTCACGATCTTTTACCAAATATGAATATAAACCAACAATACAGAAATATAGGAAAGAGGTGAGACACCCGTCATTCATTACCACTATTAGCAGCAAGAAAATAGCACGGCGCAAAGCGCCCCCCGAGCAATACAGATCATGCATTTATCAATAACAACAGCGAAAATTATAACAGAAGCAATCCAATTCTAAGCGATAATCAGATTCAATAACAACAGTGATATTTATGGTAAAGGTAGAACTACAGTAAGCAATAGCAGGCAGATCACAATGGTTATTCCAAGAACCAGTACAATAATCAGGTAATCATTTACAGATATTCATGCTCAACAGTTTATAAGACCAGCAATGAACGATGCACAATGCATGCTTTCCCAATTCCTACTCCATGGAGCTAGACTAAATCAAGCGGAGAGAAAGATCAGGAGACGTGTCTGCAACTCGGCTGCCGCGGCCAGGTGCTAAAACTCAACAGTTTTCAACGTGCACATCAGGCATTGTACAGACAGCCCACGCTCGATCACGACATAGGACAGTGTCAAGTCCGGATCGTCGGTGTGTTTGCATCGGTTTGTCCCACGGTACAGAGGAGCTCTAAACTGTCCATGTGAGGGACCCGCACCCCGACGCCCCCGAGGTCATAACACGACCCACACTTGTCTATTCGCACCCGCACCCAGGGTGTGTTCAATCTCCTAGGCAACTTGGCCTTACAACAGTCCACAAGGACATTCACAATGCATAAGACTCTATGCATGAATATGTATGATCAACATCACATACCATTCCATAATATGCCACAATTGGCTCAAATAAGCATTATTACAACATTGGTCACTCATATGAATCCACAATATCATAATATTGAAATCAAATAAGGTAATATATTTTTAGGGTCCATTATGCGTTCTTATTCAATATTTTCCATTCTTACAAGACTTCATCACTAAGTAAGTTTCCATCTCGCGTTATGCTCAAGTCTCTCGATACCGATCATTTAGTTTTTATTCTTCATGGGGTCAATCTCATTCCTAAAATCAATGATCAAAATCGTGGCTTCCCTAAGGTCCACTGCTAACATCCATTTCTCCCATTTTATGCATTGATTTCTTGATATCCTTTACTTAAGTTTTTGTTCACCAAGTTCATTCTAATCCCTTATAGTTTTAATCTAATATCCTAGCTTCAAATTGAGTTAAATAACCCTTAAAGCTCTCCATCTCACATCCCAACACTAACATTTATATTTTCAATTACATAGGCTTCATCTCACGGTTTCTCTACGGTTTACGCCATGGGCGCCTAGACGCCCATATCCGTAGCGCCGGGCGCTGGTGTAAGCGCCCAGACGCGACCACGAAGCGCCCGAGCGCTAACCGGGCCGCGTCACACGGGGAAAACTTCTGGGCACGAGCGCTAGGCGCTTCATGCTGCGCCGGGCGCTAGTGCATTAACGGGGTTCTGCGAATTCTTTTCCGCAGGCCCTGGCCCATTCATTATCCAAATCCCTCATCAATTTTCAACCATTCTAAAATGAGATACATGACATTTAATTACAAAATAGCAACATATGAGTTCATAATCATCAAGTCACACAATATACATTCATACATCCATACAAATCAAACAACAACATCATGGAAATAACCCAACATAACAAAGAGGGAAATCCAACATGGATTCTCTCATCAACAACAACACACAAGACATTTCCTTACTACCAAGATTGGTTGAAGAGGATTATCTCCCTCTTACCTATATGAAGGCAATCACAAGAATGCTTTCCCCTTTTTGCTCTTGATTTTCGTTTTCCCCTTCAAGAAAAACCCTAGGGTGAGAAATCCCCAATGTGTTCACTCCAATCATAGAAAATGACTCCTTGGCCACATAGGTGACCAATAAAACGAAAATGAGAAGGAGATGGAAGAGAGTTGAAGACTTTACCTCAAAAGCTCCAAGCTTTGGCTTTAATGGTGGAGAATAGAGGAAGAAGAAGAAGAAGAAGAAGAAGAACCAAGGATGGCCATGGCCACAAGGAAAATGCTCTTGGAATGATGGGAGAAAGTTAGATGTGGAATGGTGAAGCAAGAAAATGAAAAGGGTGGATGGTGAGGGTGTACGGTGGTGAAGAGAAGGAGAGAATAAAGAGAAGAAGAAGGAAAACGTAGGAGAAGAAGAAAGAAGACGGAAGAGAAGAGAAAGAGGAGAATGAGAAGAGAGAAAAGTGTTTTAGAAAATATGAGTATAATGGCAATTAAGTGAGAAGCAAATATGACTCCCCCTAGGAGTCATCTGCCGTAGAGAAAGAGTGAAGAGGGAAGAGAGAAGAGAGAGAAGAGGGAGGGTGAGAATTGGCTTCCAAGAGAAGCCAAAGGTATATGAGTAAATGTTTGGTCAAAGCGTCTCAAAGAAGCTTTGATTAATTTATCATTAAATTTGAATTAAAGTAGATTGATTAGACATAAAGTGGATTTCATTTGGATAATGTGATAGGATTTTTATTACACCATTATCCAATGGATAATAATTACGATTAACGAAGTCAGTATTTAATTAATTTGACAGATGAATTTTATTTATTTGTATTGATTTATTTTATCGTTAAGATTTCTCGAAAGACATGAAACCTTGTAAACTGTGTCCGGCCCCGGGTTTAGTAAGATCCCCCGTCGACGTTTCCATAGTTCAAGGTTCTCGGGAAAAATATTTTATTTTCCCGGTTCGACTCAGTGTGCATGCAAAACGAGGAATATATTAAAATATTCGTCGTTTAGGAAAAATTCCCGAGAAAATCCTCAAGAATTACAAATATTATAAAACGACTATTCGTCATATAATTTTCCAACTTTGGAAGCGTTACGGTCGTTCTGCCAATTTGTCCAATGTACGCGCAGAACGAGAAATAATATTAAAATATTCCGCGTTCTCAGAAAAATCCAGAAAAATTCCTAAAATTCTAAATATTGTAAAACGATCATTTATCCTGAAATTATAAATTTTCGGGATGTTACAACACTCCCCTTCAAATAGAAATTTCGTCCTCGAAATTTTCATTTCTTAGGATAAATATCGACGTTCTTTCTTCACCTTATCTTCTGACCTCCATGTCGCTTTGCTACTCTATTCTCGATCTCACAGGAAGCATTCCATGGGTTAAACTCTCTTTCAATCGTATTGTGTCTGTTCGATAACATGGCTGGGTCCAAGGATATACTTTCGTGATCATGGCATACGGAAGATACCATGAAGTTTTAAAAAGAAAGGATAGTAAGGATTGGTTATGGACACTGAACTAGTCCGAAGAAGTATTTAGGGTAGTCCGTGGAATTTAAGAGTGAGTTTGCCGGCAACTTAGACGATGACACACCTTTAGCAACGCCCCCCTTTTTTTTTTCATCCCTTGTTACCATTATTTCTGTTCTAGATTTTTGGTATACCTTGATGTGCAAACTCGGTTTTACCCTCGCGAGTTTCATTGGGAATAAACTCCTTAAGTTCTGAATCATCTGGTATACAATCTTCACTCATGAATACTAAGATTCTGTCGAATTCCTTCCTCACATTCTGACACCATGCCTTGTCTTAATAGCTTGTTCTTGTCTTGTAGAAATTGGTCATTGTTTCTACTTCTCTCGAATCCTCCCTAACAGATCATTTGAAATAATGATTATATCTAGACATACCTCATCCGGTGTCATTTCCAATGACAACCACCTGTCCTCGAATCACTCCACTAATTCCTTCTTATCAACCCTCATAATGAAGGCATTAGGCAGTTTCTGATTCTAAAGCGTCCGCCATAGTGTTTTCTTTTCCAAGATGACTCTAAAGTTAGAGATCATGTTCCTTCAAAATCTTTAGTCACTTTCTCTGCCTCATGTTTGGTTCCTTCTCGTCGATTAAGTACTTCAGGTTCTTGTGACAGCTAAGGACATTGAATTTTGCTCCATATAGAAAGTGTCTCTATATTCTCAGGGCAGATATAACAGCAGTTAATTACAAGTTACGGGTTAGGTAACACTTCTCACGCACCCTCAACAACCTGGAGGCGCAAGCCACAACTTCCCAGCTTTGCATGAGCGCGCATCCCAAACCTTCATGCGAAGTATCGCCAGGTGCTCCAAACAGTTTCTCGAGTTTAAGTAGAACCAAAACTAGTGAGCATCGAAATATCTACTCAATTCTTGGAAAGCCTTCTTTACTTGTGCCAACTCGTAGAAATTTGATCCTCTTCTTGTAAGCTATGTAAGAGATTCTGCCATCTTGGAGAATTCATCGGTGCTTCTTCGATAAAATCATCTAATTCCATTAGCTACAAGTCTCCTTTACGGTTTCCGGTCTTTCCCTTTGAAGAACTGCTCCAACCTTTGGTGAATTCACAACAATTCCTCCATTTGGAATTCCATGATCCAAAACGGAACCTCCTTAAATGAGAATTCGCACTCTGATACTTTAGCATTTACTTCCTCTTCTTTAAAATCAAGAAAACTATACCGAGATGTCCGACGTATCTCCCCATATCTTTGAGAATAGATCAGAATGTCATCATTAATGACAACGACAATTCTGTTCTAGGTAAGGATAGAAAATATAATTCACATTGTCCATGAATACAATAGGAGCGTTTGTCACTCCGATTGACATCACGGGATACCCATAATGTTGAAAGCACACTCGAAAGAATCATTTTTGGAACAATCTCAATTTCCACGAATCCATCGATGACCAGGTCATACATCGATCTTGGAGAGAACAATGACTCTTTCCTCACCAGCCCATTGAATCGCTCATCTTTATCCGAGGACACTCATCCTTGATTGAAGTCTTGTTTATTCTGTGACGGCCCTCATCGCACCGAGAAATTTCATTCTTCTCCTTAACTAACAGCATTGTAACTTGACATGTGACACTCTTCGGCTACAAGAGCGGCATCTATATTCCCTTTACTCTTGGTCCTCTATGGAGAACATTAACATATACCCTCAAGCTTCTTTCCCTTATGAAGCTTAGACTTGTTGGTTGTCACGAATTCAAAAGTCTTAGTGTTAAAAATCACTAAGGTTTTTATCGGAATGACCTAGCAGACAATAACCAGAAAACGACCGATCACTTTCTAAAATCATGAACTCGAACAGATATGATTTAAGGTAAGCAAGATAGGTTAACAAAAGACTCGATCTTTAGTAGAAGTGGGATAGATTACACAACTTAGGTGTCAACGACAAGTCTTAGTAACAGAAATAGAAGTAACTTAAGTTAAAGATAAGAAAGATATAGATGAATCCAAACGATCCATACGGTTACAAATGGTAAAAGGAGGGGTTACCCCCAGAATTATACAGTACGATTACAGGGTCATCACTTGAGGCGTAACTTCTCTTGTTTAGATTTCCAAATGTCGAGGTTTCAGCACCACCCAAGGTATAAGTTCGGCATGCTTGTGGTTCCACAGCCCTTACAAGCATTGATTGAAGAATTTGCCTTTACTTGGTCGCGATTGCGGGAGACATGTCCAGGCTTTCCGCATTTAAAACAGATTATCCCTTCGATTTTACACTCCCTCGTGAAGTGGTTCTTTCCGCATTTCCTACATCTTGGTGAAGATGTCGAGGTCTGATTTGGATACACCACCACTAGTACTTTGTCTAGGAGTTGGTTGTTGTTGTTGTTTCCCTGATACCCGTGCGGATGGTTTTCGCATAAACTGGTTAACTTTTCTATTATTCCTCCTTTGGAATCTAGGTAGTCCACGTTTGCCCCAACGCCGACCTTCCTTCAACAGATTTACGGACCTCCACTTCCAATTCTCGTTGTTGCGTGGTCCTCGATCTGACGAGTCGTCATCTCGGCTATCATTTGCCTTTCTTCTGCGGTTGCAGCCATACTCCTATTGTCTTGTCCTGCGCTCACACATGCGTACGTATGTCGCCACGAGCCATTGACTCTCTTTGAGGACAAACAAACATAACACAACAAAACAAACATCATTATTTCAAACAGCGTTATCTCCCTATGAAAACCAAATACAGAGAGTCATACAATTCACACAATTCAAACAAGACAATTTCAATTCACGAACCCTAACGATCTCTAGCTCGAACTTCTTCGTTATACTTCCACAGCGTAATCCCTCATAAGCCGTCAACTTCCAAACTGCTTCTCGAACCTAGTTTACATCAACTATTTCTTTCTCCAGAAGATCGGTTTTCCAAGACCTTTTGATCTCCTCACAAAAGAATTCCTATTTTCCTAACACAATACGCCTAGGTGTAGTCATAGTTTCCTGTACACACAGAACATTACATATTGAGTAGGCCAGTCCTCAATATCATGCAACTGTATAACAGTAGCCATCAACATTCAACCTACGGCAAGCCATGCATTCCTTTCCCATTATCTCAATCAAGAGACAAGGAAGTGCACAACAGACCAAATTCTAATATGCCTAAACATAGCAAGTCCATAACCCGGCTCAATAGGATGAACTGCTCTGATACCACCTAATGTAACACCCCTTGATGTACCAACTGCGGCGCAATCGTCATTACACCACAGTTACTAAATCCAGGCGTGTCACAGTCATGATAACAGTAGTTTAAGAAAAATTAACGAGTTTATTTCTTCGCATTTATACATGAGTAGAAAATACGAGCCATGAATGAATTATAGATGCATACAACCCTTAATACAACCATTGAAATGAAATCACATTCTTTATACATATATATTTTATAGCCAACTTACACGAATCACTGATAACATAGAATATAATAATTACAGAGTCAAGTAAAATACAGCGGGAATAAAACATGAAAAAGGGGGAGGTAATAACCCAGGGATGGGTACTACCAGCAGACAAAGCCGCAACCCCACATGCATGTGACACTCGGCGTCCCAGTTGACACAACAGGCATCAATGCCCCCCTCGCAGCTGCGCTCCCATGAAATCAAAGAAATCTTGCCAGGTTCTCAACCCCATCGGCAAGGTGTGGTTCCTCATCATCTTCTTCACGATCTTTTACCAAATATGAATATAAACCAACAATACAGAAATATAGGAAAGAGGTGAGACACCCGTCATTCATTACCACTATTAGCAGCAAGAAAATAGCACGGCGCAAAGCGCCCCCCGAGCAATACAGATCATGCATTTATCAATAACAACAGCGAAAATTATAACAGAAGCAATCCAATTCTAAGCGATAATCAGATTCAATAACAACAGTGATATTTATGGTAAAGGTAGAACTACAGTAAGCAATAGCAGCAGATCACAATGGTTATTCCAAGAACCAAGTACAATAATCGAGGTAATCATTTACGAGATATTCATGCTCAACAGTTTATAAGACCAGCAATGAACGATGCACAATGCATGCTTTCCCAATTCCTACTCCATGGAGCTAGACTAAATCAAGCGGAGAGAAAGATCGGGGAGACGTGTACTCGCAACTCGGCTGCCCATGCCAAGGTGCTAAAACTCAACGGTTTTCAACGTGCACATCGGGCATTGTACGAGGACGGCCCACGCTCGATCACGACATAGGACGGTGTCAAGTCCGGATCGTCGGTGTGTTTGCATCGGTTTGCCCCACGGTATGCAGAGGAGCTCTAAAGCGTCCATGTGAGGGACCCGCACCCCGACGCCCCGAGGTCATAACACGACCCACACTTGTCTATTCGCACCCGCACCCGGGGTGTGTTCAATCTCCTAGGCAACTTGGCCTTACAACAGCAGTCCACAAGGACATTCACAATGCATAAGACTCTATGCATGAATATGTATGATCAACATCACATACCATTCCATAATATGCCACAATTGGCTCAAATAAGCATTATTACAACATTGGTCACTCATATGAATCCACAATATCATAATATTGAAATCAAATAAGGTAATATATTTTTAGGGTCCATTATGCGTTCTTATTCAATATTTTCCATTCTTACAAGACTTCATCACTAAGTAAGTTTCCATCTCGCGTTATGCTCAAGTCTCTCGATACCGATCATTTAGTTTTTATTCTTCATGGGGTCAATCTCATTCCTAAAATCAATGATCAAAATCGTGGCTTCCCAAGGTCCACTGCTAACATCCATTTCTCCCATTTTATGCATTGATTTCTTGATATCCTTTACTTAAGTTTTTGTTCACCAAGTTCATTCTAATCCCTTATAGTTTTAATCTAATATCCTAGCTTCAAATTGAGTTAAATAACCCTTAAAGCTCTCCATCTCACATCCCAACACTAACATTTATATTTTCAATTACATAGGCTTCATCTCACAGTTTCCTACTGGTTCTGCCATGGGCGCCTAGACGCCATATATCTGTAGCGCCTGGGCGCTGGTGTAGCGCCTGAGCGGACGCGACCACGACCACGAAGCGCCGAGCGCTAACCGGGCCGCGTCACGGGGAAAACTTCGGGCACGGAGCGCCTAGGCGCTCTATGCACACGCCCTGGCGCTAGTGCATTAACGGGGGTTCCGCAGAATTCTTTTCTGCGGGCCCTGGCCCATTCATTATCCAAAATCCCTCATCAATTTTCAACCATTCTAAAATGAGATACATGACATTTAATTACAAAATAGCAACATATGAGTTCATAATCATCAAGTCACACAATATACATTCATACATCCATACAAATCAAACAACAACATCATGGAAATAACCCAACATAACAAAGAGGAAATCCAACATGGATTCTCTCATCAACAACAACACACAAGACATTTCCTTACTACCAAGATTGGTTGAAGAGGATTATCTCCCTCTTACCTATATGAAGGCAATCACAAGAATGCTTTCCCCTTTTTGCTCTTGATTTTCGTTTTCCCCTTCAAGAAAAACCCTAGGGTGAGAAATCCCCAATGTGTTCACTCCAATCATAGAAAATGACTCCTTGGCCACATAGGTGACCAATAAAACGAAAATGAGAAGGAGATGGAAGAGAGTTGAAGACTTTACCTCAAAAGCTCCAAGCTTTGGCTTTAATGGTGGAGAATAGAGGAAGAAGAAGAAGAAGAAGAAGAAGAACCAAGGATGGCCACAAGGAAAATGCTCTTGGAATGATGGGAGAAAGCTAGATGTGGAATGGTGAAGCAAGAAAATGAAAAGGGTGGATGGTGAGGGTGTACGGTGGTGAAGAGAAGGAGAGAATAAGAGAAGAGAAGAAGAAGAAAACGTAGGAGAAGAAGAAGAGAAGACGGAAGAGAAGAGAAAGAGGAGAATGAGAAGAGAGAAAAGTGTTTTAGAAAATATGAGTATAATGGCAATTAAGTGAGAAGCAAATATGACTCCCCCTAGGAGTCATCTGCCGTAGAGAAAGAGTGAAGAGGGAAGAGAGAGAAGAGGGAGGGTGAGAATTGGCTTCCAAGAGAAGCCAAAGGTATATGAGTAAATGTTTGGTCAAAGCGTCTCAAAGAAGCTTTGATTAATTTATCATTAAATTTGAATTAAAGTAGATTGATTAGACATAAAGTGGATTTCATTTGGATAATGTGATAGGATTTTTATTACACACCATTATCCAATGGATAATAATTACAGTTAACAGAAGTCAGTATTTAATTAATTTGACAGATGAATTTTATTTCGCTGTATTGATTTATTTTATCTGTTAAGATTTCTCGAAAGACATGAAACCTTGTAAACTGTGTCCGGCCCCGGGTTTAGTAAGATCCCCCGTCGACGTTTCCATAGTTCAAGGTTCTCGGGAAAAATATTTTATTTTCCCGGTTCGACTCAGTGTGCATGCAAAACGAGGAATATATTAAAATATTCGTCGTTTAGGAAAAATTCGAGAAAATCCTCAAGAATTACAAATATTATAAAACGACTATTCGTCATATAATTTTCCAACTTTGGAAGCGTTACGGTCGTTCTGCCAATTCTGTCCAATGTACGCGCAGAACGAGAAATAATATTAAAATATTCCGCGTTCTCAGAAAAATCCAGAAAAATTCCTAAAATTCTAAATATTGTAAAACGATCATTTATCCTGAAATTATAAATTTTCGGGATGTTACAATGCATGACAAGTGTTTGATAATTGGCCTCAATGAGTAATTCTTATATTAACTCACATGGACACATAGTGGATTAGATAGGTTTCACATGGGTAATTGTCCTAGACATAGGCTCTTATCTATTGATGGTTACTAGCTAACAAATACCATTTCACTGATAGGTGCTTGTTAATTGCAATTATTCAATGAAGTAGCAAGTGAATAAAGACCCCTAGGCTTTAATGATTCTCATCTTTCTCTTGTGGATTTGGTGTTTAGTACTTTCTTATTTTATCTTTTTCCAGTTGTTATTTTAATTGTAACCCACTCTCACATTTTGATTACTAGGATAAGAATTTGTGGAATATGGTTAAATTTAGCATTCTTCTAATTGTCAATCTCTTGAGACACGATACTTGTAACACCCCCCTCAGGGTATCACATTTCCGACTCCCAACTCATAATCTGTAAAGAAGTTCGTAAACAAGGTTTGAGTTATAAAAGATGGGTTATAAAATTTCTTTTCATCAAAGACGGAAACATAAACTTACTTAGATCCGTAAGTATTACTGAAAATATATTTATTATACGATATTGACACTAATTAATATTTAACAATTTAAAGAGAAATATAAAACTAACAGACTCTCTTATTAACAGTAGCAAACCCCATCACGGGTCCTACTTAATAGCACGGTACAATACTAACGATAAAAAAACTCTATATATGTATTCTGTTGTGTATCCATCTTGATGCATCAGACATCTGTTCTATATCTGTTCTTTGTCCTTAGACATCTCTTCTTTGTCAACACTGTAAGCTATCCAATCTGGAAAGGTCATTCTTTGATGTTGTCTCCAAACGCAGAGGTATTTGTCACCCATTATGTCTAAGACGACTCGTTCTATCTATTATGGTTTTTACAACACCAAGTCCAACCACACAATATAACAAAGAGGTGAGATCACCTACGCCAATACTAACATGGTAGCATAGAGATAACACAAACAGCTTACCATATAGATATGTCATACCATAATTCCAATAAGGCATCAACATTAATCAACTATCATCATTCAAATATTTATTAGTTCAAATCATACGATAATAACAATAATGGCATCAACATTATTTATCATCATCATCATCCAAGTATTCAAAACAATTGTTATAGCCAATATTCCTCAATTAATATATCATCCAAGTATTACAATTGTCATATAATATGCTCAATTAATATATCATACGATATAAATGCTCAGATTCATGCATGCGCACATAGACTCAATGTCCTACTCCATGGAGCTAATACTCAGTTCGGAGAAGTCGATCCGAAAGATCTGTCTGTACCAAAATGCCTCAGACCAAGTGCTATAATCCTCATTTTGATTTTTGCACATCTAGCATATACACGACAGTCTTTACGAGATCATGATTAAGAATAGTGTCTCGGTCAGGATCATCGGTGTGTTGCATCGGTCTAACCTACGGGAAGAAGCGCGACCAACCACCTGTGTAAGCAACCCGCACCCCGATGCCCCCAAGGTCAACAAGTGACTTACACTACGCATATCGCACCCACTCAAGAGGTGTACGTCTCTCCTAGGCAAATAGCCTCATACAGTCCCTCGGACCTTTCCAATGCATGTTCAATGCACCAATGCCAATCAGAGGCAAAATTTATCATTTTCTCATACAGTGTTCATACACTAGTTCATGCATATAAAATGCACCAATGCCAATCACAGGCAAAATTCACTATTTCATATTCAAGGTCCAAACATTGGCCCATTCTCAGTTTAATTTTAATCTCATAATCAGGGTCCACACACGCCCAACAGTAATCATACTGTATTTTCAACAGCGAAATCATATTATCGCTTTTTTATAGTCACAAAACACTTTCGTCGTGTTTTCACAATCGCGCAACATTGCTGTTACGTTTTCACAATTTTGCAACGTTTCTGTTGCGTTTTCAAATCATGTAGTGATTTTTCAATGTTTTCTCAATCACGTAAAATCATTTACACGTTACTCAAATCGCGTAGCGATTTTTCACCATTTTCACAATCGCGTAACTTAAAAATCATTCTTTTAAGTCGCGTAAACCATTTTCCATCATTTTCAAAATATTTAAACGCTTTCCAAATTGCGTAGAAATATTTCAATATTTTTCAAATCGCGTAGCTTAAAAATCACGTAAAACATTTTTCACCATTTTACAACCACGTAAAATATTCCTCAATATTCCAAACATTATTTTGGACTTCCAAACAAATCAATATCATTTCTAACATCATTTTTCCATTACGAAAAATATTTCTCAACCTTCAAAAATTCCATTTCCACTTTTCTCAAAATATTATGACTTTGTACTTCCTTTTCCATATTTTCTTACTCAAGAAAATCTTTTTCCACATTTCTTTACTCAAGAAATCTTTTTCCACAATATAATCCACAAAAGAATTCCTTTTCCAAAAATAATCCACAAAATCACTTTTCCATTGATATAAATCAATGTTTCAAATCTTAAAATTTTACTAACGCTCTCCAAAACCCAAAGAATGAGTTACACGTTAGAAAATATCAAATCACTATTATATTCTCCATTTTTCTCAAATCAATTCTAAAATCAATTCTCTTCAAAATAAATTGAGGTGTGTTTGAACCTCTCTTTTCCATTTACATACTGAAATTCATTTCTCAAGTGATAAAATACTCTGATTCCCTTTCTGAATTCCTTGTACTAATTCATTTTGTTCAAACATTTTGTTTCCACTTTGAAATCACATTGTTTCATAAAACCAAAAATATTCCAATCTCTCAAAACACCGCGAAGAAGTCTTTGGCCATTGAAGCCATCATATACTTTTCCTTTATAAAATCAAGGTATTCCCAAACCTTCAAAACCATGGTGCTTGTTTTCAAATGGTCTTCAAATATTTTTCCTTCTAAATTGATATGGTTTTACACAAACAAAACCATTAAAAATTATTTACAAAAACAGTGAGCACTTGGTCTTTGAAATCAAATCATTTGTTCATTTTCATTTTTCACTTTCTTTGCAAATCCTTAAAATCATCAACTCATTGCTCTTTTCATTTAAAACTCTTGTTTAGTAAAATACTTAGAGACTTTTTACACAAAATAAATTAATAAAAATCCTTCTAAAACCGTGTTCATGTACTTTTTGAAAAATAAACCCTTTGTTTATTTTCCTTGTTTTTCTAGACATCTCATTTCATCATTCATGAAAATATTAATTTGTGACACCTATCTTGAGGTGTTTTGGCCGAAATTCACCATGTTCCAGGGATCAAAAATTATTTCCCTTGTTCTTGAAAAATTTCAACATAAACTCAAATCATGAGTGTCAAAACCGTGACCACTCCTCCTTGGCCATTGGAGCCAAAAATTGATTTCCTTTCCATCATCACACCATGGCATACATATACATAATTTCAACATATTCTCATCATGCATATTATAAGCATACCATATTATCATCATGCATATTATAAGCATACCATATAAGCCATAAAATCATACAAAGCATATCAAGCATAGACAAATAATCAAAGCATATAAACAACATAAACACCCACAAATTATTACATGACCATGGATATGAATCCTCACATGGATTCACCATCCATCAAATACACAAACCATCTCTCACCACCATACTTGGTTGGTGAGATGAATCTCCCTCTTACCTCTTGAAGATCCTCAAAAGCTCCTTGTTTTGCTTCTCTTTCCAAGTCCTTCACCACCAAGGGCTTCTCAAATACAAAACAAAACATATATTTATTAGTAAATCAAGCTTGAACAAGATAAACCATGGATCAAACATGGCTTAGAACCTTGAAAATCAAAAGAAAAGTGAAGATTAACAAACTTCACCAATAAAGCTTCAATCTTTAGCTTGAAGAACAAGGTTGAAGATGAATGATTTAGAGAAAGTCTCCAACATGAAAGTTGCTTAGAAAATCATGTAGATTTAAGATCTATGGTTGGATGAAATTAAAAGAGCTTGGAGAGTGATTTTGGTATTTGGCGAATGGTTCTTCTTGAAGAACAAAGATGAAATTTTTTATTTTTGTGAGGGAAAGGTTTCTTAGACTTGGTTAAGGTAAAGAATGAAGTGAAAACACTTGGTTTTCCTTCCTATCAATTTCGTGGTGCTCCTTGGAAAATCCCTAAAAATCATAAACAAATCTTAAAATCAATAACAAGTGAAAGAATAGTAAACCATGATTCAAGCATGGCTTAGAAAATCAAAACTAAAAGATTGGGTGAAGAAATATGAACTTTACCCTTTTTTTATAGAAACTTGAAGCTTGGATTTGAAGCTCAAGATGAATGATTTTGTAAAAACTCATAACTAGAGATGTTCTTAGAATGATGTAAGGATTCAAGAAACTAGGTTGGATAAAATTTTTGAGTGATGGAGGGTAATCTTAGATGCTTTGGCCGAAACTAGAGGAGAAGAGAAATGAGAGAAAGCTTTGATAACTTAGCTTCTTGAACTTGATCAATAATGATCAAGATGGAGTAATAATGGTCTTGAAACCATTCTATGCTCTTAAGCACTCACCAAAACCGTCCCCCCTCCATGCATTCTCTAAGAGTGCAAATGATCAATTATGATGCATAATTGATCAAGACAAGTAATAATGGTCATAAAGCTTTTCTTTAGCTCCAAAAGAAGCACAAAACCATCCCCCTCCATGCATGCATTCCATAATGTTGTCATCTTTTTCAAGCCACCATTTAGAGCATTTTAGGCCATTGATTAGATCAATGGTTAGGATTTAGGTAGACTTTTGATTAGAAGACTTAATCTAGGCCATTAGATCTTTTTCCTTAAAATTCTAGCCATTAGATCCATCTCCAAAAATAAAGAGGTCTTAATCTCTACAAACTTATTCAACCCATAATTATTAGATCTTTAAAATCCGGCGGGAAAAATTATAGCCATTGAAGAAAGATCCAAATCTCCACCAATAGAAATGAGGGTCAAAATCCAAACTCCTTCTTACTTTTAATCCAAGGGTCATAATTCGGTTTCTCAAGGCTACTAAAGCGAGGTCAAGATTGCACCTGAGGAAGAATCCAAGGGTTCGCATAGCCATTTTAGAAGACCAAATCTCCACCATTGATTAAATCCAAATCCAATGGTCACAAATGATCCATCTCCACCATTGATTTAATCCAAATCCAACGGTCACAAATGGTCCTAGCCACTTTATAAGATCAAATCTCCACCCTTGATTAATTCTTCATCCAATGGTTATAAATGGTCATAGCCATTTTATTAGACTAATCTTACACCGTTGATTAAATCGACGGTTGATATCAAAGTCTTCAATATTAGACTTGCTTCCTATTGGTCCGTCAAAAGAATTAAACTTGTTTCCTATTGGTCCGTCAAAAGTTGTCATAACCACTATTGTTGACTTAAGCAGTATAATTTCTATTTTTATCTGCTAAAATCCCACGAAAGAATATATTTACTGTATTTTTATCGTATGATAATTCAATACAGTACAAAACACAGTACAATAAATTTTCTAAAACTGTTTCCGAATTCAGGTTTAGTAAGATCGTCCGTCTCCGTCTAAATAGTACAAATTTTTTTATCCGCAGAAAAATTTTCATGTTTTGAGACTCACCTCGGGCCCACGTAGGACCACTAGGACCCACAAACAGCCCAAAAACAATCAGATAACCATAAAAATTTATAATCATCCACAAAAATCACAAATATTAGAAAACGTATGAAAATTAAATCAGATTGTTAAAAATAATTAACAGTCAAGAGAAATAAATACTTAAAGATTTTTCCCGGTCCGAAAATTATTATTTTCTTGACACAGAGTAAATCACTCAAAACGATCAAAATACTTGATGGAATAATCAAAATAATTTTTACATAGACACAAAAATTATTAAACAAGTAGAATTTGTTGCTGTCAAAATTAAAATTATATCAACTATTTAGGAAGTTTGGGGTGTTACAATACTCCCCTCTAAAAGAAATTTCGTCCTCGAAATTTGATAAACCTGATTTCACATCCTCGAATAAATATGATATATATTGCTTTTATCTTATTTTCTAGTTCCCATATTACATCTTCACTTATATCGTTCCAAACGATTTTAACCAATGAAATCTCTTTGTTTCTCATTCAACTTCTCCTGATCAAACAGATATCTCAGATTCCTATAATTACTGAAGATGTTAAATTTTACTCCATAAAGAAAGCATATCCATACTTCTAATACAAACACAACATCTACCAACTTCCATCCATGCGTAGAATAGCTTTTCTCAAATAATTTCAATTTCCTCAAATCATACCCTACAACTCTTCTATGCACATATCTTAAGCTCCGATGTAATACGTCACTGTTCACCTCTAATGGTTCACTGGAATTAGACAAAACTAATACTAGAGAAGTACTTCAAACATATTTCAACTCCTAAAAATTTTTCTTATATGCATCAGTCTATACGAACGCTTAATTCTTTCAAGTAAGCTAGGTAAGAAGTCCTACGATCTTAGAAATTTTCCAGTATTCCCATTACTGTGTTTGATTTTTCTTACTTGAAAAACTACTTCAACCTTTGAAGGATCCACCACGTTTCTGCTACGTCACTCTGATACTATGACATGGATATAGATAGGAATATCCTTTCTTACAAAATATTCTTTCTTGCAAATTGTGATACATGAATAACAATATGGAAGATAGCAAACTGTTTGATATGTTGCCGGACATAACCAACAAAGAATTTGATATTGCCCAATTTTCAGGAATAAATTTTTTAGAAGACTAACACTTTATTAAAACAATCTCATAGGATATGGTTGGAAAATAACCAATCCATTTTTAAAGATCAAATCTATTTATGAAAGAAATAAACAGATCAAACTAACACAAAGTTTTGATCTATAACCACAATTTGAATAACTTGAATAGCTCGATAGGCTAAGAATAGAAACAGAAGTAAACAAATCAGAGGCTAACGAATAACTCTAACATATAATTGATCCACTCAATCATATGCCACAAAGAATAGGTAAAGAATCACCTTCTGCAGTATAGTCTCCCTTGTTTAAGTCTTTAGCTCAGAACACTCCCGTTCCATTCAGAGTAACAACTTTCTCTACTATCCAAGATTTTACTAATAGAAAACTCTGTTTTCAGTGGAACACAATCTCTGGAAATGTGTCCAAACTTTCCACAAATTGTTTCCTTGACGTATAGTCCTTCATTAAGTACCTTCTTTCACATCACTTACTGCTTCTGGTTTCTCAATGGTCATAAATACATTTCTCGTTGAAATCAATTACTTTCCTAATATCCCTAAGAAGAAATACCAGGTTCCAAAATTACGAAATCTTATATTCTAAGACTGATTCTCTTCTATCAGATCCTGAACTTCAAATTCCACAGTGATTCTCTGTTCCTACAGTCACCCTTCCACATTACTTTCGTAGTTGTAACTACATTGCTAGTAACATGTTCCGCTTCCACACACGTACGTCTACCACGAGCCATTTCCTTTCGGAAATCAAAAACACAGAGAACACAACACAAGCAAAACAGACCTAACCACAAAACCCCAAAAGACTCAAACCGTGCTCTGATACCAAACTAATGTAACACCCTCCCCAGGGTATCACATTTCCGACTCCTAACTCATGTTCTGAAAAGAAGTTGATAAAAGGTTTGAGTTATAAAAGGTGAGTTTTAAAATTTCTTTTTTCTTCAAAGACGGAAACATAATCTTACTGATATTTATAAGTAATACTGAAAATTAAATTTAAACTCTTTAATATACAATATTGACACTAATTAATATTTAACAATTTAAAGAGAAATATAAAACTAACAGACTCTCTTTTTTTTAACAGTAGCAAACCCCATCACGGGTCCTACTTAATAGCACGGTACAACACTAACGATAAAAAAAACTCTACATACGTATTCTGTTGTGTATCCATCTTTATGCATCAGACATCTGTTCTACATCTATTCTTTGTCCTCAAACATCTCTTCTTTGTCAACACTGTAAGCTATCCAATCTGGAAAGGTCATTCTCTGATGTTGTCTCCAAACGCAGAGGTATTTGTCACCCGTTATGTCTAAGACAACTCGTCTCATCTATTATAGTTTTTACAACACCAAGTCCAACCACACAATATAACAAAGAGGTGAGATCACCTACGCCAATACCAACATGGTAGCATAGAGATAACACAAACAGCATACCATACAGATATGTCATACCATAATTCCAATAATGCACTCAACATTAATCAACTATCATCATTCAAATATTTATCAGTTCAAATCATATGATGATAACAATAATGGCATCAACATCATTTATCATCATCATCATCCAAGTATTTATCAGTTCAAATCATATGATAATAACAATAATGGCATCAACATCATTTATCATCATCATCATCCAAGTATTCAAAACAATTGTCATAGCCAATATTCCTCAATTAATATATCATACAGATATAAATGCTCAGATTCATGCATGCGCACATAGACTCAATGTCCTACTCCATGGAGCTAATACTCAGTTCGGAGAAGTCGATCCGAAAGATCTGTCTGTACCAAAATGCCTCAGACCAAGTGCTATAATCCTCATTTTGATTTTTGCACATCTAGCATATACACGACAGTCTTTTACGAGATCATGATTAAGAATAGTGTCTCGGTCGGGATCATCGGTGTGTTGCATCGGTCTAACCTACAGGAAGAAGCGCGACCAACCATCCATGTAAGCAACCCGCACCCCGATGCCCCCAAGGTCAACAAGTGACTTACACTACGCATATCGCACCCACTCAAGAGGTGTACGTCTCTCCTAGGCAAATAGCCTCATACAGTCCCTCGGACCTTTCCAATGCATGTTCAATGCACCAATGCCAATCAGAGGCAAAATTTATCATTTTCTCATACAGTGTTCATACACTAGTTCATGCATATAAAATGCACCAATGCCAATCACAGGCAAAATTCACTATTTCATATTCAGGGTCCAAACATTGGCCCATTCTCAGTTTAATTTCTTAATCTCATAATTAGGGTCCACATTCTGGCCCAACAGTAATCATACTATATTTTCAATAGCGAAATCATATTATCGCATTTTTATAGTCACAAAACACTTTCATCGTATTTTCACAATCGCGCAACATTGCTGTTACGTTTTCACAATTTTGCAACGTTTCTGTTGCGTTTTCAAATCAGGTAGTGATTTTTCAATGTTTTTTCAATCACGTAAAATCATTTACACGTTACTCCAATCGCATAGCGATTTTTCACCATATTCACAATCGCGTAACTTAAAAATCATTCTTTTAAGTCGCGTAAACCATTTTCCATCATTTTCAAAATATTTAAACGCTTTCCAAATTGTGTAGAAATATTTCAACATTTTTCAAATCGCAGTAGCTTTTAAAAATCATGTTTTTAACGTAAAACATTTTTCACCATTTTACAACCACGTAAAATATTCCTCAATATTCCAAACATTATTTTGGACTTCCAAACAAATCAATATCATTTCTAACATTATTTTTCCATTACGAAAAATATTTCTCAACCTTCAAAAATTCTATTTCCACATTTCTCAAAATATTATGACTTTGTACTTCCTTTTCCATATTTTCTTACTCAAGAAAATCTTTTTCCACATTTCTTTACTCAAGAAATCTTTTTCCACAATATAATCCACAAAAGAAATTCTTTTCCAAAATATCCACAAAATCACTTTTCCATTGATATAAATCAATGTTTCAAATCTTAAAATTTTACTAACGCTCTCCAAAACCCAAAGAATGAGTTACACGTTAGAAAATATCAAATCACTATTATATTCTCCATTTTTCTCAAATCAATTCTAAAATCAATTCTCTTCAAAATAAATTGAGGTGTGTTTGAACCTCTCTTTTCCATTTACATACTGAAATTCATTTCTCAAGTGATAAAATACTCTGATTCCCTTTCTGAATTCCTTGTACTAATTCATTTTGTTCAAACATTTTGTTTCCACTTTGAAATCACATTGTTTCATAAAACCAAAAATATTCCAATCTCTCAAAACACCGCGAAGAAGTCTTTGGCCATTGAAGCCATCATATACTTTTCCTTTATAAAATCAAGGTATTCCCAAACCTTCAAAACCATGGTGCTTGTTTTCAAATGGTCTTCAAATATTTTTCCTTCTAAATTGATATGGTTTTACACAAACAAAACCATTAAAAATTCTTTACAAAAACAGTGAGCACTTGGTCTTTGAAATCAAATCATTTGTTCATTTTCATTTTTCACTTTCTTTGCAAATCCTTAAAATCATCAACTCATTGCTCTTTTCATTTAAAACTCTTGTTTAGTAAAATACTTAGAGACTTTTTACACAAAATAAATCAATAAAAATCCTTCTAAAACCGTGTTCATGTACTCTTTGAAAAATAAACCCTTTGTTTATTTTCCTTGTTTTTCTAGACATCTCATTTCATCATTCATGAAAATATTAATTTGTGACACCTATCTTGAGGTGTTTTGGCCGAAATTCACCATGTTCCAGGGATCAAAAATTATTTCCCTTGTTCTTGAAAATTTTCAAGATAAACTCAAATCATGAGTGTCAAAACCATGACCACTCCTCCTTGGCCATTGGAGCCAAAAATTGATTT
Source organism: Ormosia emarginata (assembly GCA_029884605.1). NCBI lineage: Eukaryota > Viridiplantae > Streptophyta > Magnoliopsida > Fabales > Fabaceae > Ormosia > Ormosia emarginata. Next base: position 18,986,814 of record JAQQTP010000079.1, read on the forward strand.
CCTTTCCATCATCAGACCATGGCATACATATACATAATTTCAACATATTCTCATCATGCATGTTATAAGCATACCATATTATCATCATGCATATTATAAGCATACCATATAAGCCATAAAATCATGCAAAGCATATCAAGCATAGACAAATAATCAAAGCATATAAACACCCACAAATTATTACATGACCATGGATATGAATCCTCACATGGATTCACCATCCATCAAATACACAAACCATCTCTCACCACCATACTTGGTTGGTGAGATGAATCTCCCTCTTACCTCTTGAAGATCCTCAAAAGCTCCTTGTTTTGCTTCTCTTTCCAAGTCCTTCACCACCAAGGGCTTCTCAAATACAAACCAAAACATATATTTAATAGTAAATCAAGCTTGAACAAGATAAACCATGGATCAAACATGGCTTAGAACCTTGAAAATCAAAAGAAAAGTGAAGATTAACAAACTTCACCAATAAAGCTTCAATCTTTAGCTTGAAGAACAAGGTTGAAGATGAATGATTTAGAAAAAGTCTCCAACATGAAAGTTGCTTAGAAAATCATGTAGATTCAAGATCTATGGTTGGATGAAATTAAAAGAGGTTGGAGAGTGATTTTGGGTATCTTGGCCGAATGGTTCTTCTTAAAGAACAAAGATGGAATTTTTTAGTTTTGTGAGGGAATGGTTTCTTATACTTGGTTAAGGTAAAGAATGAAGTGAAAACACTTGGTTTTCCTTCCTATCAATTTCGTGGAGCTCCTTGGAAAATCCCTAAAAATCATAAACAAATCTTAAAATCAATAACAAGTGAAAGAATAGGTAAACCATGATTCAAGCATGGCTTAGAAAATCAAAACTAAAAGATTGGGTAAAGAAATATGAACTTTACCCTTTTTGATAGAAACTTGAAGCTTGGATTTGAAGCTCAAGATGAATGATTTGGTAAAAACTCATAACTAGAGATGTTCTTAGAATGATGTAAGGATTCAAGAAATTCAAGAAACTAGGTTGGATAAAATTTTTGAGTGATGGAGGGTAATCTTAGGTGCTTTGGCCGAAACTAGAGGAGAAGAGAAATGGAGAGAAAACTTTGATAACTTAGCTTCTTGAACTTGATCAATAATGATCAAGATGGAGTAATAATGGTCTTGAAACCATTCTATGCTCTTAAGCACTCACCAAAACCGTCCCCCCCTCCATGCATTCTTCTAAGAGTGCTAAGTGATCAATTATGATGCATATTGACCAAGACAAGTAATAATGATCATAAAGCTTTTCTTTAGCTCCAAAATGTAGCACAAAACCATCCCCCCTCCATGCATGCATTCCATAATGTTGTCATCTTTTTCAAGCCACCATTTAGAGCATTTTAGGCCATTGATTAGATCAATGGTTAGGATTTAGGTAGTCTTTTGATTAGAAGACTTAATCTAGGCCATTAGATCTTTTTCCTTAAAATTCTAGCCATTAGATGCATCTCCAAAAATAAAGGGTCAAGATTACTCCTTCTTACTTTTAATCCAAGGGTCATAATTAACCATAGCCATTTTAGAAGACCAAATCTCCACCATTGATTAAATCCAAATCCAATGGTTATAAATGATCCATCTCCACCATTGATTTAATCCGAATCCAACGGTCACAAATGGTCCTAGCCACTTTATAAGATCAAATCTCCACCCTTGATTTAATTCTTCATCCAATGGTTATAAATGGTCATAGCCATTTTATTAGACTAATCCTACACCGTTGATTAAATTGACGGTTGATATCAAAGTCTTCAATATTAGACTTCCTTCCTATTGGTCCATCAAAAGAATTAAACTTGCTTCCTATTGGTCTGTCAAAAGTTGTCATAACCACTATTGTTGACTTAAGCAGTATAATTTCTATTTTTATCTACTAAAATCTCACGAAAGAATATATTTACTGTATTTTTATCGCCCGATAATTAAATACGGTACATTACACAGTACAAGAAATTTTCTAAAAACTGTTTCCAGATTCAGGTTTAGTAAGATCCCATGTCTCCATCTAAACAGTACAAATTTTTTTATCCGCAAAAAAATTTTCATGTTTTGGGACTCACCCGGGCCCACGTAAGACCACTGGGACCCACAAACAGCCCAAAAACAATAGATAACCATAAAAATTTATAATCATCCACAAAAATCACAAATATTAGAAAACGTATGAAAATTAAATCAGATTGTTAAAAATAATTAACAATTAAGAGAAATAAATACATAAAGATTTTCCCAGGGTTCGAAAATTATTATTTTCTTGACACGAGTAAATCACTCAAAACAATCAAATACTGACGGAATACTCAAAATAATTTTTTAAGTACAGACAGAAATTACTAAATAGTAGAATTCTGTTAACTGTCAACTATTTAGGAAGTTTGGGATGTTACAATACTCCCCCTCAAAAGAAATTTGGTCCTCGAAATTTGATAAACCTGATTTCACATCCTCAGAATAAATATATCTATATATTGCTCATTATCTTATTTTCTAGTTGCCATATTACATCTTCATCTATATCGTTCTAAACGATTTTAACCAATGAAATTTCTTTGCCTTTCAATGAACTTCTCCTGATCAAACAGATATCTCAGATTCCTATAATTATTGAAGATGTTAAATTTTACTCCATAAAGAAAGTATATCCATACTTCTAATACAAACACAACACCTACCAACTTCCATTCATGCGTAGAATAGCTTTTCTCAAATAATTTCAATTTCCTAAAATCATACCTTGCAACTCTTCTATGCACATATCTTGAACTCCGATATAATGCATCACTGTTCCCCTTTAATGGTTCACTGGAATTAGACAAAACTAATACTAGAGAAGTACTTCAAACATATTTTAACTCCTGAAAATTTTTCTTATATGCATCAGTCTATATAAACACTTAATTCTTTCAAGTAAGCTGGGTAAGAAGTCCTACGATCAAAAAAATTTCCAGTATTTCCATTACTGTGTTTGATTTTTCTTACTGAAAAACTACTTTAACCTTTAAAGGATCCACCATGCTTCCGCTATGTCACTCTGATACTATGACATGGATATAGATAGGCATATCCTTTCTTGCAAAATATTCTTTCTTGCAAATTGTGATACATGAATAATATTATGGAAGATAGCAAACTGTTTGATACGTTACCGGATATATCCAACAAAGAATTTGATATTGCCCGATTTTCAGGAATAAATTTTCTAGACGACTAACACTTTATTAAAACAATCTCATAGGATATGGTTGGAAAATAACCAATCCATTTTTAAAGATCAAATCTATTTATGAAAGAAATAAACAGATCAAACTAACACAAAGTTTTGATCTATAACCACAATTTGAATAACTTGAGTAGCTCGATAGGCTAAGAATAGAAACAGAAGTAAACAAATCAGAGGCTAACGAATAACTCTAACATATAATTGATCCACTCAATCATATGCCACAAAGAATAGGTAAAGAATCACCTTCTGCAGTATAGTCTCCCTTGTTTAGGTCTTCAGCTTAGAACACTCCCGTTCCATTCAGAGTAACAACTTTCTCTACTATCCGAGATTTTACTAACAGAAAACTCTGTTTTCAGTGGAACACAATCTTTGGAAATATGTCCAAACTTTCCAAAAATTGTTTCTTTATTGTATAGTCCTTCATTAAGTACCTTCTTTCACATCACTTACTGCTTCTGGTTTCTCAATGGTCGTAAATACATTTCCTGTTGAAATCAATTACTTTCCTAATATCCCTAAGAAGAAATACCAGGTTCCATAATTACGAAATCTTATATTCTAATACTGATTTTCTTCTATCAGATCCTGAACTTTAAATTCTAGTTCCCGTTGTTCAGCGATTCTCTGTTCCTGCAGTCACCCTTCCACATTGCTTTTGTAGTTGCAACTGCATTACTAGTAACATGTTCCGCTTCCACACACGTACGTCTACCATGAGCCATTTCCTTTCAGAAATAAAAAACACAGAGAACACAACACAAGCAAAACAGACCTAACCACAAAACCCCAAAAGACTCAAACCGTGCTTTGATACCAAACTAATGTAACACCTCCCTGTAGGTATCACATTTCGACTCCCAACTCATGTTCGAAAGAAGTTCATAAAAAGGTTTGAGTTATAAAAGGTGAGTTTTAAAATTTCTTTTTTTCTCAAAGACGGAAACATAATCTTACTGATATTTATAAGTAATACTGAAAATTAAATTTAAACTCTTTAATATACAATATTGACACTAATTAATATTTAACAATTTAAAGAGAAATATAAAACTAACAGACTCTCTTTTTTTAACAGTAGCAAACCCCATCACGGGTCCTACTTAATAGCACGGTACAACACTAACGATAAAAAAAAACTCTACATACGTATTCTGTTGTGTATCCATCTTGATGCATCAGACATCTGTTCTACATCTGTTCTTTGTCCTCAGACATCTCTTCTTTGTCAACACTGTAAGCTATCCAATCTGGAAAGGTCATTCTCTGATGTTGTCTCCAAACGCAGAGGTATCTGTCACCCGTTATGTCTAAGACAACTCGTTCTATCTATTATAGTTTTTACAACACTAAGTCCAACCACACAATATAACAAAGAGGTGAGATCACCTACGCCAATACCAACATGGTAGCACAGAGATAACACAAACAAAGATACAGATATGTCATACCATACAATAATGCATCAACATTAATCATACCATAATTCCAATAATGCACTCAACATTAATCAACTATCATCATTCAAATATTTATCAGTTCAAATCATACGATAATAACAATAATGGCATCAACATCATTTATCATCATCATCATCCAAGTATTCAAAACAATTGTCATAGCCAATATTCCTCAATTAATATATCATACAGATATAAATGCTCAGATTCATGCATGCGCACATAGACTCAATGTCCTACTCCATGGAGCTAATACTCAGTTCGGAGAAGTCGATCCGAAAGATTTGTCTGTACCAAAATGCCTCAGACCAAGTGCTATAATCCTCATTTTGATTTCTGCATATCTAGCATATACACGACAGTCTTTAGGGGATCATGATTAAGAATAGTGTCCCGGTCAGGATCATCGGTGTGTTGCATCAGTCTAACCTACGGGAAGAAGCGCGACCAACCACCCGTGTAAGTAATCTGCACCCCGATGCCCCCAAGGTCAACAACTGACTTACACTACGCATATCGCACCCACTCAAGAAGTGTACATCTCTCCTAGGCAAATAGCCTCATACAGTCCCTCGGACCTTTCCAATGCATGTTCAATGCACCAATGCCATTCAGAGGCAAAATTTATCATTTTCTCATACAGTGTTCATACACTAGTCCATGCATATAAAATGCACCAATGCCAATCACAGGCAAAATTCACTATTTCATATTCAGGGTCCAAACATTGGCCCATTCTCAGTTTAATTTCTTAATCTCATAATTAGGGTCCACATTCTGGCCCAACAGTAATCATACTTATATTTCAAAAAAAATCATATTATCGCATTTTTATAGTCACAAAACACTTTCATCGTATTTTCACAATCGCGCAACATTGCTGTTACGTTTTCACAATTTTGCAATGCTTTTGTTGCGTTTTCAAATCATGTAGTGATTTTTCAATGTTTTTTCAATCACGTAAAATTATTTACACAATACTCCAATCGCGTAGCGATTTTTCACCATATTTACAATCGCGTAACTTAAAAATCATTCTTTTAAGTCGCGTAAATCATTTTTCATCATTTTCAAAATATTTATATGCTTTCCAAATTGTGTAGAAATATTTCAATATTTTTCAAATCGCGTAGCTTAAAAATCACGTAAAACATTTTTCACCATTTTACAACCACGTAAAATATTCCTCAATATTCCAAACATTATTTTGGACTTCCAAACAAATCAATATCATTTCTAACATCATTTTTCTATTACGAAAAATATTTCTCAACCTTCAAAAATTCTATTTCCACATTTCTCAAAATATTATGACTTTGTACTTCCTTTTCCATATTTTCTTACTCAAGAAAATCTTTTTCCACATTTCTTTACTCAAGAAATCTTTTTCCACAATATAATCCACAAAAGAAATTCTTTTCCAAAATATCCACAAAATCACTTTTCCATTGATATAAATCAATGTTTCAAATCTTAAAATTTTACTAACGCTCTCCAAAACCCAAAGAATGAGTTACACGTTAGAAAATATCAAATTACAATTATATTCTCCATTTTTCTCAAATCAATTCTAAAATCAATTCTCTTCAAAATAAATTGAGGTGTGTTTGAACCTCTCTTTTCCATTTACATACTGAAATTCATTTCTCAAGTGATAAAATACTCGATTCCCTTTCTGAATTCCTTGTACTAATTGATTTTGTTCAAACATTTTGTTTCCACTTTGAAATCACTTTGTTTCATAAAACCAAAACTATTCCAATCTCTCAAAACACCACAAAGAAGTCTTTGGCCATTGAAGCCATCATATACTTTTCCTTTATAAAATCAAGGTATTCCCAAACCTTCAAAACTGTGGTGCTTGTTTTCAAATGGTCATCAAATATTTTTCCTTCTAAATTGATATGATTTTACACAAACAAAACCATTAAAAATTCTTTACAAAACAGGGAGCACTTGGTCTTTGAAATCAAATCATTTGTTCATTTTCATTTTTCACTTTCTTTGCAAATCCTTAAAATCATCAACTCATTGCTCTTTCATTTAAAACTGATGTTTAGTAAAATACATTTAGAGACTTTTTACACAAAATAAATCAATAAAAATCCTTCTAAAACCGTGTTCATGTACTCTTTGAAAAATAAACCCTTTGTTTATTTTCCTTGTTTTTCTAACATCTCATTTCATCATTCATGAAAATATTAATTTGTGACACCTATCTTGAGGTGTTTTGGCGAAATTCACCATGTTCAGGGATCAAAAATTATTTCCCTTGTTCTTGAAAAATTTTCAAGATAAACTCAAATCATGAGTGTCAAAACCATGACCACTCCTCCTTGGCCATTGGAGCCAAAAATTGATTTCCTTTCCATCATCACATCATGGCATACATATACATAATTTCAACATATTCTCATCATGCATGTTATAAGCATACCATATTATCATCATGCATATTATAAGCATACCATATAAGCCATAAAATCATGCAAAGCATATCAAGCATAGACAAATAATCAAAGCATATAAACAACATAAACACCCACAAATTATTAAATGACCATGGATATGAATCCTCACATGGATTCACCATCCATCAAAAATACAAACCATCTCTCACCACCATACTTGGTTGGTGAGATGAATCTCCTCTTACCTCTTGAAGATCCTCAAAAGCTCCATTTTTTGCTTCTCTTTCCAAGTCCTTCACCACCAAGGGCTTCTCAAATACAAAACAAAACATATATTTATTAGTAAATCAAGCTTGAACAAGATAAACCATGGATCAAACATGGCTTAGAACCTTGAAAATCAAAAGAAAAGTGAAGATTAACAAACTCACCAATAAAGCTTCAATCTTTAGCTTGAAGAACAAGGTTGAAGATGAATGATTTAGAGAAAGTCTCCAACATGAAAGTTGCTTAGAAAATCATGTAGATTCAAGATCTATGGTTGGATGAAATTAAAAGAGGTTGGAGAGTGGATTTTGGGTATCTTGGCCGAATGGTTCTTCTTGAAGAACAAAGATGGAATTTTTATTTTTGTGAGGGAAAGGTTTCTTATACTTGGTTAAGGTAAAGAATGAAGTGAAAATACTTGGTTTTCCTTCCTATCAATTTCGTGGAGCTCCTTGGAAAATCCCTAAAAATCATAAACAAATCTTAAAATCAATAACAAGTGAAAGAATAGGTAAACCATGATTCAAGCATGGCTTAGAAAATCAAAACTTAAAGAAATATGAACTTTACCCTTTTTTTGAAGCTTGGATTTGAAGCTCAAGATGAATGATTTAGTGAAAACTCATAACTAGAGATGTTCTTAGAATGATGTAAGGATTCAAGAAACTAGGTTGGATAAAATTTTTGAGTGATGGAGGGTAATCTTAGGTGCTTTGGCCGAAACTAGAGGAGAAGAGAAATGGAGAGAAAGCTTTGATAACTTAGCTTCTTGAACTTGATCAATAATGATCAAATGGAGTAATAATGGTCTTGAAACCATTCTATGCTCTTAAGCACTCACCAAAACCGTCCCCCCCTCCATGCATTCTTCTAAGAGCGCAAATAATTCAATTATGATGCATAATTGACTAAGACACCTAATAATAGTCATCAAACTTCCTTTAGCTCCAAAAAATCACCAAAAACCATCCCCGTTGCATGCATGCATTCAATAATATTGTCATCTTTTTCAAGCCACCATTTAGAGCATTTTAGGCCATTGATTAGATCAATGGTTAGGATTAAGGTAGACTTTTGATAAGAAGACTTAATCTAGACCATTAGATCTTTCTCCTTAAAATTCTAGCCATCTTAAAGATTTTCCCCGGTCCGAAAATTATTATTTTCTTGACACAGAGTAAATCACTCAAAACGATCAAATACGTTGACAGAATACTCAAAATAATTTTACAGTACATAGAAATTACTAAACAGTAAAATTCTGTTAACTGTCAAAATTACTGTCAACTATTTAGGAAGTTTGGGGTGTTACAATACTCTTCTCTCATATGTTACTTATCGACTCGTGTGCTTACGAATTTTCGGACTAACAAGTTTTTGGCGTCATTGTCGAGGATTGGATTTAGATTTTGTGTTATTTCTTATCTCTATTCCAAACTCTTATTTCAAGTTTTGTTTGTTTCGTTTTGATTTCTTTTTGAGATACTTGACTCTTGTATGCATAGAACTCAAAGTGTATCTCGATTTTCTTACAATCCTGAGATCGAGAGGACCTTTTGTAGATTGCAAAGAGAACAACAAGTATAAGCGCCAGCACTGGATAGTGAATTTGATATGGCGGACAAAGTAAATGCTGCAAGACCCTTGAGACAGTATGCCTCTCCATATGCTAGAGACATTCGATCTAGCATTAGACGACCAGTTATCCAAGTACAGACTTTTGAGATAAAGCCTGTTATTATCCAGATGGTTCAGAATAATTTATAATTTATGGATCTACCCCATGAAGATCCCAATGCTCATCTAACCAACTTTCTGGAGATTTGTGATACTTTCAAGCACCAAGGAATGACTGATGATGCGACTCGCTTAAGGCTCTTCTCTTTTTCCTTGAGGGTTAGAGCTAAGGCATGACTTCAATCCTTACCTAAGCATTCCATCACAACTTGGGAAGAGCTAGCTCAGAAGTTCTTTGACAGATTCTTTCCTCCCATGAAGGCAATGAAGTACAGAAATGACATCTTGTCCTACAGGAAATTTGAAAGAGAAACTTTATATGAAGCATGGGAGTGATTTAAAGATTTGCTAAGGAAGTGCCCCCACCATGGGATAGCACAACGGATGTTGGTTCATACTTTCTACAATAACCTGACAACCTCCATTCTTTTCATAATTTATACAGTAGCTGAATGGGCGCTTATGAGTAAGACTGTGAATGCAACCTATAACCTTTTGGAAGAGATGGCTAATAATAATTATCAGTGGCCAGCAGAGAGAGTTGCTCCTAGGAGAGTGTAACGCCCCAATTTTTAGAAAATATTCTGAATGTACTGTTTTCTGTTTTTCATGCTTTGGTATGAATGACCGCTGTGTCCCTATTTTTCTGTTCTTGAATTTTGTATGAAAACAACTACGATAATACTGAGGTTCAAATTTTATTTGATCGTTTTACGTAGTTTGCTTGAGACGGTAAAATAAAAATTTTTACGAACTCTTGTATTAATTTTTTGAAAGATATACTGACTAAATAATCTTGCTTGGATATTTTATTTGAACGTTTTGGACGATTACCTACGTTGTGGGAAAAAACGGGGAAATGACCGTTACGTCCCGAACGTACTGTTTTCTCTGTTTTTGTCTGTTTTTAATTGTTTTCTTCTTGATTTAATGCCAGAAAATATTGTCTGTGATTTTATATGGACTTTTTGTGCGATTTGCTCGAGGCAGGAAAATAATATTTTCGGGCCGGGGAAAATCTTATTTTATTATTTAGAATTGGGGGATCTTACTTAACCGATTCTAAATGAGACTAAAAATAATCTTTTAATTTTTAGGATTTAGCTGTCAAATAAAATAATTTTATATTATTATAATATTATTTTATTAGTCGGTATGTTTTAGTGACATGGACCGGAAATATTTTGCGGGACCCACAGTCTTGAAACAGTTAGATCGGTAGCTTAATTAATCACATAGTAAGTTTGTAGAACTTTCGAACAGTGACTCGGCTAGTGACTCAAGTGAGCATTTATTACTTGGTGTGACTAAGCCATGTGAGTCACGGGAACCAACCAATGAGAAGTAGGCTTGCTCACCAAGGCTTAATCTTAGCCTTTGATTCATCCAATGGCTTGGATGAAGCCAAGCAAGGTGCCCACCTTGCACCCCACTTGAAGTCCACGGCCAAGAGGCCTTTGGTGACCAAAAGATCACTTTGTCTTCATCACTTTTCTCTCTTCTCTCTCATCAAGAACCCTAGCCACCATTCTTGCCCATTTTCTCCACCATATTCGGCCAAGCTTGTTTCCTAACACTCCAACCATCCAAAAATTTTTCTAACCAAGTTTCCTTAATCTAAACACCATTCTAAGAACCTTTGTAGTTGGGAGTTTCTTCAAATTCTTCCATCTAAGGCTTGGAAACCAACCTTGGAAGTTTTACCTAGAAGGTGAAATTTCATACTTTTCTTTTCTCTCTTCTTTTTCAAAGTTCTAAGCCATGATTTTTCCATGGTTTAGCTTCTTTTTCATGGTTAGTAACATGTAGGTTTTGTTTGAGATTTTTAGGTGTTTGGTGGAGTGAAAACCGTGACCTAAGGAGGTGAGAAAGCAAGTTTTGTCTTCATTTAAGGTAAGAGGAAGACAATTCTTATCATCCCTTGATGGTGGTAAGAAGATGAGTTGTTTGTAGAATCCATAAGGATTCGGTTGTGGTGTGTTTATTGATGTGTATTTGTTAATTTTTGTGGTTGCTAGTAGCTTAAGTGTTATGTGTTAGTAGCTTTCTTATTTGGTAATTGTAATAATCTTGCATGTCTAATAGCTTTTGATTGTATGTCTATAAGCTTTAAATTAGGTTTATGTGTTAGAAATATTTTGCATGTGTTAGAAATATTTTGCATGTGTTAGGGATATAAATGCATGTGTTAGAATTGTATGATAAGGTTTAGGATGTGAATAACATGTGTAAGTTTGCATGAGTGTTCCAAAGAACACAATCCAATAGCTCACGGCAATGACAAGTTTGGAGGACCAAAATGTTCTCTTGATTTTTCCTAAAGTGTAGCTTAATTAACCTAGGAGAATCAAGAAAGTTTCTAATTGATTTGATCAAAGAAAAATGCATTTAGAAATCAAATGGTACAAACTTAGTATTTTGGGGCCAACATGCCTAAAGGATTAAATTGACTATAGATAACTATTTTCTAAAATGATTTAATGAACTTAGACTATAGAATACATTTGATATGATTTAAAAGGTGAAAGACATTTTGGAAATCAAATGCAAAAGTTTTATAAAATTCGGCCAACATGCCACTATAGGAATTCATGATTTTAAAAACTTGTTTCTAAACCTTTTCAATTAAAAGAAACAATACAAGTTAAGAAGAAATTTTCTATAATGATTTATGAAGGAACCAATTGATTAGAAGTAAGTCTAAAGGGTTAAAATTCATAATTTTATCATTAGGAAGGAAATACTGATAATGTTAAGAAATTTTCTAACATATAGCTCACTTTCGGTTTTGAAGCATGTTAGAGATTTCAAAAAGAATTTAATGAAATGGTTAAAAATTAGGTAAATAGAAATTTTATGGAAAATTTAGAAAATCATTATTATTTTTATAAACAAAAAAATTTGTCAATTTTTAGTAAAAATTGAACCTATAGGATAGTCAAAATATCCTAATGACGATTATACGGTATGAAAAATTATTCTACGTAGTTTAAATGTACTAAATATTATTTCTATCTGTTTAAATGGTAATTTTAAAGGCATTCGAATAAGAAAATGATTTAAAAATCCTACGCGATTGAAAAACGTATTAAAAATGCTACGCGATTTTAAAAACAGAAAAATATCTTTACCCGATTTTTAAACGTTTGTAAAAACGACGAGATTTCAAAACGCGATAAAATTTCTACGCGATTGACCGTTACTATATTTATTTTTATTTGTCGGGAAAATGTGAACCCGTCTGAGCTTTTGAGGTTATTTCGCTGTCGGGAAAATGTGAACCCGTACAGGCTTTCTGCCATTGAGGGTATATTTTTATCTTGAGGGCATTTTTGTAATTTCATATATTTGGAATTATGTTCTGTCTTTATGCCAATTTTTGGTGTTTTGGGTTGACGAGACGAATCACATCGTGTTGTCGATGCGATAAATGTAGTGTGGTTTATTGTTCTAATAAACTTGGAGACTTTAGTGTACGGGATCCCACGTGTGGACAGTTGGTAGCTCATTTGGGCCGTGGTAAACCGATAGCACACTAATGTACTCGACATTCACTATATTTAATCGAGGTTTGTAAAGTTTAGTAGTACATTGCCTATAGTGCCACAACGGAGACCGTGAACTATACTACGCTGGATGGTGGATTCCAGTCTTGAAGTAGGCTATTGGCCGCAACGTGTGACCGCGTAATAGTTGGTTGGGCAGCCGTGGTACTAATAGATTTTGCAAGTCATTCTCTCGATATCTGTTTGGGTTTAGCTCCATGGAGTAGGGTTGTGTTTTGGTGTATTTGAGTATATATTGGATAATATTCCATTTTCTCTATTTATCTTTATCTGGTAACATCTTGGATGTTTTTACATTTTCTCTATTTGTATTTATCGATAATTTTTATGTTAGTTGTCTATTTCTTATCTTAGTTTATACGTGAAATTGATTTATACGTGTGAATTTCTTTATTTGTGTTATATACGTGATGTTACGAAACACTAGGATATTTAATATGTATTCTTGTTATAGCTTATTCGTATTGTATGAAGCTTGTGTAGTAGTTATGTGTCGTCTTCTTATTTGCCATGTTGCGATGATTTTATGTTGTCTTACCTCTTTATTGTATGTGTCTATTGTCTATTTATTTTTATGCGGTAAAGAGTTTGAAGAGGAAGAAGAGGAACAACCTCTTGAGATCGTGTACCACGAGGAAGAGGGAGATCGCGGGCCGACGATCGGTTTACGAGCAAGAACCATCCGATCATCCATACCCTCTGGATTGATTGTGTGGGGGATGGCGGCCTTTGCATTTTGGGATTCGTAGAGTGGTATTCCATGGAGGTGATCGGCGGCTTGGCATTTACGAGGAGATCGTGCTTACATTACCTATCTTTGGACGTATGGTGTGATTCTACGTCATCGGTTTGATGGAGATCCGATTTCGACGACGACGCTTTTTACGCACTTAGAGTTACCCTTATCCATTAGGCGTTATTGGGGTCTTGAAAACCACGAGCCTAGTGAGATAAGCATCGTGTCGTGTCGGCTGCGCGATCCGTTATCGCCGTGTGTCGAGACATCGGGATATTTATCTCGATGATCATTTTCACCGAGAGTGATCCATCGGAGGAGTAGATAATCATGATGTTTTTTTTTTTTTTTGAAGGCGCGTCGGCGTATGTACGTATATATTAACTCTTTTATTGCTTTCTTTCTTGTTTTTGTTTAAATAGTTGTAGTCTTAGTTGTAAATTATATGTACAGTTTATAACTTAACCATATGTATATTATTAGTGATGATGTTTTTTTTTTTATTTCGTATTTTTCGTATTATCTTTTTATTACATACTTGATCTATCGAATTATTTTACAACCCGTAATAATTTTAACAAATATTCCACAACTTGGGTAGATTTTATTTCTATTTATTTTATTTTCTTTTATGTGTGACATCCTCCAAAGGGGTGTTACATTAGTTAATATCGAGCCCAAGTTAGAGTCTTTTGGGGTTGTGGTTGGGTCTGTTTTTGTTTGTCTTTGTGTGATTCTCTGTGATCTTTGTGATTTATATCCTTTTGGAAATATCTTAAAGGATGTATCGACTTTGTTTTGTTATGTTTGAAGAAAGGAGATGGCTGGTAGAGGCGGAGAGGACGTGCTAACGTAAATCGAGATGAGGATCCGATGTTGGTTCTTCTTGAGGCTATGCGGCGAGATGGTGAAGTGATTACTCGACAAAATTTGAGAGCGACCCAACATGACAAGATGCTACGGTGATGCCCTAAATTTATCGAATTTAGGCGTCATAATCCGCCACACAATTTAGAGGCGAGGTGGATCGGAGAAAGCGAGTCGGTGGATGCAAGATTTAGAGAGAATATTTGAGGGGATGAGATGTACGGATGAAAGAAAGTGACTTATCTTTGTTTTCATCTTTGAGAGGAGATCTGAGAACATTGGTGGAGAGGAATCCGCCGAGTGTTGCAATTTGAAGGAATTTGAGATCACTTAGGAAGTATTTTCTAATACTTTTCGGATAAATATTTTCTGCGAGTGCTAGGCATGCCAAGGAAATGGAATTTCTTGGGTTGCGACGAGGGGAATATGACGGTGAATGAGTATGCCACAAAATTTGAGAGTTTATCTCAATTCTCAGATTATGCTCAAACACGACAAGATGATGTGTGGAGATGCAGGAAGTTTGAATCAGGTTTAAGGGTGGAACTGAAACGAGGAGTGGTATCTTTGAGGATGACTCAGTTTCATGCGTTGGTGGATGCGTGTGCTCGACTTGAAGAGTTAGAGCCATCTAGAGATCAAAGAAATCGGAATTTTGGACCGACAAGGTTCCAGAGAGGTGGAGGTAGTAATGTCAATCGATTTCAGCGTAAGCCATATACCGGGCCAACGGGAAGTCAATCTCGGCGACCATCGTTAGTGGAAGTGCAAGTGGTAGTGGAGGCTGGACGAGAGGGTGGCGTTTACGCCAACGTGTTTTAAGTGCGGGAAGAAAGGTCATATTTCTCCCGAGTGTACGATTAAAGGTACGGTTTGTTTCAATTGTAAGCAACACTGGGCACATATCAAAGGATTGTCCACGTGGAGAGAAAACACAACATTCGGTATGTTAAAGCTAATCGGCAAAAAGTGCGGAAGTATTCAACCGAGATGCGGAGGACGAGTATATACAATGGTGGGATCTGAGATTTCTAAGTCGATGATCTTATTCGGGGAGAAGGAGACATTGGAGGTAATCTTCATTTGTCTTGTATGACTCGGGTGCTACACACTCTTTTATTGCATATGATTGTGTGGAAAGGTTGAAGTTGCCTATGTCTTCTCGAATGTTATGTTGAATGTATCTACACCAACTGCTAACCTGTAGTTACTTCTAAGATCTGTTTGGATTGTCCTATTGTTGTGAAGGGCCGTTTGTTTTTGGTTGATTTGATTTGTTTGCCTCTTATTGAGATAGATGTAATCTTAGGGATGGACTGGTTATGTTCTAACCATATCCTCATAGATTGTGCAAAGAAAACTATAGTTTTCCTAAGGAAGAAGAGTCTGGATTCTTAAGCTTTGTTAAGGTCAAGTCTTTATTGAGAAATGGAGCGCGAGGGATATACGGTATTGTCTTCTCTAGAAGTTAAGAATGAGAAGGATGTGAATACTATTCTGTTGTCAACGATTTTCCGGATGTTTTTCTGAAGATGTACACTGGTTTACTGCTTTGAGCGGGAGATCGAGTTCTCAATTGATTTAGTGCAGGGAACAGGTCCTATCTCAATTGCACCATATCGTATGTCGCCAGTAGAGTTGGAGGAGCTGAAAAAGCAATTGGTGGAGCTGTTGGAGAAAGAATTTGTACGACCTAGCGTTTCCCCATGGGGTGCACGAGTACTTTTGGTCAAAAAGAAGGATGGAACGTCACGACTTTGTGTGGACTATCGGCGGTGAACAAGGTATTTATCAAGAATAAATATCCGCTTCCAAGAATCGACGATTTGATGGATCAATTGAGAGGAGGCTGTGATATTTTCCAAGATAGATCTACGATCGAGGTTATCACCGGTCGTGTAAAAGGGGAAGATGTGCCGAAAAGCGCTTTTTGAACTCGTTATGGACATTATGAGTATCGAGGTAATGCCATTCGGGGTGACGAATGCTCTGCCATATTTATGGATTATATGAACAGGATATTTCGTCCGTATCTAGACAGATTTGTCGTTGTCTTTATCGATGACATTCGATCTATTCTAGATCGAAGGAAGAGCATCTTTGAACATCTAAGTGTTATTCTTGATTTTGAGGGAGAAAGCGGTTGTATGCGAAGTTGTCTAAGTGTGAGTTCTGGTTGGAAGAAGTTCAATTTCTTGGTCACGTGATTTCTAAAGAAGGTATAGCGGTGGACCCATCGAAAGTGGAGACTGTTTTACAGTGGGAGAGACCTAAGACGATGAAGTTCGAAGTTTTGTTGGACTTGCTTGGTTATTATCGGAGGTTTATGAAGGTTTTCCAAGATTGCTTTGGACCGCTTACACAACTTACGAGGAAAAGTCAAGCTTTCGAATGGACGGAAGAGCGTGAAGCTAGTTTTCAAGAGTTGAAGAAAAGGTTAACAAGCTATGGCGGTGTTAATCCTACCAGATTCGACGAAATCTTTCGATGTGTATTGTGACGCTTCTTATCAAGGACTAGGATGCGTGTTGATGCAAGACCGGAATGTGGTGGCGTATGCTTCTCGACAATTGAAGGTTCATGAAAAGAATTATCCTACGCATGATTTAGAATTGGCTGCGGTAGTTTTTGCTTTGAAGATATGGAGACACTTTCTCTATGGAGCAACGTTCAACATTTTCGGGATCACAAGAGTTTGAAGTACTTGTACGACGGAAGGAATTGAATATGAGGCAGCGAAGGTGGTTGGAATTTACGAACGATTACGATTTTCAACTTTTATACCATCTGGTAAGGCGAATGTCGTGGCCGATGCCTTGAGCGGGAAGATTATTAGTGTTTACGCACTAATGATCAAGGAAAAGGAGCTCATTGAACAGTTTAGAGATGAGTGGTCGTTTGTTGAGTTAAAACGGGAAGATATGTGTTAGCATGGTTACTATCTCGAGCGAGTTGATGGAAGACATAAAAGAAAAGCAAAATGCCGATAAATTTTTGCAAGGAATAAGGGAGCAAATAAAACAAGGCGAGACACTAGAGTTCAAGGAAGGAAGTGATGGAATTATGAGATTTCGGGGTAGAGTCTGTGTTCCTCGTAATCGAGAGTTGAGAAGATATATTGTGAAACATGCCCATACTAGTCTATTGAGTATGCATCCGGGCATAACAAAGATGTATCAAGACTTGAAGAAGTTATTCGGTGGCATGGAATGAAGGGTGATGTTGTTAGATGCGTGTCAACTTGTCTAGTTTGTCAAAAATCGAAAGTTGAACACCAAAGACCAGTGGGATGTTGCAACCATTATCGATTCGAGAATGGAAATGGGACACATTTCTATGGATTTCATTCTTGGTTTGCCAAAGACAAGGAGAGGTCATGACGCAATATGGGTTATAGTCGATAGACTTACGAAATCGGCTCATTTCTTACCGATCAATATCAAATATTCATTGGAAAGATTAACTTGAGTTGTACATCGGTGAAATTATCGGACTACATGGTGTACCGAGCAAGTATAATTTCGATCGTGATCGAGGTTTACGTCAAGATTTTGGCGAAGTCTGCAGAAGCTATGGGAACTAAGTTTATTGAGTTCGGCGTATCATCCATGGTGACGGTCGGTGAAAGAACTATACGATCTTTGGAGGATTTATTGCGTGCTTGTGTTTTAGAACAACGGGGAAGTTGGGATGAATTTTTATCTTTGATAGAATTCACCTACAACAATAGTTTTCACGCAAGCATCGGAATGGCACCTTATGAAGCATTGTATGGAAGACGATGTCGAACGCCAGTTATCTTTGGTATCAAGATGGAGAGAGTATGGTATTTGTTGGCCGGAGCTTGTACAACAAACTACGGATAAAGTCAAGATGATACAAGAGAAGATGAGGACGACGCAAAGCGGACAAAAGAGTTACGCGGATAAGCGAAAGGCGACCTCTTGAGTTTGAGGAGGGTGAGCATGTGTTTCGAGAGTTACTCCTACGACTGGTGTCGGAAGAGTGATTAAGTCTAAAAAGCTTACTCCTAAATTCATTGGACCATATCAGATTATCCGACGTATTGGCCCTGTAGCATATCAGATTTCTTTGCCGCCGTTTCTATCCAATTTGCATGACGTGTTTCATGTGTCTCAGTTACGGAAGTATATGCCAGATCCGACACATGTTATACGGTCGGGACGTCTGATTAAAGGAGAATTTGACTTACGAAACTTTACTGTCAGGATAGAGGACAGAAAGGTAAAAGCAACTTCGAGGAAGATGATCGAGCTGGTGAAAGTTATATGGAATGATGTGACGGGTGAAGCTACTTGGGAACTGGAAGATAAAATGAAGGATCAGTATCCTCATTTGTTTGGATGAACATCAAATTTCGAGGACGAAATTTTTATTTGTTGGGGAGAGTTGTAACGCCCCAATTTTTAGAAAATATTCTGAATGTACTGTTTTCTGTTTTTCATGCTTTGGTATGAATGACCATTTGTGTCCCTATTTTTCCGTTCTTGAATTTTGTATGAAAACAACTACGATAATACTGAGGTTCAAATTTTATTTGATCGTTTTACGTAGTTTGCTTGAGACGGTAAAATAAAAATTTTTACGAGCTCTCTTGTATTAATTTTTTGAAAGATATACTGACTAAATAATCTTCTTTGGATATTTTATTTGAACGTTTTGGACGATTACCTACGTTGTGGGAAAAACGGGGGAAATGGCCGTTACGTCCCGACGTCTTGTTTTCTCTGTTTTTGTCTGTTTTTAATTGTTTTCTTCTTGATTTAATGCGAGAAAATACGTACGTGATTTTATATGGACTTTTTGTGCGATTTGCTCGAAGCGGGAAAATAATATTTTCGGGCGGGAAAATCTTATTTTATTATTTAGAATTGGGGGATCTTACTTAACTTAGATTCTAAATGAGACTAAAAATAATCTTTTAATTTTTAGGATTTAAGCATGTCAAATAAAATAATTTTATATTATTATAATATTATTTTATTAGTCGGTATGTTTTAGTGAAGATGGACAGGAAATATTTTGCGGGACCCACAATTAGCTTGAACAGTTAGATCGGTAGCTTAATTAATCACCGTAAAATTTGTAGAACTTTCGAGCAGTGACTCGACTAGTGACTCGTGAGCATTTATTACGCGGTGTGACTAAGCCATGTGAGTCAGGGAACCAACCAATGAGAAGTAGGCTTGCTCACCAAGGCTTAATCTTAGCCTTTGATTCATCCAATGGCTTGGATGAAGCCAAGCAAGGTGCCCACCTTGCACCCCACTTGAAGTCCACGGCCAAGAGGCCTTTGGTGACCAAAAGATCACTTTGTCTTCATCACTTTTCTCTCTTCTCTCTCATCAAGAACCCTAGCCACCATTCTTGCCCATTTTCTCCACCATATTCGGCCAAGCTTGTTTCCTAACACTCCAACCATCCAAAAATTTTTCTAACCAAGTTTCCTTAATCTAAACACCATTCTAAGAACCTTTGTAGTTGGGAGTTTCTTCAAATTCTTCCATCTAAGGCTTGGAAACCAACCTTGGAAGTTTTACCTAGAAGGTGAAATTTCATACTTTTCTTTTCTCTCTTCTTTTTCAAAGTTCTAAGCCATGATTTTTCCATGGTTTAGCTTCTTTTTCATGGTTAGTAACATGTAGGTTTTGTTTGAGATTTTTAGGTGTTTGGTGGAGTGAAAACCGTGACCTAAGGAGGTGAGAAAGCAAGTTTTGTCTTCATTTAAGGTAAGAGGAAGACAATTCTTATCATCCCTTGATGGTGGTAAGAAGATGAGTTGTTTGTAGAATCCATAAGGATTCGGTTGTGGTGTGTTTATTGATGTGTATTTGTTAATTTTTGTGGTTGCTAGTAGCTTAAGTGTTATGTGTTAGTAGCTTTCTTATTTGGTAATTGTAATAATCTTGCATGTCTAATAGCTTTTGATTGTATGTCTATAAGCTTTAAATTAGGTTTATGTGTTAGAAATATTTTGCATGTGTTAGAAATATTTTGCATGTGTTAGAGATATAAATGCATGTGTTAGAATTGTATGATAAGGTTTAGGATGTGAATAACATGTGTAAGTTTGCATGAGTGTTCCAAAGAACACAATCCAATAGCTCACGGCAATGACAAGTTTGGAGGACCAAAATGTTCTCTTGATTTTTCCTAAAGTGTAGCTTAATTAACCTAGGAGAATCAAGAAAGTTTCTAATTGATTTGATCAAAGAAAAATGCATTTAGAAATCAAATGGTACAAACTTAGTATTTTGGGCCAACATGCCTAAAGGATTAAATTGACTATAGATAACTATTTTCTAAAATGATTTAATGAACTTAGACTATAGAATACATTTGATATGATTTAAAAGGTGAAAGACATTTTGGAAATCAAATGCAAAAGTTTTATAAAATTCGGCCAACATGCCACTATAGGAATTCATGATTTTAAAAACTTGTTTCTAAACCTTTTCAATTAAAAAGAAACAATACAAGTTAAGAAGAAATTTTCTATAATGATTTATGAAGGAACCAATTGATTAGAAGTAAGTCTAAAGGGTTAAAATTCATAATTTTATCATTAGGAAGGAAATACTGATAATGTTAAGAAATTTTCTAACATATAGCTCACTTTCGGTTTTGAAGCATGTTAGAGATTTCAAAAAGAATTTAATGAAATGGTTAAAAATTAGGTAAATAGAAATTTTATGGAAAATTTAGAAAATCATTATTATTTTTATAAACAAAATCTTTGTCAATTTTTAGTAAAAATTGAACCTATAGGATAGTCAAAATATCCTAATGACGGTATACGGTATGAAAAATTATTCTACGTAGTTTAAATGTACTAAATATTATTTCTATCTGTTTAAATGGTAATTTTAAAGGCATTCGAATAAGAAAATGATTTAAAAATCCTACGCGATTGAGAAACGTATTAAAAATGCTACGCGATTTTAAAAACGAGAAAAATATCTTTACCCGATTTTTAAACGTTTGTAAAACGACGAGATTTCAAAAACGCGATAAAATTTCTACGCGATTGACCGTTACTATATTTATTTTTATTTGTCGGGAAAATGTGAACCCGTCTGAGGCTTTTGAGGTTATTTATTTGTCGGGAAAATGTGAACCCGTCTGAGGCTTTACGCCATTGAGGGTATATTTTTATCTTGAGGGCATTTTCGTAATTTCATATATTTGGAATTATGTTTGTCTTTATGCCAATTTTTGGTGTTTTGGGTTGACGAGGCGAATCACATCGTGTTGTCGATGCGATAAATGTAGTGTGGTTTATTGTTCTAATAAACTTGGAGACTTTAGTGTACGGGATCCCACATGTGGATGAGTTGGTAGCTCCATTTGGGCGTGTGGTAAACCGATAGCACACTAATGTACTCGACATTCACTATATTTAATCGAGGTTTGTAAAGTTTAGTAGTACATTGCCTATAGTGCCACAACGGAGACCGTGAACTATACTACGCTGGATGGTGGATTCCAGTGTCGTAGGCTATTGGCCGCAACGTGTGACCGCGTAATAGTTGGTTGGGCAGCCGTGGTACTAATAGATTTTGCAAGTCATTCTCTCGATATCTGTTTGGGTTTAGCTCCATGGAGTAGGGTTGTGTTTTGGTGTATTTGAGTATATATTGGATAATATTCCATTTTCCTCTATTTATCTTTATCTGGTAACATCTTGGATGTTTTTACATTTTCTCTATTTGTATTTATCTGATAATTTTTATGTTAGTTGTCTATTTCTTATCTTAGTTTATACGTGAAATTGATTTATACGTGTGAATTTCTTTATTTGTGTTATATACGTGATGTTACGAAACACTAGGATATTTAATATGTATTCTTGTTATAGCTTATTCGTATTGTATGAGCTGTGTAGTAGTTATGTGTCGTCTTCTTATTTGCCATGTTGCGATGATTTTATGTTGTCTTACCTCTTTATTGTATGTGTCTATTGTCTATTTATTTTTATGCGGTAAAGAGTTTGAAGAGGAAGAAGAGGAACAACCTCTTGAGATCGTGTACCACGAGGAAGAGGAGATCAGAGGCCAGACCGACGATCGGTTTACGAGCAAGAACCATCCGATCATCCATACCCTCGGATTGATTGTGTGGGGGATACGACGCCTTTGCATTTTTGGGATTCGTAGAGCTGGTATTCCATGGAGGTGATCGGCTTGGCATTTACGAGGAGATCGTGCTTACATTACCTATCTTTGGACGTATTTGTGATTCTACGTCATCGGTTTGATGGAGATCCGATTTCGACGACGACGCTTTTACGCACTTAGAGTTACCCTTATCCATTAGGCGTTATTGGGGTCTTGAAAACCACGAGCCTAGTGAGATAAGCATCGTGTCGGCTGCGCGATCCGTTATCGCCGTGTGTCGAGACATCGGGGATATTTATCTCGATGATCATTTTCACCGAGAGTGATCCATCGGAGGAGTAGATAATCATGATGTTTTTTTTTTTTTGGGCGCGTCGGCGTATGTACGTATATATTAACTCTTTTATTGCTTTCTTTCTTGTTTTTGTTTAAATAGTTGTAGTCTTAGTTGTAAATTATATGTACAGTTTATAACTTAACCATATGTATATTATTAGTGATGATGTTTTTTTATTTCGTATTTTTCGTATTATCTTTTTATTACATACTTCAGTCTATCAGGAATTATTTTACAACCCGTAATAATTTTAACAAATATTCCACAACTTGGGTAGATTTTATTTCTATTTATTTTATTTTCTTTTATGTGTGACATCCTCCAAAGGGGTGTTACATTAGTTGGTATCAGAGCCCAAGTTAGAGTCTTTTGGGGTTGTGGTTGGAGTCTGTTTTTGTTTGTCTTTGTGTGATTCTCTGTGATCTTTGTGATTTATATCCTTTTGGAAATATCTTAAAGGATGTATCGACTTTGTTTTGTTATGTTTGAAGAAAGGAGATGGTGGTAGAGGCGAGAGGACGTGCTAACGTAAATCGAGATGAGGATCCGATGTTGGTTCTTCTTGAGGCTATGCGGCGGATGGTGAAGTGATTACTCAAAGACAAAATTTGAGAGCGACCCAACAACAAGATGCTACGGTGATGCCCTAAATTTATCTGAATTTAGGCGTCATAATCCGCCACAATTTAGAGGCGAGGTGGATCGGAGAAAGCGAGTCGGTGGATGCAAGATTTAGAGAGAATATTTGAGGGGATGAGATGTACGGATGAAAAGAAAGTGACTTATCTTTGTTTTCATCTTTGAGAGGAGATCTGAGAACATTGGTGGAGAGGAATCCGCCGAGTGTTGCAAGTGAAGGGCCCGAGATCACTTAGGAAGTATTTTCTAATACTTTTACGGATAAATATTTTCTGCGAGTGCTAGGCATGCCAAGGAAATGGAATTTCTTGGGTTGCGACAGGGGAATATGACGGTGAATGAGTATGCCACAAAATTTGAGAGTTTATCTCAATTCTCGAGATTATGCTCAAACACGACAAGATGATGTGTGGAGATGCGGGAAGTTTGAATCAGGTTTAAGGGTGGAACTGAAACGAGGAGTGGTATCTTTGAGGATGACTCAGTTTCATGCGTTGGTGGATGTGTGTGCTCGACTTGAAGAGTTAGAGCCATCTAGAGATCAAAGAAATCGGAATTTTGGACCGACAAGGTTCCAGAGAGGTGGAGGTAGTAATGTCAATCGATTTCAGCGTAAGCCATATACCAGGCCAACAGGAAGTCAATCTCAGCGACCATCTGTTAGTGGAAGTGCAAGTGGTAGTGGAGCTGGACAGAGGGTGGCGTTTACGCCAACGTGTTTTAAGTGCGGGAAGAAAGGTCATATTTCTCCCGAGTGTACGGTTAAAGGTACGGTTTGTTTCAATTGTAAGCAACACTGGGCACATATCAAAGGATTGTCCACAGTAGGAGAGAAAACCAACATTCGGTATGTTAAAGCTAATCGCAGAAGTGCGGAAGTATTCAACCGAGATGCGGAGGACGAGTATATACAATGGTGGGATCGAGATTTCTAAGTCGATGATCTTATTCGGGAGAAGGAGACATTGGAGGTAATCTTACATTGTCTTGTATGACTCGGGTGCTACACACTCTTTTATTGCATATGATTGTGTGGAAAGGTTGAAGTTGCCTATGTCTTCTACGAATGTTATGTTGAATGTATCTACACCAAGCTGCTAAACTGTAGTTACTTCTAAGATCTGTTTGGATTGTCCTATTGTTGTGAAGGGCCGTTTGTTTTTGGTTGATTTGATTTGTTTGCCTCTTATTGAGATAGATGTAATCTTAGGGATGGGTGGTTATGTTCTAACCATATCCTCATAGATTGTGCAAAGAAAACTATAGTTTTCCTAAGGAAGAAGAGTCTGGATTCTTAAGCTCTTTGTTAAGGTCAAGTCTTTATTGAGAAATGGAGCGCAGGGATATCTGGTATTGTCTTCTCTAGAAGTTAAGAATGAGAAGGATGTGAATACTATTCCTGTTGTCAACGATTTTCCGGATGTTTTTCCTGAAGATGTACTGGTTTCTGCTCTGAGCGGGAGATCGAGTTCTCAATTGATTTAGTACCGGGAACAGGTCCTATCTCAATTGCACCATATCGTATGTCGCCAGTAGAGTTGGAGGAGCTGAAAAAGCAATTGGTGGAACTGTTGGAGAAAGAATTTGTACGACCTAGCGTTTCCCCATGGGGTGCACCAGTACTTTTGGTCAAAAAGAAGGATGGAACGTCACGACTTTGTGTGGACTATCGGCAGCTGAACAAGGTGACTGTCAAGAATAAATATCCGCTTCCAAGAATCGACGATTTGATGGATCAATTGAGAGGAGCTGTGATATTTTCCAAGATAGATCTACGATCAGGTTATCACCAGATTCGTGTAAAAGGGGAAGATGTGCCGAAAACTGCTTTTCGAACTCGTTATGGACATTATGAGTATCAGGTAATGCCATTCGGGGTGACGAATGCTCCTGCCATATTTATGGATTATATGAACAGGATATTTCGTCCGTATCTAGACAGATTTGTCGTTGTCTTTATCGATGACATTCTGATCTATTCTAGATCGAAGGAAGAGCATCTTGAACATCTAAGTGTTATTCTTCAAATTTTGAGGGAGAAACAGTTGTATGCGA
Organism: Ormosia emarginata; assembly: GCA_029884605.1. Classification (NCBI taxonomy): domain Eukaryota; kingdom Viridiplantae; phylum Streptophyta; class Magnoliopsida; order Fabales; family Fabaceae; genus Ormosia; species Ormosia emarginata. The sequence continues at coordinate 19,012,279 of JAQQTP010000079.1, forward strand.
AGTTGTCTAAGTGTGAGTTCTGGTTGGAAGAAGTTCAATTTCTTGGTCACGTGATTTCTAAAGAAGGTATAGCGGTGGACCCATCGAAAGTGGAGATTGTTTTGCGGTGGGAGAGACCTAAGACGATGAAGTTCGAAGTTTTGTTGGACTTCTTGGTTATTATCGGAGGTTTATCGAAGGTTTTTCCAAGATTCTTTGGACCGCTTACACAACTTACGAGGAAAAGTCAAGCTTTCGAATGGACGGAAGAGCGTGAAGCTAGTTTTCAAGAGTTGAAGAAAAGGTTAACAAGCTGCGCGGTGTTAATCCTACAGATTCGACGAAATCTTTCGATGTGTATTGTGACGCTTCTTATCAAGGACTAGGATGCGTGTTGATGCAAGACCGGAATGTGGTGGCGTATGCTTCTCGACAATTGAAGGTTCATGAAAAGAATTATCCTACGCATGATTTAGAATTGGCTGCGGTAGTTTTTGCTTTGAAGATATGGAGAAACTTTCTCTATGGAGCAACGTTCAACATTTTCAGTGATCACAAGAGTTTGAAGTACTTGTACGACCAGAAGGAATTGAATATGAGGCGGCGAAGGTGGTTGGAATTTACGAACGATTACGATTTTCAACTTTTATACCATCCTGGTAAGGCGAATGTCGTGGCCGATGCCTTGAGCGGGAAGATTATTAGTGTTTACGCACTAATGATCAAGGAAAAGGAGCTCATTGAACAGTTTAGAGATGAGTGGTCGTTTGTTGAGTTAAAGCGGGGAAGATATGTGTTAGCATGGTTACTATCTCGAGCGAGTTGATGGAAGACATAAAAGAAAAGCAAAATGCCGATAAATTTTTGCAAGGAATAAGGGAGCAAATAAAACAAGGCGAGACACTAGAGTTCAAGGAAGGAAGTGATGGAATTATGAGATTTCGGGGTAGAGTCTGTGTTCCTCGTAATCGAGAGTTGAGAAGATATATTGTGAAACATGCCCATACTAGTCTATTGAGTATGCATCCGGGCATAACAAAGATGTATCAAGACTTGAAGAAGTTATTCGGTGGCATGGAATGAAGGGTGATGTTGTTAGATGCGTGTCAACTTGTCTAGTTTGTCAAAAATCGAAAGTTGAACACCAAAGACCATTTGGGATGTTGCAACCATTATCGATTCCCGAATGGAAATGGGACAGCATTTCTATGGATTTCATTCTTGGTTTGCCAAAGACAAGGAGAGGTCATGACGCAATATGGGTTATAGTCGATAGACTTACGAAATCGGCTCATTTCTTACCGATCAATATCAAATATTCATTGGAAAGATTAACCCGAGTTGTACATCGGTGAAATTATCGAGACTACATGGTGTACCGACAAGTATAATTTCGATCGTGATCGAGGTTTACGTCAAGATTTTGGCGAAGTCTGCAAGAAGCTATGGGAACTAAGTTACGGCGAGTTCGGCGTATCATCCGCATGTCGACGGTCGGACCGAAAGAACTATACTGATCTTTGGAGGATTTATTGCGTGCTTGTGTTTTAGAACAACGGGGAAGTTGGGATGAATTTTTATCTTTGATAGAATTCACCTACAACAATAGTTTTCACGCAAGCATCGGAATGGCACCTTATGAAGCATTGTATGGAGAGACGATGTCGAACGCCGTTATCTTTGGTATCAAGATGGAGAGAGTATGATTGTTGGACCGGAGCTTGTACAACAAACTACGGATAAAGTCAAGATGATACAAGAGAAGATGAGGACGACGCAAAGCGGACAAAGAGTTACGCGGATAGCGAAGGCGACCTCTTGAGTTTGAGGAGGGTGAGCATGTGTTTACGAGAGTTACTCCTACGGCGGTGTCGGAAGAGTGATTAAGTCTAAAAGCTTACTCCTAAATTCATTGGACCATATCGGATTATCCGACGTATTGGCCTGTAGCATATCGATTTCTTTGCCGCCGTTTCTATCCAATTTGCATGACGTGTTTCATGTGTCTCGATTACGGAAGTATATGCGGATCAGACACATGTTATACGATCGGATGACGTACTGATTAAAGGAGAATTTGACTTACGAAACTTTACCTGTCGGGATAGAGGACGAGAAAGGTAAAGCGACTTCGAGGGAAGATGATCGAGTGGTGAAAGTTATATGGAATGATGTGACGGGTGAAGCTACTTGGGAGGCTGGAAGATAAAATGAAGGATCAGTATCCTCATTTGTTTGGATGAACATCAAATTTCGAGGGACGAAATTTTTATTTGTTGGGGAGAGTTGTAACGCCCCAATTTTTAGAAAATATTCGAGATGTCTTGTTTTTTTGTTTTTCATGCTTTGGTATGAATGACATTGTGTCCCTATTTTTACTGTTCTTGAATTTTGTATGAAAACAACTACGATAATACTGAGGTTCAAATTTTATTTGATCGTTTTACGTAGTTTGCTTGAGACGGTAAAATAAAAATTTTTCGAACTCTTGTATTAATTTTTAAGAAAGATATACTGACTAAATAATCTTGTCTGGATATTTTATTTGAACGTTTTGGACGATTACCTACGTTGTGGGAAAAAACGGGGAAATGACCGTTACGTCCCGAACGTACTGTTTTCTCTGTTTTTGTCTGTTTTTAATTGTTTTCTTCTTGATTTAATGCCAGAAAATACTGTCTGTGATTTTATATGGACTTTTTGTGCGATTTGCTCCGAGGCAGGAAAATAATATTTTCCGGGCCGGGGAAAATCTTATTTTATTATTTAGAATTGGGGGATCTTACTTAACCCGATTCTAAATGAGACTAAAAATAATCTTTTAATTTTTAGGATTTAACTGTCAAATAAAATAATTTTATATTATTATAATATTATTTTATTAGTCGGTATGTTTTAGTGTAATGATGGACAGGAAATATTTTGCGGGACCCACAATTATGAAACAGTTAGATCGGTAGCTTAATTAATCACCGTAAAATTTGTAGAACTTTCGAGCAGTGACTCACTAGTGACTCGTGAGCATTTATTACGCTATTATAAATATTATTTTATTAGTCGGTATGTTTAGTAAACCAGTGGACAGGAAATATTTTGCGGGACTATGATTAAACGAAACAGTGTGACTAAGCCATGTGAGTCACCGGGAACCAACCAATGAGAAGTAGGCTTGCTCACCAAGGCTTAATCTTAGCCTTTGATTCATCCAATGGCTTGGATGAAGCCAAGCAAGGTGCCCACCTTGCACCCCACTTGAAGTCCACGGCCAAGAGGCCTTTGGTGACCAAAAGATCACTTTGTCTTCATCACTTTTCTCTCTTCTCTCTCATCAAGAACCCTAGCCACCATTCTTGCCCATTTTCTCCACCATATTCGGCCAAGCTTGTTTCCTAACACTCCAACCATCCAAAAATTTTTCTAACCAAGTTTCCTTAATCTAAACACCATTCTAAGAACCTTTGTAGTTGGGAGTTTCTTCAAATTCTTCCATCTAAGGCTTGGAAACCAACCTTGGAAGTTTTACCTAGAAGGTGAAATTTCATACTTTTCTTTTCTCTCTTCTTTTTCAAAGTTCTAAGCCATGATTTTTCCATGGTTTAGCTTCTTTTCATGGTTAGTAACATGTAGGTTTTGTTTGAGATTTTTAGGTGTTTGGTGGAGTGAAAACCGTGACCTAAGGAGGTGAGAAAGCAAGTTTTTGTCTTCATTTAAGGTAAGAGGAAGACAATTCTTATCATCCCTTGATGGTGGTAAGAAGATGAGTTGTTTGTAGAATCCATAAGGATTCGGTGGTGGTGTGTTTATTGATGTGTATTTGTTAATTTTTGTGGTTGCTAGTAGCTTAAGTGTTATGTGTTAGTAGCTTTCTTATTTGGTAATTGTAATAATCTTGCATGTCTAATAGCTTTTGATTGTATGTCTATAAGCTTTAAATTAGGTTTATGTGTTAGAAATATTTTGCATGTGTTAGAAATATTTTGCATGTGTTAGGGATATAAATGCATGTGTTAGAATTGTATGATAAGGTTTAGGATGTGAATAACATGTGTAAGTTTGCATGAGTGTTCCAAAGAACACAATCCAATAGCTCACGGCAATGACAAGTTTGGAGGACCAAAATGTTCTCTTGATTTTTCCTAAAGTGTAGCTTAATTAACCTAGGAGAATCAAGAAAGTTTCTAATTGATTTGATCAAAGAAAAATGCATTTAGAAATCAAATGGTACAAACTTAGTATTTTGGGGCCAACATGCCTAAAGGATTAAATTGACTATAGATAACTATTTTCTAAAATGATTTAATGAACTTAGACTATAGAATACATTTGATATGATTTAAAAGGTGAAAGACATTTTGGAAATCAAATGCAAAAGTTTTATAAAATTTGGCCAACATGCCACTATAGGAATTCATGATTTTAAAAACTTGTTTCTAAACCTTTTTCAATTAAAAAGAAACAATACAAGTTAAGAAGAAATTTTCTATAATGATTTATGAAGGACCAATTGATTAGAAGTAAGTCTAAAGGGTTAAAATTCATAATTTTATCATTAGGAAGGAAATACGATAATGTTAAGAAATTTTCTAACATATAGCTCACTTTCGGTTTTGAAGCATGTTAGAGATTTCAAAAAGAATTTAATGAAATGGTTAAAAATTAGGTAAATAGAAATTTTATGGAAAATTTAGAAAATCATTATTATTTTTATAAACAAAATCTTTGTCAATTTTTAGTAAAAATTGAACCTATAGGATAGTCAAAATATCCTAATGACGATATACGGTATGAAAAATTATTCTACGTAGTTTAAATGTACTAAATATTATTTCTATCTGTTTAAATGGTAATTTTAAAGGCATTCGAATAAGAAAATGATTTAAAAATCCTACGCGATTGAGAAAACGTATTAAAAATGCTACGCGATTTTAAAAACAGAAAAATATCTTTACCCGATTTTTAAACGTTTGTAAAAACGACGAGATTTCAAAAACGCGATAAAATTTCTACGCGATTGACCGTTACTATATTTATTTTTATTTGTCGGGAAAATGTGAACCCGTCTGAGGCTTTTGAGGTTATTTATTTGTCGGGAAAATGTGAACCCGCTGTGCTTTACGCCATTGAGGGTATATTTTTATCTTGAGGGCATTTTTGTAATTTCATATATTTGGAATTATGTTTGTCTTTATGCCAATTTTTGGTGTTTTGGGTTGTGAGGCGAATCACATCGTGTTGTCGATGCGATAAATGTAGTGTGGTTTATTGTTCTAATAAACTTGGAGACTTTAGTGTACGGGATCCCACGTGTGGATGAGTTGGTAGCTCATTGGGCCGTGGTAAACCGATAGCACACTAATGTACTCGACATTCACTATATTTAATCGAGGTTTGTAAAGTTTAGTAGTACATTGCCTATAGTGCCACAACGGGAGACCGTGAACTATACTACGCTGGATGGTGGATTCCCAGTGTCGTAGGCTATTGACGCAACGTGTGATCGCGTAATAGTTGGTTGGGCGGCCGTGGTACTAATAGATTTTGCAAGTCATTCTCTCGATATCTGTTTGGGTTTAGCTCCATGGAGTAGGGTTGTGTTTTGGTGTATTTGAGTATATCTTGGATAATATTCCATTTTCCTCTATTTATCTTTATCGGTAACATCTTGGATGTTTTTACATTTTCTCTATTTGTATTTATCGATAATTTTTATGTTAGTTGTCTATTTCTTATCTTAGTTTATACGTGAAATTGATTTATCTGTGTGAATTTCTTTATTTGTGTTATATACGTGATGTTCGAAACCCTAGGATATTTAATATGTATTCTTGTTATAGCTTATTCGTATTGTATGAAGCTGTGTAGTAGTTATGTGTCGTCTTCTTATTTGCCATGTTGCGATGATTTTATGTTGTCTTACCTCTTTATTGTATGTGTCTATTGTCTATTTATTTTTATGCGGTAAAGAGTTTGAAGAGGAAGAAGAGGAACAACCTCTTGAGATCGTGTACCCTGAGGAAGAGGGAGATCAGCAGACCGACGATCAGTTTTACGAGCAAGAACCATCCGATCATCCATACCCTCTGGATTGATTGTGTGGGGGATGGCGACGCCTGCATTTTTGGGATTCGTAGAGTGGTATTCCATGGAGGTGATCGGCTTGGCATTTACGAGGAGATCGTGCTTACATTACCTATCTTTGGACGTATGACTGTGATTCTACGTCATCAGTTTGATGGAGATCCGATTTCGACGACGACGCTTTTTCTCGCACTTAGAGTTACCCTTATCCATTAGGCGTTATTGGGGTGCTTGAAAACCACGAGCCTAGTGAGATAAGCATCGTGTCGACCGCGCGATCCCGTTATCGCCGTGTGTCGAGACATCGGGGATATTTATCTCCGATGATCATTTTCACACCGAGAGTGATCCATCGAGGAGTAGATAATCATGATGTTTTTTTGGGCGCGTCGGCGTATGTACGTATATATTAACTCTTTTATTGCTTTCTTTCTTGTTTTTGTTTAAATAGTTGTAGTCTTAGTTGTAAATTATATGTACGGTTTATAACTTAACCATATGTATATTATTAGTGATGATGTTTTTTTTATTTCGTATTTTCGTATTATCTTTTATTACATACTTGATCTATCGGGAATTATTTTACAACCCGTAATAATTTTAACAAATATTCCACAACTTGGGTAGATTTTATTTCTATTTATTTTATTTTCTTTTATGTGTGACATCCTCCAAAGGGTGTTACATTAGTTGGTATCGAGCCCAAGTTAGAGTCTTTTGGGGTTGTGGTTGGGTCTGTTTTTGTTTGTCTTTGTGTGATTCTCTGTGATCTTTGTGATTTATATCCTTTTGGAAATATCTTAAAGGATGTATCGACTTTGTTTTGTTATGTTTGAAGAAAGGAGATGGCTGGTAGAGGAGAGGACGTGCTAACGTAAATCGAGATGAGGATCCGATGTTGGTTCTTCTTGAGGCTATGCGCGCAGATGGTCGAAAGTGATTACTCAAAGCAAAATTTGAGAGCGACCCAACAACAAGATGCTACGGTGATGCCCTAAATTTATCGAATTTAGGCGTCATAATCCGCCACAATTTAGAGGCGAGGTGGATCCGGAGAAAGCGAGTCGGTGGATGCAAGATTTAGAGAGAATATTTGAGGGGATGAGATGTACGGATGAAAAGAAAGTGACTTATCTTTGTTTTCATCTTTGAGAGGAGATGCAGAACATTGGTGGAGAGGAATCCGCCGAGTGTTGCAAGCTGAAGGGACTGAGATCACTTAGGAAGTATTTTCTAATACTTTTCTGGATAAATATTTTCCTGCGAGTGCTAGGCATGCCAAGGAAATGGAATTTCTTGGGTTGCGACAGGGGAATATGACGGTGAATGAGTATGCCACAAAATTTGAGAGTTTATCTCAATTCTCAGATTATGCTCAAACACGACAAGATGATGTGTGGAGATGCAGGAAGTTTGAATCAGGTTTAAGGGTGGAACTGAAACGAGGAGTGGTATCCTTGAGGATGACTCAGTTTCATGCGTTGGTGGATGTGTGTGCTCGACTTGAAGAGTTAGAGCCATCTAGAGATCAAAGAAATCGGAATTTTGGACCGACAAGGTTCCAGAGAGGTGGAGGTAGTAATGTCAATCGATTTCAGCGTAAGCCATATACCAGGCCAACAGGAAGTCAATCTCAGCGACCATCTGTTAGTGGAAGTGCAAGTGGTAGTGGAGCTGGACAGAGGGTGGCGTTTACGCCAACGTGTTTTAAGTGCGGGAAGAAAGGTCATATTTCTCCCGAGTGTACGGTTAAAGGTGCAGTTTGTTTCAATTGTAAAGCAACCTGGGCACATATCAAAGGATTGTCCACAGTAGGAGAGAAAACCTGCATTCGGTATGTTAAAGCTAATCGCAAAAAGTCCTGGAAGTATTCAACCGAGATCCGGAGGACGAGTATATACAATGGTGGGATCCGAGATTTCTAAGTCGATGATCTTATTCGGGGAGAAGGAGACATTGGAGGTAATCTTCGACTGTCTTGTATGACTCGGGTGCTACACACTCTTTTATTGCATATGATTGTGTGGAAAGGTTGAAGTTGCCTATGTCTTCTCCGAATGTTATGTTGAATGTATCTACACCAACCGCTAAACCCGTAGTTACTTCTAAGATCTGTTTGGATTGTCCTATTGTTGTGAAGGGCCGTTTGTTTTTGGTTGATTTGATTTGTTTGCCTCTTATTGAGATAGATGTAATCTTAGGGATGGATTTGGTTATGTTCTAACCATATCCTCATAGATTGTGCAAAGAAAACTATAGTTTTTCCTAAGGAAGAAGAGTCTGGATTCTTAAGCTGCATTGTTAAGGTCAAGTCTTTATTGAGAAATGGAGCGAGGATATACGGTATTGTCTTCTCTAGAAGTTAAGAATGAGAAGGATGTGAATACTATTCCTGTTGTCAACGATTTTCCGGATGTTTTTCCCGAAGATGTACTGGTTTACCGCCCGAGCGGGAGATCGAGTTCTCAATTGATTTAGTACAGGGGAATGGGTCCTATCTCAATTGCACCATATCGTATGTCGCCGTAGAGTTGGGAGAGCCGAAAAAGCAATTGGTGGAACTGTTGGAGAAAGAATTTGTACGACCTAGCGTTTCCCCATGGGGTGCACCAAGTACTTTTGGTCAAAAAGAAGGATGGAACGTCACGACTTTGTGTGGACTATCGGCGGTGAACAAGGTGACTATCAAGAATAAATATCCGCTTCCAAGAATCGACGATTTGATGGATCAATTGAGAGGAGTTGTGATATTTTCCAAGATAGATCTACGATCAGGTTATCACCAGATTCGTGTAAAAGGGGAAGATGTGCCGAAAACTGCTTTTTGAACTCGTTATGGACATTATGAGTATCAGGTAATGCCATTCGGGGTGACGAATGCTCCTGCCATATTTATGGATTATATGAACAGGATATTTCGTCCGTATCTAGACAGATTTGTCGTTGTCTTTATCGATGACATTCTGATCTATTCTAGATCGAAGGAAGAGCATGCTGAACATCTAAGTGTTATTCTTCAAATTTTGAGGGAGAAACAGTTGTATGCGAAGTTGTCTAAGTGTGAGTTCTGGTTGGAAGAAGTTCAATTTCTTGGTCACGTGATTTCTAAAGAAGGTATAGCGGTGGACCCATCGAAAGTGGAGACTGTTTTGCAGTGGGAGAGACCTAAGACAGTAACAGAAGTTCGAAGTTTTGTTGGACTTGCTGGTTATTATCGGAGGTTTATCGAAGGTTTTTCCAAGATTGCTGGACCGCTTACACAACTTACGAGGAAAAGTCAAGCTTTCGAATGGACGGAAGAGCGTGAAGCTAGTTTTCAAGAGTTGAAGAAAAGGTTAACAACTGCGCCGGTGTTAATCCTACCAGATTCGACGAAATCTTTCGATGTGTATTGTGACGCTTCTTATCAAGGACTAGGATGCATGTTGATGCAAGACCGGAATGTGGTGGCGTATGCTTCTCGACAATTGAAGGTTCATGAAAAGAATTATCCTACGCATGATTTAGAATTGGCTGCGGTAGTTTTTGCTTTGAAGATATGGAGACACTTTCTCTATGGAGCAACGTTCAACATTTTCAGTGATCACAAGAGTTTGAAGTACTTGTACGACCAGAAGGAATTGAATATGAGGCAGCGAAGGTGGTTGGAATTTCTGAACGATTACGATTTTCAACTTTTATACCATCCTGGTAAGGCGAATGTCGTGGCCGATGCCTTGAGCAGGAAGATTATTAGTGTTTCTGCACTAATGATCAAGGAAAAGGAGCTCATTGAACAGTTTAGAGATGAGTGGTCGTTTGTTGAGTTAAAACTGGGGAAGATATGTGTTAGCATGGTTACTATCTCGAGCGAGTTGATGGAAGACATAAAAGAAAAGCAAAATGCCGATAAATTTTTGCAAGGAATAAGGGAGCAAATAAAACAAGGCGAGACACTAGAGTTCAAGGAAGGAACTGATGGAATTCTGAGATTTCGGGGTAGAGTCTGTGTTCCTCGTAATCGAGAGTTGAGAAGATATATTGTGAAACATGCCCATACTAGTCTATTGAGTATGCATCCAGGCATAACAAAGATGTATCAAGACTTGAAGAAGTTATTCTGGTGGCATGGAATGAAGGGTGATGTTGTTAGATGCGTGTCAACTTGTCTAGTTTGTCAAAAATCGAAAGTTGAACACCAAAGACCAGCTGGGATGTTGCAACCATTATCGATTCCAGAATGGAAATGGGACAGCATTTCTATGGATTTCATTACTGGTTTGCCAAAGACAAGGAGAGGTCATGACGCAATATGGGTTATAGTCGATAGACTTACGAAATCGGCTCATTTCTTACCGATCAATATCAAATATTCATTGGAAAGATTAACCCAGTTGTACATCAGTGAAATTATCAGACTACATGGTGTACCGACAAGTATAATTTCTGATCGTGATTCGAGGTTTACGTCAAGATTTTGGCGAAGTCTGCAAGAAGCTATGGGAACTAAGTTACGACTGAGTTCGGCGTATCATCCGCAGGATGACGGTCGACCGAAAGAAGAACTATACGATCTTTGGAGGATTTATTGCGTGCTTGTGTTTTAGAACAACGGGAAGTTGGGATGAATTTTTATCTTTGATAGAATTCACCTACAACAATAGTTTTCACGCAAGCATCGGAATGGCACCTTATGAAGCATTGTATGGAAGACGATGTCGAACGCCGTTATCTTTGGTATCAAGATGGAGAGAGTATGATCGTTGGACCAGGAGCTTGTACAACAAACTACGGATAAAGTCAAGATGATACAAGAGAAGATGAGGACGACGCAAAGCGAGACAAAAGAGTTACGCGGATAAGCGAAAGGCGACCTCTTGAGTTTGAGGAGGGTGAGCATGTGTTTCGAGAGTTACTCCTACGGTGGTGTCGGAAGAGTGATTAAGTCTAAAAAGCTTACTCCTAAATTCATTGGACCATATCGATTATCCGACGTATTGGCCCCGTAGCATATCGATTTCTTTGCCGCCGTTTCTATCCAATTTGCATGACGTGTTTCATGTGTCTCGATTACGGAAGTATATGCGGATCCGACACATGTTATACAATCGGATGACGTACGATTAAAGGAGAATTTGACTTACGAAACTTTACCTGTCGGGATAGAGAGACGAGAAAGGTAAAGCGAGCTTCGAGGGAAGATGATCGAGTGGTGAAAGTTATATGGAATGATGTGACGGGTGAAGCTACTTGGGAACTGGAAGATAAAATGAAGGATCAAGTATCCTCATTTGTTTGGATGAACATCAAATTTCGAGGACGAAATTTTTATTTGTTGGGGAGAGTTGTAACGCCCAATTTTTAGAAAATATTCTGAATGTCTTGTTTCTGTTTTTCATGCTTTGTATGAATGACCATTGTGTCCCTATTTTTCTCGTTCTTGAATTTTGTATGAAAACAACTACGATAATACTGAGTTCAAATTTTATTTGATCGTTTTACGTAGTTTGCTTCGAGACAGTAAAATAAAAATTTTTCCGAGAACATCTTGTATTAATTTTTCTCGAAAGATATACACTAAATAATACTTCTTTGGATATTTTATTTGAACGTTTTGGACGATTACCTACGTTGTGGGAAAAATGGGGAAATGACCGTTACGTCCCGAACGCATCTTGTTTTCTCTGTTTTTGTCTGTTTTTAATTGTTTTCTTCTTGATTTAATGCCGAAAATACCGTCTGTGATTTTATATGGACTTTTTGTGCGATTTGCTCCGAGGCAGGAAAATAATATTTTCCGGCCGGGGAAAATCTTATTTTATTATTTAGAATTGGGGGATCTTACTTAACCCGATTCTAAATGAGACTAAAAATAATCTTTTAATTTTTAGGATTTAAGCGTCAAATAAAATAATTTTATATTATTATAATATTATTTTATTAGTCAAGTATGTTTTAGTAATGTGGACCAGGAAATATTTTGCGGGACCCACAATTAGCGAACGGTTAGATCGGTAGCTTAATTAATCACCGTAAGGTCGTAGAACTTTCGAGAAACAGTGACTCGGCTAGTGACTCAGCAGTGAGCATTTATTACGCAAAGTGTGACTAAGCCATGTGAGTCACCGGAACCAACCAATGAGAAGTAGGCTTGCTCACCAAGGCTTAATCTTAGCCTTTGATTCATCCAATGGCTTGGATGAAGCCAAGCAAGGTGCCCACCTTGCACCCCACTTGAAGTCCACGGCCAAGAGGCCTTTGGTGACCAAAAGATCACTTTGTCTTCATCACTTTTCTCTCTTCTCTCTCATCAAGAACCCTAGCCACCATTCTTGCCCATTTTCTCCACCATATTCGGCCAAGCTTGTTTCCTAACACTCCAACCATCCAAAAATTTTTCTAACCAAGTTTCCTTAATCTAAACACCATTCTAAGAACCTTTGTAGTTGGGAGTTTCTTCAAATTCTTCCATCTAAGGCTTGGAAACCAACCTTGGAAGTTTTACCTAGAAGGTGAAATTTCATACTTTTCTTTTCTCTCTTCTTTTTCAAAGTTCTAAGCCATGATTTTTCCATGGTTTAGCTTCTTTTTCATGGTTAGTAACATGTAGGTTTTGTTTGAGATTTTTAGGTGTTTGGTGGAGTGAAAACCGTGACCTAAGGAGGTGAGAAAGCAAGTTTTTGTCTTCATTTAAGGTAAGAGGAAGACAATTCTTATCATCCCTTGATGGTGGTAAGAAGATGAGTTGTTTGTAGAATCCATAAGGATTCGGTGGTGGTGTGTTTATTGATGTGTATTTGTTAATTTTTGTGGTTGCTAGTAGCTTAAGTGTTATGTGTTAGTAGCTTTCTTATTTGGTAATTGTAATAATCTTGCATGTCTAATAGCTTTTGATTGTATGTCTATAAGCTTTAAATTAGGTTTATGTGTTAGAAATATTTTGCATGTGTTAGAAATATTTTGCATGTGTTAGGGATATAAATGCATGTGTTAGAATTGTATGATAAGGTTTAGGATGTGAATAACATGTGTAAGTTTGCATGAGTGTTCCAAAGAACACAATCCAATAGCTCACGGCAATGACAAGTTTGGAGGACCAAAATGTTCTCTTGATTTTTCCTAAAGTGTAGCTTAATTAACCTAGGAGAATCAAGAAAGTTTCTAATTGATTTGATCAAAGAAAAATGCATTTAGAAATCAAATGGTACAAACTTAGTATTTTGGGGCCAACATGCCTAAAGGATTAAATTGACTATAGATAACTATTTTCTAAAATGATTTAATGAACTTAGACTATAGAATACATTTGATATGATTTAAAAGGTGAAAGACATTTTGGAAATCAAATGCAAAAGTTTTATAAAATTCGGCCAACATGCCACTATAGGAATTCATGATTTTAAAAACTTGTTTCTAAACCTTTTTCAATTAAAAAGAAACAATACAAGTTAAGAAGAAATTTTCTATAATGATTTATGAAGGATCCAATTGATTAGAAGTAAGTCTAAAGGGTTAAAATTCATAATTTTATCATTAGGAAGGAAATACAGTAATGTTAAGAAATTTTCTAACATATAGCTCACTTTCGGTTTTGAAGCATGTTAGAGATTTCAAAAAGAATTTAATGAAATGGTTAAAAATTAGGTAAATAGAAATTTTATGGAAAATTTAGAAAATCATTATTATTTTTATAAACAAAATCTTTGTCAATTTTTAGTAAAATTGAATCTATAGATAGTCAAAATATCCTAATGACGATATACGGTATGAAAAATTATTCTACGTAGTTTAAATGTACTAAATATTATTTCTATCTGTTTAAATGGTAATTTTAAAGGCATTCGAATAAGAAAATGATTTAAAAATCCTACGCGATTGAGAAAACGTATTAAAAATGCTACGCGATTTTAAAAACAGAAAAATATCTTTACCCGATTTTTAAACGTTTGTAAAAACGACGAGATTTCAAAAACGCGATAAAATTTCTACGCGATTGACCGTTACTATATTTATTTTTATTTGTCGGGAAAATGTGAACCCGTACTGAGGCTTTTGAGGTTATTTATTTGTCGGGAAAATGTGAACCCGCATGTGCTTTACGCCATTGAGGGTATATTTTTATCTTGAGGGCATTTTGTAATTTCATATATTTGGAATTATGTTTGTCTTTATGCCAATTTTTGGTGTTTTGGGTTGACGAGACGAATCACATCGTGTTGTCGATGCGATAAATGTAGTGTGGTTTATTGTTCTAATAAACTTGGAGACTTTAGTGTACGGGATCCCACATGTGGACAAAGAGGTAGCTCCATTTGGGCCGTGGTAAACCGATAGCACACTAATGTACTCGACATTCACTATATTTAATCGAGGTTTGTAAAGTTTAGTAGTACATTGCCTATAGTGCCACAACGGAGAGACCGTGAACTATACTACGCCTGGATGGTGGATTCCCAGTCCGTAGGCTATTGACGCAACGTGTGATCGCGTAATAGTTGGTTGGGCAGCCGTGGTACTAATAGATTTTGCAAGTCATTCTCTCGATATCTGTTTGGGTTTAGCTCCATGGAGTAGGGTTGTGTTTTGGTGTATTTGAGTATATATTGGATAATATTCCATTTTCTCTATTTATCTTTATCTGGTAACATCTTGGATGTTTTTACATTTTCTCTATTTGTATTTATCGATAATTTTTATGTTAGTTGTCTATTTCTTATCTTAGTTTATACGTGAAATTGATTTATACGTGTGAATTTCTTTATTTGTGTTATATCCGTGATGTTCGAAACCCTAGGATATTTAATATGTATTATTGTTATAGCTTATTCGTATTGTATGAACTGTGTAGTAGTTATGTGTCGTCTTCTTATTTGCCATGTTGCGATGATTTTATGTTGTCTTACCTCTTTATTGTATGTGTCTATTGTCTATTTATTTTTATGCGGTAAAGAGTTTGAAGAGGAAGAAGAGGAACAACCTCTTGAGATCGTGTACCCTGAGGAAGAGGGAGATCAGCAGACCGACGATCAGTTTTACGAGCAAGAACCATCCGATCATCCATACCCTCTGGATTGATTGTGTGGGGGATGACGACGCCTGCATTTTTGGGATTCGTAGAGCTGGTATTCCATGGAGGTGATCGGCTTGGCATTTACGAGGAGATCGTGCTTCTATTACCTATCTTTGGACGTATGACTGTGATTCTACGTCATCAGTTTGATGGAGATCCGATTTCGACGACGACGCTTTTTCTGCACTTAGAGTTACCCTTATCCATTAGGCGTTATTGGGGTGCTGAAAACCCTGAGCCTAGTGAGATAAGCATCGTGTCGACTGCGCGATCCCGTTATCGCCGTGTGTCGAGACATCAGGGATATTTATCTCCTGATGATCATTTTCACACCGAGAGTGATCCATCAGAGGAGTAGATAATCATGATGTTTTTTTTTTTGGGCGCGTCAGCGTATGTCTGTATATATTAACTCTTTTATTGCTTTCTTTCTTGTGTTTTTGTTTAAATAGTTGTAGTCTTAGTTGTAAATTATATGTACAGTTTATAACTTAACCATATGTATATTATTAGTGATGATGTTTTTTTTTATTTCGTATTTTTCGTATTATCTTTTATTACATACTTCAGTCTATCAGGAATTATTTTACAACCCGTAATAATTTTAACAAATATTCCACAACTTGGGTAGATTTTATTTCTATTTATTTTATTTTCTTTTATGTGTGACATCCTCCAAAGGGGTGTTACAGGAGAGTGGCGGCCGGGATACATGTTGTTGATGCTCTCACATCACTTTCCGCTCAAGTGGCAGCACTCTCCAAGAAGTTTGACACCATAGTAGTCAACTCAGTTGCAAGCGGAACTAATATCACAGCTGAGATTTGTGATCATTGTGGGGACCGTCACTCTACTACAAATTACACAACTAGCTAGGAGAGTGTGCAATATGCCAATCAATTCCACCAATCTAGTCACAACAATTCTTTTGGTAACACTTATAATTCTAGTTGGCGAAATCATCCTAATCTCTCTTGGGGCAGAAATTCTCAAGTTTCTTCTTCCTCTTATTCAAGCACCTTGTGCTCCTCTAGGTTTTCAACAACAGAGCCCCCTTCAAGCCCAAGCTTCAACATCGACTTCAACTTCCAATTTGGAGAAGATGTTTGCTCAGTTTATGACCAGTCAACAAGATTACATGACCAAGACTGATTTAGGGCTAGCATCCCATGATGCATTGATGCAAAGCCAAGCAACTTCATTAAGGAATCTTGAGACTCAAGTGGGCCAACCTGCCCAGGCTCTAAATAACAGGCCCCCAGGGAATTTCCCAAGTGACACCATCAACAATCCTAAGGGTGCATCTAATGAGCATTGCAAGGTTATCTCATTGAGGAGTGGGAAAGAGATAGAAGGCAATCCAATGACCAAACTGCTTGAAGAAGAAACGGAGGTGGTTCAAGATGAAGACGTTGTGAGCAATGAGGTTGAGAAAAATGAGAAAATTGCTAGGGAAAGGGTTGAAGACAAGAAGAAGGAGGACAAGCCCATAACATCCCCTCCACATTTCCCTAACCAGCTAGCAAAGCAGAAGCTTGTTGCTCAATCCCAAAAATTCTTGGAGATTTTCAAGAAGCTTCACATCAATATTCCATTTACTGAGGCATTAGAACCAATGCCGAGTTATATGAAAATCATGAAGGACATCTTGTCCAAGAAGAGGAAATTGGGGGATTATGATATTGCAGCTCTCACAGAGGAGTGTAGTGCAATCTTGTAGAACAAGCTACCTCCCAAATTGAAAGACCTAGGGAGCTTTACCATTCCATGCACAATCAGGTGCCAATTCTTTAGAAAAGCCTTGTGTGATCTAGGGACAAGCATAAACTTGATGCCCTTATCCATCTTTCAAAGGCTAGGTTTGGGGGAGGCAAAGTCGACTTCAATTACCTTGCACTTGGTTGACCGTTCTCTCACATACCCTAAAGGTGTCATATAAGATGTATTGGTCAAGGTGGACAAGTTCATCTTTCCAGGGGATTTCATCATTCTAGACAAGGAAGAGGACCGCAATGTACCTTTGATTCTTGGGAGGCCTTTCCTAGCCACTGGTAAGACTATGATTGATGTGCAAAAAGGTGAACTTACCATGCAAGTCAATGAGGAAAAGGAAAACTTTAATATTTACAAACACCATGAATCTCCCAAATGATCATGAAGAATGATCCTACATAAGTACGATCGATCAAGTAATCAATAATGCATTTCATAATCGTTTTACTAATGATTCCCTTGATAAATCTTTGTCATTCATAAATGATCAGATGAATAGAGATGATGTTATTGGATGTATTAAGCTACTTGACTTTTTAGGAATCCAAGCTTTGAACCTTTGACTACAAAGTCCATCCCGGACTATAAATAAGGCGATTGTTGGGAGGCAACTAATAATCACATATTTTGTACATTAATAAACCCTCATATTTAGTCATTTACACTCTTCATGTACTTAATTGATTAAGCCTGGTTATGTTTTGTAAGTTTGGACTCTAATTGGACTTATTGATTTTTTAAGCATTATTTGGGTCTTACATTGTTTCTGTATTTCCGTCATATCTTGAGTTTTAGATGTGTAAAAATTATGTATCTTACCTTGTAGGAAAGATAAGAGAGAGCTCTACAACTTTGATGAGAGCTCAAAGTCTTATTCAGACATCTTGTGGAGCTAATTGGGCTCGGAAGTTAGAACACAACTTTTGTGTCTTTAACTTGAATAGTGTACAGTAATCAGAGCATAACTCAGGCTGTAGGAACTTTCTTGGGCTAAAATTTTGATACTTGAAAATTAAGACCCATATCTACAACTTTCATGAGAACACAAATCTCAAATCGGACAGTTTGGAGGTGATATTGGGTCTGGAAGTCAAAACAGAGGAGCTAAAACTAGGCCTGAATAGTCTGTAGTAATTGGGCCATATCTCGGGCTGTAGGTAATGAAATGAGCTGAAATTTGGACATCTGAAAGTTGAGACCTTGATCTACAACTTTCATGAAGATGGCTTTTCTATTTGATGACGGAATCCATAAGTTAAGCAATGAATGATTTTAGAAACAAAGAATCTCAATAATTTTCCACTCACCATTTGGCATTTTTCATTCATTCACCTATTCATCCACCTACTCTTAATCAGCCCCCTTGCCATTTTGTATCCCTAGTCCTTTATAAAAGGCACCATTGGCTGATCATTTGGTGCTCTTGGTGTTAGGCTTAGTTTTTAGAAGTTATGGTTATGCTTGTTTATTGTTTTCCTTTGTTGTAATTTTCTCTTGCTCTAAATTGAAGCTTGTGGATAAATGCCTCTAGTATGTTTTGATTAATGACTAAACTTAACATGACTATTACTTTGATTCACTAACTACTTGCCAAGCTTGATTTTATTAATGAGATTTAATGAAGTAAGAACAGTGGATGCAAAGGATCAAGGATCATGAAGGAAAACTTAAAGAAGGAGCATCATGAAGAAGGAATTCAATGAAGACCATTAGGAATCTTTTTGTAAAGAAAAGACTTTGTTTAATTCTCTGATTATGCTCTCTCAAATAAGTAAAAATGTTTTTCAAAATTAAAAATAGATTAAGAATGAAAAAGGTTAATTAATAAGTTTGTACATCTATGTGTACATCAATGTATTTTCCGTTAATTAACTAACTTTTAATGAAAACCTCAGTGTACATTATGTATAAATGTTATAGATCTATGTATACATCAATTGATTACGAACTTAATGAAAATCTCAATGTACATCTATGTATAAGTGATTATACATCTATGTATGCATCGATTGATTATGGACTTACTTGATCAGTATACAATTTTGCATCTGTACATCGATTGATACATCTATGTATAAACCAGAACAGAAGCAAGAACTTTTTGATATAGTTATACAATCGATTTGGTAATCGATGTATAAACTTCTGGGCTGAAAATACGAATGTGTTTCAAGAACAACATCGATGTACTCATATGTGTATTAATCGAGAATCAAGAACTTCCAAGAACACAATCGATTAGGCAATCGATGTACACATGTTATAAAAGTAAAATTTTGTTTAATACATCTGTGTACTAATCGATTGACTGATAACAGAATTTTTTAGATGAATCTGTTTTGATCTTAACTGACTTGTAAAGTGTGTCCAGCGGATCTATTTTGTCATTTACCTATATAAGGACATTGGCAAACACTTTCAACGCAACAATTAATTTGAAATTTGAGATCAACCACAAAAATACTGTGAGAGCTTTTCATTGAAAGAAAACAGAGTATTCTTTTCTATAGAACTTCAAATTGTTGTATCTGATTTTAGAATCTGATTCAACCTTTTCATATTTGTAAAAGAGAGATAAGAGAGAAGGTTCTCTCGCTGATGAAATCAAGAGTAGAAGGGACTCTTGGTGCTGTACAAGAATAGAAGGAATTCTTGTGGGAATTGCAAGATTGCTTTGACTTGATAAGCTGTCATTTGGGTAGAAGGAATCTAGAAGTGAAGCTTGTGTAAAGAATCTTGTATATTGATTTTTCAATAGTGGATAAAACTCACAGTGGTGTGGGGACTGGATGTAGGTTACCAGAGGAGGTAACTGAACCAGGATAAACTCGGTTTGTAATTTTCTCTATCCCTGAACTCTTTATATGCTTTATTGTAGATTATTTGAATTAATCAATACGTTAGGGATGTTTGCATGACTTGATTAGTTTATAATCTTGTTCAAATCTGAAATCATAATTGTTGTTAATATTCTTTTTAAGTTTCAAGTCTTGATTGTAATATATCTTGCAAAAACACATTTTGGTTTGTTAGTTGACAAAATCTTTTTCATAATTAAAGAAAACAATCAGTTTTTACAAAAAGAGGAATAAGTTTCGAAAAAGTTTTATTACTCAATTCAACCCCCCGTTCTTAAGTATTCAGAAGCCATAACCAACAAAGCTATGTTCATCTTTCTCTTCTTCTCTCTTTCTTTCTTCTTATCTATAAGTAACTAAATCTTCATCTTGCTTGGGTGAAAGAGTGAAGCTCTTGGTAATGAAATAAGGTTAGATTATTCTATTTCTTGTGCTTAAATGATATATTATCAAATGGACATTATATGTGTTGTATTTTGTTTCCAATCAATTTAGAAACCTTCTTTGTATAATGGAGATCTTGATTTATTGTAGACAATAGGATTGGCACAGTGAATGCTTGAACTTATTTACAAATATTAATAGATAATTAAAGGAATCATAATATGATTACATATATAATTGAACTTTGAATGTTATATTTTCTGATTGGAACCTCCGTTGTGTGTGGATTTCAATTGAGTTATAAAGAGAAATTATCTTGCCTTTAATTTATTACCAAGAGTGGATCTCCTAACCCAAACAAGTTCTTAAATTCACTTGTGAACATCTTTTATTACTTTTGGTGTAGTGACAAATCCTTTTCTTACCTCAATTAATTTTTCTTCATCAATTCCCTGTGGATCGACCTCGGACTCCCGAGAAATTTATTACTTGAGACAACATGCACTTGGGTTTGCATCCTTTAAATCCCACAATCAAGTTTTTGGTGCCGTTGCCTGGGACTTGACATGAAGTTTTAATTTATTAAGGTTCTCATACTTTAATAAACTCTATTCTCTCTTCTCCCTTACCGGAGCAAAAGATCGGCTTGCCAATCCTTTGGTTTCTTTACTAACTGTCTAACTTTCTAACTATCTAACTTACTAACTATCTAACTTACTAACCTACTAACTTGCTAACATACTAACTTTCTAACTTTTAATTTATGTTATTTATTATTGCTTACTAACTTTTAATTTATGTCATTTACTTTTCGCTTACTAACTTTTATTTTCTCGCACTCTAACTTTTTAATTTCTATTATTTATTATTATTTTCTAATATAACGAAATAATCTTTCTTCTTCTCTTCTCTTTCACCGGCTCTGTCGGGCTTTGCCTCTCTCCGGTTTGTTGCGTTTTACTTTCTGCACTTTCTAACTTACTAATTATTAACTCTCTTATTATCTAGCTTTTTAATTTATTAGTTATCTAACTTTTTACTTGTTAATATTTATTGGGTGGTTGGTTTATACCACATCCTTGTTAATATTTAATGGCTGGTGTAAACTACTGACTTGTACATTATTTTTTCTATTTTAAGTCATTTATTTATGTTTAATTAGTATCGTGATTTAAATTCTGGTCGTTTAGTTAAAATTAATCCTAGTACTTTATATATTGATTTGTTTGAATTACAATCACACACAATTGACACAATGGCTGAAAATGAAAGTGTACTTGATGAACATGAAAATCAACCGTTGCGAACCATGAGTGAATATTTGCAACCACCTCGAAATTCTAGTCCATCATGTTTTATCTTTTCACTTAACGCCAACAATTTTAGATTTAAGCTAGGTATGATTTCTTTACTTCCTAATTTTCATGGTTTAGAATCTAAAAGTCCATATTTACATCTAAAAGAATTTGAGGAAGTATATATTGCTTTCAATGACCAAAATTACACTGAAGAGATTGTTAAGCTTAAATTGTTTCCTTTTTCTTTAAAAGATAAAGCAAAATCTTGGCTTAACACTTTGAAACCAAGATCAATTGGCACATGACAAGAAATGCAAGGTCAGTTCTTGAAGAAATTTTTTCTAACACATAAAACTAATGCTATGAAAAGACAAATCTAAAATTTTCCCAAAATTCAAATGAAACATATTTTTAATGTTGGGAACGGTTTAAAGATTTGTTAAATTCTTGCCCACATCATGGTTTTGAAAAATGGCGCACTATAAGCTTCTTTTATGAAGGTTTAACACCTGAAACTAAACAATTTGTGGAAACAATGTGCAATGGTGAGTTTCTTGATAAAGAACCTGATGAACCTTTAGACTATTTAAACTAGTTGGCTAAAAATTCTCAATCTTGGCATGGCACTAACCCTTCTGAAAATTCAATTAGATCTAACCTTGCAAGTGTTAATAAAGGAAAATATCACCTTAGTCAAGAGGAAGATCTAAATACTAAGTTTGCTAGTTTGGCTAGAAAGGTTGAAGCCATAGAATTAAGAAAAGCAAAAGAAATCAAATTTGTGCAAAATGAAGAAATTTGTGACATTTGTGCTGACTTAGCACACTCAACACATGAATGTCCTAAGATTCCTATTTTTAAAGTTGTACATGAGCAAGTAAATGCAATGAATAATTTTAAAAAGCCATTTACTTCTTCTTTTTCAGATACATACAATCCAGGATGGAGAAATCACCTAAACTTCAGCTAGAGGAATAATAATCAGTCATAATTTGCGCAATCACCACCTCCTCAAGCATAACAGGACTCTCAAAATTCTCAAGGATATACACCTTATGTCCCACCATATAGGAAAAACCTTGAAGAAATACTACATGCATTCATAGAAAAGCAAGAGACCATTAATAAACAAAACAATCAAGCCATGAATGACATAAAAGACACTCTTGCTAAACTTTCTTCTACACTTACTATTCATGAGAAAGGAAAATTTCCTTCTCAACCTCAACCAAATCCCAAGGGTTAGTACAGTCTAAATGAGGGGAGTTCAGAAAACTAACAAATGGACTAAGTCAAGTCAGTGATAACTCTTAGGAGTGGAAAGGTTGTTGAAAAACAAATTAACAAACCTTGTGAGAAAGAAGATGAACCAATTGCCCAAGAAAATGAAGAAGTTGACCAAAAGGAGACTAAACTCTCGCCTTCACCCACATTTCCTCAAGCATTGAATAATCCAAAGAAATTAGACCACCATATTGAAATTTTTGAAATTTTGAAACAAGTAAAGATCAATATTCCTCTGTTAGATGCTATCAAATAGATTCCTTCTTATGCCAAATATTTGAAGGACTTGTGCACTGTTAAAAGGAAACTAAATGTGAAAAAGAAAGCATTTTTGGCTGAATAGGTAAGCTCCATTCTTCAGAATAATAATGCGTTGAAATATAAAGACCTTGGTTGTCCTACATTTTCATGCATTATTGGAGAACATAAAATTGAAAATGCTTTACTTGATCTTGGTGCTAGTGTCAATTTGCTTCCATATTCAGTTTATCAGCAACTCAACTTGGGTGAGTTAAAACTAACTTCTGTAACTCTTCTACTTACTGATAGATCAATTAAAATTCCAAGAGGAATAGTGGAAGATGTGTTGGTTCAAGTTAATAAATTCATATATCCTGTGGATTTTATTGTCTTGGATACTGAACCTATGGTTGATAGTTACAAGTCAATTCCTGTTATTTTAGGCCGTCTATTTTTGGCAACATCTAATGCTTTGATAAATTGCAGAAATGGAGTGGTGAAACTAACATTTGGAAACATGACACTAGAGCTCAATATTTTTAACATGTACAAGCAACCACAGGAAGTCCTTGATGAAAAGGAGGAAGTTGAAGGAATTGAAGCCATCGTAGATGATCATCTTCAAATAAGGAGTTCTTTTGACCCATTAGAAATTTGTTTAGTCAATTCATTTGAGTCAGGCATGCAATTAGAAGATCATATCTCTGAAATATGTTTTTTGCTTGATTATACACAGGTAATGGAGTACAAGGGATGGAAGCCAAGATTTGAAGAGCTAAAACCCATGAATGATAATGCCCATGAAGAAGTACCTATACCAGAACTAAAGCCATTACCTGCTAGGTTGAAGTACATATTTTTGGGAGAAGAGCAAAACTTTCCAGTGGTAATTTCCTCGTCTCTTACTGAAGAACAAGAAGGTATGTTAACAGAAGTACTTAAAAGGCATAAAAGTACAATTGGATGGACATTAAAGGACATAAAAGGCATTAATCCATTAATTTGTACACATAGAATACATTTAGAGGATAATGCTAAAACTTATCAACAACCTCAAAGAAGATTAAATTCACACATGAAAGAGGTAGTTAGAGCTGAAGTCCTTGAATTACTTGATATTGGAATTATCTATCCTATCTCTGATAGTCAATGGGTAAGCCCTACACAAGCTGTGCCTAAGAAATCTGGAATAACAGTGATTGAAAATGATAAAGGTGAATTAATACCTACGCGAGTCTCATCTAGTTAGCGTATGTGTATTGATTTTAGAAAATTAAATGCTGCTACTAGGAAAGATCATTTCCCCTTGCCGTTTCTTGATCAAATTCTGGAAAAGGTAGCAGGACATCTATACTACTATTTTCTTGATGGTTTTTCAGGTTATAATCAAATACCAATTGCATTGGAAGAACAAGAAAA
This sequence comes from Ormosia emarginata, assembly GCA_029884605.1. Lineage (NCBI taxonomy): Eukaryota > Viridiplantae > Streptophyta > Magnoliopsida > Fabales > Fabaceae > Ormosia > Ormosia emarginata. Next base: position 19,036,641 of record JAQQTP010000079.1, read on the forward strand.
AACCACTTTTACATGTCCATTTGGTACTTTTGCATATAGAAGAATGCCTTTTGGCCTTTGCAATGCTCTGGCAACATTTCAAAGATGCATGTTAAGCATTTTTAGTGACATGATTGAGCATTATTTAGAGATTTTCATGGATGATATGATACTTTTTTTGGAAATTCTTTTGAAAATTGTCTTGATAATTTGGAAAAAGTTCTTAAAAGATGCGAAGAAAAAGGATTTGTGTTAAATTGGAAAAAATATCATTACATGGTTACCTCAGGAATAGTGTTAGATCATGTGATATCTTCTAAATGAATTAAAGTTGATAAGACCAAAGTTGAATTAATTGCTCATTTGCCTTCCCCAAAAATAGTCAGAGAAGTTCGTTCCTTTTTAGGACATGCGGGATTGTACAGAAGATTCATAAAGGACTTTAGTGTTATATCTAGACCATTATGTAGTCTTCTGTTGAAAGATGCACCATTTGATTGGACTCAAGAATGTCAAAAATCTTTTGAAAAATTACTTGGTCTTCTGACATCTGCCCCTATCATACAATCTCCTGACTGGTCTTTGCCTTTTGAGTTAATGTGTGATGCTAGTGATTATGTTGTGGGCATTGTTTTAGGCCAAAGAAAGGAAGGTAAGCCTTATATGATTTGTTATGCAAGTAGAACTTTAAATAGTGCACAAATGAATTACACCAATACTGAAAAAGAACTACTTGCTGTAATTTTTGCACTGGACAAATTTCGATCTTACTTAATTGGTTCTTCTATTGTGATTTTCATCGATCATGCTGTTGTTAGATATTTGATGTCTAAGCAGGATGCCAAACCAAGATTGATACGATGGATCATGTTGCTTCAAGAATTCAACATCACAATAAAAGATAAGAAAGGAGCCGAAAATGTTATCACTGATCATTTGTCCAGACTTACAATAGGCTCACCTTTTGATAGCACACCCATCAATGATAAATTTTTATTTTCTGTCAATTCCATGCCTTGGTTTGCTAACATAGTCAACTTTCTTGTAACAGGAAAGATGCTGCCTCAATGGACGCACTAAGATAAAAAAAAATTAACAGAGGTGAAAAATTTTTATTGGGATGACCCATACTTGTTCAAATATTGTCCTGACCAAATCTTTCCGAGATGTGTGCCCAACAATGAAGTAGGTAGTGTCATTAAATTTTGTCACTCAGAAGCATGTGGAGGTCACTTTTCTTCAAAGAAAACAGCTGCGAAAATCTTGCAATGCGGATTTTATTAGCCCACTTTATTTAAGGACTGCTATACTTTTTACAAAAATTGTGAAAATTGTCAAGAAATGGGCTCAATTTCAAAAAGAAACATGATACCTCTAAACCTCATCCTTGTCATTAAAATTTTTGATTGTTGGGGAATTGATTTTATGGGTCCATTTCCATCCTCATTTGGATTTGTGTATATTTTGGTTGCAATTGATTATGCCTCAAAATGGATTGAGGCGATTCCATGCCGATACAATGATCATAAAACTGTTCTCAAATTTTTACAAGAAAATATCTTGTGTCGATTCGGAATCCCTCGAGCTATCATCAGTGATGGGGGAACACATTTTTGCAATAAACTATTTGAATCTTTAATGAAGAAATATGGTATTACAAATAAAATTGTCACCCTTTATCACCCTCAGACAAGTGGACAAGTTGAATTAGCAAATAGGGAGATTAAACAAATTTTGGAAAAAATGGTTAACCCAAATTGTAAAGATTGGTCTTTAAGACTAAACGATGCACTTTAGGCTTACCGTACTGCTTTCAAAACATCTTTAGGCATGTCACCCTATCAGTTTGTTTATGGAAAACCTTGTCACTTGCCTGTAGAATTGGAACATAAAGCATTTTGGACCATTAAAGCTTTCAATCTAAATCTTGATGATGCTTGCAAGATGCACAAATTGCAATTAAATGAACTTGAGGAATTGAGAAATGATGCATATGAGAACTCAAAGATTTATAAAGCTAGAACAAAAGTTTTTCATGACAAGACAATTTTGAGAAAATCTTTTGAAATTGGTCAAAAAGTTCTGCTTTATAATTATCGTCTGCACCTATTTCCTGGAAAATTGAGATCTAGGTGGAGTGGTCCTTTTGTTGTTAAACATGTGTATCCTCATGGAGCTATAGATATTGAGAATCCTAGGAATGGTAATGTGTTTAAAGTCAATGGACAAAAGCTCAAACCATTTCTGGAAAACCAAGTTGATGAGGTAGAATTCATCTTTCTTTTTTATCCTTGTTATGAATAGAATTCACTCTAATTTTGTTGCCTTGTTTTTGCAGTTCTTTGTGTTGCTGGTTAAGTGGTGGATAACGGTACATCGTGACTCTCAAGTCAGTTTATTTTTCAATTTCCCAAAATAACAGAATCCTTCTTCTCCTTTAAAATGGATGTCATTCTTTCAAACTTGAGAAAACATTTTCCTTCTCTCCCTCAAAATGCTCTGAAAAAAATCTACAAAGTTAGATGTGAAAGATTGAGACTGTTAATGCACAATGGTATACCAGAAGATGTACGCTGGATAATTGAAGCAAAGGTCTGACTAGCAGGTGAGTCTTCAATTTCATTTGACCCATACATGTCAGGTCTTGGAAGAAGTTCGTATTCTAAAAGTAGAAGAGCAAAAAGGTTACAAGTCTATCACAAATGTGGACGATGGAATTGTAACAAGCGATGTCGTTCTTTAGGGATGGTTTCCACAAACAGAGAAGATAAAATTTTCTTCATTAAGAATGGACTGAGTAAGGAGTCATTAGATGATATCTTATTGACTCTTGAGACGCATTCTTGTGGGTTGGTACATCGTGAACTTCTTAATTTGTGGAATCTCTTCAAAGATAAAGAAAAACATTACAGTCTTGGGAATCTGACTCTAAAAGACCCTGTTTGCTAATTTATAAGAAAATTGGATGGGAAGCTTATCATCGACTCATAAAAGGCATTTAAGCCGTTACTGGACATGAAACCAGAGGCAAATGTGAGCCATATCCACAATAATCTGTACATATTATCTTCTTCTTCTTCATGTTTTCTAAAAAAAGAAAAAAATAGAAAAAAATAGAAAAAAATGTTTGAACAAGGGCGATCCGGAAGGAGTACCATGACTTTAATTAGCTGTGGAGCCCCAGCCTTTGGCTGACCCGTCATTGACTCGAGTGGACCTTTGCACGCTGGTCGTTAAAAAAGTTCGTGTACCATGCTCTATAAAGAACCGCACTCTATAACCCAATGTTTACCATCTAGGCACTGTGGATTTGATGGATAGGCAGAAGCGTCCTACTCTAGTTATTAGTGAGAAGTAACCCGCAGCTACCAAAGCGTATGAGGCATCTGAGCTTGATCCTCTCTTTTATTAGAAGGGGCTCTCAGTGCCCTGAGATGAGACGTTCTGGATCTTGGACATTACGGATTTCAGATTTTAGCATCTTTGTTGATGTTACGAGCCCAAGTGTGAGCTCTCCAGGTTCCAAACCTAGGATGGAAACCCACGATGGTTTCTTCTTTCTCTTTTCTTCGAATAAATGGACGTGTATGTCTACTGCACTGGTGACACGTAGTATAAAGATATGCCACTACTGCACTCATGACGCGCAGTATAAAGATACGCCATGAAAACTATACATAAAGGTATGTCATTATTTACTATTATATTTCTTTTATCTTTGTATGATTTTACTGTATTTTGATTTTAGACAGACAATCCTTTGAGCAAGGTTCTTCAGGGGTTTCTAGACTTCTTTACCCTGATGGTTTTCTTGAAGTAAAAAAAACAAAAAAAAAACAAAAAAACCAAAAAAAAATTAAAAAAAAAAGATTATGTGTTTCTTAATTTCAAACTTTTTTGACAACAACCAACCTACCCTTATAGGTGCTATTATCACCCTTTCCATTATTTTTCTTACTTAAACACTCCATTTTCTCTACTTTCCTCTAACTCAGAATCATTCAGAGAGAAAGGTAAGTATAGATATGGAAGGTGTTTCTGTTCGTCAACTTAAAAATATCTGTGTATTTTGTGGATCTAAGTATGAGAAGGGTTTAGAGTTTGTAAACGCAGCTACCACTCTTGGTCGATCACTTGTTGCGAGGAATATTCATCTTGTATATGGGGGAGGTTGTCGTGGGTTAATGGGGGTTGTATCACTTGCTGCATAAATAGGAGGCAGTCAGGTTTTAGGTGTCATTCATGGACCTTTAGCTCAACAGAACATCACTGGAAAGACAATTGGGGAGGAACTTAAGGTGATTTTGGTACCTTGGAAGAAGTTTTTCAAATTGTCTCTTGGGCCCAACTGAACATCCACCATAAACCCATAAGTTTGTTCAATGTAAATAATTTCTTTGATATTTTATTACTCTTTCTTGACCATGCTATGGAACAGAAATTTATCACACCTTCAGCAAGACAACTTCTTATCTCTGTTTCCACTATTGATGAGTTGATTAATAAATTAGAAGCTTTTGTTCATAAACCTGGCCCAGTAATAACTCAAATAGATTGGTCAGCAGGAAGCAGTATGCATCGCAAGCCCGATCAGACACTCCAGTTATTTAAATAATATTAAGCTTTGGTTTTATTTATTGTACTTTGTTTCTGTTTAAATTTGTGTAAGGTTTCTCTTTTTAGTAATTCTCTAACAGGTAATATCTTCTATCCTTTATTCATCTATAGTTTAACATTGTGGACAATGTTATGATCTGGTTGGGGGGGAAAGATAGTTGAACATTGAACAAAAAAAAATTCTTTTTTGGGAAGTATAATATGATTGTCATGGACTTACTGAACTAATGAATAATGGCGGAGTAAGGAGTAATTTCACTCCTGAGATGCATTTAAATTGGGAAGTATGTTTAGTGATATGACTATCAGAAACCTATTCGTAGTAAAACCAATTAAGGATGGCAGAGTAAGAAGTAAATTTTGGAAACAATTTATTACTCTTGAGACGCATCTTAGTTGGGGTAGTAACTATTTAGTGTTTATTTGTGGAAGTAACGAAGTTTTGCTATTTGATTTCCTTTGAAAGATTCAAGTGAATGCACTCTCACATCCTTTGAAGTAATTGAAATTCAGGAATCATAGCATGATTGAATAAATTATCTTCTTTCTTAAATTTCACATGCTTGGATATGAATGTTGATATGATGGATTGAGAATGATAGAAATATGCCTTGTGATATTTTGAGCCTATTGATGAATGAATTGAACATTTGTACCATTCTCTTCTTTCTTGTGTGATTTTCACTCATGGAATTGTTACTCTAGAACTTGCTTTGATTCTTTTTGAGGCTACATTTTCACATGTATACATAAATATGATTTGGGCATTTTGAAATAGCTACTTTGACCAAATAGCCATCCTTGTATATTTTCCTTTGTGTAACCCCTTTGAACTTATTTGACCATTCCTTATTTTTAGCTCATTTTGTGCCTTAAAAAAAAAAAAACATGTTTTTACCCAACCTTAGGGAATAAGAGAGCATTGACCTTGTTCTTGAACAAGTGTGGGGCTGTGTGTGTAAAATGATCAAAAAATTAAAAAATTATAAAAAATTAAAAAATTGATCACCGTTGCAATTAAACGATTATCAGAGTCTAGAATAAAGGTGAATGCTTGGAAACAATAGGAAGAAAAGGAGAATGTTCAAGTCTAACAATGAATGCAATTCACCAATTTGGGATTGATCTTCAACAAAGCATTAGTCAAATATTGGTGATTGTCCTTTATGATGAATGTTCTCCAACATTTTCTCTACTCTAACTGTATCATAATGCTCTTTTATTCTTTTTAGTATTTATCTTCTCACATCCATATTATCCCCTCTCCTTTACCATGACCTCATTACAACCTTGAATAAAGTCCTCTTGATTTTTGTATGCATGTGGTTTGAGTAGTGGAGAAGTAGAAGATAAGCAAGCTTATGGTAGTGCAATTGTTCATGGGTTAAATAGAGTGAAATACTTACATTTTAAACACTTAAGAGATTGAGAGTGAATTTTGTGAGGATCTATCATTCTTGATTCATTCTTTTCAACTAAAGTTTCCTTGCTTGTTGGTTTGAGATGTGAAGAAATGTTACCTCATTAATGCTTTGATCCCTTGAATTTCTTATTACTCTTCTTGCTTCATCGAGTCTTTTAGAGTTTTTAGCTTTTGAGTCTATGTCGTTTTTCTTTGTTTCCTAGTTTTGGTCTTATGTCTTTTGCCCAGGAGTGTAAAAAGCTAAGTGTGGGAGAATTTGATAATCACATATTTTGTACATTAATAAACTCTCATTTTTAGTCATTTACACTCTCCATGTACTTAATTGATTAAGCCTAGTTATGTTTTGCAAGTTTGGACTCAAATTGGACTTAATTGATTTTTCTAGCATTATTTGAGTCTTACACTGTTTCTGTATTCTCGCCATATCTTGAGTTCTAGATGTGTAAAAATTATGTATCTTACCTTGTAGCAAAGATAAGAGATAGTCTACAACTTTGATGAAGAGCTCAAAGTCTCATTTAGACATCTAGTGGAGCTAATTGGGCTCGGAAGTTAGAACATGACTTTTATGTCTACAACCTAAATAGTGTACAACAATTAGAGCATAACTCGGGCTGTAGGAATTTTCTTGGGCTGAAATTTTGATACTTGAAAGTAAGACCCATATCTACAACTTTTATGAAGAACACAAAACTCAAATCGGACAGTTTGGAGGTGATATTGAGTCTGGAAGTCAAAACAGAGGTGCTGAAACTGGGCCTGAATAGTATGCAGTAATTAGGCCATATCTCGGGCTGTAGGTGATGAAATGAGCTGAAATTTGGACATCTGAAAGTTAAGACCCTGATCTACAACTTTCATGAAGATGGCTTTTCCATTTGATGATGGAATCCATAAGTTAAGTAATGAATGATTTCAGAGACAAAGAATTTCAATAATTTTCCACTCACCAACTCATCATTTGGCATTTTTCATTCATTCACCCACTCATCCACCTACTCTTAATCAGCCCCCTTGTCATTTTGTATCCTAGTCCTCTATAAAAGGCACCATTGGTTGATCATTTGGTGCCCTTGGTGTTAGGCTTAGTTTTTAGAAGCTATGGTTATGCTTGTTTATTGTTTTCCTTTGTTGTAATTTTCTCTTGCTCTAAATTGAAACTATGTTCATCTTTCTCTTCTTCTCTCTTTCTTTCTTCTTATCTATAAGTAACTAAATATTCATCTTGCTTGGGTGAAAGAATGAAGCTCTTGGTAATGAAATAAGGTTAGATTATTCTATTTCTTGTGCTTAAATGATATATTATCAAATGGACATTATATGTGTTGTATTTTTTTTCTAATCAATTTAGAAACCTTCTTTGTATAATGGAGATCTTGATTTATTGTAGACAATAGGATTGACACAGTGAATGCTTGAACTTATTTACAAATGTTGGTAGACAATTAAAGGAATCATAATATGATTACATATATAATTGAACTTTAAATGTTATATTTTCCGATTGGAACCTCCGTTGTGTGTGGATTTCAATAGAGTTATAAAGAGAAATATTCTAGCCTTTAATTTATTGCTAAGAGTGGATCTCCTAACCCAAGCAAGTTCTTTAATTCACTTGGGAACATCTTTTATTACTTTTGATGTAATGACAAATCCTTTTCTTACCTCAATTAAATTTTTTTTCATCAATTCTCTGTTGATCGACCTTGGACTCCCGAGAAATTTATTACTTGAGACAACCTGCACTTGGGTTTGCATCCTTTAAATCCCGTAATCAGCAACTCAACTTCTTAACCCTATCTCTTAGCTAGGACAATTTCATGCATGATTTAGAGTTTTCCTTTATAGTTTAATTGTGTTTTTGAAAGCTTAATAAAAAAAAAGGATCAGTGGCTGCTTGAGAATATGCATTAAATTGATGAGTGTTCTAGGAGACAAATTGAATTTTGTTTGCATGCCAGAAGTTTGATTTGAGTATCCAATGATTGTGTGGATCAGAGTTATGCCTCACTGCTTGGGAAATCACATGTAAAAAATTCAAATTTTGTGCTTACACTTATATTGCTATATTTGTGTATGAGTGTAATTCACTATCGCATGTGAGGTAGATTTTGGAATATGAATGAAATGCATGATTGGAGAATTTATGATTGGCATGTGTAAAGTCTATTTGCATCTTAGAAGCTTGTCTGATTCCCTTTCGAGGCGAAATCCTAGGCAATGCATTTTTGAAGAAATGACTAGGGTAATTCTTTGAACCGATTGGGCATTTCATGCCAACCTTAATTGAATGAGTTCCCTAGTGCATTTTTGCAGCCTAGTGTGCATGTGTGTGGCCTAATTTTCTTTCTTAAAACATACATTCTCCTTCCCCTTAAACCATGCTTGTGAAAGGAAAATCTCTTTCCCTCATTACAGGTCCCTTGTTGAAGATATGATTGAGCAATACTGTTGGTTTGAGCCAAAGTGTTTTGCATGAAGATAAGAATCCAGGAATTTGTGGTTACTAACTTTCATTCAAAAATAGTAAAAAAAAAGAAAAAAAAAAGAAGAAAGAAAGTGAATAAGTGGGTTGTTGTGTAAATTGAAGCCCTTTTGCAATGAAAATAAGGATGTACATATGTTCTTAGAAATATAAAAAAAATGATGAGAAAATGGAATAAAGAAGGATTATTCTTCAATTTGGATTCCGTTTGTGCATCTACATGCTTGGCTTGATTCAATGGAAGTGGTTGATAATGTGTTTGATATTTGAATTCAAAGCATTTCCCTTCTTTTTTAGCCACTACCCTTAGCCTCACATTACAAGCTTAAAAGGCCCTCATGATCTTTGATTTTGTCTTGCCTACATTAGTGGAGAAAAGGATGAAAAACATTCTTTTGAAAGTGTACATGTATTTTATAAATTCATCCATCTTGCTCTTCATGATTAGGAAAGGGTCTTAAACACATGAGCTTGGGAAATTATTCACGCACAAAAAAAAAAATTTGCATTCGAGGGTAATCATGATAGTTGGGTATTTCTTGCATATGTGGACCATGTTGTGAGGTTGAGATGTGATTTCTGAGGGTATGAATGGTAATTGGAAGCTGGATATGCCCTAGTTCAATTTGCCCCATGCTTGAATGAATATGAGCTTGTTATCCTTAAGTTTTTGAGGCCTAATGGTCCAATTCATACATGATTTTGATGATTTAAGCTTTGTATCTCAAATGTTTAAGAATTGAATGTTTGTTGGTTGTATTTAAGGAATTGAGTTAGATTATGGCCTGATGAATTTAAGCATTGTTTTGAAGCAGATATTAGAGATGGAAAGACCTTGGAATGGATGAGGAAGCAAATAGGGACTCAAATGAGGAAGGATGCTAGAGAGAAGTAAAGGCTGCCAACCCACGCCTAGGCGTGACAAAGCCACGCCTAGGCGTGGCCCTCTCAGGCTTTCATACCAATCAGGCAGAGACATCCACGCCTAGGCGTGGCACTATCAGATTTCTTAGGTTTTCAAATAGAGGCACCCACGCCTAGGCGTGGAAAAGCTACGCCTAGGCGTGACCAGCACAGGAAGGCACGTGTGTCATAACCACGCCTAGGCATGGGAAAAATTATAGCACACGAAATTGGCCTTTTTTATTTAATTTTTGGGGGGATATTGAGAGCTTCAGTTTTGACCTAAGCACAAAATTTAGAGAGCAAGTAAGAGGAGGAAGAATTCATTGGGATTGGAGGTGACTCAAGGGAAAATCAAGATCAAGGAAGAAGATCAAGCTTGGAATCGCTCCATTTTTCCTCATTATTTCCACTTTCCTTCTTCATTTGTAACTTGATGGATCATTTGATTTCATTTGTTTTCTTTTCTTTCATGATGTGTAACTAAACCCTATTCTAGGGGCTCTCTAGGATCTTGCTATGGAGTTGATTATCTTGTAATTTGATTGGGTATTCTTTCAATGAAATTAGTTTTATTCTTTCATATCTATGCTTAATACTTGTTATTGATTGGCCATCAATTGCATGATTTTAGTATTCTAATTGTACTAGAAATAGGGAATTGTGAATATGGACATGGTATGGTTGATGTATGTTCAATTGCATTCAATTGGTTTGGGTGTGTTGATTAACTAAGGGGATGGACACCTACCTCTTGGTGATGCATGGCATGTGTTTGATAATTGGTTCAATGAGTAATTCTTATGTTAACTCACATGGACACATAGTGGATTAGATAGGTTTCATATGGGTAATTGTCCTAGACATAGGCTCTTATCTATTGATGGTTATTAGCTAACAAATATCATTTCATTGATAGGTGCTTGTTAATTGCAATTATTCAATGAAGTAGCAAGTGAATAAGGATCTGTAGGCTTTAATCATTCTCAACTTTCTCTTGTGGATTTAGTGTTTGGTGCTTTCTTATTTTATCTCTTTTCAGTTGTTATTTTAATTGTAACCCACTCTCACATTTCGACTACTTGGATAAGAATTTGTGGAATTTGGTTAAATTTAGCATTCTTCTAATTGTCAATCTCTTGGGACACGATACTCTACTCTCATATGTTACTTGTCGACCCGTGTGCTTGCGGATTTTCGGACTAACAAGTTTTTGACGTCATTGCCGAGGATTGAATTTAGATTTTGTGTTATTTCTTAGCTCTATTCCCAACTCTTATTTCAAGTTTTCTTTGTTTCGTTTTGATTTCTTTTTCAGATACTTGGCTCTTGTATGCATAGAACTCAATGTGTATCTCGATTTTTTTACGATCCTGAGATCGAGAAGACCTTTCGTAGATTGCAAAGAGAACAACAAGTACAAGCGCAAACACTAAATTTGGATAGTGAACCTGAGATGGCGGAGGAAGCAAATGCTGCAAGACCCTTGAGGGAGTATGCCTCTCCATATGCTAAAGACATTCGATCTAGTATTAGACGACCAGTTGTCCAAGCACAGACTTTTGAGATTAAGCCTGCTATTATCCATATGGCTCAGAATAATTTACAATTTGTGGATCTACCCCATGAAGATCCCAATGCTCATCTAACTAACTTTCTGGAGATTTGTGATACTTTCAAGCACCAAGGATTAACTAATGATACGGCTCGTATAAGGCTCTTCTCTTTTTCCTTGAGGGATAGGGCTAAGGCATGACTTCAATCCTTACCTAAGCATTCCATAACAACTTGGGAAGAGCTAGCTCAGAAGTTCTTGGATCGATTCTTTCCTCCTATGAAGGCAATGAAGTACAGAAATGACATCTTGTCCTTCAGGCAATTTGAAAGAGAAACTTTATATGAAGCATGGGAGTGATTTAAAGATTTGCTAAGGAAGTGCCCCCACCATGGCATAGCAAAACGGATGTTGGTTCATACTTTCTACAATAACCTGACAACCTCTATTCGTTCCATAATTTATGCAGTAGCTGGATGGGCGCTAATGTGTAAGACTGTGGATGTAGCCTACAACCTTTTAAAAGAGACGGCTAATAATAATTATCAGTGGCCAGCAGAGAGAGTTGCTCCTAGGAGAGTGGCAGCTAGGATACATGAAGTTGATGCTCTCACATCGCTTTCCACTCAAGTGGCAGCACTCTCCAAGAAGTTTGACACCATGGCAGTTAACTCAATTGCAAGCAGAGCTAATATCACAGCTGAGATTTGTGATCATTGTGGGGACCGTCACTCTACTGCAAATTACACAACTAGCCTGGAGAGTGTGCAATATGCCAATTAATTCTGCCAACCTAGTCACAACAATTCTTTTAGTAACACTTACAATTCTAGTTGGCGAAACCATCCTAATCTCTCTTAGGGCAAAAATTCTGAAGCTTCTTCTTCCTCTTATCAGCATAATCAAGCACCTCGTGCTCCTCCAGATTTTCAATAGCAGAGCCCCCTTCAAGCCCAAACTTCAACATCGACTTCAACTTCCAATTTGGAGAAGATGTTTGCTCAGTTTATGACCAGTCAACAAGATTACATGACCAAGACTGATTTAGGGCTAGCATCCCATAATGCATTGATGCAAAGCCAAGCAACTTCATTGAGGAATCTTGACACTCAAGTGGGCCAACTTGCCCAAGCTCTAAATAACAGGCCCCTAGGGAATTTTCCAAGTGACACCATCAACAATCCTAATGGTGCATTTAATGAGCATTGCAAGGTTATCTCGTTGAGAAGTGGGAAAGAGATAAAAGGTAATCCAATGACCAAACTGCTTGAAGAAGAAATGGAGGTGGCTCAAGATGAAGAGGTTGTGAGCAATGAGGTTGAGAAAAATGAAAAAATTGCTAGGGAAAGGGTTGAAGGCAAGAAGAAGGAGGACAAGCCCATATCACCACCTCCACCTTTCCCTAACCGGCTAGCAAAGCAGAAGCTTGATGCTCAATTCCAAAAATTCTTGGAGATTTTCAAGAAGCTTCACATCAACATTCCATTTGCTGAGGCTTTAGAACCAAGGCCGAGTTATATGAAGTTCATGAAGGACATCTTGTCCGAGAAGAGGAAATTGGGGGATTTTGAGAGCGCAGCTCTCACAGAGGAGTGTAGTGCAATCTTGCAGAATAAGCTACCTCCCAAATTGAAAGACCTAGGGAGCTTCACCTTTCCATGCACAATCAAGTGCCAATTCTTTGGAAAAGCCTTATGTGATCTAGGGGCAAGCATAAACTTGATGCCTTTATGCATCTTTTAAAGGCTAGGTTTGGGGGAGGTAAAGTCGACTTCAATTACCTTGCACTTGGCTGACCATTCTCTCACATACCCTAAAGGTGTCATAGAAGATGTATTGGTCAAGGTGGACAAGTTCATCTTTCCAGTGGATTTCTTCATTCTAGACATGGAAGAGGACCGCAATCTACTTTTGATTCTTGGGAGGCCTTTCCTAGCCACTGGCAAGACTATGATTGATGTGCAAAAAGGTGAACTTACCATGCAAGTCAATGAAGAAAAGGTAACCTTTAATATTTACAAAGCCATGAATCTCCCAAATGATCATGAAGAATGTTCCTACATAGGTACGATCGATCAAGTAATCAATAATGCATTTCATAATTTTTTTACTGATGATTCCCTTGCTAAATCTTTGTCATTCATAAATGATCACATGAATAGGGATGATGTTATTAGATGTATTAAGCTACTTGATTTTTCAGGAATCCAAGCTTTGAACCTTTGACTGCAAAGTCCATCCCAGACTATAAATAAGGCGCTTGTTGGGAGGCAACCCAACTTCTTAACCCTATCTCTTAGCTAGGACAATTTCATGCATGATTTAGAGTTTTCCTTTATAGTTTAATTGTGTTTTTGATAGTTTAATAAAAAAAATGGATCAATGGCTGCTTAAGAATATGCATTAAATTGATGAGTGTTCTAGGAGGCAAATGGAATTTTGTTTGCATACTAGAAGTTTGATTTGAGCATCCGATGATTGTGTGCATCATAGTTATGCTTCACTGCTTGGGAAATCACATGTAAAAAATTCAAATTTTGTGCTTACACTTATATTGCAATATTTGTGTATGAGTGTAATTCCCTATTGCATGTGTGGTAGATTTTGGAATATGAATGAAATGCATGATTGGAGAATTTATGATTGGTATGTGTAAAGTCTATTTGCATCTTAGAGGCTTGTCTGATTCCCTTTCGAGGCAAAATCCTAGGCAATGCATTTTTGAAGAATTGACTAGGGCAATTCTTTAAACCGATTGGGTCTTTCATGCCAACCTTAACTGAATGAGTTCCCTAGTGCCTTTTTGAAGCCTAGTGTGCGTGTGTGTGGCCTAATTTTCCTTCCTAAAACATACAATCTCCTTCCCCTTAAACCATGCTTGTGAAAAGAAAATCTCTTTCCCTCATTACAGGTCCCCTGTTGAACACATGATTGAGCAGTTCTATTGGTTTGAGCCAAAGTGTTTTGCATGAAGATAAGAATCCAGGAATTTGTGGTTACCAACTTTCATTCAAAAATAGTAAAAACAAAGAAAAAAAGAAGAAAAAAGAAAGTGAATAAATGGGTTGTTGTGTAAATTGAAGCCCTTTTGCAATGAAAATAAGGATGTACATATGTTCTTAGAAATATAAAAAAATGATGAGAAAATGGAATAAAGAACGATGATTCTTAAATTTGGATTCCATTTGTGCATCTACATGCTTGGCATGATTCAATGGAAGTGGTTAATAATGTGTTTGATATTTGAATTCAAATCATTTCCCTTCTTTCTTAGCCACTACCCTTAGCCTCACAGTACAAGCTTAAAAGACCCTCATGATCTTTGATTTTGTCTTACCTACATTAGTGGAAAAAAGGATGCAAGACATTCTTTTGAGAGTGCACATGCATTTTATAAATTCATCCATCTTGCTCTTCATGATTAGGAAAGGGTCTTAAACACATGAGCTTGGGAAATTATTCACGCACAAAAAAAAATTACATTCAAGGGTAATCATGATAGTTGGGAATTTCTTGCATATGTGGACCTTGTTGTAAGGTTGAGATGTGATTTCTGAGGGTATGCATGATAATTGGAAGCTGGATATGCCCTAGTTCAATTTGCCCCATGTCTCTTGACCTTTGGATTGGATTGTATTCCCTCTTCCTGCTTGGATTAGTTTGCTCAAGGACTAGCAAAACTTTAGGTTTGGGGGTGTGATAACTTCAGGAAATAAAGTTATTTCTCTTGAATTTGAATGAATATGAACATGTTATCCTTAATTTTTTAAGGCCCAATGGTCCAATTCATACATGATTTTGATGATTTAAGCTTTGTATCTCAAATGTTTAAGAATTGAATGTTTGTTGGTTGTATTTAAGGAATTGAGTTGGATTATGGCCTAATGAATTTAAGTATTATTTTGAAGCAGATATTCAAGAGGGAAAGACCTTGGAAGGGATGAGGAAGCAAAGAGGAACTCAAATGAGGAAGGATACTAGAGAGAAAGAAAGGCCGCCAATCCACACCTAGGCATGACAAATCCATGCCTAGGCATGGCCCTTTCAGGCTCTCAGACCAACTCAGGAAGAGACATGCACGCCTAGGCATAGAAAAGCCACGCCTAGGCATGACCAGCAAAGGAAGGAACGTATTTCATAACCACACCTAGGCGTAGGAAAAATTATGGCACGCAAAATTGGCCCTTTTTATCTAATTTTTGGAGGGATAGTGAGAGCTTCAGTTTTGACCTAAGCACAAAATTCAGAGAGCAAGTGAGAGGAGGAAGAATTCATTGGGCTTGGAGGTGACTTAAGGGAGAATCAAGATCAAGGAGGAAGATCAAGCTTGGAATCTCTCCATTTTTGTTAATTCTTTTCCCTTTCCCTCTTGATTTGTAACTTGATGGATCATTTGATTTCATTTGTTTTCTCCTTTTTCATGATGTGTAACTAAACCTTATTCTTGGGGCTCTCTAGGATCTTGCTATGGAGTTGATTATCTTGTAATTTGATTGGCTATTCTTTCAATGAAATTAGTTTTGTTCTTCCATATCTATGCTTAATGTTTGTTATTGATTGGTCATCAATTGCATGATTTTAGTATTCTAATTATACTAGAAATAGGGAATTGTGAATATGAACATGGTATGGTTGATGTATGTTCAATTGCATTCAATTGGTTTGGGTGTGTTTATTAACTAAGGGAATGGACACCTACCTCTTGGTCATGTATGACAAGTGTTTAATAATTGGTCGTAATTAGTAATTCTTATGTTAACTCACATGGACACATAGTGGATTAGATAGGTTTCACATGGGTAATTGTCCTAGACATAGGCTCTTATCTATTGATGGTTATTAGCTAACAAATATCATTTCATTGATAGGTGCTTGTTAATTGTAATTATTCATTAAAGTAGCAAGTGAATAGGGACCCCTAGGCTTTAATCATTCTCATTTTTCTCTTGTGGATTTGGTGTTTGGTGCTTTCTTATTTAATCTCTTTTAAGTTGTTATTTTAATTGCAATTCACTCTCACATTTCGATTACTGGGATTAGAATTTGTGGAATTTGGTTAAGTTTAGCATTCTTCTAATTGTCAATCCCTTGGGACATGATACTTTACTCTCATATGTTACTTGTCGACCCGTGCGCTTGCAGATTTTCGAACTAACACTGTCTTTGAAGAAAGGCATTGTTTCGTGGTAGACATAAGCATATGGAAGCGAGACGTAATGCCAATAATAGAATTGCAACTGCAGAAGCAATGCGAAGAGCAGCTAATGTATCAGTACAATAAGAGCAGAGGGCTGCCCAGTAGCAAGAATTGGAAGTCGAGGTTCGGAATCTGTTAGAGGAAAGTCAATTTTGGGGTAACTTTGGACTGCTTAGGTTGCAAGGAAGGAATAATAGAAAAGTTAATTGGTTTAAATGGAAAACGTATTCGCAATCACTAGGAAGTCAACAATAGCAGCAGCCATGTGGAGGAAGTGCTAGTAGCAGTTAACCCAGTCAGACGATAACACCTTTACAAATATGTAAGAAATGTGTAAAAGGTCATGCAACAAAGAACTCTACGCTCAAGGGGAAAGTCTGTTTCAAGTGCGGAAAACCTAGACACGTTTTCAGGGATTGTACTTCACCAAAGACGAAGCCTTCCGTTGGTAATAAATGTGCTTCAAAATCTCACATAGAAGGGAGAGTCGATAATCTGAGTGGAACAGAAGCATTCCAAACTGAGGACCAAAACAAGGGAGACTGTGCCACAAAAGGTGATCATTTGATTATGCTATATAATTCAGGGGGTAACTCATTCCTTTATGGCATATGAATGTGTGGGTCAATTAGAGTTATCTATGTCTTCGTTATCTTTTAACCTGGTTATTTCTACTTCTGTTACAAAAACCTGTTGTTGATACTCAAGTTTCTTAAACTATCCTGTGTCTGTTAAAGACCAAATCCTTTCTGTTGATTTAATTTATTTATCTCTGTCACAAAATAGACATGATCTTAAAAATGGATTAGTTATCTTCTAACCATATCATGTGAGGTTGTTCCAATAAAATTTTAGTGTTCCAGAAAACTCATTTCTAAAATCAAGCCATATCAAATTCTTTGTTGGATATGTACAGTAACACATCAGATAGTTTTGCTACCTTTTTCTTCCTAATCTTCAGAATGTTTTCCATGTATTGCAATTGCAAGAAAGAATATTCCTGATCTAATCTATGTCATAGTATCAGATACATGTACTGTTGAAAGAGAACTTGATTTGTAAGACACATTCTGTTAAGAGCAAAGGTAGAAGAGTGCAGCAATACGAAGGAAAGGAAATTGCAAGTGATCTGGAATGAGGTGACTGGAGATGCAATGTAGGAATTGGAAGGCAGAATGAAGCAATAATATCCTCGTTTGATCAAAGGTATGATAAATTTTAAGGACGAAATTCTTTTTAGAGTGGGAGAGTTGTAATGCTCTAAAATTTCTTGCTTTTCAGTTATATGTGGTTGTTATGAATTTTGTGATATTTTATATATTTGAGATATTTTGAATATTATATTATATTTTAGATAATTTAAATATTTTATTATATTTTGAGATATTTTGTTAAGATATTTTGAATATTTTATTATATTATAGATATTTTTAGATATTTTAAATATTTTATTATATTATGGATATTTTAAGATATTTTGAATATTTTAACATATTTTAGATATTTTAGAATATTTTAATATATATTAGATATTTTGGATTCATTTTGAGATTTTGTGAATTATTTTATTTATTTTTATTTTATTATGATTTTGGACTATGTGTGGGATTGGGGCAAGTTGGAAAAAATAAAAAATTTTCAGGGCCGAAAAATTTTGGACTATTCTTGTAAGCCTGAGAGAGCTTACTAAACCCGAAACCGGGAATAATTTTCAAAGTTTTGTTTTCCGAGATTTTATCTAACAAATAAAATTTTGGTGTGTTTTATTATCCATTGGGTAAAGTTATTATCCATTGGGTAATAACCACTGGGTAATACATTGTAACTTCTGTCCATTGGACAGTTGTAACACCCCAACTTTTGAGTTAAGTACGATATTGTCTTAAATGTACTGTTTTATGTTTTCTGGGAGTTATAAATAGAATTTGACTGTTTCGTAATTGTATTTGTTCATTGTGTGTGTTTTGTTCCAAGCCAAGAAAATAATTTTTTGATCGAAAAAATCTTATTTTAATTATTCAGAGCTTGGAGATCTTACTAAACCCAATTTTAAATGATACGTGTATTATGTAACACCCCAATTTTTGGGTAAAAGATCGTTGTGTCCCTATTTTACTGTTTCTTATTTTTCTGTATGAAATACAGAAAAATAATACTGTTTGTTATTTTATTTGGTCATTTTACATAATTTGTTTCGATACAGTAAAATAAAAATTTTATCAAATTACTGTTTTAAATTTTTCTGTATGAAAAACAGATGTATAATACTGTCTAGTATTTTATATAATCGTTTTACGTATTTTTCTTCAAGACAGTGAAATAAAATTTTTCTTGAATCCGCTGTTTTAATTTTTCTGGTTGATATACAGACAAATAATACTGTCTGTAATTTTATTTGAACGTTTTGCATGATTAGCTACGTTGTGGGAAAAAATGGGAAAATGACCGTTACGTCCCGAACGTGCTGTTTGTACTGTTTTTGCTGTTTTTAATTGTTTTCTACATGATACAGTGCTCAATATTACTGTCTGTGATTTTATATGGACTTTTTGTGTGATTTGCTCCGGGGTAGGAAAATAATATTTTTCCGGACCGGGAAAATCTGTTTTTAATTATTCAGAGGCGGGGGATCTTACTAAACCCAATTCTGAATGAGCTTAAAATTAATCTTTTAATTTTTAGGATTTAACTGTCAAATAAAATAATTTTATATTATTATAATATTATTTTATTAGTCAGTACAAATAAGTGACGGCGGACCCGGAAACATTTTGCGGGACCTACGTTTAGTCATTAAGTGCTGTACACGTGGACCAATAAGAAGTTAGTCAATTTTGGTGGCTCTCTTGTTTAGCTTCTACGGCAATTGAATGCCTTTAGGAAGACAATTCCAATACTCCAATTCACATTTACTCTCCATGCATTTACGACCATGCAATTGGAGGGAGCAAATGCAAACATAATTCTCACTTTTCTCCAAGTGATTTACGGCCATGCAATTGAATAAAGACCAATTTACCTACTTAAATGTATTTGGTCACTTTTCTATTTAGCTATCATTCAAAGAAGCAAAACAAATATTTCTCACTCTCTCTTCATGTGCATTCACGGCCAAAGCTATCTCACTTGTCTTCATTTGTCAAAGTCTTCATCTTTTCTCCAAAAGCTATCAAACAATTAAACCTCTCAAATATTTCTTCTCTTTTCTTCTCTAAACCTCACGGCCTCTTCACTCTTTTCTATCATTCACTTTTCTAAAATTCCAAACTACCTAATTTCTTGCTTCTTTACTTCATTTCAAGACCCTTTGTAATTGAAACCTAAGCCTAAATCTTCCATTTTCTCCATTTTCTATCATGTTCTTCAAAGCTTAAGTTTGAAGCCTTGAAGGTAGGGTTATTTAATTTTCATGTTTCTATCCATTTCAAAATTTTAATCATGATTTTAATCCATGATTATTGTAGTTTAGAGCCTTAGGTATTAATATTGTATGTTTTCTTTGATTTTCAAGAAGCTCTTGGTGAAGAAGATTGGCTTGAAGGAGACATACAAGGAGCTTGGAGGTTCTTCAAGAGGTAAGAGGGAGATTACCCTCATCAACCATGTGTTGGTGGTGAGGAATGTTTGTGGTTGTGGTGAAGAATTCACTCACTTGATTGTTTATAGTTTTTCCTAATTGTGATTGATTATGTGTGTAAATTATTTATGTGTTTATTATTTGTGTGTTTGTTAATTTTTGTGTTTGTTAGTAGGTTGTTGTGTATTTGTTAGTAGCCTTCTTATTTGATGTTTGTAATAAATTGCATGTCTACAAGCTTTAATTTGCATGTCTACAAGCTTTGATAATATTGCATGTGTTAGAAATGCATGATAAAATATAGGATGTGAATAATATGTCAAGGATTGTATGAGTGTTCCAAAGAACACACTAACAAGGCTCACGACCATGATCTAAATGGGGAACCAAAATGTTCTCTTAATTTTCTTAAAATATGATTTAATTAACCTAGGAGAATTGGTAAGATATCCATTTGTTTAGATCAAGAAAAATGAATTTGGAAATCAAATGGCATAACTTTACATTTTCGGCCAACATGTCTAACTTCAACACTTTGATTTCTAAAATTATTTTCTAGGGTAATGATTTAATCAATGTAGACAATACAAGAGATTTAACATGTATTTAGAAGGTGAAAAATAATTTGGAAATCAAATGCAAAGTTTTTATCAAATTCGGCCAACATGCCAAATTAGATATTCATGATTTCTAAAATTAATTCCTAGCTATTTTCGATCAAGAAGAAGCAATACAAGTTAAAGTAAATTTTCTACAATGAGTTTTAAAGAAATAAATTGATTAGAATTAAGTTTAAGAGGTCAATACTAATGATTTTTACTATAAGAATAAATACAGTAGCTTTATAAAATTTCTAACGTATAGCTCCCCATGTGTTTTGAAGCACGTTAGTAATTTTCAAAAGTGTAATTAATTGGTTGTAATAAAAATAAAAGGAGTTTTGACACTAAACCTAGAAAACCATTATTATAATTTTTTTTCTAAATCAAATACTGTCAATTTTTATTAAAAACAGACAAATAAGACAGAAAAGATGAGCAAAAGACAGTATATGCTATGAAAAATATTCTACGTAATTTAAAAGTACTAAATATTATTTCTGTTTGTTTTAAACAGTTATTTTAAGGAAGTTGGACAAGAAAACGATTTAAAAATCTTACGCGATTGAGAAAATGTATTAAAAATTCTACGCGATTTTGAAAACAGTAAAATATATTTACGCGATTTATAAATGTTTGTAAAAATGACGGAATTGTGAAAATGCGATAAAATTTTTACGCGATTGAACGTTACTGTATTTTTTGTTGTTGGGAAAATGTGAACCCGTACAAGTTTTCTTTATATATATATTTGTTGCCAATGAGGGCAAGCTTTCGCTGTCGGGAAAATGTGAACCCGTACAGGCTTTCTATTTTTCTGCCATTGAGGGCATATTATTATCTTGAGGGCATTTTCGTAATTTCATATTTTTAGAATTATGTATTGTGTTTATTCCAAATTTTTGGTGGATTGATTGACGAGGTGAATCATATCGTATTGTCGGTGTGATAAGCGTAGTGTGGTTCGAAATTGAATGGACTTGGAGGCATTAGTGTGCATAAATCCATATGTGGACAGTTGGTTGCTCTTCTGGGCCGTGGTAAATGACAACACACTAGTGGACTCGACACACACTATACTTAATCGAGATCTGGTGAAGTCTAATAGTACATTGCCTGTAGTGCCACAACGTGAGACCGTGAACTACACCACACCTTGGATGATGGATTCCATGTGACGTGGGGCTATAGACGCAACGTGTGACAGCGCAATAGTTTGGTTGGGCAGCCATGGTACTAATAGATTTTGAGGATCATTCGCTCTCTGATGTCTGTATGTTTTTAGCTCCATGGAGTAGGATTGTGTCTTGGTGTATATGTTGATATGTGGTGCATTGTTATCTTTTATTTGTTATTTTTTTTTATCTATTATCTTTTATTTGTTATTTTCATCTATTATCTTTTATTTGTTATTTCTTTTATTTGTTATTTTTATCTGTTATCTTTTATTCATTATCTTTTATTTGTTATCTTTTATCTATTATATTTTTATTTGTGATTTTTATTTGTGATTTCTATCTGCGATTTTTATCTGTGACCTTTATTTGTGATATTTCTGTTGTTATGACATTTGATCTTTCTTTTATATTGTACTGTTATGATATTTTATATGGTATGAATTATTATATCTATCCTGATAATGTTATTGCTGTTTATTTTATTAGGTTATATGCATATTAGAAATATTTGTAAATTGATAACATGACTATAATTGTGATATCTGTGTGTATGGAATGACTTTGTCATTCGAATCATTCTTTGCTACCGTACTGGTATTGGTGAAAGGGGATCTCACCTCTTTCCTGTGTTGTTTTGTTTGGTTTGTATTATTTGAATTCGTATAGTAGGCGGAGCACATTCTTAAACCTATGAGAGATAATATTCTGAAGATGGTGACGGCGTCAATGAGTGGTCTTTCAGATTTCAACAGGATGCAGTTGGTGAAGAAACAGACTATGTAGGTTGGGTTTTTCTCGTTAGTGTTGTTACCGTGCTATTAGTAGTAACCTTCATTGGGTTTGCTATTTTTTTCTGAGTCTGTAAATTACATGTTTTACTTCTATAATGAATATTTGATGGTATTTAGATTATGTATATTAGTCAATTCAATTTAATTTCGGTTTTCTCATAATTTTTGGTAAGTTTATATTTCCGCGAAATGAAATTTTAAAATTCATCTTTTAACAATCAAAACTTTTATAAAATGATTTCAGTTGATTTTATATTTTATTTAAAATGTGACGCCCTACGGAGGGTGTTACATATTAATCTTTTAATTTTTAGGATTTAACTGTGCAATAACCTAATTTTATATTATTATAATATTATTTTATTTGACAATATCTACTGTCTCAAAAATAGTAAAAATCTGCTCCAGAATGACCATGGACCCAGAAAAGTCTGTGAGACCCACGTTTAGAGAAGCAGTCAACGTTTCTGGCTTGATTATTTCTAAGCCAATGAAATGTAGTCAACAATAGTGGCTTGAAAATTTTAAACCAATAGAAATCAAGTTCACAAAAGTGGTTGGACTTGTTAAGATTTAATTAGAAAGCTTAACGAAGTTAGCTTAAACCTAACTAAGTTAGCATAGGAAGCTTGTTTAGTAACTAAACAAAGGAAACCTAGTTAGTTATCTATTTAAGTTCTAGTTAGAGAAGGTTCTAGAGAAATCTAGGAGATGGTTAGTCATCCTAGCTAACTAAATGGGTAACTAAGTAACTAAGCAAATTAACTAAATGCACATAAGTGTAACTAGATTGCATGAATGAAGCACAAACTTGGTTTGCTTCTCATTAGGGCCATTCAGCCAAGCACTTTCAAGAAGGGCTTAGTCACTTGGTGACTTGGTTTTTCTACACCAATTAGGAACAAGCTTGGAGCCAAAGCCTTGAATATCAACCCTAGATCACATCTAAGGCCATTAGGTGTTAGGAGAAGTCAAACAAAGTGGCCACCTCCCTTGATGAAGCTCACGGCCATAAGCTAGGCTAGGAGACCAAGTTCATTTCATTTTTCATCTTCAACCTTTCGTCTCTTCAAGAACACCAAGAAAAATTCCTAAGTCTTTCTCCTAGAGCCATTCGGCCACTACCCATATACCCTACATCCAACCTTCTAAATTTTCATCTAACACAACTTCTCAAATCCAAACACCATTCTAAGAACATCTCTAGTTGAGAGTTCTTTCAAAAAAATTCATCTTGAGCTTGGAAAATCACTTTAGAGATTTTTCTTACAAGGTGAAGATTCTTGTTTCTTACTTCTAACTTTATTTCTTAGGTTCTAAGCCATGATTGATCCATGGTTTATATTTTTCTCCTATAGTTATGACTCTTTAAAATTTGTTTGAGCATGTTAGGTTTCTCTTGGAGGTCACATGAAAACCACAAGAGGAGAGTAGAAGGAGTTGTCTTCCTTTAAGGTAAAAGGGAGACTTAATCTCATCAACCTTGTGTGGTGATGAGAAAATGGATTGTGTTTGTGGTGAAGAATTCATATGGATTCATTCATTTGATTGTTTAAATCTTTCTTATTTGTGGTTGATTTTATTTGTAAGCATGTCTATAGCTTTAAAATATATTGCATGTGTTTATAAATGTATGATTATTAATGTAGGATGTGAATATCATGTAAGGATTGCATGAGTGTTCCAAAGAACAGAAAAGGAGCTCACGGCTTCTCCAAGAAAAAGAGAACCAAAATGTTCTCAACCATTTTCTAAAACAATGATTTAATGAATCTAGGTAAAACAATGAATTTGAAATTGGTTTAGAAGGTAGAAAATGATTTAAAGACTATTTGTAAATAATATGTTGAATTCGGCCAACATGCCATTTGTAACGCCCCTTTTTCTCAATACCCGCGAAGAAGGAACGTCACACTATGATACTTTGAAAACATAAATCGTAATAAAATAAACTGCGAAAAATGGTAATTGTTTTTAAATTCGTTGACCCGGTTCATTTTATGGTTATTTAGGTTCCCTTACAATTGTCACTATATTTTTTTTTGTTTAATTTAAACCATTACCAAGTAGGGTCAAAAGTTAATTCAAAAATCTATTACGCATAGAGATAATAATTAGAATAGTCGCAAAAAATCATCGTAAGATAAACCATACACAATATATATATATATATTTGTAGGCCTGTTTAATTACATTTCCAAAATATACAAAAACCAAAAAGCTTTACCTACCCCAGGTAGTTACAAATTTACACCCATCAATCTAGCAAAACATCAGGCTCCCACAAAAAGATAACAGATAGCCATCAATAGCCACTGACAGAATCAGTCCCTAAGGCTGATGAGAAGGGACCGTAGAAGGGTCCTCCTCGGGGTCCTCTTCGTCTGATGAAACATCCATCAGAGCGACAAAGCAACGGGCAGGAGCCCGAGCAGTGGACAAAAAGGAGTCATCACGTAGGGTGTAATACATGTCAGCCCATATATCCCTAACGGGCATATAAAACTCCAGCCAAACAAATGCATGAAAATCTAAAACAAGGGCATCATAACGACCCCATGCTAAGGACACATTCAGCTCCCCATGGTACACGCAATGGTCCGTCTGCACATTAATGTGCCAGCGGTCAGGGCCTCCGTGAAAAGTGATCCGTGTGTAGCCCAAAAATCCACGAGGGCGTGATGTCATCCTCAATAAATCTTAATCATAGTCTGGCCAGAAGCCTGGAAACTCAGGGGCTTCCTTGTCTTCCTTACGAACGTCTTCTCGGAAGTACACAATCCGACAGAATACAAAAATAGAGAAAATACAGAAAGAGGTGGACACTCAGCTTTAATTACCAAAATGACAGTAAGAAAACAAAACGGCGCTGGACGCAAACAAACAATACAGTTCATACACCCAATTTACAGTAACAATAGAAAGTAATAGTAAACACAGAATAACAGTTAATAACAGTAAATATTATTAACAATAGGCAGATGACATCCATATTTCCAATATTCAATAGCCCAAGAAATCAAATAATTATTACAGTTATAATAGTAAGCACATTCCACAATTATAAATGCTCATGCATAATGAATCATGTGACTGACGGTTCACAATGCAAAGGGTACCAAATTCCTACTCCATGGAGCTAGACATAAACATTTTTCGGAGTGAATGATCAAGGAGTAATGCCAGTATATCGTTAGCCTTAAAAATATAGTGTGCTTTATCTCATAAAAATGTTTGCGCAATTGGCTTATACATGGCACCTCGAACGTTGATTGTGATATAGGACAGCGTCCCAGTCAAGATCGTTGGTGTGTCGCATCGGTCTATCCCATGGCCCCAGTGGAGCTACCACTGTCTATTGTGAGACACCCGCACCCCGACACCCCCAGGGTCAACCACTATGACCCTACGCTTAGTCTACTCGCACCCGCACATAGGTATTATTCAAACTCCTAGGCACACATAGCCTTTCCAATAATGTCCAACGGACAACTCATATGCATGACGACTCAATTTCAATCATGCATGTTCATTAATGATGCATTCATCATAAGCATACCACAATGGTGTATAAATATATATGTACACATACGTATTCACTTCTCAACATCACTCCATCATGATATTCTCAAGTACATAATCAACAAGTGCTTAACCCACATAGGGATTTATAACAATATGAAATCAATTCTCAATATCAATATGTAATCATACATAGCTTATCAATTTTCACAAGTTCATGCCTTGGATTCATATTTTCAAAGTCTTAAACTTTAGTCAATTATGACAATTATAGGGTGAATTACCCTTCAAAACCGTGGCCTTCTAAGTGTTGTTATCCATTTTAATTCTTCCACTTCAATAAGAATTATGCATGTCTCTAGTCCTTAGATTTCTAAAGATGCACCAAGGCATCACTTAGCCTCAAGGTTTTCTTTCTAAAACCATAGCCTTCATGGTCTTCAAAGTCCAATTTTTCATTCCACTTTATGTATTAGTTTCTTAATACCAATTTACTCAAATTTTAATTCACCAAGATCTATCCAAACCCTTATGGTTTCAAGCCAAAATCGTGGCTCCCTTTTAAGGTATTCAATCCTTAAAATTTTCCATTTATTAACCTCAATGTCATCATTCAACATTTAATCACATAAGTATTATTTATATGTTCACAAAAACAATTTTCAACCCAAAATTCCATCCAAAACCGTGGCCACCATGTTAGGGTAAGAACCTCCAAAATTTCCATTTAGCAAACCTAACATGATTAAGCACATTTAACACTTTCAATATACTCAAGATTACTAATCAATCATTGATCAAATTCAAGAACACATGAACAAGCAAAAATCACAAAACAACATGAACATACAAGGGTTCTGTCACCACCATTATTGGTAGAAGTGAGTAATCTCCCTCTTACCTAAGGAAGAACAACGAAAATGATCTCCTTCAAGGCCCTTGAAGATTCGGTTTCAAGGCTCCAAGAACCCTAGGAATTTCCATCATCAAGAATTAATGTTAAGCATGGAAAAGAATGGATCTTTGGTCTCCAATGAGACCCTAGAGTCCGAAAATGAAGAGAAATGAGAAGAAAGGTAGAAGATTTATCTCAAAGTTAGGAGCTTTACCTTGGAAGACAATGGAGAAAGGTTGGATTTTTTAAGAAATTTTCTAAATGAAAGATGTAGAGGAGATGGAGGTGAGTGTAGAAATGAGTTTAGTGAAAAGAAAAATCAAAGAGGTTGGTCACCAATGAAGGCTGAATTTTTGGATTAGAGAAGGAGAGGTAGAGAGAAGGAAGAAGAAATGAAGAAGAAAGAGTTTAGATAGAGAAGTGAATAGATGAATAATGAGATATTTTGGAGAGTTTAGGTTAAGTGTGTAAGTCACAATTTCCCTCCTTTGGGCTTGTGTGAGTCGCGGCAATGAGGGGAGTGAGGGGGGAAAATTTTTGGCTTCCCATGCAAGCCAAGGGGTAAGGTGGTCTTTTGGCTAAAGCTTCTCAAAGAAGTTTCTTAATTCGGGTACAAAATTTGAATTAAAGTAAGCTTGATTAGACATAAAGTAAATTGCATTAGGATAATGTGATAGGGTTTTTATTAAATGCTATTATCTAATAGATAATTACTACAGTCGATAGAAGTCAGTATTAATTTATCTGACAGATAAATTTTACACAGTATTTTATTATTTTGTCTATTAATTTTTCTCAAAAAACATAAAACCTCGTAAACCATGTCCAACATTGGGTTTAGTAAGATCCCCCATCTACGTTTCCACAGATCAAGGTTCTCAAGAAAAATATTTCATTTTCCTGGTTCCGCTCAGTTTACATGCAAAACGAGGAATAATATTAAAATATTTCACGTTTTCAGAAAAATTCAGAAAATCACAAATATTATAAAATGAATATTTATAACAAAATAAATAAATTTTGGGGTGTTACACCATTCAATGTATATTTGATTTCCAAAATTATTTTCTAAGATAGGTTAAATAGTTAACTACAAAAGAATTCAATTTCAATGGATCTTTGAGAAATAAAATGAATGAACTTAGTTTTAGAATTCTAAGTTAGGAGGATTGGTTATCAGTAAGAAATAAAGCAAACACTTGAAAAATACTAACGTAAAACTCACTCTTTGAGTTTTGAAGCTCGATAGTGAGTTTCAAGGTGTAAATAATGGGCAAGGTTAAAATATATAGTATTTAAAGAAAAACATAGAAAATATCATCTAATGAATTTTCTAGACAAAATGTTGTCAAAATTTACTAAAAACGGGAAAATAAAAGAGAAAGTTTTGTAATATATTTATAACATAAAGAAAATATTCTACGTAGTTGAAAGTACTAGAAATAGCTTATGCGTATTTTAAAATGATAATTTTAAGCTACGCGATTGAGAAAATGATTTAAAAACCTTACGCGATTGAGAAAATGATTTAAAAACTTGGCACGATTGAGAAAATGATTTAAAAATGTTATGCAGTTTTAAAAATGTCAAAATATATTTACGTGATTTACAAATGTTTGTAAAAGCGACGTGATTGTGAAAACGCGATAAAATTTCTACGCGACTAAATGGAACAGTGAGTTTTACTGTCGGGCCAAAGTGGTGGATGTAACACCCCTGAATATACTAACTACAGCGCAATCGTCATTACACCACAGTTACTAGATCCAGGTGCGTCACAGTCATAACAATAGTAGTTTCAAAATTTATGAGTTTATTTTTGTTTTGTCACATTTATGCATAAATAGAAAATACGAGCCATGAATGAAATATAAATGTATTCAACCCTTAATACAACCAATGAAATGATATCACGTTCCTTATATATATATATTTCATAGCTAACTTACATGAATCACTGATGACCTAAAATATAATAATTACAAAGCCAAATAAAATACAACAGAAATAAAAACATTAAAGGGGAGAAGTAGTAACCCAGGGATGGGTACTACCAGCAGACAAGTCCACAACTCCATATGCACATGACACTCAGTGTCCCAGTTGATACAATAGGCATCAATGCCTCCACGCAGCTGCACTCCTACGAAAATCAAAGAAATATTGTCTAGATTCCCAACCCCATCGGCAAGGTGTGACTCCTCATCATCTTCTTCACGATTTTTTATCAAATATGAATATAAAACAGAGAATGCAGAAATATAGGAAAGAGGTGAGACACCCGTCATTCATTACTACTATTAGCAGCAAGAAAATAGCACGGCGCAAAGCGCCCACCGAGCAATACAGTTCATATATTCATTAATAGCAACAAAGGAATTTATAATAAAAGCAATTCAATTCTAAGCAATAATCAGAGTCAATAATAACAGTGATATTTATAGTAAAGGTAGAACAACATAAGCAATAGCAGGCAGATCACAAAAGTATTTCCAGAAATTAGCACAACAATCAGATAATCATTTACAGGTATTCATGCTCAACAGTTTATAAGACTAGTAATGAACGATGCACAATGCATGTTTTCCCAATTCCTACTCCATGGAGCTAGACTCAAATAGTCGGAGAGAAAGATCAGGAGACATGTCTGTAACTCAGCTGCCGAGGCCAGTGCCATCAATAAATGTTCTCGTGCATAATCATGGCATTTTACAGACATTCTACACTAGATCACGATATAGGACAGTGTCAAGTCCGGATCGTCGGTGTGTTTGCATCGGTTTGCCCCACGGCACAGAGGAGCTCTAAACTGTCCATGTGAGGGACCCGCACCCTGACGCCCCCAAGGTCATAACACGACCCACACTTGTCTACTCACACCCGCACTAAGGTGTGTTCAATCTCCTAGGCAACTTGGCCTTACAACAGTCCACAGGACATTCACAATGCATAAGACTCTATGCATGGACATGTATGATCATCAATGATGCATTCAACATAAGCATTGCCTCAATGGCACATCATCGTTTCTTATCTCATTGAATACTGAATCAATAACTGCATAACCCACATAGGGAATCACACTTGCATCAATAATTCTCACTAGGAATATATGTTCCTACATACCACAATTTCCATGTCATGGATCCAAGAATTCCATTTTCAAAATTGTTTCTTCTCTATTGGTATGAATACATATTCTTATCGCATTTAAGCAAAGTAAAATCCTTGAATCCAGGGTTTTTAGCTTATGTTTGAGTTACAAAGGACAAAGAACCATAATCTCAATTATTTCCAGCTCAAAAATCTTATTTTTGGGTCTTGGTAATCGATTACATCACCCTGGTAATCGATTACCAGCGAAACAGAATCCCTATAATCGATTACAATCTCATTGTAATCGATTACATGATTCCCAGAACTACTATTCGTAACTTCAAGGACCTGGTAATCAATTACACAGACATGGTAATCGATTACCAATTGGATAGAACCTTCGTAATCGATTACCCACAAGTTGTAATCGATTACGTGATTCCCAGAAGCACCATTTCGTAACATCATAGGCTTGGTAATCGATTACACCATTCTTGTAATCGATTACAAGCTAGGCAGAATCTCTGTAATCGATTACACACAAGGTGTAATCGATTACTAGATTTCCAGCATCACGATTTCGTACTCTTAAGAGCTTGGTAATCGATTACAAGCCCCGTGTAATCGATTACCATGCGTAAACTTGCAGAAAACAGAGTTCTCAGATCCTTTAACTCAAACCAAACCAATCCTTATCATATTTAATCATCAAGATACTCAAATATACCTTCAAATCATGCAAGAGGCATCAATAAATCATATAAATCCAACAAAATGCATTATCATCAAGAACAACATAAAAATTTGAGAACTTTATACATGGATTCAGAAATCAATAACAACATTCATACAAGACATTCCCTTACTACCAAGATTGGTTGAAGAGGATCATCTCCCTCTTACCTATTTGGAAGACAACACAAGGTGTTACCTCTTCTTACCCTAGATTTTCGTTTTCCCTTCAAGAAGAACACCAATGTGAGTGATTTCCATAATGTTCACTCAAACCATGGAAAAATGAGTTCTTGATCACATAAGTGACCAAGAAAAATGAAAATGAGAAGAAAGTGAAAGAAAGGTTAAGACTTTACCTCCAAGTTCAAAGCTTTAGCTTCAATGGTGAAAAATGGAGGAAGAAGAAGAAGAAGAAGAACCAAGGATGGCCACAAGGAAGATGGTCTTAGAATGATGAAAGAAAGCTAGATGTGGAAGTGGGGAAGAAAAGAAATGAAGATGGTGAATGGTGAAGGTGTACGGTGGAGGAGGAAGAAGAGAAGAAGAAGAAGAGAAGAGAGATGTGTTAAATGTTTGGTGTTTAGAAAAAATGAAGATGAGTTAATAAAAGGAAGAAAGCACCTTTGACTCCCCCAAAAAGGAGTGTCTGCCGTGGAGTGAGAGGAGAGGAAAGAGAGAGAAAATGTGTTACAAGGGAAATTGCTAAGAAGCTTCCCATAACAAGCTTGGATTAAATTTAATCTTTCTTTTGAAATTAAAACTAATAGATGTGATACAAAAATCAGATTTTGAATAATGAGATAATATTTTTAATACATGTTATTATTTATTGGACAATAGTTACAGTTGACTGAAGTCAATATTAATTTATCTGACAGATAAAATTTATATAGTGTTTTATTATTTCGTCTGTTGAATCTTCTCGAAAAATGTAAAACCTTGTAAACTGTGTCCGGCCTCGGGTTTAGGAAGATCCCCCATCGACGTTTCTATAGTTCAAGGTTCTCGGAAAAAATATTTCATTTCCCCGGTTCGGCTCAGTGTGTACGCAAAACGAGAAATATATTAAAATATTCGTCGGTTCCAAAAAATTCTGAAAGAATTCACATAAATCACAAATATTAGAAAATGATTATTCGTAATAAAATTTTCCAACTTTGGGAGCATTACAGTCATTCTGCCAATTCTGCTCAACGTGTGCGTAGAACGAGAAATAATATTAAAATATTCCGCATTCTCAGAAAAATCCAGAAAAATTCCTAAAAATTCCAAATATTGTAAAACGATCATTTATCCTAAAATTATAAATTTTCGGGATGTTACAACACTCCCCTTCAAATAGAAATTTCGTCCTCGAAATTTTCATTCCTTAGGATAAATATCGACGTTGTTTCTTCACCTTATCTTCTAACCTCCATGTTGCGCTTCTAATTATGTCAATTCTAATCACCCTTACTAATGTGATCTCCCTGCCTCCATGTTGCTTTGCTATTCTATTCTCGATCTTACAGGAAGCATCCCATGGGTCAAACTCTCTTTCAATCGTATTATGTCCTGTTCGATAACATGGCTGGGTCCAAGGATATACTTTCGTGATCATGACATACAGAAGATATCATGAAGATTTAAAAAGAAAGGGTAGTAAAGATTAGTTATGGATACCGAACCAGTCCAAAAAGAATTTAGGATAGTCCGTAGAATTTAAGAGTGAGTTTACTGGCAACTTAAGTAAGATTACACACATTTAGCAACGCCTTTCTTCATCCCTTGTTACCATCACGTCTGTTTTAGATTTTGATATACCTTGATCGTTCCGGTGTGTAAACTCGTTTTACTCTCATGAGTTTCATTGGGAATAAACTCCTTAAGTTCTGAATCATTTGGTATGCAACCATCACTCGTGAACATTAAGATTCCGATGAGTTCCTCCCTCGTATTCTGACACCATACCTTAGCTTAATAGCTCTTTCTTGTCTTGTAGAAATTGGTCACTGTTTCCACTTCTCTCGAATTCTTCCTAATAGATCATTCAAAATAGCGACTATATCTAGACATACCTCATTCAGTGTCATTTCTAATGACAGCCACCTGTCCTCGAATTACTCTACTAATTCCTTCTTCTCGACCATCATAATGAAGGCATTAGGCAGTTTCCGATTCCAAAGCGTCCACCATGGTGTTTTCTTTTCCAAGATGACTCTAAAGTTAGAGATCATGTTCCTTCAAAATCTTTAGTCACCTTCTCTGCCTCTTGTTTGGTTCCTTTTCATCGAATAAATACTTCAGGTTCTTGTGACAGCTAAGGGTGTTGAACATTGCTCCATGTAGAAAGTGTCTCTATATTCTCAGAGCAGATATAACAACAGTTAATTACAAGTTACGGGTCAGGTAATTCTTCTCACGTACCCTCAACTACCTTGAGGTGTAAGCCACAACTTCCCAGCCTTGCATGAGCACACATCCTAAACCTTGATGCGAAGTATTACCAGGTTTTTCAAACGGTTTCTTGAGATTAGGTAGAATCAAAACTGATGAGCATCTGAATATCTCTTCAAATAGGAATTCGTACTCTGTTACCGTAGCAATTACTTTCTCTCCTTTAAAATCGGGAAAACTATACCGAGATGTCCAACGTGTCTCTTCATATCTTCGAGAATAGATCAGAATGTCATCATTAATGACAATGACAATTTCGTTCTAGGTAAGGGTAGAAAATACAATTCATGTTGTCTATGAATACAATAGGAGCGTTTGTTACTCCGATTGACATCACGGAATACCCATAATGTTGAAAGCATGCCCGAAAAAATCATTTTGGGAACATTCTCTATTTCCACGAATCCCTCGATGACCAGGACATACATCTATCTTGGAAGGAACAACGACTCTTTCCTCACCAGCCCATTAAATCGCTCATCTTTCTCCGAGGACACTCATCCTTGATCAAAGCCTTGTTTATTTCGTGACGGTCCTCGTCTCACCTAGAAATTTCATTCTCCTCCTTAACTAACAGCATCGAAGCTGGACATGTGACTCCCTTTGACTACAAGAGCGGCACCTATATTCCCTTTACTCTTGGTCCTCTATGGAAAACATTAACATGTACCCTCAGGCTCCTTTCTTTTATGAGGCTTAGACTTTGTTGGCCGTTATGAGTTTAAAAGTCTTGGTTTCAAAAAAAAAATTACTAAGGTGTTGATCAAAACGCTCTAGCAGGTAATAATCGGGAAACGACCAATCAATTTCTAGAATCATGGGCTCAAATAGATATGATTTTAAGTAAGCAAGATAGATCAACGGAAGATTCAGTCTTTAGTAGGAATAGAATAAATTACATAAACTTAGGTGTCAACAACAAGTCTTAGTTACAGAAATGGAAATAATTTAAGTTGAAGATAAGAAAGATACAGATGAATCCCAATGATCCATAAAGTTACAAATTGTAAAAGGATGGGTTACCCCCAGAATTATACAGCACGATTACAGGATCATCATTTGAGGCATAACTTCCACGGTTTAGATCTTCGAACTTTGAAGTCTCAGCACCTCCCAGGGTATAAGTTCTGGCTTTTGCTTGTGGTTCTACAGCCCTTACAACATTGACTGAAGAATTTGCCTTTGCTTGGTTGCAGTTGCGGGAGACGTGTCCAGGCTTTCCACATTTAAAACAGGTTATCCCTTTGATCTTACACTCCCTCGTGAAGTGTTCCTTTCCGCATCTCATACATCTTGGCGAAGATGTCGGGATCTGACTGGATACACCACCACTAGTACTTTGTCCAAGAATTGGTTGTTGTTGTTATTTCCCTGATACCCGTGCGCATGGTTTCCGCTTAAACTGGTTAACTTTTCTATTATTCCTCCTTTGGAATCTAGGTAGTCCACGTTTGCCCCAAAGTCGACTTTCCTCCAACAGATTCTAGACCTCAACTTCCAATTCTCGTTGTTGCGTGAGCCTCTGATCCTGGTAAGTTGTCATCTCAGCTATCATTTGCCTTTCTTCTACAGTTGCAGTCATACTCCTATTGTCTTGTCTTGCGTTCTCATGCGTACGTCTGTCACGAGCCATTGACTTTCTTCGAAGACGGACAAAACATGACACAACGAAACAAACATAATTATTTCAATCAACATTGTCTCCTCTCGAAAACTAAACCCACAAAATCACACAATTCAAACAAGTCAATCCACGAATCCTAACGATCTCTAGCTCGAACTTCTTCGTTATGCTTCCACAGCGTAATCACTCATAAGCCGTCAACTTCCAAACTGCTTCTCGAACCTAGTTTACACCAACTATTTCTTTCTCTAGAAGATCGGTTTTCCAAAACCCTTTGATCTCTTCACAAAAGAATTCCTATTTTCCTAACACAATACGCCTAGGTGAAGTCATAGTTTCCTGTACACACAGAACATTACATATTGAGTAGGCCAGTCCTCAATATCATGCAACTGTATAACAGTAACCATCAACATTCAACCTACGGCATGTCATGCATTCCTTTCCCATCATCTCAATCAAGAGACAAGGAAGTGCACAACATACCAAATTCTAATATGCCTAAACATAGCAAGTCCATACCCCGGCTCAACAGGATGAACTGCTCTAATACCACCTAATGTAACGCCCCTGAATATACTAACTACAGCACAATCGTCATTACACCACAGTTACTAGATCCAGGTGCGTCACAGTCATAACAACAATAGTTTCAAAATTTACGAGTTTATTTTTGTTTTGTCACATTTATGCATAAATAGAATATACGAGCCATGAATGAAATATAAATGTATTCAACCCTTAATACAACCAAAGAAATGATATCACGTTCCTTATAAATATATTTCATAGCCAACTTACATGAATCACTCATGACATAGAATATAATAATTACAAAGCCAAATAAAATACAGCAAAAATAAAAACATTAAAGGGGAGACGTAGTAACCCAAGGATGGGTACTACCAGCAGACAAGTCCGCAACCCCATATGCACATGACACTCAGCGTCCCAGTTGATACAACAGGCATCAATGCCTCCACGCAGCTGCACTCCTATGAAAATCGAAGAAATATTGTCCAGGTTCCTAACCCCATAAGCAAGGTGTGACTCCTCATCATCTTCTTCATGATCTTTTATCAAATATGAATATAAAACAGAGAATGCATAAATATAGGAAAGAGGTGAGACACCCGTCATTCATTACCACTATTGGCAGCAAGAAAATAGCACGGTGCAAAGCGCCCACCGAGCAATACAGTTCATATATTCATCAATAGCAACAAAGGAATTTATAATAAAAGCAATTCAATTCTAAGCAATAATCAGAGTCAATAATAACAGTGATATTTATAGTAAAGGTAGAACAACAGTAAGCAATAGCAGGCAGATCACAAAAGTATTTCCAGAAATCAGCACAACAATCAGATAATCATTTACAGGTATTCATGCTCAACAGTTTATAAGACCAGTAATGAACGATGCACAATGCATGCTTTCCCAATTCCTACTCCATGGAGCTAGACTCAAATAGTCGGAGAGAAAGATCAGGAGACATGTCTGTAACTCGGCTGCCGAGGCCAGTGCCATCAATAAATGTTCTCGTGCACAATCATGGCATTGTATAGACATTCTACACTAGATCACGATATAGGACAGTGTCAAGTCCGGATCGTCGGTGTGTTTGCATCGGTTTGCCCCACGGCACAGAGGAGCTCTAAACTGTCCATGTGAGGGACCCGCACCCCGACGCCCCCAAGGTCATAACACGACCCACACTTGTCTACTCGCACCCGCACTAAGGTGTGTTCAATCTCCTAGGCAACGTGGCCTTACAACAGTCCACAGGACATTCACAATGCATAAGACTCTATGCATGGACATGTATGATCATCAATGATGCATTCAACATAAGCATTGCCTCAATGGCACATCATCGTTTCTTATCTCATTGAATACTGAATCAATAACTGCATAACCCACATAAGGAATCACACTTGCATCAATAATTCTCACTAGGAATATATGTTCCTACATACCATAATTTCCATGTCATGGATCCAAGAATTCCATTTTCAAAATTGTTTCTTCTCTATTGGTATGAATACATATTCTTATCGCATTTAAGCAAAGTAAAATCCTTGAATCCAGGGTTTTTAGCTTATGTTTGAGTT
This sequence comes from Ormosia emarginata, assembly GCA_029884605.1. Lineage (NCBI taxonomy): Eukaryota > Viridiplantae > Streptophyta > Magnoliopsida > Fabales > Fabaceae > Ormosia > Ormosia emarginata. Next base: position 19,073,370 of record JAQQTP010000079.1, read on the forward strand.
ACAAAGGACTAAGAACCATAATCTCAATCATTTCCAGCTCAAAAATCTCATTTTTGGGTCTTGGTAATCGATTACATCACACTGGTAATCGATTACGGTAAACAATATCCCCACATGTCGATTACAATCTCATTGTAATCGATTACAATCTCATTGTAATCGATTACATGATTCCCAGAACTATGATTCGTAACTTCAAGGACCTGGTAATCGATTACACAGACGTGGTAATCGATTACCAATTAGACAGAACCTCCGTAATCGATTACCCACAAGTTGTAATCGATTACGTGATTCCCAGAAGCACCATTTCGTAACATCATAGGCTTGGTAATCGATTACACCATTCTTGTAATCGATTACAAGCTAGGCAGAATCTCTGTAATCGATTACACACAAGGTGTAATCGATTACCAGATTTCTAGAATCACGATTTCGTACTCTTAAGAGCTTGGTAATCGATTACAAGCCCCGTGTAATCGATTACCACGCGTAAACTTGCAGAAAATAGAGTTCTCAGGTCCTTTAACTCAAACCAAACCAATCCTTATCATATTTAATCATTAAGATACTCAAATATACCTTCAAATCATGCAAGAGGCATCAATAAATCATACAAATCCAACAAAATGCACTATCATCAAGAACAACATAAAAATGAGAGAACTTTATACATGGATTCAGAAATCAATAACAACACACATACAAGACATTCCCTTACTACCAAGATTGGTTGAAGAGGATCATCTCCCTCTTACCTATTTGGAAGACAACACAAGGTGTTACCTCTTCTTGCCCTAGATTTTTGTTTTCCCTTCAAGAAGAACACCATTGTGAGTGATTTCCATAATGTTCACTCAATCCATGGAAAAATGAGTTCTTGATCACATAAGTGACCAAGAAAAACGAAAATGAGAAGAAAGTGAAAGAAAGGTTAAGACTTTACCTCCAAGTTCAAAGCCTTAGCTTCAATGGTAAAAAATGGAGGAAGAAGAAGAAGAAGAAGAACCAAGGATGGCCACAAGGAAGATGGTCTTAGAATGATGAAAGAAAGCTAGATGTGGAAGTGGGGAAGAAAAGAAATGAAGATTGTGAATGGTGAGGGTGTACGGTGGAAGAGGAAGAAGAGAAGAAGAAGAAGAGAAGAGAGATGTGTTAAATGTTTGGTGTTTAGAAAAAATGAAGATGAGTTAATAAAAGGAAGAAAGCACCTTTGACTCCCCCAAAAAGGAGTGTCTGCCGTGGAGTGAGAGGAGAGGAAAGAGAGAGAAAATGTGTTACAAGGGAAATTGCTAGGAAGCTTCCCAAAACAAGCTTGGATTAAATTTAATCTTTCTTTTGAAATTAAAACTAATAGATGTGATACAAAAATCATATTTTGAATAATGTGATAATATTTTTAATGCATGTTATTATTTATTAGACAATAGTTACAGTTGACCGAAGTCAGTATTAATTTATCTGACAGATAAAATTTATACAGCGTTTTATTATTTCATCTGTTGAATCTTCTCGAAAAATGTAAAACCTTGTAAACAGTGTCTGGCCTCGGGTTTAGTAAGATTCCCCGTCAACGTTTCCATAGTTCAAGGTTCTCGGGAAAAATATTTCATTTCCCCAATTTGGCTCAATGTGCACGCAAAACGAGAAATATACTAAAATATTTGTCGATTCTAAAAAATTCTAAAAGAATTCACATAAATCACAAATATTAGAAAATGACTATTCGTAATAAAAATTTTCCAACTTTGGGAGCGTTACAGTCGTTCTGCCAATTCTGCTCAATGTGCGCGTAGAACGAGAAATAATATTAAAATATTTCGCATTCTCATAAAAATCCAGAAAAATTTCTAAAAATTTTAAATATTGTAAAACGATCATTTATCCTGAAATTATAAATTTTCGGGATGTTACAGTGGACCCGGACATGTTGAGGTATAGTATTGTCTAGTGGAGACGTACTATATTTGGAAATGTTGAGACTGAGGGCATTTTTGTAAATATGGTGACATATTGATACTGAGGGTATTTTTGTAATTGTGATTCTTATTCATGCATTAAGAGCTGTGTCAATTTGGTTGAAATTGGCAATTGATTGACGAGATGAATTACACTGTGTTGTAGGTGCGATAGGCGTAGTGTGATTCATTTATTAAATCTTGGAGGCGTTAGTGTGTGGAAGATTTCACATGTGGACAGTTGGTAGCTCGTCTAGGCCGTGGTAACGGGTAACACATTAATGATCTTGACACGCACTATTCTTAATCGAGATCTTGGGGAGACTGTCTAGTACAATGCCTGTGGTGCACGACGTATTTGACTGTGTACTACTTACACGATGTCTTGGACTATGGGCTATTTACACGACGTTTGACAGTGTAATAGTTTGGTTGGGCAGCCTAAGGTACTGATTGTTCTTCCGGGTCATTCTCGTTAATGTCTGTGTTTAGCTCCATGGAGTAGTAACGAGTCATTATACATTTGCATTTATGGTATGCATCTTTTTGTTATTATTTGTGATATTATGTAGGATGTGTTAAAATTACAATATTGTTTATGATACTGTGGTATGCATTATTGTGTTAAACTGTGATATCTGTTGCATTGTCATTTTCTTTATTGCCATGCTAGTAATGATGTAGATTGTCTCACCTCTTTGTATGCGTTTTCTGTATTATTATTTATATTCTATAAAGAGTTTGAGGAAGAGGAAGAGAAGTAGCCTCTAGAGATTCTGTACCCTAAGAAGCAGCAAACGGGTGATTAGTTCGACGAGTGCGAGTCGTCAGATCATCCATATCATTTGGAATGACTTTGTGGTTATGGCGCTGCCTGGATTTCTTGGTTTTGTGAGACTTGAGTTTCACAGAGGCTCTAAGGCCTGGCGACTGTGAGAGGATAGAGGATCGGTAGTCCACGTGGGGCGTCTGACTGTGACCCTACGTGGAGAGTTTGACGCGCAGCTTATTTTTACTACTACTCTGTATTTACATCTTGAGATGTCACTGACTCTTAGGCGTTACTGGGGAGGAATTTTCCATGTGCCTAGTGAGATCAGTAGTATGTCGACAGCACGAACTCCTGTCCGTAGGGTTGCAAGACATCCAGGATTTCTGTCATCCGATGATCCATCTGAGAGTGATCCTTCGGAGGGTTAGAAATCTTTGATGTACACTTGGGCACTTTATGTTTTAGTACTGTACTGACTCTTTACTGCTTTATTAAATATTTGTAGTTGTAAATTATTTGTACAACTTAAAACAAAATCATATGTATATTATGGTGTGTCATAATAGTTTGTTTTATTTCATGTTTTTTTTTATTTTATATAAGGTTATTATGTATAAAAGAAAAATTTTTACAACTCATATTATTATATATCAAACGTTTTATAACTTGGGTAAGATTTTATTTTATTGCATCAGAAATGTGACATCCCTACAAGGGTGTTACAACAATAGCTACTGATAAATATCTTTCTTGAAAATATCTCGTTAGATGATTCTAGAAAGTGACGAGTCATGAGCCTAGTCACACGCCTAGTCATCGAGTACTTGAGTACTTGCTTTACTTGTAGATCAATGAGGAGTTGGACAACTCACCCTGTGACTCATCGTAATGGACCAATAGGAGTTGGACACCTCACCCTGTGACTCATCGTGTTCTGGAAACTTGTAGAACGATGACTTGCCATGTTCTAGAATATGGTAGAACGGTGACTCACTCTGTGACTCGCCATAGTGAGTCACACGTTCCAGAAGGTTCTCTTAATGACTCAGCATTACAACTCACCATGCTGACTCACCTGTTCTAGAAACCTCCATAGTGACTCACCATAAAGAACCAATAGGAAGAAAGCTTGTAGAACAAGAGAAACTTTAGGTACATTCTATTATCCATTATAGATATTGACTTTATGAGTAGTAGTTATTAACTATGGGATAAAGCATACTGAAAAATATCTAGATGGATAGATATTTATAACCTAAATATCTAATGGTAATCATGAAGCATCATTACTTAGCTTTATGACCAACCAATTAGAATCAAGTTTACTTGTTTGAAAATCTTACAAAGTGGCTTGACTAAGTAAGCACCAATAGAAGGAATGCTTGGTAATTAAGCTTGGTGGCTTGGAAGCCAAATTGGCTACTTCCTCATCCAAGGCACTCCACAGCCAAGCACTCTATTTTGGGGTTAAAGTTTGTGTTTTTATTTATCTTTTCACTCATTCACTCCAAAGCAAACAAGAAAGCTCTCACTTTTTCTCTCCTTGTGTTCCACAACCATGACCATTTATAGAGCTAAGTTCTTACATTTACTCATCTTTTATTCACTTCATCCAAGAGACCAAAAATTATACACTAAATTCTCTCACTTTCATGAAAACCTCTCTCACTTTTCTTTCTTGAAAGCCGGCGGCCAAGCTTTCCTTTAGAGGCCAAGTGTGTGACTTAGTTCATCTTTCTATTAATTCCATCAAGAAAAACCAAAAGCTAAACACAAAACTCTCATCCTTTCCTTTCCCTATACCTCACAGCCAAGAGCCTAGAAATCACTTCCAATCTTCTATAATTCCATTCAACCATAGATCTTGAATCTAGATACAAATCTAAGACACTTTCATGTTGTGACTTTCTTCAAAATCATCAATTTTGTACCTTGTTCTTTAAGCTCAAGTTTGAAGCTCTTTAGGTGAAGTTCTTTGATCTTCATGTTTTTATCTATTTCAAAGCTCTAAACCATGATTTGAATCCATGATAATCTTAGTTATGCCTTAGATGTTAATATGTGTATGTTGTTTTGTTTTAAGGAGCAACTTGGTGGTGGTAGAAGTTCACTCAAAGAGGACAACAAGGAGCTTTAAATCATCATCTAAAGTAAAAGGGAGATTAACCTCATCAACCATTCATGGTGGCAAGGGACGAAATATGTGATTTGTTAGTGAGAAATCCATGTGAGGATTTATTCACCTTATGGTGTAAATTAATTGTTTGTGTTTGCTTTGGTTATGAGCTTTTATAATTTATGCTTGTTTTATGGCATGTGATTTTATATCTTTGATATTATGCATGAATATGTGATAGTAGAAATATGATGATTTAAGTGTTATTTATGCTATGATATATGCTTGAAAAGAAACAAGTTTTGGTCCCAAAGACCCTTAAAGCTCACGGCCTCCATGCTCCAAAATGGGTATTCCAAGGGAAAATATTTTTTTGATCATGGATTTAGTTGATTTTATAATAAGTATATGGATTAAGATTTTACAAGTTGATAAAAGAAGTGAACAAATTTTTATTATTGGAAAAAGAATTGATTTTTGATCAATAGAAAGGAAATGAGTTTAAAAGAGGATTTGAAATATTAAGTATTGTGTTTAGAAGTGTTTAAGTGATGATAAACAGAGAATGATTTTCGAAAGGAGTGATTTAATAAAAATAACAAAGTTTTTTTAACAAACATCGAAAAATATTATTTAGAGGAGATTTGATTAAGGATTCACAAAGAAAATGGAAAAGGAAATGGATAAGGATTTTATAATTAGATATTAAATGGATTTCGGCCAAGATGAGGAAAAATAAATTAGGGAAGTAAAATGGAACTTAAAGTATTTTTATTTAAGTGGATTTTAGTAAGAGTAATGGAAAAAGATTTTGTATAATAAAAGTTTTTGTGAAGAATGTTGGAAAATATTATCTAGAAGAGTTATTAGTAAAAGAAATGGAAATAAGTTGAAAGATGGCTTACAATTTTAAGGTATTTTATTTAAGTGGATTTTTAGTAAAATAAATGGAAAAAATTTTATTAAATAAAAATAATTTAGATTCTTGGGAAAATGTCAGAAAATATTATTTAGAGGTGTTTTATGAGAAAAATGGGAATGGGAAGTTCAAATTATGTTTTAAATTTGGAAAGTTTTAAAATTGAATTTAGAACATCAAGAAATATTTTATATAATGAAAAATAGTAGAAAAACCTTACGCGTTTAAAAAACGTGAATTTTTGAGCTACATGATTTAGAAAACATTTAAATATTTTTACGCGATTGAGAAAACAATGAAAAATGGTTACGCGCTTTGAAAACATAACAAAAGTGTTATACGATTGTGAAAACACAATAAAAGTAGTATGTGATTAAGAATGAACAACAGTTGCTGTAGGGCTAACATACTGGACTCGGATGTATCAGTGGTATTATGTAATTGTATGGGCGATTATATAATATCATTCATATAATGGTATTAGACAATTGTATGGGCGGCTGTTTTAATATCATTGGAAACAATCCAATAATGATTTGTGTTATGCATTGAGTCATCATGCATTGAATATTATACAGTTGATAGTTGTCATGACTTTTGTTCCCTAGGAGTGAATGAGAATTGAGTAGTGAGATCTATGAGGGATCTTGGGGGATCGTGCGGCGCAGTGATTCATCTAGTGATCTTGTTGTCACATTATACACCTCTGGCCATGAAAAACTATTGCAACACATCACGAGCCCGACAAACACTATTCCTTTCGTGTCCGATGTAGACTGTCATTGAGGCTGGCAGATCTTTTGAGTCATTCATCTCTGAATTTGTGTTAGCGCCATGGAGTGGGAACTAGTTCATTTTGCATATACTTGGTCAGTACATATATTGTTGTGACATGGTCAATATACATTATGTGATGTCATAGTCAATACATATTTTGTTTATATATATATCACAGGTATAGTCATTTTATCAATCAATAGATAACTACTACAAGCATATATCACAATGATATAAAGATTAACAGTACTACAACAATATATATATACATTATATTGTTATCAATACATATATTGTTGTGACATGATCAATATACATTATGTGATGTCATAGTCAATACATATTTTGTTTATATATATACATATATATATATATATACATACATACATATATATATATATATATACATATATATACATACATATATGAATGACTTTGTTGTTTGTATCGTTTCTTTACTGTCATATTAGATTTGATGTAGGGGATCTCACCTCTTTGTGTTTGTTATGTTGTTCTATTTTAAATTTACGTTCAGTGAACTCTGTGGTGGCAGCGAGGCAGAATCTTCTTTAAAGACGTAGCCTGTGAGGGCACCGATACATGAAGTTGGCATTTGGTTTTCGTACACGTTGAGTTTTTCTTGTTAATGTCATTACAGTGCTTTTAAGTAGGACTCATTATAGGGTTTGCTACTGTTTCTCTTTGAGTCTGTAAGTTTTATGTTTTGAATGCTATTGAATATTATGTGGTGTATGTAACGTATGTATTAATCAGTTCAATATGTTTTTATATTACTTACATCTTTGATAAATTTAGGTTTGCTGCGAAAAGAAATTGTATAACCCATATTTTATAATATTAAATATTTTACAATTTAATTATAGTTTGGCAAGTTTGTAGTCGGAAATGTGACTCCCAAAGAAAGGTGTTACAATGATCACTATAAACCTCAAATTTAACTCCATAAAGATAATGCTTCCATACCTTTAAAGCAAAAACTACGGCTGATAATTCCAAATCATGGGTGGGGTAATTTTCCTCATAGAGTTGTAACTGTCTAGAGGCATAGGCAATTAATCCTCTGTTTTGCATTAGAACACAACCCAATCCAAATTTAGATGCATCACAGTACACCTCAAAGGGTCCTTGCAAGTCATGAAGCACTAATACAGGAGTGGTGGTAAGTCTACTTTTCAATTCTTGAAAACTCTTCTCACAACTAGGGGTCCATTGAAAGGGTTTTTCTTTCCTAGTCAATCTAATCGAAGGTAAAGCTATCTGAGAAAATCCTTTGATAAACCTTCGATAGTATCCAACCAATCCTATAAAGCTTCTTACCTTAGTAACTGTTAATGTATGCCTTGGAGGCTAATATATTTTGTCTATATTTACATACATTGTATTATGCTATTTTTAATATACAAGGCATTTCATTTATTGTGTTCTTTTTTATAAACATAATAAAGTCCTTAGAATAGTAAGTTTGATACCATAGAACATCAAGTGGATGAATTGATCGTGAGATCCTATTGGATAAAACGTTATTCTTAAATGTCTCTAGTCAAGTATTATTGTTAATTAGGATAACAATAATGCATTGAGACTAGTATGTGCGTAGACTGATGACCACATCTCACGGGTCATGGATATGAGATATCAAGTCTACACATGGATACATATTAGAGTAATGATGTATTGGACAGACCTGCCTTGAGAACGCTACGTGGATCGTTACGTGAGTGTCATAAGCGATTCTCATAGTGATAATGGTGTATGTGGTCCTTTGACCTGAAATCACTACGATTCCTACATGAGAAGTTGTGTGTTTTTAATGCCATTAAACATCATCTGTAACAAGATGATTATAAAGTTAGTTATTAGACATAGCGCAATTTATGTGGAGGGATGTGAGTGACCTAGATGGGATTTATCCCTCCTACATAACAGGAGTGATATCTTCGGGCCCCCTGATTGAGTGAGACTACGAAATGCATGGCCATGGCCAAATAAGTCAATATGAGATATTGATCTTATTTGTTATTACTGTGTCTACTCGAGAATCAAGAAACTGAAGATTGAACTAAACAAGGGTGACACGTTCCATGCCTTATGTTCAATCTAGATATCTGGACAAAGGGACTAAATTACATGGAAACATTAGTCACGGATAAGTTATGTCAAATCACTGACATTCTCATTACTTGAGTAGCAGTGATGTGTTGCTAGATACCGCTTATTGTTTGTAATATTAAAATGAGATTTTAATATTACTACCAACGTCATGAGAACCTGCAGGGTCGCACAATTAGAGCAAACTAAATTGGAGCAATAAGGATCCAAGTTGGACTTGGATTCAATTGTGGGCCTAACTCATGACAGATGGGTTTAGGGTTGCACAGCTTACCTTGCTACTGCTCACACTCACTTAAGGCAGCCTTTATTATAAATAGTACTGCTAAGGGGGCTGCTATGTACGTAACATTACAACCCTAGCCGCACCTAAGAAAGTGAGTGAGAGACAGTGAAAGGTCTTCTTCTCTTCTCTTTGTAGCTAGCACTGCGAAATAGAGGCGTGACTCCGTTTTGAAATTTGTTAGTGTGGATACCGCAGAGACATCGTCGCTATTATGGTGTTGGTGATTCACTTCGCTTGTGTTTATCTCGCTTTAAGAGGTAAACTTTTAAAAACTCAGATTATGGCCTTTTCGCATGGATCCTGTGAAGGAATTTTTATTATTCCGCTGCGTGATTTGTGATCCGCAATTCCCAATAGTAACTGTCTTAGGTCTCTCCCATTGTACCACAGCTTCCATTTTACTTGGGTCTACTGAAATTCCTATCTGTGATATAACATGTCCTAAGAATTTTACTTCTTTGAGCCATAATTCACATTTTGACGACTTAACATACAATTTCTTTTCTCTAAGAACTTCAAGCACAATCCTAAGATGTTGGGCATGTTCTTCCATGGTTCTAGAGTAAATCAAGATGTCATCTATAAACACTACAACAAAATGGTCAAGGTATAGCCTAAAGATTCAGTTCATGTAATCCATAAATATTGCGAGTGCATTTATAAGACCAAAAGGCATTACCAAGAATTCATAATGTCCATACCTAGTTCTAAAAGCAGTCTTAGGAACATCCTCTGGTTTCACTCTAATTTGATAATATCCAGACCTAAGATCTATCTTCAGAAATACAGAAGCTCCTCTCAATTAGTCCATTAAGTCATTAATCCTAGGCAACGAATATTTATTTTTAATGGTTACTTTATTTAACTGATGGTAGTCTATGCACAACCTCATACAATTATCTTTCTTCTTAACAAAAAGAACATGAGATCCCCAGGGTGATACACTTGGATGAATGAACTATTTTTCTAACAACTCTTCCAATTGTTTCTTTAATTCACTCAGCCCCATGGGTGACATCCTATAGGTTGCCATGGAAATAAGACCTATCACAGGTACCAAATCTATATTGAATTCTATCTCACACTCGGGTGGTAATCCGGGAATATAATGAGGGAATACATTAGGGTAATCCCTTACCACGAAAATATCATTTAAAGATTGCTCAGACTCGACAATAGATGAAGAGAAAAATATGTATTCCTCAAATTCCTCTAATGACTCGGTACAAGAAGATGAGGAAGGAAGAGAAGATGATGAGGGAAAGAGAGGTAGGAAAGTTATGGTTCTATCAGAACAATTTAGAAGTACCTTGTTTTTAGAAAGCCAATCCATTCCTAAGATGATATCCAAATGACTCAAGGATAAACAGACAAGATCCTGAGTAAATTTCCTACCTTCGATTTCAAAAGAACAATTTAAACAAACTTGGGAAATCAACACAGATTTATGGGTAGGGGTAGATACAATCAAATCATAGGGTAAAGAAGACACAGGTAACTGCAATTGTTTCAGACAATCATGACAGATGAAAGAATGAGTAGCTCCTGAATCAAATAACATATTTAAAATATTTTCATTAATTTTGTACGTACCCTGTATGAGATCATTCGACTTTGTTGACCGTTACAAACTCATAAGTCTTAGTTTCGAGAAACACTAAGGTTTTCATTGAAATGATCTAGCATATCATAATTAGAGAATAACTAATCTATTCTTAAAATTACGAACTCTAATAGGTGTGATTCTAGGTAAGCAAGTCAAATCAACAAAAGATTCGATCTTTAGTGGAAATAGGATAGATTACGCAAATCTAAGTACCAATAGTAACAGAAGTAGAAACAACTAAGTCAAAGATAATTGAAGACACAAATGAATCCAAATGATCCATACGGTCATACGCTATAAAGAAATGGGTTGCCCCCAGAATTGTACAGTACAGTTACGGGATTGTCGCTTGAGGCACAATCTCCATCGTTTAGATTTTCAGTCTGGGAAACCTTCGCTCCATCCAGGGTGTAATCTTTCCCTTCGGCTTGGGGTCTTGAAGCACACGCATCATTAATAGAAGACTTCTTCTTCATTGAAGCACAATGTTTAGAAACGTGCCCAGGCTTTCCGCACCTGAAGCAGATTATCTCTTTGATCTCACACTCCCTTGTTAATTGGTCCTTTCCACATTTCTTACATCTTGATAAAAATGTCGAGGTTTGACTGGATCTACTATCACTAGCACTTTCTCCATCAATTGGACGTCGTTGTTGCTTCCCTGCTAATCGTGAATACGGTTTCTGCTTAGGCTGATTAACCTTTCTATTATTCCTCCTTTGGAATCTAGGCAGTCCAAAGTTGCCCCAAAATCGACTTTCTTCCAATAGATTCTCAACTTCAACTTCCAATTCTCGTTGTTGTGCAGCCCTCTGATCTTGGTGAGTTGCCACGTCAGTTATCCTTGGCATTCCTTTTGCAGTCGCAATCATACTTCCACCTTCTCGTCTTGCGCTTACATGCGTACGTCCACCACGAGCCATTGTCCTTGAATGTCTACCGCGAACCATTGATTTTCTTCGAAGACGGACAAAACATGACACAACAAACCCAACATAATTATCTCAAACAACATTGTCTCCTTTCAGAAACCAAATACAAAGAATCACACAATCCAACCAAGATAGGTCCAATCCAGGAATCCCAACAGTCTCCAACTCGAGCTTCTTCATTTTGCCTTCCATGACGTAACCTCTGGCAAGTCATCAACCCCCAAACAGCTTCTCAAACCAAACTTACATAAGTTATTCCTTTCTCCCGAAGATCAGTTTTCGAAAACCTCTTGATCTCCTCACTAAAAGAATTTCCTATTCTCCTAATACGCCTAGGTGAAGTCATAGTTTCCTGTCCACACAAAACATTACATATTGAGTAGGCCAATCCTCAATATCATGCAATTCTATAACAGTAGCTACTAACATTTAACCTATGGCAAGCCATGCATTCCTTTCCCATCATCTCAATCAAGAGACAAGGAAGTGCACAACATACAAAATTCTAATATGCCTAAACGTAGCAAGTCCATACCCCGGCTCAACAGGATGAACTGCTGTGATACCACCTAATGTAATACCCCTTGATTTAATAACCATGGCACAATCATCATTATTGCCACAGTCACTAAATCAAGATGCGCTACAATTTAACAAGTCTGGAAAATTTAATCCTTGTGCATATATAGAAAATACGAGCCATGACATGAAATATATATATATATATATATATATATATATATATATATATATATATATATTTATGTTTAATAGTATCCAAAATATAATGTCAGCTTAATATAAAGTTACAATTCCACAATCCATACATAGAAGTAAAATACACATAATTAAACATAAGTTTTTCATAGCATAACTATCATATAAAAGATCGACCTCCCCCGAAGTCAAATATGTTGGTGTATGCCCTAGTGGCCAATACATTTTGTTTGTATTTACATACATTATATTATGTTATTTTATATGAGGCATTTCATTTATTGTGTTCTTTTTGGTAGACATAATAAAGTCCTTAGAATAGTAAGTTTGATACCATAGGACATCAAGTGGATGACTTGATCGTGAGATCCTATTGGATAAAATACTATTCTTAAATGTCCCTAGTCAAGTATTATTGTTAATTAGGACAACAATAATACATTGAGGCTAGTATGTGCGTAGACTGATGACCACATCTCACGGGTCATGGATATGAGATATCAAGTCTACACATGGATACATATTAGAGTAATGATGTATTGGACGGACCCGCCATGAGAACGCTACGTGGATCGTTACGTGAGTGTCATAAGCGATTCTCATAGTGATAATGGTGTATATGGTCCTTTGACCGAAATCACTACTATTCCTACATGAGGAGTTGTGTGTTTTAATGCCATCAAACGTCATCTCAGTAACAAGATGATTATAACGTTGGTTATTAGACATGCCGCAATACATGTGGAGGAATGTGAGTGACCTAGATGGGATTTGTCCCTCCTACATAACGGGAGCGATATCTTCGGGCCCCCGATTGAGTGAGACTACGAAATGCATGGCCATGCTCAAATCATCAATATGAGATATTGATCTTATTTGTTATTACTATGTCTACTCGGGAATCAGGAAACTGAAGATTGAACTAAACAAGGGTGACACATTCCATGTCTTGTGTTCAATCTGGATATCTGGACAAAGAGACTAAACTACACGGAAACATTGGTCACATATAGGTTATGTCAAATCACCGACATTCTCATTACTTGGGTAGCAAAGTGATGTGTTGCTAGATACCGCTCATTTGTTTGTAATATTAAAATGAGATTTTAATATTACTACCAACGTCATGAGAACTCGCAGGTCGCACACTTAGAACAGACTAAATTGGAATAATCGAATCAAGTTGGACTCGGATTCAAGCTGTGGGCCTAACTCATGACAGATGGGTTTAGGGTTGCACCACTTACCTTGCTCTTGCTCACACTCACTTAAGGCAGCCTTTGTTATAAATAATCTTCGCTAAGGGGGCTGCTACTAGGTTACTTCACAACCCTAGCCGCACCTACGAGAAAGTGAGTGAGAGATAGTGAGGTATTCTTCTCCTCTCTTCGCAGCTAGCACTACGAAAACAGAGGCGTGACTCCTTTTGCAAGTCTGTTCGTGTGGATACCGCAGAAACATCGTCGCTATTACGGTGTTGGTGATTCACCTCGCTTGTGTCTATCACGCTTCAAGAGGTAAAAATTTAAAAAAAAAAACTCAGATTATGGATTTTTCGCATGGATCCTGAGAGGGAATTCTATTATTCCGCTGCGAGACTTTTGATCCACAAATTCCCAACAAAACACATGGAGAGAAAGGTCCTGCACTTGATCCTCCTCCAGATCCCCAACAGATGAACTTCCCTCTTGAGACACGTCATGATGCATAAGAACCTGAATAGGTGACATAACCAAAACCACTCTAGGAAAGAGGTGGCAGTTATCCCACAACTCCCCGATGGGTATAGGGAACTCCACATGCATAAAAGTATGAGAGATGCTCGTAGCAGCTCCAGGATAGTAACCACTCTAAATTAGGATTACATCCCCTACATAAGTAAACGCTCCATGTCACGGTCGAGATGCCAGGCTTCCAAGCCTCCATGAAACTGTATCCATATACGACTGAGGAAAGCTTGTCCAGATGCCATCACAAGGAAACAAAAGTCGATCCCCAAAACTAAACTAAGCGAATTCAACTCGCACTCTTCACACTCTTTATCCAACACAACATAAGACAGAGTAATACAATAAAAAGGTAAGACATCCTACTTACATTACCAATTATGGCAGTAAAGAAACAGAACGGCGCAAAGCGCCCACATAGCAGAGCAATAACATTTAAACTACAGTAATCATATATGATAAGAGAAAACAGCAACAGAATCTCAGATAATGAATAATTAAAACATTTCAGAAATCATGACACCAATAACACAATAGTATAATCATCATATAAATGAGTGCCAAATGATGTGCAGACTCACAATGCCAGCTCACAATGCATGTGCACTTGGTACCAAGATTTTTCATTTCCATTTCAAAGATGAACGTTCCAGATGATCTGTCCCCCTCAATGACAGTCTATGTCAGACCACAAAGTGAATAGTACTTGTCAGGCACGTGATTCGTTGCAGTCGATTTATCATGGCCAGAGGTATATAAAGTGATAACATCATCACGAAATGAACCACCACGCCTCACGGTCCTCGATCAAATCCTTCCACTGGATCATACTATTCAATTCTTGTTCATTTACCATAAAAGAATGGTGATTTATCTGGCCCGTAATGCGTGCCATCAGCTTTCAGTGCGCCTTACGCCCCCCAATAGATCCATCACATATCACACCATTAAATTCTTATTCATTCACTGAGTAAAGAATAGTGATTTATTGGGCTCGTAATACGTGCAATCGGTATACACTGCGCCTTACGCCACCCCATAGATCCTTCCACTAGATCTCACTTATTCAATTCTTATTCATAGGCTCATACAGCCTTTTAACAGTCATCGACTGAGCAAATATTCAATGCATGTTGACTCAATGCATACTCATAGGCTCATCCAGCCTTTTAACAGTCATCGACTGAGCAAATGTTCAATGCATGTTGACTCCATGCACAATCATATATATTCAACAATAATGGTATACTTTCCATAACATGAACCCACAATAGTATAGTATTAATTTCTCAAGAGTGATAGCATACTTTTAGAGGTTTATTTCAGGTTTCACTTTAATTAACATCTCTTATGAATTCATTCTCTAGAGGGATTCTCTTGAAGTCCTTATTTAATCTTCATTCCTTTAGATTGATCAAGTTGCTTAATCTAATCAATTATGCTCACTTGAAATTACTCTAAGGTTTTGCAAGTCTCACAAACTCCTTTATTCTTCCCGTATGTCCAAAATCATTCTAAGTCATAATATGAAGTTTTATTCTTTGTTCTTTCCATTTTATGAATTCTTAACGAATCTAGAATTCTCTAATCATCTACGTCTCCATTTTAGCACTACATTTTGTGGTATTTTTGCCTTAAGAATCCTTGGGCCTCATTATAACAAAAGTCCAACCTTTTTTCTTTCACCACAATATTGATCATTTATGACTTAATTACTAAAATCCCAAGATTGCACAAAATTACCACTTGGACCATTAAATCTCCTAAAGACCGTAAGCCTCCGTAGGTGAGAACTCCCAAAAGTTTTCCATTACAATCATTAATCTTTCACCACCTAATCACCTAAGTTCCAATGTCTCTAAAATCAAACTTAAATCCTCAAAATTTAGCCTTAAGGTCGTGACCCCCAAAATAGTAAGTAAACCCTACATTTCTCCATACATCAATCCAAACATTCTAACATACAATCCATAGCCATCAAAGCATGCAAAGACAACCAATAGCTCATACAAGTCCAAATAAATACACAATCATGAAAACAACATAACAAAGAGAGCAATCCATACATGGATTCCTCATCAACAACATCAAAAACGTTTTCTCACCACCAAGATAGGTTGAAAAGGATTATCTCCCTCTTACCTATTGAAGACAAGACAAGGAAGTAAGCTCCTTTGTTCTTGATTTTCGTTTTCCACCTTCAAGAAAACCCTAAGGACATCAAAACTCACCAAAATCATCATCAAAGCTTAGAAAAGGAATCCTTGATCACCCAAGAGATCAGGACCACGAAAATGAGAAGAAAAGGTGGAAAAGCTATGAAGTTTACCTTAAAGTCTCCAACTTTGAAGCTTCATGGAACAAAATGAAAATTGTAGATTTTGGTGATGGTTACAACATGAAAGTTACTTAGAATGGTGTCTAGATTCAAGATCAAGGGTTGGTTGGAATTAAAGAAGATGGATAGTGTATTTTGAGGGGTGAGGCCATGAGCCTCCAAGGAGAAAGGTGATAGCTTTTTGCTTTATCTCTGTGATAGGAATGATGAGATGAACAAATGAGTGGTTGAATGAAGTGAGGTGATGAGTTTGGCCACCTTCAAGCCTCCATGGCCGTAGGGTTGGAGAGGGAAGAGAAGAAGAGAAGAAGAGAAGGTTGAGAGAAAAAGATGAAGAGAGAAGATAGAGAGAGGAAGTGATAGTAAAGTGAAATGAAATGAAATGTGTAATTAGGTGTATTTTGTGTAAGTGTATGAATTAAAATGTGTGGCCACAAAGAGCCCTAAAAAATGTGTGGTGGAGAGGAGGAGAGAAGAAATGGGACTTCTTGAAGAAGCCAATAGGAAAGTGAAAGGAAGCTCCTCCAAGCTTCTCCAACAAGCCAAAAGAAAGGTGCTAGGAAGCTTCCTCCTTTTGAAAAGTCAAAGTGATGTCATGGTGATGATATCATCATGGTGATGTCATTAAAGTGTTCTCTAAAATATGATTAACACTGTATCAGATTTATTATTAGTGGACAGAAATTACAGTTAATAAAAATTGATATTTATTGTCCAACGGATAATAAAATTTATTATGTAATTTTTATTTTTATCTGATAAAAATCTCAAAAAATGTAAAACCTCATAAACCATGTCTGGCCTCGGGTTTAGTAAGATCCCCCGTCGACGTTTCCACAGTTCAAGATTCTCGGGGAAAAATATCTCATTTTTCTGACTCCGCTCAGCATGCACACAAAACGAGGAATTAAAATATTCCGCGTTCACAGAAAAATGTAAAAAAAATTCACAAAAATCACAAATATTATAAAATAACTATTTATCATAAAATTATTAATTTTCGGGGGTGTTACAATTAACACAGCTTCCCGAGGGTTGGAGCCCTGGCTGGGGGTGTTACATCAAAGGTGCCTCCTGGAACAAATGGGCTTCCTGAAAATACTCAAATAACATGTTTTTTCTAAAATAAAACCTTTTAAATAATTGCATAAGCATACATTAGGACATTCAGTAGGCATAATCAAACATCATAATGCATTGCATAAAATGACAATTGTATGAGCAATTGTCTTGATTTTAGAATCAAATTAATGAGGATTAAGGTTGATGCCTGATGGAGAGTATCCCAAAAGAATGAAAAATAGGGACTATTGGAAGAATATTATGATGATGTTGAGGTATTATACTTGACAAGGATTATTGTCTTATGTTAATGGTGTTTATGGGGTTATTGACTGAGGTGGTGCAAGAGTTCCAGTACAAGGTTAAAAGAAATGAAATGTTTTCAGTAAGCTTTTTAATAAGCTTCTTGATCTAGTTAATTTCATAGTGTTACTCAATCTTACCCCTAGATAGAAATGTGAAGTTGGGAATTGAAAAAGTTATCCAAAACTTTTGAATGAGATAAATTAAATTTTGAAGACAAAATTTTTAAAAAGAGGGGAGAAATGTAACCTCCTCTCCAACCTAATGATATTAAGATAATGTGTAAAGACTAAATTAATTTGATAAATGGATCAGAAACCCATAAGGGTGTGAGTATGTATAAAATAGAGGAATGAAAATTAAATTGAGATTAAAAACAGATTAAGAAGAATACTTAAATGTTTTTAAGTTCAATTTCATGAGAATTAACTTAACGCAGAAATGAATAGTGAAGCTCAATATCTGATAAAAGTGCTTATGATCATGTGTTAAAGGATGAGAATTGGGATTAAGAGTAATCCTAAAATCTTCTATGAATCTAGAGGAAATTAAAGGTTGAGTTATGAAGAATTAAAATATTTTTAAAAGATAAAAAAATGCTTCCAATAGAATATTTTAATCTTCCTTTCTCAACGTATCTTTATCATTTTTCTTTTTCTCTCTTAATTTTCTAAAATCCTTTTTATCCACACGTTTTCCCACTCATTTTTCACTCTCCTTCCTGTCCACCCATTAGCTCCCTCTCTTCCTTTTTCTCTTATCTGTATGCTTCCTCTCCATCTCGGTTTCTCTCGTCTACAGTGCTGGTTCGTTGCTGCATTGTTTGTCCATCATTCCTTTCGCTGTCACCGTTGTAACACCCTCCGTAAGATGTCACATTTACTACAAATTAAAATAAAACCTTACCCAAGTTATAAATCATTTATTAACATATAATAATATAAGTTGTAAAAAAATTCTTTTTATATATTATATCATTAAATAAAATAAACAGAACATGAACTAAAACAAATTATTAAATACACACCATAATTATACATATGATTAATAAAGCAGTAAACTGTTTAACAAACTAGTAAACTACTTGACTCATAATAGACAGTAAACTAGCCCAAGTGCACATCTAGAAATTCTGATCCTCCGAAGGATCCTGCTCTGGGAGATCATTGGAAGACAGAAATCCCAAATGTCATGTAGCCCTATAGATAGGAGTCCGTGTTGTCAATACACTACTAAGCTCACTAGGGGCATAGAAACGTCCACCCCAATAGTGCCTAATAGAAAAGGACAACTCCAAATGCACATAGATAGTAGTAGAAAACATAGGGACTCCATCATATTCCCTACTAAGGGACACAGTCAAACGTCCCACATACACAACTGACTCCCTATCAGCTTGTATATGACAGGCTTCAAAACCTCCATGAAACATCAGTTTCATGAATCCCAGAAAACTTGGCAGCGCCATAACGCGTCAGAGTCAATCCAAACAATATGGATGATCTAGAGACTCGCCCTCCTCGCACTGATCACTCGGATGTTGTTCCTCCTCGTATTGACAATAAGGAGGTTGCTCCTCTTCGCCTTCCTCACAATCTTTACCAAACATAAATAATAATACAGAAATACATACAAAGAGGTGAGACAATCTACATCATTATCAGTGTGACAGTATAGAAAATGACAATACATTATAAATATAACATTCAATATGTCAAATCATATTATCACAACATACATAATATCTCAGACCAAATATAAATATCACTTCATGATGTAGACCACATATGCAGATGTACACAGACTCGTTCCTACTCCATGGAGCTAACCACAACTTTCAGAGAGAATGACTTAGTAGATCTGCTTGTAGCTCTGGCTGCCCCAGCCAATATTACACAGTCAAAATGTCGTGTACAATAGGCATTGTTCCAGACAGTCTAACTAGATTGTGATTAAGAATAGTGTTTTGTTGAGATCGCTAGTGTGTTGCCCGGTATCACAGCCCAGAGGAGCTACCAACTGTCCCCATATGGAATCTTCCGCACACTAACACTTCTAAGTTCACTCAATGAACAACACTACGCCTATTGCACCCGAACTATGGTGTAATTCATCTCTTAGGAAACTTGCCAATTTCAACCAAATTGACACATTTCTCTATGCATGATGCATGAGCCAAAATACACATATCACAATACTGTTATTTCTCACAACCATACGCCATCACTTGGCAGTACCATTTTCAACACAACCAGCTCCATCACTTTAACCCGATAGCAAATCTCAATCATGTAAATATTTTATCGCATTTTCACAACCGCGTCACCTTTTTCTAATATTTTCAAATCGCGTAAATATGTTTCGACGTTTTTGAAATCGCGTAGTGTTTTTAAAACATTTTCTCAATCGCGTAACATTTTTAAATCATTTTCTCAATTGCATAATTTAAAAATCATTATTTTAAATACGCGTAAGCTATTTCTAATATTTTTCAACTACGTAAAATATTTCTTTACTGTCTAAATTATATTTTGAACTTTCTTCATTATACATTATTTTTAGCTTTATTTACAACATTTCCTCTTGAAAAATCCTTTAAATAATATTTTCTAATATTTCCATTAAATTTTACCCTTCTTGGAATTAACCAATATTTAAAGCTCGAAACTTGCTAACGCGCTTCAAAACCCAAAGGGTGAGCTATATGTTAGTACTTTTCAAGTGTTTATTTTATTTCTCATCCTTACTTAATTTCTCTAATTAAACTCTAAAATAACTTCACTTTCTTTTATTCTTTAAAATTCATTAAATTGAGTTCTCATTTAAATTAATTATATAGTCCACACTTAGAAAATGATTTTGGATCAAAGATATCATAAATGACATGTTGGCTGAAATTCACTATATATTCTATAAATCATCTTTAAACTATTTTCTCTTATCTAAGTCCTTGTAAAAATCCTTAGTCCAATTAAATTGAGTAATCCATGCTTATGAAAATATTTAGAACAACTTGGTTCTCTTTGTGGTAGTGAAGCCGTGAGCTTCATGGGTTCTTTGGAACCCTCATGCAAATCCTCATCATGTTATTCACATCCTACTACATACAATATCTATTATGCTTGCATAAACACATAATTAAACATATATAAAAGCTATAAACATACTTGCATCAAAACTAATCAGAAATAGGAAAAAAAACTTTAAACAACCAAGTGAATGAATCCTTATGGATTCTTCACCACAAACACATCCATCTTCTAACCACCATACAAGGTTGATGAGATTAAATCTCCCTCTTACCTCTAAGGAAGACAAAAACCTTCTTGGATGCTTTCCTAGTGATTTCATATAGCTCCAAGAAAAACCCTAGCAAACTTAAACAATTTACAAAGTCATAAACTATGGTTGAAAAAGAAAAATCATGGATCAATCATGGCTTAGAACTTCAAGAACAAGTTTAGAAACAAGAAACAAGAATTTTTACCTTGTATAGAAGAAACTTCAAGCTTGTTTTCCAAGCACAAGATGAATGATTTTGAAGAAACTTATAACATGAAAAGTGTTTAGAATGATGTTTAGGTTTAAGAAGTGGTGTTGGATTAAATTTTAGAAAAGTGGAGGTATGGATTTGGTGTGGTGGCCGTGAGCTTCAAAAAGGGAAAGCAATGGTGTTTTTGGTTCTTGGAAGAGAGAGAAAGGAGAGAATAGCTTTTAGTTTTTGATAAGATGAAGATGAAATGTAAAATGATCCTTTCTCCTATGTGTTAGCCGTGGAGTGCAAAGAGAAAAATGGTAAGTTTTGTTTGATATTTTACTAAATAGATAACTATAGAGCTAGATATTTCTACAAGAGATAACCTTGAACAAAAATTGATGACTTGAACCTCCCTTGGAAGTCATTTGACCGTGGAGTTCAATGGAGTCACCAACCAAGTTTTTGGTTCATTTAAATACCTAGTTATGCTTAAGCCATTCTAGTTAGATTTCTTTTGTTTCTAATGAAACCAAGCTAACCTAGTTTGATCTCCTAGTTACCTAGGTGTGATTCACCAACATCTAGAAGAATGGTGAAGGTTCCTAACTATGGATTCCAAGGAAAAGCTAACCAAGTTTCATTCCATTTAGTTTCTACATAGAATATAAACTAACTTAGTTAGATTTTCTGGTTACTAATCTAACTAGTCCAACCACTTTTATTGACCATTTCCTATTGGCTTAGGAAATTCAAGCCAATATCATTGACTAATTTCTATTGGTTCACCGAATTGCAAGTCATAAAGACTTTTCCAGTTCCTATTGTCCACTGGGCAAAAGCTACTGCCTTAAAGTCAGTAAGTACTATCCATCGGATAATAAAATAATATTAAAATATAAAATATTTTTATTTTACAGATAAATTCTAAAAATTAAAAGATTGATACACGTATCATTCGGAATTGGTTTAGTAATATCCCCCACCTCCGAATAATCAGATAAAGATTTTTCCAGGCCTGAAAATTATTATTTTCCTGACTGGGAGTAAATCACACAATAATCAAATATAGTCACGAAATAGTCAAAATAAATTTACAGCACAGGAAACACAAAACAGTACAATTCAAGCATTACTGTAATTTAGCAAATTTTGGGGTGTTACAACCGTTGCTGCTCCCTCTCGAGCTCGTCCGCTCATTGCTCTGTTGGTTTGTCAACCCGAGCTGCATTTGTTGCCTCGATAAGTGATTGTTCTGATCAACTCCTTTCCTTGTTGCTTCTTTGATTCTTATATGCTCTCATATTTTGGTGGGTGAGCTAAAACAAGAAAAATAAAGCAAAGAAAAAGAAAGGAAAATAGCAAGAAAGAGGAAGAAGAGCAGCAAATGAAAATAGAGAAAAGAGGGGAAAACTCAAAGGAAATCAAAGGAAACTTCAAGCTATAGGTAAGGGCTATTTTCTTGCTAAAAGTTGAGTTATGAAGGATTAAAATATTTTTAAAAGATAAAAAAATGCTTCCAATAGAATATTTTAATCTTCCTTTCTCAACATATCTTTATAACTTTTTTTCTCTCTCTTAATTTTCTGAAATCCTTCTCCTCCACACGTTTCCCCTCTCATTTTTCATTCTCCCTCCCATCCACCCATTAGCTCCCTCTCTTCCTTTTTCTCTCATCTGTATGCTTCCTCTCCATCTCAATTTTTCTCATCTATGGTGTTGGTTCGTTGCTGCGCTGTTCATCCGTCGTTCCTTCGTTGTCACCGTCGCTGCTCCCTCTCGAGCTCGTCCACTAGTTGCTCCGTTGGTTTGTCAACCCGAGTTGCACTTGTTGCCTTGGTAAGTGATTGTTCTAATCAACTCCTTTCCTTGTTGCTTCTTTGATTCTTATATGCTCTCTCATTTTGGTGGGTGAGTTGAAACAAGAAAAATAAAGCAATGAAAAAGAAAGGAAAATAGCAAGAAAGAGGAAGAAGAGCAGTAAATAAAAATGGAGAAAAGAGAGGAAAACTCAAAGGAAATCAAAGGAAACTTCAAGCTAGAGGTAGGGGCTATTTTCTTGCTAGTTTGTACTTTCTCACCTCTCCATTTTCTTAGTTTAAATGTATATTGAGTTTGGATTGTCTTGGTTGGATTTTTGCTTGGGTCTGAAAATGGGATTGGTGGCTGAGGGGATTTATTGTTGATTGATTATGATTTTGAGCTTAGATTGCTATTTTATATTCTTGATTGATCTTAGACTATTGTTTACATGTGATTTTTGTGCTCTTGGACTTGACTCTCACGGCCAAAACAGGGCCAAGAAGGAAAAGAATGTTTAATTTATGTTTCTAGCTTGCTTATTGATTTTGAAGACTTGTGAAGTAAATGTATAGGTAAGGATTGGAAATACTAAGTTTATGGCCAAATAGACACACGACCAAAGCAAGAGTTTGATGAGGTTTCTTGTTCGATTTACTCATTCACTTTTATTAGTGATTATGTTGAGTTTGTGATATTGATTAAATGAAAATATGTTGATGTTTGAATGTTATGGGTATGATCCACTAGTGTAAACTTGTGGAATGTGAAGAATGGAACCAACTGGTACACTTTGTTATTAAAGATTTCCCATGACTTTGCATTTGTACCATTGGAGCTTACAGACAAGTAAGGGTTTTCTACTCTTATAGACTTTGAAAGAAGTTTATTTTTGTGTCTTGCTTTCTTATACATAACTAATGTAATGTATTTTGAGTTTATACTTGGTAATTACTTCTTATGGGAGGTAAAGGTTGATTATATGATAATGGCATCTTTAAATTTGAATTAGTAAGGATTTGGTAGAAAAGTGGTATAAACAACAAAGTGTAGCATAGATGCCTAATGGGATGTGATGAAAGAAGATATGGTTATATATATATATATATATATATATATATATATATATATATATATATATATATATATATATAGATAGATAGATAGATAGATAGATAGATAGATAGATAGATAGATAGGTTGGCTAAACTAATTTATAGTGGTTATATGTGTGTTTGAGATGACATTTTAATGAGAGCATGGTTGGATATTTCAAAGTATATAGCTATTTTGTTTTATAACATAGTTTCTATGTATTTAATTCTTGTGTTAATTATGTTTACTTAAGTTTATTTGAATGAAAATAATTGTTCATAAGTCATACATAAGTCATGGTCATACCCTAAGACAAAGAAGAGTAGTCTTTTGATTGTCTCTCGTATTAATTGAGTTAATGAAGATTTGACTGTGCCTTTGCAAGAGATTTGAGCTAGGAATGGTAGTAGCCACTGAGGTGAGTAAAGTGAAAGGACTACATTTTTTATTAGGTTATTTTTCTAATTATTAATTATGTACGAGTTTTAACTATAATAACTAGATTTATTATGATGTTATGTTTTATAAACTTATTACTGAGAATTTCAAATTCTCACCTCAATTTCTTATTTTCATGGTAAATTCAATATAGGATCAAAGCAGGAGCAAAAGAAGGCATTAAAGACTTTGCATTGCTAATTTGTAAATTTATATATATCATTATTGTAATTAATTTATTAGTTTTGCATTTTTTTGCTTTCATGGTTTGTAATAGTTAAAAAGGAGCAAGTTGCTAATTGTTTAAAATTATCTTGTTCCCTTTACCAGTTATCAAAGGCTCTATATAATTATGCGTTGCTAGGTATTATATAGGCTATGTTTACACTTAAGTCTTAAGTGACTCCCTTAATTCTATTTACTTACAATATCTAGGATTAGGGTGTTACAAGTGACATACCTAATCCTAATTACTAATGCATAATTTCAGATATGTCATTAATACTAGTATTGGAATGTTACATACAGAATAATACATATTGAGTTGATAAGGCTCAATAGTACGCAACAGTGCGACAGTAGCCATTAACATTCAAACTCAAGATCGTTAAGCAATTCTACCTATATATCTCATCATCAAGACAAGAAAAATGCATAACACATGCTTTAAGCATAGCTTGTTGACGAGCGCCGAACTCACCAAAATAATAACCAAGTTACGCCTACGGCTTGTAGCATAGGAAGCAACATCGGATCGTCTCTCAAGGACTATAAAACACAATTTGATCAAGTCAAGTTAAAATGGGGGGGTTAGGCGAGATTAAGAAGCAGAAATAACAAACAGAATTCGAATTAATCAAGATTAAGAAAGCAACCAATCCAAGAAAATTGTCCAAACTTAATTTTAATCCATCCTTGATTACTAAAGGTCCATTCACTTATTAATCAAGTCCTTGGTCTTAGACTACGTCAAGAAGCCTCTCAATGATCATGGATCTTCTACTAGAAATGCTTCTAGATTTCAATTAATTAAGATTAGACAAGTTAAGCACTCATCAAAATTGAAATTAACTTAAAATCCAAGATCCAACCAAGTTAAACATTTCATCAAACACCTTCAATGTCTTGTTTAATTTCTGAGTTCATCTCTTTACACATGGTAATTAAGCAATTAACATATGAAAATTTCAATTAACCAACCAGAATTAACAAAGAGAAGAAGAAGAAGAACATAAACTTGATTAATAGATCAACTTAAACATTAAAAATGAAATCTGAAGATTAACAACCAAGCATGTTCAACCTCTTGGATTGATTTAAAGGCTCTACCCCTCCATGAGAAGGGGAGAACTGAAAAATAAAAGAAGGAAGAAGAAAATGAATTTTAGAGAGAAGGAGGATGAAGAGAGTTCTAGAGAGAAGAAAGAAAAATGTCAAATGAGATGTGCCTCGGTTACTGACTTTCCACCCTCTAAACTACCCCCTATTTTGGCTTTACATAATTAAAAACCCATTAATTACAAAGTTGAATTAGTTATGAACATTTGGGCCTAAACCCCATGCAATTTGGAAGTCTATAACTCAAGTTATGACCAAAACAACATCAAAGGGTCTCTGAACTCGTATTCTGACTTCCATGCAAAATTAGCCCTACTATACATCTGAATGAGACTTCGAGCTCTCATCAAAGTTGTAGAGCTTCCTCTTAGCTTTCCTACAAGGTAAAATTCATGATTATCTGATATCTAGAACTCAAGTTATGTCCAAAACACAGAAATAGTGTCAAAGCCCAATAATGTTGGAAAAATTCAATTAGGCCCAAATTAAACCCAAACTCATAAATCATGACCAAACTCAATCAATTAAGAAAATGGTGAGTGCAATTGACTAAACATGAGGGTTTATGAATGAATCAAATATGTGATTATCACTTGTCCATACCCCGGCTCAACAATATAAACTACTCTGATACCATAATGTAACATTACCAATACTAGTACTAATAGTGCATCTGAAATTACACATTAGTAATTAGAATTAAGCATGTCACTTATAACTAACATAAATAACTTGAAAATACATATATCTGATATACAAAATATGAGTCTGTTGTGTGTGATAATATACATATACCACACAAGTCATTATACAAACATACATATCAGTGTATAATAATTACACAATATATCTCCAAGTCATCATATATACATTCAAAATAAAACAATTTCTAAAACAAAACAAGTTGCACTATTCTTTGTCTCCATGCTTCATCTTTTGGCTCGATTCATTTCCTAGAATTATTATGGAAATACATACAAAAGGAGTGAGAATTCTAAAATTCTCAGTAATACTAACACATATGGTGTCATCATAGTAATTCTAACTATTTTAGAAAAAAATTCATTTAAAAACTCAAGTTATCCATATAATAAAAAGATGGCAAAAAGCCAAATCAAGTCATTTCTCGTTTCGAAACAGAATTTCAATTATTATAAATACCAAAAATAATAAGTTTTATTATCAAAGATCATAATTCATATTCATAATTCAATAACAAAATTCTCATTACAACTTTATGATCTTTCCATGATAACTTTGTTATAATACATCATTCAAATACAATTTCATTTTAGTACTTATTCAAATATCCGCTTATTCCCACAAAACCCATATCCTTGTACCATAATAGATACCTCATATAGTTCGGGTACTATATACTCGTGGTAAAGAGTGAATTAGGGTTTCACACTACCACTTAAAAGGGTAATAGTCTACTTTTAGGTTGGTGCACTTCAACCTATTTATGACAAGATATTTGTTTGCCATTAAAGAACTATCTTGAGTACCCTTAAATACATGAGGGAAACATAGGCAAATGAGAAAACTTAATGACGAATTTCAAGAATATAGGATTCTCTTCCTTATAGAGGATCATCTCCATAATTCTAATGAAATTTTGAATACCCTTGCCCCAAATAGGATCATTTCCAAAATCCATTAATGTCAGGTGAACTAATAGTTCAAAACAAAAAGGATACTCATGGGTGGGAATAGCATATCAGGACTATTTTCCTT
Organism: Ormosia emarginata; assembly: GCA_029884605.1. Taxonomy (NCBI): domain Eukaryota; kingdom Viridiplantae; phylum Streptophyta; class Magnoliopsida; order Fabales; family Fabaceae; genus Ormosia; species Ormosia emarginata. The sequence continues at coordinate 19,100,896 of JAQQTP010000079.1, forward strand.
CCCATTCAAGGACCAATGCCTAATTCTCATTTTCAAATCAAATTCAAATTCCATGAACACTGATCATTCAAATACAAGTTCAAAATTCTATTCTAACTCAACCTTAATAAGTAAGAGAAAATTCATATCCAACTCAACGTTGTAATACAAAAGAGTAATATGAATTCTAAGCACAATAAGTATATGGTGCTATTCATTCTTCACATTTCATATACATACTTATTCTTATTTCACAAGCATAAGAAATCCATAAGGATGTCAACTTTCACAAGTGAAATAAATACACATCTCATTGCAACACTTTATAAATGCATAAAAAGATATTTTCATAGCTAACTAATGCAAAAAAAAAAACTCCTTCTTAGGTTAAATCAATTATTTTAGTGAAAACCTTTGAAAACTCATCAATTAATACTCTTCGGAAGCTTCAATCATTTAAAACAGGGCAATTCTATTCGAATAACACTACTTGTTATTCGAATAGAATGCAAAAATCTTTGTTTTCTGAAAGGGGTTTATTCGAATAACCTTCGAATAACACTCCACAAGTTCAGAGTCTGATGCATTCTGAGTTGTGTTATTTGAATAACACTTTGAGTTATTCGAATAACACCTAAGAAAATTCAATTCCTAGTGCGTAGTGTTGTTTTATTCGAATAAACACTTGGCTTATTCGAATAAAGCATACCAGAATCAATTTCTGGTACAACAGAACAATAGCTCTTGCTGTTCCTTTTCAAATTTTTCACTTTTCGTTCATTTTTATTTCAAAACCAAGTAACAAAGCATAGAAACTCATCAACAACACTCACTTTAAATTGAGTTTATGCATATGCAAAATCATATGCTAACTCATATACCTATGCTTAAACTTCATCAAAACTTCACAAACAACAATCAAAATCTCATAAAATTTCATACAAATCCTCATTCAAAATTTATCTAAGCAGAATTTTCAAGAAACAAAGAATAAAAAGCATAGGCAAAGAACACACAATTCCTCTACCTTAACTCCTCTAGCTTGTTAATACTTTCTTCTTTCCATTTTCTTTCCTTCCTCCTTCCTATTTTCCTTCTTCCCCTATTTTCTTTTTTTTTTCCTTTGTTTTCTTTTTCTTTTTCCTGTCCTTCTGCTAACCATGAGAGAACGAGAGAGTGGAGAGAGAGTGAAACATGAATGAGAGAAAATAATACTGAGAATAGTCAAAAGTAAGATAAGAAATAGAGTGAAGAGGTGGCGCAGTAAAGGAGAAAAGATAAAAATGAATTTGTGTTGAAACTTCTGTATTCCTTAGAAATACTTTAATCTTCCAAAGCTATGTTTTCTAACTTCCACGAGTGTTATAGAAAATTTTAGGACTTCATAATTTTTCATACAATGTTATTCATCAATTAAGCTTTATTACTCTTCCCTAAGTTAAGTTTAACTTGGGAATTAAGCTAATATGCTTGCTGACACTTACCTTAGCTTGTATTCCATACCAAAATATTCTTCATGCTCTACTTGTTATCCCCAAATAGTTTTATAATTTTCTCATCTAGTTTTCTATTTAATATAGCCTTTTGATAATCACATATTTTATACATTAATAAACCCTCATTTTTAGTCATTTACACTCTTCATGTACTTAATTGATTAAGCTGGTTATGTTTTGTAAGATCGGACTCAAATTGGACTTAATTGACTTTTTTCAGCATTATTTGGGTCTTACACTGTTTCTGTATTTTGGTCATATCTTGAGTTCTAGATGTCTAGAAATTATGAATTTTACCATGTAGGAAAGCTGAGAGAAAGCTCTACAACTTTGATGAAGAGCTCAAAGTCTCAATCAGACATCTAATGGAGCTAATTGGGCTTGGAAGACAGAACACGAGTTGTGTCTGGAACCTGAACAATGTACAATAATCAAAGCATAACTCGGGTTGTAGGAATTATCTTGGGCTAAAATTTGGACATTTGAAAGTTAAGACCCAGATCTACAACTTTCATGAAAAACACAAGAGCTCATTCGGACAGCTTGGAGGTGATATTGGGTCTGGAAGTCAAAACAGAGGTGCTGAAACTGGGCTTGAACAGTCTGTAGTAATTGGGCTATATCTCGGGCTGCAGGTGATGAAATAAGCTGAAATTTGGACATCTGATTAAGATCCAGATCAACAACTTTCATGAAGATGACTTTTCTATTTGATGACGGAATCCATGAGTTAAGCAATGAATGATTTCGGAGACAAGGAATCTTAATAATTTTTCACTCACCAACTCACCATTTGGCATTTTTCACTCATTCATCCACTCATCCACCTACTCTTAATCAGCCCCCTTGTCATTTTGTATCCCTAATCCTCTATAAAAGGCACCATTGGCTGATCATTTGGTGCTCTTGGTGTTAGGCTTCGTTTTTACAAGTTATGGTTATGCTTGTCTATTGTTTTCCCTTGTTATAATTTTTTCTTGTTCAAAATTGAAGCTATGTTCATCTTTCTCTTCTTCTCTCTTTCTTTCTTCTTATCTATGAGTAACTAAATCTTCATCTTGCTTGGGTGAAAGAGTGAAGCTCTTGGTAATGAAATAAGGTTAGATTATTCTATTTCTTGTGCTTAAAAGATATATTATTAAATGGACATTATATGTGTTGTATTTTGTTTCCAATTAATTTAGAAACCTTCTTTGTATAATGGAGATCTTGATTTATTGTAGACAATAGGATTGGCACAATGAATGCTTGAACTCATTTACAAATGTTAGTAGATAATTAAAGGAATCATAATATGATTGCATATATAATTGAACTTTGAATGTTATATTTTCCGATTAGAACCTCCGTTGTGTGTGGATTTCAATTGAGTTAAAAAGAGAAATAATCTTGCCTTTAATTTATTACTAAGAGTGGATCTTCTAACCTAAGCAAGTTCTTAAATTCATTTGTGAACATTTTCTATTACTTTTGGAGTTGGGACAAATCCTTTCCTACCTCAATTAATTTTTCTTCATCAATTCCCTGTGGATCGACCTCGGACTCCAGATAAATTTACTACTTGAGACAACCTGCACTTGGGTTTGCATCCTTAATAATAATTTTCGGGCCAGAAAAAATCTTATTTTAATTATTCGGAGCTGGAGGATCTTACTAAGCTCAATTTTGAATGATACGTGTATCGATCTTTTAATTGTAAGAATTTATCTGTACAATAAAATAATTTTATATTTTTATAATATTATTTTATTAGTCAGTACAAATAAAACGACCATGGACCCAAAAAAGTCTGTGGGACCCACAATTGGTTTGTGGGACCCACATTTAGAAAAAGTAGTCAACGTTGATGGCTTGGTTTATTTTTAAGCCAATAGGAATTAGTCAACAAAGAGGGCTTGACTTGATTTGCACCATTGGATGAGAAGGTTTAGTTTTGAATATCAACCGCTGATCTAATCAATTGTTGTAAAGATAAGCTTAATAAGGAAGGCTTTGGATATCCACTGTTGATTTAATGTACGGTGGAGATTGGTCTCACAAAATGGCTAGAATCATTTGTGACCATTGGATGGGAAGTATGTAGAGAAGATCTTGACCCTCCATTTTTGAAGATGCATCTAATGGCTAGGATTTCATGGAGAAGAGATCTAATGGCTTAGATTTGATCATATCATTTGGAAGCTTCTACCTAATATCAACCCTTGATTTAACCAATGGCTCTTGAAGCTTAGTTACAAGAATGCTAATTAATTAGTAAATGTAACTAATTTTCCTAACTAAGTTAGATTAAGTGTGCATAGAAACTTAATGAGATTAGTAACTTAGTTAGTATCCTATGATCACCATTAGGGCAGAACCTTCAAGAACATGTGACTAAGGCTTGAATGAGCCAATTAGAGGCAAGCTTAGGGGAGAAGCCTTTGCATGTGAACCCTTGATGTAAGCTAAGGCTAGGATGGAGTCTTGGAAGGTCAAACAAAGTAGTCACCTCCTCTTGGATGAACTCCATGGCTATGCACTCATTAGGAGACCATTTCACTTCATTCTTCATCTTTTCTATCACAAAATCTCTCTTTTCTCTCTTCTAAATCAAAAACCACCATCGTTGTTTTCTTGGAGGACCATTCGGCCAAACACCATACACCACCATCCACCCATCTAAAATTTTATCCAACCTTATTTCTCAACTCTAAACACCATTCTAAGAACATCTCTAGTTGAGAGTTCTTCCAAAATCTTTCATCTTAAGCTTGAAAAATTGCTTTGGAGATTTCTCCTATAAGGTGAAATTCCTTGTTTTTCATTTCTAACTTCATTTCCAAGGTTCTAAGCCATGATTGATCCATGGTTTATGTTTTTCTCCTATGGTTATAACTTTTTAAAATTTATTTGAGCATGTTAGGTTTCTTTGGAGGAGATCACGAAATCCATAGGAAGGAGAGAAAAAGATTTTATCTTCCTTAAAGGTAAGAGAGAGATTTAATCTTATCAACCATGTGTGGTGATGAGAAAATGGATTGTATGTGTGTGAAGAATCCATAAGGATTCACTTGTTTGATTGTTTAAATGCTTTCCTATTTGTGTTTGATATTGTTTGTATGCATGTCTATAAGCTTTAAAATATATTGCATGTGTGACATATGCAGGATTATTAAGTAGGATGTGAATAACATGTAAGGTTGCATGAGTGTTCCAAAGAACACACCTATGGAGCTTTCGGCTTCAACAAGAAAAAGAGAACCAAAATGTTCTCAACAATTTTCTAAAGGAAGGATTTAATGGAATTAGGTAAATTAATAAAATCCAAAATGATTTAGAAGGTAGAAAATGATCCAAAGATCAAATGCTAAGGTTTTACTAATTTCGGCCAACATGCCTTGTAAATGTGTAATCAATCCAAAACTTATTTTCTAAAGTGTAAAGTTGATGTTTTACCTAAAAAAGAACACATTGGTAATGAATTTTTAAGAATTAAAGAAGTAAACTAATTTTATTAAAAATATAGTATAGAAGAAAAATAAACAAAACTCTTGAAAAATACTTACCTTTGAGTTTTAAAAGTATAACTTAAATTTTCAAAGTGTATTTAGTAGTAATAAACTAAATAATAGAATTTTTAGAGGAAAAACGTAGAAGCTCATTTTTAATAGATTTTATAGACAAAATGCTATCAAGATTTATTAAAAATAGACAAATAAAAGATAACATTTTATAATATATTTATAATGTAAAGAAATTATTCTACGTAGTTTGAAAGTATTAAAAATAGCCTACGCAGTTTTAAAATAGAGATTTTAAAGATTTTCGATCAAGAAAACAATTTAAAAATCTTACGCGATTGAGAAAACGATTTAAAAATACTATGCGATTTTATTTAAAAACGTTTGTGAAAATGACGAAATTGTGAAAACGCAATAAAATTTCTACGCAATTAATTGGAACAGTGAGTTTTGCTGTCGGGCCAAAGTGGTGGACCCGGACATGTGGAGATATGGTACTGTCAAGTGGTGACGTACTGTATATCGAAATTTTGAGGTTAAGGGTATTTTTGTAAATATATATTTTTAAGCTAAGGGTAATTTGATAATTATTGTTTTATTCATGCATTGAGTTGTGCCAATTTAGTTGATATTGGCGATTGATTGACGAGGCGAATTACACCGTGTTGTCGATGCAATAAGCGTAGTGTGGTTCATCTTGTGTGGACTTGGAGGCATTAGTGTGCGGAGTATTCCATGTAACACCCTCCGTAGAGTGTCACATTTTTAAATAAAGCATAAAACCAAATAAACTCATTTTATAAAAACTTTGAATTCTAAAGGATGAATTTTAAAATTTCATTTTGCGGAAATATAAACTTACCAAAAATTATAAGAAAATAGAAATTAAATTGAATTAATTAATACACATATATATATTCCACAAAATATTCAACAACAATTTAAAACATAATATTTACAGACTCAGAGAAACAGTAGCAAACCCAAAGATGGGTACTACTAATAGCACGGTAACAACACTAACGAGAAAACCCAACCTATATGTTCCATTTCTCCACCAAACTGCATCCTGTTGAAACTTGGAAGATTACACCTTAACGTCGTCACCAACTTCCGAATATTGCCTCCAACAAGTTTGAGAAACTTCCTTCGTCTACTATACGAATTTAACAACTACAACACAACAAACAATACAGTAAAGAGGTGAGATCCCCTTTCACCAGTACCAGTAAGGTAGCAAAGAATGATACGAATGACAAAGTCATTCCATACACAGATATCACAAATACAATCATGTTGTCAATTTACGAATAAATCAAATAAGCATATATCATAATATAATGAACAACTATAACATTTCTAAGATAGATATAACAATTCATACAATATAAAATGCCATAAAAGTGTAGATAATGATATAATATAAAAATTAAAAACAATAACAACATATAACATCACGGTTAAAAAAAAAATATAATAAATAAACAACACGAGATAAAAAAAATATCACAGATGAAAATATACTAAATAACAACACAAATAAAAATATCACAGATAAAAATATAATCTATAACAACACAGATACATGTGCAATATGACACAATCCTACTCCATGGAGCTAAAAACAAACAGATATCAGAGAGACAATGACTCGCAAAATCTATTAGTACCACGGCTGCCCAACCAAACTATTGCGCTGTCACACTTTGCGTCTATAGCCCCATGTCATGTGGAATCTATCATCCAAAGCATGGTGTAGTTCACGGTCTCACATTGTGGCACTACAGGCAATGTACTATTAGATTTTACGAAATCTCGATTAAAAATAGTGCGTGTCGAGTTCATTAGTGTGCTATCAGTTACCACGGCCCAGCGGAGCGACCGACTATCCATATATGGGATCCCGTACACTAACGTCTCCAAGTTCATAAAGACAATGAACCACACTACGTTTATCGCATCGACAACACGATGTGATTCACCTCATCAACCAATCCACCAAAAATTGGCATATCCTCAAGTTACCAGGATATTCTCAAGATAAAAAGATACAAGATAAGTCCCACTTGGACAAATACTGTTCCAAAGCCTGTACGGGTTCACCTCATAGCCCGACAACAGAAAAATACAGAAAATCCAGAAAGAATATAGAAAATACTGTTTTGGTCAATCGCGTACAAATTTTATCGCGTTTTCACAATCTCGTCGTTTTTATAAACGTTTTTAATTTGCGTAAATTTATTTTTCTGTTTTTAAAATCGCGTAGAGTTTTTAATACGTTTTCTCAATCGCGTAAGATTTTTAAATCATTTTCTTGTCCGAATTCCTTAAAAATTACTGTTTAAAACAAACAGAAATAATATTTAATACGTTTAAACTACGTAAAATATTTTCCATACCGCATACTGTCTTTTGGATATCTCTTCTATCTTATTTGTCCGTTTTTAATAAAAATTGACAGTATTATGTTTTAGAAAACTTATAATAATGGTTTCCTAACTTTTCTGTAAAAATTTCTGTTTACTTAATTTTTAACCGTATAATTTAACTTTATGAAAATCACTAACATGCTTCAAAATATAATATGAGCTATATGTTAGAAATTTTACAAAAGTTACTGTATTTTCTTCTAACAGTAAAATTATCAATTTTTAGCTTCTTAAACTTAATTCTAATCAATTTCTTTCTTCAAAATTCATTGTAGAAAAATTCTTTTTAGCATTTATTACTTAACCTTAGTTGAAAACAATTCTATAAATCAAAAACATTTAAAGTTGGCATATTGGCCGAAAATCATTCTATGCTTTATAATTCATTCCTAATTATTTCCATACATTTAATCTCTTATAAAACTCTTAATCTAATTAAATTATCTAGTTAATAGTTAGAAAATAAATTTGGATCAAAAGTATGTGGCATGTTGGCCAAATTTAACAAAGTCTTTGCATTTGATCTTTAAATTATTTTTCATCTTCTAAATCAATGTCCAATTCATTGTATTACTTAAATTCATTCAATCATTGTTTTAGAAAATGGTTTTAGAAATCAAAACATTCAACTTAGGCATGTTGGCCGAAATACCTAATTTCATTCTTGGATCCATAAATTCATTTTTCTTACTCTAAACAAATTGGTAACTTGTCAATTTTCCTAGGTTAATTAAATCACACTTTTAGAAAATTTAAGAGAACATTTTGGTTCTCCTCTTTGCCTTGAGGCCGTGAGCTTGGGTTTGTGCTCTTTGGAACACTCATGCAAATCCTTGTATGTTATTTACATGTTACAATAATTATCATACATATATATATACATACCATATACTAAAACAACCATAAAACACATACAAATTATTAAAGCTATTAGACATGTTACACACATAGCACATACAAAATATTAAAGCTATTAGACATGCTTTCACATATAATCAATCACAATTAGGAAAGGCTATAAACAATCAAGTGAATGAATCCTTATGGATTCTTCACCACAAATACAAACATTCCTCACCACCAACACATGGTTGATGAGGGTAATCTCCTCTTACCTCTTGAAGAACCTCCAAAGTTCCTTGTATGTCTCCTTCAAGCAAACTTTCTCCACTAAGAGCTTCTTGAAAATCAAAGAAAACATACAATATTAATACCTAAGGCTCTAAACTAAAATAATCATGGATCAAAATCATGACTAGAACTTTGAAATGGATAGAAATATGAAGATTAAAGAACCCTACCTTCAAGGCTTCAAACTTGAGCTTTGAAGAACAAGATAGAAAATGGATGATTTAGGCTTAGGTTTCAACTACAAAGTGTCTTGAGATGAAGTAAAGAAGCAAGAAATAAGGTAGTTTAAAATTATAGAAGAGTAAATGATAGAAATGGATGGGTAGGCCGTGAGGTTGGAGAAGAAAGGGAGAAGAAAAATTTGAGAGCTTTTCTTGTTTGATAGCTTTGAAGAAAAGTGAAGACTTTGATTAAATGAAAACAAAGTCTCCTTTTTACTATACATGGCCGTGAATCACTTTGAGAGAAAGAAAGAATATAAAGTGATATAGCTAATTGTAGGATTCACCAAAGGTGAATTGCCCGTAGAAGCCAAAAAGGGGAGCCACCAAAATTGACTAATTTTAGGAAATTGAAATTAGCTTTATTTCCTTTTTGAAATGCATGACCGTAGATGCTTGGAGAGCAAGAATGAATTGAAGTATTGAAATTGTTTTCTTCAAACATGCATTGCCGTAAATGCATATGAAAAGAAGCCACTAAAATTGACTTTGTTTTACTTGGGTAATTAAATGTAAGATAGCAAGAATTGAATGGTAATATTTGCTTCACCAAAGGCTTGCTTTGCCGTAGAAAGCAACAAAGAAAAGCCATCAATATTGACTAGTCTTCCTTTTATTCAATTTGGCTTTCTACATGCATTTCACAAAGCCTTCTACGTGAATTCACTTTGTGAATTTGCTACTAGAGCAAATTGGCTTTCCTCCTTTACGTAAAACCATCCAATTTCAAGAAGTCCAAACTCATTTGATAGCTTGCTTCCTATTGATCCTTAAAGAGTCAAGCCATTTTTCTTGACCAATTTCTATTGGTTGAATATTTACTAACTTGATTCCTATGGGTTAATATTTTTGTTGACCAATTTCTATTGGTGCACACTGTATATTTTCTAGTATACTTTAACCAATGAACAATAATTATTATTTATAAAAACAAAGTGTCTATTGTCTAATGGATAATAAAATATACATAGATTTTTTTTTTCTTGTACTAACAGAGTAGTAATTATTATTGATCATTTTTCTACTGATTGCCCTTGATGAGTCATAAAGCGAGTCATCAAAGAGAAATTTCTAGAATATGTGACTCACTACGATGAGTCAGTATGATGAGTCATCGTGGAACTATCTAGAACGGGTGAGTCAGCATGGCGAGTCAGCGTAGATATTTTCTAGAGCAGGTGAGTCAGCATAGATATTTTCCAAAATAGGTGAGTCAGCATGGCGAGTCACTGACTGTGTCATAACTGCATCACTGGCTGTGTCATCAATGGTGAGTCACAGCGTTGAGTCATCAGCTGAGTCATCATAGAAGCTTCTGGAACAGGTGACTCACTATGGTGAGTCACAGGGCGAGTCACCGCTTCTAGAACCTTCCGGAATCTGCTGAGTCATGGAGCTGAGGTGTCATGCCACATGTCGAATTTCTATTGGTCCGTTGCGATGAGTCACAGCCACCAATTTTGACCAGCTCCTCATTAGTCCACGTGTAAAGCACTTGATGACTAAACGTGGGTCCTGCAAATATTTTCGGTTCACTGCCACTTATTTGTATTGACTAATAAAATAATATTATAATAATATAAAATTATTTTATTTGTGATTAAATCCTAAAAATTAAAAGATTAACTATAGTATCATTCGAGAATTGGGTTTAGTAAGATTCTCCAGCTCTGAATAATTAAAAACAAGATTTCCCCGGCCCGAAAAATAATATTTTCCTGCCCCGGAGCAAATCACACAAAAAGTCCAAATAAATTCACAGACAATAATATTAAGCACTGTAACATATAGAAAAATTAAAAACAGTACAGTCGGGACATAACGGTCATTTTTTCATTTTTCCCCACGACGAAGCAAATCATCCAAAACGTTCAAATAAAATTACAGACAGTATTAATTATCTGTATATCTCCCAGAAAAATTAAAACAGTAGCTCGAGAAAATTTTTATTTTACTGTATCGAAGCAAATTACGTAAAACGATCAAATAAAATTTTAACCTGTAAAACATATTTGTATTTCATACAGAAAAATAAGAAACAGTAAATAAGGACACAACAGTCATTTACACAAAAGCTTGAAAAACAGCAAACAGAACATTCGGGACATTTTCTAAAAATTGGGGTGTTACAACTCTCCCCTCCTAAAAAGAATTTCGCCCCCGAAATTCGTAGCAGTCTCTGAACAATCATTGACACTACTTCTCCATTCTTGTCTTTTAGTTCCCACGTTGCATATCCGTTTACACCATTCCAGATTTCCTCGACCAAAGAAAACTCCTTGCATCACGTAAAACATGGAGAACCACACTAAGATATTTAGCATGTTCCTCATGATTTCGAGAATAGATCAGAATGTCGTTAATAAAGATAATGACAATTCTGTCTAAATAAGGATGAAGAATGCTATCCACCACGCTTCCGCTGCGCCACTCTGATCAGTACCACTTGAAATTATCCTTGCCTTTGTACCGCTTCACTCTTTTTCCTTTGCTTTTAACAGGAAGTTCCTCACAAATCAAGTTCTCTTTTTCAACAATACTATATCTGATACTTTATGACATAATTTTAACTAAAAATATCCTTTCTTTTGCAATTGCAATACACAAAAGGACATTATAAAAATTTAGAAAGAAAAGGTAGAGAAACTATTGGAATTGTTACCAGACATGTCCAACAAAGAATTTGACATTGCCCGATTTTAAGAATAAGTTTTACGGGACACCAAAGTTTTATTGAAACAATCTATAGGATATGATTAAAGATAACCAATCCATATATAAGATCATATCTATCTCGCAAAAGAGGTAGACAGTTTAGATTAAGAAGAGATTGTTTAAGGAACTGGATAATAACAATGGGTTTGGTAATAAAAAAAGAAATGAGATAAGTCAAAAGGTAATAAAGATATTGATAGCTCTAATCAACTCAAATAGTCAATTAGTCATAAAAGAATGAGTTAGACTAAAAGTACACTTCGCAATTGCGATACATGAAAGGTATCATAAAGGCATAGAAATAAGAGATGATAGCATCATCCATACCACCGAACCTATCCAATAAAGAAATTGATGTGGTCCGATGAATTTAGAAGTAAACTTTTTAACTTGAACAATTCAACTGATAAGTCTAACAGAGCATGGATGGTTGGAAAAATATCCAATCCCTATTTTTAAATTGCGTCCGTTTTGAGAACGAAGCATACAAATTGAATCAACAAAAAAGATTCAATTATTTAATAGACTTAGGATGGTTTAAGCAACTCAAGTCCTCAACCATATGTTCTAGTAACAGAAGTAGAAACAATCAGGCCAAAAGAATAATGAAAGCACAGATAACTCTAATTAACCCACATAATTATATGCCATAGAGAAATAGGTTACTCTCGGAATTATACAGTATAGTTAAAGAATCACCTTTTTGTGATACAATCTTCTTTGTTTAAGTTCTTCCATCTAAGATGTTTTTGCTCCACTTGAAGAATCGATGCTCCATTCTACTTAAGATGTCAAAGCACGTACGTTACTAACAGATGACTTCGTCTTTGGCGAGATACACTTTTCAGCAAAATGTCCGAGCATCCCACACCTGAAACAGATGATTCCTTTAATTGTACCACCCCTCGTTAGATGATCTTCCCCATACTTCTGACATTTTGGCACAGATGTCACAGTCTGACCAAACCTGCTATCACTCGGCTCTCCTCCACAAGATTGTTGTTTGTGTTGATTTCCTGATGATCACGAATACGTTTTCCACTGGACTTGCTTGGCCTTACGATTTCTCCTCCTTGAGAACCAATATGGTCTAACGTTACTAAATCTCGTATTCTAAGATTTATTTCGACTTTGTCTGCTTCTAATCCTCGGCTATTGTTCCTCGCTGCTGAGTAATCATCAAATCATGTTGTACTGCTCCTTCAGCTGTTCTTTGCATTGCTTTCGTAGTTGCAGTCATATCGCCTGTCATCACGTCCTGCTTCCTCACGTGCACGTTTACCATGAATCATTGCCTTCCTTCAAAGACGGACGAATCATAGTACAATGAAAAATGGATGTAACCATTTCAAAGAAACCTTGTCTCCTTTCGGAGTCCAAGCACAGAGAGTCACACAACAAAAACAAGACAGACCTAACCACAAACCCCAAAAGACTCTAACCGTGCTCTGATACCAACTAATGTAACACCCTCCGTAGGGTGTCACATTTTTAAATAAAGCATAAAACCAAATAAACTCATTTTATAAAAACTTTGAATTCTAAAGGATGAATTTTAAAATTTCATTTTGCGGAAATATAAACTTACCAAAAATTATAAGAAAATAGAAATTAAATTGAATTAATTAATACACATATATATATTCCACAAAATATTCAACAACAATTTAAAACATAATATTTACAGACTCAGAGAAACAGTAGCAAACCCAAAGATGGGTACTACTAATAGCACGGTAACAACACTAACGAGAAAACCCAACCTATATGTTCCATTTCTCCACCAAACTGCATCCTGTTGAAACTTGGAAGATTACACCTTAACGTTGTCACCAACTTCCGAATATTGCCTCCAACAAGTTTGAGAAACTTCCTTCGTCTACTATACAAATTTAACAACTACAACACAACAAACAATACAGTAAAGAGGTGAGATCCCCTTTCACCAGTACCAGTAAGGTAGCAAAGAATGATACGAATGACAAAGTCATTCCATACACACAGATATCACAAATACAATCATGTTGTCAATTTACGAATAAATCAAATAAGCATATATCATAATATAATGAACAACTATAACATTTCTAAGATAGATATAACAATTCATACAATATAAAATGCCATAACAAGTGTAGATAATGATATAATATAAAAATTAAAAACAATAACAACATATAACATCACAGTTAAAAAAATATAATAAATAACAACACAGATAAAAAAAATATCACAGATGAAAATATACTAAATAACAACACAAATAAAAATATCACAGATAAAAATATAATCTATAACAACACAGATACATGTGCAATATGACACAATCCTACTCCATGGAGCTAAAAACAAACAGATATCAGAGAGACAATGACTCGCAAAATCTATTAGTACCACGGCTGCCCAACCAAACTATTGCGCTGTCACACTTTGCGTCTATAGCCCCATGTCATGTGGAATCTATCATCCAAAGCATGGTGTAGTTCACGGTCTCACATTGTGGCACTACAGGCAATGTACTATTAGATTTTACGAAATCTCGATTAAAAATAGTGCGTGTCGAGTTCATTAGTGTGCTATCGGTTACCACGGCCCAGCGGAGCGACCGACTGTCCATATATGGGATCCCGTACACTAACGTCTCCAAGTTCATAAAGACAATGAACCACACTACGTTTATCGCATCGACAACACGATGTGATTCACCTCGTCAACCAATCCACCAAAAATTGGCATATCCTCAAGTTACCAGGATATTCTCAAGATAAAAAGATACAGTAAGTCCCACTGGACAAATACTGTTCCAAAGCCTGTACGGGTTCACCTCATAGCCCGACAGCAGAAAAATACAGAAAATCCAGAAAGAATATAGAAAATACTGTTTTGGTCAATCGCGTACAAATTTTATCGCGTTTTCACAATCTCGTCGTTTTTATAAACGTTTTTAATTTGCGTAAATTTATTTTTCTGTTTTTAAAATCGCGTAGAGTTTTTAATACGTTTTCTCAATCGCGTAAGATTTTTAAATCATTTTCTTGTCCGAATTCCTTAAAATTACTGTTTAAAACAAACGAAACAATATTTAATACGTTTAAACTACGTAAAATATTTTCCATACCGCATATCTTGTCTTTTGGATATCTCTTCTATCTTATTTGTCCGTTTTTAATAAAAATTGACAATATTATGTTTTAGAAAACTTATAATAATGGTTTCCTAACTTTTATGTAAAAATTTCTGTTTACTTAATTTTTAACCTTATAATTTAACTTTATGAAAATCACTAACATGCTTCAAAATATAATATGAGCTATATGTTAGAAATTTTACAAAAGTTACTGTATTTTCTTCTAACAGTAAAATTATCAATTTTTAGCTTCTTAAACTTAATTCTAATCAATTTGTTTCTTCAAAATTCATTGTAGAAAAATTCTTTTTAGCATTTATTACTTAACCTTAGTTGAAAACAATTCTATAAATCAAAAACATTTAAAGTTGGCATATTGGCCGAAAATCATTCTATGCTTTATAATTCATTCCTAATTATTTCCATACATTTAATCTCTTATAAAACTCTTAATCTAATTAAATTATCTAGTTAATAGTTAGAAAATAAATTTGGATCAAAAGTATGTGGCATGTTGGCCAAATTTAACAAAGTCTTTGCATTTGATCTTTAAATTATTTTTCATCTTCTAAATCAATGTCCAATTCATTGTATTACTTAAATTCATTCAATCATTGTTTTAGAAAATGGTTTTAGAAATCAAAACATTCAACTTAGGCATGTTGGCCGAAATACCTAATTTCATTCTTGGATCCATAAATTCATTTTTCTTACTCTAAACAAATTGGTAACTTGTCAATTTTGCTAGGTTAATTAAATCACACTTTTAGAAAATTTAAGAGAACATTTTGGTTCTCCTCTTTGCCTTAAGGCCGTGAGCTTGGGTTTGTGCTCTTTGGAACACTCATGCAAATCCTTGTATGTTATTTACATGTTACAATAATTATCATACATATATATATACATACCATATACTAAAACAACCATAAAACACATACAAATTATTAAAGCTATTAGACATGTTACACACATAGCACATACAAAATATTAAAGCTATTAGACATGCTTTCACATATAATCAATCACAATTAGGAAAGGCTATAAACAATCAAGTGAATGAATCCTTGTGGATTCTTCACCACAAATACAAACATTCCTCACCACCAACACATGGTTGATGAGGGTAATCTCCCTCTTACCTCTTGAAGAACCTCCAAAGTTCCTTGTATGTCTCCTTCAAGCAAACTTTCTCCACTAAGAGCTTCTTGAAAATCAAAGAAAACATACAATATTAATACCTAAGGCTCTAAACTAAAATAATCATGGATCAAAATCATGACTAGAACTTTGAAATGGATAGAAATATGAAGATTAAAGAACCCTACCTTCAAGGCTTCAAACTTGAGCTTTGAAGAACAAGATAGAAAATGGATGATTTAGGCTTAGGTTTCAACTACAAAGTGTCTTGAGATGAAGTAAAGAAGCAAGAAATAAGGTAGTTTAAAATTATAGAAGAGTAAATGATAGAAATGGATGGGTAGGCCGTGAGGTTGGAGAAGAAAGGGAGAAGAAAAATTTGAGAGCTTTTCTTGTTTGATAGCTTTGAAGAAAAGTGAAGACTTTGATTAAATGAAAACAATGTCTCCTTTTTACTATACATGGCCGTGAATCACTTTGAGAGAAAGAAAGAATATAAAGTGATATAGCTAATTGTAGGATTCACCAAAGGTGAATTCAGTAGAAGCCAAAAAGGGAGCCACCAAAATTGACTAATTTTAGGAAATTGAAATTAGCTTTATTTCCTTTTTGAAATGCATGACCGTAGATGCTTGGAGAGCAAGAATGAATTGAAGTATTGAAATTGTTTTCTTCAAACATGCATTGCCGTAAATGCATATGAAAAGAAGCCACTAAAATTGATTTTGTTTTACTTGGGTAATTAAATGTAAGATAGCAAGAATTGAATGGTAATATTTGCTTCACCAAAGGCTTGCTTTGCCGTAGAAAGCAACAAAGAAAAGCCATCAATATTGACTAGTCTTCCTTTTATTCAATTTGGCTTTCTACATGCATTTCACAAAGCCTTCTACGTGAATTCACTTTGTGAATTTGCTACTAGAGCAAATTGGCTTTCCTCCTTTACGTAAAACCATCCAATTTCAAGAAGTCCAAACTCATTTGATAGCTTGCTTCCTATTGATCCTTAAAGAGTCAAGCCATTTTTCTTGACCAATTTCTATTGGTTGAATATTTACTAACTTGATTCCTATGGGTTAATATTTTTGTTGACCAATTTCTATTGGTGCACACTGTATATTTTCTAGTATACTTTAACCAATGAACAATAATTATTATTTATAAAAACAGTGTCTATTGTCTAATGGATAATAAAATATACATAGATTTTTTTTTCTTGTACTAACAGAGTAGTAATTATTATTGATCATTTTTCTACTGATTGCCCTTGATGAGTCATAAAGCGAGTCATCAAAGAGAAATTTCTAGAATATGTGACTCACTACGATGAGTCAGTATGATGAGTCATCGTGGAACTATTTAGAACGGGTGAGTCAGCATGGCGAGTCACTGACTGTGTCATAACTGCATCACTGGCTGTGTCATCAATGGTGAGTCACAGCGTTGAGTCATCAGCTGAGTCATCATAGAAGCTTCTGGAACAGGTGACTCACTACGGTGAGTCACAGGGTGAGTCACCGCTTCTAGAACCTTCCAGAATCTGCTGAGTCATGGAGCTGAGGTGTCACGCCACATGTCGAATTTCTATTGGTCCGTTGCGATGAGTCACAGCCACCAATTTTGACCAGCTCCTCATTAGTCCACGTGTAAAGCACTTGATGACTAAACGTGAGTCTCGCAAATATTTTCGAGTCCGCTGCCACTTATTTGTACTGACTAATAAAATAATATTATAATAATATAAAATTATTTTATTTGACAGTTAAATCCTAAAAATTAAAAGATTAACTATTGTATCATTCAGAATTGGGTTTAGTAAGATTCCCCAGCTTTGAATAATTAAAAACAAGATTTCCCCGGCCCGGAAAAAAAAATTTTCCTGTCCCGGAGTAAATCACACAAAAAGTCCAAATAAATTCACAGACAGTAATATTAAGCACTGTAACATATAGAAAAATTAAAAACAGTACAATCAGGACATAACAGTCATTTTTCCATTTTTTCCCACAACGAAGCAAATCATCCAAAACGTTCAAATAAAATTACAGACAGTATTAATTGTCTGTATATCTCCCAGAAAAATTAAAACAGTAGCTCGACAAAATTTTTATTTTACTGTATCGAAGCAAATTACGTAAAACGATCAAATAAAATTTTAACCTGTAAAACATATTTGTATTTCATACAGAAAAACAAGAAACAGTAAATAAGGACACAACAGTCATTTACACAAAAGCTAAAAAAACAGCAAACAGAACATTCGGGACATTTTCTAAAAATTGGGGTGTTACATTCCACATGTGGACAGTTGGTTGCTCCTCTGGGTCATGGTAACTGGCAACACACTAATGATCTCGACACGCACTATACTTAATCAAGATCTTGTAAAGACTATTTAGTACAATGCCTGTAATACACGACGTTGGACTGTGTGCTACTACACGACGTTGGACTGTGGGCTATAGACACGATATTAGACAGTGGAATAGTTTGGTTGGGCAGCCTGAAGTACTGATAGATCTTTACGAGTTATTCTCTCTGATGTCTGTGTCTAGCTGCATGGAGTAGGAACGAGTCGTATTGCATTTGCATATGTGTCATGCATCATAACATTATTAATTGTGATATTATATGATACTGTTGTATTAAAATTCTTATGTTAAATTGTGTGACTATTTATGATGTATGGTATGCTTTATTGTATTAAACTGTGATATCTGCTGTATTGTCGTTTTCTTATTTGTCATGCTGGTATTGATGTATGATTATCTCACCTCTCTATATGTATTGTTTTTGTATTATTAATTATGTTATAAAAGAGTTTGAGGAAGAGGAACAACCTCTAGATTGTGTGTATCATGAGGAGGAGGAGTAGCAGCAGCAAACGGGGGATCAGTTCGATGAGTGCGAGCCTTTCGATCATCCATATCCTTTAGACTGACTTGTGAGTATGGCGTTGCCGGGATTTCTTGGTTTCGTGAGGCTAGAGTTTCACGGAGGTTCAGAGGCCTGGCGATTATGCGAGGATCGAGGATTGGTGATCTACTTGGGACGTTTGACTGTGTCCCTACAAGGAGAGTTTGATGTTGAGCCTGTCTTCACTATGACTTTGTATTTACATCTAGAGAAGTCGTTGGATCTGAGGCGTCACTGGGGAGGACTGTAACACCCCAAAATTTACTTTTCTACTCTCAGGATTCATTCTAAAAATATTTGTGATTTTTTGGAATTTTCTTGGAATTTTCTGAGAACGTGAAATATTTTAATATATTTCTCGTTTTACGTGTGTACTGAGCAGAACCGGAGAAATGAGACATTTTCTCCGAGAATCTTAAACTATGGAAACGTCGACGGGGGATCTTACTAAACCCGAGGCTGGACACAGTTTACAAGGTTTCACATTTTTTGAGAAATCTTAACAGATGAAATGATAAAACACTGTGAAGAATTTATCTGTCAGATTTGTTAATGCTGACTTCTGCCAACCATAACTATTGTCCAATAAATAATAACATGTATTAAAAATATTATCACATTATTCAAAATCTGATTTTTGTATCACACCTATTAGTTTTAATTTCAAAAGAAAGATTAAATTTAATCCAAGCTTATTATGGGAAGCTTCCTAGCAATTTCCCTTGTAACACATTTTTCTCTCTCCTTTCTCCACTCTTCTACGGCGGAAGCCACAAGGGGAAGCCCAAATATTTCCCCTCAATTGTCTTAATATTGCATTCTCATTTCTCTAAACCCCAAATACCCATTTCTCCATTTCTCTCTTCTTCTTCCTCTCCACTGTACACACACACACCCACACATTGGAGACCAACTTCCTTATTTGCCAAACAAATCACATTTACTTGTTCCTTCCACCATTCCAAAACTATTCTCCTTGTTGGTTATCTTTTGGTTCCTCTTCTTCTTCTTCTTCTTCCATTTCTTTTCCACCATTGAAGCTAAAGCTTGGAGCTTTAAGGTAAAGTCTTCAACTTTCTTCCATTTTCTTGCTATTTTCGTTTCTCTTGGCCACCTTGGTGACCAAGAACCTATTTTTCATGGTTTGAGTGAACATTGTGGCGATCACTCACATTGGAGTTTTTCTTGAAGGGGGGAAAACGAAAATCTAGGGCAAGAAGGGGTGGCACATTGTGTTGTTTTCTAAATAGGTAAGAGGGAGATGATCCTCTTCAACTAATCTTGGTAGTAAGGGAATGTCTTGTATGTGTATTGTTGTTGATTTTGAATCCATGTATAAAGTTCTCTCATTTTTATGTTGTTCTTGATGATAGTGTACTTTGTTGGGTTTGTATGATTTATTGATGTCTCTTGCATGATTTGAAGGTGTATTTGAGTATCTTGTTGATTAAATATGATGAGGAATGGTTTGGTTTGAGTTATAGGACCTAAGGAACTCTGTTTTTTGCAAGTTTACGCGTGGTAATCGATTACACGGGGCTTGTAATCGATTACCAAGCTCTTAAAGATACAAAATCGTGATTCTGGAAATCTGGTAATCGATTACGTCTGGTGTGTAATCGATTACAAGATTCTTTTTAGCTTGTAATCGATTACCAGAGGAGTGGAATTGATTAACAAGCCCCCATGTCACGAAGTGGCGCTCGGTTGGGAATCACGTAATCGATTACAACTTGTGGGTAATCGATTACGGAGGTTCTGTCCCATTTGGTAATCGATTACCACGGTTGTGTAATCGATTACCAGGGCCTTGAAGTTACGAAACGTGATTCTGGGAATCACGTAATCGATTATAATGAGATTGTAATCGAGTACAGAGGTTGTTTCTCAAGTAATCGATTACAAGGGTGATGTAATCGATTACAAAGACCAAAAAATGAGATTTTAGAGCTGGAAATGATTGAGATTATGGTTCTTTGTCCTTTGTAACTTAAACATAACCTAAAAACCCTGGATTCAAGGACTTTACTTTACTAAATTGTGATAGGAATGTGCATTCACACCAATAGAGAAGAAATGATTTTGAATATGGAATTCTTGGATCCATGATATGGAAATTGTGGTATGTGTGTAATGAGGAATACATGTTGATGTTGAGAATTATTGATGTAGCACTCAATGAGATAAGATTGATGATGTGCCATTGAGGCAATGTTTTAATAAATGTATTGTTGATATGTCATGTTGGACATGGAATAATGCTTATGTGCCATTGAGGAAAGGCTTATGTTGAATGCATCATTAATGAACATACATGATCGGACATTGTGTCATCATGCATGCGTATTGTCCGTGGGACATTGTTGAGAAGGCTATGTTGCCTAGGAGTTTGAATAACACCTATGTGCAGGTGCAAATAGACTAAGCGTAGGTGTCATATGTTGTTGACCCTGGGGGCGTCGGGGTGTGGGTGTCTCACAATAGACAGTGTAACGCCCCTTTTTCTCCCTTCAGTCATAACGGGTGAGAAGAAGGAACGTCGCACTATAGTGAAACGACCCAAAAATGGCTACGGAAAATTTGAGCATTTTTTTTTAGGTTAACATAGTTTCGGTTAAAACTTCCATTTAATGTACATATACACCTGTTTGTAAATATATCGCGTGATTGGTTTAAAATTAAAAGCTCCTCAGATAGTGTAACGCCCCTTTTTTCTCCCTTCAGTCATAACGGGTGAGAAGAAGGAACGTCGCACTATAGTGAAACGACCCAAAAATGGCTACGGAAAATTTGAGCATTTTTTTTTTAGGTTAACATAGTTCTAGTTAAAACTTCCATTTAATGTACATATACACCTGTTTGTAAATATATCGCGTGATTGATTTAAAATTAAAAGCTCCTCTTTCATATAAAACTTCTTATCAAAAACGTCAGAGAGAAATCAACATGTAATGAAACATACAACCATGTACAAATATAGATAGTTACATACTTTGTACCAGAATTACGAGCTTGTTTAAATTACATTTCCAAAAATATATACAAAAAGCAAAATATGTACCTACCCCAAGAGATACAAATATCTACTCACTAATCCAGTAGTACGTCAAGCTCCCTCAAAATAAACGGATAGCCATCAGTAGCCATCAATTTAAAAACCAACCCTAAGACTGCTTGGAATGAGAAGGAACCGTAGATGGATCCTCCTCGGGGTCCTCGTCGTCCGACGAGACATCCATCGGGACGACAGAACAACGAGCAGGAGCCCGGGCAGTAGACAAAAACGAATCCTCACAAGGGGTATAGTACATATCCGCCCACATGTCTCTTACAGGCATATAAAATTCCAACTACACAAAAGCATGAAAGTCAAAAATAGAAGCAGTGTAGCGTGCCCATGCTAAAGACACCGTCAATTCGCCGTGGTACACGTATCGGTCAGTCTGCACGTTGATATGCCAGCAATCCGAACCACCATGAAAGTTGATCCACACATAACCAAAAAATCCACGGGGGCGAAATGACATCCTCTACAACTTCTATCTCAGTTGTGATAAGGCCAGAAACCTTGAAACTCAGTAGTTTCCTTATCCTCCTCACAAACGTCTTCTTGAGAGTATACAATCCAATCCCAAAAATGTAAAATAAGGAAAATTACTGAAAGAGGTGAGATTCCCAACTTTCAGTACCAACAAGGCATCAAGAAAATAAACGGCGTCGAACGCCCACATAAGACACGATTAATACATACAGGTATAGTAATACATGAAAGCAATTAATGAGAGTAAAGCAACAAGGAACAGTAATTAACATCATCCATAGCCGACTAGCAACATCAGTATTACCAAAAATCAGATAAATATCACAGTCATAATAGTAAACACATTATCCAATCATGAATGCTCAATGGACCATGTGACTGACAACTCACAATGCAACAAGGGTACCAAAGTTCCTACACCATAGAGCTAGACATAAACATTTTCGGAGTGAATGATCAAGGAGTAATGCCAGTGTATCGTTAGCCTTAAAAATATAGTGTGCTCATCACATAAAAACATTTGCACAAAATGGCTCACACATGGCACCTCAACAGTTGATCGCGACATAGGACAGCATCTCAGGCAGGATCGTCGGTGTGTTGCATTGGTCTATCCCACGGCCCCAGTGGAGCTACCACTGTCTATTGTAAGACACCCACACCCCGACGCCCCCAGGGTCAACAACATATGATACCTACGCTTAGTCTATTCGCACCCGCACATAGGTGTTATTCAAACTCCTAGGCAACATAGCCTTCTCAACAATGTCCCACGGATAATACGCATGCATGATGACACAATGTCCAATCATGTATATTCATCAATGATGCATTCAACATAAGCCTTTCCTCAATGGCACATAAGCATTATTCCATGTCCAACATGACATATCAACAATACATTTATTAAAACATTGCCTCAATGGCACATCATCATTCTTATCTCATTGAGTGCTACATCAATAATTCTCAGTATCAACATGTATTCCTCATTACACACATACCACAATTTCCATATCATGGATCTAAGAATTCCATATTCAAAATCATTTCTTCTCTATTGGTGTGAATGCACATTCCTATCACAATTTAGTAAAGTAAAATCCTTGAATCCAGGGTTTTTAGGTTATGTTTGAGTTACAAAGGACAAAGAACCATAATCTCAATCATTTCCAGCTCTAAAATCTCATTTTTTGGTCTTGGTAATCGATTACATCACCCTTGTAATCGATTACTTGAGAAACAGAACCTCTGCAATCGATTACAATCTCATTGTAATCGATTACGTGATTCCCCGAATCACGTTTCGTAACTTCAAGGCCCTGGTAATTGATTACACAACCGTGGTAATCGATTACCAAATGGGACAGAACCTCCATAATCGATTACCCACAAGTTGTAATCGATTACGTGATTCCCAGCAGTGCCATTTCGTGACATCAGAGGCTTGGTAATCGATTACACTCCTCTTGTAATCGATTACAAGCTAAACAGAATCTCTGTAATCGATTACACACCAGACGTAATTGATTACCAGATTTTCAGAATCACGATTTTGTATCTTTAAGAGCTTGGTAATCGATTACAAGCCCCGTGTAATCGATTACCACGCGTAAACTTGCAGAAAACAGAGTTCCTCAGGTCCTATAACTCAAACCAAACCATTCCTCATCATATTTAATCAACAAGATACTCAAATACACCTTCAAATCATGCAAGAGACATCAATAAATCATACAAACCCAACAAAGTACACTATCATCAAGAACAACATAAAAATGAGAGAACTTTATACATAGATTCAAAATCAACAACAATACACATATAAGACATTCCCTTACTACCAAGATTGGTTGAAGAGGATCATCTCCCTCTTACCTATTTAGAAAACAACATAATGTGCCACCCCTTCTTGCCCTAGATTTTCGTTTTCCCCCCTTCAAGAAAAACTCCAATGTGAGTGATCACCACAATGTTCACTCAAACCATGAAAAATAGGTTCTTGGTCACCATGGTGGCCAAGAGAAACGAAAATAGCAAGAAAATGGAAGAAAGTTGAAGACTTTACCTTAAAGCTCCAAGCTTTAGCTTCAATGGTGGAAAAGAAATGGAAGAAGAAGAAGAAGAGGAACCAAAAGATAACCAACAAGGAGAATAGTTTTGGAATGGTGGAAGCAACAAGTAAATGTGATTTGTTTGGCAAATAAGGAAGTTGGTCTCCAATGTGTGGGTGTGTGTGTGTACGGTGGAGAGGAAGAAGAAGAGAGGAAATGGAGAAATGGGTATTTGGGGTTTAGAGAAATGAAAATGCAATATTAAGACAATCGAGGGGAAATATTTGGGCTTCCCCTTGTGGCTTCTGCCGTAGAAGAGTGGAGAAAGGAGAGAGAAAAATGTGTTACAAGGGAAATTGCTAGGAAGCTTCCCATAATAAGCTTGGATTAAATTTAATCTTTCTTTTGAAATTAAAACTAATAGGTGTGATACAAAAATCAGATTTTGAATAATGTGATAATATTTTTAATACATGTTATTATTTATTGGACAATAGTTATAGTTGACAGAAGTCAGCATTAACAAATCTGACAGATAAATTCTTCACAGTGTTTTATCATTTCATCTGTTAAGATTTCTCAAAAAATATGAAACCTTGTAAACTGTGTCCGGCCTCGGGTTTAGTAAGATCCCCCGTCGACGTTTCCATAGTTCAAGGTTCTCAGAGAAAATGTCTCATTTCTCCGGTTCCGCTCAATACACATGTAAAACGAGAAATATATTAAAATATTCCGCGTTCTCAGAAAATTCCAAGAAAATTCAAAAAAATCACAAATATTTTTAGAATGAATCCTGAGAGTAGAAAAGTAAATTTTGGGGTGTTACAACTCTCCCCAACAAATAGGAATTTCGTCCTCGAAATTTTCCATACCTTAAAATAATTCGGGATATTGCTTCTTCTTCTTGTCCTCCAGCTCCCACGTCACATCTCCAGTTGCTTCATTCCAGATTACCTTCACTAGTGCAATGTCCTTTTCTCTGAGTTGCTTTGTCCTCCTATCCTCAATCCTTACAGGAGTTGTCTCATATGTCAAGTTTTCCTTCAATTGTACAAAATCAGGTGCTATGACATGATTAGGATTTGGGATATATTTTCTGAGTTGTGACACATGAAAGACATTATGAAGGTTTGAAAGAAAAGGGGGTAAAGCTATTTGGTAAGCAACAGGACCTATCCGACGAAGAATTTGGTAGGGTCCAAGACATTTTGGAGTAAGTTTTCTAGATTTGAGGACACGACCGACCCCAGTCATAGGTGTGACTTTCAAGAAGATATGCTTTCCTTCTTCGAACTCAAGAGGTTTCCTTCTTTTGTCCGTATAACTCTTCTGCCGACTCTGAGCCGTTTTCATTTTCTCCTGAATCATTTTAACCTTCTCAGTTGTCTGCTGAATGAGTTCAGGTCCAACGGTAAGCCGTTTTCCATCTTGATACCAGCACAAAGGCGTCTGACACCTCCGCCCATATAAAGCCTCATAGGGCGCCATCCCTATACTTGAATGGTAACTGTTGTTGTAGGTGAATTCCACCAATGGTAAGATTTCATCCCAACCTCCAGTTTGCTCTATCGCACAAGCTCTCAACAGATCTTCCAACGATTGAATTGTTCTTTCTGATTGACCATCAGTTTGTGGATGGTAGGCAGAACTTAACCGCAACTTTGTTCCCATAGCCTCTTGAAGACTTTGCCAAAACTTCGAGGTAAACCTCGGGTCTCTATCGGAAATAATACTCGTGGGTATCCCGTGAAGTCTGACAATTTCACCAATGTATATCTGAGTCAACTTCTCCAACGGATACCTTATGTTGATTGGCAGAAAGTGAGCTGACTTCGTAAGTCAATCCACTATTACCCATATTGAGTCATATCCTTTCCTAGTTCTTGGTAACTCGACAACAAAGTCCATGGCGATGCTATCCCATTTCCATTCAGGAATAGCCAAGGGTTGTA
Organism: Ormosia emarginata; assembly: GCA_029884605.1. Lineage (NCBI taxonomy): Eukaryota > Viridiplantae > Streptophyta > Magnoliopsida > Fabales > Fabaceae > Ormosia > Ormosia emarginata. Next base: position 19,127,094 of record JAQQTP010000079.1, read on the forward strand.
GTAATCCAGCTGGTCTTTGATGCTCAATCTTCGTTTTCTGGGCAAACCAAACAAGATGACACGCATCTAGCGATATCCCTTTTCATCCCATGCCACCAACTTCCTCAAGTCTTGATACATCTTGGTCATTCCAGGATGCATACTCAGCTGACTCGAATGAGCATGTTCAAGTATGTACTTTCTGAGTTCTTCATCTTTAGGCACACAGACCCTTCCTTGGAATCTCAAAATCCCATCGCTTCCTTCCTTCAATGTTGACACACCACCTTGTCTCATCAATTCTCTCTCTTGTTGCAGGAATTTATCGACCTTTTGTTTCTCTCGAATATCATCCATCAGGTCATTCGAGATAGTGATCCTATTCATGCAGATTTTACCCGGTGTTAACTTTACAAATGACCATATATCTCTGAATTGCTCTATTAAGTCCTTTTCTCTAATCATCATAGTAGAAACACTAATCGTTTTTCTACTCAAAGCATCGGCCACCACGTTCGCCTTTCCAGGATGATACTGAAGTTGGAAATCGTAATCTTTCAAATATTCTAGCCATCTTCGCTACCTCATGTTCAGCTCTTTCTGATCGTACAGGTACTTCAGACTTTTGTGATCACTGAAGACGTTGAATGTGGCTCCATACAAATAATGTCTCCATATCTTCAATGCAAACACCACTGCAGCTAACTCTAGATCATGTGTTGGGTAGTTCTTCTCGTGCATTCACAATTGTCTTGAAGCGTAAGCTACCACTCCTCCGTTTTGCATGAGAACGCACCCCAAACCTTGATACGAAGCGTCACAGTACACTTCAAATGGTTCACTAGGATTCGGTAAGACTAGCACTGGTGACGTAGTCAGCTTCCTTTTTAACTCTTGGAAACTTCTTTCGCAGGAATCTGTCCATTCAAAAGCTTGGTCTTTCTTGGTGAGTTGAGTGAGCGGTCCAGCGATTTTGGAAAATCCCTCAATAAACCTCCGGTAGTATCCGGCTAATCCAATGAAGCTTCGGATTTCCGTCACTGTAGTTGGTCTTTCCCACTGTAGTACGGCTTCTACCTTTGAAGGATCCACTGCAATTCCTTCCTTTGTGATTACATGACCTAAGAACTTCACTTCATCTAGCCAAAACTCGCACATGAATAGTTTCGCATATAGCTCTTTTTCCTTCAAGATCTGGAGAACTATGCTGAGGTGCTCAGCATGGTCCTCGCGACTTTGTGAATTGATCAAAATATCGTCGATGAAGACAACAACGAATTTGTCCAAGTAAGGACGAAAGATCCTATTCATGTAGTCCATAAATATCGCAGGTGCATTTGTCACACCAAAAGGCATCACCAGTTACTCGTAATGACCATAACGAGCACGAAAAGCCGTTTTGGGAATATCTTCCACTTTCACTCTGATTTGGTGATATCTCGACCATAGATCGATCTTGGAAAACACAGCTGCTCCCTTCAATTGGTCCATCAAGTCATCTATCCTCGGCAATGGATACTTGTTCTTGATTGTAACCTTGTTTAACTGACGGTAGTCCACACATAATCTTGAAGCCCCATCTTTCTTCTTGACCAACAATACAGGTGCTCCCCAAGGTGACACACTGGGTCTCACGAATTTCTTCTCTAGGAGCTCTTCCAACTGCTTCTTAAGTTCCACGAGCTCTGCTGGTGCCATACGATAAGGCACCATAGAAATAGGGCCAGCTCTAGGTGCCAAGTCGATAACAAACTCGACCTCACATTCCGGTGGCAAACTAGGTACATTGTCAAGGAAAACCTTAGGAAAATCTCGAACAACAGAGATTGCGTCCACATCAACTTCACTCTCAACCTTCAAAGAAGATAACAGCATGTATCCTCGAGCTCCTTCTTTCAGGAAAGCTTTCACTTGGTTGCGGTCAAAAATCTAGAATCCTCATCCAAAGGGAAAACTATTGTTTTTCTGGAACAGTCTAACAAAACATGGTTGGCAGATAGCCAGTCCATTCTTAATATCACGTCTAGTTGGGATAATGGTAAACAGATCAAATCAACAGAAAAGACTCGACCTTCCACTATTAAAGGACAACCTAGACACACCTTAGTAGTGACTACAGGTTTTGCAGTAGGAGTCGAAACAGTCAAATCGAAAGGTAAAGAAGACACAGGCAATCCAAGTCTTTTCACACAATCATGTGAAATGAAAGAATGAGTAGCACCAAAGTCATACAGTACAATTAAAAGATTACCTTTAATGATACCTTCTCCTTGTATCAGATCCTCGAATTCAGAGGCCTCAGTACCACTCAGGGTGTAGACTCTGCCTCCAACTTGTGGTTTAGAAGTCTTAGCAGCATTGACGGATGGTTCCGCCTTGGTCTGGTTATAGTCTCGAGAAACGTGACCAGGTTTCCTGCACCGAAAGAAAATAAATCCTTTGATTATGCAGTCCCTTGTGAAATGCTCTTTCCCACATTTCATGCATCTCGGAGTAGTTGTAGCATTCTGACCCATCCTTCCAGGGCTTCCAGTTGGGCTTCCTCCTTGAAATTTTTGTGGTTGTTGGCTTCCAGAGGGTCTGGAATAAGGCTTCTTTTGATAACGACTTGCGTTACCGCCACCTCCTCTTTGGGACCGAACGGGCCCAAAGTTTTTGTTTCTTGCCTCGTGTTCTTGTTCCACACTCTCCAATCTACAGCTAGTGTCGAGTAACTCAGAAAACTGAGTGATCTTCAAAGCTATCACGATTTTCTTCACATCATGCCTCAGGCCTTCCTCAAACTTTCGACACTTCCAAGTTTCATTGGGTTGAAGTTGAAAATAGGCTGAAAATCTGGACAAGTTCTCAAACTTGGCGGCGTATTAGCTCACAGTCATGCCTCCCTATCGCAACCTCAGAAATTCCATTTCTTTTGCGTGTCTGGCACTTTCGGGAAAATAATTGTTCAAGAACCTTTCTTTGAACACTTCCCAGGTTATCACTCTGTTTGCGGCTTGCAGCAGCCTTTGTTCTCCCGTCCACCAATGTTCAGCATCTCCCATCAGCATGTATGCGGCATAGGTCACCTTCCTATCATCCGCACAATTCATACCCATAAATATTTTCTCTAACTCTTGGATCCACAACGTAGCTTTCTCCGGATCAAACTCCCCTTTAAACTGTGGAGGATTAGCGCGACGAAATCCTTCCAAGTTCTGAACATCCGTTGTAGCCTCTAGCTGTTGTGCAGCCCAAGCCTGTTGTTGAGCTGTCTGCTGGCTCTGCTGTAACATTGCCTCGACCATCTTCTGTATTGCCTCTATGGCAGCAGCCATATCACCTCGACGAGCCATTGTTCCTTCTCAGATTAGACTACACAAAACATAGAGAAAGTCAGATGTATTCATTTGAATACCAAACAGCAAAATCACAGAGAATGACACAACACAAACAAGACAGTCCAAAACCACACGACCCAAAGAAACATAACCGGGAGCTCTGATACCAAGTCAGTGTAACGCCCCTTTTTCTCCCTTCAGTCATAACGGGTGAGAAGAAGGAACGTCGCACTATAGTGAAACGACCCAAAAATGGCTATGAAAAATTTGAGCATTTTTTTTTAGGTTAACATAGTTCCGGTTAAAACTTCCATTTAATGTACATATACACCTGTTTGTAAATATATCGCGTGATTGATTTAAAATTAAAAGCTCCTATTTCATATAAAACTTCTTATCAAAAACATCAGAGAGAAATCAACATGTAATGAAACATACAACCATGTACAAATATAGATAGTTACATACTTTGTACCAGAATTACGAGCCTGTTTAAATTACATTTCCAAAAAGATATACAAAAAGCAAAATGTGTACCTACCCCAAGAGATACAAATATCTACCCACTAATCCAGTAGTACGTCAGGCTCCCTCAAAATAAACGGATAACCATCAGTAGCCATCAATTTCAAAACCAACTCTAAGACTGCCTGGAATGAGAAGGAACCGTAGATGGATCCTCCTCGGGGTCCTCGTCGTCCGACGAGACATCCATCGAGACGACAGAACAGCGAGCAGGAGCTCGGGCAGTAGACAAAAAGGAATCCTCACGAGGGGTATAGTACATATCCGCCCACATGTCTCTTACAGGCATATAAAATTCCAACCACACAAAAGCATGAAAGTAGAAAATAGAAGCAGTGTAGCGTCCCCATGCTAAAGACACCGTCAATTCGCCGTTGTACATGCATTGATCAGTCTGCACGTTGATATGCCAGCAATTTGGACCACCATGAAAGTTGATCCCCACGTAACCAAAAAATCCACGGTGGCGAAATGACATCCTCTACAACTTCTATCTCAGTCGAGATAAGGCCAGAAACCTTGAAACTTAGTAGTTTCCTTATCCTCCTCACGAATGTCTTCTTGAGAGTATACAATCCAATCCCAAAAATGCAAACTAAGGAAAATTACCAAAAGAGGTGAGATTCCCAGCTTTCAGTACCAACAAGGCAGCAAGAAAATAAACGGCGTCGAACGCCCACATAAGACACGATTAATACATATAGGTATAGTAATACATGAAAGCAACTAATGAGAGTAAAGCAACAAGGAACAGTAATTAACATCATCCATAGCCGACTAGCAACATCAGTATTACCAAGAATCAGATAAATATCACAGTCATAATAGTAAACACATTATCCAATCATGAATGCTCAATGGACCATGTGACTGACAACTCACAATGCAACAAGGGTACCAAAGTTCCTACTCCATGGAGCTAGACATAAACATTTTCGGAGTGAATGACCAAGGAGTAATGCCAGTGTATTGTTAGCCTTAAAAATATAGTGTGCTCATCACATAAAAACATTTGCGCAAAATGGCTCACACATGGCACCTCAACAGTTGATCGCAACATAGGACAGCATCTCAGGCAGGATCGTCGGTGTGTTGCATTGGTCTATCCCACGGCCCCAGTGGAGCTACCACTGTCTATTGTGAGACACCCACACCCCGACGCCCCCAGGGTCAACAACATATGACACCTATGCTTAGTCTATTCGCACCCGCACATAGGTGTTATTCAAACTCCTAGGCAACATTGCCTTCTCAACAATGTCCCACAGACAATACGCATGTATGATGACACAATGTCCAATCATGTATGTTCATCAATGATGCATTCAACATAAGCCTTTCCTCAATGGCACATAAGCATTATTCCATGTCCAACATGACATATCAACAATACATTTATTAAAACATTGCCTCAATGGCACATCATCATTCTTATCTCATTGAGTGCTACATCAAAAATTCTCAGCATCAACATGTATTCCTCATTACACACATACCACAATTTCCATATCATGGATCCAAGAATTCCATATTCAAAATCATTTCTTCTCTATTGGTGTGAATGCACATTCCTATCACAATTTAGTAAAGTAAAATCCTTGAATCCAGGGTTTTTAGGTTATGTTTGAGTTACAAAGGACAAAGAACCATAATCTCAATCATTTCCAGCTCTAAAATCTCATTTTTTGGTCTTGGTAATCGATTACATCACCCTTGTAATCGATTACTTGAGAAACAGAACCTCTGTAATCGATTACAAATCTGACAAATAAATTCTTCACAGTGTTTTATCATTTCATCTGTTAAGATTTCTTGAAAAATGTGAAACCTTGTAAACTGTGTCCGGCCTCGGGTTTAGTAAGATCCCCCGTTGACGTTTCCATAGTTTAAGGTTCTTGGAGAAAATGTCTCATTTCTCTGGTTCCGCTTAGTACACACGTAAAACGAGAAATATATTAAAATATTTCGCGTTCTCAGAAAATTCCAAGAAAATTCCAGAAAATCACAAATATTTTTAGAATGAATCCTGAGAGTAGAAAAGTAAATTTTGGGGTGTTACAACTCTCCCCAACAAATAGGAATTTCATCCTCGAAATTTTCCATACCTTAAAACAATTCGGGATATTGCTCCTTCTTCTTGTCCTCCAGCTCCCACGTCACATCTCCAGTTGCTTCATTCCAGATTACCTTCATTAGTGCAATGTCCTTTCCTCTGAGTTGCTTTGTCCTCCTATCCTCAATCCTTACTGGAGTTGTCTCATATGTCAAGTTTTCCTTCAATGGTACAGAATCAGGTGCTATGACATGATTAGGATTTGGGATATATTTTCTGAGTTGTGACATATGAAAGACATTATGAAGGTTTGAAAGAAAATGGGGTAAAGCTATTTGGTAAGCAACAGGACCTATCCGACGAAGAATTTGGTAGGGTCCAAGAAATTTTAGAGTAAGTTTTCTAGATTTGAGGACACGACCGACCCTAGTCATAGGTGTGACTTTCAAGAAGACATGCTCTCCTTCGAACTCAAGAGGTTTCCTTCTTTTGTCCGCATAACTCTTCTGCCGGCTCTGAGCAGTTTTCATTTTCTCCTGAATCATTTTAACCTTCTCAGTTGTCTGCTGAATGAGTTCAGGTCCAACGGTAAGCCGTTTTCCATCTTGATACCAGCACAAAGGCGTCCGACACCTCCGCCCATACAAAGCCTCATAGGGCGCCATCCCTATACTTGAATGGTAACTGTTGTTGTAGGTGAATTCCACTAATGGTAAGATTTCATCCCAACCTCTAATTTGCTCTATCGCACAAGCTCTCAACAGATCTTCCAACGACTGAATTGTTCTTTCTGATTGACTATCAGTTTGTGGATGGTAGGCAGAACTTAACCGCAACTTTGTTCCCATAGCCTCTTGAAGACTTTGCCAAAACTTCGAGGTAAACCTCGGGTCTCTATCGGAAATAATACTCATGGGTATCCCGTGAAGTCTGACAATTTCACCAATGTATATCTGAGTCAACTTCTCCAACGGATACCTTATGTTGATTGTCAGAAAGTGAGCTGACTTCGTAAGTCGAACCACTATTACCCATATTGAGTCATATCCTTTCCTAGTTCTTGGTAACCTGACAACAAAGTCCATGGCGATGCTATCCCATTTCCATTCAGGAATAGCCAAGGGTTGTAGTAATCCAGCTGGTCTTTGATGCTCAATCTTCGTTTTCTGGGCAAACCAAACAAGATGACACGCATCTAGCGATATCCCTTTTCATCCCATGCCACCAAAATAACTTCCTCAAGTCTTGATACATCTTGGTCATTCCAGGATGCATACTCAGCTGACTCGAATGAGCATGTTCAAGTATGTACTTTCTGAGTTCTTCATCTTTAGGCACACAGACCCTTCCTTGGAATCTCAAAATCCCATCGCTTCCTTCCTTCAATGTTGACACACCACCTTGTCTCATCAATTCTCTTTCTTCTTGCAGGAATTTATCGACCTTTTGTTTCTCTCGAATATCATCCATCAGGTCATTCGAGATAGTGATCCTCTTCATGCAGATTTTACCCAGTGTTAACTTTACAAATGACCATATATCTCTGAATTGCTCTATCAAGTCCTTTTCTCTAATCATCATAGTAGAAACACTAATTGTATTTCTACTCAAAGCATCGGCCACCATGTTCGCCTTTCCAAGATGATACTGAAGTTGGAAATCGTAATCTTTCAAAAATTCTAGCCATCTTCGCTACCTCATGTTCAGCTCTTTCTGATCGTACAGGTACTTCAGACTTTTGTGATCACTGAAGACGTTGAATGTGGCTCCATACAAATAATGTCTCCATATCTTCAATGCAAACACCACTGCAGCTAACTCTAGATCATGTGTTGGGTAGTTCTTCTCGTGCATTCGCAATTGTCTTGAAGCGTAAGCTACCATTACTCCATTTTGCATGAGAACGCACCCCAAACCTTGCTACGAAGCGTCACAGTACACTTCAAATGGTTCACTAGGATTCGGTAAGACTAGCACTGGTGATATAGTCAGCTTCCTTTTTAACTCTTGGAAACTTCCTTCGCAGGAATCTGTCCATTCAAAAGCTTGGTCTTTCTTGGTGAGTTGAGTGAGCGGTCCAGTGATTTTGGAAAATCCCTCAATAAACCTCCGGTAGTATCCGGCTAATCCAATGAAGCTTCGGATTTCCGTCACTGTAGTTGGTCTTTCCCACTGTAGTACGGCTTCTACCTTTGAAGGATCCACTGCAATTCCTTCCTTTGTGATTACATGACCTAAGAACTTCACTTCATCTAGCCAAAACTCGCACTTAGATAGTTTCACATATAGCTCTTTTTCCTTCAAGATCTGGAGAACTATGCTGAGGAGCTCAGCATGGTCCTCGCGACTTTGTGAATAGATCAGAATATCGTCGATGAAGACAACAACAAATTTGTCCAAGTAAGGATGAAAGATCCTATTCATGTAGTCCATAAATATCGCAGGTGCATTTGTCACACCAAAAGGCATCACCAGGTACTCGTAATGACCATAACGAGTACGAAAAGTCGTTTTGGGAATATCTTCCACTTTCACTTTGATTTAGTGATATCCCGATCGTAGATCGATCTTGGAAAACACAGCTACTCCCTTCAATTGGTCCATCAAGTCATCTATCCTCGGCAATGGATACTTGTTCTTGATCGTAACATTGTTTAACTGACGGTAGTCCACGCATAATCTTGAAGTCCCATCTTTTTTCTTGACCAACAATACAGGTGCTCCCCAAGGTGACACACTGGGTCTCACGAATTTCTTCTCTAGGAGCTCTTCCAACTGCTTCTTAAGTTCCACGAGCTCTGCTAGTGCCATACGATAAGGCGCCATAGAAATAGGGTCAGCTCTAGGTACCAAGTCGATAGCAAACTCGACCTCACATTCCGGTGGCAAACCAGGTACATTGTCAGGGAAAACCTCAGGAAAATCTCGAACAACAGAGATTGCGTCCACATCAACTTCACTCTCAACCTTCAAAGAAGATAACAGCATGTATCCTTGAGCTTCTTCTTTCAGGAAAGCTTTCACTTGGTTGGCGATCAAAAACCTAGAATCCTCATCCAAAGGGAAAACTATTGTTTTTCTAGAACAGTCTAACAAAACATGGTTGGCAGATAGCCAGTCCATTCCTAATATCACGTCTAGTTGGGATAATGGTAAACAGATCAAATCGACCGAAAAGACTCGACCTTCCACTATTAAAGGACAACCTAGACACACCTTAGTAGTGACTACAGGTTTTGCAGTAGGAGTCGAAACAGTCAAATCGAAAGGTAAAGAAGACACAGGCAATCCAAGTCTTTTCACACAATCATGTGAAATGAAAGAATGAGTAGCACCAGAGTCATACAGTACAATTAAAAGATTACCTTCAATGATACCTTCTCCTTGTATCAGATCCTCGGATTCAGAGGCCTCAGCACCACTCAGGGTGTAGACTCTGTCTCCAACTTGTGGTTTAGAAGTCTTAGCAGCATTGACGGATGGTTCCGCCTTGGTCTGGTTACAGTCTCAAGAAACGTGACCAAGTTTCCCGCACCGAAAGCAAATAAATCCTTTGATTGTGCAGTCCCTTGTGAAATGCTCTTTCCCACATTTCATGCATCTCGGAGTAGTTGTAGCATTCTGACCCATCCTTCCAGGGCTTCCAGTTGGGCTTCCTCCTTGAAATTTTTGTGGTTGTTGGCTTCCAGAGGGTCTGGAATAAGGCTTCTTTTGATAACGGCTTGCGTTACAGCCACCTCCTCTTTGGGACCGAACGGGCCCAAAGTTTTTGTTTCTTGCCTCGCGTTCTTGTTCCACACTCTCCAATCGGCAGCAAGTGTCGAGTAACTCAGAAAACTGAGTGATCTTCAAAGCTATCACGATTTTCTTCACATCATGCCTCAGGCCTTCCTCAAACTTCCGACACTTCCAAGTTTCATTGGGTTGAAGTTGAAAATAGGCTGAAAATATGGACAAGTTCTCAAACTTGGCGGCGTATTCGCTCACAGTCATGCCTCCCTGTCGCAACCTCAGAAATTCCATTTCTTTTGCGTTTCTGGCACTTTCGGGAAAATATTTGTTCAAGAACCTTTCTTTGAACACTTCCCAGGTTATCACTCTGTTCGCGGCTTGCAGCAGCCTTTGTTCTCCCGTCCACCAATGTTCAGCATCTCCCATCAGCATGTATGCGGCATAGGTCACCTTCCTATCATCCGCACAATTCATACCCATAAATATTTTCTCTAACTCTTGGATCCACAACGTAGCTTTCTCTAGATCAAACTCCCCTTTAAACTGTGGAGGATTAGCGCGACGAAATCCTTCCAAGTTCGAACATCATTGTAGCCTCTAGCTATTGTGCAGCCCTAGCCTGTTGTTGAGCTGTTTGCTGGCTCTGCTGTAACATTGCCTCAGCCATCTTCTGTATTGCCTCTATGGCAACAGCCATATCACCTCGACGAGCCATTGTTCCTTCTCAGATTAGACTACGCAAAACACAGAGAAAGTCAGATGTATTCATTTGAATACCAAATAGCAAAATCACAGAGAATGACACAGCACAAACAAGACAGTCCAAAACCATACGACCCAAAGAAACATAACCAGGAGCTCTGATACCAAGACAGTGTAACGCCCCTTTTTCTCCCTTCAGTCATAACGGGTGAGAAGAAGGAACGTCGCACTATAGTGAAACGACCCAAAAATGGCTACGGAAAATTTCAGCATTTTTTTTAGGTTAACATAGTTTCGGTTAAAACTTCCATTTAATGTACATATACACCTGTTTATAAATATATCGCGTGATTAATTTAAAATTAAAAGCTCCTCTTTCATATAAAACTTCTTATCAAAAATGTCAAAGAGAAATCAACATGTAATGAAACATACAACCATGTACAAATATAGATAGTTACATACTTTGTACCAGAATTACGAGCCTGTTTAAATTATATTTCCAAAAAGATATACAAAAAGCAAAATGTGTACCTACCCCAAGAGATACAAATATCTACCCACTAATCTAGTAGTACGTCAGGCTCCCTCAAAATAAACGGATAGCCATCAGTAGCCATCAATTTAAAAACAAACCCTAAGACTGCCTGGAATGAGAAGGAACCGTAGATGGATCCTCCTCGGGGTCCTCGTCGTCCGACGAGACATCCATCGAAACGACAGAACAGCGAGCAGGAGCCTGGGCAGTAGACAAAAAGGAATCCTCACGAGGGGTATAGTACATATCCGCCCCTATGTCTCTTACAGGCATATAAAATTCCAACCACACAAAAGCATGAAAGTAAAAAATAGAAGCAGTGTAGCGTCCCCATGCTAAAGACACCATCAATTCGCCGTGGTACACGCATCGGTCAGTCTGCATGTTGATATGCAACAATCTGGACCACCATGAAAGTTGATTCGCACGTAACCAAAAAATCCACGAGGGCGAAATGACATCCTCTACAACTTCTATCTCAGTCGAGATAAGGCCAGAAACCTTGAAACTCAGTAGTTTCCTTATCCTCCTCACGAACGTCTTCTTGAGAGTATACAATCCAATCCCAAAAATGCAAAATAAGGAAAATTACCGAAAGAGGTGAGATTCCCAGCTTTCAGTACCAACAAGGCAGCAAGAAAATAAACGACGTCGAACACCCACATAAGACACGATTAATACATACAGGTATAGTAATACATAAAAGCAATTAATGAGAGTAAAGCAACAAGGAACAGTAATTAACATCATCCATAGCCGACTAGCAACATCAGTATTACCAAGAATCAGATAAATATCACAGTCATAATAGTAAACACATTATCCAATCATGAATGCTCAATGGACCATGTGACTGACAACTCACAATGCAACAAGGGTACCAAAGTTCCTACTCCATGGAGCTAGACATAAACATTTTCGGAGTGAATGATCAAGGAGTAATGCCAGTGTATCGTTAGTCTTAAAAATATAGTGTGCTCATCACATAAAAACATTTGCGCCAAATGGCTTACACATGGCACCTCAACAGTTGATCGCGACATAGGACAGCATCTCAGGCAGGATCGTCGGTGTGTTGCATTGGTCTATCCCACGGCCCCAGTGGAGCTACCACTGTCTATTGTGAGACACCCACACCCTGACGCCCCCAGGGTCAACAACATATGACACCTACGCTTAGTCTATTCGCACCCGCACATAGGTGTTATTCAAACTCCTAGGCAACATAGCCTTCTCAACAATGTCCCACGGACAATACACATGCATGATGACACAATGTCCAATCATGTATGTTCATCAATGATGCATTTAACATAAGCATTTCCTCAATGGCACATAAGCATTATTCCATGTCCAACATGATATATCAACAATACATTTATTAAAACATTGTCTCAATGGAATATCATCATTCTTATCTCATTGAGTGCTACATCAAAAATTCTCAGCATCAACATGTATTCCTCATTACACACATACCACAATTTCTATATCATGGATCCAAGAATTCCATATTCAAAATCATTTCTTCTCTATTGGTGTGAATGCACATTCCTATCACAATTTAGTAAAGTAAAATCCTTGAATCTAGGGTTTTTAGGTTATGTTTGAGTTACAAAGGACAAAGAACCATAATCTCAATCATTTTCAGCTCTAAAATCTCATTTTTTGGTCTTGGTAATCGATTACATCACCCTTGTAATCGATTACCTGAGAAACAGAACCTTTGTAATCGATTACAATCTCATTGTAATCGATTACGTGATTCCCAGAATCACGTTTCATAATTTCATGGCCCTGGTAATCGATTACACAACCGTGGTAATCGATTACCAAATGGGACAGAACCTCCGTAATCGATTACCCACAAGTTGTAATCGATTACGTGATTCCCAGCAGCGCCATTTCGTGACATCAGAGGCTTGGTAATCGATTACACTCCTCTTGTAATCGATTACAAGCTAAACAGAATCTCTGTAATCGATTACACACCAGACGTAATCGATTACCAGATTTCCAGAATCACGATTTTGTATCTTTAAGAGCTTGGTAATCGATTACAAGCCCCGTGTAATTGATTACCACGCGTAAACTTGCATAAAACAGAGTTCCTCAGGTCCTCTAACTCAAACCAAACCATTCCTCATCATATTTAATCAACAAGATACTCAAATACACCTTCAAATTATGTAAGAGACATCAATAAATCATACAAACCCAACAAAGTACACTATCATCAAGAACAACATAAAAATGAGAGAACTTTATACATGGATTCAAAATCAACAACAATACACATACAAGACATTCTCTTACTACCAAGATTAGTTGAAGAGGATCATCTCCCTTTTACCTATTTGGAAAACAACACAATGTGCCATCCCTTCTTGCCCTAGATTTTCGTTTTTCCCCCTTCAAGAAAAACTCCAATGTGAGTGATCGCCACAATGTTCACTCAAACCATGAAAAATAGGTTCTTGGTCACCAAGGTGGCCAGCAGAAACGAAAATAGCAAGAAAATGGAAGAAAGTTGAAGACTTTACCTTAAAGCTCCAAGGTTTAGCTTCAATGGTGGAAAAGAAATGGAAGAAGAAGAAGAAGAAGAGGAACCAAAAGATAACCAACAAGGAGAATAGTTTTGGAATAGTGGAAGGAACAAGTAAATGTGATTTGTTTGGCAAATAAGAAAGTTGGTCTCCAATGTGTGTGTGGGTGTGTGTGTGTACGGTGGAGAGGAAGAAGAAGAGAGGAAATGGAGAAATGGGTATTTGGGGTTTAGAGAAATGAGAATGCAATATTAAGACAATCGAGGGGAAATATTTGGGCTTCCCCTTGTGGCTTCTGCCGTAGAAGAGTGGAGAAAGGAGAGAGAAAAATGTGTTACAAGGGAAATTGCTAGGAAGCTTCCCATAATAAGCTTGGATTAAATTTAATCTTTCTTTTGAAATTAAAACTAATAGGTGTGATACAAAAATCAGATTTTGAATAATGTGATAATATTTTTAATACATGTTATTATTTATTGGACAATAGTTATAGTTGGCAGAAGTCAGTATTAACAAATCTGACAGATAAATTCTTCACAGTGTTTTATCATTTCATCTGTTAAGATTTCTCGAAAAATGTAAAACCTTGTAAACTATGTCTGGCCTCGGGTTTAGTAAGATCCCCCGTCGACGTTTCCATAGTTCAAGGTTCTCGGAGAAAATGTCTCATTTCTCCGGTTCCACTCAGTATACACGTAAAACGAGAAATATATTAAAACATTCCGCGTTCTCAGAAAATTCCAAGAAAATTCCAGAAAATCACAAATATTTTTAGAATGAATCCTGAGAGTAGAAAAGTAAATTTTGGGGTGTTACAAGGACTCTTTCGTGTTCCCAGTGAGATTAGCATAGTATCAACAGCACGAACTCATGTCCGTAGAGCTATGAGACATCCTGGATTCCTTTCACCTGAAGTTTCATCAGAGAGTAATCCTTCAGAGGGTTAGGGATCTATGATGTGCACTTGGGCACTTTATGATGTTGTACTGTATAATAACTCTTTACTGCTTTATTTAAATATTTTGTAGTTATAAATTATTTGCATAACTTAAAACAAAATCATATGTATATTATATGTGCGATAACAGTTTGTTTTATTTCATGTTCCGTGTTATTTTATTTAAGGTTATTATGTATTAAAAAAAATTTATAACTCATATTAATTATTTATCAAATGTTTTATAACTTGGGTAATATTTTATTTATTTTTATTTCATTGCATCGTAAATGTGGCATCCCACAAGGGTGTTACATATTTTATTAAGTCCTAACGTAATTATAAGATCACTATTATCATCTAAATATATTTCTTAATTTCTAATTTTTTCATAATTTTATCATATTTATTCTAATTTCGTGCTACCTTTAAGTTGATAAAATCATTGAAATTTACTAAAATTACTAAATTTATTTATTTAGGCCCCATACATTCACATAATTTTATTTATTCATTTATAGCAAAATTATAAATTTTTGATTATTTTTCTTACTCATTTAAATTTTCTACATTTATTTGAACTAATATTCTAAACTAAACTTATGCGCTAAATTATTTTTTATTAGCACGTAAAAAACAACCATACATAGAAACATGAAATAAATAAAATAATTAATTATTTATTAATATGACTATTTATTTAAGTAAATTAGAAGGAGGATACAAACAACATAATAGAGGCAGTCAATCAATATAAATTGATCCAAAATCTGATTCAAATCCAATATAACATCTATTGACACAAAAGAAATGTATTGAATCGATACTTTTTAATGAATTGATTTAATCGCAACATTCAATATGAAATTGAAAGGTATCGAATAGGAACTAATACTCTCAACCAACATTTATCATATTTGAAAAAGAGACAAAAGAAATGGTTTAATCCTCTTATTTTGATTTATTAAACTGAGAGATCCATGAATCGAGATCCTAATGCATATAGATACAAATGGTCCAGAATAGTTGTTTTCAAGTAGTGTGTTCGATCAATTACATATTAATCAATATTCGATTAATTGGTTTGAGGTTATAATTTTCAATACCGAAATCTGACGTATCTTTGTGAACCAAGGGAGTTTGGCAAATATCATGTTCATGGACCTCTACCAGAAACTAAAGCTTCCACAATTAGAGCTAACTCCCTATAATGGAGAGCTTATAAGATTCACTGGTGAGAAGATCACCCTGGCATGATACTGTGAAACCCACATGACTCTAGGGACTCCTGAACTCTTTAGGATAGTCAAGGTCAGGTTTCTAGTCATGGACTGCCCCTCGGCTTACAACATCAATCTGGGCTGCCCTGCTTTAAATGCACTTGGCGCTGTGATATCCACGATCCATCTGGTC
Source organism: Ormosia emarginata (assembly GCA_029884605.1). NCBI lineage: Eukaryota > Viridiplantae > Streptophyta > Magnoliopsida > Fabales > Fabaceae > Ormosia > Ormosia emarginata. The sequence goes on from JAQQTP010000079.1 coordinate 19,142,839, forward strand.
ATGAAGTTTCCCAGCAAACATGATGAAGTGGTCATAGTAAAAGGCGACCAAATTGCAGCCCGAAAATGCTAACGAGAGCCTTAGAATTTGCAGGGTCCCCAAGAAAGCAAAAACAGGCACATCAAACCCAATCCTAGATTATGTTAACATCCTTATGATCGAGTTAGATATTCGAGAAGAGATCCGGGGTACCAGACCCCATCCGAAAAGCGAACTACAACTCATCCAACTCAGTATCAAGTCAGACTAGGCCACCAAGTTTGGAATGAACCTAGAAGATGAAGAAAGACGTAAGCTAATTGAGCTCTTACTAAAAAACAAAGACCTCTTCGCCTGGACGTCCTCAGATATGCCTAGACTTGACCCCGCCTTCATCTGTTATCATCAATCTATCAGGGACGATGCAAGGCCGGTCTCTTAGAGGAAAAAGAAAGTTGGCCCGGAAAGCAACAGGTTATTGATGAATAGGTGAAGGAGTTGTTCAGTGCCAACTTTAATAAGGAAGTACCATATACCACATGGCTATCCAACGTGGTCCTAATAAAAAAGTCAAATGGGAAATGAAGGATGTGTGTGGATTATACAGATTTAAACAAAGACTGCCTAAAAGATCCATACCCACTTCCCAATGTAGACATGCTGGTGAACAGTTCCTCAGGTTTCCGTCTGTTGTCATTCATGGATGAATACTTCAGGTATAACCAAATTCCAATGTACCCCGGAGACGAAGACAAAACCGCCTTCATCACTGATAAGACGAGCTATTGCTATAGGGTTATGCCCTTTAGCTTAAAAAATGCAGGAGTCAATTATCAAAGGATGATAAACAAGGTCTTCAAAGACCAAGTAGAGAAGATGTTGGAAGTTTACATCGATGATTTTCTGGCATAGCTCACATCGGACCCCGGCACACCCGAAGGAATTTCTTGGATCATATATGTTGATGGTTCCTTGAACCCCAAGGGAAGTGATGTTGGGGTGATTTTGGAAAATTTTGAAGGAGTGATTGTGGAAAGTTCCCTAAAGTTTGAGTTTACAACATCAAACAATCAGGTGGAGTATGAAGCATGCATTGCTGAACTGACAATGGTCAAGGACATGGGAGCCACTAGGATCACACTTTGTAGTGACTCCCAACTTGTGACCTCCTAGATCCGAGGTGAATATCAAGCCAAGGAGCCCCTCCTTCAGAGATACTTGGCCAAGGTACAAGAACTCCTTAAAAAATTTTAGGAGGCTAAGATGGAGCATATACCCAAGGAGCTGAACTCTAGAGCAGACCTCCTATCTAAGCTTGCTAGGGAGTACTAAAAGCCCTAGCAACAACCATTCTGTAATCCAAGAGGCCCTCTCTCGACCCTCCATCACAGATCACGTCGTTTTCCAAGTAGAAGAGGAAGAGCGTACTTGGATCACCCCTATCTTGAAGTATTTGTAATCTGAAACCACACCATCTGATCCAAAGAAAGCCTCCAAGTTCGTCAAAACAGTAGTCAAGTACACCATCTATGATGGGCTATTATACCGACGTGGGTTTTCCTCACCTCTCCTCAAATGCCTCACACCGATGGAAGCAGAATATGTGCTGGCTGAGGTTCATGAGGGAAGTTGTGGACACCATTTGAGAGGCAAAGCCCTAGCTTTAAAGGCACTCAGGGTGGGATATTATTAGCCAACAATGGAAGCAAATTCTCATGCACATGTCCGGCTCTGTGATAAATGTCAACACCACTCGAACCATTATCAGGCTCTCTCAGAGGAACTATCCACGATGTCGGTACCTTGGTCGTTCTACAGATGGGGATGGATATCCTAAGTTCATTTCCCCAAGCACCCGGATAGTTGAAGTTCTTGATGGTAGTCATGGACTACTTTACTAAATAGATTGAGACAGAACTCTTGGTGTAACACCCTCCTTAGGGTATCACATGTCTGACTCCTGACTCATAATCTGAAAAGAAGTTCGCACAAGGTTTGAGTTATAAAATGTGAGTTTTAAAAAAAAAATTTATTACAGAAACATAAACTTACTGAAATCCATAAGTATTACTGAAAATATATTTAAACTGATTAATATACAATATTGACACTACTTAATATTTAACAATTTAAAGAGAAATATAAAACTAACAGACTCTTTTTTTTAACAGTAGCAAACCCTATGACGGGTCCTACTTAATAGCACGGTACAACACTAACGAGAAAACTTAACATACTTATTCCTTTTTGTATCCATCTTGATGCATCAGACATTTGTTCCTTGTTAACACTACACACCAACAAGTCCTGAATGTCCACTCCTCCATGTTGTCACCAATCTCAGAATGTCTACCACCCATTATGTCTAAGACAACTCATTCCTTCTACAGTATTATTTTAACAATACAGACATAGCAAGACAACATAGCAAAGAGGTGAGATCACCTACACCAACACCAACATGGTAGCACAGAGATAACTCACACAGCAATATCATACAGGGATATCATACCAGACTTCTAATAATATATTCAATATCAATCAACTATCATCATCCAATCATATATCAATCCAAACATTGTTCAATATACACAATAATGTTGTCAACATCATTTATCATTATCATCATCCAAGTATTCAAAACAATTGTCATAGCCAATATTCCTCAATTAATATATCAAACAGATATAAATGCTCAGATTCATGCATGCGCACATAGACTCAGTTTTTCAAAAATAACTCCATGGAGGTTTTCACAATTTCGAGGAGAATGCTCTGTTAATTGTCAGCCTTAGCCCAAAGACAATCTTCCAGTCGTTGAAAAGAATCGTGTTCTTGTCGGGTATCGTCAATGCGTTGCAATGGACTGCATCGCCAAGTGGCATATGGTCCAGCCTTAGCCCACAGACAGATATCCACTGGTCGACCGCCGTGCCTTGATGCCCCCAAGATCCATCATAGATCTCACTATCAATTCTCATTCCCTCTTCAACCACAAGGGCCAAAATAGCTTATTAGTTATACTTTATACAATGCACGAATATATCAGTGCAAGTCCAACCACAAGGGCCAAATCTTTTCAATTTCATTTGTTCAATGTAATCATATGCCTCAACGCATATTTTTCCAATGCATGTATAATGCACCAATGCCAATCACAGGCATATCTTTTCAATGCATGTAAAATGCACCAAATGCCAATCACAAGCAAAACTTGTCATTTTCTCATACAGTGTCCATACACTGGTTCAACAGTAATTATTCTGTATATTCAATAGCAAAATCATGTTATCACATTTTTATTGTCATAAAACACTTTCGTCGTGTTTTCATAAAATTGCGCAACATTTTCGTTATGTTTTCACAATTCCACAACACTTCTGTTACATTTTCAAATCGCGTATTGATTTTTCAACGTTTTCTCAATCGCGTAAAAATATTTACACGTTTCTCAAATCGCGTAGCGATTTTCTACCATTTTCACAACCGCGTAACTTAAAAATCATTCTTTTAAGTTGCGTAAATCATTTTCGATCATTCTCAAAATATTTAAACATTTTTCAAATTGCATAGCAATTTCTCGCCATTTTCACAATCGCGTAAAAATATTCCATCACTTTTCAATCACGTAGTGATTTTTCAACAGTAGTTCAAATCACGTAAAATATTTAAACGTAATTCAAATCGCCTAGAAATATTTTAACGTATTTCAAATCATTTTTAAGCTACGCAAATAATTTTTCACCACAATTTCATTACAAAAATATTTCTTAACCTTCAAAAATTCCTTTTCAACCTTTCTCAAAATAATTTGACTTTGTATTTCATTTTTCACATTTTCTTACTCAAGAAAATCTTTTTCCACATTTCTTTACTCAAGAAATCCTTTTCCAAAATATAATCTACAAAAGAAATCATTTTCCAAAATATAATCCACCAAATCACTTTTCCATTGATATGAATCAATGTTTCAAATCTTAACATTTTCTAACGTATTTCAAAACTCAAAAATAAGTTATATGTTAGTAAAATTTTCAAAACACCATTATATTCTCCATTTTTCCCAAATCACTTCCACAATCAATTTTCTTCAAAATAAAATGAAGTTCGAACATTTTCAATCTCTCTTTATTTTCCGTTTATGAAAATTTCTATTTTTCAAGTGATAAAACACTCTGATTCCCTTTCCAAATTCCTTGTATTAAATCAAGTTACATTTCCACTTTGAAAATCACTTTGTTCATAAAAATCAAGGCATTTCAAGCCCTAAAAAACGTGGACATGACTATTGAAACCATCAAATATTTTTTCTTCTAAATTGATATAGTTTTATACAAACAAAACCATTAAAAATTCTTTAACAAAAACCGTGAGCACTTGGTCTTTGAAATCAAATCGTTTGTTCATTTTTTATTTTTTACTTTCTTTGTAAATCCTTTTTCTCTTTCTTTGCAAATCCTTTTTCACTTTCTTTGCAAATCCTTAAAATCAACATTGCTATTTTCATTTAAAACTCATGTTTAGTAAAATACTTAGAAACTTTTTACACAAAATAAATCAATAAAAATCCTTCTAAAATCGTGTTCATGTACTCTTTGAAAAATAAACCTTTGTTTATTTTCCATGCTTTTCTAATCAATCCACTTTTATTCTTCCATGAAAATATTAATTTATAAACACCTATGTTGAGGTGTCTTGGCCGAAATACTCAATGTTCTAGGGACCCAAAAATTAATTTCCTTGTTCTTGAAAAATTTCAACATGAACCCTAATCATGGATATCAAAACCGTAGCCCCTTCCTTTGGCCATTGGAGCCAAAAATTGATTTCCTTTCCATCATCACATCATGGCATACACATACATATTTCTCATATATACCATAAGCTACCATAAGCATGCCATAATCAAAAGCAATAAATCATGCAAATCATACAAAGCATGAACAAATAAATCAAACACATAAACACCAACAAATAATTACATGACCATGGATATGAATCCTCACATGGACTCACCATCCATCAAATATAAGACCATCTCTCACCACCATACTTGGTTGGTGAGATAGATCTCCCTCTTACCTCTTGAAGATCCTCAAAAGCTCCTTATTTTGCTTCTCTTTCCAAGTCTTTCACCACCAAGGGCTTCTCAAATACAAAACAAAATACATAAAAATTAGTATACTAAGCTTGATTAAGAGGAACCATAGATCACATGGTTTAGATCATGAAAAAGAGAGAAGAAATGAAGTTTCCTTACACTTCACCATAAATACTCCATAACATGGATCTTGAAGAAAGTCCATGAAGATGAATGATTTAGAGGAAATCTTCAACATGAAAGTTGTTTAGAATAAGGTAAGGATTCAAGAAATAAGGTTAGTTAAAATTATTGAGTGATGGAAGCCATACTTAGGTCATGGCCGAAACCACCATGGAGAGAAAAGAGAGAAAATTTTCTAAGAGTTTAGGTTTTGGGGAAATGATCACTAATTGACCAAGAATGAGTAATGATAGGAATGAAATACTTTCCTATGGTCCTAAGCCTCCAAAAACCGTCCCCCCCCTCCAAGAAATCTCCTAAGGAAGTAAACAAAGCAATAATGGTCAAGAATGATGTAATATTGACCATGACAAGTAATAATGGTCATAAAGTTTTTCTTTAGCTCCTAAACAACTCAAAAACCGTCCCCCCCCTTCTACATGCATTCTTCTAAGAGTGCCAAAAATCAATAATGGTGCATAATTGACTAAAGCAACTAATAATGGCATTTCAACTTTTCCTTTAGCTCCAAATACAACACAAAATCATCCCCCCCTCCATTTTGCATGCAATAATGTTTTCATCTTTTTCAAGCCACCATTTAGAGCATTTTAGACCATTGATTAATTCAATAGTTAGGATTTAGGTAGACTTTTGATTTAGAAGACTTAATCTAGGCCATTAGATTTTTCTTCTTTAAATTCTAGTCATTAGATGTGTCTCCAAAATGAAGAGTTAAGATTACTCCTTCAAACTTTACATCCAAGGGTCATAAATGGCCTTTGTCACTTTTTAAGACTAAATCTCCACCATAGATTAAATCAACATCCAATGGTCATAAATGGTCCTTGTTACTTTACAAGACCAAATCTTCAACCTTGATTAATTATTCATCCAATGGTCATAAATGGTTATAGCCATTATATTAGACTTATCCTACACCGTTGATTAAATCGATGGTTGATATCAAAATCTTCAATACTAGACTTGTTTCCTATTGGTCCATCAAAAATTATCATAACCACTAATTGTGGACTTAACAGTATAATTTCTATTTTTATTAGTGAAAACCCCACGAAAGATTATATTTACTGTATTTTTATCGCCCGATAATTAATACAGTACAAACACAGTACAAGAAATTTTCTAAAACTGTCTCCGGATTCAGGTTTAGTAAGATCCCCTGTCTCCGTCTCAACAGTACAAATTTTTCTATGCGTAGAAAAATTTTCACGTTTTGGGACTCATCTCGGGCCCACGTAAGACCACTGGGACCTACAAACAGTCCAAAAACGGTCGGAGTATCATAAAAATTTCATAATCACCCATAAAATCACAAAAATTAGAAAACACACAAATATCAAATCAGATTACGTAAAATAATTAAAACCTAATGGTAAAAAATTAAATTACGTAAAGTTTTCCCTGGCCCGAAAATTTTTATTTTCCTGACACGGAGTAAATCACTCAAAACAATCAAATACGCTGACAGAATAATTAAAATAATTTTACAGCGCTCAAAAATTACTAAATAGTAAAATTTTGTTAACTGTCAAAATTACTGCTTACGAGATACGAAATTTTAAGATGTTACACTTGGTCTCTATCACCTCTGCTCGAATCCAAAAGTTCACCTAACGTCACATTATCACTACGTTCGGAATCCTGGAGTCCATCATAATGGACAATATGACACAATTCAAGGATAAGGGATTCAAATAGCTCCTCGCCGACCTAAAAATCAAGCATCATTGTAGCGATGTTAAGCATCTCAAGACAAACGGACAAGTTGAAGCCACTAACCGAGTTATTGTTTGAGGAATCAAAAGAAGATTGGATGAAACTAAGGGAAATTGGGTCAAACAACTGGACCACGTCCTCTGGGCTTACCAGACTACGTCTATCTACGACAAAAGAAACTCCTTTCAAACTCACTTATGAATGTGAGGCTATGATCCCGATAGAGATAGAAGAACCTAGTTAGTGTTTCCAACAGTTCTCACCTGACAATAACCCCAGATTGATTAAGGAAGACCTAGATCTTGTGGAAGAAAGAAGGTTCGTTGCTTATATACGTGACACCGCCATAAAACGACTTGAAAACACCTTGAACTCGTCCCCATGGGACTTAATAGTCTAAGTTAAGAGGATTAATAACCCACAAAACCCGTTGAAGTGTTTTGGTCGCATGTTATAGGTCCACACCCAGTCCTCAACACTTGGTCATAACCATTCTGTGGTTATGAAATAAAGTGACAGGACAGATTATGACATCTGTGGTCCACCATCAGGTATCCACTGAAAAAGTCTTATGTCAAACAGGTTTTAAAGTCAAAAATTCCTAAGTAAGGCAATTTTCCGTCGTAAACCACAAACAATAAAGACCACAGTTATAGATCACCTTAAATTATACCTAAAGTCAAGTGGGATCTAAAGTGCCAAACCATTGTACGTGTTGGACCTCAGGCTAAGGTCTTGAATTGAAATTATGCCTAAGCCAAGTGAGATCCCAAGTGCCAAAACATTTTGGACGATGGACCCTGAGTAAGGCCCCAATTTTAAATTATGCCTATGTCAAGTGGGATTCTAAGTGCCAAAATGTTTTTAGTGTAGGACCCCAGACCAATGCCTTATTTTTAAATTATAGGGCAATGGACTCGAACCAAGGTTTCAATCTCATATAAACAAAATTTCCCAAGTCCACTAAGCGGTTGCCAAATACACAGAAAAGACGTTGAACCCAAAACGAACCATGAAAATTAAGCAAGCACAAAAAGTGTTAAGCATTAAAAACACCCTGGTTCCCAGGGCAATTGTCTTATGAAAATAAAAATGCTCCTCTCAGGGGGCAAAAGAAAAGCAAAGGAAAAAGGAAATCAAGCCTTAGCTTCATCCCTTTTTGGAATACGACACTCTGGTGAACCAAGAATAAGAATCGAAGGCCCAACTATAGGGACTCCGGTAGTGACCTGAGTGTAACACCCCAAAATTTATTTATTTTATTATAAATATTTATTTTATAATATTTGTAATTTTTCAAAATTTTTCTAGATTTTTCTGAGAACGCGAAATATTTTAATATTATTTTTCGTTTGGCATGCAAACTGAGCAGAGCCGAAAAAATGAGATATTTTTCTCGAGAACCTTGATCTGTGGAAACGTTGGCGGGAGATCTTACTAAACTCGAGGCTGGATACGATTTACGAGGTTTCACGTTTTTTTAAAAAAAATTATCTGATAAAATAATAAATCATTGTATAATTTTTTATCCGCCGGACAATTAATACTGACTTCTGTCAATAGTAATAATTGTCCATTAGATAATAGCATGAATTAAAAATCCTATCACATTATCCTAATGTAATTCACTTTATGTCTAACAAATCCTCTTTAATTCAAATTTAATGTAATTTAATCAAAGCTTCTTTAAGAAGCTTTGACCACCAAATGACCAAGCTACCCTTGGCTTGTTGGGAAAGCCAAATTTTCCCCCATCTCTCTCTCCTTTTCCGCGGCATTCCTTGCCCTTTGGAGGCAAAAATTTGCCTCCACACTTAACCAATAATCACCCAAAAATATCATTTTCCAATAACACTTTCTCTCTCTAGTTCTTTTTCTTCATTTTTCTCTCTTCCTTCTCTCTTCTTCTCCTTCTTGGCTATGGTTTTGCAGCCACCATTAGTGGCCATTTCTTCACTTTTCTCTTCACTAACATCATTTCCATACTCACCTCAACCTCCTCTACAGTTTCTATTTAGAAAATTTCTTCAAAATCCATTTTCACCTCCGTTGTCTTCCAAGGCAAAGCTTCTAACTTTGAGGTAAAGTTTTCATTTTCTTCTTTCTTTCTTTTCATTTTCGTGATCTATGGTTTCATTGGAGACCAAATATCCATATTTTACCATACTTAATGTTGATTCTTGATGATTTCAATTTCTAGGGTTTTTGGACCCCAAAATCGAAACCACCAAGGAGCACCTAGGAAGCCATTTTCGTGTTCTTCCTTTAGGTCAGAGAGAGATTTACTTACTTCTACCATTATTGGTGGTGAGGAGACTTTGTATGATTGTTTGATGGAGAAATCCATATTTGTATGCTCACTTGTTTGGTTGATTTGCATGCCTTGTGTGATCTTGATGAAGATTGAAGTTTGATTGTATAAATGGTTTGATAATAATGGAATTGATAAATGAAAAATTTAGAATTTCCTATCACCTATGGAGGTCACGGTTTTGATTAGGATTTTGGGATGTAAATTGTTTTTTGTACACAAATAAAATGAAGCTTATGTAATAACATGTTAAATGATAATGTTAAAATTAACGAATGAAAATTTTTTAGGGTTTCCTACCCTAATGTGAGGCCACGGTTTTGGCTTGAATTTTGAGGGATTGGATTGGTTTGGTGTGAACTAAAATTTAAGTGATTAGATATCAAAAGACTAATGCATAATATGGAAAGAAATTGGAACCTTGAAGACCTAGTGAGGCCACGACTTTTTGAGAAAGTTTAGGGTTTAGATGATGCCTAATGTGGACTTGTGATAATGGATGAACCCTAAATACATATTGATGTTGAGAATTGATTTTGTTAATGTGGATCCCTACGTAGGCTAAGTACTTGTTGACTGTGTTCCTGAGGAAATTATGATATGTTGATGTTGAGAAAGGAATATATATATGTCATTGTGGTATACTTCATGATGAATACATCATTGATAAACATACATGATGTACATTGCATCGTCATGCATATGTGTTGTCCATTGGACATTGTTGGAAAGGCGATGTATGCCTAGGAGTTTGAATAACACTTATGTGCGGGTGCGAGTAGACTAAGCGTAGGGTCATAGTGGTTGGCCCTGGGGGCGTCGGGGTGCGGGTGTCTCACAATAGACAGTGGTAACTCCACTAGGGCCGTGGGATAGACCGATGCAAACACACCGACGACCCGGACTGAGACGTCCTCTATCGCGATCAACTATTGAGGTGCCATGTATAAGCCATTTTGTGCAAATATTTTTATGAGATGAGCACACTATTTTTAAGGCTAACGAAATACTGACATAACTCCTTGATCATTCACTCCAAAAATGTTTATGTCTAGTTCTATGGTTTAGGAACTTGGTACCATTTGCATTGTGAACTGTCAGTCTCATAATTCATTGAGCATGAGCATTTATAATTGTGGAAAAAAAATATCTGTTTTCTTACTACAATAATTATCTGATTGCTTGAACTGTTGACTATTAGATATATTAATATTGTTTGTCTGTTATTGATAATTTTTTTGTTGCTATTTGCTTTTATTCTACTTTTGCTGTTAATTTTAATTATTACTGTGACTGGATATATGAACTGTGTTGATATGTGGGCATCTAGCGCCGTTCTGTTTTCTTACTGTCGTATTGGTAATGAAAGCTGGGTGTCTCACCTTTTTCTGTATTTCGATATTTCTATTTATTTGTATGCTTCTTAGAAGACATTCATGAGGAAGAAAAGGAAACACCTGTGTTTCTGGGTTTTTGGCCGCACTACGACTAGGGCTTGCTGAGGATGTCATCACGCCCACGCCGATTTTTGGGGTATGTCAAGTTTGTAACACCCCAATTTTTAGAAAATGTCCCGAATGTTCTGTTTGCTGTTTTTCAAGCTTTTGTGTAAATGACTGTTATGTCCCTATTTTATTGTTTCTTGTTTTTCTGTATGAAATACAAATATGTTTTACAGGCTAAAATTTTATTTGATCGTTTTACGTATTTTGCTTCGAGACAGTAAAATAAAAATTTTCTCGAGCTACTGTTTTAATTTTTTTGGGTGATATACAGACAATTAATACTGTCTGTAATTTTATTTGAACGTTTTGGATGATTTGCTTCGTCATGGGGAAAAATGAAAAAATAATTGTTATGTCCCGATTGTACTGTTTTTAATTTTTCTATATGTTACAGTGCTTAATATTACTATCTGTGATTTTATTTGGACTTTTTGTGCGATTTGCTCCGGGACAGGAAAATAATATTTTTTCGGGCCGGGGAAATCTTGTTTTAATTATTCAGACTGGGGGATCTTACTAAACCCAATTCTGAATGAGACGATAATTAATCTTTTAATTTTTAGGATTTAACTGTCCAATAAAATAATTTTGTATATTATTTTATTAGTCAGTATAATTAGATGACAGTGGACCCGGAAATGTTTTGCGGGACCCACATTTAGCTAATACAGTTAACTTAGTAGCTTAATTAAGCATCATTAGTGAAGGAATTCTCTAGAACATGATGACTAAGTGTGTGACTAAGCTAATTAGTGACTAAGCTAATGACTAGGTTAGTGACTAAGGTGGATGACAAGGCAAGGATGAACCAATGAGGGCTAAGCTTGCTAACCAAGTTTTAATCTTGATCTTTGATTCATCCAAAGGCTTGGATGAAGCCAAGCAAGGCTACACCTTGCATGGAGTGAAGTTCACGGCCATTTGGCCTTTGGAAGACCAAAATCACTTTGTCTTCATGCAACTTTCTCTCTCTCTCTCTTCCAAAAACCCTAAACACCATTGAAGCTCTCTTGAAGCTCCATTCGGCCAAGCCTAGTTCTACACCATCCAACCACCCAAAATTCTATCCAACCAAGTTTTCTAAACCTAAACACAATCCTAAGAACATCTCTAGTTGAGAGTTCTTGCAAAATCTTCCATTTGAAGCTTGGAAACCAACTTGGAAAATTTTACCTAGAAGGTGAAATTTCTAGTTTTCTATTTCTAAACTCTTTTTCAAAGTTCTAAGCCATGATTTCTCCATGGTTTAAGCTCTCTTTCTATGGTTAGTAACTTGTAGATTTTTTGTTTAAGTTTGTTAGGTGACTTGAAGGAGAAAACCGAAACCTAGAAGAGGAGTGAAAGAATATTTTGTCTTCATTTAAGGTAAGAGAAAGACAAATCTTATCATCCATGGGTGGTGGTAAGAAAATGGAAAATTGATTGTTGATTGTAGAATCCATAAGGATTCCTTGTTTGTGGTTGTTTAGTAGCTTGTTTGTGTGGTTGTTAGTAGCTTTCCTATTTGATAATTGTAATAATTTATATGTAGTTGCATGTCTACAAGCTTTAAATTGCATGTCTACAAGCTTTGATAATTTGCATGTGTTAGAAATGCATGATAATGTATAGGATGTGAATAACATGCTAAGGTATGCATGAGTGTTCCAAAGAACACAATCCTAAGGCTCACGACCATTGACTCAAAAGGAGAACCAAAATGTTCTCATTATTTTCCTAAAGTGTAATTTAATTAACCTAGGAAAATTAACAAGAGATAGAATTGTTTAGATCAAGGAAAATGAATTTAGAAGTCAAATGATCCAAACATATATTTCGGCCAACATGCCAAACCAAGAATTCATAATTTCTAAAATCAATTCCAAACCATTTCCAAGTATAAAGATGCAATATATGTTAAAAAGAATTTTTCTAAAATGAGTTTTTAAGAAATAAATTGAATTGAATTAAGTTTAACCAATTAAAACTATTGATTTTATTGTTAGAAAAGAAATACAGTAACTTTCGAAGATTTCTAACATATAGCTCATACTGTATTTTGTGGTTTTCAAAAGGTTTAAATTATACGGATAAAAATTAAGTAAACAGAATTTTTACGGAAAAATTAGGAAATCATTATTATAATTTTCTAAACAAAATACTGTCAATTTTTAGTAAAAATGAGCAATTAAGATAGGAAAGATGTCCAAAAGACAGTATACGGTATTGAAAATATTTTACGTAGTTTAAACGTATTAATTATTATTTCTGTCTATTTAAACAGTAATTTTAAGGGATTTGGACCATAAAATGATTTAAAAACCTTACGCGATTGAGAAAACGTATTAAAAACTCTATGCGATTTTAAAAACAGAAAAATAAATTTATGCGATTTAAAAACGTTTGTAAAAACGATGAGATTGTGAAAAACGCGATAAAATTTTTACGCGATTGACCAAAACGGTACTTTCTGTTATTTTTCTCTTTTCTGTTGTCGGGCTATGAGGTGAACCCGTACAGGCTTTGGAACAGTATTTGTCTGGTGGGACTTACTGTATCTTTTTATCTTTGAGGATATCTTGGTAATTTGAGATTATGCCAGTTTTTGGTGGATTGGTTGACGAGGTGAATCACATCGTGTTGTCGATGCGATAAACATAGTGTAGTTCATTGTCTTTATGAACTTGGAGATGTTAGTGTACGGGATCCCATATATGGACAGTTGGTCGCTCTGTTGGGTCGTGGTAACCGATAGCACACTAATGGACTCGACACGCACTATTTTTAATCGAGATTTCGTAAAGTCTAATAGTACATTGCCTGTAGTGCCACAATGTGAGACCGTGAACTACACCATGCTTTGGATGATGGGTTCCATATGACGTGGGGCTATAGACGCAAAGTGTGACAGCGCAATAGTTTGGTTGGGCAGCCGTGGTACTAATAGATTTTTCGAGTCATTCTCTCTCTGGTATCTGTTTGTGTTTAGCTCCATGGAGTAGGGTCGTGTCATATTATATATGATTATATCTTGGATATTATTTTATTTTATCTGTTTATTTTATTTAATTAATGTTATGATAATTTGTTTATTCCTTACTTTATTTTATCCGTGATATTATTTTATCTGTGATATTATGTGTTGTTATGATACTATTCTGTTATTAATTAATGTTATAGCTTTTCATATTGCATGAATTATATATCTGTTATTTGTCGTTTTCTTATTTGCCATGTTTGTGATGATTTTAGTTTGTCTTACCTCTTTATTGTACGTGTTTCCTGTATATTTATTTTACGTGGTAAAGAGTTTGAGGAAGAGGAACAGCCTCTTGAGATTGTGTATACTGAGGAGGAAGAAGAGCAGCAAGCCGAAGATCAGTACGACGACCAAGAACCATCTGATCATCCATACCCATTGGACTGATTAGTTTGGATATGGCGGTGCCAGGATTTTTGGGATTTGTGACACTCGAGTTTCATGGTGGATCGTTAGCTTGGCATCTGAGGGGAGACAGAGACTCTGTGACGTACGTGGGACGGTTGACTGTGTCCATACGACATGAGTTTGATGGAGAGCCGGTCATGACGACTCGTGTTTCGCATTTAGAGTTGTCTTTATCTCTTAGGCGCACTGGGGTGGTGTGTCCACTGAGCCTAGTGAGATGACTCTCGTATCGACTGCGCGGTCTCATGTCCGCCGAGTGTCGAGGCATCCTGGATATTTATCTTCTGATGAGTTTCCTGAGAGTGATCCATCAGAGGATTAAATATTTATGATGTATTTTTGGGCGTGTCTGCGTATGTATATATTGACTCTTTACTGTTTTTCTTTATTGTTTCTGTTTAAATATTTGTAGTTGTAGTTGTAAATTATTTGTATAACTTATAACTTGAACCATATGTATATTATGAGTGGTGTTGTTTCTGTTTATTTTATATTTCTGCATTATTTTATTTAATAATATTCTGTTTAACAGGAATTATTTTACAACCCATATTAGTACGTAATAAATGTTTTACAACTTGGGTAGATTTTATTTATCTTTCTTTTATTTTCTTTATAAATGTGACATCCCCACAAGGGTGTTACAAAGTTGTGTTGGGAATTTGCGGATCAAAGTCTCGCAGCGGAATAACAGAATTCCCTCACAGGATCCATGCGAAAAATCCATAATCCGAGTTTTTTTTGAATTTTTACCTCTTGAAGCGTGATAGACACAAGCGAGGTGAATCACCAACACCGTAATAGCGACGATGTTTCTGCGGTATCCACGAACAGGACTGCAAAAGGAGTCACGCCTCTGTTTTCGTAGTGCTAGCTGCGAAGAGAGGAGAAGAAGACCTCACTATCTCTCACTCACTTTCTGTAGGTGCGGCTAGGTTTGTGATGTAACCTAGTAGCAGCCCCCTTAGCAGTATTATTTATAACAAAGGCTGCCTTAAGTGAGTGTGAGCGTAGCAAGGTAAGTGGTGCAACCCTAAACCCATCCGTCATGAGTTAGGCCCACAGTTGAATCCGAGTCCAACTTGGATTACGATTACTCAATTTAGTCTGTTTCTAAGTGTGCGACCCTGCAGGTTCTCATGACGTTGGTAGTAATATTAAAATCTCATTTTTAATATTACAAACAGTGAGCGGTATCTAGCAACATATCACTGCTACCCAAGTAATGAGAATGTCAGTGATTTGACATAACCTATCTGTGACCAATGTTTCCGTGTAGTTTAGTCCCTTTGTCCAGATATCCAGATTGAACACAAGGCATGGAATGTGTCACCCTTGTTTAGTTCAATCTTCAGTTTCCTGATTCCCGAGTAGACATATTAATAGCAAATAAGATCAATATCTCATATTGGCTTATTTGAGCATGACCATGCATTTCGTAGTCTCACTCAATCAGGGGGCCCGAAGATATCGCTCCTGTTATGTAGGAGGGACAAATCCCATCTAGATCACTCACATTCCTCCACATGTATTGCGGCATGTCTAATAACCAACGTTATAATCATCTTGTTACAGATGACGTTTGATGGCATTAAAACACACAACTCCTCATGTAGGAATCGTAGTGATTTCAGGTCAAAGGACCACATACACCATTATCACTATGAGAATCGCTTATGACACTCACGTAACGATCCACGTAGCGTTCTCATGGCGGGTCCGTCCAATACATCATTACTCTAATATGTATCCATGTGTAGACTTGATATCTCATATCCATGACCCGTGAGATGTGGTCATCAGTCTACGCACATACTAGCCTCAATGTATTATTGTTGTCCTAATTAACAATAATACTTGACTAGGACATTTAAGAATAGTATTTTATCCAATAGGATCTCACGATCAAGTCATCCACTTGATGTCCTATGGTATCAAACTTACTATTCTAAGGACTTTATTATGTCTACCAAAAAGAACACAATAAATGAAATGCCTCATATAAAATAACATAATATAATGTATGTAAATACAAACAAAATGTATTGGCCACTAGGGCATACACCAACAAGTTGACCTTCCATGGAGGACCCGATTACTGGCACATACATGTGCAGACGGATTGATGCATGTACCGCGAGGAGCTGACGGTGTCTTTAGCTTGGGATCGCTATGACCCTCCTGTTTTCGACTTCACTGCTTTTGTCATTTTGGAATTTTACCTACCCATGAGGGATATGTGGGCTGATATGTACTACACCCCACGTGAGGACTCTTTCCTCTCCACTGCTCGGGCTTCTGCCCAAAATTCGGTCGCTCCGATGGTAATTTCATTGGATGAGGAAGACCTTGAGGAGGACCCGGCTACGGTCCCTTCTCGTCAGTCGTAGGGGGTTGATACTGTCGGTGGCTACTGATGGCTAAACGTTTATCTTTTTGGGGAAGCCTGATGTTTTTCCGTACTTGATGGGTGTATATTTGTATCTTTCGGGTGGGTACATATTTTACTTTTTGTATAAAATATAATGTAATTAAATAGGCTGAAGCATATAATATATACATATATTGTGAATGTATGATTTTCAATTCTATGTCGATTTTATTGTATCTATAATTATTATCATCTCTTTATTGTTAACGAAAAAAAGGGGAAAGAAAAATTATGTACTCATATTTCAATACTCGACTATCTTATCATCCAAGAACGCAAATTTTTTAATCACGTGTTAAAAATGAACCGGGTCTTAATTAATCAACATATTTATTATTTTTCACAATTTATTTTGTTTCTCTATATTGTGGTGTGACGTTCCTTCTTCGCGAGGAAAAAAAGGAGTGTTACTCTGTCTTGGTATCAGAGCCCCAGTTTAAGTTTTCTTTTGGGTCATGTGGTTTTGGACTGTCTTGTTTGTGCTGTGTGATTCTCTGTGTTCGTTATTCCGCAAGGATACGTCTGACTTTTCTCTGTGTTTTGTATAGCCTAATCTGAGAAGAATTATGGCTCGTAGAGGAGACATGATTGCCGCAATCGAAGCAATTCAGAAGATGGCTAAAGCTATGCTGCTGCAAAACCAACAAACGACTCAACAACAAGAAAGGACTGCAGAACAATTGGAGGCTACTGTTGATGCCCAGAATCTGGCAGAATTTCGTCGCACTAACCCTCCACAATTTAAGGGAGAGTATGATCTTGAGAAAGCTACTCTGTGGATCAAGGAATTGGAAAAAATCTTCACGAGCATGAATATTGTCGACAACAAGAAGGTGACGTATGTTGCGTTCATGCTAATTGGGGACACAGAGGATTGGTGGACTGGAGAGCAGAGGTTATTGGAGGCTGAAAATCGCGGAATCAATTGGGAGGTGTTCAAAGAGAGATTCTTAAACAAATATTTCCCAAAAAGTGCTAGGCATGCTAAAGAAATGGAATTTCTTGGCTTGAGGCAAGGCAATATGACTGTGAGTGAATATGCTGCTAAATTTGAGAGTTTGTCCAAATTCTCAACTTACTTTCAACACCAACCAAACGAAGCATGGAAATGTCAGAAGTTCGAGGAAGGCCTAAGACACGATGTAAAGAGGGCTTTCATAACTTTGAAGATTACTCAATTTTTGGAACTACTTGATACGTGTCGCCGAGTGGAAGACTTGGACCAGGCGCATGATACAAGAAACATAAACTTTGGACCTTTTTGGTCTCAAAGAGGAGGAAGCAGTAATGTTAACCGTTACCAGAAGAAGCCTTATTCCAGACCATCTGAAAATCAACAACAGAAGCCGCAAGGTAGAAGTTCGGGCAGAACTGGTCAAACAACGGTGCCTACGCCGAGATGCATGAAGTGCGGGAAGGAACACTACACGAGGGACTGCACTATTAAAGGAGTTATCTGCTTTAGATGCGGGAAACCTGACATGTTTCACGTAACTGCAATCAACCTAAGGCGGAACCTTCCGTCAATGCTGCTAGAACTGCTAAACCGCAGGCTGGAGGTCGAGTTTACACCCTGAGTGGTGCTGAAGCCTCTGAATCCAAAGATCTTATACAAAAGGAAGGTGTCATAGAAGATAATCCTTTAACTGTACTATATGACTCTGGTGCAACCCATTCTTTTATCTCCTACGATTGTGTGAAAAGAATTAGTTTACCTGTGTCTTCTTTACCTTTCGATTTGACTGTTTCAACTCCAACTACTAAACCTGTTGTCACTACCAAAGTCTGTTTGGATTGTCCATTGATTGTTGAAGGTCGAATATTTTCTGTTGATTTGATTTGTTTGCCACTATCTCAATTAGATGTGATCCTAGGAATGGATTTGTTATCTGCTAACCATATCCTGTTAGATTGTTCTAGAAAAATCATAGTTTTTCCTTTGGATGAGAATTCTAGATTTTTGACGGCCAACCAAGTTCAAGCTTTCTTGAAAGAAGGAGCTCGGGGATACATGTTGTTGTCTTCTTTGAAAATCAAGAATGAGGTAGATGTGGACGCAATCTCGGTGGTTCGAGAGTTTCCTGAAGTTTTTCCCGAAAATATACCTGATTTACCACCGAAGCGGGAGATCGAATTTGCCATCGATCTTGTACCTGGAGCTGGTCCTATTTTCATAGCGCCTTACAGAATGTCGCCAACAGAGCTAGTTGAGCTCAAGAAGCAACTGGAAGAGCTTTTAGAGAAACAACTCGTGAGACCTAGTGTATCACCTTAGGGAGCGCTGATATTGCTAGTTAAGAAGAAAGATGGTACTTCGAGATTATGTGTGGATTATCGTCAGTTAAATAAAGTCACGATCAAGAACAAGTATCTATTGCCGAGGATAGATGACCTAATGGACCAACTGAAAGGAGCGGCGGTGTTTTCTAAGATCGATCTGCGATCGGGCTACCATCAGATCAGAGTGAAAGTGGAAGACATTCCTAAAATGACTTTTCGTACTCATTATGGACATTACGAGTACCTGGTGATGCCTTTTGGTGTGACTAATGCACCTACTATTTTTATGGATTATATGAATAGAATCTTCCGTCCTTATTTGGACAGATTCGTCGTTGTCTTCATTGACGATATCTTGATTTATTCGAAAAATCAAGAGGATCATGCCGAGCATCTCAGTATAGTTCTTCAGACTTTGAAGGAGAAAGAGCCGTATGCTAAGTTATCGAAGTATGAGTTTTAGTTAAACGAAGTTAAATTCTTGGGCCATGTGATTTCGAAGGAAGGAATTGTTGTAGACCCATCAAAAGTGGAAGCTGTTCTACAGTGGGAAAGACCGAAGACAGTGACAGAAATCCGAAACTTTGTTGGATTAGCCAGATATTATAGGAGGTTTATCGAAGGATTTTCTAAGATTTCCGGACCTCTTACTCAACTCACAAGGAAGAATCAAGCTTTTGAGTGGACGGATGCTTGCAAGGAGAGTTTTCAAGAGTTGAAAAGGAGACTAACTACTTCACCAATGTTAGTTCTACCTGATTCAAGTGAACCATTCGAAGTATACTGTGACGCTTCATACCAAGGATTGGGTTGTGTCCTTATGCAAGGCGGAAAAGTGATGCCTTATGCCTCAAGATAATTACGAGTGCATGAGAAGAACTACCCAACGCATGACTTGGAGTTAGCTGCTGTTGTGTTTGCTTTGAAGATATGGAGACATTTCCTCTATGGGGCAACATTCAACATCTTTAATGATCATAAAAGCTTGAAATATTTGTATGATAAAAAAGAATTGAACATGAGACAACCAAGATGGTTAGAATTCCTGAAAGACTACGATTTCCAACTTCAATATCACCTTAGGAAGGCCAATGTTGTGGTCGATGCCTTAAGTAGGAAAACGATCAGCGTTTCCACCATGATGATCTGAGAACAGGATTTGATAGAACAATGCTTGGACGTATGGTCCTTTGTGGAATTAATGCTAGGAAAAATTTGCATGAACATGGTCACCATCTCGAATGACTTAATGGAAGATATCCGAGAAAAACAGAAGGCTGACAAGTTCTTGCAAGCGGAAAGAGAGCTGACAAAGCACGACGGTGTATCAACATTTGAGGAAGGAAGCGATGGAATTTTAAGATTCCAAGGTAGAGTCTGTGTGCCTAAAGATGAAGAACTCAAGAAGTACATTCTTGAACATGTTCATAAGAGTCAGCTGAGTATGCATCCTGGAATGACCAAAATGTACTAAGATTTGAAGAAATTATTTTGGTGACATGGAATGAAAAGAGATATTGCTAGATGCGTATCTTCATGTTTAATTTGTCAGAAGACAAAGATTGAACATCAAAGACCGTCAGGATTGCTGCAACCCTTGACTATTCCCGAATGGAAATGGGATAGTATTGCCATGGACTTTGTTGTCGGGTTACCAAAGACCAAAAGAGGATATGATTCAATATGGGTAATTGTGAATCGACTTACAAAGTCAGTACACTTCTCGCCAATCAACATAAGATATCCATTGGAAAAGTTGACTCAGTTGTACATCGGTGAAATTGTCAGATTACATGGTATGCCTATTAGTATCATCTCTGACAGAGATCCGAGATTTACATCAAAATTTTAGCAAAGTCTTCAAGAAGCAATGGGGACAAAGCTACGTTTGAGTTCTGCATATCACCCTCAGACGGACGGCCAATCAGAAAGAACAACTCAATCATTGGAAGATTTGTTGAGAGCTTGTGCTATAGAGCAGACTAGAAGTTGGGACGAGATTTTACCATTGGTAGAATTTACTTATAACAACAGTTACCATTCAAGCATAGGGATGGCACCCTATGAGGCTCTGTATGGACGAAGGTATAGAACACCTTTATGTTGGTATCAAGACGGAGAGCGACTTATAGTCGGACCTGATCTTATTCAACAGACAACTGAGAAGGTCAAGATGATTCAAGAGAAGATTAGAACGACTCAAAGTCGAAAAAAGAGTTATGCGAACAAAAGGAGAAAACCTCTTGAATTTGAGGAAGGAGAGCATGTGTTCTTGAAAGTCACGCCTATGACTAGGGTCGGTCGGGTTCTCAAATCTAGAAAGCTCACTCCAAAATTTCTTGGACCTTACCAAATTCTTCATCGGGTAGGTCCCGTTGCTTACCAAATAGCTTTACCACCTTTTCTTTCAAATCTCCACAATGTTTTCCATGTATCACAACTTTGAAAATACATTCCAAGTCCTGATCATATCATAGCTCCCGATTCAATACAATTAAAGGAAAACTTGACTTATGAAACAACTCCTGCAAGGATTGAGGATAGGAGAATGAAGCAACTCTAGGGAAAGACATTTCATTGGTGAAAGTGATCTGGAACGAGACAATTGGAGATGCGACATAGGAACTGGAGAACAAGATGAAGGAACAATACCCAGAGTTGTTTTAAGGTATGAAAATTTTGAGGATGAAATTCTTCTTTATTGGGGAGAGTTGTAACACCCCAAAATTTATTTATTTTATTGTAAATATTCCTTGAAAATTTATTTATTTTATTATAAATAATCATTTTATAATATTTGTGATTTTTGAGAATTTTTCTGGATTTTTCTAAAAATGTGAAATATTTTAATATTATTCCTCATTTTACGTGCAAACTGAGCAGAGCCGAAAAAATGAGATATTTTTCTCATGAACCTTAATCTGTGGAAACGTCGGTGGGGGATCTTATTAAACTCGAGGCTGGACATGGTTTATGAAGTTTCACGCTTTTTGAAAAAAAATTTATTTGATAAAATAATAAATCATTGTATAATTTTTTATTTGCCGAACAATTAATATTGACTTCTGTCAACAGTAATAATTGTCCATTGGATAATAGCATGAATTAAAAACTCTATCACATTATCCTAATGTAATCCACTTTATGTCTAATCAAACTCACTTTAATTCAAATTTATTGTATTTTAATCAAAGCTTCTTTGAGAAGCTTTGACCACCAAATGACCAAGCTACCCTTGGCTTGTTAGGGAAGCCAAATTTTCCCCCTTCTCTCTCTCCTTCGCCGCGGCATTCCTTGCCCTTGGGAGGCAAAAATTTGCCTCCACACCTAACCAATAATCACCCAAAAATATTATTTTCCTACAACATTTTTTCTCTCTAGTTCTTCTTCTTCATTTGTCTCTCTTCCTTCTCTCTTCTTCACCTTCTTGGCTACGGTTTTGCAGCCACCATTAGAGGTTATTTCTCTTCACTTTTCTCTTCACTAACATCATTTCCATACTCATCTCAACCTCCTCTACACTTTCTATTTAGAAAATTTCTTCAAAATCCATCTTCACCACCCTTGTCTTCCAAGGCAAAGCTTCCAACTTTGAGGTAAAGTTTCCATTTTCTTCTTTCTTTCTTTTCATTTTCGTGATCTATGGTTTCATTGGAGACCAAAGATCCATATTTTACCATACTTAATGCTGATTCTTGATGATTTCAATTTCTAGGGTTTTTGGACCCCAAAACTGAAACCACCAAGGAGCACATAGGAAGCCATTTTCGTGTCCTTCCTTTAGGTAAGAGGGAGATTTACTCACTTCTACCATTATTGGTGGTGAGGAGACTTTGTATGATTGTTTGATGGAGAAATCCATATTTGTATGCTCACTTGTTTGGTTGATTTGCATGCCTTGTGTGACCTTGATGAAGATTGAAGTTTGATTGTATAAATGGTTTGATAATAATGGAATTGATAAATGAAAAATTTAGAATTTCCTATCACCTATGGAGGCCACGATTTTGACTAGGATTTTGGAATGTAAATTAGTTTTTGTACACAAATAAAATGAAGCTTATGTAATAAAATGTTGAATGATAATGTTAGAATTAACGAATGGAAATTTTTAAGGGTTTCATACCCTAATGTGAGGCCACGATTTTGGCTTGAATTTTGAGGGATTGGATTAGTTTAGTGTGAACTAAAATTTAAGTTATTAGATATCAAAAGACTAATGCATAATATAGAAAGAAATTGAAACCTTGAAGACCTAGTGAGGCCACGACTTTTAGAGAAAGTTTAGGGTTTAGATGATGCCTTGGTGCATCTTTGGAAATTAAGAATTTAGAGACATGCATAATCCATAATGGAGTGGAAGAATTGAATTGAATAATAACACTTAAGAGGGACACAGTTTTAAAGGCTTGTTTAACCTAAAATTGTCATAATTGACCAAAGCTTAAGACTTTGAGAACGTGAATCCATATTGTGGACTTGTGATAATGGATGAACCCTAATACATATTGATGTTGAGAATTGATTCTATGTTATTATGGATCCCTATGTGGGCTAAGTACTTGTTGACTGTGTACTTGAGGAAATTATGACATGTTAATGTTAAGAAATGAATATATATATATATATATATATATATATATATCATTGTGGTATACTTCATGATGAATGCATCATTGATAAACATACATGATGTACATTGTGTCGTCATGCATATGTGTTGTCCATTGGACATTGTTGGAAAGACGATGTATGACTAGGAGTTTGAATAACACCTATGTGCAGGTGCGAGTAGACTAAGCGTAGGGTCATAGTGGTTGGCCCTGGGGGCGTTAGGGTGCGGGTGTCTCACAATAGACAGTGGTAGCTCCACTGGGGCCATGGGATAGATCGATGCAAATACATTGACGATCTGGACTGAGACGCTGTCTTATATCGCAATCAACTGTTGAGGTGCCATGTAAAAGTCATTTTGCACAAATATTTTCATGAGATGAGCACATTATTTTAAAGGTTAACGAAACATTGGCATAACTCCTTGATCATTCACTCCGAAAATATTTATGTCTAGCTCCATGGAGTAGGAACTTGGTACCATTCGCATTGTGAACTGTCAATCTCATAATTCATTGGACATAAGCATTTATAATTGTGGAGAAAAATATATGTTTTCTTACTGCATCAATTATCTGATTGCTTGAACTGTTGACTATTAGATATATTAATATTGTTTGCCTGTTATTGATAATTTTTTTATTGCTATTTGCTTTTATTCTGCTTTTGCTGTTAATTTTAATTATTACTACGACTGGATATATGAACTGTGTTGATATGTGGGCGTCCAGCGTCGTTCTGTTTTCTTACTGTCGTATTGGTAATGAAAGCTGGGTGTCTCACATCTTTCTGTATTTCGATATTTCTGTTTATTTGTATGCTTCTGAGAAGACGTTCGTGAAGAAGAAAAGGAAACACTTGAGTTTTCAGGTTTTTGGCCGCACTACGACTAGGGCTTGCTGAGGATGTCATCACGCCCACGCCAATTTTAGGGGTACGTCAAGTTGACCTTCCATGGAGGACCCGTTTGGTGGCACATACATGTGCAGACGGATCAATGCGTGTACCGCGGGGAGCTGACGATGTCTTTAGCTTAGGGTCGCTATGACCCTCCTGTTTTCGACTTCACTGCTTTTGTCATTTTGGAGTTTTACCTACCCGTCAGGGATATGTGGGCTGATATGTACTACACCCCACGTGAGGACTCTTTCCTCTCCACTGCTCGGGCTTTTGCCTGAAATTCGATCGCTCCGATGGTAATTTCATCGGATGAGGAAGACCCTGAGGAGGACTCAGCTACGGTCCCTTCTCGTCAGTCATAGGGGCTGATACAGTCGGTGGCTACTGATGGCTAACCGTTTATCTTTTTGGGGAAGCCTGATGTTTTACCATACTTGATGGGTGTATATTTGTATCTTTCGAGTGGGTACATATTTTGTTTTTTGTATAAAATATGATGTAATTAAACAGACTGAAGCATAATATATATATACTGTGAATGTATGATTTTAAATTCTCTGTTGATTTTATTATATCTGTAATTATTATCATCTCTTTATTGTTAACAAAAAAAAGGGGAAAGAAAAATTATGTACACATATTTCAATACTCGACTATCTTATCATCCAAGAACGCAAAATTTTTAATCACGTGTTAAAAATAAACCGGGTCTTAATTAAACAACGTATTTATTATTTTCCATAATTTATTTTGTTTCTCTATATTATGGTGTGACGTTCCTTCTTTGCGAGAAAAAAAAAAAGGCGTTGCACTGAGCAATTTCTTCCGCCATCACTAGGCGCCCGTCCTAGAAAACCATTTCAGAATTTAAGTTTTCTAAGACCAGCACGACACTGGGGTTGAAATGTTGGAGTTGGGCCTCAACATTCTAAAACTGTTCTCCGCCAATGCTCGCGGAGATCGTCTCCAGCTCCTCATTCTCTTTCTCCAACTACGTTATACGGGCTTCAAGGTTGGCAATGGCTTTGTTAGACTTGGTCTTTTCCCTCTTCCTGGAAGACTTGGAATCAGCTAGCTTTCTTTCTAGCTCAGCAACCCTTGCTTCAGCATCTTCTTTCTGCTTAAGAGCCAAAGCAAGCTTCCAAGCTC
Organism: Ormosia emarginata; assembly: GCA_029884605.1. Taxonomy (NCBI): domain Eukaryota; kingdom Viridiplantae; phylum Streptophyta; class Magnoliopsida; order Fabales; family Fabaceae; genus Ormosia; species Ormosia emarginata. The sequence goes on from JAQQTP010000079.1 coordinate 19,168,438, forward strand.
CATCCTCTTCTACTACCTTCAGTTAATCGACTATCCTCTTGTCAGTCCCCATTATGAATCTCTCAAGGCAACGGGCCTTGACAATAGCCCGAAGTGTAAAGGTCTGGAACCTAGACAGGGTCTCGATCGCATTCCTTTGAGTGATATACTTCACTACCTCATCACTCAAGAAATGCCCATCGATAAGCACCCAGGCATCCACATGCCCCATAATTATGGGCATAGGGTCTTCCTTATCAAACTCATCCCCCTCCATCGCCACTCTCTTGCCCCACCGATGGAGCTTTCAACGGCCTTTCTCTTTATCTGAAGAGACTATTCAGGAGAAGCCGGCAAGTCCAAGGCCACCTCAGCCCTATCCAGAGCAGTAGGCACGGGAGCACTGGAGGGCCCCGCCCATCCTTTCCTTGCCCTCAAAGCTTTTAAGGCAACAAGTGAAGGTTCAAACGCCATGCTCATTGCAAAAAGACAAGAAAAACAAGACAGAAACAATGCAATGGAAAATTTCAAGTACAAGTAATAGGATAGACAACGGATACCGACAACCTAACCTCTACCTAGCAAAGCATAAAGAAAATCATCATCGAGAGTGTGAAGAACAACTTTGCATTTGATGAGCCCATAATCCTCAGCCCATTTGATCATAAAGTCAATAGACTCGAGAGGGATGCTCCATGCTTGTTGTGTCTAGTATAGCAGGAACTCTGGTTCCCCATTAGCCTTCAAGAAAAATGGATTAGTGCCCGGCGCTCCCGCCAATTTGAAGAGCTTTGGTTTAAATTCTTTAAAGCTCTCTTGAAAGATAGTGAAAACCTTCTGCCCAGATCCAGACCAAAGTGTCAATCAGTTCTATTGATACGTCGTGCCTTGAAGGCTCCATTGGGTGTAGAAATAGAAGAAAGCCCTCTCCAAGCACCTCAGTTCGATTACTCGACAGAAACGTTCAAAGGAGAGTATGTACCCCCCAACCATTTGGGCAAGTTTGAGAAGGTGCAACATTAAGAGTCCGGAGGATCGCAACTTGAAAGTCGGTGAACGGTAACTGAAGTCCAAGACAAACAAAGAAAGGTTCGTACAAGAACAAGAAGTGTGGATTTGCCTCCTCGCCTCAGCACACCCTCATATCCCATTCAGGAGATAGAACCTGATACTCACGATCCTGAGTACTCTTTCTATCAATTGCAAGTAGGTCAAAATCTCCCTAAGTTTCTCCTCGGAGGAGAAGACGGACAGATGATCCCAAATGCCATCCCCAACCTAGGAGTATACATTCCTCATGGGGGCAAGCACTAAAGGCTCTTCAACAATCACTGCCCTACGCCTTAGAGCCCTTCTCCTCACTATAAAACTCCTGGAAACACCCATCGAGGCCGGTAAATAGATGTCAGAATAAAAAATATTAACTTAATAGATTCAAACATAGAAGAGGGTGAACTACGAAATGGACCATTGAAGGTTTATATCCACAACCACCCTCCAGCATCGCTAATACCAACCTTTGTACCCACAAAGGTCTTAGCCTCTAAAGGACACATCTTCCGCATTAGTCGTTGGTAATGCGGCAAAGGGGATGTTCCACGGAGTGACACCAACAAAGGGACCCGAAACACTAGCATCCATATTCGTTTGCCAAAAGAAAAATGGGAATGCTACAAAACGGGAAGACATAAAGCCCATAAAGAACTGACAGAAGACTAGAAGAAGGAGTACCTCGAAAAGAAAGTAAAATGGAAGAAAGAAAAGGCTGAAAACCCTGCAAAATCATTGTGAACCGCCCACAACCACTGTGCAAGGTTAGTAGGAAACCTCGAGTCACCATAAAAAAATCAAGAATAGTGAAAATACGAATGACACGACCTTAGCCCTTATTTATAAGGATAAGACAGTTAAAGGACATTTATGTCAATGCCCTTTCAATTTCAAAAGAAACCCCCATCATGGCGCACAAAGCACTAGGCACGTCCGTCCAATGTAAGCACGCCACATGGCCCTTCCAATTGTCATAGCAGTTGAAGCGACTGATGTACGCAGAACCAAACGTCATTTTTTCTACGAATCCTGAAAATTACCAAAATGTACATCCATAAACAAGTGACAAGTAAAACTTTTCTCGGACCCCGGCATATCCACAAAGTCAATGACTAGATTGTGAGCTTCCAAATCTAAAACTCAATCTCATCGAGTAACACGAACCGCAACCTAAGATTGAGCACGAAATATCAAAATTATTGAGATTTCTAAACTTAACACTTCGTTATACTAGCCAAGTACCAAGCTGAGAGCAACATGACAAGGTCAAGTACATTATTACAAGTTGAGCGTTCGACTCAGTACGGATAACAGATAACGGAGAAAAGAGGAAGACATAGAATCTAAAAACAAAAAAGGCAGAGAATTCAAAAAAAGAAAAATTTTATTGATTGTTCTCATTCCATACATCGTTAGCTCTATCAAAAAGAAAAAAGAAGAGGAGTACATAATTTCCTCCAAGACAAAAGAAGAAAAAAAATATCAAAAAGTGTACTGTCAAGAATGCCCAATGGAGAACCCAGGAAGGAGGTCGACATCACAGTCATTAAGATGATGGCCACTCAAGTTGCTACCACCTCCATAGTTCCTCTAAAACCAGCATTCATCTCTTCCCTATTTAATAGGAGACAACTCCTTATTAAAAGATTGTTCCACCAAAACTATAACCGACTTCACAATCACTCCAAGTTGCTTCAAATCACATCGAGCTGCTCCAAAAGATCCTCACAGCTCTCTTGCATATCCGACTGCACTTAGATGACCTGCCAAAAGACCGGGCTAAGTGTCTCCAAAGCACTTAGGAAGAAGGATGGGGCAAGGATAGAGCGTCTCCGAGTGTCTCCGTGCAACACGGCAGGAACTGCGAATCTTCCCAACAAGAGCGGGTGGATCAAACACTCTCACGTACGCCATGAGAGAAAGGCTCCTACCACCCATTATACAAAGAAAGAAAGGCCTCTACCAGAGGGACTGGCAGAAATAGAGAAAACACTTTCAACAATTCTAGAAAGAACAAGAAGATGGTCTTAGCATAGGACAAACCCCTCTATGTGCGCCCAAAAAATGAAAGGGAAACTATTCTCTGAAAGAGGATCATCCTCAAGAAAAATCACGAAACAAAAGGAATGCACAAAAGGAATGTCAGCTTCCATGCAAGCATTTACCTATTTATAAAGGGAATGAAGCACTCTGATTGACCCCGAAAAAGGTGAATTGATCGCGCATTAGAAGTCGCGCTTTAATGCTCCCCCCTTTTGATTGGTCACAGGAGTAGCGGGCAATTGGGAAATATTACGAAACTAATATCCTCTTAAAGGATCTTTAATTCCCAATAAAGTTAAAGCAAATATTCCCCAAGAAAGCTCAAGCTGTTACAAGCTGCAAAGTAAGGTAACAAGAAAAGACAAAAATCTTGTGAACCACTCATGGGGGCAACAAAGGATAAATCTCAGATGGCGGAATGACGACATGAGTAGTAATCTGCGACGGATTCAGACCTCACATGCTAACCCGGAGGTATTTCACCATTAATAATGGACCTCGACCTTTTTGGATTCCCATATCTACTATGCATCGTGTGCTCCTTTCAAACTTGGTACATTGACACTTAACTATTCCACTTAAGTGCCAAGCTGGGGGCAACTATTATGGACCCTAATCCGAGGTCATGTCCCATGTGTTGACCCGGCATGCATTATGCTAGAGTCCGATGTCGACGCCCTTAGCAGGAAATCGCTTGTGACATGTGGATAAGATCCCAGCTCCATGCCTATTGGACCATGGCATTGGGTAACAATAACTTTACCACAAGATCTGCACAATTGAAAAATCCTGATGATATATGTTATTGTCAATCATGATCTTGCGGAATAATAGCACTTATAAGTGTCTCTAATTGCCCATAATTACAGTATCTATATTCCGATAATATAGGGACCCACTGCAACTAAATAAGGAATATATCTCTTCCTACTACTATTATGGGAACATATCTCTCCATTATGAAAACGTATCTATCCAACCTCTATAAATATCAGGCTAAGTCACCCTAATCAGGTATCAGTATCCCATTGCATAAACCCTATTAGTGCACTGTCAGACTTGAGTGTTGGAGTCTCTTTACAAGTACCCACTCCCTGATTCAACACGCTTTGCCGCAGCTGCACATGGAGAAAACTACCGTGACATACCTATCTCAAGTACACATTTGAATCCGGAACCCTATCTACAAATAGCACAACAAAAAACAAAAAGCTTGACTGTGGTAAAGCAGCCAATTCTATCATGCACCCTACTATATTAGGGTGCATGATGCACCCATTGATTTTAATTGCAATAGCAAGTTTTTTTTATTTGTTTTATGTTTTTTTTCTTTAACACACTCCACCAACAACCCACCCCTAGCACCCCTCCCAGATTTTCTTTTTTTTCTTCACCACCCACCCTCCCCTCCACCATCAACCACCTCCAACGATAGTGTAGAGGAAGATGACGATGAGCACAGTAGTGTGCATCGCCTCCCTCACCAGCGCCATCCACCACATATGCACTTGGTCCCCTTGCTACTTATGGTAGCAAGCAATCACCAAAATTTGGGTCTCGCTTAAAGACATGGGGAAGAACAAATCCCAAGTTTCCCCATACTTCCTCCTTTGTTGTCGCTGCCCTTGAGGACCGCATCGATAGCCGCCACCACGAGATCCAATCCATCCTCGTCAACAACCAGCGCCTTACCGCCACCCTCAAGCAAGACCTCACTGCCACCCACCAAGAGCTTCATTGCCGCTGACGTCAAGGCCGACCTGATGTGGAGGTCTGCGAGATCTATAAGAAGGACAGTGCAATGTTGCTTACCACCTTCGATACCATATGCTTATCTAGTCCTTCACCGCCCCAATTGCCTTCTAGATTATGCTCGGAGCCATCCTCGATCAATCAATCAATTGGGAATTTATCCGCGTGAGAAAACATATATGGAGGCTCCAATTAGCAAGACTACTATGGGTCAATGGAGGAGGGAAGGAGAAAGAAAGGTCAAAAAGCGAGAACCCTGTGATCTGTACCTTAGATATGTGGCAATGACAATGAGAGAGAAATATGAAGAGAAAGAGAGAGCTAGAAGGTGTAGCTGAAAAAGGGACAAGGTGGTGGAGAAGAGGGGTTGTTGCACCGTCACCAGAGAAGGTGCAACAGCGGTGGACGGAGATCACCGCTGAAGATGGATGTTGGAGGATCACTTTGCAATTTAAAAAAACCTGCTGAGCAGGTATCTTGTGTTGATTTGTAGTCATTGATAATTTTTTATGTTTAAATCAACGGTTGAGATGCAAGGTACATCATGCATGCTAACTTGGAGGGTGCATAGTAGATTTAGTTGTGGTAAGCCTACTTATCATCTTTCTAACTTTTTCTCTACCAACAACTCGTTCTACGGCTAAATCTACTATACACCCTCCAAGTTATGGTACATGATGTACCTTGCATCTCAACCATTTATTGAAACATAAAAAATATCAATGGCTACAAATCAGCACAAGATACCTGCTCAACAGGTTTTTAAAAATTACAAAGTGATCGTCCAGCATCCATCTCCGACGATGATCGTCATCCACCGCCGCCACACCTTCTGCACCTTCTCTAGTGACGGTGCAGCGACCCATCTTTACCACCTCCTCTCTCTCTGGCTACACCTTCTAGCTCTCTCTTTTTCTCTATATTTCTCTCTCATCGTCATTGCCACAGATCTAAGGTACAGATCACAAGGTTCTCGCCTTTTGACCTTTCTTTCTCCTTCCTTTCCTCTTTTCTCCTCCATTGACCCATAATCTAGCTAATCTTAGCCTTTATACATGTTTTCTTATGCAAATCAATTTCTGATTGATTGATTGATCGAGGATGGCTTCGAGCACGATCCGAAAGGCGATCGGGGCGGAGAAAGACCAAACGAGCATAGGGATAGCAAAGATGGAGAGTAACATGGTGCGAGACTTTTTGTAGATCACAAGGACCTCGCCATCACAGTCAGTCTTGACATCATCGACAGTGGCAGAGCACGTGTTGGGTGGCGACGAGGTCCTGCTTGGGGGTGACAAGGGTGGCGGTAAAGGCGTTGATTGTCGACGAGGAGGGACTAGAAGAGCAAGATTAGAGAAACCTAGGATTTGTTCTTCCCATATCTTCAAGTGAGATCTAGGCTTGGGCGATTACTCACCACCGCAAGCAACAAGGGGACCAAGTTCATCTAGAATGGATGATGGTGGTGGGAAAGGTGTTGGGTAAAGAGGTGGTGGAGGGGAGGCAATATGCACCGTAGCGCCCATCATCATCTTCTCTGCCGTCATCAAAGGTGATTGAGGATGGATGGGAGGATGCATGATAGAGGTAAAAAAAAAAAACAAGGAATGGTGGTGAGGGCGGTGGTGCGAGTGGGAATAGGATGGGGTGGAGAGTGTCAGAGAAAAATAAAAACCCTGTTATTGCATGCACCCTAACATAATAGGGTACCTGGTAGAATTGGCTCTCATTCTACAAAGCAACTTGACAAGAATGATTAGTAAGTCTGAATGCAAGGACAAAGAAAATTTTTGTGTTTACTACGCAACAATGAAGATGTATTTTGATGATAACAAACATGAAGATCAAGTCCATGTGTTTCAAGATTAGTCTTAGAACTTAGGATCTATCATGTATGGAGCTGTCAATTAAATATCTCAAATGATTAAGGACAACCTAAACTGAAGTTTTAAAGTTGCTTTTAAAAGATCAAATGTTTTAGAGGTTAAAAACAAGCATTTCGAAGCTTTTTAGAAAGGTTTTATAACTGTTTTTAACTGAGGTATTCGAATACCTCAATATGGTATTCGAATAACCTGTTTCGTAACTGATATTTTCTGCTGTGCCAAAACAGAGGCATTCGAATACCCCATATAGTATTCGAATACCCTAGTTTCAGAATGAACCTTTTTAAATGAGGCATTCGAATACCCCATATGGTATTCGAATACCCTGTTTTCGAAACATGCCTTCTTTTAATGAGGTATTCGAATACCCTTGACTGGTATTCGAATAACCCCAACTTAATCAGTTTTCTAACAGAGGTATTCGAATACTTCCTTCAGGCATTCGAATACCCCACGAGAATCAGAGTTAAGTTTTCAAATTCCATACAAGAATCAGAAAGTTTTAAACGTAATTAAATGCTCCCAACGGCCATTTTCTTCTACGAGCTCTATAAATAGAGGCCTGGGACACCTCTGATGAATCCCCGGACATTCTGATTATTTCTTGCTTTGTTAAAAACGAGTTTACATTATTTTCTCTCTTTCTCTGTGCTCTTAACATTGAATCTTTGAGATATCTGTGAGACAGCTCTTTAGTGCTTCAATTTGTAATTATTTACTCTGAGTAAGAGTTTCTATTCTTCATCTATTTCTCTAATATATTGTATTGAGGGTGAGGTATCCCCAAGGATTGTATAAGGGTGAGGTATCCCTGATTGATTGAGGCTTGAGCACAAGGGTAGAGTTTCCCTGTGTGTGAAAAGTGCTCCTTATTGTAAAGGTTGCAAGCACCTGTTGTTTAAGCTTGTCTTGAATAGAAAAAAATCTCGAACTGTGTTTCGGGGGATCTGGACGTAGGCCACAAGTGGTTGGTGGTCGAACCAGGATAAATACTTGTACTGTTTTTCTTCCCTTATTCTCTTTATTTTATGCACTTTATTTATTGATTCCTGCAATTTATTTATTAATTGTTCTTCCTTTTCTCATCTCTTCCACGTTCTTTAATATTTATATTCAGCAAAGTTTATTTGTTTAAGGCTTTTACAAAAGTTTTTGTTACTCAATTCACCCCCCTCTTGAGTACTGGAAGCCACTTGGTAACAAGTGGTATCAGAGTTAGACTCTTGTCTAAAGAGCTTAGCCGCTTCAAGAGAACATGGCTTCCTTAAATGGTTTTTCAGAGGGATCTTCCATAAACCGACCACCCTTTTTCAATGGGGATGGTTACGCATATTGGAAGGAAAGAATGAAAATCTTCATCGAAGCTATTGATCTAGATGTGTGGGATGCTGTCGAAAACGGCGCATTTATACCTACACGCATTGTCGATGGTGTAAAAACCGAGACACCTAGAAGTGATTGGTCTGATGAGGATAAAAGAAAAGTTCAATATAATTTAAAAGCCAAAAACATCATTACCACTGCTTTGGGGTATGATGAGTTTTTTAGAATTTCTAATTGCAAAACCGCTAAAGAAATGTGGGACACTTTACAAGTTACCCATGAGGGTACTAGTGAAGTTAAGAGGTCGAGAATCAATTCTCTAACTCGTGAATATGAACTGTTTAGAATGAGCCAAGGAGAAAGCATTCAAGAAATGCAAAAGAGGTTCACCCACATTGTTAATCATCTTGCATCATTAGTAAAGAATTTTACTAACGAAGATTTGATTAACAAAGTGATGAAATGCCTTAGCAGGATTTGGCAACCCAAAGTAACAGCCATATCAGAATCGAGGGACTTGTCAACAATGTCTCTGGCTACCCTCTTTGAAAACTTCATGAGCATGAACTAGAACTGAGCAGATTAAGTCAAAGCGAAGAAAACGATAAAAAGAAAAAGGGGATAGCGCTCAAAGCCACTTCCTCAACAATTGACAATGATGATGAAGAAGATGAAGAAAGTTCAGAAAACATTGAGGTAAACGAAGAAAATCTTAGTCTGTTAGTTAAAAAATTTGGTAAATTTCTCAGGAAAAAGGGAATGCAAAGAAGACCTCCCTTCCCTCCGAAGAAGACTTATTACAAAGGCGAAGGAGCTTCATCAACTCCTACTTGCTATGAATGTGGCAAGCCTGGCCACATGAAAATAGAATGCCCAGTTTACCAAAAGAAGAAAGAGAGACTTGAAAAGAAGCCCTTCAAAGAAAGAAAAGGAAGAAAAGCCTATATAGCATGGGATGAAAACGACATGGATTCAACTGACAGCTCAGATAGCGAAGAAGCTCAACTTTGTCTCATGGCCAAAGGAGAAGAAGAAGAAAGCGAAAATGAGGTAAGTTCTAACTCTACTTTACTACCTTCTTATGATGAGTTACAAGATGCCTTTGAAGAACTGCATGACGAATCTTTAAAACTCACAAAACAAATTTCTTCTTCTAAGAAAAAAATATTTTCTTTAGAAAATAAAATTCTTATTTTAAATAAAGAGATTGAAGAATTAAAAATTAAAAATGAAACTTTGGGAATTATTGATGCATGCTCATCTCATCCCTCACATGCTTCTACTTCATATTCTTGTTCTTCATGTCATATACTTGAGAAAGAAATTGAAGACTTAAAGAACACCCTTGCCAAATTCACTTCTGGGAGAGATAATCTAAATATTATATTAGAGAAACAAAGGGTTGTTTTTGAAAAAGCTGGAATTGGTTATAACTCGAAAAATCAACATAAATCTTATAAAAATTTCTTTGTTTATTCAAGTACTTCCAGCAGTCCATTTATTAAATGTTTTTACTGTGGAAAGAAGGGTCATAGTGCTTCAACATGCAATGCTAGAAAGAATGTTAACACAAAAATTGGGACAAAAATGATTTGGGTTCCAAAGGGTACATTGCCCAAAACTGACACTCAAGGACCCAAGAAAATTTAGGTACCAAAGGTTAAAAATTAAAATTGTGTTGTAGGTGTGCTTGAAAGCCAGGAGCTCAAATTGGTATCTCGACAGCGGCTGTTCCAAGCACATGACTGGAGACGACTCAAAATTCACCACGTTTATTCCCAAGAATCATGGTCACGTCACTTATGGAGATAACAACAAGGGAAAAATTCTTGGAATCGGAAAAGTTGGCAAGAATCCAAATTCCTCTATTGAAAATGTGTTGCTTGTTGAAGGCTTGAAACATAACCTTCTTAGCATTAGTCAATTATGTGACAAAGGAAATAAGGTAATTTTTGATTCAAATTGTTGCATAATTGAAGATAAAAATGATAAGCATGTTAAATTCATTGGTCATAGAATAAATAACATTTATATGATTAGTCTTAATGATATATCTTCAAATGATGTGAAATGCCTTTTAAGTAAGAATGATGATTCATGGTTATGGCATAGGAGAATTGCACACATTCACATGGATCACCTAAGGAAGTTGGTCTCTAAAGAGCTAGTAATTAGACTACCAAAGCTTAATTTTGTTAAAGATAAATTATGTGATGCATGTCAAAAGGGTAAACAAATAAAGGTCTCTTTTAAATCAAAAAATATAGTTTCAACTACTAGACCTTTACAACTTTTGCACATGGATTTATTTGGACCCTCTAGAACTATGAGCTTTGGTGGGAATTACTATGCTTTAGTGATTGTGGATGATTTTTCTAGGTTTACATGGACTTTATTTCTTGCAAATAAAAATGATGCATTTCTAGCATTTAAAAGACTTGCCAAAGTTATTCAAAACGAAAAAGGTTTTCAAATTTCTTCTATAAGAAGTGATCATGGTGGCGAATTTGAAAACAATGTTTTTGAAAATTATTGTGATGAACATGGCATTAATCATAATTTCTCTGCCTCTAGAACTCCACAACAAAATGGAGTTGTAGAAAGAAAAAATCGTTCTTTAGAAGAAATGGCGAAAACTATGCTTAATGAGGTCTGCTTCTTCCTAAGTATTTTTGGGCGGATCTTTGTCAAATACAACTTGTTATGTTATGAACAGGCCCTTATAAGGCCTATTTTAAAGAAAACCCCATATGAATTATACAAGGGAAGAAAGCCAAATGTCGCACATTTTCATGTTTTTAGATGCAAATGTTTTGTTTTAAATAATGGAAAAGATAACTTAGGCAAGTTTGATGCTAAGTCGATGAAGGTATATTTCTTGGTTATTCAAATCATAGTAAGGCTTTTCGTATATATAATAAAAGAACTATGACTATTGAAGAATCTATACATGTTGCATTTGATGAACGACCCAAATGGATCGAGAAAGGATCTTGTTATTGATGATGTTGCGAAGCCTTAGCGGAAACACATTTGGATAGCAAGGAAAAAGAAATCAAGAAGCAAGAAGATAAACAAAGACAAGAGGATTCACAAGCTTTGGAACTTCCCAAAGAATGGCGTACCTCAAAATATCATCCGCTTGATCAAGTAATAGGTGATGTATCCAAAGGTGTAAGTACTCGAAACTCCATTAGAAATGCATGTAACCACTTAGCCTTTGTTTCTCAAATCGAACCTAAAGACATCAATGAAGCCTTTAATGATGAACATTGGTTTCTAGCTATGCAAGAAGAATTAAATCAATTTGAACGAAACCAAGTTTGGGAACTAGTTCTTAGGCCTAATAATCATCCTATAATTGGCACTAAATGGGTGTTTAGAAACAAACTTGATGAAGCTGGCATAATAACAAGAAATAAAGCTAGACTTGTAGCAAAAGGTTATAATCAAGAAGAAGGTATAGACTATGAAGAAACCTATGCACCTGTAGCTAGATTAGAAGCTATTAGGATGTTACTTGCTTTTGCTTGCATCATGAATTTTAAATTATATCAAATGGATGTTAAAAGTGCTTTTTTAAATGGCTTTATTCAAGAGGAAGTATATGTTGACCAACCTCCAGGTTTTGAAAATTATGATCTACCTAACCATGTTTTCAAATTGAAAAAGGCTTTGTATAGCTTAAAACAAGCTCCACGAGCTTGGTATGAAAGGTTAAGTAAGTTCCTTTTAGAACACGATTTTACAAGAGGTAAGGTTGACACGACTCTTTTTATTAAAAATAAAAACCATGATATACTCCTTGTACAAGTATATGTAGACGATATCATATTTGGTGCTACTAACGAAAATCTGTGTAAGGAATTTGCCAAAATCATGCAAAGCGAATTCAAAATGTCCATGATGGGAGAACTCAATTTCTTCCTTGGACTTCAAATCAAACAAACAAGGAATGGAACGTTCATTAGCCAAACAAAGTATTGCAAAGAACTTCTCAAGAGGTTTGGAATGGACAACTCAAAACATATGGCTACACCAATGAGTACTTTATGTTACTTGGATAAAGACGAAGCAGGTAATTCTGTAGAAATTACTAAATATCGAGGTATGATTGGATCTCTTCTCTATCTCACTGCTAGTAGGTCTGATATAATGTTTAGCGTATGCATGTGTGCTAGATATCAAGCTAATCCTAAAGAGTCGCACTTAAGTCTTTGTAAAACGTATTATGAAATATCTAGGTGGCACTACGCAAGTGGGCTTGTGGTACCCCAAAGGTGCCACTTGTAGTCTTATTGGTTATTCGACTCCGATTTTCTTTGGATGCAAATTGGATCGGAAAAGCACTAGTGGAACATGTCACTGCTTGGCAATTCCTTAGTTTCTTAGCATAGCAAGAAACAAAATAGTGTGGCTTTATCCTTTCGCCGATTTGAATATGTTGCGGTAGGAAGTTGTTGTGCTCAAATTCTATGGATGAAGCAACAACTTCTAGACTTTGGTCTTCAGCTTAATCACATCCCTATAAGATGTGATAATACTAGTGCAATCAATCTGACAAAAAATCCCATTATGCACTCTAGGACTAAGCACATTGAGATAAGACACCATTTTATACGAGATCATGTTCAAAAAGGTGATTGTGTGTTAGAATTTGTTGAAACCAAAAATCAACTTGCTGATATTTTCACAAAACCTTTACCTAAAGATTCTTTCTTTCATTTAAGAAGAGAACTTGGCATTTTGGATCAATCGTGTATTTAAACTGCTAAATTTACTGCTCATTCATTATTTTATTGATCTTTAATTATTACTGACTTGAGCGTCGGAGATATCCTCAATTCTATTTTGCAGGTACTCATTTAATTGGGTAAGTCTTTATCCTTCAAAAAATGCATTCTGGACTTAATTTATATGTTTTTTTTATCTAAGTTATTCGAATACCTTCATCTGGTATTCGAATACCATCATTTCTTCGTATGTTTTCATGGTTTATAAAACAGGTGTATTCGAATACCTTAGTGGTTATTCGAATAACCTGAAGCCTCTTGCTATCAGGCTTTAGTTTCTGTCTCTGAAGTATTCGAATACCCTAAGCAGTATTCGAATACCTGCTTAACTGGGCCAATCCATTTTGGACAGTCTATTCAAATACCTACAGCAGTATTCGAATACCTTCTTTTAAGATAGCCCTGTCCTTTGCGTTTCCAAACAGCAGTATTCGAATACCAATTGAGGCATTCGAATACCTTGGGTCTGAGTTTTATATAAACCCCTTCGTACACCCATTCCCTCCCTCATTTCTTCTCTCCCGTTTTCACCTCTTCCTATTCGAATACCATGCGTCTGACCCACCCGTTACTTTTCTCCCACTCTTTTCAAACCCATCCCTCTCATCTTCAACCTCTATCCATGGCTTCCTCCTCCAAGCGTGCTCGCACAAAAACCGCGCCTTGCAACAACCCGTTGGATCTGCGAAGGCTCTCCTCCCACCAAGAAACCCTTGGACGTTTCATCTCTCATTTCAGAGAATGCAACCTTGTGCAGCCCAAGTATCTAGATTTGGCATTCTTTGAAAAAGAAGGTGGCTTTGATTTCCTACACCAGCTGGACATCCAGGGCGTGCTTCGTTTTTGCTCCTATAAGGCGGTCCTATATCCTGATCTTGTCAAAATGTTCTACTGCAACTTGAGGATTGAAGGTCTGGAACTCCATTCTGACGTCAGTGATCAGCACATTGTGATCACTCCTCAGGACTGGGTTCGCTTCTTCGGTTTAGAATCTGCTGGCCGTAACAACGAAGACTGTGAAGAGCTTGTCCAGCGGTTCGACAAGATTCGAGCCATTGAAGATGTTCTTAGACCTGTGTTGGCATTACCTCCGACTCAAAAGGGAGTTAAAGGGGGCATGATGAAGAGCCAGGACAGGCTCTTACATTATGCTTATGCCCACATCCTAGCTCCTAGAGGTGGGAACTACGCCTACCTGAGTGAAGATGATGTGTTTATGCTGTGGATCCTGAAGAAAGGACACCAGATAAACTGGCCCGTCTTCATTATGAAGCATATGATGAGAGCTAAGGGAAAAGAACGCTCAGAGCTACCTTATGGGGTGATCATCACTGCCTTTCTAGGCAAGTATCCGCAGATTGTGGAGACCGAGCGAAAAACTCAGCTGACCCATCATAATGTGTTTGGCTCTTATACGCTGAACCGAATGAAGATGATAAAGACTGATGAAGGCTGGGTATTCCCAGTTGAAGTTGACGATGATGAGGACGACCCGGTGATCGCTCCCGCCGCCGCCCGGTAGCCCCCCGCCCGCCTCGGCAGCCTCGGCCCCGCCGCCCCCGCTCCCGCCGCTTGGTTCAATTACTCTGGATCAAGTCATGGCCACTTTACAGGCCAACCGTGCTTATATGGAGGATAACCGAGCTTATCTGGAGCACACCTTCTCTGTTCTGTTTGACAGACTTGATGGTGTTGAGCGTGAGCAAGCTGCCTTGCGCGCCTTGCTATCTTCACGAAGTTCTGATTCCCCTCCTCCTCCTCCGCCAGACGCCTATTTCTAGGCTTTATGTTTTCTTTGGTTCTTGCTTGTATTGGCTGGTTATTTTTTGTTTATTGTATATCTGTTGGCAAATTTATTAATAAAAATAGTCTCTTTGTTTCTCTTTGTGTATCCTTTTATGCATTAGATATTATCTTTTTGATTATGCCAAAGGGGAGAAAAATATAACTATGAGAAAAGACAGTTTAAAATAACTATTATTCGATTTCAACATTAAGGGGGGAGCTACGCCAGGCACATATTGGATATGAATGTAAGCCTCTTACTTTGTGAATTCCAATTATTTCTGTACTAATGCTTTTCTCTATGATAGTTTGTCATCATCAAAAAGGGGGAGAATGTGTTTACTACGCAACAATGAAGATGTATTTTGATGATAACAAACATGAAGATCAAGTCCATGTGTTTCAAGATTAGTCTTAGGACTTAGGATCTATCATGTATGGAGCTGTCAATTAAATATCTCAAATGATTAAAGATAACCTAAACTGAAGTTTTAAAGTTGCTTTTAAAAGATCAAATGTTTTAGAGGTTAAAAACAAGCATTTCGAAGCATTTTAGAAAGGTTTTATAACTGTTTTTAATTGAGGTATTCGAATACCTCAATATGGTATTCGAATAACCTGTTTCGTAACTGATATTTTCTGCTGTGCCAAAACAGAGGCATTCGAATACCCCATATGGTATTCGAATACCCTAGTTTCAGAATGAACCTTTTTAAATGAGGCATTCGAATACCCCATATGGTATTCGAATACCCTGTTTTCGAAACATGCCTTCTTTTAATGAGGTATTCGAATACCCTTGACTGGTATTCGAATAACCCCAACTTAATCAGTTTTCTAACAGAGTTTTTGACAGAGGTATTCGAATACTTCCTTCAGGCATTCGAATACCCCACGAGAATCAGAGTTAAGTTTTCAAATTCCATACGAGAATCAGAAAGTTTTAAACGTAATTAAATGCTCCCAACGGCCATTTTCTTCTACGAGCTCTATAAATAGAGGCCTGGGACACCTCTGATGAACCCCCGGACATTCTGATTATTTCTTGCTTTGTTAAAAACGAGTTTACATTATTTTCTCTCTTTCTCTGTGCTCTTAACATTGAATCTTTGAGATATCTGTGAGACAATTTCTTTAGTGCTTCAATTTGTAATTATTTACTCTGAGTGAGAGTTTCTATTCTTCATCTATTTCTCTAATATATTGTATTGAGGGTGAGGTATCCCCAAGGATTATATAAGGGTGAGGTATCCCTGATTGATTGAGGCTTGAGCACAAGGGTAGAGTTTCCTGTGTGTGAAAAGTGCTCCTTATTGTAAAGGTTCTGCAAGACACTGTTGTTTAAGCTTGTCTTGAATAGTGAAAAATCTCGAACCGTGTTTCGGGGGATTTGGACGTAAATTACAAGTGGTTGGTGGTCGAACCAGGATAAATACTATGCCTGTTTTTCTTCCCTTATTCTCTTTATTTTATGCACTTTATTTATTGATTCCTGCAATTTATTTATTAATTGTTCTTCCTTTTCTCATCTCTTCCACGTTCTTTAATATTTATATTCAGCAAAGTTTATTTGTTTAAGGCTTTTGCAAAAGATTTTATTACTCAATTCACCCCTCCTCTTGAGTACTGGAAGCCACTTGGTAACAATTTTTAGGTTGAGGAAGAATATGAATACTGTGTATAGGTGAGTATATTGTTATGGTCGAGAAAGAATATGAATACTGTTCTCCAGTGATATTAAATCATTTTTATTTACCCTAACTTGTTGCAAAATGGCCTGAATTTCGCAAACATAGCCTTATTGTTCCAGTCTCGTTCTACATGGTGCAAACCATTTTCACGTAATGCTCTTACATCAAAACACTTCTGTCGAATACATTAATTGGCGGTAATTTCAAATGACCAGCAGGTGAGATAGCTAAGCTAAAGAGGTTTGTTGCACTGGCTGTCCTCCCAATCAGTGGAAATTTTATATGTAACCCACCAATGGCAAGATATGGGATATGGATTTGGAAGACAACACAGACCTATACTAAAAAAAACATTAACAATACATACTCATCCTGCTTGTAAGTTTAAACAAACCAAAATAAGAATGTCTGAAAATTCCACAAAACGAAGCAAGGATACCCACCTTGCTTTTAAGTTCAAAAAAACCAAACTAAGCATGCCTTAAAGTTCCACAAATGACAGTAGGCTAATTAATCAGCCACAGGTTCACGTCTCATTTGCTTGAGTTTGATTATTTGTGCTACATGTTATTACATACCTGATAACAAAGAGCTTTAAAGTGACCAGTGAGAAGACTCATAGGTCCTTGACTGCCCTAGATCCATGTCATGCCTCCTGACCTGCTGTGACACATCAAGCTCACCAGGAAGATGGCTATGAAGAGGCTGCGAGATTTGACCCAGACCGAGATCAGGGACAACCTCGTGTGAACAATTACCAGCATCAATGCCCTTGAAACACCACGAGGCATTTGGAAGTTGATGGATGGCTGCAACATGAGAAGATGCAGCAAGTTGTGTCATGGGTGTCCCACTGAAATTCAAGAAGTTGTTCAGCTCAACACTTGGTGCTGCATTTCTAGAACCCCACGTTTGACTTGACAGAAGAGAGAGAGCACAGCTTGAGTCTGTGACTCCAGTGTAACTTTCCACTGGAGGATGTCTGGGACCGGGAACACTTGTCCCACCCACTGAGCCTTGCAGGAAAAAGTCAGATGATGTCTCTGAGTTTGCCTGCCAGGTCAGCATTGCAGTTTGATTCGCGGGAACTGGCTCAGATGATCTGGGAGTTGGCACTGCATTTCTCAGAGTAAGCTTTGGGTATGAAGAAAATTCCATCAGAAAGCCACCACCTCTGCCACTGTTATCTGTTGACACGAGACAAACATTTGAATGTTTTATATGTCAGGAATAGCACAAGCTGAAACTATTGATACTTCCCTAGGGATAAATTAAGCAGAGAGATTCGGATTTGATATTTTACTGATAATTTCTAACCAAAAATAGGTGAAGAAAGTCTGGCATAACGAGAGGTTAATAAGGAGCTGGGTGGGGGCTTTCTGCGACGTTCGTTATGGCCAGCTAGTCGCCTGCGGCAACTTCTTTTTCCTTGATCAAATTCAGGAAGCTGATGAAATCTGGCAAGGGGTATCAAAGAGGATATTAGCTTTTCCAAAATATAAATGCTATAAAATTTATGCAAGAGTAATACAAAAGTGAACATGAGCAGATACAATATTTAAGAAATTCTATCATGACAAGTCAATTGCTTCTCAGCATCAAATGCAATGCTGCTGTTACCACTGAACTGGATGCACTTGAAGTATTTCTCCTTTATTGTTAAATGCACATGCGAATGAGAGAATTTTTAACACACTTGACTTATTCATCACTGACAACTTCACAGAACAAAGCTAATCTGCATAAACCCAAGTACATAGGTATTTTTCCATAAGATGTAATTCCCACATCTTACAGTAACGTACATGTTAGCATGTTCATGCATTGGATGCTTGATAGAATATTGGCAACACAGCCTGAGCCTCAAAGGTACGAAACTTAGGGCTGAGATAGCATCAACAAAATCTCCTCAAAACATGGGCTCAAGGAACATCCCATGGCTCAATGATACCTTGAACTCAACTTCAATATATTAATAAAATAAGACTGTAACATGGATACCAATAAACTTCTGTCTTTCTTCTTGCTAAAGAGGGACAACATTATCTTAGTAGATGATATATTAGTCTTCAAAGGGAAGTCATTGAGCTTGAATACAGGTGACACACCTTAAAATATATATTCACTTTGTTATTACAAAAATAAAAATAGATGACCTTTTATTCCACCAATTACCATATGATCATCTGAAAATTTGACGTTAGTGGATTTGAAAAACATCCATCCGTACTATCTTTCCATTATCTTTTTAAGCAATAAGCACTGTCTTTGCACATTGACAAAAACACTCTTAATTTGTTGGAGCCCTCCTGATTAATCCCATTATGGATAATATCATGCTCCTTAAAAGGGGCTACCGATCAAATGTGCAATAAAACCCTTTTCAACTCTGGATGGGATAAAAGTGCAAAAAAGACAAAAACTAAACTTCACACAGCCATCAGAAAGCTATCCCAGCTCCACAAAATAAGTGTATGATTACCACATTCACAGACTTGTGCTGATAAACCCCAAAAAAATTGAAATTCTCCTTGTAACGTCATAACCTTAATGAACTATCTTAGAATTAACACCTTGATAATACTATTCCAATATATAGTCACAACAACTTTTGAGTATAATAATATCAGATTACAAGCCCACACAAAAGCTTAATTAGCAGGCTACCCAAAGAGCTTATGTATGATTAAGCTCTTGTTCTAAAATATGAACATATTTGAGTTAAGCACAGTATAGACACACAAAGCATATGTTCAAGAAAGATATAACAACATAGCTTTTATGAAAAGGAACCCGCAAGTCAAATAATTATAAATAGCACTTACAAACTATCCCGTCAACAATATCTTAACATCTGGTGAAATAAACCTCAACTTAAATTTCAGTCAGTTACCAATAAGCCACAAGTATCAAGTAATCAAAACCATATGAGGATTGTAGTACGCCAAGCAAACCAAGCCTTGCCACTAAATTGGGTCAGCTACGAGGATTGTAGTACGCCATAGCGCTCAATGAACCAGTGGAGCATCCAGAAATTTCACAACACTTATTTTTTGCTACGCATCATCATTCAATATACCTTTCTTGTAACATAAGTGGTTAACATCCCATAATTTTCAGTCAATAGGATATATCCTACCAACAGGCCACCCCCCTTCCCCAGAGAACATGTCGCATGGCTTGAAGGCCACATATGTGTCTTCAAAATATAATGTTAAATATTAAGAGTTGTTTCAGAGATTCTTTTAAAAATGTTCCAGCATATGGAACCCAGATTACACAAGACACCAGTACCTATAGACGTATCAATAGGGACTGTAGAGTGCACAAATTTTTACTTTGGAAAAGTTGGGCATTAATTCCATAAAAGACATCTTAATTTGAAAATTTTAGTTTTGCATGAAGAGATTCTTTCCCTAAAATACCTCAATCCAGCACTGTATAAGTGGTTCGCCGGTAAAGGATCAATCTGCAACATTTTATGGACCGCCCAACAGGTTGGAGCACTCAAATGGCTTCTTTATTTCACCCTCATTTCTATTGTTGAAAAATACTGGCAGGTAGATAGATCACGTTTTCCCAATCTTATAGTCAGAAACTATCCAATTATGATGACCATCCACCAATGAGTCAGATTGAAGAAAATTCAGAGGAGATAAAGCTTGAACCATGAAACAGGAAAGGGATGAACAGTCAAGGAAGTGGCCATGGATCGCATTATCCAGTAACATCAATTGTAGTCATTCCCAATGAAGTATTAAAAAGACAAAGATAGGGCATGAGACCTAACATAAAATTATGGAGGCAATACATGACTTGTATATGAGCATGTAGGAAAAAGCACCTTCCCCAATGGAATGAACTTACATGAGAGGTGTGTCAATACATAGCCAAAAGGACAATATCAATTCTGCATAACAGATTTAAAAAATCATATTTTTATGGGCTTATAATCCCGAATAAAAATCTAAATATTGACATTCCTGAAGGCATGGTATATCTCAACAGAGATCATGAACTTTCCACATATCTTTGACTCCATTCAACATCTTTTTACATGTTATGCATCTTAGTTCATGTTTCACACTCATTTCTATAGCTTTTTACTTCCTTAATAGCTCCGTTTTTCTTTTAGAAGCACTTCATCATATCACGAACAACGAAGGAGAAAAGGAGGAACAACAATAATTCACAAAAGCACCATTGTCTTCTAGATCATAATCCAACACCAATCACTACCCAAAATTAGAAGAAAAACATCACAATCGCATAAAAGCACCATGGTCATGATGTCATCTATAACTCATAGCAGCAAGCCAGTAACAGATGCATCAGCTCCAAAAATATGAATCAGTCTCCAAACATCAAAAAGCATTAGACAAAATTAGGACACGCCTTATCAGAATTCCGTTCACATTCACTTTAGTGTGAAGGAAGTAAAGTACATGACACACAATCTACCAAAACAAACACAAGAAACAAAAACAGTATGATTAAGGCCCTGAAGTGAAAACAAACAATGCTAATTATTTCTTTAAAAAAAAAGGTTGTAAAAGCACCGACAAAGCAGAACACATCACCTACAGCCAAAACCAAAGAAGAATGGAAAGAAAATAATACCGAATAAAAATAAAAAAGAGATAAACCAAGGTGAGTAAGATGAGATGAGGCAGAGAAAACAGCAGAAGAACATTCTACAACATGAGAAATAGTAAAACACAACCTACCCATTATAGCAAAAGCACTAAAAAAACTAAAAATACAAAAAACAAAAGAAGATTTTCTTCAAAGTCATAAACAAAAGTAGAGAGGTCAAAGGGAGAGAAGTCAAGAACCACTGACCTGCTACACTGTTGGCAAAACCTTTGCTCCAGACCAGCGACAACGACAGTAGGGGATTTGGAGTGCATGCCACAAACTTTATGCCTAGAATAGTAAGCCTTAGCATCACTCAGATCTACTTTACAGCCCTCAACCTGACACCTAGGAGGCTGAGCCGCTTGAACCGCACCACCCCTTCCCTTCTTAGACCCTGAGGAAGAAGAAGATGAGGCCCCACCACTGGGTTTGGCCTGAGTTGCGAGACTCACATCCTCAAAATAGATTTTTTGGCCAAATTTCAAGCCATCAAGGGACTCAGCGGAGGAGTTGGGCGGCGAGGAGGAAGAGGATGGTGGTTTTGGTTTAGTGACAGAGAAAGTGCTAGAACTCATTGGTGCTAGTGAATGGTGATGTCTCTAGCTAGCTAACCACAGTCCATACATTTCACTGAGATTACGAGGACATGATGAGTGAAGTGAGGGAAACAAGGAGAGAGAGAGAAAGAGGAGAGTATTCAAAGTTCAAACGAGTGGCAGTGGGGTGGGAGAGTAAGGTGGCAGATAAAAGAAAGGACCTGACACTGGGCCATCTCAGTATGGTACACTGAGAAGTGAGAACTCTTTGTCTGTCCAAAACCCAAGTAATGGAGGTAAAGGTCTTCGTACTTTTTTATCTTTTCTTTCTTTATCTTGACAGCTTTGCCCGCGAGTTTTAGTCTGAGTGTGATGACGGGGCGGGTGCCTTAGGAAGTAATTTTGATTTGTTGTTGTTCCCTTTATTATTTCTCTACTGACTATTAAGTGGCGTGGCTATTAGTGACGTGTAAATATTTTTTTTTTGTACTATGAGTATTTTTTTATTAAAGTATATTTATTATATATATATATCTATATATATATAATTTTATATTTATTTAATTTTTATTATTTAACTATAATTTGATATATTTTATTTTTTATATAACTATTTTTAAATATAAAATGATGTATCTTCTGGTATGATCTAATCAACATTTTTTTATTAAGTGTAATTCACTTTTTACAGAGCCTTTTATATCTTTATTAATAACGCGTAATTATATTCTAATTTTGTTATATAATCCTTTAATGTAAAGTAACGTGTCTCCTAGTTATCTGCACATAGTATTTCTTTATTAAGTGTAGCCTTTATTTTATAGAACCTTTTTATCTCTCGTAAACATATAATTATGCTGGCACATATCTTTAAGTATGAGATGATATACCAGATAAAAAAAAGTGTAACCCTCGTTATAGAACATTTTGTGTCTCTCTCCGTGATACATTAACTAGATATGAAAGGGATGTATCTCTTATGTGGAAACTTGAAGTCTAAAAGAGAGAAAGCGATACACCAAACAATAAAAAGTATTATTTCTATTTTGGACGCCCCACGGGGCATGTTTTGTCCATCCTATATACACTTCCAGTTGTGCAATTAGCCCCTACTTTCAGGATTTTCACAAACCTTTCTTTAGGGAAGGATTTTTGTGTTTTTATTAATTCGTAGTAGTAAGGGTGCACAATTCTGGTCCAATAACTTGGTCTGAATCAAAATTAATTGTATCGGGTTTAAATTTTGAAAAAAAATTGATGTATAATTTTTGAATTAGATTTGAGTCATATTTCAAGTTAGTTAAATCTGTCTACTCTTTATAATATTTAAAAACAAATAATTTTTAAAAAATAGTATTTATGTGTAAAATAAATTTATCAGTCGAATAAGAATTCAGCCGATAAACACGTATGGATTTTGATAAGAAACAGACAATTTGAACTAAAAGCAAAATCTAACCTTTAACAAGAATTTCCAAACTCACTAAAGAAAGCGTTTGATATTAAGGTGAACTTAAGAAGTCTAAGAATTTGAGGTTAAAGCTGTAATTGGTTAGGAAATAAGTTTGCGGAAAATAAATTGCACAAAGTAAAAGCAATATAGTAAAGGCCTGAAAAGTTAAGCAAAATAAGCAAAGCTTAAAAGTTGTATTGATTGTGATTCGTCCCCTTTTCAATTGGTACAAATAGTATTTATAGATAAAATTTAACTCCCACCATAGACAACTTTACTGATTAGAGCTCCTAAAAACATGTGACTAACTCACAGCTAGCCTACCATGTCTCTTAACCGTTTTGGCCACAACGGCTGTAACGCCCCTTTTTCTTAATACCGCGAAGAAAGGACGTCGCACCATAATATAAAGAAATGAAATAAATTGTGGAAAATAATAATTACTTTGATTAACTTAGACCCGGTTCATTGTTAACACATGATTGAATATTTTGCGTTCTTGGATTGCAAGTGATCAAATATCGAATTATGTGTACATTTTTTTTATTAAATAACGGTAAAAGATAGCAATAATTACGAATGTAGTAAAATCGACACAATATTGAAATTCATACATTCACATTATATATATATTTTATAAGCATCGGCCTGTTTACTTACATCATGATTTACAAAAAGCAAAATAGATGTACTCACCCAAAGTTATACAAATATACCCCCATCATGTACAGCAAAACGTCAAGCTTCCCAAAAAGATAAACGGTTAGTCATCAGTAGCTACCAATAGTATCAGCCTCTACGACTGACGAGAAGGGACCGTAGCCGGGTCCTTATCATCAGACGAAACATCCATCGGAGCGACCGAGCAACGGGCGGAAGCCCGAGCAATGGAGAGGAAAGAATCCTCTTGAGAGGTGTAGAACATATCCGTCCACATATCCCTCACGGGTAGGTGAAATTCCAAAATAACAAAAGTTGAAAAATCAAACACAAGGGTGTCATAACGACCCCAAGATAGAGACATCGTCAGCTCTCTACAATAGACATAGTGGTCCGTCTCCACATGTAAGTGCCAGCAGTCTGGTCCTCCATAGAAGGTCAGCTTCACGTATCTCAAAAAGCGGTTTAGGTGTGACGACATCTTCAGCGGCTCTAGTCGTAATGTGGCCAGAAACTCAAAAACTCAGGGGTTTCTTTGTCTTCCTCACGAACGTCTTTTCAGAAGTACACAATCTGACAGAAATACAAAAATAGAGAAAATATAGAAAGAGGTGAGACATCCAGCTTTCAGTACCAATAGGGCAGCAAGAAAATAAAACGGCGTTGGACGCCCACTTATACAGTGATAATTAAAACTAACAGTAAAAGCAAATAATATTAAGCAGTAGAAGAATTATCAACAGTAAACAAGTCAAATAATTCTTACAGTACTAAGAACAGGTATTATTCCACAGTTATAAATGTTCATGCCTAATGAATTATGAGACTGACAGTTCACAATGCAAATGGTACCAAAATTTCTACTCCATGAAGCTAGACATGAAGCTTTCAGTGACTGACCGTCGGCCTTTAAATAGTGTGCTCATCTCATAAAAATATTGCGCAAAATGGCTCATACATGGCACCTCAATTATAACACCCTTATGGGGATGTTACATATATAAAGAAAAAAAAAAGATAAATAAAATCTACCCAAGTTGTAAAACATTTGTAACATAATAGTACGGGTTGAAAAATTCTTCTTGTTAAACAGAATAGTATTAAATAAAATAATGCGGAAACACAAAATAAACAAACCAACATCTCACATAATATACATATGGTACTAGTTATAAGTTATACAAATAATTTATAACTATCCATATTTAAACTAAAACATTAAACAAAACAGAAAAAGGTTAATATATACAAACGCAGACACGCCCAAGTACACATCACAAATATCTAGCCCTCTGAAGGATCACTCTCAGATGAAACTTCAGGTGATAGATATCCAGGATGCCTCGACCCTCTACGGACACGAGTCCGTGCAGTCGACATGCTGCTAATCTCACTAGGCGCATCAAACATACCACCCCAATGACGCCTAAGAGATAGCGGCAACTCCACATGTAGGTACAGCAAGGTAGAAAAGATCGGCACTCCATCAAACTCCATACGTATGGTCACCGTCAAACGCCCTACGTACATCACCGAGTCTCTATCCTCTTGCAGACGCCAGGCTTCAGAGCCTCCGTGAAACTCCAGTTGCACGAATCCAAAGAATCCTGGTAGCGTCATATCCACACAATCAATCCAATGGGTACGGATGATCGGATGGTTCTTGATCGTAGAACTGATCTTCGGCTTGCTGCTCTTCCTCCTCTTTAGGATACTCACACTCAAGAGGCTGTTCCTCTTCCTTAAACTCTTTATCACATAATTTAAAATATACAGATAACACATACAAGAAAGAGGTAAGACAATCTAAATCATCACAAACATGGTAAATAAGAAAACGACAATACAACAAGTAAAACAGTTCATACAATATAGCATACTATAATAACATAAATCATAATATTAAATAATACAAAACTCAATACAACAAGAACATACAATGGTACAGATGAATAAAATGGTACAAATAAATAAAATAGTGCAACTAAATAACATTAAAATGTATAAAACATAAATATATGAAATGTGACTCAACCCTACTCCATGGAGCTAAAAATACAGACATCAGAGAGAACGACCCGCAAAATCTATTAGTACCATCGACCGCCCAATAACTATTCCGCTGTCTCACGTTGCGTCTATAGCCCACTGTAAAAAAAAGATGTAGTGGTGTAGCACACTGTCATACGTCGTGTCACTACAGGCTTGCACTAATAGACTTCACAAGATCTTGATTAAGTATAGTGCGTGTCGAGTCCATTAGTGTGTTACCAGTTACCACGGCCCAGAGGAGCGACCAACTGTCCACAAATGGAATAATCTGCACACTAATGTCTCCAAGTTCATTCAAGTTGAACCACAATACGCTTATCACATCGACAACACGATGTTATTCATCTCGTCAATCAATTCACCAATTATCAACCAAATTGGCACAACTCAATGCATGATAAAAATTCTAAATATGCCCTCACTGGCAAAAATTTCAAATATGCCTTCACTGGCAAAAATTCCAAATATGCCCTCAATGGCAAAAATTACGAATATGCCCTCATTGGCAAATCGCATATATATACAGTACGTCCCACCTGACAGTACTGTTTCACAATCTGTCCAGGTCCACCACTTTGGCCCGACAGTAAAACTTGCTGTTTTCGTCAATCGCGTAGAAATTTTATCTCGTTTTCAAAATCTCGTCGCTTTTACAAACGTTTTTAAATCGCGTAAATATATTTTACTGTTTTTAAAATCGCGTACTGTTTTTCAAACGTTTTCTCAATCGCGTAAGATTTTTAAATCATTTTCTTGTCCAAATTCCTTAAAATTACTGTTTAAATAAACAGAAATAATATTTAATACGTTTGAACTATGTAGAATATTTTTCATACCGTATAAATTATATTTGCTATCTTTTCTATCTTATTTGTTTGTTTTTAGCAAAAATTGACAGTATTTTGCTTAGAAAATGTATAACGATGATTTTCTAAGTTTTCCGTAAAAATTTCTTTTATTTATATTATAACCATTTAATTACACTTTTGAAAACTACTAATGTGCTTCAAAATATAATATGAGCTCTACGTTAAAAATTTTATAAAAGCTACTGTATTTCCTTTTAACCATTAAAATCATTAGTTTTAACTTCTTAAACTTAATCTAATCAATTTATTTCTTCAAAAATCATTGTAGAAAAATTCCTTTTAACATATATTGCTTCTTTTTGATTGAAAATGGTTTGGAAATGATTTTAGAAATCATAAATCCTTGGCTTTGGCATGTTGGCCGAAATACTTAAAATTACCTTTGATCTCTACATTCATTTTTCTTGCTCTAAACAATTTTGCATCTTGTTAATTTTTCTAGGTTAATTAAATCACACTCTTAGAAAATTGATGAGAACATTTTGGTTCTCCTTTTTGGTTGAGGCCGTGAGCCTTAGTGGTTCTTTGGAACACTCATGCAATCCTTGACATGTTGTTCACATCTTAAGATTTACACATGCATCTACTAACACATACAATATTTCAAAGCTTGTAGACATGTAAGTTAATAGAAATCACAAATAGGAAAGCTAATAACAAGCACACAAATGAATCCTTATGGATTCTACAATCACAAACAATTTCCATCTTCTTACCACCACCCAAGGATGATAAGATTTAAGTCTTCCTCTTACCTTAAATGAAGACAAATACTCTTTCACTCCTTTCTAGGGTTTTGGTTTTCACTCTCCAAGATACCTATCAAGCTTAAACAAAATTCTACAAGTTATAATCATGAAAGAAAGCTTAAACCATGGATCAATCATGGCTTAGAACTTTGAAAAAGAATTTAGAAATGAAAAACAAAGAGTTTCACCTTCAAGGTAGAATCTTCAAAGTAGTTTTTCAAGCTCAAGATGAAAGATTTTGCAAGAACTCTCAACTAGAGATGTTCTTAGAATTGTGTTTAGGTTTAGAAAAGTTGGTTAGAAGAAATTTTGGGTGGATGGATGGTGAAGAATGGTGTTTGGCCGAATGGTGCTTCAAGAACACAACAATGGAGTTTGGTATTTTTGGAAGAGAGAGAAGAGAGAAAATGTTAGGAAATTAAGTGATAATTACCCTTCCAAAAGGTGCATGGCCGTAGACTTCAAGGGCAAGGGAGGTGTGTAATACCCTTAAGTACATGTTAGACTGGTAAATGGTTACCGAAGGTAGCATTTGACTGGTTTAGCATGTCCGAGTTCATTTAGGCACTTAGTTGCAACATAGAAGTTGTAAAGTGGCTTAAAATGACTCAGATAATAGCATGAGTTGCTAAGTTAAGAGAAATAAACATAGAGAGTTTATTTCTAGGTCACAAATAAGCCAAGTAAGATGTGGTAAAAGTTTTAAGAGAATCGGAGTCAGTTTCGTATTTTTAGGCATACAGGGTTTGCTTTTAATGTTAATGAGATTGATCCCTAGAGATATAGAAAATGATGAGAATTGTGAAACAACAATTTAGATGAATCTTATGATTTATTCTAAAGTTGTTAGAAGCAGGAAACTCGAATTAGCACAATTCGGGTGTCCATAGCAGAGATATAAGTTTCGGTGTAGAAACTTAAGTTAATCTTTTTCCGTAATTCCTTTCACGTCCCAGCCCCTATTTCTATCTTCTCTCGGCAGAGAAGGAGAAACCGAAAACAGAAAGAGAGAAAGGGGAGAAGGGAGAAAGGGGAAGAAGGAAGAAGGGAGAAGGAAGAGGAAGATCAAGCTTCAAGGTTCAAGGCTTCAAGTCTTCAAGAGGTAGGGGTTTAGAGCTTTTATTCATCTCTTTTCTCTATGTATGCATATAGATACATAATATGCTAATTTGAGTTTTAGAGATGTTAGATGAGTTTAGCTTGCATAGAAGTGTTTCTTGGGTCAATTATGACTTGTCTATAGCATCAGTTTAAGTAAGAAGACCCTTGAATCACAAAGTGAGCCTTAAGTTAAAGAATGAAGAATTTTAGCCATAATCCAAATTAAGAGATTTAAGAGAGTAATTGATGTTCCTAAATGTTAAAGAACTGATTAGGGACTTAGAATTACTTAGAATTTGGATTGAAATGGCTTGGAATCAGCAAAAATGACCAATAGAACAGTAAACCCGTAGCTGCAGAATTCTGCAGAACCAGGGTTCTGCTGATGGCGCCGCGGCGTGGAGATAGTCACGCCGCAGCGTGAGAGTTTTTTTTCGTTGGGAATGCCGCGGCGTAGAAGATGCATGCCGCGGCGTGAGGCTAAAAATTAGCCCAGCGAAGTAGCCCTCGAGAGAAGGGCGCGCGGCGTGCAAATCTTGTCTTGTGGCGTGAGACTGAAGCTCCAAAATGATGTTTTTGGATGTTTTGAGGTGCTATAGTTAATGTTATCATTAAGACATGTTTCCTAAGTGTGTTAAGGCACAAGTTGGGATATTTTCAAGTGGAAAATATCTATCCATCAAGTATGAGAAAGCATAGGCTTTTAAGCATCCTAAAGGAAAGGTTTGCTTTAAGTAATGACATTGCACTTTAGGCAACTTAATGTTGCAATTGATATCACTTAAGATGTGATGAGATAGTGCAATAGAGATGAATAATAGTATTCACTCTAGTAGAGAATAATGAGAAAGGTATGAACCTTAGGAAATCCAAGAATAGTGGATTACCTTAGGAAGGTACCTAGAAGCTTAGGCAACAAAGAGTTGCAAGTAAGAACCACTCTTGAGTTAGATTACATGAGTGGAGACAAGATTGTGTATTAGTTCCACGGAGGAACGTTTAGGTACTTAGTCTCAAGTTAAGTGAGACTTAGTACATTGCTAAATACACAATAAGAGGAATTGTGACTAAGAAGATGTCATAAGCGAGAAAGTAGAATAGAAATGTACAATAACTCAAGTATAAGCTAAGATGAGTTAGAAGTACAAGATAAAGAGAAGTTACTTCCTTAGATACGAGCAAAGCATGGAAGTTGAGTTTAGAATAAGCATGTTAGCACACAAGTATAGTATACGCTACTACCAGAAGTATGATAGAAAAGGAAAGTTAGATGCATGAATTACTCTCTTTAGATAAAGTTGAGTTAATTATGCAAAGTTTTAGAGAAATGCCCTCAGTTCCTTAAGCAAGGTTAGATGAGGCATTAGTTAAGATGGACTCTTTCACTAGGATGAGTTGAGTCTATAGAAAAGAGTAAGATGGTGTTATGTAAGAGATAAACATAACACTAAGCTTTTCACACACTAGAAAGTTAAGGCTAGTGTGAAGATGAAGAGAAAGGACCTTAGGGCAACCAAGATTAGTGGTTTGCCAAAGGTAAGTACCTAACACCTCAGCAACCTAAGGTTGCATTAGAAATCACTTAAGAGAAATGAGTGATGAGGTGGAGTTTAGGTACAAGTAAGAGACATAGTTTAGTGATGTTTACCTAAGAATGTAACGTTATATGATGTGAGGTCATTTAGCCAGAAGGTAAGGAATCAGAGAAGTTCCTAAGGGAACAAGTATTCCTAACCAAGTGCTAAGGTTACATGTAGTATGAGGTTCAGATTCTCCTCATTACAAAGGGTAAACATAAGAAGAGTAGAATATGCTTAGCTCTTAGAGGAACTAAGTATATAAGTATGTACGAAAGTCTATGAATTAGTCAAGTAGGATCGATCTAGTGAGTATCTTTTGATGTTAATCATGAAGGCAAAAGGGGATAGATGGGTGTCCGAAGGACTTTTGAGAAGGACATAACCCTGATGTCTCGATGTGCCAAGGCCAAAGGAGATAAGTGGGAAATCCAGAGACGCTCTTTGAGCAAGGATGAAGCCCGAACTTCTCAATGTGCCAGGATACGTGTAAGGTGAGGATGAGGTTTTCCTCATTTACCCTTGGATGATATATTGACTAGTTCCTAGCAAACTCCTTTGCTTCAAAACAAAACTCTGCATTTGCATTTCATTCACATGCTCTTAGGATTCCTTAGGCATATTCATTACATATCATTATCATTGCATTTACGGACGATTGTATGGGCATTGTCGAGTCTTTCACGTTGGTATGTACGGATGTATGGTATTTGTATATATTACAAGTGTGTTGACTCTTAAATGGTATCACACTATTAGAAAGTGTATAAGTTATGAGAAAAGAGGAGGAAACTCCTAAGTTACGAGAATAGAGGAGGAAACTCCTAAGTTATGAGAAAAGAGGAGGAAACTCCTAAGTTAGGAGAATAGAGGAGGAAACTCCTAAGTTATGAGAAAAGGGACAAAGCTCCTAAATTAGAATTATAGCATTTGTTATATATTTTGTTATATACAATGTTATAGAGGACTGGTATTGGAATTGCTTTTCGAGAATGTTAATTCTCACCCCAGTTGTTATTCCATGTAAATCCAGATGCGAGGTTCGGATGCGAGGTTCGAGATACGAGCACGATGCGATGCGCAGCAAAGGTAGAGTGCAGGTACAAACCCCGCTAAGGATGAGAAGATAAAGCATGAAGACTAGAGTAGTTTTTATTGCTTTAAGTAGACGAGAACTTATGTAATAGGTTTATGTTTGTTACGTAAGTTTTATGTTATATGTATTACAAGTAGTCCTCGGTGGCTAAGTTTGTATATGTATATGTATGAGTTTAAGTTTTTCCGCAATCTCTCAAGGCTTTCTATAATTACTCAGTTGTGATTATAGATATATGTTAGTATGTAGTATAGAAGTGACGTCTCTAGTACTAGTTATCTTTATATATCTCTGTCTATCTAGGATATATCTGGATATCTGTATTAGGGTGTTACAAGGTGTCCATTTGGTTGGCTCCATCCAAGCCTTAGAAATGATCAATGGTGAGGATTAAGACTTGATCACCAAGCTTTGCTCTCATTGGTTAATCTAAGCCTAGTCACTAATTAAGCCTTGTCACATGCTTAGTCACATGCTCTTGAATGTTCCACCACTAATGATGTTTAATTAAGCTACTAATCCTATTAAGTTTTCACTAAACGTGGGTCTCGCAAAATATTTCCGGGTCCATTACCGCTTATTTGTACTGACTACTAAAATAATATTATAATAATATAAAATTATTTTATTTTACAGTTAAATCCTAAAAATTAAAAGATTATTAACCGTATCATTCAGAATTGGGTTTAGTAAGATCTCCCAGCTCTGAATAATTAAAATAAGATTTCCACGGCTCAGAAAATATTATTTTCCTGTCCTGGAGCAAATCACACAAAAAGTTTAAATAAAATAACAGACAGTAATATAAAACAGTAATTCATACAGAAAAACAACAAACAGTACAAAAAGGACATAACGGTCATTTATCCTAAAGTTGAAAAACATCAAACAGTACATTCGGGACTCAACGGTAATACCCCAAAAGTTTAGGGTGTCACATCAATAGTTGATCGCGATATAGGATAGCGTCTTAGTCCGGATCGTCGGTGTGTTTGCATCGGTCTATCCCACGGCCCCAGTGGAGCTACCACTGTTTATTGTGAGACACCCGCACCTCGACGCCCCTAGGGCCAACCACTATGACCCTACGCTTATTCTATTCGCACCCGCACATAGGTGTTATTCAAACTCCTAGGCAACATGGCCTTTCCAACAATGTCCAACGGATGACACACATGTATGACGACATAATATCCAATCATGTATGTTTATCAATGATGCATTCATCATAAGCATACCACGATAGTATATATATATATATATTCATTTTCAAGGTCAATAAATCATATCAATGATACATTTATCAAAAGCGATACCACAATGGTATATACTCATCAAAACATTTTTCCCAAGTAATTTGGTTGCATGATCATTCCAAATTTAAGGTTTAAGGTTTGGATTTAGGTCTCATGGGTACTCTATTCCCATCAATTTTGGATCAAAAACTCTTATTTGGGGTCCTGGTAATCGATTACATGATTAACGTAATCGATTACATCTTGCCCAAAAGCTCTGTAATCGTTTACATACAGGACGTAATCGACTACGTCTCAACCAAAGGTTATGTAATCGATTACACACAGGGTGTAATCGATTACAACCAACTCACAAGCTATGTAATCGATTACATACAGGATATAATCGATTACAACCAGCCCAAAAACCTTTTTCGTAGCTCCAGAAGCATTGTAATCGATTACAAGGGTTATGTAATCGATTACAAGCTCGTTTTATGCAGAAAATCAGAGTTTTTTCACCATTCCAACCCAAATCAAGCCAATAGATATCATTAATAGACTCATGGTCATCAAAATACACAATGCAAGTCCATAGGTTCATACAAATCAAACAACTACAAAATCATGAAATTTATACAATATAACAAAGAGAGTAATCCAACATGGATTCCCTCATCAACAACAACACACAAGACATTTCCTTACTACCAAGATTGGTTGAAGAGGATCATCTCCTTCTTACCTATTTGAAGACAACACAATGGTGCTACTCCTTTTTGCTCTTGATTTTTGTTTTCCTCCTTCAAGAAAATACTAATGTGAGTGATTTCCACAATGTCCACTCAAACCATGGAAAGATGAGTTCTTGGTCACATTGGTGACCAAGAAAAACGAGAATGAGAAGAAAATGGAAGAAAGGTGAAGACTTTACCTAAAAGCTCAAAGCTTTAGCTTCAATGGTGGAAAATGGAAAAGAAGAAGAAGAAGAACTAAAGGATGACCACCAAAGAAAATGACCTTGGAATGGTAGAAGGGAACAAGGAATGTGATTTATTTAGCAAACCATGGAGATGATCTCCAATAGGTGGGTGTACGGAGGAGAAGGAAGAAGAAGAGAAGAAGAGAAAAGTGAAGAAGGAAAAATGTGATAAGTGTTTTTGGTGTTTAGAAATATGAGAGTGAAGTAATAAAGTGAGAATGTGAGAAAACCAATTTGACTCCCCCAAGGAGTGCTCTGTCGTGAAGAAGAGTGAGGAGGGAAGAGAGAGAAAATGTGTTATTAGGGAAATTTCTAGGAAACTTCCCTTAATAAGCTTGGATTAAATTAATCTTTCTTTTGAAAATTAAAGCTAATGGATGTGACACAAAGTAGATTTTTGGATGATGTGATAATGATTTTTAACACATACTATTATCCAATGGATAATTGTTACAGTTGACAGAAGTCAGTATTAATTGTCAAGCAGATAAAATTACACAACGATTTATTATTTTATCAGATAAAATTTCTCAAAAAACGTAAAATCTCGTAAATTGTGCCTGGTCTCGAGTTTAGTAAGATCCCCCATCTACGTTTCCACAGATCAAGGTTCTCAGGAAAATATCTCATTTTTCTGACTCGGCTCAATTCTGCACGCAAGACGAGGAATAATATTAAAATATTTCGCATTCTCAGAAAAATTCAAAAAAAATTCCAAAAATCACAAATATTAGAAAATGAATATTTATCACAAAATAAATAAAATTTGGGGTGTTACAACAGCTACCCCTCAACAGCTCAACTCTTATTTTCTCAGCATGTTTTGTGGCATCCGTTGGTAACAACTTCAGTTCTTAGCCTTCCATCAACCTACAACTCATTATGCTTTAGCTTTTTATTGTTTCAATCTTGGTCCACTAATAGCAAGGCCCAGCCTACCCTTAGCCGAGTGCTCCTCTACTCATCGGCTATATCCTCCTTCGGCTAATCACCCTCAGCTAGCCGTTATATCATCTTACTCTTTTGAATTTATTTTTTGGGTAATAACAATTGCTCCCTTATATTTTTCAGTTGATTCTGAGAAGCTGAATAAATGTAATTAAGTCTTTTCGAGCGTCGTGCCTAATTTAATATCCACTTTATCTTTTAATGTGAGAGATACTCGGCTGAAAAAATCAAACGGTCAAAACATATTACCATTCCTCTGCGTAACAATTATAAATTTAGTTGAAACTTACTTTAGTTAACTTACTTTTGCCATTTCTTCTTCAAAGCACCTAGCAAACTACTTTTTTCCATTTCTTCAATCATGTCTGACATCTCTGATTCCTAAAACAAGACCTACTCTTATGGGGATGATGATTCTTCATCATTTTCATCTGATTCGACTTTCAGCTCCCAGCAACCATTGAACCAGGAACAAGATGCTGGCTTCCCCGTGCTTGTTCCACTTTTGGATTCCTTTACCATAACCCCATGTACCTCTAACATCTACGAGGGCAAAATCTTTCTTAATTATCACGTATATCCCAAGCATTTTGAGCTTCCCATCACTGTCAACTAGTATTCCATCAACAAATGCCCTAATGACATTCGGACCTAGCCTTGCCTTGCTCCCCAGTATGCCGATTGGCTGAAACAGGTTTCGACTAGCCGAGGAGAAGATTAGAAAACATGGGGAATTTATAACATTATTATGCTTTCTCAACATGAAGTTCCCCTAAATCTTGACCTTCTGTTTAGCTTCTTAGGGTTTTGGTCTACCTCTGTGAACGGATTCATCCTTCCTTCAGGCATCATAAGCCCTACCTTGTTGGATGTGGCAACTATCACCGGTCTTCCAATAATTAGTGAAGATGTGAATTCGCTTTTTAAACTTTCCTATCCAGCATTGAAAGTAAACTTTTCTAAAAACACCTCTTCCTACTCCAATTTCTTATTTGCCAATGCCAAGGCCTGTCACCAGGTATCTGATGGGGACCATCAAGCCTTCCTTCTTTACTAGTTTTGCAAATATTTTATTTGTTCTAGCTCGGTCGCAGTAGTCCTAGAGATATCCCACCTTGTTTCTTTAGTTACTTCTGGCAAACCTCTGGCCTTAGGTACTCTTTTCCTTTCCTTTTTGTATAAGAGACTTTTCACCATGGTTACCAGACTCCAAAACAATGAGAAACTAGAAAATATAGCAGGGTCTCTCTAGTTTCTTCAGCTCTGGGTAACCCTTTACTTCCCAGAATTCATACCTCTATCTCATAAGAATTTTACTTCTTCTTCCTCGACTCCAATCCCTCTAGGTCAAGTCTTGCAAACTATTCCCCTTGTCAAGCATTCAGCCTTTAACTTTGCAATTGAACTTTTCATTCTTATTCGGCATGCCAAAGAATTTTTTCCTTTAGCCGATAGACCCCACAGTCTTCTCTGGACGAGTACCCACGTGGACTCTCCAAATCCTCAATTGGCCAACTACATTTCTCTATGCTGGGGTAGTGTGTTATCGGCTAGAGACTTGATGTGTGGAGTAAAGCCATCCAGCCGTTACAACAAGACATCAGCCGAATTTTACTGCCCACACCTCCTGGCTCGGTAATTTGGACTTCTTTAGAACATCCCTCTGGCTTACCAATCAGTGGCAACTGCTTTTGGAAGACCCACATTATCTGACAAAGATGTGGTATCTTTGACTTAGCAGAACCTACAAAAGCTAAATGCTTTTGAGTTTAAAACTTTTAGGCAACTTCCTGAAGAGTCATCAATCTTTACCAACTAGTAGCCTTCAGTGTCCAGCAAGATTTTCTCTGCTTCCACTTCCAGTTACCTCTGAAAACTGATCATCGGAGGCATAGGTCAGCCTACTATCAACGCTCAGCCCATATCAGCTTGGAAACCCAAACCCACAAGAAGCAGACTTACAGCTGATGCAACAGGTACTTTTAAGTCTATTTTTCTAAGCATTGACTACCTTCAGCATTTTCTAATGCCTTTCTATTTCAGGGTCGTCTCAACTAATGACCATAAATCTTGAAACACTAGAAGATACTCCCGTTTCCAAAGCTGTTTGCCCTAGGCCTACTAGGCATTCAGCTAGGCAAACAGGGATTGTCATTTGGGAATCGGCATCTGTTGCTCAACAATCGGCTCCTGCTGCTCAACAATCAGCTCCCAAGAAGAAGAAACTGAGAAAGGTATATGATTTTAAACCTTGCTCTTATAAATTCCTGGTTCTAACACTTTTTCCTTTACCTTGCTCTTATAGACTTATTAACATTCTCCCGAGTCTCATCCAGAAGTTACTTCTCTAAGACCTTCTCTCACAAGATTCTCTTCGACACCAGTAATCCTCTTAACTTCTTAGCTAATTAATACATTTTCACCTTTTTCTTGATTATCGACTAAGCTTATTTTTATACTCTATCAGGAACATGAGCCAACTCCTCTCACAACTTCTTTAGCTCCTGCGCTGCATGCACCAACAACCCAAGCCTCTAATGTGCTAGTTTCTGAAAAGGACTTGGCTCAATATTTTTCCTCTCTAGTTCCCAAAGCTGTTGTGGATCCAAGTTCTCCTTCAGACTAACATCTGTCTTTCATGGAAACCTTGCTTAATCAAGATACCCCAGTGGAGCAGCACACAATTACTAACCTTTGGATCGCACTATCAAAGCTTGCTAAATCGTCCAATACTGATGAAAACCAAAAAGTCATCTTCAATCATATAGCCGCTCAAGTTGGTGAAGTGTTCTACAATTTCCAAGTTTTCAAAGGTCGTCATGACCAAGCTACTAAGGATCTTGCTCAACTGGGTGAACTCTAAAACCATAAGCTTCATTTTCAATCCTCTTTCCAACAAGCTGAAGCTAAAAAGAAAGTTGATCTCAGTGAAAAGGACAAAATGTCCATATGCCTAGCCGAGCTGATTGTTGAGAAGTAGAGAATCAACAAGGAGATTGTCGAAACGGAGCCTAAACTAGCAACTCTTACTCAAAAGCTAACTTCTAGTGCTAATTTCAAGATGCAATTGTATCATCAATCTACCGCTTTAGATGCCGAGATGATCCCTTTACTACAGCAAAAGGATGCATTTGAAGAGGATCTAAACGTTGTTGATCGTGGACTTTTCCTCACCAAGGAGGCTTGGGCAAATTTAAAAGAGCTCCTAGTAGAGGCAAAAAGGACATTGACACCATCTTCGGCTGATACAATAATTAATCAGCCAGAAGTGGAAGCCATTCCTGCCCCTGAATCTGCAACTAATGAAGTCACCTCTTTTGCTATTAGTCTTGTTGAACCACCCCCTTCGGCTGATGCTCCAACCCTTGATCCAACTCAAGCACCTAACTCTGACCAATCAGCTACTATTCCTGCTGATCTGTAAACTGTTACCTTTTTCAATTATATTTAACTTTTAAGTCTTAATTTGAACAAGCTAATTGGCTAGCTTGTAGTCGATACTTTGAACCGACTCTTTTTTAATTATCCCAAATCGAGAGATAATAGTTTTTTAGATACTTCCCATTTATGCTTCTCACAATTTCTTTACCATGCATGTTAACTAGCCGATAAGCTCCATTAATCATAACTTGACTAATTATATAAGGTCCTTTCTAGTTTGGTGACCACTTTCCTAACTTTCGGTCTTTAGCCCTAAAGGCAAAACAACTTTCCAAACTAAATCTCCTTCGACAAAACTTTTAATTTTGACATGTTTATTATATACCTTGGTCATTTTCTCTTTATTCTTCTAAATATTTTCCAAAGCCATTAACTTGTCCTCATCAACCGATTCCAGCTCCATGAACATGGCTTGCTGGTACTCATCCATAATCAGGCAATGCTGTTTGGCTACCCTTAATGATTTTACATTAATTTCCAATGGTAACACAGCATCCTGATCATAAGTTAGCCGATAAGGGGTAAACCTCATCGCGGTAGACTTAGAATTTCTGTAAGCCCATAGTACTTCGGCTAACACTTCATGCTATCTTTTAGGTTTGTCTTCTATGGTCTTCTTAATCAAGTTGATTAGTATTTTGTTTGTAGCATCGGCTTGACCATTTGCCTGTGCATAATAAGGTGAAGACTGGATCAATTTGATCTCATATTCTTATGCAAAAGCAACCGTCTTTTCTCCCGTGAACATTGTGCCCTGATCTGTTGTAATGGTTTCTGGAATGCCATACCGATAGATAATTTGATTTTTAATAAACCTGATAACATCAGCTTGGGTAACATTAACCATCGGCTAAGCTTTCACCCACTTGGTAAAATAATCAGTGGCAACAATAATGAATGAGTGTCTTTTGAAAAATGAAGGGTATATTTTTCCAATCAGATCCATCGCCCATCCTTGGAAAGGCTAAGGCTTAACAACAGAATGCATTTCCTCGGCTGGGATCCTCTAGATTGGCCCATGCTTTTGACACTTTTCACACCCTTTGGTATAAGCATGGCAATCTGCACTGATGGTTGGCCAATAATATCTATACCTATGTATTAGCTAGCGCATCACATATCCTGACCTATGTAAACCATATATCCCTTCATGTGCTTCCCCCATGAGTTTCATGGTCTCGGTTTTGCTAGGACAATTTAACAAAATCCCCTCCAATCCTCTCTTATGTAGTTCTTCATCCACCAAGGTATATTTTAAGGCCTTTTGCCTCATTTGGAATGTAGTAGAAGAAGAAGGGTCTTGTAAATACTTTATTAGCTCAACTCTCCAGTCATCAATTGTATCTACTTCTCCAATAAGGAACTCCTTGAGCTGATTATCTACGGGCTGAACATCTTCAAAGGTTTCCTTATAACCAGAAGCATGTTGTGCCAAATCATTTGCTTCTTTGTTATACCTTCTGGGTATATGCATTATCACTAGGTCGGCAAACTGTTTTAACAAACTGCTAGTCGTTTCATGATATTTTACCAAATTTTAGTTAGTGCATTTATAATCCTCAACTAGCTGTTTTATAACTAATTGGGAATCTCCCATAACCTGGATGTATTTGGCTTTCATAGACAATAAGATTCTTAACCCTAATATTAAAGCCTTGTATTCAGTTTAGTTGTTTGAACATCCTATCTTCAACTGATGCATGAACTTCTAACTTTCTTCAGTAAGACTTGTAATTGTGATTCTAGCCCCAGCACCCTTATTAGTTCTAGATCCATCAAAAGTTAATACCCAAGGTCTCAAGTTAACACAATGGCTCACCTCAGCTAAAGGATCTATAACATCCACACAAGGATGTTGAGCCAAGAAATCAGCTAAAGCTTGGCCTTTCATCGCCTTTAGACGCACGTACTTCAATGCATATGCACTTAGCTTAATGGCCCACTTCATTAATCGGCCTTGCAAAACAAGCCTATGTAACAAGTATTTTACTATGTCAATTTTGCATACTACTTGAACCTCTCTTGGTAAGAGGTAATATTCCAGCTTCGAATAGGCATGAAAAAGAGACAAGCATAGTTTTTCTATAAGAGTATATCTAGTTTCGGGGTCATTAAGCAATCGGCTAAGATAATAGATAGATTTTTCATTCCCATCTTCATCATCCTGTGCCAACAGGCAGCCGATTGATTCTGGGGCAGCCAATTGATTCTGGGGCAGCCAATATATATAATTTTAATGGCCTCCCTAACACTAGGGGAACTAACACTGGGGGACTAGCCAAACATCGCTTTATTTGATCAAATGCAAGCTGTTGTTCTTCTCCCCATACCAATTCATCAACGTCTTTTAATTTCAGTAATGGGGAGAAAGCTTTCAGCTTACCGGCTGAATTTGAAATAAACCTTCTCAAAAAGTTAATTTTACCGATCAAGCTCTGCAATTCTTTTTTATTCTGAGGGGGTGTCACATCTAATACGGCTTTGGTTTTATTTTTATCAACTTCAATCCCATGCTTATGAAGTAAAAAACCCAAAAAGTTCCCAGCCGATACTCCAAAAGAGCACTTGGCAAGATTCATTTTTAAATTATGACGCCTCATCCTTTTAAGAGCTTGCTCTAAATCGGCTAGATGTTGGTTAAAATCATGGGATTTCACTAGGACATCATCAATATATACTTCTATGTTTTTCCCTATTAACTCATGGAAAATAGCATTCATAACTCTTTGGTACGTGGCACCAGCATTTTTTAATCCAAACGGCATGACTAGCCATTCGAATATCCCAATGGCACTAGGACACCTGAAGGCTGTCTTATGGACATCTTCTTTGGCTATGAAAATTTGATTATACCCAGAATACCTATCCATTAATGTTAAAATGTCATTTTTGGCTACAGAATCGATAAGTATGTCAACTATAGGCATTACATACTCATCTTTGGGAGTGGCAAGATTCAAATTTCTATAGTCAGTACAAATCCTAACCTTCCCACTCTTCTTGATTACATGGACTATGTTCGACAGCCATTCTACATATCTGGCCGTACGAATAAAACCTGCTTTAAGTAGCCATTCCATCTCTTCCTTAATTTTGGGTATTAACTCTGGATTGAATCTTCTAGCAGCCTATTTGTGAGGCTTAAATCCTTCTTTGATCGGCAACCGATGCTCCACCAATTCTCTAGAAAGGCCTGACATCTCATGGTAGTCCCATGCAAAACAATCTTTGTACGCCTTTATTAAATCAGGCATCTGATTTCGTTCTTCCTCGCTTAATAAGCTACTTATTCTTGTCATTCTCGGTTCCTGTTCAATCCCTAGGTTGACATCCAACAAAGGATCTTTAGTTGAAAAGGTAGGAATCTTCCTGTTGATTTGGGACTCCCACCTCTCTTCAAGCTCATGCCCTCGAGGCGTATTAGCCGAACATTCTTCTTCCATTATCTCCTCCAACTCCATAGACATGGCCGTACCAATCCTATGTTCAACTTCCAAGGATGTCAGCTTGTGTCTCTGGTCTTCAATTACTTGGGCCTTGTTATTCATCTAAACACAACTGTAGAGGCCGTAAATCAGCCTGAATATTGACAACAAAGCCATTGGCAGTCAGGTTGCAAGACTCCTATGATCCTTCTTCATATCCTTTAGGGATAGTAATAGGCTCCACCCGGGGCGAATAGAATATAGCCTTAGCCATCTTGATGTCAACCGTAAACGGATTCTTATCGGCTGGCACTGACTCTACCTTATCCCCATCCCAAAACATTAGCATCTGGTGCAAAGTGGAAGGCACACACTGACTAGAATGAATCCAATCCCTTCCCGGTAATATGGAGTAAGTGGACTTAGAGTCTACCACAAAGAAGGCAGAGCTCAAAGTTTTGCTCCCCACAGTGATATCGGCTACCAAAATTCCTAAGGCAGCCATGGTATCCCCTGTAAAATTAGTCATTTTCATATTTGTGGGAATCAAATCCTACTTAGATCTACGCAGCTTCTTCATTGTAGCTGAAGGCATTATGTTTAACATTACTCCTCTATCCACCAAGACTCAACTAATAGTCTTACCATTAACCTAAGCCCTGATGTATAAGGGCTTCAGATGCTTGGTCATCTCCCTCGCTGGTTTAGGGAATTCCATTTTGGGTTCTTCTGAAATGGGAGCTAACACAGCCCATTCAACTTCCTCAGCAACCACATCACCTTCCACTTTCTCGGGTTGCTTCTGCTGAGGCAAGAACTCACTAGGAATCAACCCCACCACGTTAGTCTCAGCCAAGGGGTGATCTTCGTCTTCCCCTAGTATGGAATTCAACACAGAATCTTCTAATAGAAGATTTGACCTAAGTTCCTCTTCCATTTCCTCGACTGTTAGAGGAACTTGTTCTTCTGCTATTATGACTGGTACCTCTTCTAATTCAGTTGTCTCCAACTCATTAATCATCTCCTGGAAATCCTGCTCTTCCTTTCCAAGACAATCTTAGCTTCCTGACTACACTGGTTCCTGCTTTCTTTCTTCACCCGTTGTTTCTTCCTTTGGTTGCCCAAAAGCAGCCTCTAGAATCTCAACCACCCTAGAAGATTTAATCTCAGCATGGTCAATTTTTTTTGTCTCGGCTAACATGGCCAAGGTTTGTTTCATTCGCTGTACTGATTTATTCCTTTAGGCCCTTCTTTTCTGAGTTCTAGTCATCACCCCTGGTTCTTTTACCACAAGATCTTTCCCTTTTGCATATTTGTTAATGAACTAGTGTCCTTTTTCCACATCGGCTGGTGGTTTAACTATACGTTGGGGCCTAATAACTTCCTCATTCCTTACAGTAATATTTAATGTAGTCATGCCTTTTTCCACATTGAAACGAGTTACTCTTTTACCCTTGTCTGGTATAGGAGCCTCGTCCATCATGGGTAGTGTAACACCCCTTTGGGGATGCCACACATATAAAGAAAATAAAATAAATAAATAAAATCTACCCAAGTTGTAAAACATTTGTTAAATAATATTACATATTGTAAGATAATTCCTGATAAATAGAATATTGTTAAATAAAATATGCGGAAATAGCAAATAAACAAAACAACATTACTTAAAATATACAGATGATTTAAGTTATAAGTTGTACAAATAATTTACAACTAAAACAACAAATATTTAAACGAAAACAGTAAATAAAGCAATAAAAGAGTCAATATATACAGACATACGCAGACGCGCCCAAAAAAAACATCATGCATATTTAATCCTTTGAAGGATCACTCTCAACATGAAAATGATCATCAGGAGACAAATATCTCAGATGTCTCGACTCTCGGCGATAACGAGATCGCGCAGTCGATACGATACTAATCTCACTAGGCTTCGTGGTCATACCACCAAAATGACGCCTAAGAGATAAAGGTAACTCTAAATGTAAAAAAACAGTAGTAGTCATCATAAGGCTCTCCATCAAACTGTTGACGTAGGGTCACGATCAACCGTCCTACATACGTCACGAGTCTCGGTCTCCTCGCGGATGCCAAGCCAATGAACCTCCATGAAACTCTAGCCGTACAAACCCCAAAAATCCACAGCACCGCCATCTCCCACAATCAATCCAAAGGATATGGATGATCGGATGGTTCTTGGTCGTCGAACCGATCTTCTTCTTCTTTGTTCCTCTTCTTCCTGGGTACGAGAATCTCTAGAGGTTGTTCCTCTTCCTCAAACTCTTTACCATATAAACGGTATATACGAGAAAACACATACAATAAAGAGGTAAGACAATCTAAAATCACCACAAACATGGCCAATAAGAAGACGACAAACAACGGA
This sequence comes from Ormosia emarginata, assembly GCA_029884605.1. NCBI lineage: Eukaryota > Viridiplantae > Streptophyta > Magnoliopsida > Fabales > Fabaceae > Ormosia > Ormosia emarginata. Next base: position 19,211,891 of record JAQQTP010000079.1, read on the forward strand.
TATACGGTTCATGCAATATGAAAAGCTATAACATTAATAAGTAACAGAGTAGTGTAAAGATTCAAAAAGATTTAAATATCCCAACAATATACCATCACGGATAAAATAAAACAAGAAACAAATGATATAATACAACAATAGATAAAACAAATACAGTAAACAAATAAATCAATATCAATATAATAAACAGATAAGACAAAAATAAATAGATAAGACAAAATCAATAAATAGATCCCAATAAATAAATATAAGACACACCCTACTCCATGGAGCTAAAAAAAACACACAAGTATCAGAGAGAATGACTCGCCAAATCTATTAGTACCACGGCTGCCCAACCAAACTATTGCGCTGTCTCACGTTGCGTCTATAGCCCCACGACACAAGAATCCATCATCCAGGCGTGGTGTAGTTCACGGTCTCACGTTGTCGCACTACAGGCAATGTACTATTAGATTTCACGAAATCTCGATTAAATATAGTGCGTGTCGAGTCTATTAGAAAACAGTTAACTTAGTAGCTTAATTAATCATCATTAGTGAAGGAACATTCTTGAACATAGTGACTAAGGCTTGATGACTAGGTTATTAGTGACTAAGCATGGTGACTAAGGGTAATGACTAGGTTAGGAGCAACCAATAGGAAACAAGCTTGCTAATCAAGGCTTAATCTTGACCTTTGATGCATCCAAGGGCTTGGATGAAGCCAAGCAAATGTCCACCTTGCAAGCCATGATGTCTACGGCCAAGTGAGGTTTGGAAGACCAAAAATCACTTTGCTTGCATGCATTTTCTCTCTTCTCTCTCATCCAAGAACCCTAAACACCATTGTTGCTTTCTTTCTCAACCATTCGGCCAAGCTTGATACTATACCATCCAACCACCTAAAATTTCTTCTAGCTTATTTGATGTGGTTGTGTATTTGTTAGTAGCTTTCCTATTTGTTGTTTGTAATAAATTGCATGTCTACAAGCTTTAAGTTGCATGTCTATAAGCTTTGATAATATTGCATGTGTTAGAATTGCATGATAAAGTATAGAATGACATGATAATGTATAGGATGTGAATAACATGTCAAGGAAATGCATGTGTGTTCCAAAGAACACTCCATAATGCCCACGGTTTGTAACCAAATGGGGAACCAAAATGTTCTCTTAATTTTCTTAAAAGGTAATTTAATTAACCTAGGAGAATTAAGAAGGTTTCAAGTTGATTAGATTAAAGAAAATGAATTTAGAAATCAAATGGTAAGACTTAGTATTTTCGGCCAACATGCCTAAAATGAATGTGTTGATTTCAAAAACCATTTTCTAAAACAATGGTTAAATGAATTTAGACAATACAATAAGTTTGACATATATTTAGAAGATGAGAAATAATTTAGAAATCAATTTCAAAGGATTTAGGAAATTCGGCCAACATGCCAAACTAGATATTCTTGATTTCTAAAATCAATTCCAAACCATTTTCAAGTATAAAGAAGGCATTATATGTTAACAAGAATTTTTTTTTTCTAAAAAGAGTTTTTAAGAAATCAATAGATTAGAATTAATTTGAGGAATTAAAATTAATGATTTTATTGTTATAAAGGAAATACAAGTAATCTTTAAGAATTTCTAACATATGGCTCATACTATATTTTGAAGCATGTTAGGAGTTTTTAAAAGATTAAATTATCCGGTTTATTTAAATAAACAGAGTTTTTACGAAAAAATTAGGAAACCATTATTATTAATTTTCTAAACATATCTTTGTCAATTTTTAGTAAAAACGGACAAATAAGATAGAAAAGATGTCCAAAAGACAAGATTATACGGTATGGAAAATATTATACGTAGTTTAAACGTATTAATTATTATTTCTGTTTATTTAAACGGTGAATTTTAAGGGATTTGGACAAGAAAATGATTTAAAAATCCTACGCGATTGAGAAAACGTATTAAAAATTCTAGCGATTTTAAAAACAGAAAAATATATTTACACGATTTATAAACGTTTGTAAAAACGACGGAATTGTGAAAACGCGATAAAATTTCTACACGATTGACCGTTGATGTATTTATTTTATCTTTGTCGGGAAAATGTGAACCCGTCTACTGAGGCTTTTGAGGATTTTTTTATTTGTCGGGAAAATGTAAACCCGCATCTGAGGCTTTCTATTTTTTACGCCATTGAGGGCATATTTTATCTTGAGGGCATTTTTGTAATTTTATATTTTTGGAATTATGTATTGAGTTTATGCCAAATTTTTGGTGGATTGGTTGACGAGACGAATCACATCGTGTTGTCGATGCGATAAACGTAGTGTGGTTCATTGTTCTAATGGACTTGGAGACGTTAGTGTACGGTATCCCATATGTGGACGAGTTGGTAGCTCATTTGGGCCGTGGTAAACCGATAGCACACTAATGGACTCGACACGCACTATATTTAATCGAGATTTCGTGAAATCTAATAGTACATTACCTGTAGTGCCACAACGTGAGACCGTGAACTACACCACGCCTAGATGATGGATTCTTGTGTCGTGGGGCTATAGACGCGACGTGAGACAGCGCAATAGTTTGGTTGGGCAGCCGTGGTACATTTACAGGCAATGTACTATTAGATTTCACGAAATCTCGATTAAATATAGTGCGTGTCGAGTCCATTAGTGTGCTATCGGTTTACCACGGCCCAGCGGAGCTACCAACTGTCCACATATGGGATACCGTACACTAACGTCTCCAAGTCCATTAGAACAATGAACCACACTACGTTTATCGCATCGACAACACGATGTGATTCGTCTCGTCAACCAATCCACCAAAATTTGAGCCTGTATAAACGTATTTGTATTTCATGCAGAAATCGAGAAACAGTAAAATAGGGACACAACGGTTATTCACATGAAAGCTTGAAAAACAGCAAACAGTACATTCGGTACATTTTCTAAAAATTGAGGTGTTACAGGTAGCCTTGCATCAGCTAAAGTATCATTATACTTACCGGCTACATTTCTTCCTACGTTTCTTCCTAGAACCTTCTTTGTTGCTTCCCCAGACTTGATTGCAGGCTTTCTTGTCCTTTCAAAATCCTTTCTTATGCTTGAAAAAACCAATCTACCAAAGACCCCAGGCTTAACCTCATCTATTCTGTCCCTGGGGACCAGAATGGTCTTCCCATTTGGGCCTCTGTATACATCATAGTCTGTCGAATGTTGTTTGACTTTAGCCTGTCTCCTCGGCTGATTCCTATCCAACCTATCGAACACTAGGCCTATTGTATTCGGTCGATACATCTTTCTTGACACATTCATCATTTACTTGGGGTCTCTTTAGTCTGTTGAACACATATTGTTTCTGATCTATTATTTTGGACTGATCAAACACAGCTAGAGCTCTCCCAGCCCCATTTGGCTCATCATACACTCCCCTTTGTCTCCATTGGTGACGTATTGGTTGTTTCCTTCTTTTAGATAATGAGGCAAATACTGTCTCCCTAGAGAAGGAAACCATATTAACCCCAGCTAAAGAAAATGGATCTATAATGACAGTCATCTCCTTTTCGGCTAGTTTAAACCTTCCTTCTTTCATGGCTTTTTGTATAGCCTTTCTGAACACTATACAGTTGATGGTAGCATGAGTGCAAGAATTATGCCACTTACAATATTTCTTTCCCTTCAACTCCTCGGCTGAGGGAATTTGGTGTCCTTCATTTAGTCTAATCTGTTGATCCTTCAAGAGATAATCAAATATTTGGTCTGCCTTGGAAATGTCAAATGGATAATCGACCCTACTCTCTGGAGTTTGGACCTCATTTCCTTTAGGGGGTCTTAAAGCTGGGCATGAATATGGTTTTCTTCTCACTATCTCTGCAACCATGATATCTGCTGATTGCTCGGCTGACTCATCTGATAGATACTCTAGATCTTCAACATTAATTATACTAATTAGATGAGACCCCCTGTTTTTGCTAGACCTCCTTCTTTCTTTTTCTAGGATGTACTGTTCAATTCTGGAAGCCCTAGAAGCCAATTGACTCAGGCTAGTACAATCTTGCCCTACTAACTTCTCCCTGAGCTGAGGGTGCATGTTACTAATAGCCATAGAAGAATATTCAGCCTCAGACAGCTGCACGACACGCTTCTTAATTTCCAGAATCTATCCAAGAAATCAGCTACTGGTTCATCCACCAATTGCCTCAGATTCATCATGTCAGCCACAGTCACATATGACTGAGGCATATAGAATCTATCATGGAAGCAACGCTCTATGTCAGTCCAGTTTTGAATGGAGTTATGGGCTAAGGAAGAATACCAAGTAAAAGCCGCCCCAGTCAAAGACAAAGGGAACAACTGGAGCTTATAAAACTTATTATGGTTCGCCTCCCCGCATAGGGTAGTGAACCTACTGATGTGTTCCATAGTGGATTTACCATCCTCCCCTGAGAAAGTGGTAAAGTCAGGAGTCTTAAACCCTCTAGGCAAAGGCATCATCCTATCTACCCACTCAGGATAGGGCTTTTTATGCACAGGTCTATCCAACAATCTCAGCTAGATTCCAAAATGCCTCCTCATGGTCTCGGTTATCATTTCTAGGTCTATCAGCTAAGGAGCTCTGTCACCTGGATAATTTGGCGTTGGTGGCTGAACAGGCCTCACTGGCCTAACAAGAGCACCCCCTAGTTGATGGGGCACCTGATATTACTAATCCTGGATGGGAATTACCCCCTGGTTATAGCCTGGATGTGGAGGATTATTCGCCCATGGCTGAGCAATCGGCTGAATTGGGGCCACCTGAGGTACATTAACCCATGGCTAATCGATTCTAACAGGAACAGATTGCCCATAAGGAAACCCCTTAGGGGTACCTATTGGAGTAGGAGGGATGTTGGACCAGGGTAACTCTCCCACATAATCAGGAATATACCTGGGAGGACCCGGAGCAGCCGAGAAAATAGTGCCCCCAGTTGCAGCCACCTGTGCACTAGCACCTATCACAGAAGTGTTAGGTGCCAGATACGGCAAGCCAATTGTTCCTGTTATCTGGGGGAGTCTCCTGGGTACTTGTACTTACCCATATTGCAAGCTCGACTGGATACCACTGTTAGGGTGACGAGGCTGGAACATGGGGACTACCTGTAGCATGCCCAAACTCGGCTGGACTTTAGATTGTGGTCCTGCCTGACTCTGTCCGCTAGTAGAAGGTCCCACGATAGCCGAGTGGGTCGAAGCCTCACCTGTATTGGATTGTTTTTTCTCAGCCTTTTTAACAAAATATAGCTCATTATGCACCATGGGTTTCACGATCTCCAAAAGTTACCTTGACATATGATACATTAAGTCATTCATCCCTTGATCAATTTGGTCCCGAATAAATGAAGTGGTCATCACTGCCGACTGAGGCAGATCAGAGAGCTCTACCGCTGGGGTAGCAGTTATGGTGGAAGGTGTAGGAGTACCCACTGGCTGGGGTGAAGTGGGCATTCCCAGAGTAGACTGGGCGCTTCCCTCTAAAGTCTTTCTGCCCCCATTCTTCTTACTAGGTTGACTTGTATCCATAGTGCTAAGGTTTCTACCGAACCTTAGGTACATATGCCAATAGTGATCTGATGGAAACTTCTCAATTTGCTCACCTTAGAGTGTCCCACCGGGCGTGCCAAATTTGTTTACATATGAAATAAATTTATCAGTCGAATAGGAATTCATCCAATGAACACATATGGATTTTGATAAGAAACAGACGATTTGAACTAAAGGCAAAATCCAACCTTTAGCAAGGGTTCCCAAACTCACTAAAGAAAACGTTTGGTATTAAGGTGAACTTAAGAAGTCTAAGAATTTGAGGTTAAAGCTGTAATCAGCTAGGAAATAAGCTTGCGGAAAATAAATTGCACAAAGCAAAAACAATATAGTAAAAGGCTAAAAAGTTAAGCAAAATAAGCAAAGCTTAAAGTTATATTGATTGTGATCTGTCCCCTTTTCAATTGGTACAAATGGTATTTATAGATAAAATTTAACCCCCACCATAGCCAACCTTACTAACTAGAGCTCCTAAAAACATACGACTAACTCACGGCTAGCCTACCTATGTCTCTTAACCATTTTGGCCACAACGGCTACCCCTTAACAGCTCAACTCCTATTTTCTCAGCATATTTTGTGGCATCCATTGGTAATAACTTCAGTTCTTAGCCTTCCATCAACCTGTAACCCATTATGCTTCAGCTTTTTATTGTTTCAATCCTGGTCCACTAACAGTAAAGCCCAGCCTACCTTTAGCTGAGTGCTCCTCTATTCATCGGCTATATTCTCCTTCGGCTAATCACCCTCAGCTAGCCGTTATATCAGCTTACTCTTTTGAATTTATTTTTTAGGTGATAACAAATAGTAATAAATTATAAGTTTTCTTAACTTAAATTAATATATTTTACATAATATATTAATATTTTTGTATATTGATATGAAATATTTCAAAACATGTATTATAAAATATTCCTTAATCTTAATTTTATACTATCAAAATTATATGATTTAGTTATTGTTGGTAACCCAAAATTAACGGGTTGGGCTTATGAGTTGTAGGCTGAGAAAAAGTGTTATGGGTAGGTGTAGTCCAATGAAATAAACAACCCAGGGAAATTGAAGTTATAAAAGCATTGTGTTTTATGGGGAGCAGCTAGGTTGAATCCAGGTTGACCAAATCAAAATCATGGATAAAGAGTTAGGTAGAGTGAGGTGCCTAAAAAATAAGAGATAGTAGATATAGCAGTTGCTTCCAACATTCATGCAAGTAGAGAAGGTTATTTTGGATAGTTTCCTTTATTGAAACTGGTTGGAAACTTGCCATATGAGTACTACACGATCTAGGGATGAGTGGAATGACTTCATAGCTGAAGATCATGTTCCTACATTTAAAGAAGGTGGACTTGGAGGTTTGAAGATGCATTGAGGTTGCGGTTTCCTTAGCTCTATTTCTATAAAAATAAAAAGAAATAAAAAAAGCATCTAAGACATTGAAGAAAGGACACTAAATCAACACACAAAAATCATCTACTTTTCATGCAATTTATCTTTAATTTTCTAGTATTTTATAGCTTCTCCTTTACATTTCCAGTCATTTATCATTTTTCTTTACATTTCCAGTAACTTTACAACATTTCTTTATTGTTTTTGTCTTTTATTTTTGTAATTTCATTTGTTTTGTATTTCAAGGCACAAGTGACTACATTGTACTTTAGCTTCCTTGCATGTAAATTCACTATATTCAAGTTCTTTAATGGCAAATAGTGTCCTTCACATTGTTTGAGTTGTTTATTTTGAATCCATTGTTGAAGGCTTTCTTTAACACCTCAAGAACCCACACCGAAAGGCAAGATCCTCCTTTTGCGAGCTTTTAAGCAAAGCTTATACTATAGTAGGACAACAGTGGAAATATGGAATTTGACTTTTGCTTCACAAGCAGAAGCTAACTTTTGTTTTTTCCGCACCAACATCTTTTTGGCACGTCTAGTGGGACTCCCTAGATTCAAGATCTCCAAGATCTCTAGGTGTTTCTAAACTTATTCAACATTTCAAGCGTATGCAATTGAGAAAAGGTAGTTGTGTTTCTACAGTATCTGTGACTTCCTAAGATGAAACGCTCATTGTTCCTCCTCCTGGTCACTCGAGAGCAAATAATGAGATAACTACTCATACTGTTACCATGCAGGCTACAAGTAACATCATTGGTTCTAAACACACAATGGCACAAGATGATAATCTCGCGTTGATGCAATATTAGATTGACTAGAGTAGGGGCGAAATCATTCCTCTGATAACGGCTTAGATAGCCAAAGTTCTGTGGTCTTTCATCATAAATGAAGTTCAAAAAAGTAGAGAAAGAGAAGCTAAGGAAGTCGCTCAAGGAACTTTCACTCAATACAATCAGTCGTTGGTAAGAAATTCTTATTTTGTGCCACCACCACTAGCATTTTCCCTGTCGATAATATGGCAAACAGCTCCCTGGCAGTCGATGGGAGCTTCTTTGGGTGCACCACAAACTTTTGATAGGTCAATATAATTGTTCTACTTAAACAATGCCAAGGCCATCTGCACAACCATTACAATACGGTCAGGTTCATATAGCCCGAAGACCGTTAACACGTCTTGGCAAAATTAGTGGTACAACAACATATCAGCTAAACACTACAGTGAATCTGATTGGCTCCACACTCATGTGGAAGCCAATAACGGAGACTTTTATGCCATATCAGCTATCTTCTCAGCTATAGGTGCCTCTTGTTTTCACAACTCAACCATGGGAAACACCCGCAGCTGGATCTTATGGCCCCACATCCATGGTTATAGATCATGACAAGCATCATATTATGCTTCAGTCACATAAGCTAGGCCAGGACAAATACCTTATTATGACTAGGCTTCTGAAGGTAGGCTGTCATTTAATATTGACCCAAATCAGATAATAGATGTCCTGAAATGACATTTTAGAGTCAATTTAAAGCTAAATGAAAAATTGGTGTATAAAAAGCCATATCTTGAGTGGATTGACTGCACAATACCTTTGCCAAAGGGCTATAAATACCCTACATTTTCTAGGGAAGATAGTCAGACCACTTTGGAACATATAAGCCAATTCACTGCCCAATGAGGGGAGCTTGGCCAAAATGACTTTTACTAGTTGTAGTTATTTCCATTTTCATTAACTAAATCAGCTTATAGGTGGTATACTAATTTGCCACTCAGCATAGTCCAAAGCTAGAATAAGATGGAACGACTGTTTCATGACTACTTTCATAAAACACAACCAGAGTTTTCAATAGCCTATCTAACCATGATTAAGCAAAAGTTGAATGAGCTGGTAGCCAAGTATTTGGAGAGGTTCAGGGAAGTTAAAGCTCTTTGTCATCCCTACTACCCGAAAATGAATATGCAAAGTTTGCTATAGAAGGTATGTTAGACTTCTTAAAAGAAAGACTAATCTTGACTAATTATTTAGATTTTCCTCAACTAGCTTCTAGGGCCATTCGTTATGAAACATGGATTAAAGACAAAGAAAGGAAAAGATCCTTGAAAGCTGATAAAGGCCCCACGTACAATTTCAATTGCTTGGTATTCTAGGTATCTTAAGCATGAGGAATATATACAAGATGTAGAGGGTGAAATCAATGTAGCAAAGAACGAGAAAGGGTCAGCTTAAACTTGTCCAGCATTAAAAGCCTCAAAAGGTAAGTATAATATTCTACTAGTAATTTAATTATATTTTAATAATCTACTGAAAAGTTGATACGTACCTCATTTATATTTATATTTACTTAACATTGATAGAATATTATGTGCTTCATTATTTATTTAGTTTTAATGAAATATATGCAGCGGTTAAATACGTAATGGAGTTTATTTAATATTTAAATTAAATAAGTTGTAATTCCAAAATATAAATTTATATTGTTATAAATCATACGATAAACACATAAATGGAACACAAGATTAATAAAGAACAACAAAAAATTTAATAATACACTAGTTGCATTTATATTTAATATTTACATATGGTGTGTCGATACATTTGTCTAACATATTTACAAACCCAGAACGAGTTCAAAACTATAAAAAAAAAGACATCTAAAATGTCTGAATCATCAATATTGGTCAGTACATCAGTAAACAAAGCACATCTAAAAAGCATCCAAGTCAACTATTTACATATATATACAGTCACATCATGCATGCTTGTCACTAGTCTAAATCATGATGATAAAGTAACGAATGTTAATGCCATTAATCATTATACGAATTTCTTTAGTGTCAAGGTGAAAAACATAGTGAGCATTAATATCAATCAGCAACGTGTTGCGCACCATCTTGTTCCTTTGAACATAACAGATAAAGGGTGAGAATTTAAAATTCTCAGTAGATAAATCATACAATTTATAAAATCATTTAATTTGAACTATGTTATGTCCAATTGCATTCACTATAGAAAATAAATTTCAAACATAATACTACATAATTTTACTTTATATCAATAAAATGCATACTAAATAGTATTATTTCACATTCTTTTAAATTTTACTTCCTCTTTTTGCTCACATGGGCAATAACATAACATATCATAGTTGAGATCTCAAACTTTTTAGGGCGTCCCCTAGCTGTGGTCATTCCAATCAAGGAACCTAAAAAAAATGATCACCCCACATGCCTTGGGAAGGGAGAATGGAGCTCAATAAAGCGACATGTGTAAGACTCCCCATTAAGTTTCATTGTGTCTTAGCCCCATGACTCTCTTTAATGAGTCCTAAAAGACATATTTTTTCTCTTAAATATTAATGTCACATCTTTAGGCTCAAAGCCAATTAATAAAATGTCACAACTTTGAAATCATTCTTTCACCAAATCTACATCAATAGTCCATAATTTGTGACAATAACATAATCAATCATTTACTCAAAATTTCAATATCAATAAAATCTATATCATTTATTTCTATAATTATAATAATTAAATACAATAAAAATCATTAACAAGTAAATCTAATCTTAACATACATGCTTAGCTGAAAACATCAAATGGTGACAAAATATTTTCTTCTTATTCTTATCATTTCTAGACTACTTCTAGCATAAAAAGTCCATTTTTAGTATCAATTTCACATTAAATCAAAGTTTAGACCAAAATTCTGAAATTAATTTGAATAAAAATCCTAGTTCTTGAATCTTCATTTCTTACCATAATTTCTCAAAATTAACATCACCCTTATGATTCTTCTCCACCAACAACCTTATTCTTCAATAAACTTCCATAGAGACCCAAACAAAAATCTCAATAACACAATTTAAGTTTTACTAACCTAGGGTTTCAAACTCACAAAAATAGTGATAAACAAGACTTCTTGATTTAAAGACATGGTGAAAAGCATACTAGAACACTCTTAGAAGCAAGAACAAATCAAGAAAATTTTAGAGAAAATGTATGACTCCCTACCTCAAAGTTAGATGAAATAAGATGGAAAAGGTGAGGTTCTTGGCTTAATCATTTGGTGGATGAAATTGGAAACCTTTGATCCCTCTTGTTCCTTGGCTTTTCTTATTTTTCTTCAATTTTTTCTTCTTTTCTCCTCCTTGGTTCTCTCTTGGATGAAACTCCTAGTAGCTTCAAGTGTTTATCTTTTATTTTTTTTTTCTCTTCAATTATTTTCCTTTTATATTTTCTAATCATCCAATGGAAATGGAACCAAGTTGCCTTTCTTCAAACTTCTAACCAATGAAAAGCCTAACAAGTGTCTATGTTTCTATTGGATGATTTGCACCCTTGGATGACAAGACTTAGTGGAGAAGATTTGAACACCAACCATTGATCTAATCAACGATTGAGAAACAAACTTAATGAAGAAGTCTTGGATGATCACCATTGATTTAATCAATGGTGTGAGAGTAAACTTAGTTAGGAAGCTTTGGATGTTCACCATTGATCTAATCAATGGTTGTAAAGACAAGCTTAATAAGGAAGTTTAGGATATCCACCCTTGATTTAATCTACGGTGGAGATTGGTCTCACAAAGTGGCTAGGATTATTTGTGACCATTGGATGGAAAGTAAGTAGAGAAGATCTTGACCCTCCATTTTTGAAGATGCATCTAATGGTTAGGATTTCAAGAAGGAGAGATCTAATGGCTTAGATTTGATCATATCACTTAGAAGCTTCTACCAAAGATCCACCATTGATTTAATCAATGGCTCTTGAAGCCTAAAATGGTGGCTAATGTATTTAGACATAACCTTAGTGTACAAGGGGGGGAAGGTCATGGTTTTGGTCTTAGAAAAGCTATAAGAAATGCTTTAATTCATTTCATTTTCATCTTCATCATCTTCTTAAACCAAACTTCATAAAAACTCTCTCGTTTTTCATTTCCTCTAGTTTCGGCCAAGAGACCAAGATCATACTATCACTCTCCAATAATTTTAAACAACCTTATTTCTTGAATCCTTACATCAATCCAAGCATCTTTGTAGTTGAAGTCTTGATCAAAATTATCCATCTTCAAGGAGTTCTTTCAAAGTCAAACACAAAAACTCTTACATTTCCTCTTTAGAGAAGCTCACGTCCAACCACCATAGAAATACCTTCCAAGCTTCAATAATTCTATACAACATTAGATCTTGAATCTCCATGAAATTCTAAGGAACTTTCATGTTGGAGACTTTCCTTAATTCTTCTATCTTCAACCTTATTCTTCAAGCTAAAGATTGAAGCTTTATTTGTGAAGTTCATTAATCTTCACTTTTCTTTTGATTTTCAAGGTTCTAACCATGATTCTAATCCATGGTTTTCTTATTCAAGTCTTATATATATTGATATTATGTGTTTACTTTGATTTTTAAGAAGCTCTTGGTGGTGAAGGACTTGTACAAGAAGCAAAGCAAGGAGCTTTGGAGGTTTCTCCAAGAGGTAAGAGGGAGATTACCCTCTTCAACCATGTGTTGGTGGTGACGAGTGGATTTGTGTGTCGTGAAAAATCTATAAGGATTTATTCACTTGATTGTTTAAAGTTTTTCCTATTTGTGATTGATTTTGATGCAAGCATGTCTATAGCTTTGATATATATATTTGGAATGTGTTTATGGATGCATGATAGTATTCTTAGGTAATATGATGTGAATAACATGTTGAGGATTTGCATGAGTGTTCCAAAGAACACATGAAGCTCACGGCTTCATCACCCCAAAGAGGACCAAAATGTTCTCAAATATTTTCTAAAGCAAAGATTAATTAATTTAATTGAATAAATGATTTTTACAAGGACTTAGAGGATGGAAAATAATTTAAAGATGATTTATAAAAGACATAGTAAATTTCGGCCAACATGCCATTCAATATACCTATGATCCAAAATTATTTTCTAACAATGGACTATATGATCTAATGATAATAAAGTGGATTAAGAATTTTTATAAAAGGTTAAATGCGTAGGAAATAATTAAAGATGATTTATAAAGCATATAAATGATTTTTGGGCCAAGATGCCTACTTATAATGTTTTTAAATTCAAAGTTATTTCCTAAGCATAGAATTATACAATATTAAAGAAAAACATAATTTAATGGGTTTTAGAGAATAAATTAAAGTAAAATTATTTTAGAGATTTTCAAAATAAATAATAGCAAATATTAGGTAAAGGATTTTTATTAAAGAAATGTTGTAAATAAAGCTACAAATAATTATATAATGGAAGAAGTTTCAAGAAGTAATTTAGAAAACAAAGAAAATATTTTACGTAGTTGAAAAATATTAGAAATAGCTTACGCACATTTAAAATAGTAATTTTTAAACTATGTGATTGAGAAAATGAATTTAAAACATTACGCGATTGAGAAAATAATTTAAAACATTACGCGATTGAGAAAATGATTTAAAAATGTTACGCGATTGAGAAAATGATTTAAAAATGTTACGCGATTGAGAAAATGATTTAAAAATGTTACGCGATTAAGAAAATGATTTAAAAGTTTACGTGATTGAGAAAATGACTTAAAAACACTACGTGATTTCAAAAACGTTAAAAAATATTTACGCGATTTAAAAAAGTTTGGAAAAGGTGACGCGATTGTGAAAATGCGATAAAATATTTACGCGACTAAAAGGAACGTTAATTTACTGTCGGGCCAAAGTGGTGGACCCAGACATATTGAGAAATAGTACTGTCAAGTGGAGACGTACTATATTAGAAAAACTGATATTGAGGATATTTGAGTAATTTTTGGCTTGAGTCATGTATTGAGTTATCATGCACTGAGCATTGTATAGTCGATGGTCGTTATGACATTGTTACCTAGGAATGAATGAAAGCTGGATAATGTGATCCAGTGGGGGATCTACTGGGGACGTTAGGGCACGGTGATTCATAGTGACCTATTTGTCACATTATATGCCTGGCCATGATAAACCATTGCAACGCACTGGCGTATGTCCCGACAAACACTATTTATGTCTCGTGTCTAGCTTAGACTATCATTATGGGTGGCAGATCTTCTGAGTCATTCATATCCGAAGTTGTTTAGCTCTATGGAGTAGGAATATGATGCATTGTGCATATGCATAGTCGGTATACATGTTGTTGTGACATTGTCAAGATGCATATCCTGATAGCATAATCGTATATATATATATAATGTGTGTGTGTGTGTGTGTGTGTGTGTTGTTAATATCTGTTATTAAATTATTATTAGTGCTTATATTTTGTGAAATATGTTTTCTTAATATAACAATGAATTGATAACATGATTATACTTGTGATATCTGTGTGTATGGAATGACTTTGTCATTCGTATCATTCTTTGCTGCCATACTGGTATTGATGAAAGGGGATCTCACCTCTTTACTGTATTGTTTTGTTGTGTTTATATTGTTAAAATTCATGTAGTAGGCGAAGTGAGTTCCTTAGACTTAACTGGAGGCAATGTTCTGAGTTCGGTGACGACGTCGAGGAGTGATCTTCTCAGTTTCGGCAGTGTGCAGTTTGGTGGAAGAACGGAACAAGTTTGTTGAATTTTCTCGTTAGTGTTGTTACCGTGCTATTAAGTAGGACCCGTCATTGGGTTTGCTATTGTTTCTTGAGTCTGTAAGTTATGTTTTAAATGTTGTTGAATATTATGTGGTATAAGTAAGTGTATGTATTAATCAATTCAGTCTATTTTCTGCAATTACTTATATTTTCGGTAAGTTTATATTGTCAGCAAAAAAGAAATTTTAAAATCCATATTTTAGAACTCAGTCTTTATGAAATGATTTTCAGATTTTAGTCGAAAATGTGATGTCCTACGGAGGGTGTTACATTTACTGTTTTGTGAGATTTTTGATGTCTGGGGTATTGATTTTATGGGTCATTTTCCTGTATCATTTGGTTTTGTTTACATTCTGCTTGTTGTGGATTATGTATCTAAATGGGTGGAGGTTAAGGCCACTCGGATTGATGGTTCTCGAGTTGTTGTGAATTTTGTTAGGTCTCATATCCTATGCAGGTTTGGCTTTCTTAGGGTCAACATTAGTGATTAGGGTTCACACTTTTGCAATCGAAACATGGAGGCTTTATTGAAGAAGTATGGGGTCTTGCATAAAGTTTTCACACATTACCACCCTTAAACGAATGGGCAAGCAGAAGTCTTAAACAGAGAAATCAAACAAATCCTGGAGAAAACTGTACAACCTAACATGAAGGATTGGAGCTTGAGACTTGAGGATGCACTTTGGGCTTACAGGACTGCCTTTAAAATACCTATTGGGATGTCTTCTTACAGGATCATTTTTGGTAAGGCATGCCACCTTTCAGTGGAGATTAAGCACAAGGCATATTGGGCGGTAAAGAAGTGCAATCTTGACTTGAACTAAGCTAGATCCCAAAAGAAGCTCCAACTCCAAGAACTTGAAGAGCTTCGGTTGGAGGCTTATGAGAACTCCCAGATTTACAAGGAGAAGACCAAAGTCTTCCATGATAAAATAATTGTTCAAAAAGAATTCAAAAGTGGTCAAAAAGTTCTCTTTTACAATTCCCGTCTTAGGTTAATGCCCAAAAAATTAAGGTTTAGATGAGATGGACCATTTGTTATTACTAATGTTTTTCCTTATGGTGCATTTGAGCTCTAAGTTATGACAACAAAGAGAACGTTCAAGGTCAATAGGCATAGACTTAAGCATTTTCATGCAAATTGTCAAAAGCACAACGTGGAAGTGATGGTTGTGCTCGATGCCATTTACACAAATGGATACCGAGGGAGGCCCTTACCACACTTTTATTTTACTTGTCATGAATATTTTGGTGATTTGCATTCTGGATTTTTTCTATGCTTTACATTGAGGGCAATGTGAAATTCAAGTGTAGGGGAGGGGATGAAATAAATTTTATGTTGTTTTTAGTATTGGTTCTGTAAATAAAAAAAATTATTTATTTTTAATTGCTTTCCAATGATGTTTTGAGATTTGTGAAGTTTATGAGTTTGAAGCAATTGAAATTCAAGGTTCATTGTATGATTGAATAAATTTTCTTCCTTCTTGGATTTGACATGCTTGGTTTTGTTTGTTTGATTGATGAATTGAGTTTGATAGATGCATACATTGTGAGATTTTGAGTCTATTGATGGATGGATTTAACATTTATGTTATTCTCTTCTTTCTTGTGTGATTTTCACTCATAACATTTGATTACTCTAGAACTTGCTTTGATTCTTTTTTAGGCTACTTTTTTTCACTTGCATGCATGAACATGATTGAGGTATTCTTTCTTGAATTAGCTACTTTGGCCAAATAGCCAACGTTGCATTATTTCTCTTTGATTAACCCCCTTGAGCCTATTTGCCTATTTTTTGTCTTAGCTTATATGAAAAATCATGTTTTTACCTTACCTTAGGGAATGGGAGAGTATTGGTTCATTTTCATTTAAGGAGCTCTTTTGCTTGTGGGCAATTAATAGTTCAAGTGTGGGGGTTGTGCAAATTGATGTGTAATATGTAAGGTGATTGAAAAAAATATCGAAAATCATAAAAAAAAAATGAAAAGAAAAAAAAATAAATGCAAGAAAGGTAAGGTTGTGAAAGAAAAGAAATCGAAAAAAAGAAAAAAAGAAGAGAAAGATTATGTAAAGAGAATGTTCATAATATAGAATTGGGGGCTAAATTTCATACATGTTATTTGTCAATTGAGTTCCTATCCAATGCTCTGTTATTGTCTTGGGTACTTTGCTTGTCATATTCATATTGTTTCATTCCATTACCTTGGCCCCATTACAACCTCAAATAAAGTCCTCTTGATTTTTGTGTGCAAGTGCTTGAGTAGTGGAGAAGTAGAAACAAAGCAATCATATGGTAGTGCAATTATTCATGAGTTGAATTGAGTGAAATACATACCATTTAAACACTTAGGGATTGAGAGTGTATCTTGTGAGGATCTATCATTCTTGATTCATGTTTTTCAAATTGAAGATACCTTACTTGTTGTTTTGACATGTGAAGAAATGTTACCTCATGAATGTTTTGATCCCTTGAAACTTTGGTTGCTCTTCTTGCTTGTAAACTATTGCATTCTTGAATATCTTGAAAATTGAGCCTTTAAGAGTTTTTAACTTTTGAATTTGTTTTGTTTTTCCTTGTCCCTTAGTTTTAGTCTTATGTGAATTGCCAGGAGTGCAAAAATTTAAGTATGAGAGAATTTGATAATCACATATTTTATACGTTAATAAACCCTCATTTTTAGTCATTTACACTCTCTATGTACTTAATTGATTGAGTTTGGTCATGTTTTGTAAGTTTAGGCTTAAATTGGGCTCAATTGATCTTTTCCAGCATTATTGAGGTCTTATACTGTTTATGTATTTCAGTTATATCTTGAGTTCTAATTTTCTAAAAATTATGTATCTTATCTTGTAGGAAATATGAGAGAGAGCTCTACAACTTTTATGAGAGCTCTAGGGCTAATTCAGACATCTAGTATAGCTAATTGAGCTTAGAAGTCAGAACACGGGATCTGTCAATGGAACCCAAGCAGTCTGCACTAATTAGGACATAACTTGAGTTGTGGATCTCATATGCCCCTGAAACTAGTGACAAATGAAATCTAAGACACATATCTCCGATTCATCTGAAGATCCCTTTTCCAAACTACGACGTTTCGATGGCATTTTCATCCCTTGAAATCAACAAATAGAATCAGAGACCCTTTGAGAATGTTTTGTCCATAACTTGAGTTGTAGACCTCCTATTAACATGAGGTTTGGGCCCACTTGCTCAAAAACGACCCAGCTTTGATCCCATCAGGTTTTTAATGACGTTAGTCCAAAAGAAGGGTTAGTTATAGGGTTGGGAGACAGAAATCCGAGGCATCTCATTCTACACACACTTCTCACCTTCCTTCTAGACTTTTCTCTCTTCTTCCTCAAGCTCCTTCATGGTGATAGCTATGGAGGGTTAAACTTCCGTAATCAATTCAGAGATTCTTGAAGAAATTGTGGTTTGGATTCTTGAGATCTTGGTTCTGTTTTTGTGTTAAATTGTATTTGGATTCCTTTTCTTTTTCTTCTTTTTCTTAATCTTGAATGCATGAATGGTAATTCTATTTATGCTTGATCTAATTGGGTCTTAATTTAAGATTGAAAATTTTGATGGATTTATGATTGATTGATCTGAATTCATCATGAATTTGTAAAGGTTAGGTTACTGATTTGTGCCTAGGTTAATTGAATTTTGTTGTTAAATTAACATAGATTTAACATGAGTTGTGCGATTGTAAATTTGTATGTCAATTGTTAATTGAATTCTAGATGATTATTCAGTATAAATTATGGATTTAATGCAAAGATTTCAATTAAATCTAAATTAACCATTCAAATGCTCTTCAACTGTTTGATGAAAGATCTACGAATGAATCAACCCAATTTCGAATAGGTATCTGAATTGATTGTTCTTTAAATTGAATTTCTTGCTTTAATTATGTTATTTACATGCTTTGAGTTCTCAAATTCCTATCCCCAATTTTTGTCTTCATCTGATCAAATCACATTTAACAATCATTGAGAGATGATATGGTGTTGTTGCGTATACTACAAGCTATAGGTATAACTCAGTTACAATTTTGATTAAGTTCAGCGCTCGACCAATATGCTTTATTTATCATCTTTTCAACATAATTCTGTGTTGTATCAATTTATTCATAAATGTTCTTTACATTTATTTATCTTTTTCCTACCTTTCATTATTCCCCTTGGCCTCGTTACAACCAAAGGAAGTATTTTTTTATTCTTGTGTTGTATGTGAACTTGGAAGTGGAGATGAGATTGATAACAAAGCCTATGGTAATGCATTTTTCAAGAGAAACTGGAGTGATCTCTTTGTCCTTAAACACTTGAGCGATAGAAAGATGAGTGATCTTAATTGAGTAAAGAGAAAAGATGCAAGCTAGACCCAAGCCTCTAATTGTTTTAAGTGCTAAATGATCTTGCTAAATTAGATTTGATTGCAAACTTGATTAAATTCTTAAATTATGGAATTTCCCTTTATTCATGTTTCTAGATGCTGAGTTTAATCTTATTTTTTATTCATATTCTTTGCTTGAGGACAAGCAAAGCTCAAGTGTGGGGGGTTGATAAGCCTATTTTTTATAGTCTTATACCAGATAAATTGTGGTGATTTGTTTATATTTATTAATGAATTTTAGATGGATCCTTATCATTGTCTTCGTTTTTGTAGATTGAATGGGATTTATCACATTGGGAGTGAAAGCAGGCGAAGACACTGCGTTTTCGGAGCAAAAGAATAACATTTTGGCTTAGACAAGGCTCTATGAGTGATTGAGGAGTTAGACAGGGCCCTGTGAGCAATTGAGGAGTTAGACAGGACCATGTGTAATGATAACTCCATAAAATATAGTTATTTATATCCTATATTTGTGCTCTATTGATAGCGTAGTCATTGTTATTATGCATATATGGAAGATTTCAAGCTTATATTCATCGAATTCAATTGTGATATCTTCCTAGGCTATTGCTATGGTACACACTACTAAGTTAGGGTGTACTATACACCTTTGACTTTACCTACTATTGCAGGGTTTTTTTTTTGGGCAGGTCTTTTTTTGTTTTATGTTTTTTATTTTATTTTATTTTTTATGTTTTTTTTACACATCACCACCACCACTATTGTCATTCGGCAACCGTCCACCGCTGGCTGGCCACCATTTGTTGGCCATTATCTTTTTTTAGGTTATATTGTTCATTTTTTTAAAGTTACATAACTGTGTAAATAGTACCAATTAAAATAATACTTGTTAAAATAATACTAGTTAAAATGGTACTAATCCTTATTTTTTTTCATAAATAACTGCACATACTGAAAACTCTACAGATTTTAACTAGTAATATTTGTACACAATAAAATCTATAAAGTTTTTAGTATACACAGTTTTTTATAAAAAAATATAAGGATTAGCACAATTTTAACCGATATTATTTATATAGTTGTGCAACTTTAAAAAAAGTGAACAGTATAATCTAGAAAAAGATGGTGGCTGGCGGCAGCTGTAGCCAGTGGCAGAGGTAGCCAGTGGTCGAAGGTAGCCGGTGGCTGGTGGTTAGCTGCAGACGTAGTGGTGGCCGCCGACAACTGTGGTGGTGATAGTTAAAAAAAAACTTAAAACCAAAAAAAAAAAAGATCAACAAGTTACAGATCGTTGATCCTAGCCGTTAATGTGTTTTTCAACACAATCAATGGCTAGGATTGTCAAGTGTACCATACAACCTCCAAAGGAGGGTGTATATTAGAATTGGTCGTCTTTTTATATGATCTTAAGCAAATTGGTATAATTCTTCATGTGATTATATGAATTTGCAATTGTGATTAACTTTGAGATTTCTTTATTACAGGAAAGGCTCCAATCAAGAAGAAATTTGGAGGATTTGGACCAACATTGGAAGAGAAAGCCAAGTGTGATTCAGCATCTCATGCCGCGACACAGGTATGTTAACACCGCGCCGTGGTGCATTCAGATTGCTGCATACAGAAACTCGAGGCTTGAACGTCGCGGCGCAAAGGAATGAATGACACGACATTGTGACCTAATTTCATCACGCGCTGCAGCGTATACATGTTAACGCCTCGACGTGCAAATGCAAAATTTGGCCTATAAATATTGTTTTATTAGCTTTTAGAAAAGGGAGGTTTTTCACTTTCACCACAGCTGCTAGGGTTTTGTTGTTTAAGTTGAAGGGAAGCTAAAAGGACAAAAGTTGGAGGTCATCTTCTTCCAGGAAGAGGATTCAAGCATAAAAGATCACTCCTAAGAGCTTCCATCTTTTACTCATTCTTATCTTTCTCTCTTCTATTGCATGACAATAATTATTTGTGATAGATTTTCGTTTGTTATGAGTAACTAAGCTGTGTAAAGGGATTTCTTTGGATCCTTCTATGAATATTGATGATTTTGTAACTGTTTGAGTTAATATAAATGATTTCGGTTTGTTTAATCATATTTCTATTAACGTTCTTGAGTGTTTGACCAATATTTAATGTGTTTTAATTAAGTATTGAACTAGACATAGGGATTTAGGTTTGAGATCATGGATATGGTTAATGCATGTTTAATTTCATTCTAATGGTGGAATAAGTTAATTAGCTAATGTGATAGACATATACCTATTGGTCATGCATAGCTATTATTGAGAATCATTCTTAGTGAGTGGAGTTTGCACTAGATCTTATGGAAACATAGTGAACTAGGTAAACGAAGCATGATTAAATGACCTAGACATAGGCTTTTAACTAAGATAGTTTCTCAAGCTAACAAATCTGTTATCATTTATGTTGCTTAAGAGATTTGCATATCATCAACTGAAGTAGAAGGTGAAGAAGGATTCTCTATTCTCTAATCAATATCTTTACATCTGATTTGCTACAATTTAGTCTTTATAGTTATCTTACATAACCCTTTTAAATTTGAATGTTCTTGAATAGTATTAACTAAGCTATTGGTTAATATTTGGCTTTAGAAATTAACGTACTCCTCGTGGGAACGCCATCCTACTCTTTACTATATTACTTGTGCGACCCATGCACTTTGTAACGCCCCTTCTTCTTAATACCGAGAAGAAGGAACGTCACACCAAAATAAATAAGAAACAAAATAAATTGCGAAAAATAATAGTTACAGTGATTAATTAAGACCCGGTTCATTATTGACGCAAGATTAAATAGTTTGTATTCTTAGATGATAAAATAATCGAGTATTGAAATATCTGTATGCATTTTTTTGTATAACAGTAAGGAGATAATAATAATTATAAATATAATAGAATCGAAACAGAATTTATAGTCATTCATTCACAATATATATATACATACATACATATATATATATTATATGCATCGGCATGTTTAGTTACATCACAAAATATACAAAAAGTAAAGGCTTTACCCACCTAAGATAGTTAGAAATTTACACCCATAACTAGCAAAACATTAGGCTTCCCTAAAAAGATAAACGGCTAGCCATCAGTAGCCACCTACAATATCAGCCCCTAAGACTGATGAGAAGGGACCGTAGCCGGGTCCTCCTCAGGGTCCTTTTCATCCGACAAAACCACCATCGGAGCGACCGAATTTCGGGCAGAAGCCCGAGCAGTGGAGAGGAAAGAGTCCTCTTGTGGAGTGTAGAACATATCATTCCACATATCCCTAACGAGTAGGTAAAATTCCAAAATAACAAAAGCAGAAAAATCAAAAATAGGAGGGTCATAGCGACCCCAAGCTAAAGACACCGTCAGCTCCCCGTAGTAGATGCACCGGTCCATCTGTACATGTAGATGCCAGCAATCGGGTCCTCCATGAAAGGTCAACTTCATTTACCTTAAAAAGCGGCGTGGGCGTGACGACATCCTCAGCAACTCTAGTCGTAATGTGGCCAGAAACTCGGAAACTTCGTTGTTTCCTTCTCTTCTTCATGAGCATCTTCTCAGAAACATAGTCCGACAAAGATACAAAAAATATAGAAAATACAGAAAGAGGTGAGACACCCAGCTTTTAGTACCAAAATGGCAGCGAGAAAACGAAACGGCGCTGGACGCCCACATATAACACAGTTCATACATCTAATTACAATAATAATTAAAATTAATAGTAAGAGCAGAACAACAATGAATAACAGTGAATATCATCAATAATAGGCAGACAACATTAACATTTCTAACATTCAACAGTCTAAGCAATCAAATAATTATTGCAGTAATAATAACAGATACGTTCTATAATTATAAATGCTCATGCTCAATGAATTATGAGACTGACACTTCATAATGCAAATGGTACCAAAATTCCTACTCCATGGAGTTAGACATAAACATTTTCGGAGTGAATGATAAAGGAGTAATGCCAGTATCTCGTTAGCCTTTAAAAAATAGTGTGTTCATCTCATAAAAATAGTTGCGCAAATGGCTTTTACATGACACCTCAACAGTTGATCGCGATATAGGACAGCTTCTCAGTCCAGATCGCCGGTGTGTTTGCATCGATCTATCCCACGGCCCCAGTGGAGCTACCACTGACCATTGTGAGACACCCGCACCCCGACGTCCCTAGGGTCAACCACTATGACCCTACGTTTAGTCTACTCACACCCGCACATAGGTGTTATTCAAACTCCTAAGCATACACTGCCTTTTCAACAATGTCCAACGGACAACACATATGCATGACGGCACAATGTACATCATACATGTTTATCAATGATGCATTCATCATAAGCATACCACAATAACATATATATTCATTTCTCAACATCAATATGTCATAATTTCCTCAAGTACACAGTCAACAAGTACTTAGCCTACATAGGGGTCCACAATAACATAGAATCAATTCCCCACATCAATATATATTTAGGGTTCATCAATTATCACAAGTCCACATTATGGATCCTCATTTTCAAGGTCTTAAGCTTTGATCAATTATGAAAAATTTAAGTTGAATAACCCTTCAAAACCGTGGCACTCTTAAGAGTCATTACTCAATCTAATTCTTCCACTTGATTATGGATTATGCATGTCTCTAAATTCCCAATCTCCAAAGATGAATCAAGGCATCATTTAGCCCCTAATTTTTCTCTAAAAACCGTGGCCTTACTAGGTCATCAAGGTTCTAATTTCTTTCCATTTTATGCATTTGTTACTTAATACCCAATTACTTAGATTTTATTTCACACCAAATCAATCCATTCCCCTAAGATCCAAGGCCAAAACTGTGGCCTCACTTTGGGGTATTAAACCCTTAAAATTTTTCATTCATTAATTTTAATATTATCATTCAACATTTAATCACATAAGCTTCATTTTATTTATATACAAAAACCAATTTATATCCCTAAATTCTAATCAAAACTGTGGCCTCACATTAGGGTAGGAAACTCCAAATTTTCCATTTAACAACCCTAACATGATCAAGCATTTTCAACACATCCAATATATTCAAGATCATCAATCAAGCATTAATCCAATTTCAAGAGTACATAAACATGCAAAATCACCAAACAAAGTGAGCATACAAAGGTTCCCTCACCACCAATAATGGTTGAAGTGAGTAATCTCCCTCTTACCTAAAGGAAGAACACAAAAATGGCCACCTATATGCTTTTTGGTGGTTTTGGTTTTGAGCTTCCAAAACCGTAGGAATTCCAAGACAAGGAATCAACATCAATGGTTGAAAAAGAAGAGATCCATGGTCATCAAAGAGACCATGGAACACGAAAATGAAGAGAAGAAAGAAGAAAAATGAAAACTTTACCTTAAGGCTTGAAGCTTTTGTAATTGGCATTGGCTAAAGCAATGGTTTTGATGATAACAAACAAGGACAAGAAATGAAAGTGCAATGATCAAGTCCAAGGATCTTCAAGATTAGCTTATAGGACGTAGATTTTGTGTAAAGGTATTTGGGAATCGCACTAAGCTCAAACATGTTTTTAAATCTTTAAAAATGGTTTTCATATGCTAAAATGCTCAACAAACAAGTTTTGAAAAGCTAGTCTTGGTGGTTGTTCAAATCCATGAAAAATAGTTAAGTTTGTGTTTTGCGAAGATGACCTTTGGTCACTCTTTTGATCATAACTTCCAAACTATTTTGTGTTTTGTTCTGAAACTTATTTCATATGAAAATAGACTCAAATACCATTCCAATGACTAGTCATTTGTTTAAACGGATGAGAAATGAAGAAGTTATGACCATTTAAAGTTAGCTTTCAAAACCAGAATGCCATAACCGAATATGGGAATATGCATAACCGAATATGGCTTCTTTATATTTAATTATTTGGTATTTCTAAACGTAACCACCTATTTCTAAATGGTCATATTCGAATATGGCTTAACTCATAATCGATTATGAGTGTTTCATAACAAGTTATGAATTCCTTCATATTCGAATATGAATAATCCCATAACAGGTTATTTTGCAAAACCAGAAACTTTGGAAACTCTTCTTACATGCCATAACCGATTATGGCTTTTGCCATAACAGATTATGGACACGTTCTGAACTTTTCCCCAGCGGCTCTATTGAGCACTAAATGCCCTCCACAAGCCTCCAACGACTCTTAAATGTCATGGGCTATAAATGGAAGTGTTTGGGCATTGCTTAAAAGTTGGAGAACAATTTGAAAATCATTCTTGAGCATTAAATTCGTATTTCATCATCTCTTTCTCCAAAACTCTGTTTTGAGCTTCAAAGTGTGATTTCTTGATACCCATAGAGCTTCAATTTGTATTATCCACTCTTTGAGAGAGTTTATGTCATTCAAACACTTTGTATAATCTGTAAAGAGGGTGAGGTATCCCTCTAGAGAAAAAGGGTGAGGTATCCCTTATTTGTAAAGAAGGTGAGGTATCCTTCTAGAGTTGAAAAGGGTGAGGTATCTGTAATTGGCTAGCTGATATGGAAAATAGTTTTGATGATAACAAACATGATGAAGATGATGTATAGTTCAAGTACCAAGAGTAAGCATTGCAACAAGAAAGCAAAGATCTCATTTATGCTCAACTCAAGGAGAAGAAGGTTTTGATAACAACAAAATCATGTCAAAGACCAAGTCCAAAGGAAGATTAAATGGTATAGCTTATAGGACTTAGGATCTTTTTGTAAGAAGCCTTCTAGATATCTCAAATATGTTTTCAAATATTTAAAAATGGTTTTCACATATTAAAATACCCAACAAACAAGTTTTGAAGGTTTAGTTATAATGGTAGTTCAATTTTATGAAAAATAGCCAAGTTTGAGTTTTAAAAATCTGACCTTTGGTTACTCTTTTGATCATAACTTTCAAAATAATTTTATTTTTGTTTTGAAACTTATTTCAGTTGAAAATAGACTCAAATATCTTTCCAATGACTGGTCATTTGCTTTAAACTAATAAGAAATGAAGAAGTTATGACCTTTTAAAGTTATATTTCAAAATCAGAGTGGTGTATTCGAATACACCACATAGGTATTCGAATACCACACCCCAGAAAAGTTTCCAGAACGTGTTTTTAAGGATCTATTCGAATACCTAAAGGGGTATTCGAATACCTCAACATAGAAAACGTTCCAGAACACGTTTTTGAAGGATCTATTCGAATACCAAATATGGTATTCGAATACCACGACCCATAAATCACGTAACGGCTATTTTCTGGAGCTTTTAATGAGTGAAATTAATACCCAACGGCTCTTTTTCTTGGAACACTATAAATACATGATTTTGGGTCATCTTTTAAACATGCCCAATGATCTGAATCATTCTTTGCTTGTGCTAAAACGTGGTTTTCAATTTTACATATTTTCTGTGCTCTTTTTGCCAAAAACCTTGAGATATCCTAAGAGAGCTTCCTAGTGCTTCAAGTTGTAATATTTGCTTTGAGTGAGAGTTTCTCTTCTTCATCTATTTCTCTGATATACTGTATTGTGAGGGTGAGGCATCCCTCAGTAAAAGGGTGAGGTATCCCTTGTTGTAAAGAAGGTGAGGTATCCTTCAAAGGGGGTGAGGTATCCCTCTAAGGTTTATGTAAGGGTGAGGTATCCCTGCAGGCTGAGGCTTTAGCACAAGGGTAGAGTTTCCCTATGTGTTAAAAGTGCTCCATTGTGTAAAGGTTGCAAGCACCTGTTTTTAAGCTTACATTGAATAGTAAAAAATCTCGAACTATGTTTCAGGGACTGGACGTAGGCCACAAGTGGTTGGTGGTCGAACCAGGATAAATATCGTGCCTGCTCTTCTTTCCTTAATCTTTTATCTTTCTGCACTTTATTTATTATATCTTGCAATTTAATTTCTAGTTGTTCTTCTTATCTTCATCTTATTCACGCCTTTTATTATTTAAATTCAGTATAGTTTATTTGTTTGCGCTTTTTGTAAAAAGTTTTCTAAATACTCAATTCACCCCCCCTCTTGAGTACTGAAGCCACTTGGGTAACAAGTGGTATCAGAGCTCGACTCTTGTATAAAGAGCTTAGCCGCTTTAAGAGTACATGGCTTCATCACATGATTTTTCAGAAGCAACTTCCATAAATCGACCACCCTTTTTCAATGGGGATGGTTATGCATATTGGAAGGAAAGAATGAAAATCTTTATCGAGGCTATTGATCTAGATGTGTGGGATGCTATCAAAAATGGCGCATTTATACCTACACGCGTTGTCGATGGTGTAAAAATCGAGACACCTAGAAATGATTGGTCTAAAGATGATAAAAGAAAAATCCAAAATAACTTGGTAGCCAAAAACATCATTACCATTGCTTTGGGGCATGATGAATTTTTTAGAATTTCAAATTGCAAAACTGCTAAAGAAATGTGGGACACTTTACAAGTTACCCATGAGGGTACTAGTGAAGTAAAGAGGTCGAGAATCAATTCTCTAACTCGTGAATATGAATTATTTAGAATGAACTAAGGAGAAAGCATTCAAGAAATGCAAAAGAGGTTCACCCACATTGTAAATCATCTTGCATCTTTAGGAAAAAGTTTTTCTAACGAAGATTTGATTAACAAAGTGTTGAGATGTCTTAGTAGGATTTGGCAACCCAAAGTAACAGCAATTTCAGAATCAAGGGACTTGACAACCATGTCCTTAGCTACCCTTTTTGGCAAACTTCAAGAGCATGAGTTAGAACTCAACAGGCTTGACCAAAGTGAGGAACACGATAAGAAAAATAAAGGGATTGCACTTAAAGCCACCACCTCCACTATCAATAATGAAGAAGAAGATGATGGAGATGACATGGACAACATTGAGTTAAATGAAGAAAACCTCAGTCTTCTAGTGAAGAAATTTGGAAGGTTTCTCAAAAAGAAAGGAACTCAAAGAAGACTGCCTCTTTCCCTAAAGAAATTTGAAAAGAAGCCCTCAAAGGAAAGAAAAGGAAGAAGAGTCTACATAGCTTGGGACGACAACGACATGGACTCAACTGATAGCTCAGATAGCGAAGAAGCCCATCTATGTTTTATGGCCAAAGGAGAAGAAGAAGAAGAAAGCGACAACGAGGTAAATTCTGACTTATCTCCTTCTTATGATGAATTACAAGAAGCTTTCGAAGAATTGCATGACGAATCAATAAGGCTCACAAAATTAATTTCTTCATCTAAGAAAATTATTTCTTCTTTGGAAAATCAAATTCTATTTTTGAATAAACAAATTGAAGAATTAAAAATTGAAAATGAGACATTAGGATTAATTGATGCATGCTCAACCTACAATTCACATGCTTCTACTTCTTCATCTTGTTCTTCATGTCATATACTTGAAAAAGAAATTGAAGATTTAAAGAACACTCTTGCTAAATTCACTTTCGGAAGAGATAATTTAAATATCATATTAGGAAAACAAAGGGTTGTTTTTGAAAAAGCTGGAATTGGTTATAACCCGAAAAATCAACAAAAATTTAATAAAAATTTATTTGTTAATTCTAGCATTTCATGTAGCCCATTTATTAAATGTTTCTATTGTGGGAAAAATGGTCATAGTGCATCAACATACAATACAAGGAAAAATATTAATACAAAAATTAGAACTAAAATGGTATGGGTTCCTAAGGGTACTATACCCAAAACTAACATTCAAGGACCCAAGAAAATTTGGGCACCAAAAGCCACAAATTGAAATGCGTTGTAGGTGTGCTTGAAGGCCAATAGCTGACTTTGGCATTTTGAAAGTGGTTGCTGCAAGCACAAGACTAGAAATAATTCCAAGCACTCCTTCTTGTCTCTATCAGGCTTGGACTTGCATTTGTTTTATATATGAGTGTTTCCATCAAAAGGTAAGTTTTCATATCTTAAATATACCTTTCTGGACGTAAAATATGTGTTTTTATGTTTAAGTTATTCGAATACCTCCCTTTAGTATTCAAATACCATTGCTTTGAACGTGAAAATCTATTTTTTTTTCTGATAGGTCTATTCGAATACCATCATAAGGTATTCGAATACCATACATCAGTACAGCGTTCTTAAAGTTTTATGAGTTGGTGTATTCGAATAACTCAACAAGTATTCGAATAACCAGAGACTCATCTTTATCAGTATTTGTCACCTACCTCTGGAGTATTCGAATACTCTGTAAGGCATTCGAATACTTGCTCTTTCTGGAGTTTATAAATTGTGGTGGGTATTCGAATACAGCAAGAGGTATTCGAATACCACATGGCTGAAAATCAATTTACGACGTGATTTCTATTCTGTTTCTGTCTTTTATGATGCATATGTAATATAAATATACTTGATTTTATGAATATCATGCTTTTGATGAAATATATCTTATTTCTTTTGAGCCTAAATGATAATTACATGATGCTCTTAAATGCATGTTTCTTAGCTTGCTCTTGCACCTTCTTTTTATCAAGAATATGTTGCATATTTAAATTCTTTGTAAGGTAAATGTTTAATGTAATTGGCTACTGCTTTAATAAATATATGAACAAGTGCAACAAGTGGTATCAAACAAAGTGGTATGAACGTAATAACAAGTAGTAACAAGTGGTAACAAACAAGTGGTTAATTGGCCAAATTAATCAATGAAATATCTTTTGCCCTTGTGAACTCATTCGTTATTTTCCCTTATTATTTTGAATGATTATTTGCTTATGAGTTTGGCTAACCACTATGGATCCAAAAATTAATGGATACCAAAGAAAATGCTTTGAATTGCTTTGTAGGGTTATAACTACCTCAAGTACACATTTAAATTGAAAAGGTTTATTCAACTTGAGGGAAATGAATGAAGAGGACATGAGGGGACTTTCTTCAAGTACAATTGAATGGAATACTCAATGGAAGAAAACTCAAGACTATCTTAAATGATTAAATATTTTGAGTAGTATGCTTAGCATTGACAAAAGTGCCAAATTGGATATATATATATATATATATATATATATATATATATATATTTTGTCATTGCATATAGGGTAAATAATGCTAGTTCTATACAATACTCTGATCCCTATAGTATATTTCATCAAGTAAAATGTTTAATATCTATGATTCTCTTGATATATGACAGATTTATAAGATTTTAATAACAAGTGGTAAATGTTTTACATTTTGATAACAAGTGGTATCAAATATAAGTAATTCTTTTGGTAAATGTAATGACTGTTTTGATGATAATACAATGCAATTAGTTAATCTATGAATGAATATATCTTTGCTCATGTGCTGAATATTGTGCTTATCTTGCTAAATTTATAAAATTAAACTCTATTGCTATTCTTGTATGCTATGAATGAACATCTCTTGTTGGACTGGCATATACTCTGTTTAGCCTTATGCTTTATCTTGCCCCATCTTTTTGATCATGACAAAAGGGGGAGAAAAAGCTTGAATTATTTGTTTGAGAAAAGTCAGGGGGAGAAAAAGTAAAAGTTCGGTAAGACAAAAATGGAAATTGGATTCTAAAAGTAAGGGGGAGCTGCTGTGCACATCTCTGATATAAATCACCTCTTATGAAAAAGAGGGGGAGTAAGTATCTCTAAACAAACTTTGTGAATTCCAATTTATATGAACTAATACTTTTCTCAATGATAGTTTGTCATCATCAAAAAGGGGGAGAATGTAATTGGCTAGCTGATATGGAAAATAGTTTTGATGATAACAAACATGATGAAGATGATGTATAGTTCTAGTACCAAGAGTAAGCATTGCAACAAGAAAGCAAAGATCTCATTTATGCTCAACTCAAGGAGAAGAAGGTTTTGATAACAACAAAATCATGTCAAAGACCAAGTCCAAAGGAA
Source organism: Ormosia emarginata (assembly GCA_029884605.1). Taxonomy (NCBI): domain Eukaryota; kingdom Viridiplantae; phylum Streptophyta; class Magnoliopsida; order Fabales; family Fabaceae; genus Ormosia; species Ormosia emarginata. The sequence goes on from JAQQTP010000079.1 coordinate 19,242,649, forward strand.
GATTAAATGGTATAGCTTATAGGACTTAGGGTCTTTTTGTAAGAAGCCTTCTAGATATCTCAAATATGTTTTCAAATATTTAAAAATGGTTTTCACATATTAAAATACCCAACAAACAAGTTTTGAAGGTTTAGTTATAATGGTAGTTCAATTTTATGAAAAATAGCCAAGTTTGAGTTTTAAAAATCTGACCTTTGGTTACTCTTTTGATCATAACTTTCAAAATAATTTGATTTTTGTTTTGAAACTTATTTCAGTTGAAAATAGACTTAAATATCTTTCCAATGACTGATCATTTGCTTTAAACGAATAAGAAATGAAGAAGTTATGATCTTTTAAAGTTATATTTCAAAATCAGAGTGGTGTATTCGAATACACCACATAGGTATTCGAATACCACACCCCAGAAAAGTTTCCAGAACGTGTTTTTAAGGATCTATTCGAATACCTAAAGGGGTATTCGAATACCTCAACATAGAAAACATTCCAGAACATGTTTTTGAAGGATCTATTCGAATACCAAATATGGTATTCGAATACCACGACCCAGAAATCACGTAACGACTATTTTCTGGAGCTTTTAATGAGTGAAATTAATACCCAACGGCTCTTTTTCTTGGAACACTATAAATACATGGTTTTGGGTCATCTTTTAAACATGCCCAATGATCTGAATCATTCTTTGCTTGTGCTAAAACGTGGTTTTCAATTTTACATATTTTCTGTGCTCTTTTTGCCAAAAACCTTGAGATATCCTAAGAGAGCTTCCTAGTGCTTCAAGTTGTAATATTTGCTCTGAGTGAGAGTTTCTCTTCTTCATCTATTTCTCTGATATACTGTATTGTGAGGGTGAGGCATCCCTCAGTAAAAGGGTGAGGTATCCCTTGTTGTAAAGAAGGTGAGGTATCCTTCAAAGGGGGTGAGGTATCCCTCTAAGGTTTATGTAAGGGTGAGGTATCCCTGCAGGCTGAGGCTTTAGCACAAGGGTAGAGTTTCCCTATATGTGAAAAGTGCTCCATTGTGTAAAGGTTGCAAGCACCTGTTTTTAAGCTTGCATTGAATAGTAAAAAATCTCGAACTGTGTTTCAGGGACTGGACGTAGGCCACAAGTGGTTGGTGGTCGAACCAGGATAAATATCGTGCCTGCTCTTCTTTCCTTAATCTTTTATCTTTCTGCACTTTATTTATTATATCTTGCAATTTAATTTCTAGTTGTTCTTCTTATCTTCATCTTATTCACGCCTTTTATTATTTAAATTCAGCATAGTTTATTTGTTTGCGCTTTTTGTAAAAAGTTTTCTAAATACTCAATTCACCCCCCTCTTGAGTACTGAAGCCACTTGGGTAACAGTATCCCTTGTTGTAAAGAAGGTGAGGTATACTTCAAAGGTTGTAAAGGGGGTGAGGTATCCCTCTAGTGAAAAGGGTGAGGTATCCCTGTTTTTTAGGTTCAAGCACAAAGGGTGAGGTATCCCAAGGTGTGGTGAGTGCTCTATTGTGTAAAGATTTTCAAGCACCCGTTCAAGATTGAAGTTTAGTGAAAAATCTCGAGTGGTTTACTTGAGGACTGGACATAGGTCACAAAGGGTGGCTGAACCAGGATGAATCCTTATGTTTGTTTTTCTCAAACTCTATCTCTTTACATTTGTGCCTTAATTATATAAGCTTGAGTTGAATTTGATATCTAGCTTATTTACTTGATTTATCCTATAGCCCAAGTGGTATTTGTGAAATCACTAATAGTTCAACCTTTGTTAAACTTATTCCGCTGCATTTATTAATTGAGTTATTCAAAATGCTTAATTTCTCAAAGGTGTTCTAAAATTTGTAATCACCCAATTCACCCCCTCTTGGGTGATGGTTGCCATGGCTAACAAGTGGTATCAGAGCTTCGTGCTCTGGTAAAAGCTTAACCGCTTTGAGTTAAAGATCCTTATTTGTTGGCAACCTTTAAAAGCTTTTCAAAATGAATGATTTTGAAATTAATAAACCACCATTCTTTGATGGTGTGAATTTTGTTTATTGGAAAGCTAGAATGGAAATTTATATGCAATCTATTGATCTTGATTTATGGGATATTGTGCTTGATGGATTTTCTCCCAAACCAAAATAAGATTTGAATGCTTATAACAAGAAATGTTTTTCCTTCAACATTAGAGCAATGCAAATGTTAAGAAGTAGTTTGAATGATGATGCTTATGCTAGAATTAAGAGTTGCTCTAGTGCTAAAGATATATGGGATGCTCTTGATGCTATTTATCTTGCTAACAATGATTTCTTGCATAAAGTTGTATATAGAGAGCAAGAAGAGCAAAAACCTCTAGAGGAAGACAACTTTGAAAAATGTCCTCAAGAACATGTTCAAAGCAAGAAAATAAACTCAATGCCTCTTGATGATGATGGTGCTCAATTTGAAGAAGAGGAAATGCAAAACAAAATTGAGAAAGAAGATGTTCTTGAATCCTTGATGGACAACAATGATAAAGACAATGATTTCCTCAAAGAGCCAAGCATGCTACAAATTAAGACTACCTCCTATATGGCTATAAAGGACTTTGAGGTAAATAATGCTAAACTAGATTATAGTCCTTTCTATGATAAGCTACAATGTGTATATGATGAATTATATGATGACTTATTGAATTTAGAAAAGAACAACTTATCTTGCCTAGAAAACATTTCCTCCATTGAAAATGAAATTGAAACTTTGAAAAACGAATATGTTTTTCTTGATGAGGAAATGTCTTTGAAATGTGAAACCTCAACTTCTTGTGAAAAGTGCATTGATTTAGAAAATTAAGTTGAGGACTTATCTTCTGGATTTGCCAAAGCTAATGATTTTAATTGTTCACTTTCCACGTTTATTAACAAGAATGAAATTGATGTTATTCCACATGAAAATTCAAGTAAGGCTTGTGGCAAAATTAACATAGAATGTAATAACAAGAAAAGGCTTAAGTTTTTCAAAGATAATCTTGAGAAAGGTGATGTATGCCTAGGAGATTGAATAACACCTTTGTGCGGGTGCAAGTAGACTAAGCGTAGGGTTATAGTGGTTGACCCTGGGGGCGTCGGGGTGCGGGTGTCTCACAATAGACAGTGGCAGCTCCACTGGGTCCGTGGGATAGACCGATGCAAACACACTGACGATCCGGATCGAGATGCTATCTTATATCGCGATCAACTGTTGAGGTGCAATGTATAAGCCGTATTGTGCAAATATTTTTATGAGATGAAACACACTATTTTTAGGCTATCGAAATATTGGCACAACTCCTTGATCATTCTCTCTGAAATGTTAGTGTTTAGCTCCATGGAGTAGGAACTTGGTACCATACGCATTGTGAATTGTCAGTCTCATAATCCATCGAGCATGAGCATTTATAACTGTGAAAATATTTGTTCTTACTACTACAATAATTATTTGATCTTTAGACTGCTGACTGTTGGGGATATTACTGCTATCTGCCTATTATGGTAATTCTTATTATTATTCACTGTCGTTTTGCTTTTACTGTCAATTTTGTTATTACTATGGATGAATATATATGCTGTAATGCTATGTGGACGTCCAAAGCCGTTCTGTTTTCTTACTGTTATTTTGGTAATGAAAGATGTGTGTCTCACCTCTTTACGTATTTCGATATTCTTGTTTATTTATGTATTTTTGAGAATACGTTTGTGAGGCAGAAAAAGAAACACCTGAGTTTCTGGGTTTCTGGCCATATTACGACTAGTGCTGGTTGAAGATGTCTTCGCGTCCGTGCCGATTTTTGGGGTATGCTAGGATGACCTTTCATGGAAGACCCGATTGTTGGCACATTAACTTGAGCACGGACTGTTGCATCTATCACGGGGAGCTGACTGTGTCTTCCGTAGTTTATTCCGTTTTATGTTTCAAATTATTATTATTGTGTGACGTTTCTTCTTTGTGAGACATAAGAAAAATGGGCATTACAATGTCTTGGTATCAGAGCCCCGGTTTAAGTTTTCTTTTGGGTCTTGTGATTTTGGACTGTCTTGTTTGTCCTATGTGATTCTCTGTGCTTGGTATTCCGAAAGGATACATTTGACTTTCTATGTGTTTTGTATAGCTTAATCTGAAAGGATGCATGGCTCGTAGAGGAGATATGACTGCTGCAATAGAGGCAATTCAGAAGATGGCTGAAGCTATGCTGCAACTAAACCAGCAGATGACTCAATAGCAAGAGAGGACTGCACAACAACTTGAAGCTATGGCAGATGCCCAAAACTTGGCTGAATTTCGTCGCACTAACCCTCCACAATTTAAAGAAGAATTTGATCCTAGGAAGGCTACTCTGTGGATCAAGGAACTGGAAAAGATATTCACGGGCCTGAATTGTGCTAACGACAAGAAAGTGACTTATGCTATGTTTATACTGATTGGAGAAGCAGAAGATTGGAAGACCGGAGAGCAGAGGTTACTGGAGGCTGAAAATCGAGTAATTAATTAGGAAGTGTTCAAAGAGATATTCTTGAATAAATATTTCTCGGAAAGTACTAGACATGCTAAGGAGATGAAGTTTCTTGGTTTGCGACAAGGAAATATGACTATAAGTGAGTATGCTGCTAAATTTGAGAGCTTATCCAAATTCTCAACCTACTTTCAACACCAACCGAACGAAGCATGGAAATGTCAAAAGTTCGAGGAAGGCCTAAGGCACGATGTGAAGAGAGCGGTTATTGTAATACCCTTAAGTACATGTTAGACTGGTAAATGGTTACCGAAGGTAGCATTTGACTTGTTTAGCATGTCAGTAAAGTTTTGTGACAATCTGAGTACATTTAGGCACTTAGTTGCAACATAGAAGTTGTAAAGTGGCTTAAAATGACTCAGATAATAGCATAAGTTGCTAAGTTAAGAGAAATAAACATAGAGAGTTTATTTCTAGGTCACAAATAAGCCAAGTAAGATGTGGTAAAAGTTTCAAGAGAATCGGAGTCGGTTTGGTATTTTTAGGCATACGGGTTGTGCTTTTAATGGGATTGATCCCTAGCAGATATAGAAAATGATGAGAATTATGAAACAACAATTTAGATGAATCTTATGATTTATTCTAAAGTTGTTAGAACAGGAAACTTCGAATTAGTACAATTCGGGTGTCCATAGCAGTATATAAGTTTCGGTGTAGAAACTTAAGTTAATCTTTTCCCGTAATTACCTCCACGTCCCACCCCTTATATCTCCCTTCTCCCTCGGCAGAGAGCCGAAAACCAGAGGAAAGAAAAGGGGAGAAGAAGAAGGAGAAAGGGAAGAAGGGAAGAAGGAGAGGAAGAGGAAGATCAAGCTTCAAGGTTCAAGGCTTCAAGTCTTCAAGAGGTAGGGGTTTAGAGCTTTTATTCATCTCCTTTCTCTATGTATGCATATAGATACATAATATGCTAATTTGAATTTTAGAGATGTTAGATGAGTTTGGCTTGCATAGAAGTGTTTCTTGGGTCATTTCTGACTTGTCTATAGCATCAGTTTAAGTAAGAAGACCCTTGAATCACAAAGTGAGCCTTAAGTTAAAGAATGAAGAATTTTAGCCATAATCCAAATTAAGAGATTTAAGAGAGTAATTGATGTTCCTAAATGTTAAAGAATTGATTAGGGACTTAGAATTACTTAGAATTTGGATTGAGATGGCTTGGAATCAGCAGAAATGATCAATAGAGAAGCAAACCCGCAGCTGCAGAATTCTGCAGAACCAGGGTTCTGCTGATGGCGCCGCGGCGTGGAGATAGTCACGCCGCAGCGCGAGAGTTTTCGCCGGGAATGCCGCGGCGTGGAGGAAGCATGCCGCGGCGTGAGGTTAAAAATTAGCCCAAAGTAGCCCTCGAGAGAAGGGAGCCGCGGCGTGCAAATGTTGTCCGCGGCATGAGATCCCGAAGCTCCAAAATGATGTTTTTGGATGCTTTGAGGTGCCATAGTTAAGGGAATCATTAAGACATGTTTCCTAAGTGTGTTAAGGCACAAGATGGGATATTTTCAAGTGGAAAATATCTATCCATCAAGTATGAGAAAGCATAGGCTTTTAAGCATCCTAAAGGAAAGGTTTGCTTTAAGTAATGATATTGCACTTTAGGCAACTTAATGTTGCAACTGATATCACTTAAGATGTGATGAGATAGTGCAATAGAGATGAATAATAGTATTCACTCTAGTAGAGAATGATGAGAAAGGTATGAACCTTAGGAAATCCAAGAATAGTGGATTACCTTAGGAAGGTACCTAGAAGCTTAGGCAACAAAGAGTTGCAAGTAAGAGCCACTCTAGAGTTAGATTACATGAGTGGAGATAAGATTGTGTATGAGTTCCACGGAGGGGACGTATAGGTACTTAGTCTCAAGTTAAGTGAGACTTAGTACATTGTTAAATACACAAGAAGAGGAATTATGACTAAGAAGATGTCATAGCGTAAGAAAGTAGAACAGAAATGTACAACAACTCAAGTATAAGTTAAGATGAGTTAGAAGTACAAGATAAAGAGAAGATACTTCCTTAGATGCAAGTAAAGCATGGAAGTTGAGTTTAGAATAAGTATGTTAGCACACAAGTGTAGTATACGCTACCACCAGAAGTGTGATAGAAAAGGAAAGTTAGATGCATGAACTACTCTCTTTAGACAAAGTGGAGTTAATTATGCAAAGTTTTAGAGAAATGCTCTCAGTTCCTTAAGCAAGGTTAGATGAGGCATTAGTTAAGATAGACTCTTTCACTAGGATGAGTTGAGTCTATAGAAAAGAGTAAGATGGTGTTTATGTAAGAGATAAACATAACACTGAGCTCTTCACACACTAGAGAGTTAAGCTAGTGTGAAGATGAAGAGAAAGGACCTTAGGGCAACCAAGATTAGTGGTTCGCCAAAGGTAAGTACCTAACACCTCAGCAACGTAAGGTTGCATTAGAGATCACTTAAGAGAAAGGAGTGATGAGGTGAAGTTTAGGTACAAGTAAGAGACATAGTTTAGTAATGTTTACATGAGAATGTAACGTTATATGACGTGAGGTCATTCGGCCAGGAGGTAAGGGATCGAGAAGTTCCTAAGGGAACAAGTATTCCTAACCAAGTGCTAAGGTTACATATAGTATGAGGTTCAGATTCTCCTCATCACACGGGGTAAACATAAGAAGACTAGAATATGCTTAGCTCTGAGAGGAACTAAGTATATAAGTATGTACGAAAGTCTATGAATTAGTCAAGTAGGATCGATCTAGTGAGTATCCTTTGATGTTAATCATGAAGGCAAAAAGGAGATAGATGGGTGTCCAGAAGGACTTTTGAGAAGGACATAACCCCGATGTCTCGATGTGCCAAGGCCTAAGGAGATAAGTGGGAAATCCGAGAGACGCTCTTTGAGCAAGGATGAAGCCGAATTTCTCAATGAGCCGGGATACGTGTAAGGTGAGGATGAGGTTTCCTCTATTTACCACTAGATGATATACTGACTAGTTCCTAGCAAATTCCTTCGCTCCAAATCAAAACTCTGCATTTGCATTTCATTCACATGCACTTAGGATTCCTTAGGCATATTCATTACATATCATTAGCATTGCATTTACGGACAGTTGTATGGGCATTGTCCGTCACTGTTGGTATGTACAGATGTATGGGCGCTGTATATATTAGCAGTGTGTTCACTCTTGATTGTTATCACACTATTAGAAAGTGTTTAAGTTATGAGAATAGAGGAGGAAACTCCTAAGTTATGAAAATAGAGGGGGAAACTCCTAAGTTAGAAGTATAGCTTTTGTTATATATATTTGTTATATACAATGTTATAGAGAACTGGTATTGGAATTGCTTATACTGAGAATGTTAATTCTCACCCCAGTTGCTATTCCATGTAAATCCAGATGCAGGTACAGGTACCGATAAAGATAAAGGTGCAGGTACAGAGATGCAAACCTTGCCAAGGATGAGAAGATAAAGCATGAAGACTAGAATAGTTTTTATTGCTTTAAGTAGACAGAACTTATGTAATAAGTTTATGTTTGTTCTGTAAGTTTTATGTTATATGTATTACAATAAGCCTCAGGTGGCTAAGTTTGTATATATATATGTATGAGTTTAAGTTTTTCCGCAATCTCTCAAGGCTTTCTATAATTACTCAGTTGTGATTATAGATATATGTTAGTATGTAGTATAGAAGTGACATCTCTAGTACTGGTTATCTTTATATATCTCTGTCTATCTAGGATATATCTGGATATCTGTATTAGGGTGTTACAGTTATCACTCTGAAGATTAACCAATTTTCTGAGATGCTTGATTCGTGTCGCCAAGTGGAAGACTTAGACCAGGTGCGAGACACAAAAAACCACAACTTTGGACCTTTTCGGTCTCAAAGAGGAGGAAACAGTAATACTAATCGCTACCAGAAGAAGCTTTATTCCAGACCACTTGGAAATCAATAACAAAGACCACAAGGTGGAAGTCCTGGAGGAAGTCCAGGTAGAATTGGTCAAACGATGACGTCTACGCCGAGATGCATGAAGTGCGGGAAGGATCATTACACGAGGGACTGCACTATTAAAGGAATTATCTGCTTCAGATAGGGGAAACCGGGACATGTTTCTCGTGACTGCAATCAACCTAAGGCAGAGCCTTCCATTAATGCTGCTAGAATTGTTAAACCGCAGGATGGAGGTAGAGTTTACACCCTTAGCGGTGCTAAAGCCTCTAAATTCGAAGATCTTATACAAGGGGAAGGTCTCATAGAGGGTAATCTTTTAACTGTATTATATGACTCTGGTGCAACTCATTCTTTTATTTCCTATGACTGTGTGAAAAGACTTAGTTTACCTATGTCTTCTTTGCCTTTTGATTTGACTGTTTCAACCTCTACTACTAAACCCATTGTTACTACCAAAGTCTGTTTAGATTGTCCCTTGATTGTTGAAGGTCAAATCTTTTCTGTTGATTTGATCTGTTTGTCACTATCTCAATTAGATGTGATATTAGGAATGAATTGATTATCTACTAACCATGTCCTATTAGATTGTTCTAGAAAAACCATAGTTTTTCCTTTGGATGAGAATTCTAGATTTTTGACAGCCAACCAAGTGAAAGCTTTCTTGAAAGAAGGAGCTTGGGGATACATGCTATTGTCTTCTTTGAAAATCGAGAATAAGGTAGATGTGGACGCAATTCCAGTGGTTAAAAAGTTTCCTGAAGTCTTTCCTGAAGATGTACCTAGTTTACCACCGGAGCGAGAGATCGAGTTTTCCATTGACTTAGTGTCTGAAGCTGGTCCTATTTCCATAGCGCCTTACAGAATGTCGCCAGCAGAGCTAGTTGAGCTCAAGAAACAATTGGAAGAACTTTTGGAGAAACAATTTGTTAGACCTAGCATATCACCTTGGGGAGCGCCGGTACTGCTAGTTAAAAAGAAGGATGGTACTTCACGATTGTGTGTGGACTACCGTCAGCTAAATAAAGTCACAATCAAGAACAAGTATCCATTGCTGAGGATAGATAACCTAATGGATCAACTGAAAGGAGCGGCGATGTTTTCCAAGATCGATTTGAGATTAGGTTACCATCAGATTAGAGTAAAAGTGGAAGACATTCCTAAAATGACTTTTCGTACTCGTTATGGACACTACGAGTACCTGGTGATGCCTCTTGGTGTGACTAATGCACCTGCTATTTTCATGGATTATATGAATATAATCTTCCGTCCTTATTTGGATAGATTTGTCATTGTCTTCATCGACGATATCTTGATTTATTCGCAAAATCAAGAGGATCATGCTGAACATCTCGGTATAGTTCTTCAGATTTTGAAGGAGAAAGAATTATACGCTAAGTTATCGAAGTGTGAGTTTTGGTTGAACGAAGTTAAATTCTTAGGCCATGTGATTTCAAAGGAAGGAATTGCTATAGACCCATCAAAAGTGGAAGCTGTTCTGCAATGGGAAAGGCCGAAGACGGTGATAGAAATTCGAAGCTTTGTCGGATTGGCTGGATATTACCGGAGATTCATCGAAGGATTCTCTAAGATTGCCAGACCTCTCACTCAACTCACAAGGAAGAATCAAGCTTTTGAGTGGATGGATACTTGCGAAGGAAGTTTTCAAGAGTTGAAAAGGAGACTAACTACTTCACCAGTGTTAGTTCTACCTGATCCAAGTGAACCATTCGAAGTGTACTGTGATGCTTCATATCAAGGATTGGGCTATGTCCTTATGCAAGGCGAAAAAATGGTGGCTTATGCTTAGAGACAATTACAAGTGCATAAGAAGAACTACCCAACGCACGACTTGGAGTTAGCTGCTGTTGTATTTGCTTTGAAGATATGGAGACATTTTCTCTATGGAGCAACATTCAACATCTTTAGTGATTACAAGAGCTTGAAGTATTTGTATGATAAAAAAGAGTTGAACATGAGACAATGAAGATGGTTAGAATTCCTGAAAGATTATGATTTCCAACTTCAGTATCACCCTAGAAAGGCCAATGTCATGGCCGATGCCTTAAGTTGTAAAATGATCAGCATTTCTACCATGATGATCAAAGAAAAGGATTTGATATAATAATTTAGAGACGTATGGCCTTTTATGGAATTAATGCCAGGAAAAATCTGCATGAACAAGGTCATAATCTCAAACGAGTTAATGGATGACATCCGAGAAAAGCAGAAAGTTGACAAATTCTTGCAAGAGGAAAGAGAGCTGATGAAGCAATGCGGTGTATCAACGTTAGAGGAAGGAAGCGATGGAATTTTAAGATTCCAAGGTAGAGTCTGTGTGCCTAAAGATCAAGAGCTTAGGAAGTATATTCTAGAACATGCTCACACAAGTAAGTTGAGTATGCACCCTGGAATGACCAAAATGTACCAAGATTTGAAGAAGTTATTTTGGTGGCATGGAATGAAAAAAGATATTGCTAGATGTGTATCTTCCTATTTAGTTTGTCAGAAAACAAAGATTGAACATCAAAGACCATATGGAATATTACAACCCTTGACTATTACCGAATGGAAATGAGATAGTATTGCCATGGACTTTGTTGTCGGATTGCCAAAGACCAGAAGAGGATATGATTCAATATGGGTAATTGTGGATTGACTCACGAAGTCGACACATTTCTTGCCTATCAACATAAGGTATTCATTAGAGAAGTTGACTTAGTTGTACATCGGTGAAATTGTCAGACAACATAGTATACCTACAAGTATCATTTCTGACGGAGATCCCAGATTTGCATCGAAATTTTGGTAAAGTCTTCAAGAAGTAATAGGGACAAAGCTACATTTGAGTTTTGCCTATCATCCTTAAACCAATAGTCAATCAGAAAGAACAATTCAATCATTGGAATATCTACTTAGAGCTTGTGTTTTGGAGCAGACTGGAAGTTGGGATGAAGTTTTACCATTGGTAGAGTTCACTTACAATAACAGTTATCATTCGAGCATAGGGATGGCTCCTTATGAGGCTCTATATGGGCGAAGGTGCAAAACACCTTTATGTTGGTATCAAGATGGAGAATGACTTATAGTTGGACATGATCTTATTCAGCAGACAACTGAGAAGGTCAAGATGATTCAGGAGAAGATGAGAATGGCTCAAAGTTGACAAAAGAGCTATGCGGACAAAAGGAGGAAACCTCTTGAATTTGAGGAAGGAGAGCATGTGTTCTTGAAAGTCATGCCTATGACTAGGGTCGATCGAGTTCTCAAATCTAGAAAACTTACTCCAAAATTCCTTGGACCTTATCAAATTCTTCATCGGATAGGCCTAGTTGCTTATCAGATAACTTTACCATATTTTCTTTCAAATCTCCACAATGTTTTTCATATGTCACAACTCCGAAAATATATTCCAAGCCCTGATCATGTCATAACACCTGATTCAGTACAATTAAAGGAAAACTTGACTTATGAAACAACTCCTGTAAGGATTGAGGATAGGAGAATAAAGCAACTCAGAGGAAAAGACATTCCATTAGTGAAAGTGATCAGGAACGAGACAACCGGAGATGCGACATGGGAACTGTAAGACAAGATGAAGGAGCAATACCCACAATTATTCTAAGGTATGAAAATTTTGAGGATGAAATTCTTATTTGATGGGAGAGTTGTCACATCCCAAAATTTATTTATTTCATTATAAATATTCATTTTACAATATTTGTGATTTTTGTGAATTTTTCTGGATTTTTCTGAGAACGCGAAATATTTTAATATTATTTTTTCATTTTGCGTATAAACTAAGCAGAGCCGAGAAAATGAGATATTTTTTCCAAGAACCTTGATTTGTGGAAACGTCGACGGGGGATCTTACTAAACTCGAGATTGGACATGGTTCATGAGGTTTCATATTTTTCGAGAAATTTTATCTGATAGAATGATAAATCGCTATGTAATTTTATCCGTTGGATAATTAATACTGACTTCTGTCAACTGTAACAATTGTCCATTGGATAATAGCATGTATTTAAAATCCTATTACATTATCCTAATGTAATCCACTTTATGTCTAATCAAATCCACTTTAATTCAAATATATTGTATTTTAATCAAAGCTTCTTTGAGAAGCTTTGACCACCAAAAGACTAGTATGCCCTTGGCTTGTTGGAGAAGCCTCTCCACCCCTCCCTCTCTCTCCTATTGCCGCAGCTTGTTGGTGTCCTTGGGGAAGCAATTTTTGCTTCCCACACTTAACACATTCACTCAAAAATATCATTTTTCATCTAACACTTTCTCTCTCTGGTTTCATCTTCATTTTTCTCTCCACCCTCTCTCTTCTTCTTCTCCTTCACCCATGGTTTGCAGCCCTCATTCGTGATCACTTCTTCTCATTTTCCAACTTCATTAACACCATTTCTACACTCCTTCCATCCTCCTCTACACTTCCTATTTGGAGAGTTTCTTTAAATCCATCATTTCCTCCATTGTCTTCTAAGACCAAGCTTCAAACTTTAAGGTAAAGTTTTCATTTTTTTCTTTTCTTTCTCTTCAATTTTGTGTTCTATGGTTTCATTGGAGACCAAAGATCCTTCTTTTTCTAAGCTTGATGTTGATTCTTTGTGTTTGAAATTTCTAGGGTTTTTGGACCCCAAAATCGAAACCACCAAGAAGCAATTAGGAGGCCATTTTCATGTTCTTCCTTTAGGTAAGAGGGAGATTTACTCACTTCTACCATTATTGGTGATGAGGAGACTTTGTGTGATGGTCGATGGAGAAATTCATATTTGAATGCTTACTTTGTTTGATGATTTTGCATGTTTATGTGTTCTTGATTGAGGTTGATGATTGAATGATGATTTTGAATGCATTGGAGGTGTTGAAATACTTGATAATATTAGGTTTACTAAATAGAAAATTGGTAGGTTTCCTACACTAAAGTGAGGCCACGGTTTTAGGCATCAAGTGACTAATGCATAATATGAAAAGAAATTGAACCTTGATGGCCTTGGGAGGCCATGGTTTGGCTTGAAATTTCTAGGGTTAGAATTGAGTTATGAAAAATAAAACTAATATAATTAATTATAAAAATGATTAAGGCATGAAATAGAAATTTTGAGGGTTATCTGCTCTCTTGGGGAGGCCACGGTTTTGGCATAAATTATGATTGTTTGAATTAAGTCGCATGTAACAAAACCTAAGAAATCAAACATTAGAAATTGATACTTATAATGGAAGTAATTGAGTTAATCATGGTTATTAGACGCCACAATTTTGAGGGATTTGATGAGCCCAAAAATCTCAAAATTGATCAAGACTTAGGACATTGAAAAATGTAGGATCCATAATATGGAAATTGTGGTGTGTGTTGAACAATTTATATGCATATGTTGATATTGGAAATTGGTTTATGTTATTGTGAGTCCCGATGTGGGACTAAGTATTTCATGAAATTATGACATGTTGATATTGAAAAATGAATATATGCCATTATGCTATGTTCCATGAGAAATGTTTTGTTGATGAATATGCATGTGATGCATTGTTTATGAGGAACATATCATTGATACACATACAGGATTGAAATTGAGTCGTCATGCATATATGTGGTCCGTTGGACTATTTTGAGAAAGGCGATGTATGCCTAGGAGATTGAATAACACCTTTGTGCAGGTACGAATAGACTAAGCGTAGGGTCATAGTGGTTGACCTTGGGGGCGTCGGGGTGTGGGTGTCTCACAATAGACTGTGGTAGCTCCACTAGGGCCATGGGATAGACCGATACAAATACACTGATGATCTGGACCAAGACGTTGTCCTATATCACAATCAACTATTGAGATGCCATGTATAAGCTATATTGCGTAAATATTTTTATGAGATGAAGCACACTATTTTTAGGCTATCGAGATAGTCGCATAACTCCTTGATCATTCTCTCCGAAATGTTAGTGTCTAGCTCCATGGAGTAGGAACTTGGTACCATACGCATTGTGAATTGTCAGTCTTATAATCCATCGAGCATGAGCATTTATAACTATGAAAATATCTGTTCTTACTACTGCAATAATTATCTGATCTTTAGAATATTGACTGCTAGGAATATTACTGCTATCTGCCTATTATGGTTATTCTTATTATTATTCACTGTCGTTCTGCTTTTACTGTCAATTTTATTATTACTGTGGATGAATATATATGCTGTAATGCTATGTGGGTGTCCAAAGTCGTTCTGTTTTCTTGCTGCCATTTTGGTAATGAAAGATGGGTGTCTCACCTCTTTCTGTATTTTGATATTCCTGTTTATTTATGTACTTATGAGAAGACGTTAGTGAGGAAGAAAAGGAAACACTTGAGTTTTCGGGTTTCTTGCCATATTACGACTAGTGCTGGTTGAAGATGTCTTCGTGTCTTCGTCGATTTTTGGGGTATGCTAGGATGACCTTTCATGGAGGACCTGATTGCTGGCATATTAACTTGAGCATAGACCGTTGCATCTATCGCAGGGAACTGACTGTGTCTTTGGCATGGGGCCGCTACGACCCACCTGTTTTTGACTTCATAACATTTGTTCATTTAGAATTTTACCTGCCTGTTAGAGATTTGTGGGAAGATCTTTATTACACCCCACAAGAGGACTCTTTCCTCTCCATTGCTCGGGCTTTTGCCCGAAATTCGGTCGCTTCGATAGCAATTTCATCAGATGAGGAGGACCCTGAGGAAGACCCGGCTACGGTCCCTTCTTGTCAGTCTTAGGGGCTGATACTGTTGGTGGCTACTGATGGCTAACCATTTATCTTTTTGGGAAGCCTGACGTTTTGTTGTATTTAATGGGTGTATATTTGTATCATCTTGGGTGGGTACTTCTTCTGTTTTTTGTATAACTCATGATGTAATTAAACAGTCGTTGTATATATATATATATATATATATATATATATATATATATATATATATATATATATATATATATATTATCTTGCTACGAAAGGAACCTCTAAATTTATTCTTTTGACACTACTTGTTAATAATAAAAAATATATATATGTAATGTCATTTAGAAAGGAACCTATACATCTATAAAATGAACCAGGTCTATGAGGTTTAAAATAATTATTATTTTCCGCAGTTTATTCTGTTTTATGTTTCAAATTATTATTACGGTGTGATGTTCATTCTTCGTGAGACACAAGAAAAAGAGGTGTTACATGTTCCATCCAAGACAATTCAAAAGACATCATATGAGATATGAACTGGGAGACAACCTAGTATGTCTTTCATGAAGATTTGGGGTTGCGAAGCTTACGTGAAACGATAAATTTCTGATAAGCTTGCACCTAAATCAAATAATGCTTCTTTGTGGGGTATCCTAAGGAAATCAATGGATACTATTTCTATAATCCTACCAAAGGCAAAATGTTTGTTGCACGGACTACTACGTTCCTAGAAAAAGAGTTTATCTCTAAAGGAACTAGTAGGGGGAAATAGAACTTGAAGAAATTCAAAGCTCACAGAGTAGCAGCGAACCGATGGTGGAAATAAAGCAACCTCCATAAGTCGTTGTGGAACCACAATATGCTCTAGTAGCACAAGACCTGCGTAGGTCTAACATGATACGTTATCAACCAAAGAGATATGGATTTCTCATGACCCAACAAGGTAACGTATTGCTCATAGATCAAGATGAGCCTGTGACTTACCAGAAAGCTATTATTGGCCTAGAATCTGAGAAATGGCTTGAGGCCATGAGATCTGAAATGGAATCTATGTATGCCAACCAAGTATAGACCTTGGTTGACCCACCTGAAGTGGTAAAACTCATTTGGTGCAAGTGGGTGTTCAAAAAGAAAACTGACACGGATGGTAATGTGCATACCTTTAAGGCGCAATTGGTGGCTAAAGGTTTCAAGCAAATTCATGGTGTAGACTATGATAAGACTTTTTCCCCAGTTATGGTTCTTAAATTTGTTCGGATCTTGCTTGCTATTGTAGCATATCATGATTATGAAATCTGGCAAATGGATGTCAAAATCACTTTCCTTGACAAAAATCTTCTCGAGGATGTGTACATGACACAGCCTGAGGGTTTTGCCACTCCACAAGATGCTAGAAAGGTGTGCAAGTTGCAGCGATATATTTATGGATTGAAGCAAGCTTCTAGAAGCTAGAATCTTCGTTTTGATGATACAATCAAATAGTTTGGTTTCATCAAGAATAAAGAAGAATCTTGTGTCTACAAGAAGGTTAGTGGGAGCACAATTGTCTTTCTAGCATTGTATGTAGATGACATACTACTCATTGGAAATGGCATCCCTACCCTATAGTCTGTAAAGACTTGGTTAGGGAAGTGCTTTTCTATGAAGGACTTGGGAGAAGCCACCTATGTATTAGGTATCAGGATCTATAAAGATAGATTGCAGAGATTGCTTGGCCTAAGTCAGAGTATGTACATAGACAAAGTATTAAGACGGTTTAACATGCATGAATCCAAGAAAGGACTCTTGCCTATGTCACATGGTGTAAGCCTATCTAAGGCTCAATCCTCTACCACCCAGGATGAGAGGGATCGTATGAGCAAGATTCCATATGCTTCTGCAAATGGATCTATCATGTATGCCATATTATATACTCAACTAGACATCTCGTATGCTTTGAGCATGACGAGTAGGTACCAGTCTAATCCCGATAAAAGTCACTAGACTGCTATCAAGAACATCCTTAAGTACTTGAGAAGAACGAAGGACTCGTTCTTGGTATATGGAGCCGAGCAAGAGCTAGTCGTAAAGGGTTACACCAATGCTAGATTCCAAACCGATAAGGATGACTCTAAATCGCAATCGGGTTTTGTTTATTTCCAAAATGGTGGGGCTGTGTGAGTTAGAAGAGTTCAAAGTAGGAGACAGTCGCTGATTCTACCACATAGGCTGAGTATATTGTTATCTCCAATGCAGCAAAGGAGGCCATTTGGATCAGGAAGTTCATTACTGAGCTTGGTGTAGTTCCTAGCATTGTGGACCTAGTGGACCTTTATTGTGATAATGATGGAGCCATTGCAAAAGCTAAGGAGCTCAGATCTCACCAACGATCTAAACGTATACTTAGGCGCTTCCATCTTATCTGATAGATCATCGATAGAGGAGATGTGAAGATATGCAGAGTACCAACATATGATAACATCCCAGATCCACTAACGAAGCCTCTTGCATAACAAAAGCATAAGGATTACACTAGATCTTTAGGCATTAGATATATGCCCGATTGGCTCTAGTGCAAGTGGGAGATTGTTGGTGTATGCCTTAGAGGCCAATTTATTTTGACCATCTTACATACTTTGTATTATGCTATTTATTTGAAAAATTTCATTTATTGTGTTATTTATGATATACATAATAAAGTTCTTAGAATAGTAAGTTCGATGCCATAGGATATCAAGTGGATTACTTGATCGTGAGATCCTATCAGAAAGAAACAGAACATTATTCTTAAATGTCCATAGTCAAGTATTATTGTTAATTAGGACGACAATAATATATTGAGACTAGTATGTGCGTAGACTGATGGCCACATCTCACTGGTCATGGATATGAGATATCAAGTCTTTACATGCATATATATTAGAGTAATGATGTATTGGACAGACCCGCCATGAGAATGCTACGTGGATCGTTACGTGAGTGTCATAAGCGATTCTCATAGTGATAATGGTGTATGTGGTCCTTTAACTTGAAATCACTATGATTCCTACATAATAAGTTGTATATTTTAATGCCATCAAACATCATCTGTAATAAGGTGATTATAAAGTTAGTTATTGGACATATCGCGAATCATGTGGTGGGATGTGAGTGACCTAAATGGGATTTGTCCTTCCTACATAACAAGAGTGATATCTTCGGGCCCCCTGATTGAGTGAGACTACGAAATGCATGACCATGCTCAAATAAGTCAATATGAGATATTAATCTCATTTGTTCGGGAAACGGAAGATTGAACGATACAAGGGTGATATGTTCCATGCCTTGTGTTCAATCTAGATATTTGGACAAAGGGACTAAACTGCACAGTAACATTGATCATGGATATGTTATATCAAATCACTGACATTTTCATTACTTGGGTAACAACGATGTATTGCTAGATACTGCTCACTGCTTGTAATATTAAAATGGGATTTTAATATTACTGCCAAAGTCATGAGAACCCTTAGGGTCACACACATAGAGCATACTAAATTGGAGCAATTAGAATCCAAGTTAGACTGAGATTTAATTGTGGGCCGAACTCATAATAGATAAGTCTAGGGTTGCACAACTTACCTTACTACTGCTCATACTCACTTAAGGCAGTCACTATTATAAATAGTACTGCTAAGGGGGCTGCTAAGTATGCATTACAAAACCTTAGCCGCACCTACAGAAAGTGAGTGAGAGAGTGACAGGTTTCCTTCTCTTCTCTTCGCAGCTAGTATTGTGTTAGAGGCGTGAGACTCCTTTTGTGGACATTGGACGTTTGTGAGTCTATTCGTGTGGATACCGCAGAGACATTATCGCTATTACGGTGTTGGTGATTCACATCGCTTGTGTTTATCACGTTTCAAGAGGTAAGCTCATTTAAAAAACTTGGATTATGGTCTATTTTGCATGGATCCTTAGTGGGAATTTTGTTTTTTTTCGCCGTATGATGTATCTGTAATTCCCAATATAAATGCAATTTGATCAGATGAAGCTACAATTGTGGAAGGAATTTGAGAACTCAGAACATGTAAATAATAGAATTAAAGTGAGAAATTCAATTAAAAGAGTAATCAATTCCGAAACCTATCCGAAATTGGGTTGATTCCATCATAGATCTTTCATCAAACAATTAAAGTGCATTTGAATGGTTGTTTTAGATTTAACCAAAATTTCTTCATCAAATCCAGAATTCATACTAGATAATTATCTAGAATTCAATTAACAATTGATACACAAATTTGCAATCGCACAACTCATGTGAGATCTATGTTAATTTGATATCTGAATTCAATTAACCTTGGCACAAATTAGTAACCTAACCTCTATAATTCCATGATTAATTTAGATTAATCAGTCCTAAATCCATCATAATTCTCAATCTTAAATGAAAACCCAATTAGATCAAACATAAACAAAATCACCATTCATGCATTCAAGATCAAGAAGAAGAAGAAGAAAAAGAGGAATCCAAATGCAATTCAAACACACAAAAATAGAACCAAGATCTCAAGAATCCAAACCACAATTTCTTCAAGAATCTCTGAATTAATTACAGAAGTGTAGCTCTCCATAGTCTTCACCATGAATGAGCTTGAGGAAGAAGCGAGAAGAAAAGAGAAAGATGTAGAGAGAAAGTGAGAAGTGTAGAAATGAAAGGCGTGTCTCCGATTTCTGCTCTCCAACCTTATAACTAACCCCTAATTTGGACTTACATAATTCAAAACCTAATAGGTACAAAGCTGGGTCATTTATGAGCAATTGGGCCCAAACCTCTTGTTAATTGGACATCTACAACTTAAGTTATGGACAAATCATTCTCAAATGATCTCTGATTCCAATGGCTGACTTCAAGGGATGAAAACTCTATCGAAATATTGTAGTTTGAAAAAGTGATCTTCATATGAATTGGAGATATATGTCTTAGCTTTCATTTGCCACCGATTTTAGGCCTATCTCACATCCATAGCCTAAGTTATGCCCTAATTAGCGCACACTAATCGAGTTCCATTGACAGAACTCGTGTTCTAACTTTTAGGCCCAATTAGCTCCACTAGATGTCCAAATTAACCCTGGAGATCTCATGAAAATTGTAGAGCTCTTTCTCATCTTTCTTACATGGTAATATACATAATTTTTAAACATCTAAAACTCAAGATATGACCGAAATAAAGAAATAATGTAAAATCTCAATAATGCTGCAAAAAATCAATTAAGTCTAATTTGAGCCCAAACTTACAAAACATGATCAAGCTCAATCAATTAAGTACATAGAGAGTGTAAATGACTAAAAATAAGAGTTTATTACTGTATAAAATATGTGATTATCAGCATAGTGCATTCAGATTGCTGCATGCTGAAACCCTAGGCTTGAACATCGTGGCACAAATGAATGAATGACGCGGCATTATGACCTAATTTCATCACGCGCCGTGGCGCAGCCATGTTAATGGCATGACATACAAGTGCAAAATTTGGCCTATAAATATTGTTTTATTAGATTTCAGAAATGAGGCTTTTTCACTTTCACCACAGTTGCTAGGGTTTTGTTGTTTAAGTTGAAATGAAGCTAAAAGGACAAAAGTTGGAGGCCATCTTCTTTAAGGAAGAGGATTCAAGCATAAAAGATCACTCCTAAGAGCTTCCATCTCTTATTCATTCTTATCTTTCTCTCTTTTATTGCATGACAATGATTATTTGTGATAAATTTTCGTTTGTCATGAGTAGCTAAGTTATGTATGGGGATTTCTTTGGATCCTTCTATGAATATTGATGACCTCAATCGAAACATCATAGTTTAAAAAAGTGATTTTCATATGAATTGGAGATATATGTCTTAGCTTTCATTTGCCACTAGTTTCAGGCCCATCTCACATCCATACCCCAAGTTATGCTATGATTAGTGTACACTGATCGGGTTCCATTGACAGAACCTGTGTTCTGACTTACAGACCCAATTAGCACCACTAGATGTCTGAATTAGCCCTGGAGATCTTCATGACAGTTGTATAACTCTCTCTCATATTTCCTACAAGGTAAGATACATAATTTTTAAACATATAGAGCTCAAGATATAACTGAAATACAGAAATAGTGTAAAATCTCAATAATGTTGAAAAAGATCAATTAAGCCCAAACTTACAAAACATGACTAAGCTCAATCAATTAAGTATATGAAGAGTGTAAATGACTAAAAATGAGAGTTTATTATTGTATAAAATATGTGATTATCAGCATGGTGTATTTAGATTGCTGCATACTGAATCCTGAGGCTTGAACACAGTGGCGCAAAGGAATGAATGACTCCGTATTGTGACCTAATTTTGTCACGCGCCGCGGTGCAGGCATGTTAACGTTGCGGCGTACAAGTGCAAAATTTGGCCTATAAATAATATTTTATTAGATTTTTGAAGGGGGGTTTTTTCACTTTCACCATAGTTGCTAGGGTTTTGTTGTTTAAGTTGAAAGGAAGCTAAAAGGACAAAAGTTGGAGGCCATTTTCTTCAAGAAAGAGGATTCAAGCATAAAAGATCACTCCTAAGAGCTTCTATCTCTTACTCATTCTTATCTTTCTCTCTTCTATTGCATGACAATGATTATTTAAGATAGATTTTCGTTTGTCATGAGTAGCTAAGCATTGTATAGGGGTTTCTTTGGATCCTTCTATGAATATTGATGATTTTGTAACTCTTTGAGTTAATATAGATTATTTGAGTTTGTTTAATCATATTTCTCTTAATGCTCTTGAGTGTTTGGCTAACATTTAATGTGTTTTGATTAAATCTATTGAACTAGACATAGAGATTTAAGTTTGAGATCATGAATATGGTTAATGCATGTTTAATTTGATTATAATGGTGGAATAAATTAATTAGCTAATGGGATAAACATATATCTATTGGTCATGCATAGCTATCATTGAGAATTGTTCTTAATGAGTGAAGTTTGCACTAGATCTCATAGAAATATAGTGAACTAGGTAAACAAAGCATAGTTAAATGACCTAGATATAGGCTTTTAATTAAGTTAGTTTCTTAAGCTAACAAATCCCGTCTCATTTATGTTGCTTAAGATAATTGCATATCATCAATTGAAGTAGAGGATGAAGAAGGATTCCATATTCTCTTATCAATATCTTTATGTCTGACTTACTATAATTTAGTCTTTATAGTTATCTTACACAACCCTTTTAAATTTGAATGTTCTTGAATAGTATTAACTAAGCTATTAGTTAATATTTGGCTTTAGAAATTAACGTACTCGTCGTGGGAACGACATCTTACTCTTTACTTTATTACTTGTGTGACTTGTGCACTTGTGGTTAGCAAATTAGCGAACATCTAACTTGGAAAATGCTTATGTGTAGCTGACACGACCTTGTCTCTTAGTCACACGGTCGTGTCTCACTTATGGTGCATTTACATTATTTTTATGGCACACGACTGTGTCGTGTACTCACATGGCCGTGTGAGGTCTCCTGTGCATAAAAACAATAGTTTTTGCCCCAAATATTTTAAATAGAAGCGAATCCTTAGACCTTTTGACATTTTTTGCTATGGCAGACTTTGAGAGGCACAAGGAGTTCTATTTTCTCTCAACCAAGGATTGGAGGCTAGAGTTTTGAGGACAAGGGTAAGAGTAATTGAAGTCCAACCATTGAAGACATCTTTTTCTTCTTCATCTTCTCCATCTTCTCTTTTTATCTTTTTTTTTCCTATTTTCTTGAGATAGAATCATGGTTGTCTCTTTAACTTTTGCTCTTGTTTGTGATACATTAGCCAATAATGAATAAATTCCTTTATTCTAGGATTATGATGCAACTCTCTACTTTTTTATGTTGAATTATTAATTTGATTCTTTGCTAATGGAAAATTTTTGTTCTTGATTCATTCTTAGTATACTTAATGCTTGTGATATGTTGTTGGCCATATTTACATGATCTTAGGTTTTAGGTGAAAGATCGAAAGATGAAACCTAATTGCTAGATAATCTTAGAATTGAACTTAAGAATTGAGACCTAGATATAGGCTTAAATCCTTCAAGGAGCAAACGATTGTCATAAAACCTAATGGTTGGAACTTGGATTAATTGCCATGAGAATGAGATTGATAGAGTTTTAGTACGTTTTTAGTGCCAAGAAATTGGCTTTAAACAATTTAGGACAAATCACCTTCAAGAACATAATTCAAAATTAGCAAAGATAGGATTACAATTTATCATAAGGGGTAGTGTAGTGAATTCATAGTCCTATGCCTTTTAAATCTTGGTTGAATCTTAATTTTTGTAGATTTAATTGCTTACTTTATTGCTTTGATTTTTGTCTTGATTTTAATTGAGCTTTCACTATTGTTTTTAACCGCTTAAATAATTAAAGTCGCTGTAAGAGTTAGTAATCTCGATCCTCGAGGGAACGCTCTTTATTTTACTACTTAAACGATTCGTGTACTTGCGGAAAACTCACAACAATGTTTCACAACACTTCTTGTTCTTTGATTCCACCATCATCTGTATGATTCATCTTGATAACTTGGATGATGGAAACTTCCTTTTGAACTTTGATTTGCTCTTAATCTGATCCTTGTGGGGAATCCTCACATTCTTGAACTTTCTCATAACCTTATCAGGATGAATTCTCTCAAGTTCTTCAGGAACTTTCTCAAGATGCACCTTGAACTCTCTTAAGTCAGAAACTAATCTTCTTGGCCCTCTTTAGTCATTCAGAAAGCTTCTTTGTAATTGTTTTAGTCCTAAAAAAAATATTTCTAACAAGAAAACTCTACAAATATCATGTTAGCACAATCAACATACTTAAGAGCAAATGTTCATAATTTTCAATGTAGTTATTATCATCAAAATACAACTTGTAATCTTAGCCATCAAAAGGCTTTGGAGCTTACACAGTGATCTTTTATATTTCAACTATTACTTTACTTTATCACTTTATTTATAACTTTCTTTATTGTTTTCTTTACCGCCTTTATGCATTTAGTTTCAATTTTAATCTCTATCAAACTTAGCTTTTAGCTAATCTTCAAACCAGGAGCTTTCTTTAGTCATGTTAGAATCCTACAGCTGAGGAATAGTCTCTTCCTTAGCATATTATCTTATCAAAGGGAATCAACTATTTTACGAGTTAGTTGAGCTATTCAGCTAATTAGTCAGGTAGCTGATTTGCTTGACTAATCATAAAAATTTGCAAAGATAATTTTAGCACGACCAGTGGAAGTAGAAAAAGATCTTCCTATAAGGTTTGAGTTGAATGAATCTTACACAATCAGCTACAAAGAAAAATGGCAGCGAAAGACCTGTTGAACCACAGGTTTCTCAACCAAAATTGATATCAACTTCGGTTATGCCATCTTCTCATCCTATCATTTCAACCAATGTGGGTCAATGAAGTCTAAATGTTGAAGATATTGCTAATCTCAGATAACCTATTATCGTGACAATATCTTTTATCCGACAACAAATTAATATAGGCCTTAATGATCTAATATATCAATTGTCTCGTCAACTTGCTGAGATTGTCAAGCCAATGGTCCATAATGAGT
Organism: Ormosia emarginata; assembly: GCA_029884605.1. Lineage (NCBI taxonomy): Eukaryota > Viridiplantae > Streptophyta > Magnoliopsida > Fabales > Fabaceae > Ormosia > Ormosia emarginata. The sequence goes on from JAQQTP010000079.1 coordinate 19,267,345, forward strand.
TGCATAATGTTCGTGAGTCATCCTTCAACATTGGCTAATTAGGTCAGCAAACAAGTCCAATACAAAATGTCCCCACAACTAACACAGGGGGTAAACATTAGTTAAACTAATAGCATAGCTAGTAGTGCAACCAGCTTTGCAGTATGAGCAAGTTCATATAGCTGAGAGATCACCTAATGCCTCAGGTAAACTTGGTTTATTATATGATCAAACTATGCCTAAGCCATTAGTTGCAAGTGTAATCCCACATATAGCCGAGCAAGGCGTCACACAATATCCCACCTATCCTACTGTTGTATATGGAGGGACTCAATATAGGGAACCTGTTGATTTTGTTGGATAGTAGCTATGGAATCTAGTTCCACCTCTTTCAGCTAATCAACTAGTCTACCCGCTAACCCTAGAGCACTTGATCTTCCACTAGGCGAATCAAGTTCCTTTATTTATGGGAACTGAATATAGGGCACCTGGAGATTTTGTTGGAGAGCAGCCATGGAATCTAGTTTCACCTCTTTCAGCTAGTTTACCCAATAATTCTACAGAAACTGATGTACAATTAGGCAAGCTAGATACCTCAAATACCACCATGGCAAACGAGTCTAGTTCCAATACAGTTGCTTAATCTTAATCAACTAGTGATTGCAGAGCAAAGACTTGTTGTACCTTAATTGGTTGACCACATCATGATAGCTAAGACAATAAGGAAGCATCTTGACATAGAATTGAGGTCACTTGAAAGGCCAATCTATGGAAATCCTATTTGTGTATGCACTAGAGGCCAATTTATTTTGACCGTACTAGCTTACATTGTATTATGCTATTTATTTAATATATGAGACATTTCATTTATTGTGTGTTATTTATGATAAGCATGATAACGTCCTTAGAATAGTAAGTTTTATGCTATAAGACATCAAGTGGATGACCTGATTGTGAGATCCTATTGAATAGAATCAAAACATTATTCTTAAATGTCCCTAGTCAAGTATTATTGTTAATAAGGACGACAATAATGCATTGAGACTAGTATGTACATAGACTGATGGCCATATCTCACGAGTCATGGACATGAGATATCGAGTCTTCACATGCATATATATTAGAGTAACGATGTATTAGACTAACCTTCCATGAGAATTGTAACATCTGGAGAAAACAAGTTAGACTTGTATATGGTCTCAAAGGTACTATTATACTTGTATAATATGTCAGTTAAGTTTTGTGACAAACTAAGTTCGTTGAAGTACTTAGTTGCAACAAAGAAGTTGAAAAGTACCTTAAAATGATTTAGATAGTAGCATAAATTGTTAAGTTAAGGGAAATAAACTTAGAGAGTTTGTTTTTTGGTCACAAATAAGCTAAGTAAGGTGTAATTAAATTTGAGAATAATTGGAGTCAATTTGGTAGTTTTAGGTATACTAGTTGTGCTTTTAATGTTGGATTAGCCCTCAACAGATATAGAAAAATAAGATATTAGAGAAACAATAATTTTGATGAATCGTAGTATTTATTTCAAAGTTGTTGGAAGTTGAAAAACTTGATTTAGCTAAATTTAAGTGTCCTAAGCAAATAGACATTTTCAATGTATGTTAGTTCCTATATAATAAGTAGCAAGGTTAGACTTTGTTATTTATTTCTCATCCCTTTACACGGCTGAAGCAAAATAGAAGAAGGAAAGAAAGGAAACATAAGAGAAAAGGGAAAAGAAGAATAAGGGAGAAGAGAAGGAAATCAAAAGGAAAAGCTTAAGGACAAATGCCAAGCTTTAAGATCTTCATCATCTTCATTATTATAGCAACTTCAGGAGCAAGAGGTAAGGGTTCTCTAACCATCAATCTCCTCCTTTCTTCAACTTTTCCATTGATTGAGGTTAGGTCACTAAAATGGAGAAATTGGATTTAAGATGCAAGAATCCATTTTCTTTATTAGTTTTTTCTTCCTTTGATGAAACTGAGTTAGTTTCCTTATTTTGAATGCATATTGGTTGAATTTGTGCTTAAACAAATCAAGAAGTTCCATAGTTGGAATATAGAACCTAGGTTGTGATTTTGAGCATTAATTCTTGATTAAGTGAATTGATGAGTTAATTTTAGTGTTTAATGATTCTAACATGATTAGAGACCATGATTATGGTTGGAAAACACTTAGAATCCAAGATTGGAAGGTTAAAAATAGATTTGGAGCCAATAGAACAATGGCTTTGTTCTGCACAATTTTCTATAGAATTGATCATGCCTAGGCGCAACTTTTCCACGCCTAGGCGGGGACTGATCAAGTTTTGGTCCAGGCGAGGCAGAAAGCACTAGGCCTAGGCGTGATAAAACCAAGCCTAGACGTGAGACAGGACATAAGCCACGCCTACGCGTGGGAAAGTCACGTCTAGGCGTGAGTTCTGGGATTTTTCAAGAATGTTATTCTTGATGTTTGGGAGTTCCTTGCTAATTAGGATCATTCTTATATGTGTTCTTAAGCGTATTAAGATACTTTTAGGAATATTTCAAAGAGGAAACTGTAACACCCCTTTGGAGGATGTCACACATAAAAGAAAATAGAAGAAATAGAAATAAAATCTACCCAAGTTGTAAAACATTCGTTAAATAATAATATGGGTCGTAAAGTAATTCCTGAAAGACAGTTTATTAGAAATAAAAGATTGCAGAAAACATAAAATAAATAGAACAACACCACTCAAAATATACATATGTTTTAAGTTATAAGTTATACAAATAATTTACAACTACAATTACAAATATTTAAACAAAAACGGTAAATAAAAACAGTAAAGGAGTTAATATATACATCCCGTACGCAGACGCGCCAAAAAAAAAACATCAAGCATATTCACTCCTCTGAAGGATCACTCTCAACCCGAAAATGATCATCGGGGACAAATATCTGGATGCCTCGACTCTCGGCGATAACGTGATCGCGCCGTCGATACGATACTTATCTCACTAGGCTCCGTGGTCATACCACCAAAATGACGCCTAATGGATAAGGGTAACTCTAAGTGTAGAAACACTATCGTAGTCATGATCGGCTCTCCATCAAATCTATGGCGTAAGGTCACAGTCATCCGTCCCGCGTACGTCACCGAGTCTCTATCTCCTCTCATGTGCCACGATAGCGATCCACCATGGAACTCCAGCGTCACGAACCCCAAAAATCCGGGTACCGCCATACCAAAACTAATCAATCCAATGGATATGGATGATCAGATGGTTCTTGATCGTAAAACTGGTCGTCGGTTTGCTGATCTTCCTCCTCCTCGGGGTACAAGAGCTAAAGAGGCTGTTCCTCTTCTTCTTCCTCAAACTCTTTATCGCATAAAGTAAATATACTGAAAACACATACAATAAAGAGGTAAGACAATCTAAAATCACCACAAACATGACCAATAAGAAGACGACAAATATCATATATACAATTTATGCAATACAAAAAGCTATAACAATAATAATAATGGAATAGAGTAAAGCTTAGATATCATAACGTTACATAACATACGGATATAACACGATAAAAAAAAAACACAGATAAAACAATATCACGGATAGAATAAAATAAGAAATAGACAACCATCATAATAATTACCAGATAAAGATAAATAGAGAAAATGGTTACCAGCTAAAGATAAATAGAGAAAATGGTTACCAGATAAAGATAAATAGAGAAAATGGTTACCAGATAAAGATAAATAGAGAAAATGGAATAACATCCAAGATATAATCATATACACTAAGACACAATCCTACTCCATGGAGTTAAACACAAACAGATATCAGAGAGAATGACTTGCAAAATCTATTAGTACCATGGCTGCCCAACCAACTATCACGCTGTCACATGTTGCGTCAATAGCCTACGACACTGGGAATCCACCATCCAGGCGTAGTATAGTTCACGGTCTCCCGTTGTGGCACTATAGGCAATGTACTACTAGACTTTACAAACCTCGATTAAATATAGTGCATGTCGAGTCCATTAGTGTGCTATCGGTTTACCACGACCCAGCGGAGCTACCAACTGTCCATATATGGGATCCCGTACACTAAAGTCTCCAAGTTCATTAGAACAATGAACCACACTACGTTTATCGCATCGACAACACGATGTGATTCGTCTCGTCAACCAAAATACCAAAATTTGGCATAAAGACAATACATAATTCCAAAAATATGAAATTATGAAAATGCCCTCAATGGCAAAAAAATAGAAAGCCTGTACGGGTTCACATTTTCCCAACAGCGAAAATAAATACAGTAACGGTCAATCGCGTAGAAATTTTATCGCGTTTTCAAAATCTCGTCGTTTTTATAATCGTTTTGAAATCGCGTAAATATATTTTTCTGTTTTCAAAATCGCGTGGGATTTTTAATACATTTTCTCAATCGCGTAAGATTTTTAAATCATTTTCTTGACTGAATTCCTTAAAAATCACTGTTTAAATAAACAGAAATAATAAATAATACTTTTAAAATACGTATAATATTTTTCATACCATATACTGTCTTTTGAACATCTTTTCTATCTTATTTGTCCATTTTTACTAAAAATTGATAGTATTTTGTTTAGAAAATTATATTAATGGTTTCCTAATTTTACCATAAAAATTCTGTTTATTAAATTTTTAAACCATATAATTAATCCTTTTGAAAACTACTAACATGCTTCAAAATATAGCATGAGCTATATGTTAGAAATTTTCGAAAGTTACTGTATTTCTCCTTACAGTAAAAATCATTAGTATTAACCTTTTTAAACTTAGTTCTAACCACTTTATTTCTTCAAAACTCATTGTAGAAAATTTACTTTAACTTGTATTGCTTCTTCTTGATTGAAAATAGCTTGGAATTAATTTTAGAAATCATGAATATCTAATTTGGCATGTTGGCCGAATTTGATAAAAACTTTACATTTGATTTCCAAATTATTTTTCACCTTCTAAATACATGTTAAATCTCTTGTAATGTCTACATTGATTAAATCATTACCTTAGAAAATAATTTTAGAATTCAAAGTATTGAAATTAGACTTGTTGGCCGAAAATATAAGGTTATGCCATTTGATTTCCAAATTCATTTTTCTTGATCCAAACAACTTGAAACCTTTTTAATTCTCCTAAGTTAATTAAATCACCTTTTAAGAAAATTAAGAGAACATTTTGGTTCTCCATTTTTGTTAGTGGCCGTGAGCCATCATGGAGTGTTCTTTGGAACACACATGCATTTCCTTGACATGTTGTTCACATCCTATACATTATCATGCAATTCTATACTTTATCATACAATTCTAACACATGCAATACTATCAAAGCTTGTAGACATGCAACTTAAAGCTTGTAGACATGCAAATTATTACAAACAACAAATAGGAAAGCTATTAACAAATACACAACCACATCAAATAAGCTACTAACAAGCACAAACATGAATCCTTATGGATTCTACAATCACAAAATCAAAACTCCATCTTCTTACCACCATCCATAGGTGATAAGATTTGTCTTCCTCTTACCTTAAATGAAGACAAATGGTTTTTCTTTCACTCCTCCTAGTATTCGGTTTCCTCCACCAAGTTACCTAGCAACTCAAACGAAATTCTACAAGTTACTAACCATGAAAAAGAACCTAAACCATGGATAGATCATGGCTTAGAACTTTGAAAAAGAAGAGAGAAAAGAAAAACATGATATTTCACCTTCTAGGTAAAATCTTCAAGATTGATTTCCAAGCTCCAAATGAAAGATTTTGAAGGAAACTTTCAACTAGAGATGTTCTTAGGTTTGTGTTTAGGTTTAGAAAAGTTGGCTTGATAGAATTTTGGGTGGTTGGATGATCAAAGAACAAGCTTGGCCGAAAATGGTGAAGAAAAGAAACAAGAATGGTGGCTAGGGTTTTTGATGAAAGAGAAGAGAGAATTTTTGCATGCAAGCAAAGTGAAGAGTGATCTCCCACCTCCCTTGGCCGTAGCTCTCAAAGAGCATGCAAGGTGTGCATCTTGCTTGGCTTCATCCAAGCCCTTGGATGCATCAAAGGTTAGGATTAAAGCTTGCTTAACAAGCTTGTCTCCCATTGGTTGGTTATTGATGACTCCCCAAGCCTAGTCACACTGTTCATTTATTATCAGCTTAGTCAGCTAGCTGAGTCAGCTTGTTCTGGAAAGTTCTACTATTAATGATGATTAATTAAGCTACTAAGTTAACTGTATTAGCTAAACGTGGGTCCTACAAAACATTTTCGGGTCCACTATCATTTTTATTATACTGACTAATAAAATAATATTATAAAATTATAAAATTATTTTATTTGACAGTCAAATCCTAAAAATTAAAAGATTATTTACTGTCTCATTTAGAATCGGATTTAGTAAGATCCCCCAATTCTAAATAATAAAATAAGATTTCCCCGGCCCGGAAAAATATTATTTTCTTGCCTCGGAGCAAATCACACAAAAAGTCCATATAAAATCACAGACAGTAATATCGGACATTAAATCAAGTAGAAAACAATTAAAAACAGCAAAAACAGCAAAAACAGCACGTTCGGGACGTAATGATCATTTTTTCATTTTTTCCCACAACGTAGCTAATCGTCCAAAAAGTTCAAATAAAATTATAGACAGTATTAATTGTCTGTATATCTTTCAGAAAAATTAAAACAATAGCTCGGAAAAATTTTAATTTTACCGTCTCGGAACAAATTACGTAAAAAGACCAAATAAAATTTTAGCCTGTATAAACGTATTTGTATTTCACACAGAAATCGAGAAACAGTAAAATAGGGACATAACGATCATTTACACAAAAACTTGAAAAATAGTAAACAGTACATTCGAAATATTTTCTAAAAATTGGGGCGTTACAACTCTCCCCAACAAATAAAAATTTCGTCCTCGAAATTCGCTGTTCCTTAAAACAAATGAGGATACTGATCCTTCATCTTATCTTCCAGCTCCCAGGTAGCTTCACCCGTCACATCATTCCATATGACTTTCACCAGCTCGATCATTTTCCCTCGAAGCTGCTTTACCTTTCTGTCCTCAATTCTGACAGGTAAAGTTTCATAAGTTAAATTCTCCTTCAGCTGCACGTCATCTGGCTGTATAACATGCGTCGGATCTGGTATATACTTTCGCAACTGTGACACATGAAATACGTCATGTAGATTTGACAGAAATGGCGGCATAGCGATCTGATACGCTACAGGACCTACACGTCGGATAATCTGATACGGTCCAATGAATTTAGGAGTAAGTTTCTTAGACTTAATAACTCTTCCGACACCAGTCGTAGGAGTAACTCTCAAAAACACATGCTCACCCTCCTCAAATTCAAGAGGTCGTCTTCGTTTATCCGCATAACTCTTTTGTCTGCTTTGCGTCGTCTTCATCTTTTCTTGTATCATCTTTACTTTTTCCGTAGTTTGTTGTATAAGATCGGGTCCAACAGTCATACTTTCCCCATCTTGATACCAACACAACGGTGTTCGACATCGTCTTCCATACAATGCCTCATAAGGTGCCATTCCTATGCTTGAATGAAAACTATTGTTGTAGGTGAATTCTATCAGAGATAAAATTTCATCCCAACTTCCTCGTTGTTCTAAAACACAAGCACGCAACAGATCTTCCAAAGACTGTATAGTTCTTTCTGTCTGACCATCTGTCTGCGGATGATACGCTGAACTTAGTCGTAACTTAGTTCCCATAGCTTCTTGCAGACTTCGCCAAAACCTTGACGTAAACCTCGGATCTCGATCAGAAACTATACTAGTCGGTACACCATGTAATCTAACAATTTCACTGATATACAACTGGGTTAATCTTTCCAACGAATATTTGATATTAATTGGTAAGAAATGAGCTGATTTCGTAAGCCTATCGACTATAACCCATATTGAATCATGACCTTTCCTTGTCTTCGGCAAACCAGTAATGAAATCCATGGATATGCTATCCCATTTCCATTCTAGAATAGATAACGGTTGTAACATTCCAGCTGGTCTTTGATGCTCCACTTTCGCCTTTTGACAGACTAGACAAGTTGACACGCACCTAATCACATCACTCTTCAATCCATGCCACCAGAATAACCTTTTCAAGTCTTGGTACATCTTTGTTATGCCTGGATGCATACTTAATAAACTAGTATGGGCATGTTTCACAATATATCTTCTCAGCTCCCGGTTACGAGGAACACAGACTCTACCCCGAAACCTCAGAATTCCATCAGTTCCTTCTTTGAACTCTATTGTCTCGCCTTGCTTTATTTGTTCCCTTATTCCTTGCAAAAATTTATCGGCATTCTGTTTTTCCCTTATGTCTTCCATCAGCTCGCTCGAGATAGTAACCATGTTAACACAGATCCTCCCCGGTTTTAACTCAACACATGACCACACATCTCTAAACTGTTCAATGAGCTCCTTTTCTTGATCATCAGTGCAGAAGCACTGATCATCTTTCTACTTAAGGCATCAGCCACAACATTCGCCTTACCAGGGTGGTACAACAGCTGAAAATCATAATCTTTCAGGAATTCTAACCACCTCCGCTGCCTCATGTTCAGCTCCTTCTGATCATACAAGTACTTCAAGCTCTTGTGATCACTGAAAATGTTGAACGTGGCTCCATAGAGAAAATGTCTCCATATCTTTAGAGCAAAAATCACAGCGGCCAATTCCAAATCATGCGTTGGATAATTCCTCTCATGAACCTTCAATTGACGAGAAGCATATGCCACCATGTTTCGATCTTGCATCAACACGCATCCTAGCCCTTGATAAGAAGCGTCGCAATACACATCAAAAGATTTCGTCGAATCTGGTAGGATCAACACCGGTGCAGTTGTTAATCTCTTCTTCAACTCTTGAAAATTGGCTTCACGTTCTTCCGTCCATTCAAAAGCTTGATTTTTCCTCGTAAGCTGCGTAAGTGGTCCAGCAATCTTAGAAAAACCCTCGATAAACCTCTGATAATAACCAGCAAGTCCAACAAAACTTCGAACTTCTGTTATTGTCTTAGGTCTTTCCCATTGTAAAACAGTCTCCACTTTTGATGGGTCCACCGCAATACCTTCTTTAGAAATTACGTGACCAAGAAATTGAACTTCTTCCAACCAGAACTCACACTTAGCCAATTTCGCATACAGCTGCTTCTCCCTCAAAATCCGAAGGACAATATTCAGATGTTCAGCATGCTCTTCCTTCGATTGAGAATATATCAGAATGTCATCGATAAAGACAACGACAAATCTGTCTAAATAAGGACGAAATATCCTGTTCATATAATCCATAAATATGGCAGGAGCATTCGTCACCCCGAATGGCATTACTTGATACTCATAATGTCCATAACGAGTTCGAAAAGCAGTTTTCGGTACATCTTCCCCTTTTACACGAATCTGATGATAACCAGATCTCATATCTATCTTGGAAAATATCACAGCTCCTATTAACTGATCCATCAAATCGTCAATCCTTGGAAGCGGATATTTATTCTTGATAGTCACCTTATTCAGTTGACGATAATCCACACAAAGCCGAGACATTCCGTCCTTCTTCTTGACTAAAAGTACTGGCGCACCCCATGGCGAAACACTAGGTCGCACAAACTCTTTCTCCAACAGCTCCACCAATTGCTTCTTCAGCTCCTCCAATTCCACTAGCGACATACGATACGGTGCAATTGAGATAGGACCTGTTCCTGGTACTAAATCAATTGAGAACTCGATCTCCCTCTCAGGCGGCAAACCAGGTACGTCATTAGGAAAAACATCAGGAAACTCGTTGACAATAGGAATAGTATTCACATTCTTCTCATTCTTAACTTCTAGACAAGACAATACCATATATCCCTGTGCTCCATCTCTTAACAAAGACTTGACCTTAACAGCAGTTAAGAATCCAGACTCCTCTTCCTTAGGAAAAACTATGGTTTTACTTGCACAGTCTATAAGGATATGGTTAGAACATAACCAGTCCATCCCTAAAATTACATCTATCTCAACAAGAGGTAAACAAATCAAGTTGACCATAAACAAATGGCCCTTCACAACAATAGGACAATCCAAACAGATCTTAGATGTAACAACAGGTTTAGCAGTTGGCGTAGATACACTCAACTTAACATTCAGAGAAGACACAGGCAACTTCAATCTCTCCACACAATCATATGCAATAAAGGAGTGTGTAGCACCAGAATCATACAATACAGTCAGAAGATTACCTCCAATGTCTCCTTCTCCCTGAATAAGATCATCAGACTTAGAAATCTAAGATCCCATCATTGTATATACTCGTCCTCCTGATCTTGGTTGAGTACTTCCAGATTTTTGCTGACTAGCTTTAACATACCGAACAGCAGGTTTCCTCTCCGGCTGTGGACAATCCTTCGATATGTGCCCAGGTTGCTTACAGTTGAAATAAATTGTACCTTTAACTGTGCACTCGGGAGAGATATGACCTTTCTTCCCGCACTTAAAACATGTCGGCGTAATCGCCACTCTCTGTCCAGCTCCACTACCACTTGCACCTCCACTAACTGATGGTCGTTGAGATTGATTTCCTGTTGGCCTGGAATACGGCTTACGCTGAAACCGATTTGTATTACTACCTCCACCTCTCTAAAACCTTGCCGGCCCAAAGTTCTGATTCCTCTGATCTCTAGATGGCTCCAACTCCTCAAGTCGAGCACAAGCATCCACCAAAGCATGAAACTGAGTCATTCTTAAGGATACCACTCCTCGTTTCAGTTCCACCCTTAAACCTGATTCAAACTTCCTGCATCTCCACACGTCATCTTGCCGTGTCTGAGCATAATCTGAGAATTGAGACAAATTCTCAAATTTTGTGGCATACTCATTCACCGTCATATTCCCCTGTCGCAAACCAAGAAATTCCATTTCTTTGGCATGCCTAGCACTCGCAGGAAAATATTTATCCAGAAAAATATTAGAAAACACCTCCCATGTGATTTCAGTCCCTTCAGCTTGCAATACTCGGCGGGTTCCTCTCCACCAATGTTCTGCATCACTTCTCAGCATGAAGACAGCATAAGTCACCTTCTTATCGTCTGTGCATCTCATCCCTTCAAAAATCCTTTCCAAGTCTTGCATCCACTGACTTGCTTTCTCCGGATCAACCTCGCCTCTAAACTGTGGCGGATTGTGGCGCCTAAATTCAGATAAATTCAGGGCATCAGCAGTAGCATCTTGCTGTTAAGCTGCTCTCAGATTTTGCTGAGTAATCACTTCAGCCATACGCTGCATAGCCTCAGCAGCCGCAATCATAGGGTCCACATCCCGATTCACATTAGCACGTCCTCTACCTCGTCCAGACATCTTCAAACAGAACCAAACAAAATTAGATACATCCTTTTAGATACTTCCGAAAGGATATAAATCACAGAGAAGCACACAGCACAAACAAAAACAGACCCAACCACAACCCCAAAAGACTCTAACTTGGGCTCTGATACCAACTAATGTAACACCCCTTTGGAGGATGTCACACATAAAAGAAAATAGAAGAAATAGAAATAAAATCTACCCAAGTTGTAAAACATTCGTTAAATAATAATATGGGTCGTAAAGTAATTCCTGATAGACAGTTTATTAGAAATAAAAGATTGCGGAAAACATAAAATAAATAGAACAACACCACTCAAAATATACATATGTTTTAAGTTATAAGTTATACAAATAATTTACAACTACAATTACAAATATTTAAACAGAAACAGTAAATAAAAACAGTAAAGGAGTTAATATATACATCCATACGCAGACGCGCCCAAAAAAAAAACATCAAGCATATTCACTCCTCTGAAGGATCACTCTCAACCTGAAAATGATCATCAGGGGACAAATATCCTGGATGCCTCGACTCTCGGCGATAACGTGATCGCGCCGTCGATACGATACTTATCTCACTAGGCTCCGTGGTCATACCACCAAAATGACGCCTAATGGATAAGGGTAACTCTAAGTGTAGAAACACTGTCGTAGTCATGATCGGCTCTCCATCAAATCTATGGCGTAAGGTCACAGTCATCCGTCCCGCGTACGTCACCGAGTCTCTATCTCCTCTCATGTGCCACGATAGCGATCCACCATGGAACTCCAGCGTCACGAACCCCAAAAATCCGGGTACCGCCATACCAAAACTAATCAATCCAATGGATATGGATGATCAGATGGTTCTTGATCGTAAAACTGGTCGTCGGTTTGCTGATCTTCCTCCTCCTCGGGGTACAAGACCTCAAGAGGCTGTTCCTCTTCTTCTTCCTCAAACTCTTTATCGCATAAAGTAAATATACAGAAAATACATACAATAAAGAGGTAAGACAATCTAAAATCACCACAAACATGGCCAATAAGAAGACGACAAATATCATATATACAGTTTATGCAATACGAAAAGCTATAACAATAATAATAATGGAATAGAGTAAAGCTTAGATATCATAACGTTACATAACATTACACATATAACACAGATAAAAAAAAAACACAGATAAAACAATATCACAGATAGAATAAAATAAGAAATAGACAACCATCATAATAATTACCAGATAAAGATAAATAGAGAAAATGGTTACCAGCTAAAGATAAATAGAGAAAATGGAATAACATCCAAGATATAATCATATACACTAAGACACAATCCTACTCCATGGAGTTAAACACAAACAGATATCAGAGAGAATGACTTACAAAATCTATTAGTACCACGGCTGCCCAACCAACTATCACGCTGTCACACGTTGCGTCAATAGCCTACGACACTGGGAATCCACCATCCAGGCGTAGTATAGTTCACGATCTCCCGTTGTGGCACTATAGGCAATGTACTACTAGACTTTACAAACCTCGATTAAATATAGTGCGTGTCGAGTCCATTAGTGTGCTATTGGTTTACCACGGCCAACGGAGCTACCAACTGTCCATATATGGGATCCCGTACACTAAAGTCTCCAAGTTCATTAGAACAATGAACCACACTACGTTTATCGCATCGACAACACGATGTGATTTCGTCTCATCAACCAAAACACCAAAATTTGGCATAAAGACAATACATAATTCCAAAAATATGAAATTACGAAAATACCCTCAAGATAATATGCCCTCAATGGCGAGAAAAATAGAAAGCTCAGTACGGGTTCTCATTTTCCGACAATGAAAAATCCTCAAAAGCTCATGACGGGTTCACATTTTCCCACAATGAAAATAAATACAAGAATTGCAATCAATCGCGTAGAAATTTTATCGCGTTTTCAAAATCTTGTCGTTTTTATAATCGTTTTGAAATCGCGTAAATATATTTTTCTCGTTTTCAAAATCGCGTAGGATTTTTAATACATTTTCTCAATCGCGTAAGATTTTTAAATCATTTTCTTGGTGAATTCCTTAAAAATAACTGTTTAAATAAACGAAATAATAAATAATACTTTTAAAATACGTATAATATTTTTCATACCGTATCTTGTCTTTTGGACATCTTTTCTATCTTATTTGTCCGTTTTTACTAAAAATTGACAAGATTTTGTTTAGAAAATTATATTAATGGTTTCCTAATTTTACCATAAAAATTCTGTTTATTAAATTTTTAAACCATATAATTAATCCTTTTGAAAACTACTAACATGCTTCAAAATACAACATGAGCTATATGTTAGAAATTTTCAGAAAGTTATTGTATTTCTCCTTACAGTAAAAATCATTAGTATTAACCTTTTTAAACTTAGTTCTAACCACTTTATTTCTTCAAAACTCATTGTAGAAAATTTACTTTAACTTGTATTGCTTCTTCTTGATTGAAAATAGCTTGGAATTAATTTTAGAAATCATGAATATCTAATTTGGCATGTTGGCCGAATTTGATAAAAACTTTACATTTGATTTCCAAATTATTTTTCACCTTCTAAATACATGTTAAATCTCTTGTATTGTCTACATTGATTAAATCATTACCTTAGAAAATAATTTTAGAATTCAAAGTATTGAAATTAGACTTGTTGGCCGAAAATATAAGGTTATGCCATTTGATTTCCAAATTCATTTTTCTTGATCCAAACAACTTGAAACCTTTTTAATTCTCCTAAGTTAATTAAATCACCTTTTAAGAAAATTAAGAGAACATTTTGGTTCTCCATTTTTGTTAGTGGCCGTGAGCCATCATGGAGTGTTCTTTGGAACAAACATGCATTTCCTTGACATGTTGTTCACATCCTATACATTATCATGCAATTCTATACTTTATCATACAATTCTAACACATGCAATACTATCAAAGCTTGTAGACATGCAACTTAAAGCTTGTAGACATGCAAATTATTACAAACAACAAATAAGAAAGCTATTAACAAATACACAACCACATCAAATAAGCTACTAACAAGCACAAACATGAATCCTTATGGATTCTACAATCACAAAATCAAAACTCCATCTTCTTACCACCATCCATAGGTGATAAGATTTGTCTTCCTCTTACCTTAAATGAAGACAAATGGTTTTTCTTTCACTCCTCCTAGTATTCGGTTTCCTCCACCAAGTTACCTAGCAACTCAAACGAAATTCTACAAGTTACTAACCATGAAAAAGAACCTAAACCATGGATAGATCATGGCTTAGAACTTTGAAAAAGAAGAGAGAAAAGAAAAACATGATATTTCACCTTCTAGGTAAAATCTTCAAGATTGATTTCCAAGCTCCAAATGAAAGATTTTGAAGAAACTTTCAACTAGAGATGTTCTTAGGTTTGTGTTTAGGTTTAGAAAAGTTGGCTTGATAGAATTTTGGGTGGTTGGATGATCAAAGAACAAGCTTGGCCGAAAATGGTGAAGAAAAGAAACAAGAATGGTGGCTAGGGTTTTTGATGAAAGAGAAGAGAGAATTTTTGCATGCAAGCAAAGTGAAGAGTGATCTCCCACCTCCCTTGGCCGTAGCTCTCAAAGAGCATGCAAGGTGTGCATCTTGCTTGGCTTCATCCAAGCCCTTAGATGCATCAAAGGTTAGGATTAAAGCTTGCTTAACAAGCTTGTCTCCCATTGGTTGGTTATTGATGACTCCCCAAGCCTAGTCACACTGTTCATTTATTATCAGCTTAGTCAGCTAGTTGAGTCAGCTTGTTCTGGAAAGTTCTACTGTTAATGATGATTAATTAAGCTACTAAGTTAACTGTATTAGCTAAACGTGGGTCCCTACAAAACATTTTCGGGTCCACTGTCATTTTATTATCTTGACTAATAAAATAATATTATAATATTATAAAATTATTTTATTTGTGATCAAATCCTAAAAATTAAAAAATTATTTACTGTCTCATTTAGAATCGGGTTTAGTAAGATCCCCAATTCTAAATAATAAAATAAGATTTCCCCGGCCCGGAAAAATATTATTTTCCTGCCTCGGAGCAAATCACACAAAAAGTCCATATAAAATCACAGACAGTAATATCAGACATTAAATCAAGTAGAAAACAATTAAAAACAGCAAAAACAACAAAAACAGCACGTTCGGGACGTAATGGTCATTTTCTCATTTTTTCCCACAACGTAGCTAATCGTCCAAAAAGTTCAAATAAAATTACAGACAGTATTAATTGTCTGTATATCTTCCAGAAAAATTAAAACAGTAGCTCGAAAAAAATTTTATTTTACCGTCTCGGAACAAATTACGTAAAAAGACCAAATAAAATTTTAGCCTGTATAAACGTATTTGTATTTCACACAGAAGTCGAGAAATAGTAAAATAGGGACATAATGGTCATTTACACAAAAACTTGAAAAACAGTAAACAGTACATTCGAAATATTTTCTAAAAATTGGGGCGTTACAGAAACAACCCTTTAGTATAGATGAGAAAGTTTAGACTCTTTGTGCATCCTATAATTAATGATTACCATAGGTAAGTATCTAACACCTTAGGTACTTAACATTGCATTAGAAATCACACAAGATTTGATGAGTTGGTGTAATAGATATGAGTATACTAGAATGAATTAGTAGCATTCACTCTTGTTAGTTGGTAAAGGTAATATCCAAGAGTAGTAGATTACTTTGGAAGTGTACCTAGAACCTTAAGTGACAAAGTGTTGTAAGTACTAACTACTTATGAGATAGTTTCACTCAAGTGGAGTTAAGTTTGTGTGTTTAGTTCCTAAGCGGGAAGGTGGTGTACTAGATTCTCTAGTCAAGTGAGATCTCGTGCATTGTTTAATACACATTAGGATGAACTATGACTCGAAAGCTTGTCATATTCATTGAGTATAGCAGAAATGTATTTACCTATTCTAACAGTGTAGTTGAGTTGAAGATGTATGTAGGAAGAGAGTTACTTCCTTGAATACTAAGTTATTTATGGAATATCAAGTAGTTAGGTATTCCAAGAGTTAGGAGTTACCTAAAACAGGTATTTGGAGCCTTGAGCACTTTAGTGTGGCACAGGTCACTACAAGTAGTGCAATAGCAAGGAGAGCTAGATACAGATAAGATATGTATAGTTTACTTTTCTAGATGCACGAATTGCTCACTTGTACTAGAGTTAAGTTAAGTGTGCAAAGATCAAAGAAGTACTCATTTGATTCCATAAGTTGGGTCAAAATGACGTATTAGTTAAGATAGACTCTTTCACTAGGATAACTTGAATCTATAAGTAATTTTATAGTTAGTAAGGAATATAGTTTTTCTTTTTCACAGGTAGGACCAGTATATGATAAGTTCACTCCCTATTTTAGCAAGTGTTCGTGGAACCAGAGTTTCCCAAAATGAACAAGTAGAAGTAGGGTTAAATTGTCAACTTTGTAGTTACAGTTCAATTGTATAGGCAATTGTCTGTGGCTATTGACATAAACAATTATATGGGCGGTTGCTTATGTTAACAGTATGTAGGCTATCGGTTTGGCTATACTATGAGGCATTATGCAGTTATCAATTATAGTGGAGGAAACTCCTATGATAGTAATTATAGATAATATTATACGATTGTATGGGCGATCGTATAATGTTGAGTTTAGTTTAATTATGTATACAGTTTACATAGTTTTTATGCCATGAAATATATGTTTATTACTGAGGATTTGTATGTTCCCACCCCTTTTTGTGTTTTCATGGTAGAAGCAGGTCAAGGATCGTCATAGAGTAAGAAGTTCAAGAAATAAAAGAACTAGTGTAGTATAGTTTTACTTGTTTCTTATTTAGACAAAGCTTATGTATATTGTTTATATTGACTTTGTAGTTATATTTAGATGTATGTATTACAATAAGCCCTCCTGTGGCTAAGGTTGTGTGTGTATATATATATATTAAGTTTTTCTGCATTCTCTTAAGGCTTTCTATAATGACTTGCATGGTTATTATAGATATATTAGTAGTTAGTTATGTAGTAAGTGATGTGGCTAGTATTGTTTATCTTGATATATTCAAATATATCCAGATATCTATCTTAGGGCGTTACATTATGGTATCAGAGCAGTTCATCATGTTGAGTCGGGATATGGACTAACTATGCTTAGGCATGTATAGTAGTTTAGTAGGGTGTTGGACGTTCTTTTATCTCATAGTGAGATATGAAGGTGGAATTGTATGACTTGCCTTAGGTATGGATGCTAATGGTTATCTGTGTGAACAGAAAACTATGGCAACTACTAGGTGAACCCATAAGACTAGGAGACTAGTAAAGACCAGAGCTCTTAGAGAAATGGCAACTACAATGAGAGAGTAGACAACCATTAGTAGAAAACCATTAGAAAAGTTTGAAAAAGACTTACTAGGGAAGTCAATGGACAATAAGGAACTAACTAGGAATAAGAATTCCTCACGGTTCAGTAAAGTTACTCCTTTGTTTTTCAATGGAGAGTATGGTTCAGTTAGGGTTGATAAATGGCTTCAAGAGATAGTAGAGATCTTTGTGGTCATGCATGTATAGATGAACGATGAGTGTCCTTCGTTTCTCATCAGTTGGAAGGAGAGGCTGAAAGATAGTGGGTCAAGCTAAGAGGTTGCTAGAGATATTAAGTACTCAAATCACCTGAGAGGTGTTTAGAGTTACTTTATTAGACAAGTAGTATTGTAACACCCCTAGACCTAATAACCACGGCACAATCGTCATTACACCACAGTCACTAAATCCAGGTATGTCACAGTCTCAAAAACAACATTTACAAAAAAAAAATATTTCATTTATACATAGATAGAAAATATGAGCCCCGAATGAAACATATTTAATACTCAACCATATAAAATACAACCACCGAAGGAAAAATGTATTTCATATGTAATATATTTGTCCTTAACACAAAACACTGACAACACAAAATATAGTACTTACATTATTCAAATAAAAGATGATGGGTACAAAAGCACAAAAGGGAAAAGTAGTAACCCTGGGATAGGTACTACTAGCAGACAAATCCGTAACCCCATATATATATACGACGCTCGGTGTCCCAGTCGACACGCCAGGCATCAATGCCCCCATGGAGTTGCACCCGTGCGTAACCGAAGAAATCTCGTCCCGACTCTATATTAAAAATAGTGAATCAGCCCAATCCGATCAGTAAGGATGTGGTCCCTTATCTTCTTCCTCACGATCTTTTAATATATATATATATATATATATATATATATATATATATATATATATATATAAAAAAGTAAATACAAGTAAAAAAACTAGAACGACGCAGAGCGACCATATAGCAGAGCAATAACATTTAAGCACCAGTAATCACATATGATAAGAGAAAACAACAACAAAATCTCAGATATTGAACAATTAAAACATTTCAGATAATCATGACATCAATAACACAATAGTATAATCATCATATAAATGAGTGCCAAATGATATGCCGACTCACAATGCCGACCCACAATGTCGACTCACAATGCTGACTCACAATGCATGTGCACTTGGTACCAAGATTTTCCATTTCCATTTCAAAGATGAACGTTCCAGAAGATCTATCCCCCTCAATGACAATCTACGCCAGACCATGAAGAGAATAGTGCTTGTCAGGTGCATGATGCGTTGCAACGGTTTATCATGGCCAGGGGTATAATAAGGTGATAACATCATCACGAAATGAACCACCTTGCCTCACGGTCCTCGATTAGATCCTTCCACTGGATCACACTATCCAATTCTCGTTCATTCACCACAAAAAGAATAGTGATTTATCGGGCTCGTACTACGTGCAGTCGGCTTTCACCATGCCTTTCGCCCCCCATAGATCCATCACAAATCACACTACTTAATTCTCATTCATTCTCTGAGTAAAGAATAGTGATTTGTCAGGCCCGTAATGCGTACAATCGGTATACACCGTGCCTTACGCCCCCCATAGGTCCATCCACTAGATCTCACTTATTCAATTATCATCCATAGGCTCATACAGCCTTTTGACAGTCATCGACTGAGCAATTTGTTCAATGCATACTGATTCAATGCATAATCATAGGCTCATCTAGCCTTTTAACATTTATCGGCTGAGCAAATTGTTCAATGCAAATATGCATAACTCAAGCTATCATGGTATTATCCCCAATGATATTAAACAATCGCCCATACAATTTGTAATACCATTAGTATCAATGATATTACATAACTGCCCATGCAATAACATAATAATACTGATCCACCCGGTTTCAACACATTGGCACAATAACCAATAATGTATAATGCTCAATACAAGTTAACTCTATGCACAACTATGTATATCTAACAATAATGATATATTTTCCATAACACGCCACAATTTGGCCAATTTAAACATCAACAGAATTTTAGTCCAAACACGGACCCACAATAGTATAGTATTAATTTTCTCAAGAGTGATAACACACTTTTATAGGTCTATTTTAGGGTTTCACTTTAACTTAACAATTCTTATGAAACCTTCACAAAGTTTTGCTTTGATTAACATCTCTTATGAAGTCATTATAAAGTTTCACTTTAATTAATATCCCTTATGAATTTATTAATCTTGAGGGATTCTCTTGAAGTCCTTATTAAATCTTCATTCCTTTAGATTGATCAAGTTCCTTAATCTAATCAATTATGCTCACTTAAAATTACTCTAAGAGTATACAAATTCTCTTGTTCTTCCCTTATGTTCAAAATCACTCTAATCCATAGGATAAAGTCTTTTCCTTTATTCTTTCCATTTTATGAACTCCTAAGGAATCTAAAATTCCCAATCATCTAAGTCTCCATTTTAGCACTACATTTTGTGACATTTTTCCTCAAGAAGCCTTGAACCTCATTATAATAAAAGTCTAACCCTTTTTCTTTCACCACAATGTTGATCACTTAAATCCTAATATTGCGCCAAGAATCACAACTTGGACCATTAATCCCCTTAGAGGCTGTGAGCCTCCCTAGGGTAGAAGTCTCAAATCTTTTCCATTACAATTATCAATTCCTTAACACCTAATCACCTAAGTTCCAATGTCTACAAAATCACACTTGGATTCCTAAAAATTGGCCCTAAGGCCATGACCCCCAAAATGGTAGGAAACCCTACATTTTTCATATATTAATCCAAACAAGATATATTTACAATCCATAACCATCAAGACATGCAAAGACAACTAATAACTCATACAAGTCCAAATAAATGCACAATCATGAAAAACAACACAGCAAAGAGAGCAATCCATAGATGGATTCCTCATCAATAACAACAAAAATGTTTCCTCACTGCCAAGATAGGTTGAAGAGGATTATCTGCCTCTTACCTATGGAAGACAACATAAGAAAGTAAGCCTCTTGGTCCCTTGTAGAGATTTTCGTACTACACCTTCAAGGAAACCCTAAGGACATCAAGACTTACCAAAATCATGATCAAAGCTTAGAAAAGGAACCCTTGATCACCCAAGAGATCAAGGATCACGAAAATGAGGAGAAAAGGTGAAAAAGTAATGAACTTTACCTTAAAATCTACAACTTTGAAGCTCGATGGAGCACAAAAGAAAATGGTGGATTTTGGTGATGGTCACAACATGAAAGTTGCTTAGAATGGTGTCTAGATTCAAGATCAAGAGTTAGTTGGAATTAAAGGAAATGGATGTATGGTTTTGAGGGGTGAGGCCGTGGAGATGGTGAGAAAATGGAGAAGAAATATGAGCTTTTTTTTAGAGAGTGATTCCAACAAGAAAGGAAGATCTTCAATGGAAGTGTAGATTCAAGCAAGATAGAAGCTTGAAATCAAGCATTCATGGAGGGGAAATGAAGGGTGTAGCCGTGGAAGAGAGGAGGAAGAAGGAAGAAGAAAATGTGAGAGAAAAAGTGAGATGAGAGAAATAGTAGAGAGAGAAAGTAGTAGCTTTTGTGTGTTGAAATTGTAAATGAGTGCGATAAAGGGAGATGCATAATTTTGGCTCTCCAAAATGTGTATTGTCTTGGAGATAGAGAGAAGGAGGAGAAAATGGTTGAGAGAAAAGATGAAGATGGAAAGTAGAGAGAGAAAGTGATAGTAAAGTGAAATGAAATGAAATGTGTAATTAGGTGTATTTTGTGTAAGTGTATGGATTAAAATGTGTGGCCACAAAGAGCCCTAAAAAATGTGTGGTGGAGAGGAGGAGAGAGGAATTGGCTTCTCTAACAAGCCAATAGAAAGGTGCAAGGAAGCTTTCTCTAAGCTTCTCCAACAAGCCAAGTTCACCTTTTTGAAAAAGTCAAAGTGATGTCATCATTATGATGTCACTAAAGTGTTCTCTAAAATATGACTAATACTGTATCAAATTTTTTATCAGTGGATAGAAATTACAGTTAACAAGAACTGATATTTATTGTCTAACGAATAATTAAATTATTCCACGATTTTTATTTATCAGATAAAAATCTCAAAAAATATGAAACCTCATAAACTATGTCTGGCCTCAGGTTTAGTAAGATCTCCCATCGATGTTTCCATAGTTCAAGGTTCTCGGGAAAAAATATCTCATTTTCCTGGCTCCGCTCACGCAAAATGAGGAATAATATTAAAATATTCCACGTTCACAGAAAAATACAAAAAAATTCACAAAAATCATAAATATTATAAAACAACTATTTGTCACAATATTATTAATTTTTGGGGTGTTATAAGTATTCCCTAGGATTGCAGAGAGCAAATGAATCAGAATTTCTGAGACTTGAGTAAGGGGGATATTACTGTGGACTAGTATGGGAAGCAACTTGAAGAATGTTCTAAGTTCTCTTCTCATTTTATGAGTAGTCCAGATGAAAACTAGAAGTGTGTAAGATTTGAAGTTGGACTTAGAGAAGATATTAAAAGTGTTATAGAAGTAGATAAGTCCAGAAACCTCGCAGCATGGTATTGGAGGTCAGTGTTTAAGCGTTGAGAAAATGGGCAATTAAGTGCCCATAGATAGCAAATTCCAGAATTTTTATGTTGTGGAATTTGAGTTCCCTATTAGTTGGGATTTTACATATATGGTTCCTAGAGAATGTTAAGACACTTAAAGCGGTATTTCATTATGGAAATCACCACCTAGCATATATATACAAGTTAGAACTTTTGAGCATTCTAAAAGTTAGGAATTGTTTAAAAAAGGTGTCTAGGACCTTAAACACAATAATGTGACTTAGAATATCACCTGAGGTGTGTTAGTAAGGTAAGCTAGATACAAGTTTGATAAGAAAGTTAATCTTATCATAGAGGCATAGTTTACTCTCTTGTAGTCAAAGTTGGATTAAACATGTAAGTTTTGATTAATGCTCTTTTCTCTCCTTTAGTTGTGTGGTAATGAAGTATTAATCAAGATATGGTTTCTTTAATAGTTAAAGCTGAACCATAGCACAATTATTCTAACTGAAGGAGTAAGTTAAACCCCTTAACCTTGCAAAGTAGTGAGCAAAGCTCTTTGCTAAGGATGGAGTTGTAACATAAGGTAGCGAGAAAAGCACCATGTGAGGGTAAAGATGTGAGTAGAATATTTTACCAGATGTGTAGAGGAAGCAACCCTTTAATCCCTCCATATCAGGCAAGTAGTGAGACAAAATAAATGTTGCCAAGTAAGGTATAGAAGTGAGGTAAACACTCTACCGAGGACAAAGCAGTGAGTTAAGCTCTTTGTCAAGAAACATGAGAAGTGAGAAAAACACTCATGTAAGAGGTAGTAAGAGTGAATTAAAACTCTCTACCAAGGGTCTCATGTAAGAGTGAGTTAAGCTCTCTACCAAGCATAGTAAAGCGAGAAAAGCTTATTATCAAGGGTAATAACATAAGTGAAGTTCTATGCCATGCTAAGGAGTGAGATAAGCTCTTATGCAAGTGTAGTAAAGTGGGACCAACTTACTACAAAGAACTAAAGGATGAGTTAAGTCCTAAGTTAGACAAAAAAGCGAGTTAAGTAGTTTGCCAAGTATAGTTGATCTAAGATTTAGTTGTCTTAGAATCAGAAATAGAAAGAGACTATATCTAAAATGGTTTCTAGGATTACGAAAGAACAAAACCAGTATATTAGAGTAGTTTTGGAAACTTTTAGAGAAAAGTTTTAGTGTGCCAAGTTAGCCAAGTGACAATTTTGGTTACAAGTGGTATAATGTATGGTGTCATGTAATTTTCTCAAGGAGAAATTACAGAGAACCCTAGCAAAGTTTAAGCAAAGGTACAATGGGTTGAACTTTATTGTGATGAGGTTAGAAAGTTTATCAGTAGACTTTCTTTTCTAATGCTACCCTAACTAGATCAGCTAGAAGAGGTAGTAGTTTTAGTGGACTCTAGCTTACAAGAATAGTTTCCAAGAGTTGAAGAAGAGGTTAACTACTACGTTAGTATTGGTAATTCCAGATCCCCATGATAACTTTGAGGTAGTTAGTGATGCTTCGAAGATGGGACTAGGGTGTGTCTGATGCAACAAAGGTAAGTAGGTGCCTATGCATCGAGGCAGTTAAACCTGCACTAGGAGGAGTAGCCTATGTATGTTTTGGAATTAGCCATCACTACTAAAAATGTTGTGTATAACGATGAAATTTAGCGATGGAAAAAATTCTATGACTACTAGCGACGAAAATTGTCACAGATTTCAGTAGTTTGATTTAGCCACAGAATATGGAAATTAGCGACGGAAAAATTTCATCGCCAAATTATCTGTGACAAACTCCGTCGCTGAATTATTTTATTTCTTGGAAAAAAATGCTTTATTATATGAAATATGTAGCGACGGAAATTTTCCATCGCTAAATGATTTATATGAAAATTTGTTATTAAAATGAAATATATAGCGACGGAACGTTTTTCGTCGCTAAGTTTTTTACATAAAAGTATGAGAATTTTATTATCAATAGTATATTGGCAGAATTCGAAACATGAGTACGTGACCCTTATGTTACAAAAAGCATGCCAATTACCACTACACCATGTTTGATGGTCATTGTCATTTGTATGTATTTTATATATTTATAATTAAATTGTTACTTTTATTTCTTTCCTCATTGTTTTTCCCTTCCCTCCATCTTTTTCCCTTTCTTCTCATTTTCAATCTCTATCTGCCCTATACGCAGTGCTTCCATTCCCCATTCCCTATTCCTGCAAATCAATACCTCCATATTCCCTATTGCTACCTGTAACGTCCCTTTTTGGGAGGGAACGTCACATTATTAAACATAAATGAAAATGCAAAAAATAAAATTTTTCTAGATAATAAACCAGGTTCATTAGTTTGAGGTTAACTTGTTCGGTACTTTAATACGTGAATAAAAATGACAGTATAATTTTTTTTGTTAATTAATAAATACAACTAAGTGACAAAGCTTGAACAACAGCAAAAAGTGAGACAGCAACCAAAATTCGCATCTGAATGACATACATACATATATGTATATATATATATAACAACTGTATTTTGGATACAAGCCTGGCAATTCCCAAAAAAAAAACAAAACTATACCTGCCTAAGGATTTTACATATACATCCCCTAGAATATCAAAATATACAGCCCACCAAAAATAATGCATCAGGCCCCTAAAATAAAACACTGGCAGCCATCAGTAGCTACCAGTAAAATCAGTCCTTCAGTGGAAGAGGAACCGTATCCGGGTCCTCAGTAGGATCCTCCTCTTCAGAGGAAACATCCATAGGAACCACGGAACCACGGCAGGAGCCCGAGTAGTAGAATCAAAAGAGTCCTCCCAAGGGGTGTAGTAACGATCACCCCACATCTCTCGGATGGGTAAGTAGAACTCCAGTCGCAGGCTGATATGGCAGGTGAGGATCGATGCCTCATGACGTCTCCAGGCTAGAGAAATCGACACGTCACCCAGATAGACGCAGCGATCGGAACTCAAGTTGATATGCCAGCACTTTGGCCTTCCGAGGAAGGTTAGACGCACATCGCCAAGAAATCCGCGCATGCGAGCCTCCATCGTCTCAGTAGATGCTAGTCCCGTTCGGACCAAAAGCCAGGAAAATTGGGGTCTTCTGCCTCCTTGTCGTTGTCTTCAATCAACACAGTGTACACATAGGTAGCAAATAATAGAAACACAGGAAAGAGGTAAGACATCCTACCATCATTACCAATTATAGCAGCCAGAAACAAAACGGCGCAATGCACCCAAATAGCAATTCCAGACAGCATTTCCAATTAATAAATAGTAGATCCAACAGTAAAACAAAACAGCGCAACACGCCCAAATAGCAATTCAGAACATCATTTTCAAATAATAAGCAGTAAATCCAACAGTAAGCAATTAAATAGTTTCAGGCAAAAATTCATTACAGTAATGATCAGACAAGTCATAATTACGGAGAGCAATGATTTTCAATGACAGATTATTTCATAATGCACATGCATGCTTTCACAAATTCCTACTCTATGGAGCTAGACACAAACAATTGGAGAGAAAGATCAGGAGACATGTCTGTAACTCGGCTGCCGCGACCAAAGTGCTATAAATCAATAATTTCCACGTGCGCATCAGGCATTGTACAAACAGTCCACGCTAGATCACAATATAGGACAGTGTCTCGGTCCGAATCGTCGGTGCATTTGCATCGGTTTGCCCCATGGGTAGGAGAGCTACCAACTGCCCATTGTGGAGGACCCGCACCCCGATGCCCCCAAGGTCAAACACGACCTACACTAGTCTACTCGCAGCCGCACTAAGGTGTGTTCAATCTCCTGGGCAACTTGGCCTTACAACAGTCCACAGGACATTCACAATGCATAAGACTCTATGCTTGGACATGTATGGTCAACATTACATACTATTCCATAATATGCCACAATTGGCCAAGATAAGCATCAACACATAAATGGTCACTCACATAGACCCATAATGTCATAATATTGAAATCAATTAAGGTAATACATTTCTAAGGTCCATTATGCCTTCTTATTCAAGTTTTGCTATTCTTACAAGAATCCACTACTAAGTAAGTTTCCATAATTAATTGAATTCCCTAAAGCAATTTATTTCCATACACTTAGAATGGCTATTCTAAGGTCTCCAAATCTCACACTCTCTTATTCTTGTTCTCTTGAGTTTATCCTAAGTCTTATGAAAATCTCATTCTTGGTTCTTTAAAATTTATAAAGTTCCCAATTATCTTCAATTCTTTCAACTCGTAATTTTCTAGTTCATTATCTAAGAGTTAGCCACTTGATTGCTTAAGTTTTAAAGTTACCAAAAGTTGCATAATTAAGCCTCCAATGGCCTTAGAGGCCGTGGCCTCACAAGGGATCCAATTCCCAATCTTTTCAATTCATTAATTGTAAATTATACCTTTAATTTACTTAGTCCTTCAGTTGTTGTATTGGTTCACCAAAAACCTCAAATTTGTGGGCTCAAAACCGTGGCCACCCTAGGAGTTCCAATTCCAAGTTTTTCCTTCCATTGATTTCATTTCATCACTTGATTAATTTAAGTCTTATGCTTATTACAACTTGTCCACAATTTACCCAAAATTTGGCCCAAAAACCATGGCCTCCCTTAGGTGATTCTCAATTGTTTTTCTTCCATTTTCAACCATCCAATCCAATACAATATATTATTATACAAGATCAATCAATCCAATGTCATGAATATCTTAAAATCAACATGTAAACATAATAGTCATCAAATTAAAGAATAACCCTCATTAGGGTTTTTCTTACAAACAACAAAATCAAGGTTCCTAGATGCTAATAGAGGTTGAGGAGGAGTGTCTTCCTCTTACCCAAGTGAAGAAAACAAAAGGAATACCAAGGAATCTCCTTGTAATTTTGGATTTGAGCTCCACCAAACCCTAGAAAATTCAACTTGGTTAGAATGACATAAGGACTTGAAAAATGGAGTGTGGGTGGTCACAAGAACACCCTTGAAACCGAAAATGAAGGGAAGAGAAGGAGGGTCTTGAAACTTACCCAAAAACTCAAATCTTGAAGCTTGAAGAAGGTGGTGAAAATGGTGGAATTTCAAGATGCTCTAAGCAAGAAAGATGTTTAGAAGAAGGAGAGGATTAAGAAAATGTAGTTAGTTTGAATTTTTGTGATGGATGAGTGAGGAAGAAGAGAGCTAGCCATAGCTCTAGAGAGAAGGAGGAGAAGAAGAAAATGGAGAAAGAAGAAGAAAGGTAGAGAGAGAAAGGCTTTTTAGATTAAATGAATTAAAGTGTGGTGAAATTGATTAAATGAAACAAATTAATTTCCTCCCTTGTTTTGGGCTACTGCTGCCGAGCTTGAGGAGAGAGGGACGAGAGAGTTTTTGGCTTCCTTTGGAAGCTAAGGGCCATTTGGTCATTATTTGGTCAAAGTTTCTCAAAGAAGCTTTGATTATTTTACATTAAATTTGAATTAAAGTAAATTGATTAGACATAAAGTAGATTGCATTAGGATAATGTGATAGGATTTTTATTACACACTATTATCCAATGGATAATAGTTACAGTTGACAGAAGTCAGTATTAAATTAATCTGATAGATAAATTTCACGCAGTATTATTTTATTTTATCTGTTAAAATTTCTCAAAAATTGTAAAACCTCGTAAACTGTGTCCAGCTTTGAGTTTAGTAAGATCCCCCGTCGACATGTCCATAGTTCAAGGTTCCCGGAGAAAACATCGCGTTTCTCCAGTTCTGCTCAGTGCGCATGCAAAACGAGGAATGTACTAAAATATTCGTCGTTTATGGAAAATTCTGAAAGAATTCACATAAATCACAAATATTAGAAAATGACTATTCGTGGTAAAATAATTAATTTCTGGAGCGCTACACTGACCTCAGCAATTCTCAGCTCGGTGTGCATGCAAAACGAGGAATATATTAAAATATTTGCCATTTCCGAAAAATTCCGGAAAAATTTCTAAAAATCAAGAATATTATAAAATGATTATTTATAATTAAACAGATACTTTTTGGGATGTTACACTACCTAAGCAACACTAATCCTTTTCATCTCTTCTATTCCCTACTATTACGAGATTGTTCCTCCCTTTCCCTCTCTTGCTTTACTGTGCCCTCTCATTCAATAGACAATACCATGCCACAACGCCTCAAGGTCTCACAGATTCTATATATTGTTATATAAATGTTATGCCATTATATATAAATATACTTTTATATTGTTTCTTTAAGGAGGTTTTGTATATTATCTCACATGTCGTCTTGTATCATAGGAGGTTTTTCCAGTGGTTCAGCAGTAGCAGCTGTCACTGGCTTTGTTGACTTTGCTATTGGTGAGTCAGTTTACTTGCTTAGACTTGCTTATCATTTACCCATATCATATCATTGCTTCAAATACTGCTCTGTAAAATTTATTTATTACTTTTTAATTTTTTTTGTCTCTTATTGGGCTTCCATTTTCAACCTAACAATCATGACCTCTTTTATTGAGATTCCATTTTAAATCGTATGATGTATCAATTTTCTAGAAGAAGATAATGTTGTATCTGACAATTTTTTAAGTGTTTGTACTTCATTTGACATATAGTCATAGACGTTTTGCTTTTTCTAATTATACTTTGAATTCAATTCAAGTGTGTGTATATATGTATGTATCAATTTTCTACTAGAAGATAAGATTGTATGTGATAATTTTTCAAGTGTTTGTACTTCATTTGACATATAGTTACATACATTTTGCTTTCTGTTATACTTTGAATTCAATTTATATATATATATATATATATATATATATATATATCATTACCACGCGTGTGCATATTACGTAGTGCATATACATTTTGCTTCTTCACCCGTGTGCATATTACGTAGTGCACCATATTCCAACTATGCCATGGGGCCATAGCCTTTAATTACTTGAGCCTGATTCAAATACGATAGCCTTCAATTACTTGAGCCTGATTCAAATAAGATAATGACTTTGAATTCACATTCTCCAACTTTCAATTGCCATCAACATATTCATTGTATTTGGACCATGGCCCACACATGGCTTCTTTTCTTTCTTTTTTTTTTTTCCTTTCAAGCGCATTTTTGGGCTTTAAATGTTTTTTTTATCTAAGTCTATTTGTATGATTGTATCACGTTTACTTTAAATATTTATAATTAGTACATAATTTAATAATTAATTTATATAAAAAATAAATAATAATGTCATAAAATTAATAAAATTAAATATATTCAAATATATTAATATTTATTTTTTATAAAAAATTATAAAATTAAATCATTATCAATATTGTTGCTTAAAATTCAATTTTCTGAATTTTGGTCTTTATTTTCTCATCTTGGCTTGAGCTTCCTAGATTGTGCCTCTAATTTGGTTACTTAATGCTGTTTGATAGGTTTTTTAATACTTCTAAAATGGAAATTCTTGAAAATCGCAAGTGGATGGATAAAAGGATAGGTCCTGATAAGCATAATACAGATGAATTTATAGAGGGGGTTTTTGAGTTTGTTGAATTTGCCTGTACCCAAGATGAATATAGGCTAGAAGGGAAGTTGAGGTGTCCTTGTAAAAAATGTAAATGTAGGCAGTACCAAGAAGTTGATGATGTCAAGGTACATCTATGTAGTAAGGGGTTTATGAGTAACTACTATTACTGGACTAACCACGAAGAATTAATAATGCCTTTTATTCCTGCTATAGTTTTTGACGATTCATACTATGAAGGTAGTGGGTTGAGGGAAGACTTCAATAGGTATGAACAGATGGTAATGGATGCTGCTGGACCTTTAATTGGTACTTACATTGAGCAACAAGAATTTGGTTATATTGGACAAATGAGTGAAGATCCTAACCCAAAAGCCAAAAACTTTTTTGATATGCTAGCAGCTACAAACGCTCCATTGTATGATGATTGTGAAAATTACTCTGAATTGTCAGCTACTGTAGAAGCTCTAAGTATCAAGTCTGACTTCAATAACTCTGGAAATTGCTTTAATCGTTGGGTGGATTTCATGGTGAATGCATTGCCGAAAGATAATCGAATGCCCAAAAGCTTCTATCATGCAAAGAAATCAGTAGAACGACTAGGGCTAGATCGTGTTAAGATTGACTGCTGTCCAAATGGATGCATGATTTACTATCCTCCTGAAGAGAATATAGAAAGTTGTAAATTTTGTGGTCAGGAGCGGTATAAAAGAATCACTAGAAATGGTAAGGTTAAAGAAACTCCTTTGAAAAAAAAGTGGTACTTCCCACTTGTTCCAAGGTTGCAAAGACTTTATTCCTCAATACAAACAGCAACTCTAATGAGATGGCATCGTGAGAGTCAGAGGGATTCAGGTTCCTTGTCTCATCCTCATGATGGAGAAGCTTAG
Organism: Ormosia emarginata; assembly: GCA_029884605.1. NCBI lineage: Eukaryota > Viridiplantae > Streptophyta > Magnoliopsida > Fabales > Fabaceae > Ormosia > Ormosia emarginata. The sequence continues at coordinate 19,298,063 of JAQQTP010000079.1, forward strand.
AGATGTTTTGATGAAACATATATAGAATTTGCAGAAGATCCACGAAATGTGAGATTAGGGTTTTGTGCAGATGGGTTTGCTCCATTGAATAAAACTGGTAGAACTTATTCTTGTTGGTCGGTAATAGTTACCCCGTACAATCTTCCTCCTGAAATGTGCATGCGGAGAGAATTTTTGTTCTTGAGTGCCATAATTCTTGGCCCTGCGAATCCTAAAAGTAGAATTGATGTGTATTTGCGACCATTAATAGAAGATATTAAAATGCTATGGAATGAAGGTGTTCTGACATATGATGTGTCACTTAAACAGAACTTTATCATGAAGGCAGCTTTGATGTGGACAATTAATGACTTTCCTGCATATGGGATGTTATCTGGATGGATGACAATGGGAAAACTGGCTTGCCCGATTTGTATGGAGAGATCAAAAGCATTCACAATTCAACATAGCTGCAAAACTTCATTCTTCGATTGTCACCGACAATTCTTGCCAATTGATCATGCCTATAGAAGGAATAAGAATGCGTTTAAGAAGGGATGCATTGAGAATGGAGTACCCCCACCTAGGTTGACTGGTGAGGAAGTGTGGGAAAGGGTGAGACATTTTCCTAGCATTGTTGAGTCTGCAGGAGAACACCTGATTGGGTATGGGGTTACTCACAACTGGACCAAACGCAGTATATTTTGGGACTTGCCATATTGGAAAGCAAACCTTCTCCCTCATAATCTAGATGTCATGCACATTGAGAGAAATGTGTTTCTCAATATTTTGTACACAGTTATGGATACCAAGGGCAAGACAAAAGACACTTTTAAAGCTAGGATGGATTTAACAGAATATTGTAGACGAAAGGATCTAGAGTTGCAGGATGTTGGAGGTGGAAAACTAAGGAAACCGAAAGCACAATACACATTAACTAAACAACAAAGGTTATGTGTTTGTGAATGGGTTAAATAACTTAAGCTACCAGATGGCTATGCTTCCAATTTGGGTAGGTGTGTTGACATGAGGGAAGCAAAGTTATTCGGTAGGAAAAGTCATGACTGCCACATTTTTATGCAGCGTTTACTCCCGATGGCATTCAAGGCTTTGCCAAAGTCCATTTGGAATACGTTTACTGAATTCAGCAAATTCTTCACAGAATTAACTTCATTATTGTTGAGAGAGAATAAATTGCATGAGATGGAGCAAAACATTCCAATTATTATGTGTAAATTAGAACAAATATTTCCTCCAAGCTTCTTTGACTCTATGGAGTACCTTCCAATCCATTTGTCATACGAAGCAAGAGTTGGTGGTCCTATTCAATATAGATGGATGTATCCCTTTGAAAGGTGAATTCACTTATCTGATTCTTTTAAATGAAATTCTCATAAGAGTATACATGAAATTTTTAACTAATCAATTCAATTTTCAATTATTAGGTTTATATGTACCTTAAAAGATAAGGTCACAAACCCATCTAAAGTCGAAGGCTCAATTTGTGAGGCTTATCTAGTGGAGGAGACTTCTACCTTTGCATCTTACTACTATCCACTTGAGATTCCTTCTAGGGGAACAAGATTGCCACGTAATGATGATGGAGGTGATGGGAGTTCAACAAATCCACCATTGTCTATTTTTAATTATCCAGGACGACCTGCTGGAAAACACAACTGTACTACCTTAGATGAAAGGGAAATGAAAGCTGCCAGATTATATGTTCTTTTAAATTGTCCTGAGGTGGAGCCTTTTTTGGAGTAAGTTATCAAGCATATGCTAATTACTCATATCTTGTAGTGATTAATACAAATCTTACGTGATCTATGATCTGTATGCAGAATGTATGCAAATATGTTATGAGAACTTGTCCCTGACATAAATGACTCAGAAGTAGACAAACAAATTTCCACATCATTCCCACATGGTTTAAAGAACATGGATGTTAACTTCTTTCAATCATTTATAATATCACTTGTTAAGCTAAACTAACAAACAATTTCACAATATAGGTTCTCGATTCAAGTAACATGATTGAAGACCATCTTTTGAGGAGTTTAGCATGGGGGCCACTTAGAAAAATCAACAAATTTACAACATATTTTGTAAATGGTTATAAATTCAACACAAGATGTTAAAGTCATGGGATGGGTACGACAAATTATGGTGTATGTGTTAGAGGTGGTGGCTATAAGATGATGGAGAATGATTACTATGGGGTGCTAACTGATATTGTTGAATTGGAGTATACTAGACGGCCCACAAAAAAGTTAGTTTTATTCACATGTGACTGGTTTGATCCCATTCTCAATCAAGGGACAAAGATAGATAAAAATTATGGGATTGTTGAAGTTAGAGAGTCTAGGAGATATAAACATTATGATCCTTTCATATTGGCACAACAAGCAGAGCAAGTGTACTATACAAAGTATCCTGAAGGCCAACAAGGGTGGTTATATGTGATGAAAACCAAGGCACGAAGTATAATTCAAGCTTCAGCAACTAAGAAGCCCGAAGTTGATGATCCATACCAAGAAACTAAAGTCCCTGTAATGCCTATAATAGCTTCAAATGACGATCTTCAACAAAGTCTTGTTGATATAACTGGTCCAATAGAGGAAGTTGAAAGAGAGTATTTGAATCAAGTTGATTTAGAAGAAGAATATGAAGATATAGAACTTATAACAGAGGATGAGGAGGAGGAGGAGGAAGAAGAGGAAGAAGAAGAGAAGAAGAAGAGGAGAAGAAGAAGAAGGAAGAAGAAGAAGAAGAAGAAGAAGAAGAAGAAGAAGAAGAAGAAGAAGAAGAAGAAGAAGAAGAAGCAGAAGAAGAAACATTTTTTGATTAGCTTATTTATGTATCTAAGTTTGTATTATTATACTTGTTTGTGAATTTCTTTAAGCTTGTACTTTTAGGTTCATAACTGTGAATCTCTTTAACTTTAGTTGCTTTAATACATGTGTTGATTTTCTTAGTAACTTTAAATAAATTTAATTGTAATATTTCTTTATCACATGTACATAGATGGCAAATAACCATACAGGTAGAGGTAGACGTAGAGGTAGACGTAGAGGTAGAGGTCGGGGTACCTCTCAGGCATCTAGTTTACCTGTCCCACCTCTAAATCCACCCACATCTGACTTACCTACCCCACCACCACCACATCTGTAACACCCTCCTCAGGGCATCACATTTCCGACTACCAACTCACAATCTAATAATAAGTTCATAAACAAGGTTTGAGTTATAAAACATAGGTTTTAAAATTTCTTTTCTTGGAAATATAAACTTACTGAAATTTATAGATAATACTAAAAAAATATATTTAAACTGTTTAATATACAATATTGACACCAATTAATATTTAACAATTATTCAAGAAATATTCAACTTACAGACTCAATTAAAACAGTAGCAAACCCCATGACGGGTCCTACTCAATAGTACGGTAAAAACTCAACATACTTATTTCTTCTTGTATCTATCTTGATGTACCATATATTTGTTCCTCGTCAACACTGCACACTATTGAATCTTGAATGACCACTCCTCAATGTTGTCACCAATCTCAGAATATCTGTCACCCGTTATGTCTAAGACAACTCGTTCCTTCTACTATATAATTTTTAATAATACAAACATAGCAAAATAATATAACAAAGAGGTGAGATCACCTACGCCAATACCAACATGGTAGCAAAGAGATAACACAAATAACATATCATACAGATATATCATACCATAATTCTAATAATGCACTCAACATTAATCAACTATCATCATCCAATCATTTATCAGTTCAAATATCATTCAATATTCACGATGATGCCCTCATCATTATCCAATATTATTCAACGGTTCAATTATCACATCGATAATTACGATAATGCCATCAACATATTCCAGATATTCAACAGTTCAATTATCATAACCAATGCTCAATAATGATGCATATGTTATGCATGTGCACATAGACTTAATGTCCCTACTCCATGGAGCTAATACTCAGTTCGGAGAAGTTGATCCAAAAGATCCGTCGGTACCAAAATGCCTCAGACCACGTGCTATAATTCTCATTTGTATTTGCACATCTAGCATATACACAACAGTCTTTACGAGATCTCGATTAAGAATAGTGTCTCGATCAGGATCATCAGTGCGTTGCATCGGTCTAACTTATGGGAAGAAGAGCTACCAACCACCCATGTAAGCAACCCGCACCTTGATGCCCCCAAGGTCAACAAGTGACTTACACTACGCATATCGCACCCACTCAAGAGGTGTACGTCTCTCCTCGGCAATTAGCCATATCTAGTCCATCGGACCTTTTCAATGCATGTTCAATGCACCAATGCCAAATCATAGGCAAAATTCATCATTTTCTCATACAGTGTTCATACACTAGTCCATGCATGTAAAATGCACAATTCTTAGTTCAAATTCACAATTTCATATTCAGGGTCCACACATTGGCCCATTCTTAGTTCAATTTCATAATCTCATAATCAAGCTCCACACATTGGCCCAACAGTAATCATACTGTATTTTCAATAGCGAAAATCATATTATCACGTTTTCATAGTCACAAAATACTTTTATCGTGTTTTTCACAATTGCGCAACATTTCTGTTACGTTTTCACAATTCCACAACACTTCTGTTGCATTTTCAAATCACGTATTGATTTTTCAACGTTTTCTCAATCGCGTAAAAATATTTACACGTTTCTCAAATCACGCAGCGATTTTTCACCATTTTCACAATCACGTAAAAATATTTCATCACTTTTCAATCACGTAGTGATTTTTCAATAATATTTCAATCGCGTAAAATATTTAAATATTTTTCAAATCGCGTAGAAATATTTAAACATATTTCAAATCGCGTAGCTTAAAAATCACGTTTTTAAGTTACGTAAATCATTTTTCACCATAATTCCATTGCGAAAAATATTTCTCAACCTTCAAAAATTCCCTTTCAATCTTTCTCAAAATAATATGACTACTCACATTATTTTCCACATTTTCTTACTCAAGAAAATCCTTTTCGCAATATATTCCACAAATTCCCAATTCCATTGAATTAAATCATTGTTTCTAACTTTAAAATTACTAACACTCTCCAAAACCCAAAGGATGAGTTATACGTTAAAAAAATATCAAATCACTATTATATTCTCCATTTTTCTCAAATAAATTCTAAAATCAATTCTCTTCAAAATAAACTGAGGTTCAAACACTTTCAACCTCTCTTTTCCATTCATATACAAAAATTCCATTTTCTCAAGTGATAAAACACTCTAATTCCCTTTCCAAATTTCTTATACTAAATCAATTATATTTCCATTTGAAAAATCACTTTGTTTCATCAAAATCAAGGCATTACAAGCTTTCAAAACCGTGGTACATGGTTATTTAAACCATAAAATATTTTTCCTTCTAAGTCAATATGGTTTTACACAAACAAAACCATTAAAAATTCTTCATAAAAACCGTGAGCACTTGGTCTTTGAAATCAAATCATTTGTTCATTTTTCATTTTCACTTTCTTTGCAAATCTATTTTCACTTTCTTTGCAAATCCTTAAAATCAACATTGATATTTTCGTTTAAAACTCATGTTTAGTAAAATGCTTAGAAACTTTTTACACATAATAAATCAATAAAAATCCTTCTCAAAACCGTGAACACTACTTCTTGAAAAACAAATCCTTTGTTTATTTTCCATGCTTCTCTAATCATCAAATTTTATCATTCATGAAAATATTAATTTGTGAACACCTATTTTGAGGTGTCTTGGCCAAAATTCCTCTTGGTCTTTGGAACCAAAAATCAATTTCCTTTCCATCATCAAATCATGGCATACATATACATATTCAAATATATATCACAAGCATGCCATAATCAAAGCAATAAATCATGTAAATCATACCAAGCATAGGAAAATAATCAAAGCACATAAACACCCACAAATTATTACATGACCATGGATATGAATCCTCACATGGATTCACCATCTATCAAATACACAAACCATCTCTCACCACCATACTTAGTTGGTGAGATGAATCTCCCTCTTACCTCTTAAAGAACCTCAAAAGCTCCTTTCTTTGCTTCTTTTTCTAAGTCCTTCACCACCAAAAACTTCTCAATTACAAAACAAAACACAAGTTTATTAGTATATCAAGCTTGAATAAGAGGAACCATGGATCAAACATGGTTTAAAACATGAAAAAGAGAGAAGAAATGAAGTTTCGTTACCCTTCACCACAAATACCCTATAACTTTGATTTTGAAGAAAGTCCATGAAGATGAATGATTTAGAGAAAGTCTCCAACATGAAAGTTCCTTAGAATAAGGTAAGGATTCAAGAAATAAGGTTGGATAAAATTCTTGGGTGATGGAAGGCATTCTTGAGTGCCATGGCCGAACCTAGCTTGGAGAAAAAGTGGAGAGAAATTTGATATGGTTCTTTGGTTCTTGAAACAGAAAAGATGTTCAAGTAAATTAAAGTCACGAATTTGGTTTCCTAAAGCCTTCATGGCCATGAACCTGTTTTGAGAAAAAGGTGAGAGAAACTTTGTTTGGTTAATTGATAGAAAGGTGATAGGAATTATCAAGTGAGGAGTTAATATTTAGGCCCCCCAAAAACTACTTGGTCGTGAGCCATTTTGAAACAAAAGAGATAGAAATGAATTAAAGATAGCATATTTTTCTTTCACCAAACATGCATTGCCGTAGGAATTAGACGGAATAGCCACCAAAGTTGACTAACTTTGTATAGCTTCTTCAATTGTTGTTAGAAGAACGACCAAGTATTATTTTAATGTAAATTTTGTCTTCCAAATTTGAGGCATGGCCATAGAAGCCAATGAAGTAGCCACCATTATTGACTTAGTCTTACTACTTTGTTCAATTAAAGACATTCTAATATATATCACAATGATGTAATAATTTAGAGCAATTTTTGCTCTTCATTGTTGTGGGAATGCATGGAAATGAATGGAAAGAAAAGTGAGATATATCTATATATTAAATGGTTGCTAGAAAGGTGACAAATCCATTTAATATAGATTTCCTTGTCCTCCATTATTTCTTGGCCGTGGAGTGCTTGCAAGAAGTAAGCCATTTATTGTTGACTACTTGAATTAGTTGAATCCATTTTGAGAATGCATAGCCGTAGAGTGAAGAGAGAAAAGAGTGAATTATTTGAACAAATGATTGATGTTAAATCATTTGAGAGGAAAGGTGATGAAGTGAGATAGCAAATGCATGAAATGCTTTTGCCCCCTTTTTCCTTTCCTTTAATTGCCGTGGAGAGTAAGTGAGAAATGAGTGAATTATTAGAGTGTTAATCAAAGGCACCAAATTATTAAAGAGTTTCCAAGTGATAGTAACAAACTTGGACCATTGGATCTTCTTCCTCCTTTAATCTTAGCCATTAGATGAAGCTACTAAATGGATGGTCAAGATCTTTCCTTCCATGTTGCCCTCCAAGGGTCACAATTGAAGTCCAAGCCATTATATAAGACTAAATTTCAACCATAGATTAAATCCAAATCCAATGGTTATAAATGATCCATCTTCACCGTTCATTAAATCTAAATCCAACGGTCACAAATGGTCCTAGCCACTTTGTAAGATCAAATCTCCACCCTTAATTAATTCTTCATCCAATGGTTATAAATGTTCATAGCCATTTTATTAGACCGATTCTACACCGTTGATTAAATCGACAGTTGATATTTAAAGTCTTAAATACTAAGCTTGCTTCCTATTGGTCTGTCAAAAAGTTGTCATACCCACTAATGTTGACTTAACAGTCTAATATTTGTTTTTATCTGCTAAAACCCCAAGAATATATTTACTATATTTTTATTGCCCGATAATTAAATACAATACAAAACATAGTAAAAGAAATTTTCTAAAACTGTTTCCGGATTCAGGTTTAGTAAGATCCCCTGTCTCCATCTCAATAGTACAAATTTTTCTATGCATAGAAAAATTCACTTTGCGGGACCTACCTGGGCCCATGTAAGACCACCTACGCCCACAAACAGCCCAAAAACAATCAGAGAAATATAAAAACTTATAATCATCCACAAAAATCACAAATATTAGAAAACGTATGAAAATCAAGTCAGATTGTTAAAAATAATTAATAATCAAGAAAAATAAATACATAAAGATTTCCCCCGGCTCAAAAATTATTATTTTCTTGACACGGAGTAAATCACTCAAAACGATCAAATACGCTGACGGAATACTCAAAATAATTTTACAGTACATAGAAATCACTAAACAGTAGAATTCTATTAACTGTCAAAATTACTGTCTAATAGATAAGAAATTTTGGGGTGTTACAACATCCTCCTACATTTGGCTTACCTACCCACCTTCACATCCTCCTACATTTAGCTCACTTACCCTAGCTCTACTTCCTCTTACATCTACCTCATCTGCCCCCATGTCCACATCCCCATAGGTCGGTTATTACTCCTTGCTGTTCTTCAGATCCCCATGCATCATCCTCTATTTTGCCATAGGTTCCACCACAGGGGACCATAGATCCAGATGGCCTTATGTGGATTAGGTCTGGACCAGGAATGACGTAAGTACTTGTGACTTGTGCATTTTAATTTTATAATCAATTTTGTCATACGCACACACTTTATGACTCTTTTTGTTATAGGTTTGAACCTGAAGTTGGACCACCTCATGCAATCTCAAACATTATGAAATCTAAGTTTGAAGGAGTTTGGAAATCTTATCGTGAGGTTGATGACAAAGTTAAAGAGATATGGTTTATTGAGTTTAGGGTAATGTATTTCTAATTGTAGTTATTACTATGTTGATAGGACTAAAATTTTAAATTATTATGATAGAATAACTATTGTTTTTCAATAATACAGAAAAAATATAAGTGGTTGCCTGACGATGATAAACATATCAAAAAATCCTTCGACCATAAAGGATCTGAATTGTTAAAGAATGCATTGTGCAAGGTTCGTCACAATCAGGATAAAGGCAATTGGATTCCAACTCATGTACGGGAAGAGTTGGAGAGACAGTGGCGGCAAGATCCGAAATGGTTGGAGAAGAAGATCAAGAACACTCAAAATGAAAAATCTGAGGAGGGATTGTCAAAACATACTGGAGGCTCAATTTCTGCAATAGCGCATAAGAAGAAATTTGTGAGTAACTTCTATCAAATTTGTGATTCGAGTTAATTAGGTTTGTTTTAACATAATATTATTTTTCCTTACATATATCCAGAAACAACAATTGAAAAGAGATCCACGACATTGGGAGCTATTCACACGACTTCACACACGCAAGGGGAAGTGGATATCCACCAAAGCCAAAAATATTGTTGTAAGTATAAATGCTGCAATTAAATTTTAATATATGGTTAAGTCAATTTGCAAGCATAAATATTTATTAACGATTGCATTTGTCAGGATGAGTACCAGAAACGTATCAATGAGAGGGACACACAACGGCCACCAGGAGAGGAGACTATTGACATCGACTCTGACAACAACATCTACTTGGATGTTGTTGGAGGCATTAGCAGCAAGAAACACATCTTTGGCTTGGGATCTAATGTTGCTTCTCATGCATCATCTTCCTCTGCATCTGTTGAAGGTTGTTCACAGTCGGAGATGGAAGCGATGAGGAGTCTAGTTGCAAGTCTCAGTACGCAGGTGGTGGAGTAGAGAAACTTAATCGCGGAACAAGGAAACTTAATCAACACAATCTTACAGCATTTGAATGCATCTACTAGCGGCTCACAAGCTACAGGCAGCAGTCACGAGGATGAGTTACTTGGTGATGGGGATGAAGATGAAGATGACATGACTATGATCTTTTTCCTCCTGATGTTTGATACATTGTCTTTATATTTGTTTTGATAAAGAACTTGTATAACTTAATTTATATTTATCTTGATTTTTTGAAATATTTTTATTTTGACTTTTTAAAATACTGTGGTATGACATGATAATGATATTTTTAAATTTTAGAAATTTGTTGCTTGATTTTGGATTGGATTGTTGTCTTGTGTTGCATACAGTTTAAATTGTATAATTGAACTATTTAAAAATATAAAAATAATAATTTTAAAAATTTAGGTCATCAGCGATGAAAATATTTCCATCGCTAAAAGATTTATACTTTCGTCTTAGCGATGGAATAATTTTCGTCGCTAAAATAATAATATTTTAATTATAAAGAAATTTTGGTCATAGATGTTAATGACGAAATTTTATTAACTTGCGACGGATTTTTCCGTCGCTATTTAGTCACGAAATTATATTTCTATCGCTAAGAAATTAGCCACCAAGGATTACGCGATGGAAATATTTTCATGACAGATTTTGTCGCTAATCATTATGGCGATGGAATTTAATGGATCAGCGACAGAATTTTTCTGTCGCTATTGAATTAATTTTTAGTAGTGCATAGTGGTGTTTGCCTTATAGACTTGAATACTTTGCTCATAAGGAGTCTAGTTCGAGATGTTTAGCGATCATAATAGTTTAAGATGCTTATTGATTTGAGGAAGCTAATCATGAGCCATAATAGATGGATGTAGTTCTTCAAGGTTTATAACTTTGAGTTATAGTATCATGTGGATAAGGCCAATGTAATGGCCGATGCACTAAGTAGGAAATCCCTACAGGTGTCCCATATTATAGTCTAAGAGAGTAAATTTCTTGAGAGCTTCAGGGATTTGAGTCTCATGGTAATTGGGATGCCATATAGTCTCTTAGGGAGCAACGTGGACATAGTAAAAGACTTAAGGACTCAAATTGTAGAAGCTCAAAAGGAGGAAGAAAGCTCTAAGGGACACTAGTGAACAAATCTTCTTAGAAATCCAACAGAATTTTAGTATGACAACAGATGGAATGACATGGTTTAGAGACAAACTTTGTTTTCCAAGAGAGTTGAGAAATCAAAGAAGGGATTTTATGAGGAGTTCACAAGAGTAAGTATACCATCTATCTAAGGGCTACTAAGATGTTTCAAGAGTTAAGGAAGATGTTGTGGTGGCCTAGTATAATAGAGGACATGGTAGAATATGTTGTGTTTTAAGTAATGGTGGAAAAATTAAGTAATCTACTCACTTTTTTACCAAGTAGAATTAGTTATCTTCTAGATTAAGTAGTTCAACTACTTATGAAAGAGATAGATAGATTGCAGGGAGTCTCTGTGAATGTAATGTTTAATAGAGATACTAGGTTCACACTTAATTTTTAGGAAGCCTTACAAAAGAAGTTCAGAGCTAAATTAAGTTTTAATACAACTTAACATCCATAGGCAGAGGAATTCAATAGATTAAAGGTAAGCAGATTTCCTCTGGTGAGAGTATGATGGGGAGAAGTTAGTACTAAAAGGACTACTTGGGAGTTGGAATCCCATGTAAAGTGAGTTTACTCAGAGTTGTTTGTATGATGTGAGTAATTCTGGGGACAAAATTTTTTAAAAAAAGGGGAGAATGTAACATCCAGAGAAAACATGGTAGACTTGTATATGACCTCAAAGGTACTATTATACTTGTATAACATGTCAGTTAAGTTTTGCGACAAACTGAGTTTGTTTAGGTACATAGTTGCAACACAAAAGTTGAAAAGTAGCTTAAATTGACTCAAATAGTAGCATAAATTGCTAAATTAAGGAAAATAAACCTAGAGAGTTTGTTTCTAGGTCACAATTAAGCTAAGTAATGTGTAATTAAAATTTGAGAACAATCGGAGTCAGCTTGGTATTTTTAGGCATACTAGTTATGCTTTTAATGTCGGATTGACCCCCAGCATATATAAAAAATAAGATATTAAAGAAACAATAATTTTGATGAATCCTAGTATTTATTTCAAAGTTGTTGGAAGTTAAAAAACTTGATTTAGCTAAATTCAAGTGTCCTTAGCAGATAGGGATTTTCAGTGAATGTTAGTTCCTATCTAAGAAGTAGCAAAGTTAGACTTTGCTACTTATTTCTCATCCCTTCCCATGACAGAAACAAAACAGAAGAAGGAAATAAAGAAAACATAAGAGAAAAAGGAAGAGAAGAACAAGGGAGAAGAGAAGGAAATCAAAAGGAAAAGCTTAAGGACAAAGGCCAAGCTTCAAGATCTTTATCATCTTCATTCTTGTAGCAACTTGAGAAGCAAGAGGTTGGGGTTCTCTAACCTTCAATCTCCTCCTTTCTTCATCTTTTCCATTGAGTGAGGTTAGGTCACTAAAATGGAGAAATTGGATTTAAGATGCAGGAATCTATTTTCTTTGTTAGTTTTTGCTTCCTTTGATGAAAATGAGTTAGTTTCATTGTTTTGAATGCAAATTGGTTGGATTTGTGCTTAAACAAATCAAGAAGTTCCATAGTTGGAATATAGAACCTAGGTTGTGATTTTGAGCATTAATTCATGATTAAGTGAATTAATGAGTTAATTTTAGTATTTAATGATTCTAACATGATTAGAGATCATGATTAGGGTTGCAAAACACTTAGAATCCAAGATTGGAAGGTTAAAAATAGATTTGGAGCCAATTGAACAGTGGCTCAGTTTTGTATAATTTTCTACAAAATTGACCACGCCTAGGCATGGACTGATTAGGTTTTGGTCCAGGCGAGGTAGAGAGCACCACGCCTAGGTGTGGTAAAACTAAGCCTAGGCGTGAGACAGGACATAAGCCACGCCTACGCGTAGGAAAGCCACGCCTAGGTGTGAGTTCTAGGATTTTTCAAGAATGTTATTCTTGATGTTTGGGAGTTCCCTGCTAATTGGGATAATTCTTATATGTGTTCTTAAGCATATTAAGCTACTTTTAGGGATATTTCAAAGAGGAAATAACTCTTTAATATAGATGAGAAAGTTTAGACTCTTTGTGGGTCCTATAATTAAGGATTGTCATAGATAGGTATCTAACACCTTAGGCACTTAACGTTGCATTAGATATCACACAAGATGTAATAAGTTGGTGTAATAGATATGAGTATACTAGAATGAATTAGTAGCATTCACTCTAGTTAGTTAGTAAAGGTATGAGCCTTAGGATATCCAAGAGTGGTGGACTACTTTGAAAGTGTACCTAGAACCTTAAGTGACAAAGTGTTGTAAGTACTAACTACTCATGAGTTAGTTTCATTCAAGTGGAGTTAAGTTTGTGTGTTTAGTTCCTAAACGGGGACGGTGGTGTACTAGGTTCTCTAGTTAAATGAGATCTCATGCATTGTTTAATACACATTAGGATGAACTATGACTCAAAAGCTTGTCATATTCATTGAGTATAACAGAAATGTATTTAGCTCTTCGAATAGTATAGTTGAGTTGAAGATGTATGTAGGAAGAGAGTTACTTCCTTGAATACTAAGTTATTTATGGAAGGTCAAGTAGTTAGGTATTGCAAGAGTTAGAAATTACCTAAAATAGGTATTTGGAACCTTGAGCACTCTAGTATGACACATGTCACTACATGCAGTGCAATAGCAAGGAGAGCCAGATATAGATAAGATATGTACAATTTACTTATCTAGATGCATGAATTACTCACTTGCTGTAGAGTTGAGTTAAGTGTGCAAAGATCAGAGAAGTGCTCATTTGATTCCATAAGTTGGGTCAAAATGATGTATTAGTTAAGATAGACTATTTCACTAGGATGAGTTGAGTCTATGAGTAAGTTTACAGTTAGTAAGGAATATAGTTTTTCTTTGTCTCTAGTAGGACCAGTATATGATAAGTTCACTCCCTATCTTAGCCAGTGTCCGTGGAACCAAAGTTTCCTAAAATGAACAAGTAGAGGTAGGGTTAAATTGTCAGTTTTGCAGTTATAGTTCAGTTGTATATGTAATTGTCTATGGCAGTTGACATAAGCGATTGTATGGGCTGTTGTTTTTGTTAACATTATATAGGCTATCGATTTGGCTATACTACGAGACATTGTGCAATTATCAATTATAGTGGAGGAAACTCTTATGATAGTAATTATAGGTAACATTATACGGTTATATGGGCGATCGTATAATGTTGAGTTTAGTTTAATTATGTATACAATTTACATAGTTTTTATGCATTGAAATATATGTTTATTACTGAGGATTTGCATGTTCTCACCCTTTTCTATGTTTTCATCGTAGAAGCAGGTCAAGGATCGTCATAGAGTAAGAAGTTCAAGAAACAAAAGAAGTAGTATAGTATAGTTTTACTTGTTTCTTATTTAGACAAAGCTTATGTATATTGTTATGTATTACAATAAGCCCTTCTCGTGGCTAAGGTTGTATATATATATATATATATATATATATATATAAGTATAAATTAAGTTTTTTCGCATTCTCTCAAGGCTTTCTATAATGACTTGCATGGTTATTATAGATATATTAGTAGTTAGTTATGTAGTAAGTGATGTAGCTAGTATTGTTTATCTCGATATATTCAAATATATCCAGATATTTGTCTTAGGGCGTTACAAGAATGCTACGTGGATCGTTACATGAGTGTCATAAGCGATTCTCATAGTGATAATAGTGTATGTGGTCATTTGACTTGAAATCACTACGATTCCTACATGAAGAGTTATATGTTTTAATGCCATCAAACGTCATTTGTAACAAGGTGATTATAAAGTTAGTTATAAGATATACCGGGAATCATGCAGATGAATGTGAGTGATCTAGATGAGATTTGTCCTTCCTACATAATAGGAGTGATATCTTTGGGCCTCCTGATTGAGTGAGACTACGAAATGCATAGTCATGCTCAAATGAGTCAATATGAGATATTGATCTCATTTGTTATTACTATGTCTACTCGAGTATCAGGAAACGAAAGATTGAACTATACAAAGGTGATATATTCAATGCCTTGTGTTCAATCTAGATATTTAGACAAAGGGACTAAACTACACGGTAACATTGATCACGGAAAGATTATGTCAAATCACTGACATTCTCATTACTTGAGTAGCAATGATGTGTTGCTAGATACCATTTACTGCTTATAATATTAAAATGAGATTTTAATATAGCTGCCAACATCATGAGAACCTACAGGGTTACACATTTAGAGCAAACTTAGTTGGAGCAATAAGAATCCATGTTGGACTTTGATTCAATCGTGGGCTAGACTCATAACAGATGAGCCTAGGATTGAACAGCTTATCTTGCTGGTGCTCTCACTCGCATAAGGCAGTAACTATTATAAATAGCACTGCTAAGGGGTTATCAAGGCACACATTACAAATCCTAGCTGCACTTGACAGAAACACTGAGTAAGAGAGTGACAAGTTTCTTTTCTCTTCGCAACTAGCACTGTGGAAGAGAGGTCGGACTCCAAGACTGCGGACATTGGACATTTTTGGATGTCTATTTGTGCGGATAACGGAGAGGCATCGTCATTGTTGTGGTGTTGGTGATTCACGTTGCTTGATTTTGTCACACTTCAAGAGGTAAACTCTTTTAAAACACGGATTATGGTCTATTTTGCCTGGATCCTTAGTAAAAATTTTTGTTTTTCTGCTGCGTGATGTATCTGCATTTCCCAACAGCTCAATTAATAGGCCCCTAGCTTTTAATGGCACTGATTATACTTACTGAAAAGAGAGAATGAAAATTTTCATTTAAGCTCATCTTGATGTTTAGAATGACATCAAAAATCATCCTTTTGCTCCTACTAAGTTTGTTGATGGTAGACAAGTTGAAAAGCTAAGAGCTGAATAGGCTGATGATCATAAAAAGAGAGCGCAATATAATGCTAGAGGCAAGAACATCATCACTAGTGCTCTAGGGTATGATAAGTACTTTCGCATTTCTAACTACAAAATAGCACAAGAAATGTGGGATGCTCTTCAAGTCATCCATGACATAACTAGTGAGGTGAAGAGGGCTAGAATAAATACTCTCACACATGAATATAAATTATTTAGAATGAATCGAGGTGATAGCATACAAGATATGCAGAAGAGGTTTACTCACATAGTTAATTATCTTACCTTGTTGGAAAAAAAATTTCCAAATGAAGATTTGATTAACAAAGTTATGAGATGTTTAAGTAACGAGTGGCAGCCAAGGTGACTGCAATTGCTGAATCAAGGAACCTTGCCACAATGAATCTTCCAATACTTTTTAGGGAGCTATAAGAACATGAAATGGAATTATCAAGGCTTCACCAAAATGAAGATGTTGATAGAAATGCATAATTTGACTCTAATTGTTGCATAATTGAAGGTGATGATGATAAGTAAGTTAAGTTTGTAGGCCATAGAGTTAATACTATATACATGATTAACCTTGATGATATTACCTCTCAAGATGTTAGATGTCTTATAAGTAAGGAGATTGGTTCATGGCTATTGCATAAGAGAATTGCTCCTATTCACATGGATCACCTAAACAAACTTGTTTTTAAAGAATTAGTAATTGGTCTTCCAAAGCTCAATTTTGAGAAAGATAAACTTTGTGATGCATAAGGTAAACAAGTCAAGGTCTCTTTCAAAGCTAAAAATGTTGTTTCTACTACTAGACTTTTATAACTTTTGCATATAGATCATTTTGGACCATCAAGAACTATGAGCTTTGGCGGTAATTTCTATGCTTTTGATATTATGGATGATTACTCTAGAAATACAAGAACTCTATTCCTTGCTCATAAGAATGATGCATTTCATGCTTTTAGAAAACTTGCAAAGGTTATTCAAAATGAGAAAAATTATAGCATTGCATCCATAAGAAGTGATCATGGTAGAGAATTTGAAAACTAAGAGTTTGAAATGTTTTGCAATGAAAATGACATTGAACATAATTTTTATGCTCCTAGAACTCCACAACAAAATGGAGTGGTTGAAAGGAAAAATAAATCTTTAGAGGAGTTAGCAAGAACTATGCTCAATGAAACAAATCTTCCTAAGTATTTTTGGGCGGATGTGGTAAGTACTACTTGTTATGTAATGAATAGAGCTTTAATAAAGCCAATTTTAAATAAAAACCCCTATGAACTATCAAAGGATGGAAACTAAACATTTCCCACCTTTATGTCTTTGGTTGCAAATGCTTGGTTTTAAATAATGAAAAAAATAACCTAGGCAAGTTTGATGTTAAATCAGATGAGGGAATATTTCTTGGTTATTCTCTTAGTAGTAAATCATTTAGAATTTATAATAAGAGAACTATGACTACTGAGGAATCAATACATGTTGCATTTGATGAAACTAACCCCATTGGGTTGGAAAAGGATGATATTGATGATGTTGCAAAAACTTTGTTCAACACCCACTTAAGAAGTAAAAAAGAACAGCAAAAGAGAGAAAATCAAAGAGAGGAAGCACCACCACAACAAGCTGAGCAACAATCAAATGGTCTTCCAAGAGAGTGGAGAACTTCAAGGCACCATCCTTTTGACAAGGTTATAGGTGATGTCTCAAAAGTGGTAACTACTAGAAACTTTCTTAGAGATGCATGTAATCATATGACTTTTGTTTCTCAAGTTGAACCTAAAGACATAGATGAGGCCATTAGTGATGAACATTGGACCTTAGCTATGCAAGAAGAGTTAAACCAATTTGAAAGAAATCAAGTTTAGGAATTAGTTCCAAGACCCAATGATCATCCCATAATTGGCACTAAATGGGTTTTTAGATACAAACTTGATGAAACAGGCTTAATAATAAGGAATAAAGCTAGGCTTGTAGCTAAAAGGTATAATCAAGAAGACGACATAGATTATGAGGAAACATATGCACCCGTAGCTAGATTAGAAGCCATTAGAATGCTACTTGCACTTGCATAATGGATTTTAAACTCTTTTAAATGGAAGTTAAAAGTGCCTTTTTAAATGGTTTTATCCAAGAAAAGGTGTATGTGGAACAACCTCCTGGTTTTGAATATTATGAATTACCCAACCATGTTTTCAAGTTGAAAAAGGCGTTGTATGGCTTAAAACAAGCTCCTAGAACTTGGTATGAAAGGTTGAGCAAGTTCTTTTTGGTAAAAAAGATTTTACAAGAAGAAAGGTTTTCACTACCCTTTTCATAAAAAAGAAAATGCATGAAATTCTCTTTGTCCAAATATATGTTAATGACATAATTTTTGGTACTACTAATAAGTCTCTTTGTAAGGAGCTTGCCAATTTTATACAAAATGAGTTTGAAATGTCAATGTGATAACTCCATGAAATGTAATTATTTGTGCCCCATATTTGTGCTCTATTGATTGATTAGTCCTTGTAACACCCACCGTAGGGTATCACATTTATGTTACTTAATTACCAAATTACCCAAATAGATTAAAATATGATTTATAATGTAAATATAAGTTAGAAAAATTTCTGGAATATTAATAAAATAAACTTAGCAGAATATAAAATTCAAAACAACATCATAAATAATGTACATCATATACATAAGTTTTAGTACAAACACACTTAAATATTTACAGACATAGTTCTCAAAAGTAATTCGAACATTATTTAAACTAACATACTTGCCCAAGTATGACTAGACAGCAGAACCCTCAGACAGGTCCTCCTCAGATTCCTCAGCAGGCAAGAATCCAACTTGACGCGAAGCCCTACGGACCGGTGTCTGTGTAGATGACACTATATTGATCTCCGTTGGGACGTGGTACCTACCACCCCAATACTGCCTAATCGATAGCGGAAATTCTACATGTATATAAATAGTGAAAGAAAAGAATGGATCTCCATGAAATATCCTACTCATGTTGACTGTAACGCCCCTTTTTTCTTGTCTCACGAAGAAGGAAGTCACACCATGATGAAATTAAAACGAAAATGCAGAAAACAATAATTACTTTGATTAATTAAGACCCAATTCATTTTTAACACGTGATTAAATAATTTGCGTCCTTGGGTAATAAAGTAATTCGAGTATTGAAATATGTGTACATTTTTTTTTGAAATAATGGTAAAGAGATAATAATAATCATAGATACAATGGAATCAACACAGAATTGAAAGTCATACATTCACAATTCATATATAATATTATATGCATCAGCCTGTTTAATTACATCATGATTTACACAAAAAGCAAAAGATGTACCCACCTGAAATGATATAAATGTACACCCATCAAATACGGCAAAACGTCAGGCTTCCCCAAAATGATAAGCGGTTAGCCATCAGTAGCCACCGACAGTATCAGCCCCTAAGACTAACGAGAAGGGATTGTAGTCGGGTCCTCCTCAAGGTCCTCTTCATTTGATTAAATTGCCATCGGAGCGATCAAATTTTGGGCAGAAGCCCGAGCAGTGGAGAGGAAAGAGTCCTCTTGTGAGGTGTAGTAAAGGTCATCCCACAGATCTCTAACAGGCAGGTAAAATTCCAAATGAACAAAAGTAGTAAAATAAAAAACAGGCGTGTCGTAGTGGCCCCACGCCAAAGATAGAGTCAGCTCCCCACGATAGATGCAACGGTCCGTGCTCAAGTTAATGTGCCAGCAATCGAGTCCTTCATGAAAGGTCATCCTAGCATACCCCAAAAAACAGCGCAGACGCGAAGACATCTCTGATCAGTACTAATCGTAGTCGGGCAAGAAGCCAGGAAACTCAGGCGTTTCCTTTTCTTCCTCGCGAACATCTTCTCGGTAGTACATAATTTAAAATAGAAGTGCAAATACACAGGGAAAGAGGCAAGTCACTCAGCTATCATTACAAATATGGTAGTAAGAAAACAGAATAGCGCTGGACGCCCACATAGCATTACAGTACATATATTCATTAATAGAATAATTAAAAATAACAGTAATAATCAATTAAGCAATAATGAAGAAATAATAGCAGAATCTCAGGCAGTGACAGTTTATCATCCAGATAATTATAGTGATAGGAAGAACAGATATTTCAATAGTCAAAAGTGCCATTGCTCAATGAAATATGAGACTGACAATGGGCAATGCACAATGTATTATGGTACCAAAAATCCTACTCCATAGAGCTAGACATAAACATTTTCGGAGTGAATGATCAAGGAGTCATGCCAGTATCTCGTTAGCCTTAAAAATAGTGTGCTTTATCTCATAAAAATATTTACGCAATACGGCTTATACATGACACCTCAACAGTTGATCGCGATATAGGATAGCGTCTCAGTCCAGATCGTCGGTGTGTTTGCATCGGTCTATCCCATGGCCCCAATGTAGCTAGCACTGTCTATTATGAGACTCTCGCACCCCGACCCCCCCAGTGCCAACCACTATGACCCTACGCTTAGTCTACTCGCACCCGCACATAGGTGTATTCAATCTCCTAGGCATACATCGCCTTTCCAATAATTTCCAACGGATAACACATATGCATGACGACACAATGTATATCATGTATGTTTATCAATGATACATTTATCATAAGGCATACCATCATGTCATATATTCATTTCTCAACACCAACATATCATAAATCCATCAAGTACATATTAACAAGTACTTAGCCCCACATAGGGACTCACAATAATATAGAACTAATTCTCAACATCAACATTTATTTATACATGGTTCATCAATTATCACAATCACATGTTATGGAATCCAACATTTCCAACATCTTAGATCTTGGTCAATTATAAGAAGTTTAGGTTAAATAACCCTTAAAAACCATGGCCTCCCTGGGTCTTCAAAGTTCCAATTTCTTTCCATTTTATGCATTAATCACTTGACACCTAATCACTTAAATTTTATTTTACACAAAAATCCATCCAATTTCTTAAAAACTAAGGCCAAAACCATGGCCATACATTAGTGTAGGAAACCCTCAAAATTTTCATTTCATGCCTTAATCATCTTATAATTAATCACATAAATTTTATTTTACACAAACCAATTCTGTAACGCACCTAGATCTTGCCACTGCAGCACAATCATCATTATACCACAGTCACTAGATCCAGGCGTGTCATAGTGTCAAATATCCACTATTTTCAAATTTAGATTTATAAAATAATTAGAGATATTTCCATTATGCCTAAATAGAAAATATGAGCCACAATATGAAATATAATTATATTGTATCGCAACACAAAATACAACATTAGCATAATACAGAGTACACATCCATCATCCTTACATAAATTAACGTACAACAATATAAATTATAGGTTTTACATAGCATAACATAACTACCATATAAAAGT
The DNA here is from genome assembly GCA_029884605.1 of Ormosia emarginata. Lineage (NCBI taxonomy): Eukaryota > Viridiplantae > Streptophyta > Magnoliopsida > Fabales > Fabaceae > Ormosia > Ormosia emarginata. Next base: position 19,319,179 of record JAQQTP010000079.1, read on the forward strand.
TTGACCTTCCCCGAAGTCTAACACATGTAAGGAATGGTCTTGCACCTGATCTTCTTCAGTGTTTCCAATAGGGAATATTCACCCTTGCGACACTTCCAGATGAATGGGAGCACGAACATGCGTTATAATCAAAACCTCTCTAGGGAAGAGGTGGTGGTTATCCCACATCTCCCCAATGGGTATAAAGAACTCCACACGTATAGGAACATAAGATATCTTTGTACCAGCTCCAGGTTCATTATCGCACTGAACTAGGGTCATATCCCCAATGTATGTAACACGCTCCGCTTCACGATCAAAATGCCAGGCTTCCAAGCCACTATGAAACTGTATCCACGTGCGAAACAGAGGAGGTTGTGCAAATGCCATCACAAGGAAACAAAAGTCGATCCTTAAAACCTAACTAATCGAACTCAATTCGTACTCTTCACTGTCTTCATCCAATACAACATAAAATAGGGTAATACAGTAAAGAGGTAAGATACTCAACTTTCATTACCATTATAGTAGTAAGAAGACAACACAACACAGAGTGCCTATATAGCAACACAATCCATATATTCATTAATAGTAACAGTAGAATTTATAGCAAAGTAGCAGAATTATAAGCAATAATATCTCAAGCAATCAGCACAATATCTAGATAATTATTACAAAAATAAAACAAATATTTTCACAGTCACAAGTGTTCATGCTCAACAATTTATGAGACCGACAATGAACTGTGCATAATGCATTATGGTACCAAAATCCTTCTCCATGGAGCTAGACATCAACATTTTCGGAGTGAATGATCAAGGAATAATGTCAGTTTATCGTTAGCCTTAAAAATAGTGTGTTTCATCTCATAAAAATATTTGCGCAACAATGGCTTATATATGGCACCTCAACAGTTGATCACGATATAGGACAGCGTCTTAGTCCGGATCATCAGTGTATTTGCATCGGTCTACCCCACGGCACAGAGGAGCTCATAATTGTCCTTGTGAGGAGCCCGCACCCCGACGTCCCCAAGGCCAACCACTATGACCTTACGCTTAGTCTATTCGCACCCACACATAGGTGTTATTCAACTCCTAGGCATACACCGCCTTTACAACAATGTCCAATGAATAACACATGCATGACAACGCAATGTCCAATCATGTATGTTTATTAATGATGCATTCATCATAAGCATACCACAATGGCATATAATCATTCTTAATGTCAATATGTCATAATCTCTTCAAGAAATTCATCAACAAATACTTAGCCCCACATAGGGTCTTACAACAACATAGAACCACTTCTCAACATCAATGTATGTTTACGGTCCATCATTTATCACCATTCCCTATTAAGGGTCCAACGTTTCCAATAACTTAAGTCTTGATCAATTATGAAATTCCCTAGGTTAAATAACCCTTAAAACCGTGGCCCCACAAGCCTTCAAGGTTCTAAATTTTCTTCCATTTTATGCACTAGTCCCTTGATACCTAATTACTTAGCTTTTATTTCACAGGGATCAATTCACTTTCTCAAGGTTTAAGCCCAACCGTGGCCTCACATTAGGGTGGGAAACCCCCACAATTTTCATTTCATGTCTTACTCATTTCATAATTAATCACATAGATTGCGTCTTACATGATTCAATTCCAACATTAGAGATTTCAAGCCAAGACCAAAGCCTCATAAGTGTTATCATCCAATTCAATTCTCCTATCTCATTATAGATTATATTTGTCTCTAAATTCTTAAATTCCAAGGATATACTAAAGCATCATTTGAACTCCAATTTTTCTCACAAAACCGTGACCTCTCAAGTCTTCAAAGTTTCAATGTATTTCCTTTTTATGCACTAATTTCTTGATATATAATCACTCAAATTTTAGTTCACACAAAATCATTCCTATTTCCCTAAATTCCAAGCCAAAACCGTAGCCTCACATTAGGTTAGGAAACCCTCAAAAATCTCCATCCATTAATTTCCAACATTATCATTCAACCTTTAATTACATAAGCTTCATTTTATTTGTGTACAAAAACCAATTCATACCTCAAAATCCTAGTCAAAACTGTAGCCTCATATTAGGGTAGGAAACTCCAAATTTTTCATTTAACAACCCTAACATGATCAAGCATTTTCAACATATCCAATACATTCAAGATCATTACATAAGTATCAATCTCAATTAAGAATACTTAAACATGAAAAATCACCCAACAAAGTAAACATACGAAGATGGATTTCTCCATCAACAACCACACAAAAGTCTCCTCACCACCAATAATGGTTGAAGTGAGTAAATCTCCCTCTTACCTAAAGGAAGAACACGGAAATGGGCTCCTACATCCTCCTTAGAGATTTAGTTTTGAGCTTCCCAAAACCCTAGAATTTCATTCATCAAGAACCAACATTAAACATGGTAAAGAATGGATCTTTGGTCTCCAATGAGACCCTAGAGCATGAAAATGAAGAGAAAGAAGAAGAAAAATGGAAGCTTGACCTCAAAGTTGGAAGCTTTGTCTTAGATGGCAATGGAGGAAAAGTTAGGTTTTGAAGAAAAACCTTCAAATAGGAAGTGTAAAGGAGGTTGAGGGGAGTATAGAAATGGTGTTTATAAAGAGAAAAGTGAAGAGAATGGTCTCTAATGGTGGCTGGATTTTCGTAGAGAAGAAGGGAGAAGAAGAGAGAAGGAGGAGAAAAAGTTTGAAGGTGAAACTAGAAAGAGAAAGTGTTTGGTTGAAATGAGATATTTTGGGTGATGATGCATTAAGTGTGGAAGCAAATTTTGCCTCCCTTAGGCTAGCTTAGCCGTGGCATTGAGAGGGTAAAGGGGCAAGAAATTAGCTTCCCCAATAAGCCAATGGTAGCTTGGTCTTTTGGTAGTCAAAGTTTCTCAAAGAAGCTTTGATAAAAGTACACTAATTTGAATTAAAGTGGATTTGGTTTGACATAAAGTGGATTACATTAGAATAAGGTGATAAGGTTTCTAATACATGCTATTACCCAATGGACAATTGTTACAGTTGACAGAAGTCGGTTTTAATTGTCTAGCGGATAAAATTTTACATAGCGATTATTTATCTTGTCAGATGTAATTTTTTAAAAAACGTAAAACCTTGTAAATCGTGTTTGGTCTCAGGTTTAGTAAGATCCCCTGTTGACGTTTTCACAGTTCAAGGTTCTCGGGAAAAATATCTCATTTTCCAAGCTCCATTCAGTTTGCACGCAAAATGAGGAATAATATTAAAATATTTCACGTTCTAAGAAAAATCTATAAAAATTCACAAAAATCACAAATATTATAAAATGACTATTTATAATAAAGTTATTAATTTTCGGGATGTTATAACTCTCCCCTTCAAATAGAAATTTCGTCCTCTAAATTTTCATCCCCTAAAATAGACATGGATGTTGTTTTCTTCATCTTACCTTCTAACTTTCACGTCGTGTCCCTCGTCGCGTTAATTCAAATTACTCTTGCCAATGTAATCTCCCTGCCTCTGTATTGCTTTGCTCTCCTATTCTCGATCTTCCCAAGAAGCATTTCATAGATCAAGCTTTTTCTTAATTGTACTACGTCTCATCCGACGACATGGCTGGATCGGAGATAAACTTTTGCAATCATGACATGTGGAAGACATCATAAAAATTAGAAAGAAAGGATGACAAAACCAGTTGATAGGCTACTGGACCAATCCGAAGAGAAATTTGATGTAGTCCGAAGAATTTTAGGAGTGAGTTTGTTGGCAACTTAGACAAGATGACACACATTTAGTATCGTCTCTCTCCATTCCTTACCACCAATAATTTCTATTTTAGATCTTAATATATCTTGATCATTTTTCTACTTCACTTGAATTTCTCCCAATAGACCATTTGGGATAGTAACCATACCTAGACATACCTCATCCAGTGTCATTCCCAATGACAACCACTTGTCCTTGAATTACTCCATTAATTCCTTCTCCTTGACTACTATAACGAAGGTATTAAGTAGCTTCAGGTTTAGAGTGTCTGCTATGATTTTTGCTTTTCCAAGATGACACTGAAGCTAGAAGTCATACTTCTTCAAAATTTCTAGTCACCTTCTTTGCCTCGTGTTCAGTCCTATCGAATGTATACTTCAGGCCTTTGCGATTTCTAAAGGCATTGAACATTGCTTCACACAGAAAGCGTCTCCATGTTCTCAGAACACTTTTAACTGTGGCTAACACCAAATCAAGAGTTGGACAATTCTCAATGCACCCTCAACTACCTCGAGGCATAAGTCATAACTTCCCAACTTTGCATGAATACACATCCTAGACCTTGATGTGAAGCATCACAAAACACTTCAAATGTCTCATTGGGATGGGGTAGGACCAAAACTGGCGAGTATTCGAATGTTTCCTCAATCCTGGGAAAACTTTCTTCACATGTGTTATTTCATAAAAGTTTTGATTCTCTTCTTATAAGTTGAGTAAGATGTCCTGCTATCTTAGAGAATCCATCGATACTCCTTCGATAACAACCAACTAATCCTACCAACTATGAATCTTCCTTACGGTCTCTGGTCTTTCCTTTTGAAGAACTGTTTCAATCTTTTGTGAATCCACAACAATTCCTTCATTCGGAATTTCATGATCCAAAACTGAACCTCCCCAAACAAGAATTTGTACTCTGATACTTTGGCATTTACTTTCTCTCCTTTAAAGTCAGGAAAACTATACCAAGATGTCCAATGTGTCTCTCCATATCTTCGAGAATAGATCAGAATGTCATCATTAATGACAACGACAATTCTATTCTAGATAAGGACAAAAGATATAACTCATGTTATCCATGAATACGACAGGAGCATCTGTTACTCCGAACGGCATCACAAGATACCCATAAAGCTTATAGTGCATTCGAAATACTGTTTTGGGAACATCCTCAAATTTCCACGAATTCAGTGATAACCAGAACATACATCTTTCTCCAAGGATACTTACCCTTGATCATAGTCTTATTTATTTGACAACGATCTTCATCTCACTGAGTTGTTCCATTCTTCTCCTCAATTGATAGCAATGTAGTTTATCACGAGAAACTTACTGACTACAATAGTGATAGTCATATTCCCTTTTCTTTTGTCCTCCAAGGAAGACATTAACATGTATTCTCAGGCTCTTTTCCCTCATAAGGCTTCAACTCTGTTGGCTATTATGAATTCAAATGTCTTAGTTCCAGGAATCACTAAGGTTCTCATTGAAATGATCTAGTAGGATATAGCTAGGAAAATAACCAATTTATTCTTAAAATCATGAACTCTAATAGGTGTGATTTTAGGTAAGCAAGTCAAATCAACAAAAGATTCGATCTTTAGTAGAAATAGGATAGATTAAACAAATTTAAGTGTCAATGACAAGTCTTGGTAATAGAAATAAAAGTAACTGGGTCAAAGCTAATGAAAACACAGATGAATCCAAATGATCTATACAGTTACAAATTGTAAAAGGAGGGGTTGCCCCCAGAATTGTACAGCACAATTATGGGATCATCACTTGAGGCATAATTTCTGTTGTTTAGATCTTCAAATTTAGAGTCCTCAGCACCACCCAGGGTATAAATTATGCCTTTTGCTTGCGGTTTCACAGCCCTTGCAGCATTGACTGAAGAACCTGCCTTCGCTTGGTTACAGTTGTGGGAAACGTGTCTAGGCTTTCCACATTTAAAACAGATTATTCCTACAATTGTGCAATCCCTCGTTAGGTGCTCATTTCCGCACTTGAGACAGAACATTCTCTTGGTCTTACATCCCTTTGTTGAGTGGTTCTTTCCATATTTCTTACATTTTGGTAAGGATGTCGGGGTCTGATTGGATCCACTGCCACTAGCACTTTCCCCATGAGTTGGATGTGGCTGTCGCTTTCCTGACAATCGGGAGTTTGGTTTTCGCTTGAATTTATTAGCCTTTCTATTACTTCTTCTTTGGGATTTAGGCAGTCCAAGGTTATCCCAAGTCTGACTTTCCTTCAACAGATTTGGGACCTTAACCTCCAGTTCTTGCTGTTGTGCAGTTTTCTGATCTTGGTGAGTTGTCACATCAGCTATCCTTTGTCTTTCTTCCGCATTCGCAGCCAAGCTTTCATTATCTCGTCCTGTGCTCACATACGTACGCCTATCACGAGCCATTGCCCTCGTATGTCTACCGCGAGCCATCGACTTTCTTCAAAGATGGGCAACACATAACACAACAAAACAAATGTAATTATTTCAAACAACATTGTCTCCTCTCGGAAACCAAACACAAAGAGTCACACAATTCAAACAAGACAAGCCAAATCCACGAGTCCTAACAGTCTCCAACTCAAGCCTCTTCGTTTTGCCTTCCATGGCGTAGTCTCTTGTAAGTCGTCAACCCCCAAACAGCTTTTCAAACCAAACTTACACCAGTCATTTATTTCTCTAGAAGATCAGTTCCCTAAAACCTTTTGATCTCCTTACAAAAAGAATTCCTATTTTCCTAGTACAGTACGCCTAGGTGAAGTCATAGTTTCCTGTATATAAAGAACATTACATATTGAGTAGGCTAATCCTCAATATCATGCAACTGTACAACAGTAGCTACTAACATTCAACCTGTGGCAAGCCATGCATTACTTTTCCATCATCTCAATCAAGAGACAAGGAAGTGCACAACATGCAAAATTCTAATATGCCTAAACATAGCAAGTCCATACCCTGGCTCAACAGGATCAACTGCTCTGATACCACCTAAAGTGTAACGCACCTAGATCTAGCCACCGTAGCACAATCGTCATTATACCATAGTCACTAGGTCCAGGCATTTCACAGTGTCAAATATCCAGTATTTTTAAATTTAGATTTATAAAATAATTAGAGATATTTCCATTATGCATAAATAGAAAATACGAGCCACGATATGAAATATAATTATATTGTCTCGCAACACAAAATACAACATTAGCTTAATACAGAGTACACATCCATCATCCTTACATAAATTAACATACAACAATATAAATTATAGGTTTTACATAGCATAACATAACTACCATATAAAAGTTCGACCTTCCCCGAAGTCTAACACATGTAAGGAATGGTCCTGCACCTGATCTTCTTCAGTGTTTCTGATAGGGAATATTTGCCCTTGCGACACTTCCAGATGGATGGGAGCACGAACATGCATTATAACCGAAACCTCTCTAGGGAAGAGGTGGCGATTATCCCACATCTCCCTAATGGGTATAGGGAACTCCACATGTATAGGAACATAAGATATGTTCGTACCAGCTCCAGGTTCATTATCGTACTGAACTAGGGTCACATCTCCAATGTAAGTAACACGCTCTACTTCACGGTCAAAATGCCAAGCTTCCAAGCCACTATGAAACTGTATCCACGTGCGAAACAGAGGAGGTTGTGCAGATGCCATCACAAGGAAACAAAAGTCGATCCTTAAAACCTAACTAATCGAACTAAATTCGCGCTCTTCACTGTCTTTATCCAATACGACATAAAACAGGGTAATACAGTAAATAGGTGAGACACCCAACTTTCATTACCATTATAGCAGTAAGAAGACAACACGGCATAGAGTGCCCACATAGCAACACAATCCACATATTCATTAACAGTAACAATAGAATTTATAGCAAAGTAGCACAATTATAAGCAATAATATCTCAAGAATCAGTACAATATCCAGATAATTATTACAGAAATAAAATAGATATTTTTATAGTCACAAGTGTTCATGCTCAACAATTTATGAGACCGACAATGAACTGTGCATAATGCATTATGGTTCCAAAATCCTACTCCATGGAGCTAGACATCAACATTTTCGGAGTGAATGATCAAGGAGTAATGCCAGTATATCGTTAGCCTTAAAAATAGTATGCTTCATCTCATAAAAATATTTGTGCAATAATGGCTTATACATGACACCTCAACAGTTGATCGCAATATAGGACAACGTCTCAGTCCAGATCATCGGTGTGTTTGCATCGGTCTACCCCACGGCACAGAGGAGCTCATAATTGTCCATGTGAGGAACCCGCACCTCGACGCCCCCAAGGCCAACCACTATGACCTTACGCTTAGTCTATTCGCACCCACACATAGGTGTTATTCAACTCCTAGGCATACACCGCCTTTACAATAATGTCCAACGGACAACACATATGCATGACGATGCAATGTCCAATCTTGTATATTTATCATTGATGCATTCATAATAAGCATGCCACAATGGCATATAATCATTCTCAATGTCAATATGTCATAATCTCTTCAAGAAATTCATCAACAAATACTTAGCCCCACATAGGGTCTTACAACAATATAGAACCACTTCTCAACATCAATGTATGTTTACGGTCCATCATTTATCACCATTCCCCATTAAGAGTCCAACGTTTCCAATAACTTAAGTCTTGATCAATTATGAAAGTCCCTAGGTTAAATAACCCTTAAAACCGTGGCCCCACAAGCCTTTAAGGTTGTAAATTTCCTTCCATTTTATGCACTAGTCTCTTGATACCTAATTACTTAGCTTTTATTTCACATGGGATCAATTCACTTTCTCAAGGTTCAAGCCTAACTGTGGCCTCACATTAGGGTGGGAAACCCCCAAAATTTTCATTTCATGTCTTACTCATTTCATAACTAATCACATAGATTGCGTCATACACGATTCAATTCCAACCTTAGAGATTTCAAGCCAAGACGGAGGCCTCATAAAGACTGAGTCCTCATAAGTGTTATCATCCAATTCAATTCTCCCATCTCATTATAGATTATGTTTATCTCTAAATTCTTAAAGTCCATGGATATACTAAAGCATCATTTGAACTCCAATTTTTCTCACAAAACCGTGACCTCTCAAGTCTTCAAAGTTTCAATTTATTTCATTGTTATGCACTAATTTCTTGATATATAATCACTCAAATTTTAGTTCACACAAAATCATTCCTATTTCCCTAAATTCCAAGCCAAAACCGTAGCCTCACATTAGGTTAGGAAACCCTAAAAAATCTCTATCCATTAATTTCCAACATTATCATTCAACCTTTAATTACATAAGCTTCATTTTATTTGTGTACAAAAACCAATTCATACCTCAAAATCCTAGTCAAAACCGTAGCCTCATATTAGGGTAGGAAACTCCAAATTTTCCATTTAACAACCCTAACATGATCAAGCATTTTCAACATATCCAATACATTCAAGATTTTTATACAAGTATCAATCTCAATTAAGAATACTTAAACATGAAAAATCACCCAACAAAGTAAACATACGAAGATAGATTTCTCCATCAATAACCACACAAAAGTCTCCTCATCACCAATAATGGTTGAAGTGAGTAAATCTCCCTCTTACCTAAAGGAAGAACACGAAAATGGGCTCCTACTTCCTCCTTGGAGATTCGGTTTTGAGCTTCCCAAAACCCTCAAATTTCATTCATCAAAAACCAACTTTAAACATGGTAAAGAATAGATCTTTGGTCTCCATTGAGATCCTAGAGCACGAAAATGAAGAGAAAGAAGAAGAAAAATGGAAGCTTTACCTCAAAGTTGGAAGCTTTGTCCTGGATGGCATTGGAGGAAAAGTTGGGTTTTGAAGAAAACCCTTCAAATAGGAAGTGTAAAGGAGGTTGAGGGGAGTATAGAAATAGTGTTTATGAAGATAAAAGTGAAGAGAATGGTCTCTAATGGTGGCTGGATTTTCGTAGAGAAGAAGGGAGAAGAAGAGAGAAGGAGGAGAAAAAGTTTGAAGGTGAAACTAGAGAGAGAAAGTGTTAGGTTGAAATGAGAAATTTTGGGTGATGATGCATTAAGTGTGGAGGAAAATTTTGCCTCGCTTAGGCTAGCTTAGCCGTGGCATTGAGAGGGTAAAGGGGGCAGAAATTAGCTTCCCCAATAAGCCAGTGGTAGCTTGGTCTTTTGGTAGTCAAAGTTTCTAAAGAAGCTTTGATGAAAGTACACTAATTTGAATTAAAGTAGATTTGATTTGACATAAAGTGGATTGCATTAGGATAAGGTGATAGGGTTTCTAATACATGCTATTACCCAATGGACAATTGTTACAGTTGACAGAAGTCAGTATTAATTGTCCAGCGGATAAAATTTTACACAGTAATTTTTTATCCTGTCATATGAAATTTCTCAAAAAACGTGAAACCTCGTAAACCATGTCGAGTCTCGGGTTTAGTAAGATCCCCCGTTGACGTTTTCACAGTTCAAGGTTCTTGGAAAAAATATGTCATTTTCCCAGCTCCGTTTAGTTTACACGTAAAATGAAGAATAATATTAAAATATTTCGTGTTCTCAGAAAAATCCAGAAAAATTCACAAAAATCACAAATATTATGAAATGACTATTTATAATAAATTTATTAATTTTTAGGATATTACAAATTCTAACCCTAAGAATTTCAAGCCAAAACCGTGGCCTCCAATGGGGTAGTAAACGCTCAAAATTTTCCATTCATTAATTCTATCGTTATTAAATATTTCAACACCACCAATGCATTTAAAATCATTATTCAATCATCAATCTCAATTAAGAACATGTACACATGCAAAATCATTAAACAAAGTAAGCATAGAAATATGGATTTCTCCATCAAACAATCATGCAAGGTCTCCTCATCACCAATAATGGTTGAAGTGAGTAAATCTCCTCATCACCAATAATGGTGTTAGTGAAGAGAAAAAATGAAAAGGATGGTCACATTTGGGGGCTGCAAACTGTGAGGTGAGGGAGAGGAAGAAGAGAGAAGGAGGAGAAAAATGGAAGATGAACTTGAAGAGAGAGAAAATGTTAAGTGGAATGTGATATTTTTGAGTGAAAATGGGTTAAGTGTGGAGGCAAATTTTGCCTCCCTTGTGCTAGCATTGCCACGACATTGAGGGAGAGAAGGAGACGGAAATTGGCTTCCCCAACAAGCCAAGGGTACATGGGTCATTTTGGTGGTCAAACCTTCTCAAATAAGCTTTGATTAAAATATAATATATTTAAATTAAAGTGGATTTGATTAGACATAAAGTGAATTACATTAAGATAATGTGATAGGGTTTCTAATAATATTATTATCCAATGGACAATTGTTACAGTTGACAGAAGTTAATATTAATTGTTCGACAGATAAAATTTACACAGCTGTTATTATTTGATCTGATAAAATTTCTTAAAAAATGTAAAACCTCGTAAACCATGTCCAGTCTAGGGTTTAGTAAGATCCCCTGTCGATGTTTTCACAGGTCAAGGTTCTCGAAAAAAATATCTCATTTTTCCGGCTCCGCTCAATTTGTATGCAAAACGAGGAATGATATTAAAATATTTCACATTCTCAGAAAAATTCACAAAAATTTCTAAAAATCACAAATATTATAAAATGAATATTTATAATGAAATAAATAAATTTTGAGGTGTTACAACTCTCCCCAACAAATAGGAATTTTGTCCTCGAAATTCTCATACCTTAGAATAATTCTAGGTATCGCTCCTTTATCTTATCCTCTAGTTCCCATGTCGCATCTCTGGTTGTCTCATTCCAGATCACTTTCACCAATGGAATGTCTTTCTCTCTGAGTTGCTTCATTCACCTATCCTCAATCCTTACAGCAGTTGTTTCATAAGTCAAGTTTTCCTTTAATTGTATTGAATCAGGTGCTATGACATGATCAGGACTTGGAATGTATTTCCGAAGTTGTGACACGTGAAAAACATTATGGAGATTTGAAAGAAAAGGTGGTAAAGCTATCTGATAAGTAACTGGACCTACCCGATAAAGAATTTGGTAAGGTCTAAGGAATTTTGGAATGAGCTTTCTAGATTTGAGAACCCGACCGACCCCAGTCGTAGGCGTGACTTTGAAGAACACATGCTCTCCTTCCTCAGATTCAAGAGGTTTTCTTTTTTTGACTGCATAGCTCTTTTGTCGACTTTGAGCTGTTTTTATCTTCTCTTAAATCATCTTAACCTTCTCAGTTGTCTGCTGAATAAGATCAGGTCTAACTGTAAGCCACTCTCCGTCTTGATACCAGCATAAAGGCGTTCTACATCTTTATCCATATAGAGCCTCATAGGGTGCCATCCCTATACTTGAATGGTAACTGTTGTTGTAGGTAAATTCTACCAACGGTAAAATTTCATCCCAACTTCCAGTATGTTCTATAGCATAAGCTCTCGACAAATCTTCCAACTATTGAATTGTTCTTTCTGATTGGCCATCGGTCTGAGGGTGATATGCAGAACTCAAATGTAACTTTGTCCCTATGGCTTTTTGAAGACTTTGCCAAAATTTTTATGTAAATCTGGGGTCTCTATTAGAAATGATACTTGTAGGCAAACCATGTAGCCTGACAATTTCACCGATGTACAACTGAGTCAATTTCTCTAATAGATATCTTATGTTGATCGGCAAGAAATGTGTCGACTTCGTGAGTCGATCCATGATTACCTATATTGAATCGTATCTTCTTCTGGTCTTTGGCAATCCGACAACCAAGTCCATGGCAATACTATCCCATTTCCATTCAGGAATAGTCAAGGGTTGCAACAATCCTAACAGTCTTTGATGTTCAATCTTTGTTTTCTGACAAAACAGACAGGAAGATACACATCTACCAATATCTTTTTTCATTCCATGCCACCAAAATAACTTCTTCAAATCTTGGTACATTTTGGTCATTCCAGGATGCATATTCAGCTGACTCTTATGAGCATGTTCGAGTATATACTTCTTGAGTTCTTCATCCTTAGGCACACAGACCCTACCTCGGAATCTTAAAATTCCATCGCTTCTTTCCTCTAATGTTGATATACCGCCTTGCTTCATCAGCTCTCTTTCTTCTTGTAAGAACTTGTCAACCTTCTATTTTTCTCAGATAACTTCCATCAAATCATTCGAAATAGTGACCATGTTCATGCAGATTTTTCCTAGCATTAATTCCAAAAAAGACTAAACGTCTATGAATTGTTCTATTAAATCCTGTTCTCTTATCATCATGGTAGAAACGCTAATTGTTTTCCTATTTAAGGCATCGGCCACAACATTTGCCTTTCCAGGGTGATACTGAAGTTGGAAATCATAATCTTTTAGGAATTCTAACCATCTTCGATGTCTCATATTCAACTCTTTTTTATCATACAAATACTTCAAGCTCTTGCGATTACTAAAGACGTTGAATGTTGCTCTATAGAGAAAATATCTTTATATCTTCAAAGCAAACACCACAGCAGCTAACTCCAAATCGTGCATTGGGTAGTTCTTCTCATGCACTCGCAATTGCCTAGAAGCATAAGTCACCACTTTTCTGCCTTGCATAAGGACACAACCCAATCCTTGATATGAAGCATCATAGTACACTTCGAATGGTTCACTTGGATCAGGTAGAACTAACACTGGTGAAGTAGTTAGTCTCCTTTTCAGCTCTTGAAAACTTTCTTCGCAAGTATCCGTCCATTCAAAAGTTTGATTCTTCCTTGTGAGTTAGGTGAGAGGTCCGGCAATCTTAGAGAACCCTTCGATGAACCTCCGGTAATATCCGGCTAATCCAACAAAGCTTCGGATTTCTGTCACCGTCTTCGGCCTTTCCCACTGTAGAATAGCTACTGTTGATGGGTCTACAACAATTCCTTCCTTCGAAATCATATGGCCCAAAAAATTAACTTCGTTCAACCAAAACTCATACTTTGATAACTTGGCGTATAATTCTTTTTCCTTCAAAATTTGAAGAACTATACTGAGATATTCAGCATGATCCTCTTGGTTTTTCGAATAGATCAAGATATCGTCGATGAAGACAATGACGAATTTGTCCTAATAAGAACGGAAGATTCTATTCATATAATCCATGAAAATAGCAGGTGCATTTGTCACTCCAAAAGGCATTACTAGGTACTCATAATTCCCATAACGGGTATGAAAAGCCGTTTTAGGAATGTCTTCCACTTTTACTCTGATTTGATGGTAACTGGATCGCAAATCGATCTTAGAAAACACCGCCGCTCCTTTCAGTTGATCCATTTGGTCATCTATCCTCGGCAATGGATATTTATTCTTGATTGGGACTTTGTTCAACTGACGATAATCCACACACAATCTCGAAGTACCGTCTTTCTTCTTAACTAGCAATATCGACGCTCCCCACGATGATACGCTAAGTCTAACAAACTATTTCTCCAAAAGTTCTTCCAATTGCTTCTTGAGCTCAACTAGCTCTACTGGCAACATTCTGTAAGGCGCAATGGAAATAGGACCAGCTCCACGTACTAGGTCAATGGTAAACTCGATCTCTCGCTCCAGTGGTAAACCAGGTACATCTTCAGGAAATACTTTAGGAAATTCTCGAACCACTGGGAGTGTGTTCACATCCACCTCATTCTTAATTTTCAAAGAAGACAACAGTATATATCCCCGAGCTCCTTCTTTCAAGAAAGTTTTCACTTGGTTGGCCATCAAAAATCTAGAATTCTTATCCAAAGAAAAAACTGTGGTTTTTCTAGAACAATCTAACAGGACATGGTTAGTAGACAATCAATCCATTCCTAAGATCACATCTAATTAAGATAGTGGCAAACAAATTAAATTAACAGAAAAGATTCAACCTTCAACAATCAAGGGACAATCTAAATAGACTTTGGTAGTAATAATGGATTTAGCAGTAGGAGTTGAAACAGTCAAATCAAAAGACAAAGAAGACACAGGTAAACTAAGTCTTTTCACACAGTCATAGGAAATGAAAGAATGAGTTGCACCAGAGTCATACAGTACAGTTAAAAGATTACCTTCTATGACATCTTCCCCTTGTATAAGATCTTCAGATTGAGAGGCTTCAGCACTACTCAGGGTGTAAACTCTTTCTCCAGCTTGCGGTTTAGCAGTTCTAGCAGCATTGACGGAAGGTTCCGCCTTAGGTTGATTGCAATCACGAGAAACGTGTCCAGGTTTCCCGCACCTGAAGCAAATGACTCCTTTAATAGTGCAATCCCTTGTGTAGTGTTCCTTCCCGCACTTCATGCATCTTGGCATAGACATCATTGTTTGACCAGTTCTACCTGGACTTCCTCCAGGACTTCCACTTTGTGGTCTTTGTTGCTGATTTCCTGGTGGTCTGGAATAAGGCTTCTTCTAGTAACGGTTAGCATTACTACTTCCTCCTCTTGGAGACGAAAAAGGTCCAAAGTTGCGGTTTCTTGTGTCTCGCACCTAGTCTATGTCTTCCACCTGGTGACATGTATCAAGTAGCTCAGAAAACTAGTTAATCTTCATAGTGATGACTGCCCTCTTCACATTGTGTCTTAGGCCTTCCTCGAACTTCCGACATTTTCATGCTTCATTCGATTGGTGTTGAAAGTATGTTGAGAATTTGGACAAACTCTCAAATGTAGTAGCATACTCACTTACAGTCATTTTTCCTTACTGTAAACTAAGAAATTTCATCTCCTTAGTATGTCTGGCACTTCCGGGAAATATTTATTCAAGAATCTCTCTTTGAACAATTCCCAAGTAATTGCTCGATTTTCAGCCTCCAATAACCTCTGCTCTCCAGTCTACCAATCCTCTGCGTCTCTAACAAGCATAAACGCAGCATATGTTACCTTCTTGTCATTGGCACAGTTCATGCCCATGAATATCTTTTGCAATTCCTTGATCCATAGAGTAGCCTTCTCAGGATCATATTCTCCCTTAAATTGTGGAGGGTTAGTGAGACGAAATTCTGCCAGATTCTGGGCATCAACAGTAGCCTCCACATTGTTATGCTGTCATCTCTTGTTGTTGAGCCGTTTGCTAGTTTTGTTGCAGTATAGCCTCAGCCATCTTCTGAATTGCCTCCATTGCAGTAGTCATGTCTCCTCTATGAGCCATAATCCTCTTTCAAGTCAAGCTATACAAAATACAAGGAAAAGTCAGATGTATCCTTTTGGAATACCAAACACAGAGAATTACACAGCACAAACAAGACAGTCCAAAACCACAAGACCCAAAAGAAAACTTAAACCATGGCTTTGATACCAAGATAGTGTAACGCCCTTTTTTCTTATCTCAAGAAGAAGGAAAGTCACACCATGATGAAATTAAAACGAAAATACGGAAAACAATAATTACTTTGATTAATTAAGACCCGATTCATTTTTAACACGTGATTAAATAATTTGCGTCCTTGTGTTATAAAGTAATCTGAGTATTGAAATATGTGTACACTTTTTTTTTGAAATAACGGTAAAGAGATAATAATACTCATAGATACAATGGAATCAACACAGAATTGAAAGTCATACATTCACAATTCATATATAATATTATATGCATCAGCTTATTTAATTACATCATGATTTACACAAAAAGCAAAAGATGTACCCACCTGAAATGATACAAATGTACACCCATCAAGTACAGCAAAACGTTAGGCTTCCCCAAAAAGATAAACGCTTAGCCATCAGTAGCCACCGACAGTATCAGCTTCTAAGACTGACGAGAAGGGACCGTAGTTGGGTCCTCCTTAGGGTCCTCTTCATCCGATCAAATTGCCATTGGAGCGACCGAATTTTGGGCAGAAGCCCGAGCAGTGAAGAAGAAAGAGTCCTCTTGTGGGGTGTAATAAAGGTCATCCCACAGATTTCTAACAGGCAGGTAAAATTCCAAATGAACAAAAGTAGTAAAATAAAAAACAGGCAAGTCATAGCTGCCCCACACCAAAGATACAGTCAGCTCCCCGTGATAGATGCAACGGTCCATGCTCAAGTTAATGTGCCAGCAATCGGGTCCTCCATAAAAGGTCATCCTAGCATACCCCAAAAATCAGCGCGGATGCAAAGACATCTCCGATCAGTACTAATCGTAATTGAGCTAGAAGCCAGGAAACTTAGGCGCTTCTTTTTCTTCCTTGCGAACGTCTTCTCGGTAGTACATAATTTAAAATAGAAGAGCAAATACACAAGAAAAGAGGTGAGACACCTAGCTATCATTACCAATATGGTAGTAAGAAAACAGAATGACGCTGGACGCCCACAAAGCATTACAGTACATATATTCATCAACAGAATAATTAAAAATAACAGTAATAATCAAATAAGCAATAAAGAAGAAATAACAGCAAAATCTCAGGCAGTGACAGTTTATCATCCAGATAATTATAGTGATGTTAGGTGATATTTTTCGCAAGCGCACGGGTCGTACAAGTAGTAAATAAATATTATTCCCACGAGGATCGTTTGATTACCAACTTTTACGGTGATTTTGGTTATTTAAGCAAATAAACAAAATATTGAAAGCTAAATTAAAATCAAAATAAAATAAAATAAAAACAATTAAACTAAGAAGAGAAATAAACGCAATTAAACTAAGAAGAATTAAGATTCAACCATGGATAAAGGCCTAGGACTGGAAATCCACTACAATATTCTCTATGCTAAATCGTTCATGTTCTTGGCAAATAGTCCTAAATTATTTAAAGCCTAATGTCATGGCATTAAAAACGTGCTAAAACCTCACCAATCCCATTCTCATGGCAATTAATCCAAGTTCTAGCCCATTAAGATTCATGACATTCATTTAACCCTTGAAGGACTTAACCCTATGTCTAGGCATTAATTCTTAAGTTCAATTCTTAGATTATCAAGCAATTAGACTTCTTCTTTCGATCCTTCATCTAAAGCCTAAGATCATGTAAATATGGCGCGCAACATACCACAAGTATTAAAAACACTAAGAATGAATCAAGAACAACAAAAATCAATTTAACATAAAGAAATAAAGAGTTTCATCCCAATCCTACATAAAGGGGTTTAGCCACTTATGGCGATTAAAGCACAAACAAGAATAGAGATTAAAGAGACAACCACGATTCCAAAATAAAAGAAAAGATATAGAAAAAGAACATCAATGGTTGATCTTCAATGGCTCTTGAACTTGCCTCCCAAGCCCTTGCCCTAAATCCTTGTACCTCTCAATCTCTTTTGTAGCTAATCCACCATTTCTGCCGCAGAGTTTCCTCCTTTAGGCTTCCTCTCTTGGGGACCTCTCTCCCCTTAGGACTTTTCTCCCCTTTCCAAGAGCTCCCTTACAGGGTTGTCACTCACCTCTTCGGTTTCTCCCTTCCAGGGGACCTCCATTTGGTGTTTTAGAAGCTCTCCTCTTGCTCTCTGCGTCCCCCCTTCCTGGAGGCTCATAATGCCTCTAAATATTCAATCTGATGAGTTTCGGACGTTTTCTCACACAAAAAGGACAGGGACGACCGTGCTTCCCTTAGGCACGACCGTGCCTATAAGACAAAGTCACCAAATCTATCAGAAAACACGTCCAATTTGTCAAAACGTGTTTCAGAAGTTTTGCAGTGAGGCACGGTCGTGCCTCATTTAGGCATGGTCGTGCCTTCAACTTAAAAGTTTCAAATGAGTTAGACACGGGCGTGTGAGGGTCCAGGATGGAAAATTCCAATTTTGGGTGGAGGCACGACCGTGTCTACTGGAATTTCACAAAGAAGCATTCACAAAAGGTGTAGATCTTTTTCTTAGCTTTCCAATGACACCTAATTTGCCTCGTTTCGACCTCTGTAGCTCAAATTATGCTTATTTTATCGCACATGGGTCAAAAACTCTATGATTCTCAGCATATAAATTCCTAGCTCAACTCCATTGCAAAGGATCTGTCCAAAACTTCATAGAGTCATGTCAAAACACCTCTTTTGGACATCAAAACATAGAGAAAGAGCATTTATGAGATAACAAGGATAAATAGATTAAATGTGACATAAATTCTAAGATAAATCAATCAAAACATCACAATTTATCCAATTGAAGGCTATAAAATATGGGCATAACAAATTCCCCCAGACTAGAACTTTGCTTGTCCTCAAGCAAAGAATATGAATCAAAATCAAGATAAACTAAACATCAAGAAATATGAATCAAGGGGCAATCCACAGATTAAAAATTCAGTTAAGCTAAGTAATCAAATCTAATCAAGCAAGAAAATTTAGCATTTAATATAATTAAAAGCTTGAGTCTAGCCTGCACATTTTCTCTCTATGAAACAATTGAGGTCACTCATCTTTCTATCTCTCAAGTGTTTAAGGGCAAAGAGATTACTCAAATTTCTCTCAACAAATGCCTGACCATAGGCTTGATTATCAATCTTATATCCACTCTCAAGTTCACATACATAACAAGGATAAAATAGGACTTACATTGGGTTGTAATGGGGCTAAGGGTGAAATAAATGGTAGGAAAAATATGAATAAAGGCAGAGAATGATTATGGGTAAAGCTATACAGAGCAGAATCAGGATGAAAATATGCTCAACAGAGCATAATGCACATGGATGTAACCAATTCTTACTTTCAACCCAATATTCTCATCATTCAATCACCAATAATCTCTCCTCTCTTTTTTTTCTATGTTTTTATACAATTTTTTTTATTTCTTTCAACCTTTGAAGATAAAAGTAACCTTTCAATACTTTTTCAATTAACACAATAGAAGCTCCAAAGAATCCAACTTGATTAATCAATTAGGTATTCAAAGAAATCAATTTTAGGCTCAAATGGGGCAACTAATGGATTACTTTACAATACAACTCTGGAAGTCAAGAAAGAATTAAATCTAATTGCCTTCATCATGTCCAAGAATGTATGTGAACCATTAAAGTCTCAACAAGATATCAAAGCAAGTTCTAGCACACAAAAATGAAGAGAAAACTCACTTCAAAAAAAAAATAGGATTCAATTTATGATAAATCCAATCAATAATGGCTCAAAACTCACTTTCTGGCTTAAGTCAGTAAAGAGAATAAATGCAAGCAGACATGATTAATTTCCCAAATAAAATGCTAATTATTCTACATTCAATTGAAAAAGATTGCCTTACTCAAAAATAGTTCAAAAATAGTAGTGAATTCCCCTATCAAACAAATTCCTATCAGTTCAGAACTAATCAAGAAATTAAAACACAGTTCTTGTATGATTCAATGCAATAAGAAAGTGAAAAACGATTCCCCCCCCCCCAAACTTGAAAGAAACATTGCCCTTAAAGTTTAAATAAGAAAAATAATAGTAAAAAGGACAACAAAACTTCCTTGAAAATATGAACTCAAGATTATGTAGGTGGTGGGAAAGGGTGGGTAAGGAGGCATGTAGCCATAAACTCAAACAACTGGTCTTCATGAGTAGCGACATATGGTCCGAAGCGCATAAGACAAACAAGCCAAAAACTAAAAATAACAAACCAAAAACTGAAAAATAATCAAACCAAAAACGAAAAAAAAAAAAAAAACAAACCAAGAAAAACAAATTGTAAGAATTAAATACAAAGATAAATAAATTAAATGAAAGAGAAGAAAAAAAAAATTTTTGGTGGCCAACAGCTATGTACATCCCCCTACAAAGGTTCCGAACTCAGGGAGGTACTTAAGCCGACGCAACATTGGCTAACTGCAAAATAAAAAAAACAACAAAATGTTAAGATCAAATTTAAAATGCTTAAATTAATCAAATTACTGCTCGTGTTAATATCAAAACGATCCCGGCAATGGTGCCAAAAACTTGTTATGTGATATTTTCTGCAAGCGCACGGGCCGTACAAGTAGTAAATAAATATCATTCCCACGAGGATTGTTTGATTACCAACTTTTACGGCGATTTCGATTATTTAAGCGAATAAACAAAATGGTGAAAGCTAAAGTAAAATCAAAATAAAATAAAATAAAAGCAATTAAACTAAGAAGAGAAATAAAAGCAATTAAACTAAGAAGAATTGAGATTCAACCATGGATAAAGGCCTAGGACTGGAAATCCACTGCAATATTCTCTATGCTAAATCATTCATATTCTTGAAGGCGAATAGTCCTAAATTATTTAAAACCTAATGTCTTGGCACTAAAAACGTGCTAAAACCTCATCAATTCCATTCTCATGGCAATTAATCCAAGTTCTAGCCCATTAAGATTCATGACATTCGTTTGACCCTTGAAGGACTTAACCCTATGTCTAGGCATTAATTCTTAAGTTAAATTCTTAGATTATCAAGTAATTAGACTTCTTCTTTCGATCCTTCATCTAAAGCCTAAGATCATGTAAATATGGCACACAACATACCACAAGCATTAAGAACACTAAGAATGAATCAAGAACAACAAAAATCAATTCAACATAAAGACATAAAGAGTTTCATCCCAATCGTACATAAAGGGGTTCAGCCACATATGGCGATTAAAGCACAAACAAGAATAGAGATTAAAGAAACAACCATGATTCCAAAATAAAATAAAAGATATAGAAAAAGAACAACAATGGTTGATCTTCAATGGCTCTTGATCTTCCCTCCCAAGCCCTTGCCCCAAATCCTTGTACCTCTCAATCTCTTCTGCAGCTAATCCACCATTTCTGCCCTAGAGTTTCCTCCTTTAGGCTTCCTCTCTTGGGGACCCCTCTCCCCTTAGGACATTTCTCCCCTTTCCAGGAGCTCCCTTAGAGGGCTGTCACTCACCTCTTCGGTTTCTCCCTTCCAGGGGACCTCCATTTGGTGTTTTAGAAGCTCTCCTCTTGCTCTCTACATCCCCCCCTTCCTGGAGGCTCCGAATACCTCTAAATATTCAATCTGATGAGTTTTGGACGTTTTCTCACGTAAAAAGGACAGGCACGATCGTGCTTCCCTTAGGCATGGCCGTGCCTATTAGACAAAGTCACCAAATCTATTAGAAAATGCGTCCAATTTGTCAAAACGTGTTTCAGAAGTTTTACAGTGAGGCACGGTCGTGCCTCATTTAGGCATGGTCATGCCTCCAACTCAGAAGCTTCAAATGAGTTAGACACGGGCGTGTGAGGGTCCAGGATGGAAAATTCCAATTTTGGGTGGAGGCACGACCGTGCCTAATTTAGGCACGATCGTGTCTCTTGGAATTTCACAAAGAAGCATTCATGAAAGTTGTAGATCTTTTTCTTAGCTTTCCAAGGATACCTAATTCGCCTCGTTTCGACCTCTGTAGCTCATATTTTGCTCATTTTATCGCACACGGGTCAAAAACTCTGTGATTGTTAGCATATAAATTCCTCGCTCAACTCCATTGCAAAGGATCCATCCAAAACTTCATAGAGTCACGTCAAAACACCTCTTTTGGACATAAAAACATAGAGAAAGAGCAATTATGAGATAACAAGGATAAATAAATTAAATGTGACATAAATTCCAACATAAATCAATCAAAACATCACAATTTATCCAATTTAAGGCTATAAAATATAGGCATAACAAATTCCCCCACACTAGAACTTTGCTTGTCCTCAAGCAAAGAATATGAATCAAAGTCAAGATAAAACTACACATTAAGAAATATGAATCAAGGGATAATCCACAGATTAAAAATTCAATTAAGCTCAGCAATCAAATCCAATCAAGCAAGAAAATTCAACATTTAATACAATTAAAAGCTTGAGTTTTGCCTGCACATTTTCTCTCTATGAAACAATTGAGGTCACTTATCTTTCTATCTCTCAAGTGTTTAAGGGCAAAGAGATTACTCATATTTCTCTCAACAAATGCATGACCATAGGCTTGATTATTAATCTTATATCCACTCTCAAGTTCACATACATAACAAGGATCAAAAAGGACTTACATTGGGTTATAATGTGGCTAATGTAACACCCTAAATTTCCTATCTCTTAAACAGTAATTTTGACAGTTAATAGAATTTTACTGTTTAGTAATTTCTGTGCACTGTAAAATTATTTCTCAGCACCTCCCAGGGTATAAGTTCTGACTTCTGCTTGTGGTTCCACAGCCCTTACAGCATTGATTAAAGAATTTGCCTTTGCTTGGTCGCAGTTGCGAGAGACGTGTCCAGGCTTTCCACATTTAAAATAGATTATCCCTTTGATCTTACACTCCCTCATGAAGTGTTCCTTTCTGCATTTCATACATCTTGGGGAAGATGTCGGGGTCTGACTGGATACACCACCACTAGTACTTTGCCTAGGAGTTGGTTGTTGTTGTTGTTTCCCTGATACCCGTGCGTATGGTTTCCCCTTACACTGGTTAACTTTTCTATTATTCCTCTTTTGTAATCTAGGTAGTCCAAGTTTGCTGCAAAGCCAACTTTCCTCCAATAGATTATGGGCCTCAACTTCCAATTCTCGTTGTTGCATGGCCCTCCGATCCTGGCGAGTTGTCACCTCAGCTATCATTTGCCTTTCTTCTGCAGTCGCAGCCATACTCCTATTGTCTTGTCCCGCGCTCACATGTATACGTCTGTCACGAGCCATCGCCCTTGCATGTCTACTGTGAGCCATTGAATCTCTCTGAAGACGGACATAAATACAACATACACAAAATTACTTCAAACAGCGTTATCTCCCTATTAAAACCAAATACAGAGAGTCACACAATTCATACAATTCAAGCAAGACAAATTCAATTCCATACATCCTAACAATCTCCAGCTCGAACTTCTTCATTCTGCTTCCACAGCGTAATCCCTCGTAAGCCATCAACTTCCAAACTGCTTCTCGAATCTAGTTTACACCAACTATTTCTTTCTCCAGAAGATCGGTTTTCCAAAACCTTTTGATCTCCTCACAAAAGAAATCCTATTTTCCTAACACAGTACGCCTAGGTAAAGTCATAGTTTCCTGTACACACAGAACATTACATATTGAGTAGGCCAGCCCTCAATATCATGCAACTGTATAACAGTAGCCATCAATATTCAACCTACGGCAAGCCATGCATTCCTTTCCCATCATCTCAATCAAGAGACAAGGAAGTGCACAACAGACCAAATTCTAATATGCCTAAACATAGCAAGTCCATACCCTGGCTCAACAGGATGAACTGCTCTGATACCACCTAATGTAACGCACCTAAATATACCAACTGCAGCGCAATCGTCATTACACCACAGTTATTAAATCCAGGTGTGTCACAGTCATGATAACAGTAGTTTCCAAATTTATGAGTTTAATTTTTTGCATTTATGCATAAGTAGAAAATACGAGCCATGAATGAAATATAAATGTATTCAACCCTTAATACAACCATTGGAATGAAATCACGTTCCTTATATATATATAATTTATAGCCAATTTACACGAATCACTGATAACATAGAATATAATAATTACAGAGTCAAATAAAATACAGTGGGAATAAAAACATTAAAGGGGAGGAGTAGTAACCCAAGGATGGGTACTACCAGCAGACAAGGCCGCAACCCCATATGTGTAACACCCCGAATTTCTTATCTCGTAAACAGTAATTTTGACAGTTAACAGAATTTTACTATTTAGTGATTTCTGAGCGCTGTAAAATTAATTTGATTATTCCGTCAACGTATTTGATCGTTTTGAGTGATTTACTCCGTGTCAGGAAAATAAAAATTTTTGGGCCGGTAAAACTTTACGTAATTTAATTTTTACCGTTAGGTAATTATTTTACGTAATCTGATTTTATATTTGTGTGTTTTATAATAATTGTGAATTTTGTGGATGATTATAAATTTTTTTTTACCGTTATGGGCCCAGGGGATGTATGTGGGCCCAAGTGGTTATACGTGGGCCCAGGTGGGTCCCACAAAGTGAAAAAATTTTCTACACATAGAAAAATTTGTACTGTTTAGACGGAGACAGGGGATCTTACTAAACCTGAATCCGGAAACAGTTTTAGAAAATTTCTTGTACTGTATTTTATACTGTATTTAATTATCAGATGATAAAAATACAGTAAAAATATTATTTGTAGGATACAAGAATAAATATTACACTGCGTAGTCAACAAAGAGAGCTTGACTTGATTTATAACCATTGGATTTAGATTAAATCAAGGGTGGAGATTTAATCTTAAGAAGTAACAAAGACCATTTATGACCATTGGATGAAGAATCAATCAATGGTGGAGATTTGGTCTTCTAAAGTAGCAAAGACTAATTAGGACCCTTGGATTTAAAGTTTGAAGAAGCAATCTTGACCCTTAATTTTGGAGACACATCTAAGGGCTAGAATTTAAAGGAGAAAAATCCAATGGCCTAGATTTAGTCTTCTAAAATTAAAAATCTACCTAAATCCTAACCATTGAATTAATCAATGGCTAGAAAGGCTTCAAATGATGGCTAGAAAAGATGACAAATTATTAAATGCATCATGAAGGAGGGGGGACGGTTTTTGTAATGAATTTGGAGCAAAGGAGACTTTAGGACCATTATTTAATGCTTTAGTCAATTTTTGATGACTTAGCACATATATTATATGACCATGCATTTCTTTTTGGAGACAAACTACCCTTTATTGTTTTGTTTGCATTCTTAAAAGTCATTTGGAGGGGGAGCACGGTTTTGAAGAAAACAAAGAAGAAGGGAGACATTTTTGAGTAGCCTTTTTAGGCCAAAGAAAAATTTGAAGATTATTAAGTACCTATCTTGATCAATCTTCATCATTTTCCAAAAGCAAGACTTAGCAAATTATTTTCTCCTTTCTCTCCAAGTAAGGCTACGGTCATTCACTCTAAAGAAGACCAAAGAATTCATTTTCATGTTTTCTATTATTACATCCTCACCTTTTCTTTCAAGTTTCAAGAAGCAAAACCAAAGAAAACTCCATTTCTCTCCCAAAATAACACCATTCGGCCAAGCTCTCCAAGAAGCACCTTCCATCACTTTTAATTTCATCCAACTTGATTTTCTAAACCTAAACATCATTCTAAGAACATCTCTAGTTATGAGTTTTTCCAAAATCATTCATCTTGATCTTCAAATTCAAGCTTCAAGTTTCTATCAAAAATCAAAAATTTCATCTTTGTTCTTCAAGATACACCATTCGGTTATCTACCCTAAAATCACCATCCAAGCTCTTTTAATTTCATCCAACTCTAGATCTTGAATCTCCATGATATTCTAAGAAACTTTCATGTTGGAGATTTTCTCTAAATCATTCATCTTCAACCTTGTTCTTCAAGCTAAAGATTGAAGCTTTAATGGTGAAATTTGGTACTCTTCACCTTTCTTTTGATTTTCAAGGTTCTAACCATGATTTTAATTCATGGTTCTCTTATTCAAGTCTTGTATATTAATTATTTGTGTGTTTTATTTTGTATTTGAGAAGCCCTTGGTGGTGAAGGACTTGGAAAAAGAAGCAAATCAAGAACCTTTGGAGGATCTTCAAGAGGTAAGAGGGGATCCATCTCACCAACCAAGCATGGTGGTGAGAGATGGTATTTTATTTGATGGATGTGGAATCCATGTGAGGATTCATATCCATGGTCATGTAATTAATTTGTGGGTGTTTATGAGCTTTGATTAATTTCCTATGCTTGATATGCTTTGCATGATTTTATAGCTTTGATAATATGCTTGAGATGCTATACATGCTTTTATGGCTTTGATGGTATGCTTATATTATTTATAATGAAATATATATGTATATGCCATAACTTGATGGAGGAAAGGAAATTGATTTTTGGCTCCAATAGCCAAGGAAGAACTACGGTTTTGATGCCCTTTGTTTAGGGTTCATGTTGAAAATTTTCAAGAACAAGGAAATTGATTTTTGGATCCCTAGAACTTAGTGAATTTTGATCAAGACACCTCAACATAGGTGTTTACAAATTATATTTTTATGAAAGAATAAAATGGGATTGATTTGAGGAATATGGAATATAAACTAAAGGTTTGTTTTTCAAGAGAACATGAACACAATTTTAGAAGAATTTTTATTGATTTATTTTGTGTACAAAGTTTTTAAGTGTTTCACTAAACATGAGATTTAAATGAAAATAGCAATGATGATTTAAAAGGATTTGCAAAGAAAGTGAAAAATAAAAATGAGCAAATGATTTGATTTCAAAGACTGTGAGTCTTACGTTTTTGTAAAAGATTTTAATGGTTTTGTTTGTGTAAAATCCTATCAACTTAGAGAGAGATAATGTTTTCATGACTTCAATAGTCATGCCTACGTTTTTGAAGATTTGAAATGTCTTGATTTTATGAACAAGTTTCCAAAATGAACTCACTTTGTTTTCAAAGAGATTTGATTTTAATACAAGAAGTTTGGAAAGGGAATCAGAGTGTTTTATCACTTGAAAAAAAAATGGAGAATATAACTTTGAATTTTTGGAAAGCGTTAGAAATTTTAAAGTTAAAAACATTGATTAAAATCAATGGAATTGTGAACTTGTGAAATAAATTATGAAAAAGGATTTTCTTGAATAAATTATTTTGAGAAAGATGGATTTTGGAAATGATTTGGGAAAAATGAAAAATATAATAATTTAACGTTTTCTAACATATGAATCATTCTTTGGGTTTTGGAGAGTGATTTTGTGAAATATATTTTGGAAAGGTTTTCTTAAAAGAGAAAATGTGAAAAATGACATTGGAAACGATATTGAGTTTTTTAAAAGTCCAAAATAATATTTGGAATATTGAGGTATATTTTACGTAGTTTTCAAAATGACGTTTGGAATATTAAAGAATATTTTGCGTATTGGAAAAATAGTGAAATTATGAAATGTATTGCGAAAAAGATTTTCTTGAGTAAAGAAATGTGGAAAAAGATTTTCTTGAGTAAGAAAATATATTAAATGAAGTATAAAGTTATATTATTTTGAGAAAAGGTGAAAAGGAATTTTTGAAGGTTAAGAAATATTCTCTGTAATGAAATTATGGTGAAAAAAATTATTTACGTATCTAAAAAAATGAAATTTTTAAGCTACGCAATTTTGAAATACGGTAAAATATTTCTACGCATTGGAGATGCGTTAAAATATTTTTAAGCGATTTGAATTACGAGAACGACGAAAAAGTTTTATTACGTAACAGAATAT
Organism: Ormosia emarginata; assembly: GCA_029884605.1. Taxonomy (NCBI): domain Eukaryota; kingdom Viridiplantae; phylum Streptophyta; class Magnoliopsida; order Fabales; family Fabaceae; genus Ormosia; species Ormosia emarginata. The sequence continues at coordinate 19,346,974 of JAQQTP010000079.1, forward strand.
TTTTACGTGATTATGAAAATAGTGGAAAATCATTATGAGATTTGGAAAATGTTTTAAATATTTTGAGAATGATAGAAAATGATTTACGTAACGTAAAATAATGATTTTTAAGTTACGCAATTTTGAAAACAGTGGAAAAATATTAGGAGATTTGATAAACGTATATTTTTACGTGTTTTAGAAAAACGTTGAAAGATTAGTGCAATTTAAAAGTGCAAGAAGAGTTGCAACATTTTGAAAACGTAATAGAAGTGTTACGGTATTGTGAAAATATAACGGAAACGTTTTAGAATTTTGAAAACGTAACAGAAGTGTTACAATATTTTGAAAACGTAACAAAACGTTTTAGAATTGTGAAAACACGGCGAAAGTGTTTTATAACTATGAAAATGTGATAACATGATTTTTTTGTTGAAAATACAGTATAATTTGGTGCAATTTAAATGCATTGGAAAGAGATGCCTGTGATTGGATTTGGTGCATTATACATGCATTGGAAAAATATGCGTTGAAGCATAAGATACATTGAACAAATGAGAATGAAAAGATTTGGGTTGGGGTTGGACTTGCACGAATATATTCGTGCATTGTATTATGGCCCTTGTGGTTGAAGAGGGAATGAGAATTGATAGTGAGGTCTATGATGGATCTGGGGGCGTCAAGCGCGCGGCGGTCGACAGTGGATATCTGTACGTGGGCTAAATTTGGACCATATGCCACTTGGCGATGCAAAATCCGTTGCAACGCATTGACGATACCCGACAAAGCACGATTCTTTTCAACAACCTGGAAGATTGTCCTTGGGCTAAAGTGACAATTGACAGAGCATTCTCCTCGAAATTGTGAAAACCTCCATGGAGTTGTTTTTGAAAAATTGAGTTTTTGTGCATATGCATAAATCCGAGCATTTATATCATTATGATATTAATTGAGGAATATTGGTTATGACAATTGTTTTGAATAATTAGATGATGATAGTTGATTAATGTTGATAGCATGATTTTAATATTGTATCTGTGTGATAACCATAATGATGATGGCATGATTGTAATTATGATATGATATAACCGTATGATATTGTTGTTTGTGTTATCTCTGTGCTGCCATGTTGGTACTGGTGTAGGTGATCTCACCTCTTTGTTATGTTGTTTTGGCTATGTCTGTATTATTAAAATTATACAGTAGAAAGAACGAGTTGTCTTAGACACAGCGGGTGACAAATACCTCTACGTTTGGAGACAACATCAGAAAATGACCTTGCAGCATGGTGTTGAAACGGAAAAGATGTTTGAGGACAAGGAACAGACTTAGAACAAATGTCTGATGCTTCAAGATGGACATTCCGATGGACACTCGAGATTGGGGACAACAATAAGGAGTGGACATTCATGACTCGTTGGGGAGCAGTATTGACAAGGAGTAGAGTTCTGATGTATCAAGTTTGATACAGGAGAAGGAACAAGTATGTTAAATTCTCATCGTTAGTGTTACACCGTGCTTATTAAGTAGGACCCGTAATGGGTTTGCTATTGTGGAAAAAGAAAGAACAAAAAGAGTCTGTCAATTTTATATTTCTCTTTAAATTGTGAAATATTAATTAGTGTCAATATTGTATATGAATCTGTTTCAATACATTTTTCAGTATTACTTATAAATTTTCAGTAAGATTAAGTTACTGCAAGAAAAGAAATTTTAAAAACTCAACTTTTTATAACTCAAACTTTGTGCAAACTTCTTTTCAGATTATGAGTCAGGAGTCAGACATGTGATACCCTATGGAGGGTGTTACATTAGTTGGTATCAGAGCTTAAGGTTTAAGTGTCAGAGCACGGTTTGAGTCTTTTGGGTTTTGTGGGTAAGGTCTGTTTTGCTTGTGTTGTGTTCTCTGTGTGTTTGTTTTCTGAAAGGAAAACAAAATAAAATTGTATAAAATGGATATCAGATCCATTTTAGTTTGATTTATTCGTTTCTGAAGAAAGGAAACAAAATAGGTTGTATAAAATGGATATCAGATCCATTTTATTTTGATTCATCCATCATTGAAGGAAGGACAATGACTTGTGATAGATGTACGTGTCTGAAAGTGAGACATAATGGTGGTGAAATGACTGCAACTTTGGAAGTAATACAAATAGTGGCTGAAGTAATTATACAACAAAACTCAGAAGATTATTCAGCAGCAAGAATTGATAGCTGAAGCTAAGATTTTGTCAGAGATGAATCAATCTCAGAATAAGAGACCCTGTAACGTTGAACCTTTTTGGTTACTAAAAAGGGGAAATTGTAAGGTCAAGCGATTCCAGCATAAAACGTACTTGCAATCTCCAGGAAGTCAACAACAACAACAATCTCGTAGTAGATGTACGTGTGTGGAAGCAGAACGTGATATAATAATATGGTTACAGCTATAGAAGTAATGCGGAGGACAACTGAAGTGACAAGTATAGCAGGAACAAAGGAATAACTTGGGATAGTTATACTTATGTGGAAGTAGAACATGTTACTAATAATACAGTTACAGTAACAGGAACAATGGGAGCAATGTGGAAAGACGACTGCACAAACAAAGAACCGTTGTTAAGTGAGAAAACTAGAAATTGAAGTTCAGGATCTGATGAAAGAGAATCAGTCTTGAAATATAAGATTTTATAATTTTGGAACCAGATATTTCTTCTTAGGGATATTGGGCAAGTGATTGATTTGGACGGAAGAGGTATTTACAACCATTGAGGAAACATGTAACATCCCGAAAATTAATAATTTCAGAATAAATGATCATTTTACAATATTTGGGATTTTCTATAATTTTTCTGGATTTTTCTGAGAACGCAGAATATTTTAATATATTCCTCGTTTTGTGTGCGCACTGAGCTGAAAATTGCTGAGGTCAGTGTAACGCTCTGGAAACTAATTATTTCACCGCCAATAGTCATTTTCTAATATTTGTGATTTATGAGAATTTTCTCGAATTTTTCCGGAAGCCGACGAATATTTTAATATATTCTTTCGTTTCAAAATGAAACTTGTAAAAAGCAAAGAGTCGTGAAAACGATTTGTAGTGCTTCAAAAATTGGAAAATTATATGACGAATAGTCGTTTTGTAATATTTGCAATTTTTGGAAATTTTCTGGGAATTTGAACCGTCGAATATTTTAATATATTCCTCGTTTTGCGGCATATGAGCGACTTGCGAGAACCGTAGAAACGCGATGTTTTCTCACGAGAACCTTGGACTACGGACATGTCGACGGGGATCTTACTAAACCCGAGACTTGACACGTTTACGAGGTTTCATAATTTTTGAGAAATTCTAATGAGATAAAAATAAATCAATACTTGAAAAATTCATCTCTGTCGATTAATTAAATACCGATCAAATGTAACTATTATCCATTGGATAATAGTGTGTAATAAAAATCCTATCACATTATTCTAATGCAATCTACTTTATGTCTAATCCATTCACTTTAATTCAAATTTAATGTTAAATAATCAAAGCTTCTTTGAGAAGCTTTGACCAAATATTGACCCAAATACCCTTAGCTTCTCTTGGAAGCCAATTTTCACTCTCTCTTCTCTCACCATTCACGGCTGGCATGCAGCCAAGGGAAGGGAAATTGCTTCATTTCATATTCAATTATCACTTTAATTCATTAATTTCAAGACACTTTCTCTCTCTTCCTTCTTCTTCTTCTTCACTTTTCTTTTCTCCTCCTTCTCTCTACCTCCACCATGAGCACGAAATTGCAGCCCCTCCTTCCTCCATTTTTGTTCATCTTTTCTCCTTTCCAAGCCCATTTCTACACTTGCCTTCACCTCCTCTACCTTCTTTGTGTATAAAGTTTCTCCCTTTTCCATTTCTATCTCCATTTTCTCTCCACCTCTTCTCTTCTTCCTCCTCTTAGATCCGAAAATTCCAGCCACCATTAGAGAGTCTCTTCTTCACTTTTCTCTCCATAAACACCATTTCTAGACTCCTCTTAACCTCCTCTACACTTTCTCTTTAGAAAATCTCTTCAAAAATCCAACTTTTCTACCCTTCCTTCCTCAAATCCGAAAATCACTCCTCCATGGATGGCCAAGCTTTTTGATTTTTCTCTCCACTAAACACATTTATACACTCATCTCATCTTCTCTACAAGTTTCGTTTGGAGGGTTTGCTCAAAATCCAACTTTGTCTCCATTGTCTTCCAAGGTAAAGATTCTTGATTTCTCTCCATTTTCTTCTCATTTTCGATTTCCTTGGTTACCTATGTGACCAAGGATCATTCTTTTCAAGCTTTAAATTTGTAAATATGAGAATTTGACCACTTTATGATTCTCTTGAAGGTGGAATCCGAAAATTACAAATCAATGAACCAAGGAGTTGTTTTCTTGCATTGTCTCCTCTAGGTAAGAGGGAGACTACTCACTTCAACCACTTATGGTGGTGAGAAGACTTTGTGTGTGTGTGTTGATGGAGAAATCCATCCTTGTATGCTCTTTGTATGCTTGCTTGAATTATAAATTTTGTATAATTTAGCATTCTTGAATTTGATTGATACTTGATTATGCTATTGAATATGTTTGATATATTAATTGTGCTTGATCATGTTGGGGTTGCTAAATGGAAAATTTGGAGTTTCCTACCTCAACATGGTGCCACGGTTTTGATTAGAAATTAGGGGTGAATATTGGTTGTGTATACAAGTGAAATAAGACTTATATAATCAAAGATCGAATGATAGTATTAACACTAACGAATGAAAGACTTTGAGGGTTTAATATCCAAGAGGGGTGCCACGGTTTTGGTCTTGGTAAAGAGACAAATGGATTGATTTTGATGATCTAAATTTAAGTGAATTAAGAGTGTAACATATAATGTGATAATTGTGACCTTAGATTGATTTGTTGTATATAATGGTATGTTGGATTGGATTATGTGATTGGGGATGGAAGAAAAATATTTGGGAATTTCTCTTGGAGGGCTACGGTTTTTAGGGTGAAAATTGGATAAATTATGGTTAATGTGTAACAAGCATTAGACTAGAATTAATCAAGTGACAAAATAGAATTTAATGGAAGAAAAGTTTGAGATTGAAGCCTAAATGATGGCTACAGTTTTGAGGCATAAAGATTAGGGTTCTTGGTGAGCTAATTTGATAAGTGAACACTTAAATGAATTAAGGGAATGACGTGTAGTATGATGACTTGAGAGAATTTGGGATTGTAACCATTGTGAGGCCACGGCCTCTAGGGCAAGTTTTAGGTAAGTATGTGGTTTGGATAATTTGGAAGCATAAGTGATTAGGTAATTAGAAACCTATGTAATAAATGGACAACTAATAAATTAGAAGAATTTAGTATAGTCAAGACTTCATAAATTTTAGAAGACTAAGAATGAGACCATTGTAAAACTTAAGGTGATTCTAAGTGAGTGAAGAACAAGAGAGTGTGAGGCTTAATAGCTTAATTAATTTACAAGTTATAGGAAATCGAGTTGCCTTGGAATATTAAGCTAGTTGCAAGAATTGGATTTGGTCATGAACCTTGAAAAGAGGAATAAATTCTAAGTTAGGATTCATAATGAACCTAATAATGCATTAATTGACTTGATATTGATATTATATTATTATGGGTCCATGTGAGTGACCATGTATACATTGATGCTTATATTGGCCTAAATGTGGCATATTATGAGATTGTATGAAATTGTGGATCATACATGTGCATGCATAGTGTCTTATGCATTGTGATTGTCCTTGTGGACTGTTGTAAGGCCTAGTTGCCTAGGAGATTGAACACACCTTAGTGCGGGTGCGAATAGACAAGTGTGGGTCGTGTTATGACCTTGGGGCGTCGGGGTGCGGGTCCCTCACATGGGCAGTTTAGAGCTCCTCCAGTGCCGTGGGGCAAACCGATGCAACACACCGACGATCCGGACTTGACACTGTCCTATATCGTGATCTAGTGTAGAATGTACGTACAATGCCATGATTGCGCATGAGAATATTATTGATAGCACTGGCCTCGGCACCGAGTTACTGAGACATGTCTCCCGATCTTTCTCTCCGATTGTTTGGGTTTAGCTCCATGGAGTAGGACTTTGGGAAAGCATGCATATGAACCATGATATATTCTGCATTATTAATGTTTAATTTCGTAACTACCGACTTGATTATTATTCTTGTGATGATTGTCTCGATTGTTGTGCCGATTCTTGGAAATACTATTGTGATATGTCTGCTATTACTATTTGTTGTTCTACTTTACTATAAATATCGTTGTTATTATTAATTCTTATTATTGCTTACAATTGAATTGCTTTTATGATAAATTTGTTGTTGCCGTTATAAAATATATGGTATGTATTGCTTTATGGGCGCTCCATGCCGTGTCGTTTTCTTCTTGCCGCAATGGTAATGAAGGATGGGTGTCTCACCTCTTTCCTATATCTTTGTATGTCTTTTTTATACTTATATTGATGAAAGATCGTGAGGAAGATAAGAGGGACCACACTTTGGTTGATTGGATTGGGCGTTTCGGACAAGGTTTCTTCGGCTACGTACGAGTGCAATTGCGTGGAGGCATTGATGTCTGACTTGTTGACTGGGACTCCGAGCGTCGTATGTGTATATAGGGTTGCGGCTTTTTGTCCGCTAGTAGTACCTATCCCTGGGTCACTACTTTTCCCCTTTTAGTGTTTTATTTCCGTTGTATTTTATTGGACTCGTAATTGTTATATTCTATGTCATCGGTGATTTGTGTGAATTGACTATATATATATATATATATATATATATATATATATATATAAGAGATATGATTTTATTTCAGTGGTTGTATCATGGCTTGAATACATTTATATTTCATTCGAGGCTCATATTTTCTACCTATGCAAAAAAATATATATATAGACTCTTGAGAATTTAAGTTACTGTTATCATGACTGTGACACACTTGGATTTAGTAACTGTGGTGTAATGACGATTATGCTTCGGTTGCTACATCAAGGGGTGTTACATTAGGTGGTATCGAGCAGTTCATCTGTTGAGTAGGGGTATGGACTTGCTATGTTTAGGCATATTAGAATTTGGTGCGTTGTGCACTTCCTTGTCTCTTGATTGAGATGATGGGAAAGGAATGCATGACTTCTTTGTAGGTTGAATGTTGATAGCTTTGTTATGCGGTTACATGATGTTGAGGACTGGCCTACTCAATATGTAATGTTACGTGTGTATAGGAAACTATGACTTCTCCTAGGCGTATTGTGTTAGGAAAATAAGAATTCTTTTGTGAGGAGATCAAAGGATTTTGGAAAATCGATCTTCTGGAGAAAGAAATAGTTGGTGTAAGTTAGGTTCGTGAAGCGGTTTGGAAGCGGACAACTTACGAGAGATTACACTGTGGAGGCGAATGAAGAAGTTGGTGGAAGTGTTAAGATTCGTAAATTAGCTTGTCTTGCTTGAATGATGTGCATTGTGTGACTCTTTGTGTTTGGCTTCCGAAGGGAGGCAATATTGTTTGAAATAATTACATTTGTTTTATTGTGTTATGTTTGGTCTGTCTTCAGAGAAGGACACCGGCTCGTGGCACACTTACACATATGAGCATAGGATAAGACCATCGAAGTATGGTTGCGATCGCAGGAGAAATATGAAGGATAGCTGATGTGACAATTCACCAAGATCAGAGGACCGCACAGTAATGAGAATTGGAAGTTGTGGTTTAAAATCTATTGAAGGAAAGTCAAACTTGGGATAACCATGGACTACCTAGATTCCAAAGGAGGAATAATGGAAAAGCTAACAAGTTAAACGGGAACTACGTTCACGGGTACCGAGAAAGTAACAACAACACCCAACCCGTAGGGAAAGTGCTAGTAGTAGTGGGTCCAATCAGACCTCAACATTTGGAGATCTAAACAAGGGAAGTTACGCCTCAAATGACGATCCGATAATCGTGCTGTATAATTCTGGGGGTAACCCCTTCCTTTTACAATTTGTGACTGTATGGATCATTTGGATTCATCTGTATCTTTCTTATCTTTGACGTAGTTGTTTCCATTTCTGTTACTAAGACTTATCGTTGACACTTAAGTTTGTTTAATCTATCCTATTTCTGCTAAAGATTGAACCTTTTGTTGATCTATCTTGCTTACCAAGAATCATACCTATTAGATTTCATGATTTCAGAGATTGATCAGTTATTTTCTGGTCATTATCTGCTAGAGCGTTCCGATAAGAACCCTAGTGATTTTCGAAACCAAGGCTTTTGAGTTCGTAACAGCCAACAAAGTTGAAGCGTTGTGAAGGAAAAGAAATCCAAGGGTACATGTTACCTTTTGTAGAGGACCAAAGAAGAGGGAATATGACTGTCACCATTGTAGTCAGTAAGTTTCTTGTGATGAACTACAGTGCTGTCAGTTAAGGAGAAGAATGGGACATCTCAGTGAGATAAACACCATCGTCAAACGAACGAGATTATGATCAAGGGTGAGTATCCTCGGAGAAAGATGTACGTCCTGGTCATCATTAAATTCGCGGGAGATTGAGAATGTCCCCGAAATGATTTCGAATGCGCTATGGGCATTATGGGTGTCTCGTGATGCCGTTCGGAATAACAAATCCTCTTGTCGTATTCACGAGTGACATGAATTGTATCTTTTGTCCTTACCTAGAACAGAATTGTCATTGTCATTAATGATGACATTCTGATCTATTCTCGAAAATATAGAGATACACGTTGGACATCTCGGCATAGTTTTCCTGACTTTAAAGGAGAGAGAGTAAATGCCAAAGTATCAGAGTACAGATTCTTAATTGAGAAGGTTCAGTTTTGGATCATGAAATTCCAAACGGAGGGATTGTTGTGGATTCCCAAGAGATTGAAGCAGTTCTTCAAAAGGAAAGATCGGAGGAGTAAAAGAGACACATAACTGGTGGAATTAGTTAGTTTTATCGAAGAAGACACATAGATTGAAGGAGTATGAATGGATCCTCCAAGATAGCCGGATATTTTGCTCAGTTTACGAGAAGAGAATCAAAACTTTTATAGACTAACGCGTGTGAAGAAAGATTTTAAAGGTCGAGGAGACATTCAGATACTCGTCAGATTTGGTTCTACCTAATCCCAGGGAACTGTTTGGAGAATTTTATGCTTCACAGTAAAATCTAGGATATGTGTTCATGCAAGGTTGGGAAAGTTGTGACTTATATCTCAAGGTGGTTGAGGACACATTGGGAATTGCCTAACTCATGGTTCGGTGCTAGCCGTAGTTAAAAAAAAAAAAATTTCTCTGAGAATATGGAGACGCTTGCTACGGTCAACGCCTTTAGCAATCACAAGGACCTGAAGTATCCATTCGATAAAAAGGGGCTGAACATGAGACAGAAAAGGTGATTAGAGTTTTTGAAGGAGTATGACGTCTAGTTTCAGTGTCGTCCTGTTTGGGTCACTAATAAACCCATCCCAAAATTTTTGGACTATATCAAATTTCGTTTCAGGTTTGGTTCAATAACCTGTCAACAGATTCTGTCATCCTTTCTTTCTAAATCTCCATGATATCTTCCATATGTCACGATCGCGAAAGTATGTCACCGATCCAGCCACGTCATCAAACTAAACCCGGTGCAATTCAGAGAGAGTCTGATTTATGAGAAACTTCTCGTGAAGATTGAGAATAGAAGAATAAAGCAATGCAAAGATATAGAGATAGCATTGGTAAGGGTGATCTAAATTGACGTGGCTAGAGACACAATCTGAGGGTAAGAAAATAAGATGAAGAAACACGTTAATGTTTGATCTAAGGGATGAAAATTTCGAGGACGAAATTTCTATTTGAAGGGGAGTGTTGTAATATCCCGAAAATTAATAATTTCAGAATAAATGATCGTTTTATAATATTTGGGATTTTATATAATTTTTCTGGATTTTTCTGAGAACGCAGAATATTTTAATATATTCCTCGTTTTATGTTCGAACTGAGAATTGCTGAGGTCAGTGTAACGCTCTGGAAACTAATTATTTCACCGCCAATAGTCATTTTCTAATATTTGTGATTTATGAAAATTTTTCTGGAATTTTCCGGAATCGACGAATATTTTAATATATTCTTCGTTTTGCGTGAAACTCGAGCAGAGTCGTGAAAACGACTGTAGTGCTTCAAAAATTGGAAAATTATATGACGAATAGTCGTTTTGTAATATTTGCAATTTTTGGAAATTTTCTGGGAATTTTCCGGAACCGTCGAATATTTTAATATATTCCTCGTTTTGCGTGCGCGCTGAGCAGAACCAGAGAAACGCGATGTTTTCTCTGAGAACCTTGGACTATGGACATGTCGACGGGGGATCTTACTAAACCCGAGACTTGACACAGTTTACGAGGTTTCATAATTTTTGAGAAATTCTAACAGATAAAAATAAATCAATACAGCGAAAAATTCATCTGTCAGATTAATTAAATACTGACTTCTGTCAACTGTAACTATTATCCATTGGATAATAGTGTGTAATAAAAATCCTATCACATTATCCTAATGCAATCTACTTTATGTCTAATCCATTCACTTTAATTCAAATTTAATGTTAAATAATCAAAGCTTCTTTGAGAAGCTTTGACCAAATATTGACCCAAATACCCTTAGCTTCTCTTGGAAGCCAATTTTCACTCTCTCTTCTCTCACCATTCACGGCTGGCATGCAGCCAAGGGGAAGGGAAATTGCTTCATTTCAATTATTCAATTATCACTTTAATTCATTAATTTCAAGACACTTTCTCTCTCTTCCTTCTTCTTCTTCTTCACTTTTCTTTTCTCCTCCTTCTCTCTACCTCCACCATGAGCACGAAATTGCAGCCCCTCCTTCCTCCATTTTTGTTCATCTTTTCTCCTTTCCAAGCCCATTTCTACACTTGCCTTCACCTCCTCTACCTTCTTTGTGTATAAAGTTTCTCCCTTTTCCATTTCTATCTCCATTTTCTCTCCACCTCTTCTCTTCTTCCTCCTCTTAGATCCGAAAATTCCAGCCACCATTAGAGAGTCTCTTCTTCACTTTTCTCTCCATAAACACCATTTCTAGACTCCTCTTAACCTCCTCTACACTTTCTCTTTAGAAAATCTCTTCAAAAATCCAACTTTTCTACCCTTCCTTCCTCAAATCCGAAAATCACTCCTCCATGGATGGCCAAGCTTTTTGATTTTTCTCTCCACTAAACACATTTATACACTCATCTTCATCTTCTCTACAAGTTTCGTTTGGAGGGTTTGCTCAAAATCCAACTTTGTCTCCATTGTCTTCCAAGGTAAAGATTCTTGATTTCTCTCCATTTTCTTCTCATTTTCGATTTCCTTGGTTACCTATGTGACCAAGGATCATTCTTTTCAAGCTTTAAATTTGTAAATATGAGAATTTGACCACTTTATGGTTCTCTTGAAGGTGGAATCCGAAAATTACAAATCAATGAACCAAGGAGTTGTTTTCTTGCATTGTCTCCTCTAGGTAAGAGGGAGACTACTCATTTCAACCACTTATGGTGGTGAGAAGACTTTGTGTGTGTGTGTTGATGGAGAAATCCATCCTTGTATGCTCTTTGTATGCTTGCTTGAATTATAAATTTTGTATAATTTAGCATTCTTGAATTTGATTGATACTTGATTATGCTATTGAATATGTTTGATATATTAATTGTGCTTGATCATGTTGGGGTTGCTAAATGGAAAATTTGGAGTTTCCTACCTCAACATGGTGCCACGGTTTTGATTAGAAATTAGGGGTGAATATTGGTTGTGTATACAAGTGAAATAAGACTTATATAATCAAAGATCGAATGATAGTATTAACACTAACGAATGAAAGACTTTGAGGGTTTAATATCCAAGAGGGGTGCCACGGTTTTGGTCTTGGTAAAGAGACAAATGGATTGATTTTGATGATCTAAATTTAAGTGAATTAAGAGTGTAACATATAATGTGATAATTGTGACCTTAGATTGATTTGTTGTATATAATGGTATGTTGGATTGGATTATGTGATTGGGGATGGAAGAAAATTATTTGGGAATTTCTCTTGGAGGGCTACGGTTTTTAGGGTGAAAATTGGATAAATTATGGTTAATGTGTAACAAGCATTAGACTAGAATTAATCAAGTGACAAAATAGAATTTAATGGAAGAAAAGTTTGAGATTGAAGCCTAAATGATGGCTACGGTTTTGAGGCATAAAGATTAGGGTTCTTGGTGAGCTAATTTGATAAGTGAACACTTAAATGAATTAAGGGAATGACGTGTAGTATGATGACTTGAGAGAATTTGGGATTGTAACCATTGTGAGGCCACGGCCTCTAGGGCAAGTTTTAGGTAAGTATGTGGTTTGGATAATTTGGAAGCATAAGTGATTAGGTAATTAGAAACCTATGTAATAAATGGACAACTAATAAATTGGAAGAATTTAGTATAGTCAAGACTTCATAAATTTTAGAAGACTAAGAATGAGACCATTGTAAAACTTAAGGTGATTCTAAGTGAGTGAAGAACAAGAGAGTGTGAGGCTTAATAGCTTAATTAATTTACAAGTTATAGGAAATCGAGTTGCCTTGGAATATTAAGCTAGTTGCAAGAATTGGATTTGGTCATGAACCTTGAAAAGGAATAAATTCTAAGTTAGGATTCATAATGAACCTAATAATGCATTAATTGACTTGATATTGATATTATATTATTATGGGTCCATGTGAGTGACCATGTATACATTGATGCTTATATTGGCCTAAATGTGGCATATTATGAGATTGTATGAAATTGTGGATCATACATGTGCATGCATAGTGTCTTATGCATTGTGATTGTCCTTGTGGACTGTTGTAAGGCCTAGTTGCCTAGGAGATTGAACACACCTTAGTGCGGGTGCGAATAGACAAGTGTGGGTCGTGTTATGACCTCGGGGGCGTCGGGGTGCGGGTCCCTCACATGGACAGTTTAGAGCTCCTCTGTGCCGTGGGGCAAACCGATGCAAACACACCGACGATCCGGACTTGACACTGTCCTATATCGTGATCTAGTGTAGAATGTCTGTACAATGCCATGATTGCGCATGAGAATATTATTGATAGCACTGGCCTCGGCAGCCGAGTTACAGACATGTCTCCTGATCTTTCTCTCCGATTGTTTGGGTTTAGCTCCATGGAGTAGGACTTTGGGAAAGCATCCATATGAACCATGATATATTCTGTCATTATTAATGTTTAATTTCGTAACTATGGTGACTTGATTATTATTACTTGTGATGATTGTCGATTGTTGTCTTTGATTCTTGGAAATACTATTGTGATATGTCTCGCTATTGCTACTGCTTTGTTGTTCTACTTTACTATAAATATCGTTGTTATTATTAATTCTTATTATTGCTTACAATTGAATTGCTTTTATGATAAATTCCATTTCTGTTCCGTTATAAAATATATGAATCGTATTGCTTTATGGGCGCTCCGCGCCGTGTCGTTTTCTTACTGCCGCAATGGTAATGAAGGATGGGTGTCTCACCTCTTTCCTATATCTTTGTATGTCTTTTTTATACTTATATTGATGAAAGATCGTGAGGAAGATAAGAGGGACCACACTTTGGTTGATTGGATTGGGCGTTCGGACAAGGTTTCTTCGGCTACGTACGAGCGCAATTGCGTGGAGGCATTGATGTCTGACTTGTTGACTGGGACTCCGAGCGTCGTATGTGTATATAGGGTTGCGGCTTTGTCTGCTAGTAGTACCTATCCCTGGGTCACTACTTTTCCCCCTTTTAGTGTTTTATTTCCGTTGTATTTTATTGGACTCTGTAATTGTTATATTCTATGTCATCAGTGATTTGTGTGAATTGACTATATATATATATATATATATATATATATATATATATATATATATATGTATAAGAGATATGATTTTATTTCAGTGGTTGTATCATGGCTTGAATACATTTATATTTCATTCGAGGATCATATTTTCTACCTATGCAAAAAAATATATATATAGACTCTTGAGAATTTAAGTTACTGTTATCATGACTGTGACACACTTGGATTTAGTAACTGTGGTGTAATGACGATTATGCTTCGGTTGCTACATCAAGGGGTGTTACAAAACCAAAGGCAATAACTGATGTGAAAGAAGGTACTTAATGAAGGATTGTACATTCAAAGAAACAATTTGGTTTAAGTATGGAAAGTTTGGACACATTTCCATAGATTGTATTCCCTTGAAAATAGAGTTGTCTGTTAGTAAAATCTCGAATAGTAAAGGGAGTCAATACGTCAAATGGAACGGGAGGGTTTTGAAGCGGAAGATTTAAACAATGGAGATTTCGTCATTGGAGCTAATTCTATAAACCATACTGAATATTTCTGTGAATAACTTATTCTTTATGGCATATGATTGAGTAGATCAATTATATGTTAGAGTTATTCGTAATCCTCTGATTTGATTAATTCTGTCTCTATTCTTAGCTGATCGAGCTACCTAAGTTATTCAAATTATTGTTATAGATCAAAACTTTGTGTTAATTTGATCTGTTTATTTCTTTTATAAACAAATGTGATTTTCGAAACGGATTGGTTATTTTTTTAACCATATCCTATGAGATTATTTCAGTAAAGTGTTAGTATTCCAGAAAATTCATTCCAGAAAAAAATTAGGCAAAATCAAATTCTTGTTGGATATGTCTAATTACATATCAGATAGCTTCGCTACCTTTTTCTTTCTAGACCTCCATAGTTTTCTTTCATGTACTGAAATTTTGCAAGAAAGGATATTCCTATCTATAACCATGTCGCGGTATTATAGTGGTGCAGCGAAAGCGTGGTGGATTCTTCAAAAGTTGAAAATATTTCTTCAAGGGAGAAATAAAGTAAACAGTAATGGAAATCCATAATACTGTGATACGTTACATTAGTTGGTATCACAATAATTGATATGCAGCGTTATATAAGTTGGAAGTTACATAAGTTGGTATGCAGATCTGTAGAATTTGAAGTAATATGAGAACAAGGAAAATTTTAAGTAATACATTACATTAGTTGGAAGTTATCTGAGAAAAACTATTCTAAGTATGAAGGAAGGTTGGTAGCCGCTGTATTGGTGTCAGAGATATGGAGATACTTTCTTTTTGGAATAATATTTAATTTGACATATCTATTTGATCAGGAGAAGTTCAACAGAAGGCAAAGAACTTTCATTGGTTAATATCAGTTGGAAGTGAGGACTGGAGAAAAGCTAAACGAATAATATTCATATTTATTCTGAGGGGGTGAAATCAGATGCGAAATCAGATGTGAAATCAGGTCGATCAAATTTCGAGGACGAAATTTCTTTTTAGAGGGGGAGTATTGTAACACCCCGAATTTCTTATCTCGTAAACAGTAATTTTGACAGTTAACAGAATTTCACTATTTAGTGATTTCTGAGCGCTGTAAAATTAATTTGATTATTCCGTCAACGTATTTGATCGTTTTGAGTGATTTACTCCGTGTCAGGAAAATAAAAATTTTTGGGCCGGTAAAACTTTACGTAATTTAATTTTTACCGTTAGGTAATTATTTTACGTAATCTGATTTTATATTTGTGTGTTTTATAATAATTGTGAATTTTGTGGATGATTATAAATTTTTTTACTGGTTGTGGGCCCGGGGATGTATGTGGGCCCAGTGGCTATACGTGGGCCCGGTGGGTCCCACAAAGTGAAAAAATTTTTCTATGCATAGAAAAATTTTGTATTTAGACGGAGACAGGGGATCTTACTAAACCTGAATCCGGAAACAGTTTTAGAAAATTTCTTGTACTGTATTTTATACTGTATTTAATTATCAGATGATAAAAATACAGTAAAAATATTATTTGTAGGATACAAGAATAAATATTACACTGCGTAGTCAACAAAGAGAGCTTGCTTGATTTATAACCATTGGATTTAGATTAAATCAAGGGTGGAGATTTAATCTTAAGAAGTAACAAAGACCATTTATGACCATTGGATGAAGAATCAATCAATGGTGGAGATTTGGTCTTCTAAAGTAGCAAAGACTAATTAGGACCCTTGGATTTAAAGTTTGAAGAAGCAATCTTGACCCTTAATTTTGGAGACACATCTAAGGGCTAGAATTTAAAGGAGAAAAATCCAATGGCCTAGATTTAGTCTTCTAAAATTAAAAATCTACCTAAATCCTAACCATTGAATTAATCAATGGCTAGAAAGGCTTCAAATGATGGCTAGAAAAGATGACAAATTATTAAATGCATCATGAAGGAGGGGGACGGTTTTTGTAATGAATTTGGAGCAAAGGAGACTTTAGGACCATTATTTAATGCTTTAGTCAATTTTTGATGACTTAGCACATATATTATATGACCATGCATTTCTTTTTGGAGACAAACTACCCTTTATTGTTTTGTTTGCATTCTTAAAAGTCATTTGGAGGGGGAGCACGGTTTTGAAGAAAACAAAGAAGAAGGGAGACATTTTTGAGTAGCCTTTTTAGGCCAAAGAAAAATTTGAAGATTATTAAGTACCTATCTTGATCAATCTTCATCATTTTCCAAAAGCAAGACTTAGCAAATTATTTTCTCCTTTCTCTCCAAGTAAGGCTACGGTCATTCACTCTAAAGAAGACCAAAGAATTCATTTTCATGTTTTCTATTATTACATCCTCACCTTTTCTTTCAAGTTTCAAGAAGCAAAACCAAAGAAAACTCCATTTCTCTCCCAAAATAACACCATTCGGCCAAGCTCTCCAAGAAGCACCTTCCATCACTTTTAATTTCATCCAACTTGATTTTCTAAACCTAAACATCATTCTAAGAACATCTCTAGTTATGAGTTTTTCCAAAATCATTCATCTTGATCTTCAAATTCAAGCTTCAAGTTTCTATCAAAAATCAAAAATTTCATCTTTGTTCTTCAAGATACACCATTCGGTTATCTACCCTAAAATCACCATCCAAGCTCTTTTAATTTCATCCAACTCTAGATCTTGAATCTCCATGATATTCTAAGAAACTTTCATGTTGGAGATTTTCTCTAAATCATTCATCTTCAACCTTGTTCTTCAAGCTAAAGATTGAAGCTTTAATGGTGAAATTTGGTACTCTTCACCTTTCTTTTGATTTTCAAGGTTCTAACCATGATTTTAATTCATGGTTCTCTTATTCAAGTCTTGTATATTAATTATTTGTGTGTTTTATTTTGTATTTGAGAAGCCCTTGGTGGTGAAGGACTTGGAAAAAGAAGCAAATCAAGAACCTTTGGAGGATCTTCAAGAGGTAAGAGGGGGATCCATCTCACCAACCAAGCATGGTGGTGAGATATGGTATTTTATTTGATGGATGTGGAATCCATGTGAGGATTCATATCCATGGTCATGTAATTAATTTGTGGGTGTTTATGAGCTTTGATTAATTTCCTATGCTTGATATGCTTTGCATGATTTTATAGCTTTGATAATATGCTTGAGATGCTATACATGCTTTTATGGCTTTGATGGTATGCTTATATTATTTATAATGAAATATATATGTATATGCCATAACTTGATGGTGGAAAGGAAATTGATTTTTGGCTCCAATAGCCAAGGAAGAACTATGGTTTTGATGCCCTTTGTTTAGGGTTCATGTTGAAAATTTTCAAGAACAAGGAAATTGATTTTTGGATCCCTAGAACTTAGTGAATTTTGATCAAGACACCTCAACATAGGTGTTTACAAATTATATTTTTATGAAAGAATAAAATGGGATTGATTTGAGGAATATGGAATATAAACTAAAGGTTTGTTTTTCAAGAGAACATGAACACAATTTTAGAAGAATTTTTATTGATTTATTTTGTGTACAAAGTTTTTAAGTGTTTCACTAAACATGAGATTTAAATGAAAATAGCAATGATGATTTAAAAGGATTTGCAAAGAAAGTGAAAAATAAAAATGAGCAAATGATTTGATTTCAAAGACTGTGAGTCTTACGTTTTTGTAAAAGATTTTAATGGTTTTGTTTGTGTAAAATCCTATCAACTTAGAGAGAGATAATGTTTTCATGACTTCAATAGTCATGCCCACGTTTTTGAAGATTTGAAATGTCTTGATTTTATGAACAAGT
Source organism: Ormosia emarginata (assembly GCA_029884605.1). Taxonomy (NCBI): domain Eukaryota; kingdom Viridiplantae; phylum Streptophyta; class Magnoliopsida; order Fabales; family Fabaceae; genus Ormosia; species Ormosia emarginata. Next base: position 19,365,085 of record JAQQTP010000079.1, read on the forward strand.
TTCCAAAATGAACTCACTTTGTTTTCAAAGAGATTTGATTTTAATACAAGAAGTTTGGAAAGGGAATCAGAGTGTTTTATCACTTGAAAAAAAAATGGAGAATATAACTTTGAATTTTTGGAAAGCGTTAGAAATTTTAAAGTTAAAAACATTGATTAAAATCAATGGAATTGTGAACTTGTGAAATAAATTATGAAAAAGGATTTTCTTGAATAAATTATTTTGAGAAAGATGGATTTTGGAAATGATTTGGGAAAAATGAAAAATATAATAATTTAACGTTTTCTAACATATGAATCATTCTTTGGGTTTTGGAGAGTGATTTTGTGAAATATATTTTGGAAAGGTTTTCTTAAAAGAGAAAATGTGAAAAATGACATTGGAAACGATATTGAGTTTTTTAAAAGTCCAAAATAATATTTGGAATATTGAGGTATATTTTACATAGTTTTCAAAATGACGTTTGGAATATTAAAGAATATTTTGCGTATTGGAAAAATAGTGAAATTATGAAATGTATTGCGAAAAAGATTTTCTTGAGTAAAGAAATGTGGAAAAAGATTTTCTTGAGTAAGAAAATATATTAAATGAAGTATAAAGTTATATTATTTTGAGAAAAGGTGAAAAGGAATTTTTGAAGGTTAAGAAATATTCTCTGTAATGAAATTATGGTGAAAAAAATTATTTACGTATCTAAAAAAATGAAATTTTTAAGCTACGCAATTTTGAAATACGGTAAAATATTTCTACGCATTGGAGATGCGTTAAAATATTTTTAAGCGATTTGAATTACGAACGATGAAAAAGTTTTATTACGTAACAGAATATTTTTACGTGATTATGAAAATAGTGGAAAATCATTATGAGATTTGGAAAATGTTTTAAATATTTTGAGAATGATAGAAAATGATTTACGTAACGTAAAATAATGATTTTTAAGTTACGCTAATTTTGAAACAAGTGGAAAAATATTAGGAGATTTGATAAACGTATATTTTTACGTGTTTTAGAAAAACATTGAAAGATTAGTGCAATAAGAAGAGTTGCAACATTTTGAAAACGTAATAGAAGTGTTACGGTATTGTGAAAATATAACTAAACGTTTTAGAATTTTGAAAGCGTAATGAAGTGTTACAATATTTTGAAAACGTAACAAAACGTTTTAGAATTGTGAAAACACTACTGGCGAAAGTGTTTTATAACTATGAAAATGTGATAACATGATTTTTCTTTGTTGAAAATACGGTATAATTTGGTGCAATTTATATGCATTGGAAAGAGATCTGTGATTGGATTTGGTGCATTATACATGCATTGGAAAAATATGCGTTGAAGCATAAGATACATTGAACAAATGAGAATGAAAAGATTTGGCCCGTTGGGGTTGGACTTACACGGATATATTCGTGCATTGTATTATGGCCCTTGTGGTTGAAAGGGAATGAGAATTGATAGTGAGGTCTATGATGGATCTTGGGGCGTCAAGGCGCGGCGGTCGACCGGTGGATATCAATGTCGTGGGCTAAGGGTGGACCATATGCCACTTGGCGATCTGCAGTCCGTTAACGCATTGACGATACCCGACAAAGCACGATTCTTTTCAACAACTGGAAGATTGTCCTTGGGCTAAGGTGACAATTGATGAGCATTCTCCTCGAAATTGTGAAAACCTCCATGGAGTTGTTTTTGAAAAATTGAGTTTTTGTGCATATGCATAAATCCGAGCATTTATATCATTATGATATTAATTGAGGAATATTGGTTATGACAATTGTTTTGAATAATTAGATGATGATAGTTGATTAATGTTGATAGCATGATTTTAATATTGTATCCGTGTGATAACCATAATGATGATGGCATGATTGTAATTATGATATGATATAACCGTATGATATTGTTGTTTGTGTTATCTCTGTGCTGCCATGTTGGTACTGGTGTAGGTGATCTCACCTCTTTGTTATGTTGTTTTGGCTATGTCTGTATTATTAAAATTATACAGTAGAAAGAACGAGTTGTCTTAGACACAGCGGGTGACAAATACCTCTACGTTTGGAGACAACATCAGAGAATGACCTTGCAGACAGTGTTGAAACGGAAAAGATGTTTGAGGACAAGGAACAGACTTAGAACAAATGTCTGATGCTTCAAGATGGACATTCCGATGGACACTCTGAGATTGGGGACAACAATAAGGAGTGGACATTCATGACTCGTTGGGGAGCAGTATTGACAAGGAGTAGAGTTCTGATGTATCAAGTTTGATACAGGAGAAGGAACAAGTATGTTAAATTCTCATCGTTAGTGTTACACCGTGCTATTAAGTAGGACCCGTAATGGGTTTGCTACTGTGGAAAAAGAAAGAACAAAAGAGTCTGTCAATTTTATATTTCTCTTTAAATTGTGAAATATTAATTAGTGTCAATATTGTATATGAATCTGTTTCAATACATTTTTCAGTATTACTTATAAATTTTCAGTAAGATTAAGTTACTGCAAGAAAAGAAATTTTAAAAACTCAACTTTTTATAACTCAAACTTTGTGCAAACTTCTTTTCAAATTATGAGTCAGGAGTCAGACATGTGATACCCTATGGAGGGTGTTACAATATGCACGTGACACACGGTGTCCCAGTTGACACGACAGGTATCAATGCCACCCCGCGGCTGCACTCTTACGTAGTCGATGAAATCTTGTCTAGATGCTCAAGTCAATCAACCAAGGTATAGTCTCTCTTTATGTTCCTCACGATCTTTTATCAAATATAAACGTAAAACAGAAATGCACAAATATAGGAAAGAGGTGAGATTCCCAGCTTTCAGTACCAACATGGCAGCAAGAAAATAAACGGCGTCGAATGCCCACATAAGACACAGTTAATACATACAAATGCAGTAATACCCGAAAGTAATTAACGAGAGTAAAGCAGCAAAGAACAATAATTAACATTTTCCATAGCCAGCTAGCAACATTAGCGTTACCAATAGTCAAATAAATATCGCAGTCATAATAGTAAACACATTATCCAATTATAAATGCTCAATGGACCATGTGACTGATAACTCACAATGCAACAAGGGTACCAAAGTTCCTACTCCATGGAGCTAGACGTAAACATTTTTGGAGTGAATGATCAAGGAGTAATACCAGCATATCAGTAGCCTTAAAATACAGTGTGCTTTCTTTCATAAAATTGTTTGCACAATGCCTCATACATGGTACCTCATCAGTTGATCGCGATATAGGACAGCGTCTCAGGTAGGATCGTTGGTGTGTCGCATTGGTCTATCCCACGGCCCCAGCGGAGCTACCACTGTCTATTGTGAGACACCTACACCCCAACGCCCCCAGGGTCAACAACATATGACGCCTACGCTTTGTCTACTCACACCCGCACAAAGGTGTTATTCAAACTCCTAGGCAACATGGCCTTCTCAACAATGTCCAATCATGTATGTTCATCAATGATGCATTCAACATAAGCATTGCCTCAATGGCACATAAGCACTATTCAATGTCCAACATGACATATCAACAATACATTTATTAAAAGCATTGCCTCAATGGCATATCATCATTCTTATCTCATAGAGTACTAAATCAATAAGTACATAACCCACATAGGGAATCACACTTGCATCAATAATTCTCAGCATCAATATATGTTCCTTATTACACACATACCACAATTCCCATGTCATGGATCCAAGAATTCCATTTTCAAAATCATCTTTTCTCTATTGGTATGAATACATATTCCTATCGCATTTAAGTAAAGTAAAATCCTTGAATCTAGGGTTTTTAGGTTATGTTTGAGTTACAAAGGGCAAAGAATCATAATTTCAATCATTTTCAGCTCAAAAATCTCATTTTTGGGTCTTGGTAATCGATTACATCATCCTGGTAATCGATTACCAGCGTAACAGAATCTCTGTAATCGATTACAATATCATTGTAATCGATTACGTGATTCCCAAAATCACGATTTGTAACTTCAAGGACCTGGTAATCGATTATACGTACGGTAATCGATTACCAATTGATTAGAACCTCCGTAATCGATTACCCACAAGTTGTAATCGATTACGTGATTCCCAGAAGCACCATTTCGTGACATCAGAGGCTTGGTAATAGATTACACCACTCTAATAATCGATTACAAGCTAGACAGAATCTCTGTAATCGATTACACACAAGATGTAATCGATTACCAGATTTCCAAAATCACGATTTTGTATCCTTAAGAGCTTGGTAATCGATTACAAGCTCCGTGTAATCGATTACCACGCGTAAACTTGCAGAAAACAGGGTTCTCCAGGTCCTTTAACTCAAACCAAACCAATCATTATCATATTTAATCAACAAGTTACTCAAAATATCTTCAAATCATGCAAGAGGCATCAATAAATCATACAAACCCAACAAAATGCACTATCAAGAAGAACAACATAAAAATGAGAGAACTTTGTACATAGATTCAGAAAATAATAACTACACACATACAATACATTCCCTTACTACCAAGATTGGTTGAAGAGGATCATCTCCCTCTTACCTATTTGCAAGACAACACAAGGTGTTACCTCTTCTTGCCCTAGATTTTCATTTTCCCCTTCAAGAAGAACACCAATGTGAGTGATTTCCATAATGTCCACTCAAACCATGGAAAAATGAGTTCTTGATCTCATAGGTGACCAAGAAAAACGAAAATGAGAAGAAAGTGAAAGAAAGGTGAAGACTTTAGCTCCAAGCTCAAAGCTTTAGCTTCAATGGTGGATAGTGGAAGAAGAAGAAGAAGAACCAAAGGATGGCCACAAAAGAGAACTTGGAATGGTGGAAGATGAGTAGAAATGGGTTTGATTTAACAAATCATGGAGATGGTCTTCCAATGGGTAGGTGCACGGTGGAGAAGAAAAAGAAGAGGAGAAGAAATGGTGTTTGAAGAGAATGAGAAGAGAGAAAATATTAGGAAGATGAATGTGAATATTGGGTTCCAATATTGCCTCTGCCGTGGAAAAGAGTGAGGAGGGAAGAGAGAGAAAAATGTGTCCACAAGGAAACTTCTTGGAAGCTTCCTACAATGGCCTTTTAATTAACTCTCTTTTTAATTTGAAAATAAGGCTAAAGGGGCTTGACACAAGGTAAATTTTTGGATAACCTTTTTAATACATGTTATTATTTATTGGACAATAGTTATAGTTGGCAGAAGTCAACATTAACAAATCTGACAGGTAGTTTTTTCGCAATGTTTTATTATTTTATCTATTAAAAATTTCTCGAAAAACATAAAACCTTGTAAACTGTGTCCGGTCTCGGGTTTAGTAAGATCCCCCGTCGACATTTCCATAGTTCAAGGCTTTCGGAGAAAATATCTCATTTCTCTGGTTCCGCTCAGTACATACGTAAAACGAGAAATATATTAAAATATTTCACGTTCTTAGAAAATTCCAGAAAATCACAAATATTTTAGAATGAATTCTGATAGTAGAAAAGTAAATTTTAGGGTGTTACAACTCTCCCCAACAAATAGAAATTTCGTCCTCAAAATTTTCATTCCTTAGGATAAATATCGACGTTGTTTCTTCACCTTATCTTTTGACCTCCATATCGCGCTTCTAATCACGTCAATTCAAATTGTTATTACCAATGTGATCTCCCTGCCTCCATGTGGTTTTGCTCTCCTACTCTCGATCTTACAGGAAGCATTCCATGGGTCAGACTCTCTTTCAACTGTACTGTGTCCTGTTCGATGATATGGCTGGGTCCAGGCATATACTTTCGTGATCATGACATACGGAAGACATCATGAAGATTTAAAAAGAAAGGATAGTAAAGATTAGTTATGGATACTGAACCAGTCCGAAAAAAGAATTTAGGATTGTCCATAGAATTTAAGAGTGAGTTTGCTAGTAACTTAGACAAGATGACACACATTTAGCAACGTCTTTCTTCATCCCTTGTTACCATCACTTCTGTTTTAGATTTTGACATACCTTGATCACTCTAGTGTGTAAACTCGGTTTACTCTCGTGAGTTTCATTGGGAATAAACTCCTTAAGTCCTAAATCATCTGGTATTGCAACCTTCACTTGTGAACATTAAGATTCCATTGAGTTCCTTCCTCACATTCTGACACCATGCTTTGTCTTAATAGCTTCTTCTCGTCTTGTAGAAATTGGTCACTATTCTACTTCTCTTGAATCCTTCCCAACAGATCATTCGAAATAGCGACTATATCCAGACATACCTCATCCAGTGTCATTTCTAATGACAGCCACCTGTCCTCGAATTACTCTACTAATTCCTTCTTCTCGACCATCATAATGAAGGTATTAGGCAGTTTCCGGTTCAAAGCGTCCGCCATGGCGTTTTCTTTTCTGAGATGACTCTAAAGTTAGAGATCATGTTCCTTCAAAATCTTTAGTCACTTCTCTGCCTCATGTTTGGTTCCTTCTCATCGAATAAATACTTCAGGTTCTTGTGACAGCGAAGGGCATTGAATATTGCTCCATATAGAAAGTGTCTCTATATTCTTAGAGCCGATATAACCGCGGTTAACACCGGTTCGTGAGTCAGCAATTCCCAACGCACCTTCAACAACCTCGAGGCATAAGTTATAACTTCTCAACTCTGCATGAACACACATCCTAAACCTTGATGTGAAGCATCCCAAAACACTTCGAATGGTTCACTGGGATCGGGCAGTATCGAAATCGGAATATTTCCTCAATCTTTGAAAAACTTTCTTCCCCCGTGATGGTCCGTAAAAGTTTTGATTCTCCTTTTGTAATCGGAGCAAGTTGTCCTACTATGTTCGAGAATCTGTCGATACTCCTTCGATAAAACCAACTGATCCCACTAGCTATGAACCTCCCTCACAGTTTCTGATCTTTCTTTTTGAAGAACTACTTCAACCCCTTTTTTTTTTGAATCCACATCACTTCCTCCCTTTGGAGTTCCATGTTCCAAAACGGAACCTCCTTAAACGAGAATTTGCACTCTGATACTTTGGCATTTACTTTCTCTTCTTTAAAGTCAGGAAAACTATATTGAGATGTCCAACATATCTCCCCATATCTTCGAGAATAGATCAGAATGTTATCATTAATGACAATGACGATTCTATTCTAGGTAAGGATAGAAAATACAATTCATGTTGTCCAAGAATACAACAGGAGCGTTTGTCACTCCGGTTGACATCACGGGATACCCATAACGTCAAAAGCACGCTCAAAAAATCATCTTGGGGACATTCTCTATTTCCACGAATCCATCGGTGACCAGGACATACATCTATCTTGGAGAGAACAACGATTTCCTTCTCGCTGATCCATCAAATCATTTACCTTCCTCCGAGAATACTCATCCTCCGGGTTTTTCGAATAGATCAAGATATCATTGATGAAGACAATAATGAATCTGTCTAAATAAGGACAGAAGATTCTATTCATATAATCCATGAAAATAGCAGGTGCGTTTGTCACTCCAAAAGGCATTGCCAGGTACTCGTAATGTCCATAACAGGTACAAAAAGTCGCTTTAGGAATGTCTTCCACTTTTACTCTGATTTGATGGTAACCCGATCGCAAATCGATCTTAGAAAACACTGCCACTCCTTTTAGTTAATCCATAAGGTCATCTATCCTCGGCAATGGATATTTATTCTTGATTATGACTTTGTTCAACTGACGATAATCCACACACAATCTCGAAGTACTGTCTTTCTTCTTAACTAGCAATACCGGCGCTGCCCACGGTGATACGCTAAGTCTAACAAATTGTTTCTCCAAAAGTTCTTCCAATTGCTTCTTGAGCTCAACTAGCTCTGCTGGTGACATTCTATAAGGCGCTATGGAAATAGGACTAGCTCCAGGTACAAGGTCAATGGTAAACTCGATCTCTCGCTCTGGTGGTGAACCAGGTACATCTTCAGGAAAGACTTCAAGAAATTCTCGAACCATTAGGAGTGTGTTCACATCCACCTCATTCTCGATTTTCAAAGAAGACAACAGTATGTATCCCCGAGCTCCTTCTTTCAAGAAAGCTTTCACTTGGTTGGCCATCAAAAATCTAGAATTCTCATCCAAAGGAAAAACTATGATTTTTCTAGAACAATCTAACAGGACATGGTTAGTAGACAACCAATCCATTCCTAAGATCACATCTGATTGAGATAGTGGCAAACAGATCAAATCAACAGAAAAGATTCGACCTTCAACAATCAAGGGACAATCTAAACAGACTTTGGTAGTAACAATGGGTTTAGCAGTAGGAATTGAAATAGTCAAATCAAAAGGCAAAGAAGACACAGGTAAACTAAGTCTTTTCACACAGTCGTAGGAAATGAAAGAATGAGTTGCACCAGAGTCATATAGTATAGTTAAAAGATTACTTTCTATGACACCTTCCCCTTGTAGAAGATCTTTAGATTGAGAGGCTTCAGCACCACTCAGGGTGTAAACTCTTCCTCCAGCATGCGATTTAGCAGTTCTAGCAGCATTGACGAAAGGTTCCGCCTTAGGTTGATTGCAATCATGAGAAACGTGTCCAGGTTTCCCGCACTTGAAGCAGATGACTCCTTTAATAGTGCAGTCCCTCGTGTAGTGTTCCTTCCCACACTTCATGCATCTTAGCATAGACGCCATTGTTTGACCAGTTCTATCTGGACTTCTTCCAAGACTTCCACTTTGCGGTCTTTGTTGTTGATTTCTTGATGGTCTGGAATAAGGCTTCTTCTGGTAACAGTTAGCATTACTGTTTCCTCCTCTTTGAGACGAAAAAAGTCCAAAGTTGCGGTTTCTTGTGTCTCGCACCTAGTCTAAGTCTTCCACTCGGTGACACGTATTAAGTAGCTCAGAAAACTGGTTAATCTTCAGAGTGATAACCGCCCTCTTCACATCGTGTCTTAGGCCTTCCTCGAACTTTTGACATTTCCATACTTCGTTCGGTTGGTGTTGAAAGTAGGTTGAGAATTTGGACAAACTCTTAAATGTAGCAGCATACTCACTTACAGTCATATTTCCTTTCCGTAAACCAAGAAATTCCATCTCCTTAGCATGTCTGGCACTTTCTGAGAAATATTTATTCAAGAATCTCTCTTTGAACAATTCCCAATTAATTGCTCGATTTTCAGCCTCCAATAACCTCTGCTCTCTGGTCCACCAATCTTTTGCGTCTCCAACAAGCATAAACACAACATATGTCACCTTTTTGTTGTTGGCATAGTTCATGCCCGTGAATATCTTTTCCAATTCCTTGATCCATAGAGTAGCCTTCTCAAGATCATATTCTCCCTTAAATTGTGGAGGATTAGTGCGACGAAATTCTTTCAGATTCTGGGCATCAGTAGTAGCCTCCAATTGTTGTGCAGTCCTCTCTTGTTGTTGAGCCGTTTGCTGGTTTTGTTGCAGCATAGCCTCATCCATCTTCTAAATTGCCTCCATTGCAGCAGTCACGTCTCTTCTATGAGCCATAATCCTCTTTCACGTCAACCTATACAATATACAAGGAAAAGTCAGATGTATCCTTTTGGAATACCAAACACAGAATCACGCAACACAAACAAGACAACCCAAAACCACAAGACCCAAAAGAAAACTTAAACCAAGGCTTTGATACCAAGACAGTGTAACGCCCTTTTTTCTTGTCTCACGAAGAAAGAATGTCACACCATGATGAAATTAAAATGAAAATGCAAAAAATAATAATTACTTTGATTAATTAAGACCCGATTCATTTTTAACACGTGATTAAATAATTTGCGTCCTTGGGTTGTAAAGTAATTTGAGTATTGAAATATGTGTACATTTTTTTTAAATAACGGTAAAAAGATAATAATAATCATAGATATAATGGAATCAACACAGAATTAAAAGTCATACATTCACAATTCATATATAATATTATATGCATCAGCCTGTTTAATTACATCATGATTTACACAAAAAACAAAAGATGTACTCACTCGAAATGATACAAATGTACACCCATCAAGTACGGCAAAACATCAGGCTTCCCCAAAAAGATAAGCGATTAGCCATCAGTAGCCACCGACAGTAACAGACCCTAAGACTGACGAGAAGGGACCATAGCAGGGTCCTCCTCAAGGTCCTCTTCATCAGATGAAATTGCCATCGGTGCGACTGAATTTAGGGCAGAAGCCCGAGCAGTGGAGAGGAAAGAGTCCTCTTGTGGGGTGTAGTAAAGGTCATCCCACAGATCTCTAACAGGCAAGTAAAATTCCAAATGAACAAAAGTAGTAAATGTGCCAGCAATCGGGTCCTCCATGAAAGGTCATCCTAGCATACCCTAAAAATCAGCGTGGACGCAAAGACATCTCTGATCAGTACTAATCGTAGTCGGGCCAGAAGCCAGGAAACTCAGGAGTTTCATTTTCTTCCTCGCGAACATCTTCTCGGTAGTATATAATTTAAAATAGAAGTGCAAATACACAGGGAAAGATGTGAGACACCCAACTATCATTACCAATATGGTAGCAAGAAAATAGAATGGCGCTAGACGCTACATAGCATTACAGTACATATATTCATCAACAGAATAATTAAAAACAACAGCAATAATCAATTAAGCAATAAAGAAGAAATAACAGCAGAATCTCAGGCAGTGACAGTTTATCATCCAGATAATTAGAGTGACAGTAAGAACATATATTTCAATAGTTAAAAGTGCTCATGCTCAATGAAATATGAGACTGACAATGGGCAATGCACAATGCATTATGGTACCAAAAATCCTACTCCATGGAGCTAGACATAAACATTTTCAGAGTGAATGATCAAGGAGTCATGCTAGTATCTCGTTAGCCTTAAAAATAGTGTGCTTCATCTCATAAAAATATTTGCGCAATACGGCTTATTCATGGCATCTCAATAGTTGATCGCGATACAGGACAACGTCTCAGTCCGAATCATCGGTGTGTTTGCATCGGTCTATCCCACAGCCCCAGCGGAGTTACCACTGTCTATTGTGAGACACCCGTAACCTGACGCCCCCAGGGCCAACCACTATGACCCTACGCTTAGTCTACTCGCACCCGCACATAGGTGTTATTCAATCTTCTTGGCATACATTGCCTTTCCAATAATGTCCAACGAACAACACATATGTATGATGATGCAATGTACATCAAGTATGTTTATCAATGATACATTTATCATAAGGCATACCATCATGGCATATATTCATTTCTCAACACCAACATGTCATAAATCCATCAAGTACATATTAACAAGTACTTAGCCCCACATAGGGACTCACAATAACATAGAACCAATTCTCAACATCAACATTTATTTATACATGGTTCATCAATTATCACAATCACATGTTATGGAATCCAACATTTCCAACATCTTAGATCTTTGACAATTATAAGAAGTTTAGTTAAATAACCCTTAAAAACAGTGGCCTCCCTACGTCTTCAAAGATCTAATTTCTTTCTATTTTATGCATTAATCACTTGACACCTAATCACTTAAATTTTATTTTACACAAAAATCAATCCAATTTCTTAAAATCTAAGGCCAAAATCGTGGCCACACATTAGTGTAGGAAACCCTCAAAATTTTCATTTCATGCCTTAATCATCTTATAATTAATCACATAAATTTTATCTTACACAAACCAATTCTAACCCTAAGAACTTCAAGCCAAAACTGTGGCCTCCAATGGGGTAGTAAACCCTCAAAATTTTTCATACATTAATTCTATCATTATTAAATATTTCAACACTACCAATGCATTCAAAATCGTTATTCAATCATCAATCTCAATTAAGAACATGTACATATGCAAAATCATCAAACAAAGTAAGCATAGAAATATGGATTTCTCCATCAAACAATCACGCAAGGTCTCCTCACCACTAATAATGGTTGAAGTGAGTAAATCTCCCTCTTACCTAAAGGAAGAACACAAAAATGGACTCATACTTGCTACTTGATGGTTTTGGTTTTGGGGTCCAAAAACCCTAGAAATTTCAAACACAAAGATTTAACATCAAGCTTGGTAAAAGATGGATCTTTAGTCTCCAATAAAACCATAGAACGCAAAAATGAAGAAAAAGAAAAGGAAAAAAAATGGAAACTTTACCTTAAAGTTTGAAGCTTGGTCTTGGAAGGCAATGGAGGTGATGATGGATTTTGAAGAAACTTTCTAAATAGGAAGTGTAGAGGAGGTTGAGGGGAGTGTAGAAATGGTGTTAATGAAGAGAAAAAAAATGAAAAGGATGGTCACATTTGGGGGCTGCAAACCGTGAGGTGAGGGAGAGGAAGAAAAGAGAAGGAGGAGAAAAATGGAAGATGAACTTGAAGAGAGAAAAAGTGTTAAGTGGAATGTCATATTTTTGAGTGAAAATGGGTTAAGTGTGGAGGCAAATTTTTGCCTCCCTTGGGCTAGCATTGTCGCGGCATTGAGAGAGAGAAGGAGGAGGAAATTGGCTTCCCTAACAAGCCAAGGGTACATGGGTCATTTGGTGGTCAAAGCTTCTCAAAGAAGCTTTGATTAAAATACAATATATTTAAATTAAAGTGGGTTTGATTAGACATAAAATGGATTACATTAAGATAACATGATAGGATTTTTAATACATGTTATTATCCAATGGACAATTGTTACAGTTGATAGAAGTCAGTATTAATTATCCGATAGATAAAATTTACACAGCGATTATTATTTTATCTGATAAAATTTCTCGAAAAATATGAAACCTTGTAAACCGTGTCCAGTCTCGGGTTCAGTAAGATCCCCCATCAACGTTTCCACAGATCAAGGTTCTCGGAAAAAATATCTCATTTTCTTGGCTCTGCTCAATTTACATGTAAAACGAGGAATAATATTAAAATATTTCATGTTCTCAGAAAAATCTAGAAAAATTCTCAAAAATCACAAATATTATAAAATGAATATTTATAGTGAAATAAATAAATTTTGGGGTGTTACATTGACCGTCAAATGTCCCTGATATATTTGTCCCTCCTCATTGGGACTAATCCTCCAAGCGCTAGCTCCACCATGGAACTGTAATCTCACATATCCAAAGAAACTTGATCTGGATGTCATCCTATCAAAACTCAGCTTCCTCAGTAGGAATATGTTTCTCTTCACCTTCTTTCTCGGTACCTCGCTCAGTGTCTTTACCAAAATATAAATACAATACAAAATAATATACAAAGAGGTGATATTATCTATGCCAATACCAACATGGCAGCATGGAGACAGCACACACCACATATTATACCGATATATCACATCATAATACATGTATAATAAACAATAATTATAATCATGCCCTCAACATTATCTAATTATTCAACAATTCAAATATCACATTGATATAAATGCTCAGATTATGCATGTGCACATAGACTCAATTTCCTACTCTATGGAGCTAACTCAAGTCAGAGAGATTGATCCAAAAGATCTGTCTATACCAACATGCCTCAGACCATATGCCACAATTCTCATAAGTGTTTGCACATCTAGCATATACATGACAGTCTTTACCAGATCTTGATTAAGAATAGTATCTCGGTCCGGATCGTTGGTTCGTTGCATCAGTCTAATCCACGGTACAGAAGAGCTACTAATTGCCCATTGTGAGCAACCCACACCCCGACGCCCCCAAGGTCAACAAGTGACTTACATTACGCATATCGTACTTGCTCAAGAGGTATATTCTCTCCTAGGTGTGAATGCATGTGTCTTGAAGCGTGTCAATTGGTTTTTGATGATAACAAAGACAAAGATGAAGATCAAGAGCAAAAGAGAAAATCAAGATCAAACGAAGGAATCAAGAGGTTTAGATATAAGCATTAGAACATCAATGTTAAATGCTCTTAAGATATCTCAAATGGTTTTTCAAAAATGGTATTAATCAATATGGTTTTCAAAAGATCAATTCCTAAAAAGAGGACTTTTTTTTATCTTGGATCATGCCAAACAAAGTTCAATATTATTTAAATCCATGTTTTCTTAAGTTAGGAATAACATGAATCCTCTTTCAGGCATAAAAAATGAGTTTAAAGTATAGTGTAATCGATTATCAATGTTTAGTAATCGATTACAAGCTAAACAAAAGCATTGTAATCGATTACACCATCCATGTAATCGATTACCAGAAAGTCAGAGGATGTGTAATTGATTGCACCTAAACTGGTAATCGATTACCATGTTCCCAGAAAGCCAAGAACACGTTCAAAGGGTCATGTAATCGATTACATCAATATTGTAATCGATTACCATGAAGTTAGAGGGTGTGTAATCGATTACACAAGTCATGTAATCGATTACCACAAGCCCAGAAAGCCAAGAACATGTTCTATCTTCCATGTAATCGATTACCAAAATCCTGTAATCGATTACCAGTGTTCTGACATGCCCAACGACTATATTAGTTGCATTAAATGCTTGGCTTCAACCACCCTCCAACGACTCTTTTAATGAATGGGCTTTAAATACAGTTTTTGGGGCATCATTGATGGTAGTTCTTGAACCTGAAACATCTTAGCAATTCATCAAAACGAGAATCAATCTCTGAAATCACTCTTTGCTCTGTTTTTGACTAATCTTTGAGATATCATTTGTGAGCATTCTTAGAGCTTCAATTTGTATCATTTACTCTTTTGAGAGCTTCTTTATATCAACCTTGATTGCTTTGTAAAGAGAGGGTGAGGTATCCCTCCATATTGTAAAAGGGTGAGGCATCCCTTTGTTTGAAGAGACTCAAGCTCAAGGGTGAGGCATCCCAAGGAGTTGAGTGCTCAAGTTTGTAAAGGTAGTCAAGCACCTATTGAAGCTTGAAGATATCGTGGAAAATCTCGAGTGGTTGCTTGAGGACTAGACGTAGGTCACAAGTGGATTGGTGGTCGAACTAGGATAAATTATTGTGTTTGATTCTCTAAACCCTTCTATTTATATTTGTGTATTGCTTGTATTCTTACTTGATTACTTCTCTCTTGGTTGGTTATTAAGCAATATATATTGTTCTTATTAATTCATTCATTTCAAATAGTCAATAGCTTCAACAAAATTCAATAGTCAAGTGTTTTGCGAAAGAATTGTGAACTTGTCTTATAAACTCAATTCACCCCCCCTTTTGAGTATTGAAGCCACTTGGTAACAAGTGGTATCAGAGCTAGACTCTTGTATAAAGAGCTTAGCCACTTCAAGAGTAAAGATGGCTTTAAATGGTTTTTCTAATGAAGGTTCTTCTATAAATAGGCCTCCCTTTTTCAATGGGAATGGTTATGCATATTGGAAAGAAAGGATGAAGATTTTTATTGAAGCTATTGATATTGATGTGTGGGATGCCGTTAAAAATGGTCCTTTTGTCCCCACACGTCTAGTTGACGGTGTTAGAATAAATACACCAAGAAATGAATGGACCAATGATGACAAGAAAAAGGTCCAATACAACTTGAGAGCCAAGAATATCATCACTACTTCTTTAGGATATGATGAATTCTTTAGGGTGTCAAATTGTAAGACCGCTCAACAAATGTGGGATACATTGCAAGTAACTCATGAAGGTACAAGTGAGATAAAAAGATCTAGAATTAACACACTTACTCACGAATATGAATTGTTTAGAATGAACTAAGGGGAAAGCATTCAAGAAATGCAAAAACGTTTTACTCATATAATTAATCATCTTGTTTCATTGGGAAAAACGTTCTCCAATGAAGATCTTATTAACAAAATTTTGAGATGTTTAAGCAGGAATTGACAACCCAAGTTAACAGCAATATCGGAATCAAGAAATCTTGCCATAATGACTTTGGCCACTCTCTTTGGAAAGCTTCAAGAACATGAGTTGGAACTAAACCGATTAAGTCAAAGTGAGGAGCAAGATAAGAAGAAAAAGGGGATTGCTCTCAAGGACACCTCCTCAACAATTTATAATGAGAATGAAGATGGTATTGACAATCTTGAGATGAATAAAGAAAACTTCAGCCTCCTTGTTAAGAGATTCGGAAGATTTCTTAAGAAGAAAGGAATTCAAAGAAGACCACATTTCCCTCCTAAAAGGTCATCTCAAAAAGGAGAAGGAACCTCTTCTACTCTAACTTGCTATGAATGTGGAAACCCAGACACATGAAGATAGAATATCCGGTTTATCAAAAGAAGATGGAGAAGTTTGAAAAGAAGCCCTTCAAAGAAAGCAAAGGAAGAAGAGCATACATCGCTTAGGAGGACAATGATATGGACTCCACCGATGACTCGGAGGATGAGGAAGCCTACCTTTGCCTTATGGCAAATGGAGAAGAAGAAGAGGAAAGCGAAACCGAGGTAACCTTTTCTAACCTTGAACTATCTCCTTCATATAATGAATTACAAGATGCCTTTCAAGAATTGCATGATGAATTCATGAAACTCACCAAAATGGTTTTAACTTCCAACAAAACAATCTCCTTAATGACTAACAAATTTCTACTTTAACTAAGGAGATTGAAGAACTCAAAGTTGAAAATGAGACTCTAGGACTTATTAATGCCAACTCATCATGCATGATCTGTTCTTCACATGAAAATGTACCCACACCCTCATCTTGTTCTTCATGTAAGGAATATGAAATTGAAATTGAGGACTTGAAAAACACTCTTGCAAAATTTACTATGGGAAGAGATAATTTGAATGTATTACTAGGGAAACAAAGATGTGTCTTTCAAAACGTCGGTTTAGGGTATAGTCCCAACAATCAACAAAAGTTTCTAAAATATTTCTTTGTTTCCTCAAGTACCTCAAGTAGTCCCTTCATTAAATGCTTTCATTGTGAAAAGAAAGGGCATAGTGCATCAACATGTAATGTAAGGAAGAAAATCAACTCAAAGGTTGGAACAAAAATGGTTTGGGTCCCTAAGGGCACCATGCCTAACACTAACACACGAGGCCCCAAGAAGATTTGGGTACTAAAGGTTAAAATCTAAATGTGTGTTATAGGTGTGCTTGAAGACCAAAAGCTCAAGTTGGTATCTTGATAGTGGATGCTCCAAGCACATGACCAGTGATGGTGTAACATCCTAATATAGATATCTAGATATATCCTAGATAGAAAGAGATATATAAAGATAACCAGTACTAGAGACGTCACTTCTATACTACATACTAACATATATCTATAATCACAACTAAGTAATTATAAAAAGCCTTGAGAGATTGCGAAAAAACTTAAACTTATTACATAAGTTCTGTCTACTTAAAGCAATAAAAACTACTCTAGTCTTCATGCTTTATCTTCTCACCCTTAGCAGGGTTTGTATCTCTGTACCTGTGCCTTTGCCTGTATCTGTGCCTGTGCCTGCATCTGTACCTGTATCTGTGCCTGTATCTGGATTTACATGGAATAGCAACTAGGATGAGAATTAACATTCTCAGTAAAAGCAACTCCAATACCAGTTCCCTATAACATTGTATATAACAAATATATAACAAATGTTATAATTTCTAACTTAGGAGTTTCCTCCTCTTTTCTCATAACTGCACACTTTCTTATAGTGTGATATCAACCAATAACCTACACACTGTTAATATATACAACGCCCATACAGCTGTACATACCAATAGTGATGGACAATGCTCATACAACTGTCCATGAATGCAATGATAATGATATATAATATGAATATGCCTAAGGATCCTAAGAGCATGTGAATGAAATACAAATGCAGGGTTTTGTTTTGAAATACATGCAAAAGTTTATTTTGAAAATAAAGAAGTTTGCTAGGAACTAGTCAGTATATCATCCAGTGGTAATTAGAGGAAAAGTTTATCCTCACATTACACATATCCTGGCACTCTGAGAAATTTGGGCTTCATCCTTACTCAAAGAGCATCTTTGGATTTCCCACTTATCTCCTTTGGCCTTGGCAATATCAAGACATTAGGGTTATGTCCTTCTCAAAAGTGCTTTGGACACCCATCTTTCTCCTTTGCCTCCATGAATGACATCAAAGGATACTCACCAGATCGATCCTACTTGACTAATTCATAGACTTACATTTGTACTTATATACTTAGTTCCTTTACGATCTAAGTATATTCTCCTAGGAATTTTAGCTTCTTATGTTTACCCTTTGTAATGAGGAGAATCTGTAACCTCATTCTATATGTAACCTTAGCACTTGGTTAGAAATACCTGTCCCCTTAGGAGCTTCTCTGATTCCTTACCTTCTGGCTAAATGACCTCACGTCATATAACGTTACATTCTCAGGTAAACATTACTAAACTATTCCTTATACTTGTGTCCAAACACCACCTCATCACTCATATCTCTTAAGTGATTTCTAATGCAACACTATGTTGCTGAGGTGTTAGATACTCACCTATGGCAAACCACTAATCTTGGTTGCACTAAGGTTCTTTTTCTTCACATACATACTAGCTTAACTAACTAGTGTGTGAAAAGCTTAGTGTTATGTTTAGCTCTTACATAAACACCATCTTACTCTCTTATAGACTCCACTCATCCTAGTGAAAGAGTCTATCTTAACTAATACCTCATCTACCCTTGCTTAAGGAAATAAATGAGCATTTTTCTAAAACTTTGCATAATTCACTCAACTTTAACTAAAGAGAGTAAATCATGCATCTAACTTTCCTTTCTATCACACTTCTAGTAGTAGCTTATACTACACTTGTGTGCTAACATATGTATTCTGGTTGTATCTAGCTTTCCCTTCTATCACACTTCTGGTAGTAGCTTATACTACACTTGTGTGCTTAAGGTTCCAGATACCTCTTTAACTATTCTAAACTCATGGAATGCTTAAGAACTTAACTTCCATACTTTTGTTAGTATCTAAGGAAGTAAATTCCCTTTATCTTGTACTTCTAACTCATCTTTGCTAATACATGAGTTATTGCACATTTCTATTCTACCTTATGATTATGACATCTTCTTAGTCACAATTCATCTTATTGTGTATTTAGCAATGCACAAAGTCTCACTTAACTAGAGACTTAGTACCTAAACCTTCCCTCCTTGGACTTAACACACAATCTTGTCTCCACTCAAGTGAATCTAACTCAAGAGTGGTTCTTACTTGCAACTTTTTATTGCCTATGGTTTTAGGTACCTTCCCAAGATAATGCACTATTCTTGGATCTTCTAAGGTTCATACCTTTCTCATTCTTTACTAGGGTGAATACTATTATTCATCCTAATATGCTTATCTCCACTGCACTATCTCATCACATCTTGAGTGATATAAAATTGCAACATTAAGTTGCCTAAGGTGCAATGTCATTACCTTTTCCTTTAGGATACTTAAAAGCCTATGCTTTCTCATACTTGATAGGTAAATATTTTCCACTTGAAAATATCCCCATATGTGTCTAAACACACTTTAGGAAACATATATAAATGATTCCATAACTATAAAACTTCAAAACATCCAAAAATCAACATTTTGGAGCTTCAGCGTCTCACGCCGCGGCATGGAATTGGCACGCCGTGGCGCCCTGCTCTCGGGTGGTAATACTGGGCTGATTTGTTGTCTCACGCCGCGGCGCCCACACACCACGCCGCGATGCCCATGACAGAACAGCAGTTCTGCAGAATGCGGTTCTGCATAATTGGTTAAAATACCAATTTCCAATCCTTTTCTCATGGATTCTAAGTGATTTCTAACATTAATCTATGCCCTTAAACTTGTTGTAACTCTTTTACAACCTATAAATTCTCGTAGGGCATAAATCTAAGTCCAGAATCACATAACTCCAATTATTACTTAAAATCCATTTTCTATGGATTCTATGGTTATTCTTGAGCCATAAATGGCCATCTAGCATTCTCTAGGCTTAAACTATCCTAACCTAGTCCTTGGAATCAAGAACCAAGTTAAGAACATGGATTTGGCTATCCAAACCCCTATTTCCATTCAAAATTCCTAACCTCCCTCAATGAAAAACAATCAAAGAGAAGAATGATGAATAGAAACCCCTTACCTCTTGAAGACTTAAAGCCTTGAAGCTTGATCCTCTTCCTCTCCTTCTTCCCTTCTTCCCCTTTCTCCTTCTTCTTCTCCCCTTTTCTTTCTTTTCTTTCTCTTTCTCTGGTTTTTGGCTCTCTGCCGAGGGAGAAGGGAGAAATAAGGGGGTGGGACGCAGATGGAATTAAGGAAAAAGATTAACTTAAGTTTCTACACTGAAACTTATATCAGCTATGGACACCCGAATTATTCAAATTCGAGTTTCCCTTCTTCCAACAACTTTAGAATAAATCATAAGATTCATATAAATTGTTGTTTCACCATTTTCATCATTTTCTATATCTGCTGCTAGTCATTCGGTATTAAAACGCACAACCAGTATGCCTAAAAATACCAAACTGACTCTGATTCTCTTGAAACTTTTACCACATCTTACTTAGCTCATTTGTGACCTAGAAATAAACTTTCTATGTTTATTTCGCTTAACTTAGTAACTTATGCTATTATCTAAGTCATTTTAAGCCACTTTATAACTTCTGTGTTGCAACTAAGTGCCTAAATGAACTCAGTTTGTCACAAAACTTGACTAGCATGCTAAACAAGTCAAATGCTACCTTGGGTAACCATTTACCAGTCTAACATGTGCTTAAGGGTATTACAGATGGCTCTAAGTTCTCCTTCTTTGTCCCCAAGAAAAGTGGACATGTGACTTATAGTGACAACAACAAAGGAAAGATCCTTGGAGTCGGTAAAGTTGGTAAGATTCCTTCCTCATCCATTGATAATGTTTTGCTGTTGAAGGACTCAAACATAGCTTGCGTAGCATTAGTCAATTGTGTGATAAGGGGAATAGAGTAATATTTAATTCAAATTGTTGCATAATTGAGAGTAAGGATGATAAGAATGTTAAGTTTGTTGGTCATAGGGTCAATAACATATAGATGATTAGCCTTGATGACATTTCCTCAAATGATGCTAATTGCTTTATGACTAGAGAAAATGATTCATGGTTATGGCATAGAAGAATTGCTCACATTCACATGGATCACTTAAACAAATTAGTTTCTAAAGAACTAGTAATTAGTCTTCCAAAGCTCAAATTTGAAAAAGATAAACTTTGTGATGCATGTCAAAAGGGAAAACAAGTAAAGGTCTCTTTTAAAGCTAAAAATATGATTTCAACTTCTAGACCTCTACAACTTTTGCACATGGATCTTTTTGGTCCCTCTAGAACTATGAGCTTTGGTGGAAATTACTATGCCTTAGTGATTGTGGATGATTTTTCTAGGTTTACATGGACATTGTTTTTATCTCACAAAAATGATGGTTTTCAATCATTCAAAAAGCTTGCTAAAGTTATCCAAAATGAAAAAGGTTTTTGTATTGCATCCATAAGAAGTGATCATGGTGGTGAATTTGAAAACTATGAATTTGAAATGTTTTGTGATGAACATGGCATTGAGCATAATTTTTTAGTCCCTAGAACACCTCAACAAAATGGTGTTGTAGAAAGAAAAAATCAATCTTTAGAAGAAATGGCAAGAACTATGCTCAATGAGGCCAACCTTCCTAAGTATTTTTGGGCAGATACGGTTAACACCACGTGTTATGTTATGAATAGGGCTCTAATAAGGCCAATTTTAAAGAAAACCCCTTACGAATTATACAAAGGAAGGAAACCAAATGTCTCACATTTTCATGTTTTTGGATGTAAATGCTTTGTTTTAAATAATGGAAAGGATAACTTGGGGAAGTTTGATGCAAAATTTGATGAGGGAATGTTTCTTGGTTATTCTATACATAGTAAGGCCTTTAGGGTTTATAACAAATGAACTATGACCATAGAAGAGTCCATACATGTTGCATTTGATGAAACTAACCCAAACGAGCCAAGAAAGGAGCTTGTTGATGATCTTGCAGAAATTCTTGCAGGAACTCACCTAGGAAATCAAGAAAAAGAAGTCAAGAAGCAAGAAGAAAGCCCATATGATTCCCCAAGACAAGAGGACTCTCAAATCATGGATCTTCCCAAGGAATGGAGAACATCAAGATATCATCCTCTTGACAAAGTAATAGGTGATGTATCAAAAAGGGTAATCACTCGTAACTCTCTTAGAGATGCATGTAATCATATGGCTTTTGTTTCTCAAGTTGAACCTAAAAACATAAATGAGGCAATTAATGATGAACATTGGATCTTGGCCATGCAAGATGAACTAAACCAATTTGAGAGGAATCAAGTTTGGGAATTTGTTCCAAGGCCCAATGATCATCCCATAATTGGCACCAAATGGGTTTTTAGGAACAAACTTGATGAAACGGGCTTAATAATAAGAAACAAAGCTAGGCTTGTAGCTAAGGGTTATAATCAAGGAGAAGGAATAGATTATGAAGAAATGTATGCTCCCGTAGCTAGACTAGAAGCCATTAGAATGTTACTTGTATATGCTTGCATCATGGACTTTAAACTTTTTCAAATGGATGTCAAAAGTGCCTTTTTAAATGGTTTTATCCAAGAGGAAGTGTATGTGGATCAACCTTCCAGTTTTGAAAACTATGAACTACCCAACCATGTTTTTAAACTTAAAAAGGCATTGTATGGCTTGAAACAAGCTCCTAGAGCTTAGTTTGAAAGGTTGAGTAAGTTCCTTTTGGAAAATGGTTTCTCTAGGGGAAAGGTTGACACAACTCTTTTCATCAAACATAAAAAGCATGACATTCTGCTTGTTCAAATATATGTTGATGATATTATATTTGGTGCAACTAATGACTCTCTTTGTAAAAAATTTGCTAATATCATGCAAAATGAGTTTGAGATGTCCATGATGGGTGAGCTCAATTTCTTCCTTGGCCTTCAAATCAAGCAAACAAAGGATGACACTTTCATAAGTCAATCCAAATATTGCAAGAAGTTGCTCAAAAAGTTTGGAATGGAAGGAGCAAAACAAATGGCTACACCAATGGGAACTTCCTGTTACTTGGACAAGGATGAAGGAGGCAAATCGGTAGAAATCACTAAGTATAGAGGTATAATTAGCTCACTTCTTTACCTCACCGCAAGTAGGCCGGATATCATGTTTAGTGTATGCATGTGTGCTAGATTTCAAGCAAATCCTAAAGAATCACACCTAAGTGCTGTAAAACGAATTATGAAATATCTAATAGGCACTTCACAAATGGGATTGTGGTACCCTAAGGGTGCTTCATGTAGCTTAATTGGTTATTTCGATTCTGATTTTGCTGGGTGCAAAATGGATAGGAAGAGTACTAGTGGGACATGCCACTTGCTTGGAAGTTCATTAGTTTCTTGGCATAGCAAGAAGCAAAATAGTGTGGCATTGTCAACAGCTGAAGCTGAATATATTGCAGCTGGAAGTTGTTGTGCTCAAATCCTTTGGATGAAGCAATAACTTCTAGACTATGGTCTTGAGTTGGATCACATCCCCATAAGATGTGATAATACTAGTGCAATCAACTTGTCTAAGAATCCCGTTTTACACTCAAGAACAAAACACATTGAAATACGGCATCATTTCATAAGAGATCATGTTCAAAAGGGTGATTGTATGCTTGAATTTGTGGAAACCATTAAGCAACTAGCAGACATTTTCACTAAACCTTTGGCAAAAGAAGCCTTCTATTATATAAGAAATGAACTTGGCATGTTGGATCAATCATGCATGGGCTAATTGCTGCATAAATACATTATTTTACTGCATGAAATGCAAACTGCTGCATAAACTTACAGTTTTCTACATAATCATGTCCCTTTGTTGCATAATTTTTTATTTCTTAATCCTATACTGACTTGAGCATCGGAGATTCCCCCTAAGTTGTTTTGCAGGTGCTTCCTCATGTCAAAGATCTCCTAGAAGCTCAAAAACATCTCAAATCCATCCTAATGGGGTAATTCTTGGTAAAAATAGCAATCTTGTATGATTAGGTGTTGTGAATCATAATCTGTGTGAATTGTATACTTGCATGATGTTTGGAATTGATTTAAGATGCTTTGGAAAAAGGTTTAAAATTGATCCTTAACTGTTTGTAATACAAAATCTGAGTTTTAGTAGGCTGGTAATCGATTACAAGACCTTTGTAATCGATTACAAAGGTTCTGTCAAGTAAATAATCGATTACACCATACTGGTAATCAATTACAATGAACCCAGAACTCAGGTAATCGATTACACAAATAATGTAATCGATTACAAGGTTCCCAGAAGCACGGTAATCGATTACACTGATATTATAATCGATTACAAGGGCAAATAGAAAGCTGGTAATCGATTACACAAACCATGTAATCGATTACAAAGGGGTTTTAAAAGGTTTCAAATGCGCGAAAGGTCACTCATTCTGAAAACTTGACCCTTCTTCTCCTCTACTTCCACGAAACCCCCTTTTCCCAAATCTCCCCTTCTCACTCCATTCTCCACCAAATTCTCTAAAAATCACCTCCTTCTCACTCGAAATCCCTCTTCCACCACAACCCAACCACCAAATCTCCTCCAAACCCACCCTATTCTCCACCCACACCTTCACCCACTCCTCTATTCTTCTCCACTTCATCCCCTATGAGCTACATACCTCCAAATACCCCCAAACACTCACCCAATCTCACCTCCACTCATCAATGGCTGAACCAAGCCACCGTGCTAAATGTGCAAGACCAGGGGCCACCATTGGAGAATCCTCCAGTGCTCCTCCACGCAATATCTCTAGGTTGGACCTGACCAGGAACTTCTCAACCACCAAGAAAGCTGAGCTCTTCAGAAAGAACTTCCAACTGAGGAAGTTAATCTCGCCACAGTATCTCACGCAATCCTTCTACACTAGTGAACCCCTGGAGAGTTTCCAGTTGCTTGAAAGGCTGGGGTTGCTTGGGTTCTTCAACATTCAGAAGGCCATCTACCCAAATTTGGTTCGTGTTTTTTATGCCAACTTGAGGTACGAAGATCATTGCTTAATATCTGAGGTGAAGAAGACTCAGATTAAAATCTCAAGGGAAGAATGGTGTAGGCTGACCAAGCTAACCTATGTTGGGACAAGCTTCTATGGAAATGAAAATGCTTGGGGAGCTGAATTTGAATACAAGAGCACTCTGACATCTCTGATTCGCTCTGGTTACGTGCTTCCTAGGAACAACAAACGAGTGATGGCGACTGGGCTGACAATGGAGAACAGGGTACTCCATTATTTGGTTGTTCGAGGGTTAATTCCCAGAGGCGGGAATTATTCCCAAGTTTTGTAAGATGATGTGGTGGTCTTGTGGGCCATGACCACTGGCAGGCCAATCAACTGGGCCAATTACATCATTCAGCATATGCTGGATATGAAAAAGAAGAACTCTGCTCTTCCATATGCCATGCTAGTGACCGCCATCCTGGAACATTGTCGCATTTTCTTAACTGAGGAGTCCAAGGATACCAGCTCCAAAGAACCGCAATCCATTGGTCTACACACCTTGAAGAAGCTTCAGCTGAGCAAGGTCGATGGGCGATGGTACTATTTGGCCCATGGCAGCTATGGGCATATTCCTCATGATCCGGAGAGTGATGAGGAGGATGAGGACGAGCAGCCTGCACCAGCTCCACCAGCTTCAGCCACATTGGAGCTTCTACTGCAAGAAATGCGGAGTTTGGCCACTACAGTGGACACTCGGATGGACCGGATTGAGCAAAAGGTGGATCACCTAGAGCTGAGGATGGACTATTCCAATTAGGAGCTTGCTGCTATTCGTTCGCTTCTGGAGGGCCCCAGACATACTGCACCAAGAGATGCTGTTGCACCTACCACCTCCTCTGCCCCTCCTACTGCTCCTCTATCATTTGTTGACCCCTCTTCCACTCCCGCTGGGGTTACTGCTGATGACGAGGAGCTCCTTGGTTCCGAGGACGATCTTGACACTGGAGACGATGATGTGGACCATAGAGACATTGCTGTGAACGTGGAGAGTGATAGTGAGGCCACTGATGGTGATCATGGACCTTTGCCATGATAGTTTCTTTGTTTTTCTGATATTCAGTTGTAAATGACATTGAAACATTTTATATAAAATCAGTTGGTTTTTGGTTGCTTATTGTCTTTATTGAATCTTCTTGATGTAATTACTAAGTATCTTGATATGCACTTGGATATTTAATTGATTGGTTCTATTTTGATCTATTGGATTGATTGTATATTGACTGGTTTGAACTAATTGATTTCTGCTGTTTAAAATTTTGGGAAATCATAAAAATCAGCGAAAATGCTGCCGAAATTTCATCTAAATGCTAATATGTTTTTGATAATGCCAACGGGGGAGAGATTAGTGTCTTGCATAAGTACGGGGGAGTTAGATTTAAAGCTTTCACATGAATATATCACTAACCCTATATTGTGCATACATTACGGGAGAGAGTTGCGCTTAAATCTCTGATATACATATATATATGCAATTGTTTCTTTTCCTTTCAATGTTCAATTTGTCATCATCAAAAAGGAGGAGAATGTGAATGCATATGTCTTGAAGCATATCAATTGGTTTTTAATGATAACAAAGACAAAGATGAAGATCAAGAGCAAAAGAGAAAATCAAGATCAAAGGAAAGAATCAAGACGTTTAGATATAAGCATTAGAACATCAATGTTAAATGCTCTCAAGATATCTCAAATGGTTTTTCAAAAATGGTTTTAATCAATATGGTTTTCAAAACATCAATTCCTAAAAAGTGGACTTCTTTTATCGTGGATCATGCCAAACAAAGTTCAATATTATTTAAATCCATGTTTTCTTAAGTTAGGAATAACATGAATCCTCTTTCAGGCTTGAAAAATGAGTTTAAAGTATAGTGTAATTGATTACCAATGTTTAGTAATCGATTACAAGCTAAACAGAAGCCTTGTAATCGATTACACCATCCATGTAATCGATTACCAGAAAGTCAGAGGACGCGTAATCGATTACACCCAAACTAGTAATCGATTACCATGTTCCCAGAAAGCCAAGAACACGTTCAAAGGGCCATGTAATCGATTACATCAATATTGTAATCGATTACCATGAAGTCAGAGGGCGTGTAATCGATTACACAAGTCATGTAATCGATTACCACAAGCCCAGAAAGCCAAGAACACGTTCTATCTTCCATGTAATCGATTACCAAAACCCTGTAATTGATTACCAATGTTCTGACATACCCAACAGCTATATTAGTTGTATTAAATGCTTGGCTTCAACCACCCTCCAATGGCTCTTTTAATGAATGGGCTTTAAATACAGTTGTTGGGGCATCATTGATGGTAGTTCTTGAACCTGCAACATCTTAGCAATTCATCAAAATAAGAATCAATCTCTGAAATCACTCTTTGCTATGTTTTTGACTAATCTTGAGATATCATTTGTGAGCATTCTTAGAGCTTCAATTTGTATTATTTACTCTTTTGAGAGCTTCTTTATATCAACCTTGATTGCTTTGTAAAGAGAGGGTGAGGTATCCCTCCATATTGTAAAAGGGTGAGGCATCCCTTTGTTTGAAGAGACTTAAGCTCAAGGGTGAGGCATCCCAAGGAGTTAAGTGCTCAAGTTTGTAAAGGTAGTCAAGCACCTATTGAAGCTTGAAGATATAGTGGAAAATCTTGAGTGGTTGCTTAAGGACTGGACGTAGGTCACAAGTGGATTAGTAGCCGAACCAGGATAAATTATTGTGTTTGATTCTCTAAACCCTTCTCTTTATATTTGTGTATTGCTTGTATTCTTACTTGATTACTTCTCTCTTGGTTAGTTATTAAGCAATATATATTATTCTTATCAATTCATTCATTTCAAATAGTCAATAGCTTCAACAAAATTCAATAGTCAAGTGTTTTGCGAAAGAATTGCGAACTTGTCTTATAAACTCAATTCACCCCCCTCTTGAGTATTGAAGCCACTTGGTAACACTAGGCAATTAGCCTTAACATAGTCCATCGGACTTTTTCCAATGCATGTTCAATGCACCAAAGCAAATCAAAGGCAAAACTCATTATTTCTCATGCAAGGTCCATACATTGGTCTAACAGTAATCCTACTGTATATTCAATTGCGTAATCACATTATCGCATTTTCTCAATCGCGCGACACTTTTGTTGCATTTTTCTAATCGCGTAGCGATTTACCATTATTTTCTTAATCGCGTAAAAATATTCCATCGTTTTTCAATCACGTAGCGATTTTTCGACGTTTTTGAAATCGCGTAACTTAAAAATCACATTTTTAAGTTACAAAAAGTATTTTCACCTTTTTCCACTTCGTAAAATATTTCTCAACCTTCTAAATTTCATTTTGACTTTTCTAAAATTTCATACCATTTCTTGCTTTACTTTTCCCTATTTTCTTACTTAAAATTTCTTAACGCACTCAAAATTCAATGAGTGAGCTATACATTAGTAAATTTTAAGTCACCAACGTATTTTCTATAATTCTAAATCAATTCTAAAATTCATTTCTCTTTAAAATAAAGTTGAGGTTCAAACATTTTCAACCTCTCTTTTTCTCTTATAAACGAAATCTTCATCTTTCAAGTGACAAAATATTTCTCTTCCATTTCTTAGATCCTTTTATTAATTTCTTATATTAAATCAATTAACTTTTCATTTCTAAATCATAATTTTACATGAAGTAAACCATTTCAAACCTTCAAAACCGTAACTACATGGTCATTAGAACCATCATATCTTTTCTTTTCCTTTTCCTTCTAATCATTCAATTTTAGCATTCATGAAAATCTTAATTTGAAAACACCTATTTTGAGGTGTTGAGGCCGTGAGCCTCTAGGTCTTTAGAACCAAAATTATTTTCCCTTCCAACATTAATCATGATATACATGGCATATAATCATCAATATATATAAAAAGTATACCATAAAAGCAATAAAAATCATATAAGCATAAAAGCATAAATAAATAAATTTAAAGCACATAAACACCACAAATAAATTACACAACCATGGATATAAATCTTCACATAGATTCACCATCTATCAAATACAATTTCATCTCTCACCACCATACTTGGTTGGTGAGATAGATCTCCCTCTTACCTCTTGGAGAAACCTCCAAAGCTCCTTGTTTTGTTTCTAGTACAAGTCCTTCACCACCAAGAGCTTCTTAAACATAAAACAAACATAAGTTTATTAGCATCTAAAGCTTGAACAAGAAAGACCATGGATCAAAACATGGCCTAGAACATGAAAATGAGACAAGTAGTGAAGTTTCCATAACTCCACCTTAAAAACCCTAGAACTTGATCTTGAAGAAAGTCCTTGAAGATGAATGATTTAAAACTTGGCCTTAACTACAAAGTGTCTTGGATTTAGGTAAAGATTTAAGCAATAAGGTTGGTTGAAATTTTTAGAAAGTGAAGGTATGATCTTGGCCTCTTGGCCGTGAGCTTGAGTGAAGAGAAAAGGAGAGAAAAGTTTTGTGAAGCTTTGGCTTAGGAAATGATAAAGATGAGTAATAGAAATAAAATGAAAATTTTCCTATAGCTTTAAGCCTTCAAAACCGAAGCCCCCCCTTGAGCACTAGGGTTATGTCCAAATACATTAGCCACCATTTGAGACATCAATAGCCATTGATTAAATCAATGGTTGAACTTTGGTAGAAGCTTCCAAGTGATATGATTGATTTTGAGCCATTAGATCTCTCCTCCATGAAATCCTAGCCATTAGATATATCTCCAAAATGTAGGGTCAAGATTTATTCTTCATACTTTCCATCCAAGGGTCACAAAAGGTCCTTGCCACTTTGTGAGACCAATCTCCACCATAGGTTAATCAATAGTGGATATCAAAAGCCTTCCTCACCAAGCTTGCTTCCTATTGGCCCTCCATAAAGCTATCATAACCACTTAATTTGACTAACTAGTATAATATTTTTCTAGCTACTATTACCCTACGGACAATATTTACTGCATTTTTATTGCTCGATAATTAAAACAGTATAAAACACAGTACAAGAAAATCTCAAAAATTGTTTTCAGTTTCGAGTTTAGTAACATCCCCCGTCTCCGTCTCAATAGTACAAAATTTTCTGGCTCAAAAAATTTTTTACTTTTTCGGGTCTGCTAGGCCCACATACAGCCCCCTAGGCCCACAGATAGCCTAAGAATAATATTAAAATAATTAAAAAAATATAAAATCTCATAATCATCCACAAAATCATAAAAATTATAAAATTAATGGAAATCAAATCAGATTTGAAAAAATAATTAAGAATCAACAGGAATAATTAAAATACGTAAGATTTTCCCAGAAAATTATTATTTTCTTGACATGGAGTAAATCACACAAAATAATCAAATGCATTCACGAAATAGTCAAAATAATTTTACAATACATAGAAATCACAAAACAATAGAATTTTGTTATTACTGTCAAATAGCTAGAATTCGGGGTGTTACAACTCTCCCTCTCTAAAAAGAAGTTTCGTCCTCGAAACTTAATCACATACTCAAAACAAATATGGATATTGTTCTTTTATCTTATCCTCCAACTCCCAAGTCGTTTCTCCACTTACATCACTCCAGACTACTTTAACCAATGAAATCTCTTTACCTCGGAGTTGCTTTATCCTCCAATCCTCGATCTTGACTGGAAATGTTTCATAGGTTAAATTCTCCTTCAGTTGTACCGCATCTAGTTCAATAACATGAGTGGGGTCAGGAATGTAGTTCCGCAATTGCGATACATGAAATACATTGTGAAGATTCGATAGTAAAGGCGGTAACGTAATTTGATAAGCTACAGGACCTATCCATCGTAAAATCTAATACGGCCCGATAAACTTTGGAGTGAGCTTCCTTGACTTAATCACTTGTCCAACTCCAGTCATAGTTATCACTCGCAAAAATACATGGTCACTGATAATCACATATTTTATTCATTAAGAAACCCTTATGTTTAGTCATTTACACTCTCCATATTCTTAATTGATTGAGTTTGGTATGATTTTGTGAGTTTGAGCTCAAATTGGTCCTAATTGAATATTTTCAACATTATTGAGATTTGACATTGTTTCTGTATTTTGGCCATAACTTGAGTTCCTGATATCTGATAATCATAAATTTTACCTTGTAGGAAAGCTAGGAGGAAGCTCTACAACTTTGATGAAGAGCTCGAAGTCCTAAACAGATGTCTAAGGGACCTAAGTTTACATGGAAGTCAGAATACGATTTCTGTCACTAGAATCCGAACGGTGTGCACTCATAAAACCATATCTCAAGCTGTAATAATGGAGATGGGCTAAAATTTGGATAGTTGATAGTTAAGATCCAAATAAACAACTTTCATGAAGAACACTTTTTGAAAAAATGAAGTCTAATAGGTCAGTTTGAGCTTGCAAGTCAGAACAGGGGTGCTGAAGTTGGGTTTGAGCAACTTACGGTATTTGGGTCATATCTTGGGCTATAGGAAGCCAAATTGGACGATCTAGATATGCATGTTATAGCCAAGACAAAGATCTACAACTTTCATGAAGAGTACTTTTCATGGATCTGAAGTATAGTTGGTCGTTTTTGGCTTCCAAGTCAGACAAGAAATTTTCGTCCTCAACCACTCCACTCACCAACCCACTCAACCAACCCACTCAACCACTCCACTCACCAACCCACTCAACCACCACACTCAACCACTTCACTCAACCACCCTACTCATCCACCCACTCCCCTTTGTCATTTTGT
The DNA here is from genome assembly GCA_029884605.1 of Ormosia emarginata. Classification (NCBI taxonomy): domain Eukaryota; kingdom Viridiplantae; phylum Streptophyta; class Magnoliopsida; order Fabales; family Fabaceae; genus Ormosia; species Ormosia emarginata. The sequence goes on from JAQQTP010000079.1 coordinate 19,396,734, forward strand.
TACCCTAGACTTCTATAAAAGGCACCCTTGGTTATCATGAATAACAAGTTGTATTCTCCTTCAATTCTCTCATAGTTTCTTCTTGTTTCTTCATAGTTTCTCATAACTTTTGTATATTTTGATACTCCCCTTCATGGTAATGGAGGGCTAAGCTACTTTCGGTCATTTTAGAACTCTTGAAGAGATTGTGGTTTGGATTCTTGAGACCTTGGTTATGTATTGTATTTGATTTGTAATTGAATTCCTCTTTTCTTCTTCTCTTTTTTCTTCTTCTTGATCTTGAATGCATGAATGGTGATTCTATTTATGTTGATCTGATTTGATCTTGGTTTAAGATTAAGATTTGTGATGAAACTTAGAACTGATTGATCTAAACTAATCACATAAATGAAGATTGAGATTTGTGATGAAACTTAGAACTGATTGATCTAAATTAATCACAGAATTGAAAAGGTTAGGTTACTGATTTGTGCCTAAGTTAATTGAATTCGGTACTTAAAATTAACATAGATCTTCATGAATGGTGTGATTGCAGATTTGTGTTTATCTCTTGTTAATTAAATTCTAGACGATCGTCTAGTATGAATTCTGGATTTGATGCAGAGATCTCGGTTAGATCCAAATTAACAATTCAATTGCGCTTCAAGTGTTCTATGAAGGGTCTATGATTGAATCCACCCAATCTTGGATAGGTTTCTAAATTGACTGCTCTTTAATTGTTATTTCTTCCTTTAATTTTGTTAAGTGTGATCTTAAACTATCAAACCCCCCTTTGCTAACTTTCACTTGATTTGATTAAATTGCATCTACAATCCTCGTGGAGATGATCCGGTGTTGTCACTGTGCTACAAGCTTAGGTAATAACTTCGGTTATAATTTTGACTGAGTTCGGCGCTCGTCAAAATTTTGGCGCCGTTGCCGGGGATTAGTAAGTTTAATCTTTTCATTTTAAGTGTTTTTACTAACTTTTGCTTTTTATTAACTTTTCTAACATTATTATCCATTGTCTAGTGTATTTTGCTTATTTATTTGTTTTTGTGTGATGCATGACTAGGTCCGAGCCTGATAACTTAGTTGACTTTGATCTTGAGATTGATAGAACCTTGCATTGGTTGATTAGAGCTCGTAGGCTAAGTGCAAGAATTGCTTCTGAATTTGATCTTAATATTGGGAGTGAACTTGAGATCTTGAATAATTCTGAAACCATGGCTAATAACATGCAGAATAGAACTCTTAAGGAACTTGCTGCTCCTGATATAACTAACCAGTCTTTGTGTATTCAATACCCAGATCTTGATGCTGATTTTGAGTTAAAATCTAGATTGATACATTTGTTGCCCAAGTTTCACGGTTTTGCAGGTGAGGACCCCCATAACAATCTAAAGGAGTTCCATGTGATTTGTTCAACCATGAAGCCACAAGGGATCTCAGAAGAGCACATCAAACTGAGGGCATTTCCTTTCTCACTTGCTGATACAGCCAAGGATTGGTTATTTTATCTTTCACCAGGTTCAGTAACAAGTTAGACTGATATGAAGTGGTTGTTCTTAGAGAAACTTTCCCTGCCTCTAGAGCTGCTGCCATTAGAAAAGATATATGTGGCATAAGACAAATGACAGGAGAGACCTTGCATAAATATTGGGAAAGATTCAAGAAGCTATGCTCGAGCTATCCCCGTCACCAAATCACCGATCAACTCTTAATTCAATATTTCTATGAAGGCTTACTGCCAAATGACAGAAGCATGGTGGATGCTGCCTCTAGAGGAGCCTTAGTAGACAAGACCCCTGCAGCAGCAAGAGATTTGATAGCAAACATGGCAGCCAACACCCAACAATTTGGCACACGAATTATTACCTCAACTAGAGGAGTCAATGAGATTCAATCATCTTATGTAGACCAACAGAGAATGGAACACAGACTTGATGAATTGACTTCTTTGGTGAGGCAATTAGCAGTGGGACAACAAGCACCAATGCAGATGGCTGCAACTGTGTGTGGCATTTGCTCTTGTTCATCTCATCCTACTGATGCATGCCCCACACTTCAGGATGGTGGTTCTATTTTTCCAGAGCAATCTATTGCAACAGCTGGTATTTTTCCTGGTAGACCCCAATATCAGCAATCACAGCAGCAACCTAGATATGATCCATTTTCTAATACCTATAACCCTGGCTGGAGGGACCATCCCAACTTGAGATATGGAAATTCTGGTCAACAATAACAACAGCCCTACCAACAGCAGCAACCGCAGTTTAGATACCAAGCTACAAGCCCTGGCAACAAGTACCAACCACCTGCATTTAGGAAAGCACAACCTGCGCCGCCACCCATGCAACAGCCCCTCCAGCTACCTGTTCCAGCAGCTACTCCAACTGAGCCACCTTTCGAAGACTTGATGAAACAGTTTCAGCAGAATGTCAATGCCACCATCCAGAATTTACAAACTCAAATTGGGCAGATGGCAACCACTCTGAGTGAGCTGAAATATCAAGGGTCGAACCAATTGCCTTCCCAAATAGTCAACAACCCAAGAGGCAATGTAAGTGCCATTAGCTTGAGAAGTGGCAGAGAAGTTGACGGTCCTACTCCACCACAACCTGAACTACAAGTGCAAAGAACGAGGAAGGTGACCAGAAACAGAAGAAAGTGGATAGCTCAGTCCAAAAATCTGTGACACGGAAGAAATGTGCAGAGAATTCAAATCTGGTCATTCCACTACCTTTTCCAAACAGAGTCACACAGTCCAAGCATACTGCGCAAACAGAAATAGAAAGAGAAGTCATGGACACATTCAGGAAGGTGGAAATCAATATTCCCTCCTTGATGCAATCAAGCAGATTCCCAAGTATGCCAAATTCCTCAAAGAGTTGTGTACTCACAAGAGAAGACTTAAGGGTACTGAGAAAATAAGCATGGGCAGAAATGTTTCTGCAATGATTCTACCAAGCATGCCACAAAAATGCAAAGATCCTGGAACTTTCACAATTCCTTGCACGATAGGTAACTCCAAATTTGAACATGCAATGCTAGACTTAGGTGCTTCGATTAATGTCATGCCTATGTCAATATATCAGTCCTTGAACATTGGCACTTTGCAACCTACTGGTATAGTGATTCAGTTAGCAAATAGGACCACTGCTCATCCTGCAGGAGTGCTAGAAGATGTGTTAGTTCGGGTGAATGAGCTAATTTTTCCTGCAGACTTCTATATTCTGAACATGGAAGATGAGTCTTCAACAAACCATGCTCCATTGATCCTAGGCAGACCTTTCCTCAAGACAACCAAGACCAAGATAGATGTGCATGCTGGCACCCTTTCCATGGAATTTGGCGACAATGTGCTACAATTTAACATTTTTGAAGCCATGAGACATCCCCTAGAGGAGCATTCTGTTTTCCATGTTGATGTGATTGATATGCTAGTTGACGATGCTTATGCCGATATTTATCTTTGAATTTCCGATATTGCGATTTTTCGGATTCTCGTTACTGTGAAACATGTCTTGTTGTGATAGTGTACCATGTCTTTGCATGTGTTGAGATTTATGCGATTATGAGTGGTGATGTAGTTGTTGACTTGAATGATGCAGCATGTGAAAATGAGAGTCAGAAGTATGTTGAATTTAATGTTGCTGAGTTAGTTGTTTCAAACAGCTTGCTGCCCTCCATTGTACAGCCTCCATCCTTAGAATTAAAGATTTTGCCGGACCATCTTAAATATGCATATTTGGAAGATGGTGAGAAGCTGCCTGTGATTGTTGCTAAAAATTTGCAACCTGATCAAGAAGAAAAATTACTGCAGGTTTTGAGGCATAATAAACAAGTCATCGGATGGACACTTGCAGATCTTCTTGGTATCAGTCCCTCCACATGCATGCATAGGATTTTGTTGGAGGAAGATACTAAACCAGTATGGCAGCCCCAAAGGAGACTGAACCCCCTGACTCTGGATGTGGTAAAGAAGGAAGTTACCAAGCTATTGCAAGCTGGCATTATTTATCCCATATCTGATAGTAAATGGGTGAGCCCCGTGTAGGTTGTTCCAAAGAAATCTGGGGTCACAGTAGTTGAAAATCAGAACAATGAGCTACTACCCACAAGAATTCAAAACAGCTGGCAGGTTTGCATTGATTATAGACGACTTAACCAAGCCACCAGGAAAGATCATTTCCCATTACCTTTCATTGATCAGATGTTAGAGAGACTAGCTGGCAAGTCGCATTACTGTTTCTTGGATGGATATTCGGGTTATTTTCAGATCCATATGGCCCTAGAAGACCAAGATAAAACTACTTTCACTTGCCCATTTGGCACATTTGCATACAAAAGGATGCTTTTTGGTCTGTGCAACGCTCCAGGCACTTTTCAAAGGTGTATGGTAAGTATATTTTCTGACCTTTTAGAAAATTGCATGGATGTATTCATGGATGACTTTACTGTCTATGACTCTTCCTTTGATGCATGTTTGGATAGTTTGACTCAGGTTTTGCATAAATGCATTAAGGCTAACCTTGTTCTGAATTTTGAGAAATGTCATTTCATGGTGGAGCAAGGCATAGTTTTAGGGCATATAATATCTAGCAAGGGTATTGAGGTAGATCCTGCAAAAATAGATGTTATTTCATGCCTATCTTACCCCACATGCGTGCGGGAGGTTCGTTCTTTCCTTGGTCATGCAGGTTTCTATAGGCGTTTCATAAAAGATTTCAGCAAAATTGCTCTTCCACTATCCAACTTGCTACAAAAAGAAGTGGAGTTCCATTTTGACCAGAAATGCAAGGATGCCTTCAATCACTTGAAGCAAGCATTGACCAGTACACCTATCATCCAGCCACCAGATTGGACACTCCCATTTGAGCTCATGTGTGATGCCTCTAATTATGCTTTGGGAGCTATTCTTGCACAAAGGGTCGGAAAAATATCTCATGTCATCTCCTATGCTTCAAGAACTTTAGATCCTGCACAAGTTAACTACACCACCACTAAAAAGGAACTTTTAGCAATTATTTTTGCTTTAAACAAATTTCGATCATATTTGCTTGGTTCTAGAGTGGTTGTGTTTTCAGATCATACAGCTCTGAAGTTTCTCCTGAAGAAGCTTGATGCAAAGCCTAGGTTGATTAGGTGGATTTTGCTCCTCCAAGAGTTCGATATTGAAATCCGTGATAAAAGTAGAGTGGAGAATTTAGTGGCTGATCACCTAAGCCGAATTGAAAGGGAGGCAGATACTTTTCCCATCCATGATGTCTTCCCTGATGAGCAGCTTTCAAGCTGCAAGGTAACACTCCTTGGTTTGTTGATTTGATAAATTTCTTAGTTGCTGGTGTTTTCCCTGCGCATTTTATTAGGGCTCAGATTGATAAATTGAAGAATGAGTCAAAATATTTTGTGTGGGACGACCCTTATCTATGAAAATTTTGTAGTGACCAAGTCATTAGGAGATGCGTGCCTGATAATAAATTCCATTCTATTCTTAGCTTTTGTCATACACTTGCATGTGGCGGTCATTTTGGTCCCCAAAGGACTGCTAGGAAAGTTTTGGAATCTGGATTATATTGGCCCACTCTATTTCATGATGCATATGTGTTTTGTAAATCTTGTGACCAATGCCAAAGAACAGGAAACACGTCTCGAAGGAATGAGATGCCCCAGAAATCCTTATTGTTCTGTGAGATTTTTGATGTATGGGGTATTGATTTTATGGGACCCTTTCTTGTTTCTTTTGGTTTTGTTTACATTTTGCTAGCTGTTGATTATGTATCCAAGTGGGTGGAGGCGAAAGCTACTCGGACTGATGATTCCAAAGTTGTTGTGGATTTTGTTAGATCACAGATTTCTGCAGGTTTGGAGAGGCCATCATTAGTGATCAGGGTTCACATTTTTGTAATCGAAGCATGGAAGCTTTGATGAAAAAGTATGGGGTCTTGCACAGAGTTTCTACACCTTACCATCCCCAAACTAATGGGCAAGCCGAGATTTCCAACAGGGAGATCAAGCAGATACTCCAGAAGATAGTTCAACCTAACAGAAAGGACTGGAGCAAGAGGCTTGAGGATGCTTTATGGGCTTACCGGACTGCTTATAAGACACCAATCGGGATGTCTCCGTATCGGATTGTTTTTGGAAAAGCCCTGCCACTGCCGGTGGAAATTGAGCATCGTGCATTCTGGGCGGTGAAAAGGTGCAACTTGGACCTAGATCAAGCAGGTATGGAGAGGAAGCTGCAGCTGCAGCAATTGGAGGAGATCCGCTTGGAGGCTTATGAAAGTTCCAAACTTTATAAGGAGAAGACCAAAGCCTTCCATGATAAGTTGATTCTGAGGAAAACATTTGAGATTGGTCAAAAAGTTCTCCTCTATAACTCCCGCCTCCGACTCATGCCTGGCAAATTAAGGTCTAGATGGGATGGACCATTTATTGTTATTAAGGTTTTTCCTTCTGGTGCTGTTTAGATTAAAAGTGAGGTCACTGCCAAAGCTTTCATCGTAAATGGACACCGCCTCAAACAGTATCATGAACTTCCAGAGAATGCAGAAATGGAGGTGATGAACCTTCTCCATCCGCATTATGAATAAAAAAAAAGAAAAAAAAAAGAAAAAACAGTTGTGTGCCCGACAATGAGGTAGGTAGTGCCATTAAATTTTGTCACTCAAAAGCGTGTGGAGGTCATTTTTTTTTCAGCGACAACAACTGCGAAAATCTTGCAGTATGGATTTCATTGGCCTACTTTATTCAAGGTCTGTTACACCTTTTGCAAAAGCTGCGAAAATTAGTCATAAAAGTTCTGCTTTGAGATTATCATCTGCACCTACTCCTTGGAAAATTGAGATCTAGGTGGCGCAGTTCTTTTGTTATCAAACACGTGTATCCTCTGGGGCCGTAGATATTGAGGATCCTAGGAATGGTAATGCGCTTAAAGTTAATGGACAAAGACTCAACCATTCCTGGAAAACCAAGTTCTTGAGTTCTTTGTGTTGCCGGTTAAGTGGCGGATACGGTACTCCGTGACTCTCAAGTCGGTTTATTTTCCAGTTTCCCAAAATAACTGAACCCTTCTTCTCCTTCAAAATGGATGTCATTCTTTCAAACCTGAGAAAACATTTTCCTTCTCTTCATCAAAATGCTCTGAGAAAAATCTACAAAGTTTGATGTGAAAGATTGAGACTATTAATGCACAAAGGTACGCCAGAAGATGTACGCTGGATAATTGAAGCAAAGGTCCGATTAGCAGGTGAGTCCTCAATTTCATTTGACTCATATATGTCCGGTCTTGGAAGAAGTTCATATTCTAAAAGGAGAAGAGCAAAAAGGTTACAAGTCTGTCACAAATGTGGACGATGAACTATAACAAGCGATGTCGTACTTTGGGGATGGTTTCTGCAAATAGAGAAGATAAAATTTTCTTCATTAAGAATGGACTGAGTAAGGAGTCATTAGATGATATCTTATTGACTCTTGAGACGCATTCTTGTGGATTGGTGCATCGTGAAATTCTTAAATTGTTGAATCTCTTCAAGGATGAAGAAAAACGCTACAGTCTTGGGAATCTGACTCTAAAAGACCCTGTTTTCCAATTTATAAGAAAATTGGATGGGAAGCTTATCCTCGACTCATAGAAGACGTTTAAGCCGTTATTGGACGTTAAACCAGAAGCTGATGTGAGCCATATCCACAAACAATCTGTACATATCATCCTCTTCTTCTTCTTCATGTCATCTTTCAAACAAAAAAAAAACAAAAAAAAAAAAAAAACAAAAAAAAAAAAAAAAAAAACAAAAAAAAAACAAAAAAAAAAATGTATACGTCTTAGGGTTGGCTTTGGTAACACAAACCGTGAATGGGGAAATGCATGCATCCTGATCTAGCCTTCTTAATTGAAAAACAAAGAAGGTAGATTGTATCCCACATGTGAGGCAGCCAGTCGCATTATGGCCATTTGTCCCTTTTGGGAGCCCTATGTTGAGCTGGTCTTGAATGGGTCGAATACTGGTCAACAATGCTTTGGCACAAAGCCGAAAGAGCAGACTACCTCTATCCCAATCTTAAGTAAGTATACACTCATCTTTCATCAAGTTTTTCTAACAATTTCACAAAAAAAAAATGGACGTGATGTCTACTGCACTCATGACGCGCAGTATAAAGATACGCCATGGAAACTGTACATACAGGTATGTCATCATTTTCTATTTCTTTTATCTTTGTATCATTTTGTTGTATTTTGATTTTTGTATAGACGATCTTTTGAGCAGGGTCCTTCAGGGGTTTCTAAACTTCTTTACCTTGATGGTTTTCTTGAAGTAAAAAAAAAATCAAAAAAAAAAGATTATGTGTTTCTTAATTTCAACCTTTTCTGACAACAGCCAACCTACCCTTATAGGTAGAATTATTTCCCTTTCCATTTTTTTTCTTATTTAAACACTCCATTTTCTCCATTTTCCTTCAACTCAGAAACACTCAAAGGGAGGAAAAGTATAGAATGGGGCCTTCTATTCGTAACCTAAAAAATGTCTGTGTTTTTTGTGGGTCGAGTTATGGGAAGGGATTAGAGTTTGTAAACGCAGCTAGTACTCTTGGTCGATCACTTGCTGCGAGGAATATTCATCTTGTATATGGGGGAGGTTGTCGTGGGTTAATGGGGGCTGTATCACTTACTGCTTTTATAGGAGGCAGTCAGGTTTTAGGTGTTATTCTTAAACCTTTAGCTGAAAATAACATCATTGGAAAGACAGTTGGAGAAGAAATTCAGGTAACATCTATGCATGGACGAATGAAAACAATGGTTGACAATTCTGATGCATTTCTTGTCTTACCAGGTGGTTTTGGTACTTTGGAAGAAATTTTTCAAATTGTCTCTTGGGCCGAAGTGAACATCCACCATAAACCCATTGGTTTGTTGAATGTTAATAATTTCTTTGATCTTTTGTTATCTTTTCTTGACAAAGCTGTGGAACAGAAATTTATCACTCCTTCGACAAGACAACTTCTTATCTCTGCCTCCACTATTGATGAGCTCATTGATAAATTAGAAGCTTTTGAGTATGTACCTGATCAGGCATTAGCTCAGATAAATTGGTCAACAGGAAGCAGCAAAGGAAGTAACAAGAAAAAAAAGCTAGATCTGAAACTTTCTCTCTAATGGGTTTGATTTTATTGTACTTTGTTTCTGTTTAAATTTGTGTCAGCTTTCTCCAACAGGTAATATCTTCTATCCTTTACTCATCTATATTTTAACATTGAGGACAATGTTGTGATCTAGTTGGGGGGGGAAGGATAGTTGACCCAAAAAAAAAATTTATTTTTTTGTTTGGAAAGTATGATATGATTGTCATGGACTTATTAAACCAATTAGTGATGGCAGAGTAAGGAGTAATTTTACTCTTGAGACGCATCTTAATTGGTGGCAGAGTAAGGAGTTTTTAGGTAGTAATTAATTAGTATTAAATTGTGGAAGTACTAAAGTTTTATTATTTGATTTCTTTTCAGGGTCTGATGCGGCACTGACAGTGTGCCTCTTTTTTGCTTGGCGTTGATTCACTTCTTATCAAGTTGTGTTGCTCTTTTCTATATCTCTCTTTCACATTGAAGGCAATGTTATATTAAGCGTGGGAGAGAGATTTTAGCATGTTTCTTTTTTTTGTTAAAAAAAAAATAAAAAAAAGGGTTCATTGTATGATTAAATAACTTTTCTCCCTTCTTGAACTGATATGCTTGGTGATGGATGATTGAATTGATGAATTAAGTTTGATGGATGCATACCTTGTGAGATTTTGAGCCTAATGGATAGATTCAACATTTATGTCATTCTTTTCTTTCTTGTGTGATTTTCACTCATGTTAATGATCACTCTAGAACTTGTTTTGATTCTTTTTTAGGCTACAATTCACTTGCATGCATGAACATGATTAAGCCCCTCTTTCTTAATTAGCTAGTTTAACTAAATAGCCAACCTTGTTTTCAATATGATTTCAAGCACACTTTTGACTTCTTGAAAATTCTCTGATTCCTGCCAACCTTGTATATTTTCCTTTACTTAACTCCTTTGAGCTTATTTGATCATTCCTTGTTTCTAGCTCATTATGTGCCTTAAATGAAAAATCGTGTTCTTACTTTACCTTAGGGAATAAACGAACATTAGCTTGGTTAATGGATGAGTTTTTGAACAAGTGAGGGGGTGTGTGTACAAAATGATTGTTGAAAAAGGAAAGAGTGCCTAAAAAAAAGAAAAGAAAAAAAGAAAAAAAAGAAAAAAAAAGAAAAATGTATGTATATAGTTATGTTCATATATAAAAAAAAAGAAAAGGATTGGGAAATGAATATGTAAAGGGATATACATTAGAGTTGGGATGAACTTTTAAGCTTATTATTTGAACTCAACTCTCATTTGCTTTTATTCTCTTTGGTATTTATCTTCTCATATCCATTTTATCCTCTTTTGTTACCTTGACCTCACCACAACCTTGAATAAAGTCCTCATGATTTGTGTGTGCATGTGTTTTGAGTAGTGGAGAAGTAGAAGATAACCAAGCTTATGGTAGTGCAATTTTCATGGGTTGAATTGAGTGAAATACCTACCCTTTAAACACTTAAGAGATTGAGAGGGAATCTTATGAAGATCTATCATTCTCGATTCATGTTGAAGATACCTTGCTTGATGGTTTGAGATGTGGAAAATTGTTAACTCATGAATGTTTTGATCCCTTGAACCTTTGGTTGTTCTTCTTGATTGTAAAATTTTGGGCTCTTGAATGTCGTTGGAATTTAAATTTTTGTTAATCTCTTATGTCCTTGTTTTGGTCTTGAGTTTTGCCTAGGAGTGCAAAAAGCTAAGTGTGGAGAAATTTGATAATCACATATTTTATTCATTAAGAAACCCTTATGTTTAGTCATTTACACTCTCCATATTCTTAATTGATTGAGTTTGGCATGATTTTGTGAGTTTGAGCTCAAATTGGTCCTAATTGAATATTTTCAGCATTATTGAGATTTGACACTGTTTCTGTATTTTGGCCATAACTTGAGTTCTTGATATCTGATAATCATAAATTTTACCTTGTAGGAAAGCTAGGAGGAAGCTCTACAACTTTGATGAAGAGCTTGAAGTCCTAAACAGATGTCTAAGGGACCTAAGTTTACATGGAAGTCAGAATACGGGTTCTATCACTAGAATCCGAATGGTGTGCACTCATAAAATCATATCTCAAGCTGTAATAATGGAGATGGGCTGAAATTTGGATAGTTGATAGTTACGATCCAAATAAACAACTTTCATGAAGAACACCTTTTGAAAAAATGAAGTCTAATGGGTCATTTTGAGTTTGCAAGTCGGAACAGGGGTGCTGAAGTTGGGTTTGAGCAACCTACGGTATTTGGGTCATATCTTGGGCTATAGGAAGCCAAATTGGACGATCCAGATATGCATGTTATAGCCAAGACAAAGATCTACAACTTTCATGAAGAGTACTTTTCATGGATCTGAAGTATAGCTGGTCATTTTTGGCTTCCAAGTCAGATAAGAAATTTTCATCATCAACCACTCCACTCACCAACCCACTCAACCAACCCACTCAACCACTCCACTCACCAACCCACTCAACCAACCCACTCAACCACTCCACTCACCAACCCACTCAACCACCCCACTCAACCACTTCACTCAACCACCCCACTCATCCACCCACTCCCCTTTGTCATTTTGTTACCCTAGACTTCTATAAAAGGCACCCTTGGTTATCATGAATAACAAGTTGTATTCTCCTTCAACTCTCTCATAGTTTCTTCTTGTTTCTTCATAGTTTCTCATAACTTTTGTATATTTTGATGCTCCCCTTCATGGTAATGGAGGGCTAAGCTACTTTTGGTCAATTTAGAACTCTTGAAGAGATTGTGGTTTGGATTCTTGAGACCTTGGTTATGTATTGTATTTGATTTGTAATTGAATTCCTCTTTTCTTCTTCTTTTTTTTTCTTCTTGATCTTCTTCGGTGATTCTATTTATGTTGATCTGATTTGATCTTGGTTTAAGATTGAGATTTGTGATGAAACTTAGAACTGATTGATCTAAACTAATCACATAAATGAAGATTGAGATTTGTGATGAAACTTAGAACTGATTGATCTAAATTAATCACAGAATTGAAAAGGTTAAGTTACTGATTTGTGCCTAAGTTAATTGAATTCGGTACTTGAAATTAACATAGATCTTCATGAATGGTGTGATTGTGGATTTGTGTTTATCTCTTGTTAATTAAATTCTAGATGATTGTCTAGTATGAATTCTGAATTTGATGCAGAGATCTCGGCTAGATTCAAATTAACAATTCAATTGCGCTTCAAGTGTTCTATGAAGGGTCTATAATTGAATCCACCTAATCTTGGATAAGCTTCTAAATTGATTGCTCTTTAATTGTTATTTCTTCCTTTAATTTTGTTAAGTGTGATCTTAAACTGTCAAACCCCCCTTTGCTAACTTTCACTTGATTTGATTAAATTGCATCTACAATCCTCGTGGAGATGATCCAGTGTTGTCACTGTGCTACAAGCTTAGGTAATAACTTCGGTTATAATTTTGACTGAGTTCGGCGCTCATCAGTCACCTTCTTCAAATTCAAGCGGTCTTCTCCTTTTATTAGCATAACTCTTTTGCTGAGTCTGAGTTGTCCTCATCTTGTCTTGAATCATTTTCACTTTCTCTGTAGTCTGTTGTACAAATTTTGGTCCTAAAATAGTACTTTCACCATCTTGATACCAATACAACGGTAAGTGAAAACTATTGTTGTAAGTGAATTCTATCAATGGTAAGAATTTATCCCAACATCCAGATTGCTCCAATACACATGCCGTTAATAAATCTTCTAGTGATTGAATCGTCCTTTCTGACTGACCATCTGTCTGTGGATGGTAAGTAGAACTCAAACGTAGCTTCGTTCCCATCGCTTCTTGAAGACTATTCCAAAATCTAGATATGAATCTCGGATCTCAATCCGAAATAATATTAGATGGTACACCATGAAGTCTAACGATCTCACTAATGTAGACTTAGGTCAATCTCTCCATTGAGTACTTAATATTAATTAGTAAAAAGTGCGCCGACTTTGTAAGCTGATCAATAACTACCCAAATAGAATCATGACCTTTTCGAGTCTTTGGTAGTCCCGTCATATAATCCATTGCTATATCATCCCTTTTCCATTCAGGAATAGGCAAAGGTTGTAACATTCTAGATGGTCTTTGATGTTCCACCTTAGCCTTCTGACAGACTAAGCAAGATGATACATATTTAGCGACGTCTTTCTTCATTCCTTGCCACCAATACAATTGCTTCAAATCTTGATACATCTTTATGGCTCCTGGATGCATACTCAACTTACTCCTGTGAGCTTCATCCAAAATCAATCTCCTAAGTCCTTGATTATTAGGCACACAAATTCTTCCCTTAAATTTCAAAATTCTATCAGCTCTTTCATTAAATTATAACGCCGCTCCTTGGATCCTTGCTTCCTTAGCTTCTTGTAAATACTGATCATCGTTATGCCCTTCTAGGATTTTATCCATCAAACTATTTGAAATAGTGATCATGTTTAAACATATCTTCCCTAGTGTCAGCTTCACAGATAACCGCATATCTTGAAACTCTTCTATCAGCTCCCTCTCCTTAATCATTATAATAGAAGCACTAAGCATCTTCCTACTTAAAGCATCCGCTACGACATTTGCCTTTCTGGGATGATACTGTAACTAGAAATCATAATCCTTCAAAAACTCCAGCCAACGTCTCTGCCTCATGTTCAACTCTTTTTGGTCGAATAAGTACTTCAAGCTTTTATGATCACTAAAGACATTGAAAGTCGCACCATATAGAAAATGTCTCCACACTTTCAATACAAATACCACAGCTGCCAATTCCAAATCATGAGTCAGATAATTCCTCTCATGCACCTTTAGTTGTCTTGAAGCATAAGCCACAACCTTCTAATGCTGCATAAGTACACAACCTAATCCTTGATACGAAGCATCACAATATACTTTGAAAGGTTCGTTCGGATTAGGTAGAATCAATACCGGTGATGTAGTCAGTCGCCTTTTCAATTCTTGAAAACTTCCTTCACATGCATCAGTCCATGCAAACGGTTGATTCTTTCGTGTAAGTTTGGTAAGAGGTCATGTTATCTTAAAAAACCCCTCAATAAATCATTGATAGTAACCGGCTAATCCGATAAAACTACGGATTTTCGATACAGTCCTTGACCTTTCCCATTCCAAAACCATCTCCACCTTTGAAGCATTAACTTCAATTCCTTCCTCCGATATCACGTGTCCCAAAAATTGAACTTCGCTTAGTCAAAATTCACATTTAGACAACTTTGCATGCAACTTGTTCTCTTTTAATATCTGGAGAACCACTCTGAGATGCTCGGCATGTTCCTCCTGACTTCGAGAGTAAATTAGGATGTCGTCAATAAAGACAACAACAAACTTGTCCAAGCAAGAATGAAAAATTCTATTCATGAAGTCCATGAATATGGCAGGTGCATTCGTCACACCAAACGGCATCACTAGATACTTATAATGCCCGTAACGCGTCCGAAATGTAGTCTTGGGAATATCCTTCGCTTTCACACGAATCTGGTGATATCCAGAACGTAAATCAATCTTGGAAAATATTGCGATTCCTCGCAATTGATCCATCAAATCATTTATCCTTGGAAGTGGATATTTATTCTTAATCGTAATTTTGTTCAACTACCGATAATCTACACATAGGTGAGAAGTCTCATCCTTCTTCTTTACCAACAATACTGGAGCTCCCCATGGTGACACTCTAGGTCTCATAAATTGTTTCGCCAACAATTCCTCCAGTTGTTTCTTAAGCTCTGCCAACTCTACTGGCGACATCCTATAAGGCGCCATAGATATAGGTCCAGCTCCAGGTACTAAATCAATAGCAAACTCAATTTCTCTTACTGGCGGTAGTCCAGGTATATCCTCAGGAAACACTTCAGGAAATTCATTGACTACAAAAATATCTTTCAAGACATCTTCAGACTGAACCTCCAAAGAAGACATCAATAAATATGTAATTGGCTAGCTATCATGAGCAATAGTTTTGATGATAACAAACGTGAAGACAAACATGAAGATGATGAGAAGACCAAGTCCAAGATCTTCAAGAATAAGTTTTAGGACTTAGGATCCTTGTAAAAGCCTCATTGGATATCTCATTATTTGGCATTGCAAAGAAATGTTTTCAAAATGGTTTTTCCAAAATTAAACAACCATTTTCTGGTCATTTGAAAGCATTTAAAACTGGTTTTATAACTGAGGTATTCGAATACCCTGTT
This sequence comes from Ormosia emarginata, assembly GCA_029884605.1. Taxonomy (NCBI): domain Eukaryota; kingdom Viridiplantae; phylum Streptophyta; class Magnoliopsida; order Fabales; family Fabaceae; genus Ormosia; species Ormosia emarginata. The sequence continues at coordinate 19,412,074 of JAQQTP010000079.1, forward strand.
AGGTGTTCGAATAGAATGGGTTACAAGCTTATACGTTTTCTATTTTTCAAAGAGGTATTCGAATACCCCTCCAAGTATTCGAATAACTTGCTTTTGTAGAAACCCTGTTTTATTAAAGGTATTCGAATACACCATATGGTATTCGAATAACCATGTTTTAAAGTTTGTACGTTTTCTGTTTTTCAAAGTGGTATTCGAATAACCTGTGTCTGAACTATTTCTCTAAATCACTTTAAATCAGTGGTATTCGAATAACCTATTAAGGTATTCGAATAACCCTCTTCAGAACTGGTTTTCACGGAGCTTTTCAAAGTGAGGCATTCGAATACCTCATAAGGCATTCGAATACCGTTCTCCAGAATTGGTTTTCACGAAACGTTCGAAAAATGGCAGCAACGGCCATATTTGCATTTAATATTGTTTTTAATGCTCCCAACGGCCATTTTCTTCTACGAGCTCTATAAATAGAGGCCTGGGACACCTCTGATGAACACCCGAACATTTTGATCAATCTTTTGCTTGGCTGAAAACGAGTTTTACATTATTTTCTCTCTTTCTTTGTGCTCTTAATACCAAACCTTGAGATATCCTTTAGAGAGCTTATTAGCACTTCAATTTGTAATATCTCGCTCTAAGTGAGAGTTTATTTTTCATCTATTCTCTTACGTCAGTAAATAGGGTGAGGTATCCCTTAGTGAATTTGTGAGGGTGAGGTATCCCTCTAGTAAAAGGGTGAGGTATCCCTTGGTGTAAAGAAGGTGAGGTATCCTTCAAAGGGGTGAGGTATCCCTCTAGTAAATAGGGTGAGGTATCCCTGTTATGTAAAGGTTGCAAGCACCTGCTTTAAGCTTGTGTTGAATAGTGAAAAATCTCGAACTGTGTTTCGGGGACTGGACGTAGGCCACAAGTGGTTGGTGGTCGAACCAGGATAAATATCGTGCCTGTTTTTCTTCTATCCTTCATCTCTTTATTTTCAGTAATTTATTTTTTATTGCTTAATTATTTATTTACTGATTTTAAGGTTTTTTATTATCTTTGCACATATTCATCATATTGCTTCAAGAAATTCGTATTAGAAAGGGTTTGCGAAAAGTTTTCTAAATACTCAATTCACCCCCCCTCTTGAGTACTGAAGCCACTTGGGTAACAAGTGGTATCAGAGCTAGACTCTTGTATAAAGAGCTTAGCCGCTTCAAGAGTACATGGCTTCATCAAATGTTTTATCAGAAGCAACTTCCATAAATCGACCACCCTTTTTCAATGGGGATGGTTATGCATATTGGAACGAAAGAATGAAAATCTTTATCGAGGCTATTGATCTAGATGTGTGGGATGCTGTCGAAAATGGCACATTTATACCTACACGCGTTGTCAATGGTGTAAAAACCGAGACACCTAGAAGTGATTGGTCTAAAGATGATAAAAGAAAAGTTCAAAATAACTTAGTAGCCAAAAACATCATTACCTCAGCTTTGGGACATGATGAATTTTTTAGAATTTCAAATTGCAAAGCGCTAAAGAAATGTGGGACACTTTACAAGTTACCCATGAGGGTACTAGTGAAGTTAAGAGGTCGAGAATCAATTCTCTAACTCGTGAATATGAATTATTTACAATGAACTAAGGAGAAAGCATTCAAGAAATGCAAAAGAGGTTCACCCACATTGTTAATCATTTTGCATCATTAGGAAAGAATTTTACTAACGAAGATTTGATTAACAAAGTGTTGAGATGTCTTAGCAGGATTTGGAAACGAAAAGTAACAGCAATTTCAGAATCAAGGGACTTGACAACTATGTCATTAGCAACTCTTTTTGGAAAACTTCACGAGCATGAATTAGAACTCAACAGGCTTGACCAAAGTGAGGAAAACGATAAAAAGAAAAAGGGGATAGCGCTTAAAGCCACCACCTCCACTATCAATAATGAAGAAGAAGACGATGGAGATGACGTGGACAACATTGAGCTAAATGAACAAAATCTTAATCTTCTGGTAAGAAAATTTGGTAAGTTCCTAAAGAAAAAGAGAACTCAAAGAAGATCGCCATTTCCCCCAAAGAAAGTTGAAAAAACCCTCTAAAGAAAGAAGAGTCTACATAGCATGGGATGACAATGATATGGACTCCAATCGATAGCTCAGATAGTGAAGAAGCCCATCTATGTTTTATGGCGAAAGGAGAAGAAGAAGAAGAAGAAAGCGACAACGAGGTAAATTCTGACGTATCTCCTTCTTATGATGAGTTACAAGATGCTTTTGAAGAATTGCATGACGAAACTTTAAAACTCACAAAACAAATTTCTTCTTCTAAGAAAAAAATCTCTTCTTTAGAAAATCAAATTCTTATTTTAAATAAAGAGATTGAAGAATTAAAAATTGAAAATGAAACTTTGGGAATTATTGATGCATGCTCATCTCATTCCTCACATGCTTCTACTTGTTTACCTTGTTCTTCATGTCATTTGCTTGAAAATGAAATTGAAGATTTAAAGAACACCCTTGCCAAATTCACATGTGGAAGAGATAATTTAAATATTTTATTAGAAAAACAAAGGGTTGTTTTTCAAAAGGCTGGAATAGGATATAACCCGAATAATCAACACAAATCCTATAAAAATTATTTTGTTAATTCTAGCATCTCATGTAGCCCATTTGTTAAATGTTTCTATTGTGGGAAGAAGGGTCATAGTGCTTCAACATGCAATGTAAGGAAAAATATCAATACAAAAATTGGAACCAAAATGGTATGGGTTCCTAAGGGCACTATACCCAAAACTGACAATCAAGGACCCAAGAAAATTTGGGTACCAAAAACCAAAAATTGAATTGTGTTGCAGGTGTGCTTGATAGCCAAGAGCTAACTTCGGCATTTTTGAAAGTGGTTGCTGCAAGCACAAGACTATAATAAATTCCAAGCTCTCCTTCTTGTCTCTATCAGGCTTGGACTTGCATTCATATGAGTATTTCCATCAAAAGGTAAGCTTTCTTATCTCAAATATGCCTTCTGGATGCAAAATATATGCTTTTATGTTTGAGTTATTCGAATACCTCCCTGTGGTATTCGAATACCATTGCATCTGTACGTGAAAATCCATGTTTTTCTGATAGGTCTATTCGAATACCCTCCCATGGTATTCGAATACCCGAATACCATACATCAGTACAGAGTTCTTGTGGTTTTATTAGCTGGGGCATTCGAATACCCAAATGTGTATTCGAATAACCTGAAAAATCTTCATCAGTACTTGTTACATGCTATCTGGAGTATTCGAATACCTTACAAGGCATTCGAATACTTGCTCCTTCTGGAGTTTATAAAATGTGATGGGTATTCGAATACAGCAAGAGGTATTCGAATACCACATGGCTGAAAGCAAGTTTTTCATCGTCCTCTCTATTTCGTTTCTGCTTCTATTCTTTTTTCTTGCATATGCAATGCAAATAACATGCTTTTAATCTTATTTCATCAAGCCTTCATTTATGCCTTATATGAAAATCACATGATGTTCTTAAATGCATATTTCTTGGCTTGTTCTTGCCCTTTTATTTTTTTTAAAATATGCTCAATGTAATTGGCTATTGTTTTGATATACGAACAAGTGCAATAAGTGGTATATGAAATATTTAATATCTCTGTTTTTCTTGACATATGTCAGATTTATAAGAATTTGTTAACAAGTGGTAAATGCTTAGAACATCTTGACAAGTGATATCAAACAAGTGGTAAATGCTTTACATTTTGACAACAAGTGATATCAAAGTGGTATGAACATAATAACAAGTAATAACAAATGATAACAAATGATATCAAACAAGTGATTTCTTGGCCAAATTAATCGATAAATATATTTTTGCCCTTGAGAATCATTTGCTGCTTTTGCCTCATTGTTTTAAATGCTTATTGGCTTATGAGTTTGACTAACCCCTATGGATCCAACATTAATGGATACCAATGAAAGCACTCTGAATTTTGTTGTAGGGAGAACACTACCTCAAGCATAAATTTAAATGGACAAAATTCATTCAACTTGAGGACATGCATATATTGTTTAATATGATAAAAAGGGGAGAAAAATACTTGCCCCATCTTTTTGATCATGACAAAAGGGGGAGAATGGTATCAAATGTACAAAAGGGGGAGAACAAGTTTAAATGTCTTTGTTTGAGAAAAGTCAGGGAGTAAAAGTCAAAACAAAAATAGAAATTGGATTCCAAAAGTAAGGGGGAGCTGCTGTGCACATCTCTCAAATGTACAAAAGGGGGAGAACAAGTTTAAATGTCTTTGTTTGAGAAAAGTCAGGGAGTAAAAGTCAAAACAAAAATAGAAATTGGATTCCAAAAGTAAGGGGGAGCTGCTGTGCACATCTCTGATATAAATCACCTCTTATGAAAAAGAGGGGGAGTAAGTATCTCTAAATAAACTTTGTGAATCCCAATTTATATGAACTAATGCTTTTCTCAAATGTTAGTTTGTCATCATCAAAAAGGGAGAGAATGTAATTGGCTAGCTATCATGAGCAATAGTTTTGATGATAACAAACGTGAAGACAAACATGAAGATGATGAGAAGACCAAGTCCAAGATCTTCAAGAATAAGTTTTAGGACTTAGGATCCTTGTAAAAGCCTCATTGGATATCTCATTATTTGGCATTGCAAAGAAATGTTTTCAAAATGGTTTTTCCAAAATTAAACAACCATTTTCTGGTCATTTGAAAGCATTTAAAACTGGTTTTATAACTGAGGTATTCGAATACCCTGTTAGGTGTTCGAATAGAATGGGTTACAAGCTTATACGTTTTCTATTTTTCAAAGAGGTATTCGAATACCCCTCCAAGTATTCGAATAACTTGCTTTTGTAGAAACCCTGTTTTATTAAAGGTATTCGAATACACCATATGGTATTCGAATAACCATGTTTTAAAGTTTGTACGTTTTCTGTTTTTCAAAGTGGTATTCGAATAACCACACTTGGTATTCGAATAAACGTGTCTCGAACTGTTTCTCTAAATCACTTTGAATCGGTGGTATTCGAATAACCTATTAAGGTATTCGAATAACCCTCTTCGAACTGGGTTTTCACATGAGCTTTTCAAAGTGAGGCATTCGAATACCTCATAAGGCATTCGAATACCGTTTCTCGTAATTGGTTTTCACGAAACGTTCGAAAAATGGCAGCAACGGCCATATTTGCATTTAATATTGTTTTTAATGCTCCCAACGGCCATTTTCTTCTACGAGCTCTATAAATAGAGGCCTGGGACACCTTTGATGAACACCCGAACATTTTGATCAATCTTTTGCTTGGCTGAAAATGAGTTTTACATTATTTTCTCTCTTTCTTTGTGCTCTTAATACCAAACCTTGAGATATCCTTTAGAGAGCTTATTAGCACTTCAATTTGTAATATCTGCTCTAAGTGAGAGTTTATTTTTCATCTATTCTCTGCTTCTGTAAAAAGGGTGAGGTATCCCTTAGTGAATTTGTGAGGGTGAGGTATCCCTCTAGTAAAAGGGTGAGGTATCCCTTGGTGTAAAGAAGGTGAGGTATCCTTCAAAGGGGGTGAGGTATCCCTCTAGTAAATAGGGTGAGGTATCCCTGTTATGTAAAGGTTGCAAGCACCTGCTTTAAGCTTGTGTTGAATAGTGAAAAATCTCGAACTGTGTTTCGGGGACTGGACGTAGGCCACAAGTGGTTGGTGGTCGAACCAGGATAAATATCGTGCCTGCTTTTCTTCCATCCTTCATCTCTTTATTTTCAGTAATTTATTTATTATTGCTTAATTATTTATTTACTGATTTTAAGGTTTTTTATTATCTTTGCACATATTCATCATATTGCTTCAAGAAATTCGTATTAGAAAGGGTTTGCGAAAAGTTTTCTAAATACTCAATTCACCCCCCTCTTGAGTACTGAAGCCACTTGGGTAACAAAATACCCCTGATCTCCTTCCTTCAAACAAGCTTCTACTTGAGTGGCCGTTAGGAATCTAGAATCCTTAGCCTCAAGAAAAGCTAGTGTCTTATTAGAACAATCTATTAGGATATGGTTAGAAGACAACCAATCCATTCCTAACATTACATTGATCTTGGAAAGAGGCAAACAAATTAAGTCCACATAAAAGATTTTATCCCTAACACATACAGGGCAATTCAAGCATACTTTTGTAGTAATCACAGGCTTATCAATAGGAGTAGCAACACTCAAGTCATAAGGCAATGTAATCACAGTCAATCCCAAACGCTCCACACAATCACATGCAATGAAAGAATGTGTTGCTCCTGAATCATACAATATGATTAAAGGATTACCTTCAATGGCACACTCCTCCATAATCAAGTCCTCTGATTTCGCGGCTTCCTCCCCGCTCATGGTATACACACGACCACCCGCCTGTGGTCTTGCAGTACGAACGTTCCCCACAGAGGGTTCTGCCTTTAGTTGATCACATTCTCTGGAGAAATGTCCAGGCTTTCCACATCTATAACAGATAACTCCTTTGTGTTAGCAATCTTTAGTTAGATGATCCTTTCCACACTTAAAACATTTGTTCGTAGAAGTTCCAGCTTGACTTATCTTGCTGCCACCAGAACTTCCCCTAAAAGATTGCTGCCGAGTCTGACCTCTCGATGGTCTCGTATACAGTTTCTGCTGATTACGGTTGCCACTATTACCCTTTCCTCTTTGGAACCGTGTAGGTCCAAAGTTCCTATTCCTCGCCTCACGTTGATGATCAATTTCCTCAACCTTTCGACATTTGTCTAACAATGCTGGAAACTGATCAATTTCCAAGGTTGCCACTGCCTGCTTAATATCAAGTTTCAATCCTTCTTCAAATTTTCTGCACTTCTATTCCTCATCCGGGTGCATTTGAAAATACCTTGAAAACTTAGACAAGCTTTCGAATTTTGCAGCATATTCGCTTATGGACATCACCCCTTGTCTCAAACTAAGGAATTTCATTTCCTTAGCATGCCGAACGCTAGCTGGGAAATACTTCCCCAGAAATTTTTGCTTAAAGAGCTGCCACGTCACAACTCTTCCCTCAGCTTGTATTAATCTTCAGGCTCCTGCCCACCAGTCTTCTCCATCTCCTACTAGCAGAAAAGTTGCAAAAGTAAACTTTTGTTCATCGGTACAACTCATACCTTCAAATATCTTTTATAGTTCTTTGATTCACAGATTAGCTTTCTCTGGGTCAAATTCTCCATGAAACTTTGGTGGATTATTTCTACGAAATTTAGACAAACTATGAGCGTCCTCATTCGCTCTTTAGTTTTGCTGCACAACAACATTAGCCATCCGTTGCATTGCTACTATCGCTGCAACCATGTTTTGGTTGTCGTCGCCAACATTTCTAATTCTTGCTCTGGCATTTACGTGTCCTCTTCCTCGTCCAGCCATTACGTTTTCTCTAAATCAAACTAGACAACACAAAGAAGAGTTAAGGTCAATCTTCAAACAATATTGTTTCCCTTCGGAAACTAGCCACAGAAAATCACGCAACATAAACAAGACAAACCTAACCACAAACCCAAAAGACTCTAACTTGGGCTCTGATACCAACTAATGTAACACCCACCGTAGGGTATCACATTTATAGGGGTGTCAAAACGGACCGGGCTGGCCCATTCGGGCTCGGACCATATAAATTTCGGGCTGGTATTTTGCCAGCTCAACACAACCCATTTAGCCTTATGTAGTGTTAAAAGAGCGGGCTGGCCCGGCCCATTCGAGCTCGGCCCATTCGGGCCATGTAAGTTTCAGGCTAGCATTTTGCTAGCCCAGCCCGTCTATTTTGTCGGGCTATTCAGCTAGCCCATCGGGCTTGGCCCATTTTGACACCCCTACACATTTATGTTACTTAATTATCAAATTACCCAAATAGAATAAAATATGATTTATAATGTAAATATAAGTTAGAAAAATTTTTGGAATATTAATAAAATAAACTTAGCAGAATATAAAATTCAAAACAACATCATAAATAACGTACATCATATACATAAGTTTCAGTACATCCACACTTAAATATTTACAGACATAGTTCTCAAAAGTAATTTGAACATTATTTAAACTAACATACTTGCCTAAGTATGACTAGACAGCAGAACCTTAGACGGGTCCTCCTCAAATTCCTTAGTAGGTAGGAATCCAACTTGATGTGAAGCCCTATGGACTGGTGTCCGTGCAGACGACACTATACTGATCTCCGTTGGGACGTGGTACCTATCACACCAATATTGCCTAATCGACAACGAAAATTCTACATGTATATTCTACACGAAAATTCTCCATGAAATATCTACTCATGTTGACCGTCAAATGTCCCTGATATATTAGTCCCTCCTCATTGGGACTAATCCTCCAAGCAGCAGTTCCACCATGGAACTGTAGTCTCACATATTGAAAGAAACTCGATCTGCATGTCATCCTATCAAAACTCAGCTTCCTCAGTAGGAATATGTTCCTCTTCACCTTCTTGCTTGGTACCTCGCTCAGTGTCTTTATCAAAATATAAATACAATACAAAATAATATACAAAGAGGTGAGATTATCTACGCCAATACTAACATGGTAACATGGAGACAATATACACCACATATTATATAGATATATCACATCATAATACAGGTATAATAAATAATAATTACAATCATGCCCTCAACATTATCCAATTATTCGACAGTTCAAATATCACACTGATATAAATGCTCAGATTATACATGTGCACATAGACTCAATTTCCTACTCCATGGAGCTAACTCAAGTCGGAGAGATTGATCCAAAAGATTTGTCTGTACCAACATGTCTCAGACCACGTGTCATAATTCTCATAAGTGTTTGCACATCTAGTATATACACGACAATTTTTACTAGATCTTGATTAAGAATAGTGTCTCGATCTGGATCGTCGGTGCGTTGCACCAGTCTAATCCACGGTACAGAAGAGCTACCAACTGCCCATTGTGAACAACCTGCACCTTGACGCCCCCAAGGTCAACAAGTGATTTACACTGCGCATATTGCACCCGCTTAAGAGGTATATTCTCTCCTAGGCAATTAGCCTTAACATAGTCCATCGGACTTTTTCCAATGCATGTTTAATGCACCAAAGTCAATCATAGAAAAAACTCATTATTTCTCATACAAGGTCCATACATTGGTCCAATAGTAATCCTACTGTATATTCTTTTGGGTAATCACATTATCGCATTTTCTCATTTGCATAACACTTTTGTCACATGTTTCTAATCGTGTAGCGATTTACCATTATTTTCTCAATCACGTAAAAATATTCCATCATTTTTCAATCGCGTAGCGATTTTTCAATGTTTTTGAAATCGCGTAACTTAAAAATCACATTTTTAAGTTACGAAAAGTATTTTTCACCATTTTTCCACTACGTAAAATATTTCTCAACCTTCTAAATTTCATTTTGACTTTTCTAAAATTTCATACCATTTCTTGCTTTACTTTTCCAATTTTCTTACTTAAAATTTCCTAACGCGCTCAAAACCTAATGAGTGAGCTATACGTTAGTAAATTTTAAGTCACCAACGTATTCTCCATAATTCTAAATCAATTCTAAAATTCATTTCTCTTTAAAATAAAGTTGAGGTTCAAACATTTTCAACCTCTCTTTTTCTCTTATAAACAAAATCTTCATCTTTCAAGTGACAAAGTATTTCTCTTCCATTTCTTAGATCCTTTTATTAATTTCTTATATTAAATCAATTAACTTTTCATTTCTAAATCATAATTTACATGAAGCAAACCATTTCAAACCTTCAAAACCGTAACTACATGGTCATTGGAACCATCATATCTTTTCTTTTCATTTTCCTTTTGACAATTCAATTTTACCATTCATGAAAATCTTAATTTGGAAACACCTATTTTGAGTTGTTGATGTCGTGAGCCTCTAGGTCTTTGGAACCAAAATTATTTTCCCTTCCAACATTAATCATGGCATACATGGCATATAATCATCAATATATATCACAAGCATACCATAAAAGCAATAAAAATCATATAAGCATAAAAGCATAAACAAATAAATTTAAAGCACATAAACACCACAAATAAATTACACAACCATGGATATGAATCCTCACATGGATTCACCATCCATCAAATACAATTTTATCTCTCACCACCATACTTGGTTGGTGAGATAGACCTCCCTCTTATCTCTTGGAGAAACCTCTAAAGCTCCTTGTTTTGTTTCTAGTACAAGTCCTTCACCACCAGGAGTTTCTTAAACATAAAACAAACATAAATCTATTAGCATATAAAACTTGAACAAGAAAGACCATGGATCAAAACATGGCCTAGTAAATAAATACTGGTTTTGTTAACTATTATCTTTGCCTATTGGATAATAGCTTTTAGTAAAGTACTTGTCATCTTTTCTAGAGTGTTTACTTTAAGTGACATCATCCATGTGACATCACCTTTGACTTTCTAAAAGTGAAAATTAGTTTCCTAAGTAAGCTTTGTGACAAGCTTGTTGGAGAAGCCACTTAACAAGCTTGTTGGAGAAGTTTGCATTTCTCTCTCTTCCTTTGGTGATGCTTACGGTTTTGGAGAGGAAAAAGATGACAAAGTGTTATCTTTTCACTTAAGCTTACCTTCATCTTTTCATTTCAAAAAGCTTTCACATTTTCTCTCACTTTTTCTCTTCTCATTTTCTCTTCTCATTTTCTCTCTACACCTCACGACCACCACCCTTCATTTCCCTCTTCTATTTTGTTTGCTCCAATCAATTACACTTCTTGAATCTACATACCTTTTGGGTGATTTTCTATATTGTGATCATCATCAAATTCCCTCATCTTCATCATTTTATTTCAAGTCCTAACTTGAAGCTCTTAAGGTAAGGTTCTTGATCTTCATTTTTCTCTCCTTTTTTTTCGTGTTCAAGGCTATCATCTTGACCATTGGTCTTCTTTTTTCAAGCTTTAAGTGTTGATCTTGAAAGTTTAAAACTTCTAGGGTTTGGTTGGTAGTGTTAGACAAAATTTCAAGAGGCATAAGGAGCTTTTTTTTCTTGTCATATCTTCATGTAAGAGGGATATTATCCTCTTCAACCATCCATGGTGGTGAGGAACAAATTTTTTGTGTGTGTGAATTGTAACACCCCTTGATGTAGCAACCGAAGCATAATCGTCATTACACCACAGTTACTAAATCCAAGTGTGTCACAGTCATGATAACAGTAACTTAAATTCTCAAGAGTCTATATATTTTTTTTTGACAATTTGCATAGGTAGAAAATATGAGCCTCGAATGAAATATAAATATATTCAAGCCATGATACAACCACTGAAATAAAATCATATCTCTTATACATATATATATATAGTCAATTTACACAAATCACTGATGACATAGAATATAACAATTTCAGAGTCCAATAAAATACAGCGGGAATAAAACACTAAAAGGGGGAAAAGTAGTGACCCAGGGATAGGTACTACAAGCAGACAAAGTCGCAACCCCATATACACATACGACGCTCGGAGTCCCAGTCGACAAGTCAGGCATCAATGCCTCCACACAACTGCACTCGTACGTAGCCGAGGAAACCTTGTCCAAACGCCTAATCCAATCAACCAAAGTGTGGTCTCTCTTTATCTTCCTCACGATCTTTCATCAATATAAGTATAAAACAGACATACAAAGATATAGGAAACACAGAAAGAGGTAAGACATCCTACATCATTACCAATTATAGCATGCTAGAAACATTACGACGCCACGCGCCCAAATAGCAAATCAGAAACAGTATATTCAAATACTAACAGTAAGTCCAACAGTAAGCAATTAAACAGTCCAGGCAGGTAATCATTACAGTAATGAACAGATAGTCATAATATGGAAAACAGATAATAACAACAATGTATATACATATCATGTCTCATATGCATGTTCTTTCAAACCCCTACTCCATGGAGCTAAACTCAATCAATCGGAGAGAAAGATCAGGAGACATGTCTGTGACTCAGCTGCCGAGGCCAGTGCTATAAATCAAATCGTGCACAATCATGGCATTGCACAGACATTCATCACTAGATCACGATATAGGACAGTGTCAAGTCCGGATCGTCGGTGTGTTTGCATCGGTTTGCCCCACGGCACAGAGGAGCTCTAAACTGTCCAGGTGAGGGACTCGCACCCCGACGCCCCCGAGGTCATATCACGACCCACACTTGTCTATTCGCACCCACACTAAGGTGTGTTCAATCTCCTAGGCAACTTGGCCTTACAACAGTCCACAAGACATTCACAATGCATAAGACACTATGCATGCACATGTATGATTCACAATTTCATACAATTCCATAATATGCCACATTAGGCCAATATAAGCATCAATATATATAAATGGTCACTCACATGGACCCATAATCACATAATATCAATATCAAATCAATTAATACGTCATTAGGTTCATTATGAATCCTAATTTAGAATTTATTCCTCATTTCAAGGTTCATATTCAAAATCAATTTAGCACACTATGGCAATTCAATTTTCAATAATTCACATTTTATGTAAGCCCTTAAGCCTCACATTCTCATGTTCTTAACTCAATTAGAATTCTCTTAAGTCTTATGAGTGATTCACTTTCAATCCTTTGAATTTTATAAAGTCTCAATTATAATAAATTCTTATAATTTCTTAATTATTCATTTCATTACCTAGGCTTCCAATTACTTAATTACTATTGCCTCCACTCACTAAAATCACACTTTTGCCTAGAAATTCCCCTAGAGGCCGTGGCCTCCTATTTGATTCAATTTCAAGTCTCTTCAAGTCAACAATCTTATACATCATTCCCTTAATCATTTAAATTATTCACTTGATCAAGTAACTCACCAAAAACTCTAAATTCCTAGCTTCAAACCGTAGCCACCATAGAAGTTTCAACTCCCAATTGTTCTTCCATTAAATCCCATCTTGTTACTTAATTAATCCTAGTCTTATACTTATTGCACATTAACCATAAATTACCCCATTTTTCCACCCCAAAACCGTGACTTCACTTGGGTTTCAATTTCAAATTCTTCTTCCATTACATTCCATTTTTATACATTGATTACTTTAAATCCAATGCTTGTTACAATTTATCCCAATTTCCCTAAATGGCTATCCTCAAAACCGTGGCCACCAAGGAGGGCATTCAACCATTTTCCTTCCATATCAAGTCATTAAATCCAATCTAACATTCCATTATATTCAACAATTCAATCCAATAGCATAAATAAATAAAAATCAACACATAGCATAATTAATCATTAAATTCAAGAACAACCCTAATGAGGGTTCTTCCACAAATCAAACAATCAAGGTTCCTAGATGCTAAAAATGGTTGAAGAGGAGTGTCTTCCTCTTACCTAAGTGAAGAAATCAAAGAACTTCAAGAAAGCTCCTTGGATTTTTGGATTTGGCCACCAAAACCCTAAGAAAATGGTGATTTGTTAGAATCAATATCAAGGCTTGAAAAATCAACCATGGATGACCATTAAAGGAACCAAAATCACGAAATCAAGAGAAGAGGGAGAGTGGTCATGAAACTTACCCAAAATGCTCAAAGTTGGAGCTTGGAGAAAATGGAGGATTTTCAAGAAGCTCCAAGAGGGAAAGGTGTTTAGAATGGTGAGGAGAGTAAGAAAATGTAATTTGTTTAAATTTTTGTGAAGGTTGGAGGGGCTGGATGGTGGCTGGCCGTGTGGTGTGGGAGAGAAATGGAGGAGAAGAAGAAAGGAAGAAGAAGGAGAATAACGTAAAAGGAAGAAAGAAAATGGTGTTTTTGGGTGTTAATGTATTAAATGTAATATTAGGATAATGAAATCAATTCTTTCTCCTTGAGTGGCTATTGGGCAGACGTGAGAGAGAGAAGAGTGGGTGAGAAAATTGGCTTCCTTTGGAAGCCAACACATGTGGTCAAAGTTTGGGGTCAAAGCTTCTTAAGGAAGCTTGATTATTTAACTATTAAATTTGAATTAAAGTGGATAGATTAGATATAAAGTAGATTGCATTAGGATAATGTGATAGTATTTTTATTATACACTATTATCCAATAGATAATAGTTACTGGTTAATGAAGTCAAGACTTAATTAATCTGACAGATGAATTTTTCGCTGTATTGATTTAATTGTATCTGTAAAGATTTCTCAAAAATTGCGAAACCTTGTAAACTGTGTCAAGTCTCGGGTTTAGTAAGATCCCCCGTCGACATGTCCATAGTCCAAGGTTCTCAGAGAAAACATCGCGTTTCTCTGGTTCTGCTCAGTGCGCACGCAAAACGAGAAATATATTAAAATATTCGACGGTTCCGAAAAATTCCCAAAAATTGCAAATATTATAAAACGACTATTCGTCATATAATTTTCCAATTTTTGAAGCACTACAGTCGTTTTCACGACTCTGCTCGAGTTTCACGCAAAACGAGAAATATATTAAAATATTCATCGTTTCCGAAAGATTCCAGAAAAATTCACATAAATCACAAATATTAGAAAATGACTATTGACGGTGAAATAATTAGTTTCCGGAGCGTTACACTGACCTTAGCAATTCTCAGCTCGGTGCGCACGTAAAACGAGAAATATATTAAAATATTCTGCGTTCTCAGAAAAATCCAGAAAAATTCTAGAAAATACCAAATATTGTAAAATGATTATTTATCCTGAAATTATTAATTTTGGGACGTTACATGAATAATCCAAGTGTGGATTCATTCACTTGATTGTATAAGTTAAATGCTTTGTGCTTATTTGCATTACTTTATTTTATTGCTTTGAATATTATACATGATTTTACTTGAATAGAAATATGATGATTGTTATATGATTGTATGATATGAATTACTTGGAAAGGAAAAAGATTTTTGGTCCCATGGATCTTGAGGCTCACGGCCAAGTAGGTGAAAATAGGATGTCCAAACAAAATTTTGTATTAATTGGGAATTTAGTAAATTAAGTGATTAGTGATTTATGATATGAGGGAAATTTTGGGTTCCTAGATCCTCAAGGTTCAAGGCCATGTAGGGAATCTAAGGCTAAGGAAATTTTGTATCAAGTTGGAACTTAGATAATTAGGTAATTAGAGATATAATTAAGGACTCATAAAATGGAAGAGAGAAGAACAAAATTTTATCCTTACCTCAAGAATGATTTTCGGCCAAAGTGGTTAAAAATGGATTTGAATGATGTTTAAGAACTTAAAAAAATAAGTGATTAGTGATTTATAAAATTAAGATATTTTAATCAAGAGAGTTTTCTTAAGGTAATGGAAAAAAGGTTTTGTAAATTAAAGTAATATGGATTTCGATGAGTTATGTTAGAAAAATCTTTCCTTAAAAAGTGTTATTATGATGGATATTGGAGATTGAGGTTGATTTCTGTATTGAGTTTTAAAAGTTTCAAGACGGAGTTTTAAAATTGTAATGATGATGTTGTGTAACTGATAATAAACTGCGATTTTGCTATCGTGTCCACAAGAGGGACCCAAATTTATTGAGGATTGTTATGGCTAAGTTATGGCATATGGTTACAAAGAAATCATAACATTGTTGAATGTGTATGCATTGAGTCATTCATCATGCGTTGTGAAAGTCCGTTGGACATTGTTTTGTTAAGGCTATAAGCCTAGGAGATGAATTACACCTTTGTGCAGGTGCGATATGTGTAGTGTAGGTCATTGGTTGACCTTAGGGGCGTCGGGGTGCAGGTTATCCCACAAGTGACCAGTTGGTAGCTCCACTGAGCCGTGGTATAGACCGATGCAAATGCACCAATGATTCGGACTGAGACACTATCCTTAATCATGATCTGGTGTAGACTGTCTTGCATAAGCCATGTTGTGCAAATTGAGAAAAGTGAAAGCACATGAATTAAGGCTGACGAGATATAGAAAAATTTCTTCTCTGAATTAGTTTTTAGCTCCATGGAGTAGGAAATTGGTCACATTGTACATATCCATTGAATTATCTGTTGAATTACCCATTGGAATATTTATTGAATTATCTGCCGTATGAAACAATGATTATATGTGTATTTTTGTATTTTGAATGGCATTACTGTCATTGTTGTTTCTATGTTCCCATGTTGGTATTATTGTAGGAAATCTCACCTCTTTATTATGTCATTTTGTTATGTGTGTGTGTGTGTGTGTGTGTGTGTGTGTGTGTGTGTGTGTGTGTGTGTGTGTGTGTGTGTGTGTATGCTTGATGAAGACTGAGAAGAAGGCGAGGTAGATCGCACCTTTTTGTTGTTTTGTTTTGTTGGCGATGGTGGCTAGGAGAGATTTCATTAGTTTTGTCAGAGTATAGTTCCTTTATGGTACAGATGCATGGCGTATTGACTGGGCTGCTGAGAGCATTAGATATATAGGGGACGTGACTATATCTGTTCCTAGAACCCGTGATGGAGACCCTTTCTTTTCTTTTGATGTTACTTTACGCTTGGAGTTCAACATGCCCATCAGAGAGTTGTGGGGTGACCGCTTTTATACTCCACGGGAGGACTCATTTGTATCTTCTGCTCGAGCCCCTACTCGCAAGCCTGTGGCTCCTATCAGGATTACCTATTCTGAGGAGGATCCATTTGTGGGTCCTTCTCAGTAGCTTGGGGTTCTTATATATTTTGTCGTTTTGGTGGTGTTATTTATAATCTTTTTAGGTATGTAAAGCTTATGCTTTTATTTTGCTAAGAACTCATGATGTATATGTGCCTATAATATGTATATTTTTATTTGGGGTATGGAATGTTCCTTGTATCCATTTCCACAAAGTTTATATTTTCTGCACATAAATATAACTATAAATATAAATATTAAGAAGGAAAAAGAAATTGGAAAATTCGTATACTCATTTGATAAACAGGAAAATTTTATAAATTGAGTTTTTAGTTAGTTTCTTTTGAGTTTTGTTTCGTTGTTCGTCATTGTGACGCCCTTTGCGAAGAGGGGCGTTACAACTAGTTTGGTATCAGAGCCCTAGTTTGAGTTTTCTTTTGGGTTTATGGTTAGGTATGTCTTGTTGTGCTGTGTGATTCTCTGTGTTTGGTTTTCGAAAGGTCATATCTGACTTTCTTTGTGTTTTGTTCAGTCTAACTCTGAAGGAGAGTGATGGTACGTGGCAAAGGTGGACACGTTAACGTGGGATGTGAGACTGAGAGTATGGCTGCAGCAGCTGAGTTGATGCAGAGGATGGCGGATGTCATAGTGCGACAAAATAAGAGGGCTACCCAACAACAAGAAGTAACAACTGAAGTTCAGAACCTGTCAGAATTTCGCCACAACAACCCACCTCAATTCAAAGGAGAGTTCGATCCGGAGAAAGCAAGTCTTTGGATCAAGGAGTTAGAGAAGATATTTCGAGGAATGGGATGTGCTGACAAGAGGAAGGTAACTTATGCTACCTTCATGCTTGCTGGAGATGCTGAAGATTGGTGGACTGGAGCGTAGTGATTGATGGAAGCTGAGAGAAGAGTGATCACATTGGAAGTCTTCAAGAACAAGTTTCTGGAGAAGTACTTTCTAGCTAGTGCAAGACTTTCTAAAGAAATGAAGTTTCTTGGTCTTAAATAAGGGAGCATGACCGTTAGTGAGTATGCAAGAAAGTTCAAAAGCTTATCGAAGTTCTCGAGGTATTTCCAGCTATAGCCTGCTGAGGAGTGGAAGTGCCAAAAATTCGAAGAAGAATTGAGTCGTAACTTTGGACCTTCTAGGTTCCAAAGAGGTAATAACAGTAATGTTAATCGTTTTCAAAGGAAGCCTTATTCCTGACCACCAGGGAATCAACATCAACCACAATCACATGGTGGAGGTTTGAGTGATAATTCTGGTGGCAGCAGATTTGGTCAAAACATGGCATTTTCGCCAAAATGCTCAAAATGTGGAAAGGATCACTTGACCAGGGAGTGTGCAATCAAAGGAATCATTTGCTTTAGATGTGAGAAGCCCGACCATGTCTTTAGAGATTGTAATCAACCCAAGGCGGAGCCTTCCTTTAGCAATATACGTGCCGCAAGACCTCAAGCAAGAGGGAGGGTGTATACTATGAGTGGAGCAGAAGCCTCCTAGTTTGAAGATCTGATTAAGGGAGATTGTGTCATAGGAGGTAATATTTTCATTGTACTGTATGACTGGAGCGACTCATTCTTTTATTGCCTATGATTGTGTGCATCGATTAGGATTACTTGTGTTTTCTTTGCCTTTTGACCTAATTGTTTCTATCCTTACTGCTGAACCTGTTGTGACTAACCAAATTTGTTTGAACTGTCCTGTGATTGTTAAGGATCAAATATTTTCTGTTGATTTGATCTGTTTACCTCTTTCTCAAATAAACATAATCTTAGGAATGGATTGGTTATCTTCTAACCATATCCTGCTGGATTGTTCCAGTAGAACCCTAGTTTTCCCTAAGACTAAAATTTCTGGATTTTTTATGGCCAACCAAGTTAAAGCATTCTTGAGAGAGGGAGCTCAGGGATACATGCTATTGTCTTCCTTTGAAATCAAAAGTGAAGAAGATGTGAAAGATATTCTGATAGTCAATGAGTTTCCCAAAGTCTTTCCTGATGATGTATCTAGTTTACCGCTGCAGCGGGAGATAGAGTTTACTATCTATCTCGTACCTGGATCTGGTCCTGTATCCATAGCATCATACAGGATGTCGTCGTCAGAGTTGGTTGAGCTTAAGAAATAGTTGGAAGCATTATTGGAAAAATAATTCGTGAGACCCAGCATGTCACCGTGGGGAGCGCCAATATTGTTGGTCAAGAAGAAGGATAAAACTTCTCGATTATGTGCAAATTATCGCCAGTTGAACAAGGTCATAATCAAGAACAAACATCCACTCCTGAGGATAGATGATTTGATGGACTAGCTGAGGGCAGTCGCTGTTTTCTCCAAGATTGATTTGCATTCTGGCTATCATCAGATCCGAGTGAAGGTAGAGGATATTCCCAAAATGGCCTTTCGAATGCATTATGGGCATTATGAGTATCTTGTGATATCGTTTAGTGTGACAAATTCTCCTGCAACATTCATGGATTACATGAATAGGATCTTTCATCTTTACCTAGACAGATTTGTCATTGTCTTTATCGATGACATTCTGATCTATTCTCGAAATCAAGAGGAACATATGAAACATCTCAGAGTGGTTCTCTAGATTTTGAAGGAGAATAAGTTATATGCTAAGCTATCCAAATGTGAGTTTTGGTTTAGTGAAGTTCAGTTTTTGGGTCACGTAATTTCAGAGGAAGGAATTGAAGTAGATGCGTCAAAAGTTGAAACGGTTCTTCAATGGGAAAGGCCGAAGACTGTATTAGAGATCCATAGTTTCATCGGATTAGCCTGTTACTATCGAAGGTTTATTGAGGGGTTTTCTAAGATAATAGAACCTCTTTCTCAGCTTACACGAAAGAATTAACCTTTTGTATGGACTGACGCATGTGAGGAAAGTTTTCAAGAGTTGAAAAGACGATTAACTACTTTGCCAGTGCTAATTCTACCTGATCCTAATGAACCTTTTGAGGTAAATTATGATGCTTCGTATCAGGGTTTAGGTTATGTGCTTATGCAACACTAAAAGTTTATGGCATATGCTTCGAGACAACTAAAGGTGCACGACAGGAATTACCCTACTCATGATCTAGAGTTAGCAGCTGTTGTGTTTGCTTTGAAGATATGAAGACATTTTCTGTATAGAGCAATATTCAATGTCTACAGCGATCACAAGAGCCTGAAGTATCTGTTTAACCAAAAGGAGGTGAACATGAGGCATAGACGATGGTTAGAATTTTTAAAAGATTACGATTTTCAACTTCAGTATCACCCCGAAAAGGTAAATGTCGTAGCAGATGCTTAGTATTTCTACTATGATGGTCAAAGAGAAGGAATTGATAGAATAATTCAGGGATATGAGGTTGTCTGTAGAATTGACACTGGGGAAGATTTGTTTGAATATGGTTACTGTTTTAAGTAATCTAATAGAGGAAATCCAAGAGAAACAGAGAAGTGATCAGTATTTGTAGAATGCAAGGGAGCTGATAAAGGTAGGTGTTAAGTCAGTATTTAAAGAATGACTTGATGGGATCCTAGTGATCCGGAACTTAGGAGATTAATTCTCGATGAAGCCCATAGAAGCAGGTTGAGCATGCATCTAGGAGTGACCAAGATGTATCAAGACCTGAAGTAATTGTATTGGTGGCACAAAATGAAGATGGATGTTGCCAAGTATATGTCATCTTGCTTGGTTTGTCAGAAAGTTAAGGTGGAACATCAACGACCTTCAGGAATATTGTAACCTCTAACTATTCCTGAATGGAAATGGGATAACATTGCAATGGATTTTGTGGTTGGATTACCAAGGACCCGAAAGGGGTATGATTCGATATGGGTGATTGTTGATCAGCTTACGAAGTCTGTGAACTTCCTACCAATTAACATAAGGTATTCGATGGAGAGGTTGACTCAACTGTATATAGGTGAAATTGTTAGACTCCATGGTATGCCTTCTAGTATTGTTTCTGATAGAGATCCGAGGTTTACATCAAGGTTTTGGAAAAGTCTACAAGAAGCGATTGGAATGAAAATTCGTCTGAGTTCTGCTTATTATCTGCAAATAGATGGTCAATCGGAGAGGATAATTCAATCGCTGGAAGATCTGCTGAGAGCTTGTATTTTAGAACAGTCTGGAAGTTGGAGTGAATTTTTACCTCTGATAGAGTTCACCTATAATAACAATTTTCAATCAAGCATAGGGATGGCACCCTATGAGGCTTTATATGGACAACAATGCAGAACACCTTTGTGCCAGTACCAAGATGGAGAGCATCTTATGATAGGGCCTGATCTTGTGCAACAAACAACAGAAAAAGTTAAGGTGATTCAGGAAAAGATGCAGACATCTCAGAGTCGATAGAAAAGCTACGCAGACAACAGAAGAAAACAGATGGTAATTAAAAGTTGCAAACCCAAGTACAGGTTGTTACAAGTAGTAAATTCTCGGGAGTCCGAAGTCGATCCATAGGGAATTGATGAAGAAAAATTCTTTGAGGTAAGAAAAAGATTTGTCATAACAATAAAGATGATAAAAGTTGTTCACAAATGAAAAAGGATTTACTTGGGCTAAGAGATCCACTCATGGTACTAAATTAAAAACAAGATTATTTTTTTTTATAACTCAATTGAAATCCACACATAATGAAGGTTCCAATCGAAAAATACAACATTCAAAGTTCATATAAGATTATATATGTAATTATATTATGATTCCTTTAATTATCCACTAACACCATCACTTATAAATGGGCTCAAGAATTCATTGTGCCAACCTCTTGTCTACAATGAATCAAGATCTTCACTCTACAAGGAGGGTTTCTAAATTGATTGGAAACAAAATACAACATATATAATGACCACTTGATAATACATCATTTAAGCATAAGAAAGAAATTAATCAAACCTTAATTTATTACTAAAAGCTTCACCCTTTCACCTAAGCAAAATGAAAATTAGGTACTTATGAACAAGAAGAAAGAAAGAGATAAGAAGAAAAAGATGAACATAACTTCAATTTAAAACAAAGAAAACTACAACAAGAAAAACAAATAACACAATAGTATAATCTAAGCTAAGATCATCAAATGATCAAGCAATGCTTCCTTTTATAGAGCTCAAGGAGTAGAAATGACAATGGAGTGGTTTGATGATGATAAGTAAATGCCAAAGGAGTTGTTTGATGAAGATAAGTGAGTGGAAATTATAGAGATTCTTGTCTTCAAAATGTTTCAGTTTTGAGCTCATGGCATGCGTCATTTTTTCATCAAGTGGTCTTCATAAGAGTTGTAGAGAATTATCTTAGCTTTCTAAACTCACTAGTTTCAGCTCAAAAGACCACCTACAACCAGAGATATGACCTAATTACTACACACTGTTCAGGCCCAACTACAACTCCTCTATTCTAACTTCCAAGCCCAATATCACCTTCAAGACATCCGATCTGAATTTTGTGTTCTTCATGAAAGTTGTATATTTAGGTCTTAACATTCAAATGGCACTAGTTTCATTCCAAAAGACCTCCTATAGCCTAAAAGATAGTCCAATGAATGCACATGGGTCAAATTGTCAGGTTCAAAACTCTAGATTTTGCTTCAACTCCAATTTGAGTTATCTAAACGTGTGTTCCAAATCTTGAGGTCTCATGAAAGTTGTAGAAAATTGTCTTAGCTTTCCAACAAGACTAGAATCATATCCATTGGATATTTGTAACTCAAATTATAACTAGTTTACTAAAAAATGCAATCACCCAAATTAATGACAATTTAAGCAATAATTTCTTCAATGATCCAATTAAGCTCAATTTCACAAAATATGACAAAACTAACTTAATTAAGCCTCATTGAACCTTAAGAAGCCTAGTGAGAGAGTTGTAAAATGTATAAAATATATTACTGTCAAATTCTCCCACACTTAACTTTTGCACTCCCGGACAAAACACATAAGACAAAAACTAGGGAACAAAGAAAAACGACACAGACTCAAAAGCTAAAAACTCTAAAAGACTTGATGAATCAAGAAGAGTAACCAGAAATTCAAAGGATCAAAGCATTAATGAGGTAACATTTCTTCACATCTCAAACCATTAAGTAAGGAAACTTCAGTTGGAAAGAATGAATCAAGAATGATAGATCCTCACAAGATTCACTCTCAATCTTTCAAGCGTTAAAAAGGTAGGTATTTTACTCAATTCAACCCATGAAAAATTGCACTACCATAAACTTACTTATCTTCTACTTCTCCACTACTCAGAACACATGCACACACAAATCATGAGGACTTTATTCAAGTTTGTAATGGGGTCAAGGTAAAAGAAGGTAGTAATATGGATTTGACAAGTTAAAAACTAAAGAGAATAAAAGCACGTGAGAGCTGAGTTCAATTAACAAGTATGAAAGTTCATCCCAACTCCACCTAATAGGAATTCCCTTTTCTTTTCCCTTCCCTTTTTGCCTTGTTAGCCCTTCTTTACACATTTGTTTTTTTTTTATAAATATACACACACATTTTTTTTAATTAGCCACTCTTTCCTTTTTCAAGAACCATTTTGCACACACACCCCTACACTTGTTCAAGAACTCATCCATTAACAAAACCAATTCTCTTTTATTCCCTAAGGTCGGGTAAGAACATAATTTTTCATTTAAGACACATAATGAGCTAGAAACAAGGAATGGTCAAATAAGTTCAAAGGGTTTATATAAGGGGAAATAGGTCATTTCCAATGCCTTACGTTAGCAGGAATCAAAGAATTTCCAAGAAGTCATAAGAGTGCTTGATATCATATTGAGACAATAAGCTACTGAGCAAGGCTGCTTATTTGTGCACCAATCATTCTTGGCTATTTAGTTAAAGTAGCTATTTCAAGAAAAATGCCTCAATCATATTTATGTATGCATGTGAAATGTAGCCTTAAAAAGAATCAAAGAAAGTTCTAGAGTAACAATTCCATGAGTGAAAATCACACAAGAAAGAAGAGAATGGTACAAATGTTCAATCCATTCATCAATAGGCTCAAAATATCACAAGGCATATTTCTATCATTCTCAATCCAACAATTCAACTTTCATATCCAAACATGTGATTTTTAAAAAAGAAGAAAATTTATGCTATAATCTAAGAATCCATTTGCTACTTCTAAAAAATTTACTTCCTCAACTAAGATGCATCTCAAGAGTAAAATTATCTCCAGGGCAAAATTTACACCTTGCTCTATCATCCTTAATTTGTTTTACTATGAGTAGGTTTCTGACAATCATATCAATAAATATTTACTTCCCCAATTAAGATGCGTCTCAAGAGTAAAATCACTCTTTACTCTGCCATCCTTAACTAGTTTAGTAAGTTGCTGACAATCATATCATACTTCCCTATTTTTTTCAACTATCCTTCCCCCCAACTAGATCACAACATTGTCCACAATGTTAAAAATAGATGAGTGAAACCAAAGGGAGATAGAAGATATTACCTGTTATGGCAATTATTGAAAAGAAAGACTTGACACAAATTTATATAGAACCAAAGTACGATAAATAAAACCAAAGGTAAAAAAAATTAAAGATGAAGTGTCAGATTTAGCTTTCTTTTCTTGTTGCTTCCCTCACTGCTTCCTTCAGACCAATCTATTTGAGCTATTGCTGGATCAGGTTCATAAACAAAAGCTTCTAATTTATCAATCAACTCATCAATAGTGGAAGTAGAGATAACAAGTTGTCTTGCCAAAGGTGTGATAAATTTTTGTTCCACAACTTTGTCAAGAAAAAATAACAAAAGATCAAAGAAATTATTTACATTCAACAAACCTATGGGTTTATGGTGGATGTTCAGTTGGGCCCAAGAGACAATTTGAAAAATTTCTTCCAAAGTACCAAAACCACCTTGTAAGGCAATGAATGCATTAGAGTTTTCAAGCATTGTCCTTATTCGTTCATGCATAGATGATACTTGAATTTCTTCTCCAATTATCTTTCCAATGATGTTCTTCTGAGTTAAAGGTCCAAGAATGACACCTTCAATATGACTGCCTCCTAGAAATGCAAAGAGTGATACAACCCCCATCAACCCTCGACAACCTCCCCCAAATACAATATGAATATTCCTCGCAGCAAGTGTTCGACCAAGAGCGCTTGTTGTATTTACAAACTCTAAACTTTTCCCATATTTAGACCCACAAAATACACAAACATTTTTAAGTCTACGAACATAAAGTCCCATAATTTCACCTTCCCTTTGAATGATTATGAGTTAGAGGAAAGTGAAGAAAATGGAGTGTTTAAATAGGGAAAAAATAGAAAAGGTAATGATAATACCTATAAGGGTAGGTTGGTTGTTGTCAGAAAAATTTGAAATTAAGAAACACGGAATCTTTTTTTGTTGTTGTTTTTTTTTTGTTTTTTTTTTTAACTTAAAGAAGTCTAGCAACCCTTGAACGACCCTGTTTAAAGGATCGTCTATCCAAAACTAAAATACAACAAAATCATACAAAGTTAAAAGAAAGATGATAACAAATGATGACATACCTTTATGTACAGTTTACATGGTGTATCTTTATACTACACATCATGAGTGTAATAATGGCATATCTTTGAATTGTGTGTCACCAGTGCAACATAAAAACTCCACAAGGATTGTCGAACTGACAACCAGAACCTTTGAGTCCTTTTCATCCTGCTTACGGAATAACAACTCTCTATTTTCTTGCAAACCTAATTAAAGGCATATATTCTAAGAGGATGGTACATGACCACAACTAGTCAGAACTCGTCATAGAGGCCTACTAATTAAAGTAAGTTACAACTCAGTTAACAGTTTCTGTTCACTGTAAAGATGGGACGCTTTTATCTGTCCATTAGTGATACAGAGCCATGGTTCCAAGAACTAGGAATGTAGCACTTGGCTCTCTACAGAGCATGGCACACAAACCTTATTTACATACTGGCATGTGAAGTTCTCCTCCTGAGTCAATGACAGGACGGGCATCCACCCGGGGCTCCTAATCTAATAAAAGATCAAGTACAACTGAAGTTTTGCCCTTTTTTTTCTTTTTCTTTTTTTATTTTTTATTTTCTTTTTTCTTTTTTTTTTCTGAAGAAGAAGAAGAAGAAGAAGAAGAAGAAGAAGAAGAAGAAGAAGAAGAAGAAGAAGAAAATATATACATGTTGTTGTGGATGTGGCTCACATCTGCTTCTGGTTTCATATCCAAAAACGGCTTAAATGCCTTTTATGAGTCGAGGATAAGCTTCCCATCCAATTTTCTTATAAATTGGCAAACATGGTATTTTAGAGTTAGATTCCCAAGACTGCAATGCTTTTGTTCCTCCTTGAAGAAATTCCACAAGTTAAGAAGTTCACGATGCACATATCCACAAGAATGCGTATCAAGAGTCAATAAGATATCGTCTAATGACTCCTTACTCAGTTCATTCTTAATGAAGAAAATTTTATCTTCTCTGTTCGTGGAAACCATCTCCAAAGAACGACATCGCTTGTTACAATTCCATCGTGCACATTTGTGACAAACTTGTAACCTTTTTCCTCTTCCCTTTTTAGAATACGAACTTCTACCAAGACCTGACATGTATGAGTCAAATGAAATTGAAGACTCACCTGCTAGTCGGACCTTTGCTTCGATTATCCAGCGTACATCTTTCGGCATACCGTTGTGCATTAACAATCTCAATCTTTCACATCTAACTTCGTAAAATTTTGTTAGAGCATTTTGAGGAAGAGAAGGAAAATGTTTTCTCGGGCTTGAAAGAATGGCATCTAGTTTAAAGGAATAGGAATTAGTTATTTTGGGAAATTGAAAAACAAACCAACTTGAGAGTCACATAGTACCGTTATCTGCCATTCAACCGGGAACACAAAGAACTGCAAAACAAAATAAATCCACAAAATTAGAGTAAATTTTTCTTATAACAAGGATCAGAAAGGGAAATGAATTCTACCTCAACAACTTTATTTTCCAAAAATGGTTTAAGTCTTTGTCCATTGACCTTAAACACATTACCATTCTTAGGATTATCAATGTCTATGGCCCCATAAGGATATACGTGTTTGACAATAAAAGGGTCAGTCCGCCTAGATCTCAATTTTCTAAGGAATAGGTGAAGACGAGAATTATAAAATAGAACTTTTTGACCAATTTCAAAAGATTTTCTCAAAATTGATTTGTCATGAAAAGCTTTTGTTTCATCTTTATAAATTTTTGAGTTTTCATATGCATCATTTCTCAATTCCTTAAGTTCATTTATTTACAATTTGTGTAACCTGCAAGCATCATCAAGATTTAAATTGAAAGCTTTAATGACCCAAAATGCTTTATGCTCCAGTTGCACATACAAGTGATAAGGTTTTTCATAGACTAAACGATAGCGTGACATGCCTAAAGACATTTTGAAAGCAGTACAGTAAGACCAAAGTGCATCGTTTAGTCTTAAAGACCAACCTTTACGATTTGGGTTAACCGATTTTTTCAAAATTTGTTTAATCTCCTTATTTGCTAATTCTACTTGTCCACTTGTCTGAGGATGATAAGGGGTGACAATTTTGTGGGTAATACCATATTTCTTCATTAAAGATTCAAACAATTTATTACAAAAATGTGTTCCCCCATCACTAATGATAGCTCGAGGGATTCCAAATCGACTCAAGACATTTTCTTTTAAAAATTTAAAAACAGTTTTATGATCATTGTGTCGACATGGAATCACTTCAATCTATTTTGAGACAAAATCAGCTACAACCAAAATATACACAAATCCAAATGAAGATGGAAATGGACTCATGAAATCAATTCCCTAATAATAAAAAATTTCAATGATAAGGATAGGGTTCAGAGGCATCATATTTCTTTTAGAAAAGGAACCTAATTTTCGCAACTTTTGCAAAAGGTATAGTTGTCATTAAATAAAGTGGGCCAATAAAATTCACACTGCAAGATTTTTGCAGTTGTTTTCTTTGAAAAAAAAATGACCTCTGTACGCTTCTGAGTGACAAAATTTAATGACATGTGCTACCTCAGTGTCGGGTACACGTCTCTAAAAGATTTGATTAGGACAATATTTGAATAAATATGGGTCGTCCCAATAAAAAAATTTCACTTCAGTCAAAAACTTTTTTTTGTCTTGATATGACCACTAAGGTGGCATATTTCCTGTTACAAGAAAATTGATTATGTTAGCAAACTAAGGCATGGAATTAACAGAAAATAAAAATTCATCAAGAAAAGAATCATTGATAGGTGTGCTATCAAAATGTGAGCATGTTATAAGTTTGGACAAATGATTTGCAACAATATTTTCGGCTTCTTTTATATCTTTTATTACGATGTTGAATTCTTAAAGCAACAAGATCCACCGTATCAATCTAGGTTTAGCATCCTGCTTAGACATTAAATATCTAACAGCAACATGATCAGGGAAAATAACAGTAGAAGAACTAATTAAATGAGCTCAAAAATTGTCCAAATGCAAAAATTACAACAAGTAGTTCTTTTTCAGTAGTGGTATAATTCATTTGTGAACGCAGCTATCACTCTTGGTCGATCACTTGCTATGAGGAATATTCATCTTGTATATGGGGGAGGTTGCCGTGGGTTAATAGGGGGTTGTATCACTTGCTGCATATATAGGAGGTAGTCAGGTTTTAGGTGTCATTCTTGGACCTTTAACTCAACAGAACATCACTAGAAAGACAATTAGGGAGGAACTTAAGGTATCATCTATGCATGAATGAATGAAGATAATGCTTGACAACTCTAATGCATTCATTGCCTTACCAGACGATTTTAGTACCTTGGAAGAAATTTTTCAAATTGTCTCTTGGGCCCAACTGAACATCCACCATAAGCACATAGGTTTGTTGAATGTAAATAATTTTTTTGATATTTTGTTACTTTTTCTTGACCATGTTGTGGAACAGAAATTTATCACACCTTCAGCAAGACAACTTCATATCTATGCTTCCAATATTGATGAGTTGATTGATAAATTAGAAGTTTTTGTTTATAAACCTGACCTAATAATAGCTCAGATAGATTGGTCAACAGGAAGTAGTGATGGAAGCAGGATGAAAAGAAAGCCAGATTTGATATTTCATTTATAGCATTCCTTTATCGTACTTTGTTTTTGTTTAAATTTGTGTCAAATTTCTCCAACAAGTAATATCTTCTATGCTTTACTCATCTATATTTTAACATTGAGGACAATGTTGTGATCTAGTAGGGGGAAGGATAGCTGACCAAATTTTTTTTTCTTTTTTGGGAAGTATGATATGATTGTCATAGACTTACTAAACCAATGAATGATGGCAGAGTAAAGAGTAATTTTACTCCTGAGACACATCTAAATTAGGAAGTATGTTTAGTGATATGACTGTCAGAAACCAATTCGTATTTAAACTAATTAGGGATGACAGAGTAAGGAGTAATTTTACTTTTGAAGTAAATTACTCTTGAGATGCATCTTAGTTGAGGAAATAATTATTTTGTGTAGAAGTAGCAAATAGATTCTTAGAACTTAACATAATTATCTTCTTTCTTAAATATCACAAGCTTGGATATGAATGTTGAATATGGTGGATTGAAAATGATAGAAATATGCCTTGTGAGATTTTGAGCCTATTAATGAATGAATTGAACATTTGTATCATTCTCTTCTTTCTTGTGTGATTTTCACTCATGGAATTGTAACTTTAGACCTTGCTTCGATTCTTTTTAAGGCTACATTTTCACATGCATACATAAATATGATTGAGGCATTTTGAAATAGCTACTTTGACCAAATAGCCATCCTTGTATATTTTTCCTTGTGTAAACCCTTTGAGCTTATTTGATCATTCATTGTTTTTAGCTCATTACGTGCCTTCAAAAAAAAAAGAGAAAAAAAACATGTTTTTACCCAACCTTAGGGAATAACAGAGCATTGGCCTTGTTCTTGAACAAGTGTGGAGGTATGTGTAACATCCTGAAAAATATCTGTTTAAGTATAAATGATCATTTTACATTATTATTGATTTTTAGGAATTTTTCTAGAATTTTCAGAAACGATGAATATTTTAATATATTCTTCATTTCGCGTACACACTGAGCTGAGAATTGCTGAGGTCAGTGTAACACTCCGGAAATTAGTTATTTCACCACAAATAGTCATTTTCTAATATTTGTGATTTATGTGAATTTTTCTAGAATTTTTCAGAAATGATGAATATTTTAATATATTTCTCGTTTTGCGTGAATATTGAGCAGAGTCAGGAAAATGACTGTAATGCTTCAAAAATTAGAAAATTATATGACAAATAGTCGTTTTATAATATTTGCAATTTTTGAGAATTTTCTGGGAATTTTCCTGAAACGTCGAATATTTTAGTATATTCCTCGTTTTGCGTACGCATTGAACATAACCGAAGAAACGCGATGTTTTCTCCGCGAACCTTGGACTATGGACATGTTGACGGGGGATCTTACTAAATCAGAGACTAGACACAGTTTACGAGGTTTCACATTTTTCAAAAAATTCTAACAGATAAAATAAAACAATACTGCAAAACAAAAAATTTATCTATCAGATTAATTAAATACTGACTTCTGTCAACTGTAACTATTATCCATTGGATAATAGCATGTAACAAAAATCTTATCACATTATCCAAATGAAATCCACTTTATGTCTAATCAATCCACTTTAATTCAAATTTAATGTTAAATAATCAAAGCTTCTTTGAGAAGCTTTGACCAAACAATGACTCAAATGCCCTTAGCTTCCAAGGGAAGCCAAAAATTCCTCTCCCTCCTCTCTCTCTCAAGCTCGGCAGCAGCCCACTCGAAGGGGGGAAATTATTTGCTTTCACTTAATCAATTTACCACACTTTAATTCATAATTTCTCAAGACACTTTCTCTCTCCACCCTTTCTTCTTCTTCTCCATTTTTCTTCTTCTCTTCCTTCTCTCTACACATTGCTACGACAGCCCCTCCCTCTCCCCACTCAATCTTCACAAAATTTACATCTAAATACATTTCCTAAATCCTCTCATCATTCTAAACACTTTTTCTTCTTGGAGTTTCTTGAAAATCCATCATCTTCAACACTTTCTCCAAGCTTCAAGTCTTGAGCTTTTTGGTTAAGTTTTAAGACCTCTCTTCCTTTCTCTTCATTTTCGTGGTCATGGTCTCTTTGGTGACCATCCATGGCTTATTTTCAATCATTGGTGTTGATTTAACAAAGTTGAAAATTTCTAGGGCTTGGTGGAGCTCAACTCCGAAAATCTACAAGAAGATTCCTTGGTGTTTCTTTTGTTCTCTTCATTTGGGTAAGAGGAAGACACTCCTCCTCAACCTCTCTTAGCATCTAGGAACCTTGATTGTGTTGGTTGTGGTAAAACCCTAGAGAGGGTTATTCTTTGATTTAGTAATTAGAATGCTTGTGTATTGATTTTATGTTGTTTATGCTATTGGATTAATTTGTTGTATCAGTGATATATTGGATTGGATTATGTGATTGATAATGGAAGAAAATCATTTGAGAACCCCTCTTGGTGGCCACGGTTTTAAGCTTAGAAAATGGTGTAAATTGTGAACAAATTGTAACAAGCATAAGACTTGAATGAATCAAGAATTAAAATGGAATTAATGGAAGAAAACTTGAGATTGGAACCCTTGGGGTGGCCACGGTTTTGAGCCCAAAATTGGGGCTATTGGTGAGCTAATGTAACAAGTAAGGATGAAGTGTATTTAGAGTGTAACCTATAATGTGATGAATTGGAAAGAATTAGGAAATTAAATTCCTTGAGAGGCCACGGCCTCTAAGGCCTTTTGGGCGTAATGTTGTGACTTTGGTAACTTGGAAGCATGAGCAATTAGGTAATTAGAAACCTATGTAATGAGTTGGATAATAAATAAATCGGAAGAATTTAACATAATTAAAGATTATGTAAATTTTAAAGGACTAAGAATGTGATTGTCATAAAACTTAAGGTACTTCCAAGTGAGTGAAAAACAAGAGAGTATGAGGTCTAAGAGCTTAAATAATTTACAAGTTGTGAGAAATTAAATTACCTTGGGAGATTTAATTAATTGTGCAAATTGGATTGGACATGAACCTTAAAAAGGGAAACAAATTCTAAGATAGAATTCATAATGGACCTAAAAATGCACCAATTGATTTGATCCTTATGTTGTAAAGTTATGGGTCCATGTGAGTGACCATTTGTATATTGATGCTTATATTGGCCATTGTGGCATATTATGGAATTGTATGAGATTGTAAATCATACATGTTCATGCATAGAGTCTTATGCATTGTGAATGTCCTTGTGGACTATTGTAAGGCCAAGTTGCCTAGGAGATTGAACACACCTTTGCGCGGGTGCGAGTAGACTAGTGTGGGTCTTGTTATGACCTCGAGGGCGTCGGGGTGCGGGTCCTTCACAATGGGCAGTTGGTAGCTCCTCTGCTCGTGGGGCAAACCGATGCAAACGCACCGATGATCAGGACTTGACATTGTCCTATATCGTGATCGAGCGTGGACTGTCTGTACAATGCCTGATGTGCACGTGAAAATTATTGATTAATAGCACTTTGACTGCAGCAGCCGAGTTACAGACACGTCTCCTGATCTTTCTCTCCGACTATTTGAGTCTAGCTCCATGGAGTAGGAATTCGGGAAAGCATACATGTGTATCATGATATATTCTGTCATTATAAATCATTATTTTCCATAACTATGACTTGTTTGATCATTATTGTAATGAATGTCTGCCTGAAACTGCTTATCTGATTACTGTTGAATTTACTGTTTGTTATTTGGATATACTGTTCTTGAATTGCTACTTGGGCACGTTGCGCCGTTTTGTTTCTAGCTGCTATAATTGGTAATGATAGTAGGATGTCTTACCTCTTTCTTGTATCTCCATTACTTGCTGTATGCACGTGTACTGTATTGATCGAAGACGACGGCAAGGAGACAAAAGATCCCAAGTTTCCCGGCTTCTGGCCCGAACAAGATTAGCTTCTACCGAGACGATGGCGGCACGCATGCGTGGATTTCTAGGTGATGTGCGTCTGACCTTCCTCGGAGGGCCAGAGTGCTGGCATATCAACTTGAATTCCGATCACTGCGTCTACCTGGGAGATGTGTCGATTGCCCTAGCCTGGAGACGTCATGAGGCACCTGTCGTCACCTGCCATGTCAGCCTACGGCTGGGGTTCTACCTACCCATCCGAGAGATGTGGGGTGATCGCTACTACACCCCTTGGGAGGACTCTTTTGATTCTACTGCTCGGGCTCCTACCCGTGGTTCCGTGGTTCCCATGGAGGTTTCCTCTAAAGAGGAAGATCCTGCTGAGGACCCGGATACTGTCCCTCCTCATCTGAGGGACTGATTTTACTGGCAGCTACTGATGGCTACCAGTGTTTTATTTTGGGGGCCTGATATATTATTTTTGGTAGGCTGTATATTTTGATATCTCTGGGGTATATTTGTATAATCCTTTGGCGTAGGTATAGTTTTGCTTTTTGGATATTTCAGGCATGTATCTGAGTATAATTGATGTCAGCACATTATATATATACCTATATGCATGTTATTCAGATGTGAATTTTGTCCATTTTATTCTTTACCATCATTTATATTCTGCATTGTTAAAATGATTATAAAAAAAAAATATAATGTTATTTTTGCTCACGTACTTAAGCATCGAACAAGTTAAATTTAAACTAATGAACCGGGTCTTGATTTGTTAAAACTTTACTTTTCCGCATTTTCTTTTATTTGACAATGTGACGTTCCCTCGCAAAAAGGGGCGTTACAGTGTGTATGCAAAATGATAAAAAAAAAACTGACCACCGTTGCAATCAAAAGATTATCAGAGTCTAGAATAAATGTGGATGCTTGGAAACAACATGAAGAAAAAAAGAAGGTCCAAGCCTAACAATGAATTCAATTCACTAATTTGGGATTGATCTTCAACAAAACATTAGTCAAATATTGGTCATTGTCCTTTATGATGAATGTTCTCAAATATCTTCTCCACTCTAACTATATCATAATGCTCTTTTATTTTCTTTGGTATTTATCTCCTTATATCCATATTATCCTCTATCCTTTACTATGACCCTATTACAACCTTCAATAAAGTCCTTTTGATTTTTGTATGCATATGTTTTAAGCAACAGAGAAGTAGAAGATAAGCAAGCTTATGGTAGTGCAATTGTTCATGGGTTGAATAGAGTGAAATACTTACCTTTGAAACATTTGAGAGATTGAGAGTGAATTTTGTGAGGATCTATCATTCTTGATTCATTCTTTTCAATTGAAGTTTCCTTACTTGTTGGTTTGAGATGTGAAGAAATGTTACCTCATTAATGCTTTGATCCCTTGAATTTCTGGTTGCTCTTCTTGTTTCATCGAGTCTTTTAGAGTTTTTAGCTTTTAAGTCTATGTCGTTTTTCTTTGTTTCCTAGCTTTGGTCTTATGTGTTTTTCCCAGGAGTGTAAAAAGCTAAGTGTGAGAAAATTTGATAATCACATATTTTATACATTAATAAACCCTCATTTTTAGTCATTTACACTCTCCATGTACTTAATTGATTAAGCCTGATTTATGTTTTGTAAGTTTGGACTCAAATTGTACTTAATTAATTTTTTTAGCACTATTTTGGTCTTAACTATTTCTGTATTTTAGCCATATCTTGAGTTCTAGATGTCTTATAATTATGTATCTTACCTTGTAAGAAAGATAAGTGAGAGTTGTACAACTTTCATGAAGAGCTCCAGGGCTCAATCGGACATCTAGTGGAGCTAAATGGGCTTGGAAGTCAGAACACGGGTTTTGTGACTGGAACCTGAATAGTGTACAGTAATCAGAGCATAACTCGGGCTGTAGGAACTTCCTTGGGCTGAAATTTGGACACTTGAAATTAAGACCCATATCTACAACTTTCATGAAGAACACAAAACTCAGATTGGACTCCTTGAGGGTGATATTGGGCTTTGAAGTCAGAACAGAAGTGTTGTACTTATGCTTGAACACTATTTAGTAATTAGGACATATCTTGGGCTGTAGGTGGCCTTTGGAGCTGAAACAGGTGCCATTGGAAAGATAAGACAAAATGCTACAACTTTCATGAAGACTATTTTGCCATTTTCTAACGCCATCCATGAGATCAAAGCTAAATGATTTCAGAGACAAAGAATCTCACTAATTTTCCACTCATTAACTCATAATTTGGTATTTTCCACTCATCCACCCACTCATCCACCTACTCTTAATCAGCCCCCTTGTCATTTTGTATCTCCAATCCTCTATAAAAGGTACCATTGGTTGATTATTTAGTACACTTGGTGTTAGGCTTAGTTTTTGAAAGTTATGGCATGCTGGTTTATTGTTTTCCTTTGTTGTAATTTTCTCTTGCTCTAAATTGAAGCTATATTCATATTTCTCTTCTTCTCTCTTTCTTTCTTCTTGTCTATGAGTAACTATTTTTTATTTTGCTTGGGTGAAAGAGTGAAGCTCTTGATAATGAAATAAGGTTAGATTATTCTATTTCTTGTGCTTAAATGATATATTATCAAGTGGACATTATATGTGTTGTATTTTGTTACCAATCAATTTAGTAACCTTCTTTGTATAATGGAGATCTTAATTTATTGTAGACAAGAGGATTGGCACAGTGAATGCTTGAACTCATTTACAAATGTTGGTAGATAATTAAAGGAATTATAATTTGATTGCATATATAATTGAACTTTGAATGTTATATTTTCCGATTGGAACTTCATTTATGCGTAGATTTCAATTGAGTTATGAAGAGAAATAATATTGCCTTTAATTTATTACTAAGAGTGGATCTCCTAACTTAAGCAAATCATTTTTCATCTGTGAACAACTTTTATTACCTTTGATGTTGTGACAAATCTTTTTCTTACCTCAAATAATTTCTCTTCATTAATTCCCTGTGGATAGACCTCGGACTCCCGAGAATTTATAACTTGAGACAACCTCCATTTGGATTTGCATCCTTTAATCTGCATCAAGTTTTTAGCGCCGTTGCCGGGGACTTGATTTGAAGTTTTAATTTATTGAGGTTCTCTTTCTTTAAGTAAATTTCATCATCTTATATATTCATTATCTGGTAAATTCTATCTCTACTCTTTTAACTTACTAACTTGTTAACATACTAACTTTCTAACTTTTAATTTATGTCATTTATTTTTGCTTACTAACTTTTATTTACGCTTTTTAACTTTTAATTTATGTCATTTATTTTCTGCTCTCTAACTTTTTAATTTATGATATTTATTATTGCTCTCTAACGTAATGAAATAATATTTCTTCTTCTCTTCTCTTTCGCCGGCTCTGGAGGGGCTCTGCCTCTCTCCGATTTTCATATTTTAAATTTATTTTCTGCAATTTACTTTTTGCACTTTATTTTCTGTATTTTACTATCTACACTTTCTAACTTACTAATTATTAACTCTCTAATTATCTAACTTTTTAATTTATCAGTTATCTAACTTTTTACTTGTTAATATTTATTGGGTGGTTGGTTTATACCACATCCTTGTTAATATTTAATGGCTGGTGTAAACCGCCTACTTGTACAATATTTTTTCTATTTTAAGTCATTTATTTATGCTTAATTGGTATCGTGATTCAAATTCTGGTCGTTTGATTAAAATTAATCCTGGTACTTTATATATTGATTTGTTTGAATCACAATTTAAGCTGATCTTGATTTAAAATGGATGTCATTTTCTCAACTTTAAGATAATATTTTCCTTCCCTCCCTCAAAATACTCTAACAAAAATCTACAAAGTTAGATATGAAAGATTGAGATTGTTAATGCAGAAGGGTATGCCAGAAGATGTACGCTGGATAATTGAAGCAAAGGTCCGACTAGCAAGTGAGTCTTCAATTTCATTTGACTCATACATACCAGGTCTTGGAAGAAGTTCGTATTCTAAAAGGAGAAGAACAAAAAGGTTTCAAGTCTGTCACAAATGTGCACGATGGAATTGTAACAAGCGATGTCGCTCTTTGGGGATGGTTACCGCAAACAGAGAAGATAAAATATTTTTCATTAAGAATGGATTGAGTAAGGAGTCATTAGATGATATCTTATTGACTCTTGAGATGCATTTTTGTGGATTTGTGCATCGTGAACTTCTTAATTTGTGGAATTTCTTCAAGGATGAAGAAAAATGCTACAGTCTTGGGAATCTGACTCTAAAAGACCTTATTTGCCAATTTATAAAAAAATTGGATGGGAAGCTTATCCTAGACTCATAGAAGGCGTTTAAGTCGTTACTGGACGTTAAACCAGAGGCAGTTGTGAGCTATATCCATAACAATCTGTACATATTATCTTCTTCTTCTTTATGTTTTCTTAAAAAGAAAAAAATATTTGAACAAGGGCGATCCGGAAGGAGTACCATGGCTTTAATTATTTGTGGAGCCCTAGCCTTTAGCTGACCTGTCACTAACTCGGGTGGACCTTTGCACGCGGATCCTTATAAAAGGTTCGTGGACCATGCTCTGTAGAGAGCCGCACTCCATAACCCAATGTTTACTATCTAGGCACTATAGAGTTGATGGACAGGCAGAAGCGTCTGGTTATTAGTGAGAAGTAGCCCGCGGCTGCCAAAGCGTATGAGGCATATGGGCTTGATCATCTCTTTTATTAGAAGGGGCTCTCAGTGCCCTGGGATGGGATGTTCTGGATCTTAGACATTACAGGTTTCATATTTTAGCATCTTTGTTGATGTTACGAGCCCAAGTGTGAGCTCTCCAAGTTCCAAACCCAGGATGGAAACCCACGATGGGTTCTTCTTTCCCTTTTCTTTGAATAAATGGACGTGAGTGTCTACTGCACTGGTGACACGCAGTATAAAGATATGCCACTACTGCACTCATGACGCGCACTATAAAGATACACCATAAAAACTGTACATAAAGGTATGTCATCATTTGTTATTATATTTCTTTTATCTTTGTATGATTTTGTTGTATTTTAATTTTGGATAGACGATCCTTTGAGCAGGGTTCTTCAGGAGTTTCTAGACTTCTTTACCCTGATGATTTTCTTGAAGTAAAAAAAACAAAAAAAAATAATATAACAAAAAAAAACAAAAAACAAAAAAAATAAAAAAAATTATTATACAAAAAAAAAGATTATGTGTTTCTTAATTTCAAACTTTTCTAACAACAACCAACCTACTCTTATAGGTGTTATTATTACCCTTTTCCATTCTTTTTTCTATTTAAACACTCTATTTTCTCTACTTTCTTCCAACTCAGAATCATTTAAAGGGAATGTGAGTATAGAAATGGAAGGTGTTTCTGTTTGTCAACTTAAAAATATTTGTGTATTCTATGGGTCTAAGTATGGGAAGGGTTTAAAGTTTGTAAATGCAACTACCACTCTTGGTCGATCACTTGCTGCAATGAATATTCACCTTGTATATGGGGGAGGTTGTCGTAGGTTAATGAAGGGTTGTATCACTTGCTGCATATATAGGAGGTAGTCAAGTTTTAGGTGTCATTCCTGGACCTTTAACTCAATAGAACATCACTGGAAAGACAATTGGGGAGGAACTTAAAGTATCATCTATGCATGAATGAATGAAGATAATGCTTGACAACTCCGATGCATTCATTGCCTTACCAAGTGATTTGGTACCTTGGAAGAAGTTTTTCAAATTGTCTCTTGGGCCCAACTGAACATCCACCATAAGCCCATAGGTTTGTTGAATGTAAATAATTTCATTGATATTTTGTTACTTTTTTCTTGACCATGCTATGGAACAGAAATTTATCACACCTTCGGCAAGACAATTTCTTATCTCTGCTTCCAATATTGATGAGTTGATTGATAAATTAGAAGCTTTTGTTTATAAACCTGACCCAGCAATAGCTCAGATAGATTGGTCAGCAAGAAGCAGTGAGGGA
Organism: Ormosia emarginata; assembly: GCA_029884605.1. Lineage (NCBI taxonomy): Eukaryota > Viridiplantae > Streptophyta > Magnoliopsida > Fabales > Fabaceae > Ormosia > Ormosia emarginata. The sequence goes on from JAQQTP010000079.1 coordinate 19,450,599, forward strand.
AGCAAGATGAAAAGAAAGACAGATTTGACACTTCATTTAAAGAATTCCTTTATTGTACTTTGTTTTTATTTAAATTTGTGCTAAATTTCTCTAACAGGTAATATCTTCTATCCTTTACTCATCTATATTTTAACATTGAGGACAATGTTGTGATCTGGTTGGGGGTAAGGATAGTTGACCAATTTTTTTTTCTATTTTGGGAACTATGATATGATTGCCATGGACTTACTAAACCAATGAATGATGGCAAAGTAAGGAGTAATTTTACTCCTGAGACGCATCTAAATTGGGAAGTATGTTTAGTGATATGACTGTCAGAAACCTATTCGTAGTAAACCAATTAGGGATGGCAGAGTAAGGAGTAACTTTACTTTTGAAGTAAATTACTCTTGAGATGTATCTTAGTTGATGAAATAATTATTTTGTGTAGAAGTAGCAAATGGATTCTTAGATCTTAGCATAAATTGTCTTCTTTCTTAAAAATCACAAGCTTGAATATGAATGTTGATATGGTGGATTGAGAATGATAGAAATATGCCTTGTGAGATTTTGAGCTTATTGATGAATGAATTGAACATTTGTACCATTCTTTTCTTTCTTGTGTGATTTTCACTCATGAAATTGTTACTCTAGAACTTGCTTTGATTCTTTCTAAGGCTGCATCTTGACATGCATACATAAGTATGATTGAGGCATTTTGAAATAGCTACTTTGACCAAATAGTCATCCTTGTATATTTTCCCTTGTGTAACCCTTTTAAACTTATTTGACCATTCCTTGTTTTTAGCTCATTACGTGCCTTCAAAAAAAAGAAAAAAAATGTTTTTACCTAACCTTAGGGAATAAGAGAGCATTGGCCTTGCTCTTCAACAAGTGTGGGGACGTGTGTGCAAAATGTTCAAAAAAAAAAGAACTAACCACCATTGCAATCAAAGGATTATCAGAATCTAGAATAAAGGTAGATGCTTGGAAACAACAGGAAGAAAAAGAGAAGGTTCAGGCCTAACAATGAATTCAATTCACCAATTTGGGATTGATCTTCAACAAAATATTAGTCAAATATTGGTCATTGTCCTTTATGTTAAATGTTCTCATACATCTTGTCCACTCTAACTGTGCCATAATGCTTTTTATTCTCTTTGGTACTCATCTTCTCATATCTATATTATCTTCTCTCCTTTACCATGACCCCATTACAACCTTGAATAAAGTCTTCTTGACTTTTATATGCATGTGTTTTGAGTATCAGAGAAGTAGAAGATAAGCAAGCTTATGGTAGTACAATTGTTTATGGGTTGAATAGAGTGAAATACTTACCTTTTAAACACTTGAGAGATTAAGAGTGAATTCTACGAGGATCTATTGTAACATCCCAGGACTTCCTGTAGGATTGACGAGTGTCTCCATAAACCAACACGGGTCTTTTCAGCGTGCTTTGTCCTCACTCACACTCATCCTAGGAAACTTCCCAGGAGGTCACCCATCCCACAATTGCTGCAGGTTAAGCATGCTTAACCATGGAGTTCTTATGTTCGAGGCTCCCGAAAAGAAGTTACAACTTGTTTTTATGGCTACGCCTAATCAATTCCTTTAAGTCATTCTCAACTATACAGTCCCATACCTGTACAGTCTTTGAATCCCTCTCATTCTAGTGCGTATTCAATTCATTCATGGGACCCTTCGCCTAGAAGCTTGGCAGGAGCCGCTATTGATGTTTTCTCTTAGCACCGGTGACCACTCCCCGCCCTCGTCGACCCTGGGACGCCACATGCCCACCAACTTCTGCTTGGTTTGTCCTCGAACCACACCGTACTAGGAGAGGTCCCGTCTCTGATACCATCTGTAACATCCCGGGACTGCCTGCAGGATTGACGAGTGTCTCCACAAACCAACACGGATCTTTTCAGCGTGCTTTGTCCTCACTCACACGCATCCTAGGAAACTTCCTAGGAGGTCACCCATCCCACAATTGCTGCAGGTCAAGCACGCTTAACCATGGAGTTCTTATGTTCTAGGCTCCCAAAAAGAAGTTACAACTTGTTTTTATGGTTACGCCTAATCAATTCCTTTAAGCCATCCTCAATTATGCAGTCTCATACCTGCACAATCTTTGAATCCCTCTCATTCTGGTGCGTATTCAGTTCATTCATGGGATCCTTTGCCTAGAAGCCTGGCAGGAGCCGCTTATTGATGCTTTCTCTTAGCATCGGCAACCACTCCCCGCCCTCGTCGACCCTGGGACGCCACATACCTACCAACTTTCACTTGGTTCGTTCCTGAACCACACCGTACTTGGAGAGGTCCTGTCTCTGATACCATCTGTAACATCCTGGGACTGCCTGCAAGATTGACGAGTGTCTCCACAAACCAACACAGGATTTTTCAGCGTGCTTTGCCCTCACTCACACGCATCCTAGGAAACTTCCCAAGAGGTCACCCATCCCACAATTGTTGCAGGTCAAGCACACTTAACCATAGAGTTCTTATGTTCTAGGCTCCCGAAAAGAAGTTGCAACTTGTTTTTATGGCTACGCCTAATCAATTCCTTTAAGCCATCCTCAACTATGCAGTCCCATACCTGCACAATCTCTGAATCCTTCTCATTCTAGTGCGTATTCAGTTCATTCATGGGACCCTTCGCCTAGAAGCCTGGCAAGAGCCACTTATTGATGCTTTCTCTTAGCACCGGCGACCACTCCCCGCCCTTGTTGACCCCAGGACACCACATCTATCATTCTTGATTCATTTTTTTCAACTGAAATTTCCTTGCTTGTTAGTTGGAGATGTGAAGAAATGTTACCTCATGAATGCTTTGATCCCTTGAATTTCTGGTTGCTCTTCTTGTTTCATCGAGTCTTTTAGAGTTTTTAGCTTTTAAGTCTGTGTCGTTTTTCTTTGTTTCCTAGCTTTGGTCTTATGTGTTTTTCCCAGGAGTGCAAAAAGCTAAGTGTGGGGGAATTTGATAATAACATATTTTATACATTAATAAACCCTCATTTTTAGTCATTTACACTTTCCATGTACTTAATTGATTAAGCTTGGTTATGTTTTATAAGTTTGGACTCAAATTGGACTTAATTAATTTTTTCAGCACTATTTTGGTCTTACATTATTTCTGTATTTCGGCCGTATCTTAAGTTCGAGATGTCTTATAATTATGTATCTTATCTTGTAAGAAAGATAAGAAAGAGCTCTATAACTTTCGTGAAGAGCTCCAAGGCTTAATCGGACATCTAGTAGAGCTAAATGGGCTTGGTAGTCAGAACATGGGTTTTGTGACTGGAACCTGAACAGTGTGCAGTAATCAGAGCATAACTTGGGCTGTAGGAACTTCCTTGGGCTGAAATTTGGATACTTGAAAGTGAAGACCCATTCTACAACTTTCATGAAGAACACAAAACTCATATCGGACTCCTTGAAGGTGATATTGGGCTTTGAAATCAGAACAGAGGTGTTGTACTTGGGCCTGAATACTGTTTAGTAATTGGGTTATATCTCAGGCTGTAGGTGGCCTTTGGAGCTAAAACTAGTGCTATTTGAAAGATAAGATAAAATGCTACAACTTTCATGAAGATCATTTTTCCATTTTCTGACGTCATCCATGAGATCAAAGCTGAATGATTTCAGAGACAAAGAATCTCACTAATTTTCCACTCATCAACTCACTATTTGCATTTTCCACTCATCCACCCACTAATCCACCTACTCTTAATCAGCTCCCTTGTCATTTTGTATCCCTAATCCTCTATAAAAGGCACCATTGGCTGTTCATTTAATACACTTGGTGTTAGGCTTAGTTTTTGAAAGTTATGGTCATGCTTGTTTATTGTTTTCCTTTGTTGTAATTTTCTCTTGCTCTAAATTGAAGCTATGTTCATCTTTCTCTTCTTCTCTTTCTCTTTCTTCTTGTCTATGAGTAACTATTTTTCATTTTGCTTGGGTGAAAGAGTAAAGCTCTTGGTAATGAAATAATGTGAGATTATTCTATTTCTTGTGCTTAAATGATATATTATCAAGTGGACATTATATTGTTGTATTTTGTTTCCAATCAATTTAGAAACCTTCTTCGTATAATGGAGATCTTGATTTATTGTAGATAAGAGGATTGACACAGTGAATGCTTGAACTCATTTACAAATGTTGGTAGATAATTAAAGGAATCATAATATGATTGCATATATAATTGAACTTTGAATGTTATATTTTTCGATTGGAACTTCCTTTATGTGTAGATTTCAATTGAGTTATAAAGAGAAATAATCTTGCCTTTAATTTACTACCAAGGGTGGATCTCCTTACCTAAGCAAATCCTTTTTCATTTGTGAACAACTTTTATTATTTTAGTGTTGTGACAAATCCTTTTCTTACCTCAAATAATTTATCTTCAACAATTTCCTGTGGATCGACCCCGGACTCCCGAGAATTTATTACTTGAGACAACCTGCACTTGGGTTTGCATCCTTTAATCTGCATCACCAGTAAGGATTGATGAAATTACTATTGGAAAGCTTTGTTATTCTCTCAAAAATGTGTACTTCAACCCAACAAGTAATGGCTTTAGTTCCAGTGTGGGAACTTTTTCATGAGTATTATCATTCATGGGTTTTAGCTCTTCAAATCTCGGCTTCCATCCCTTCTATTCCATTACCTGTGTACAATCAAGCAAAGAGCATATTTCAGAAATATCATCATCTACTTGCATACCTGAATTAAATGAATTAATTAAACATACTTCTAATAAGTCAGAAGAATTCCCTTTTAGATGATGATCATCTACAATGGCCTCAATCCCATCAGCTTCTTCATTTCGTCATGGACTTCATGTGGTTGCTTGCATATTTTGAAAACATTAAGCTCTAGTATGATGTTTCCAAATGTTAGCTTCATCACTCCATTTATGCAATTTATCAAAGCATTAGATGTTGCTAAAAATGGGTGATCTAAAATAATAGGAATTGACTTGGAACTATTAACCATAGGTTCAGTTTCCAAGATAATAAAATCCACAGGTTAAATGAATTTATCAACTTGTACTAACACATCTTTCACTTTTCCTTTTGGAATTTTAATTAATCTATCGACAAGTAGAAGAGTTACAGAAATTAGTTTTAACTCACCCAGGTTGAGTTGCCGATAAACTGAATATGAAAGCAAATTAACACTAGCACCAAGATCAAGTAAAGCTTGATCAATTTTATGTTCTCCAATAATGCATGAAATCGTAGGACAACTAAGATCTTTATGTTTCAAAAAATTATTGCTCTGAATAATGGAACTTACCTGTTCAGTCAAAAAGGCATTCTTTTTCACATTTAAATTCCTTTTAACAATGCATAAGTCCTTCAAAAATTTGGCATAAGAAGGAACATGTTTGATAGCATCTAATAACAGAATATTAACCTTTACTTGTTTAAAAATTTCAAATATTTCAGTGTGGTGGTTCAATTTCCTTGAATTGCTTAATGATTGAGGAAATGAGGGTGGAAGAGATGAGAGTTTGGTCTCATTTTGGTCAGATGGCTTATCAACATCTTCCTTATCTTAGAGAATTGTTTCATCATCTTTCTCACAAGGTTTGAGAATTTCTTTTTCAACAACTTTACCACTCCTAAGAGTTATCACAGAATTGACTTGATTTATTTGTTAGTTTTCTGAACTACCCTCATTTAGACTGTACTAAACCTTGGGATTTGGTTGAGGTTGAGTAGGAAAATTTCCTTTCTTGTGAATAGTAAGTACAAAAGTAAGTTTAGCCAGAGTTTGTCAATCATGGTTTAAGTGTTTTGTTTATTAATGACATCTTACTTTTCTATGAATGTATGCAAAGTTCATTCAAGGTTTTTCCTATATGGTATGACATAAGGTGCATATCCTTGAGAATTTTGAGAATCCTGTTACTCCTGAGGAGGCAGTGGTTGCATAAATTGTGCTTGATTATTATTCCTTCAACTGAAGTTCCGGTGATTTCTCCATCCCGAATTGTAAGAATTTGAAAAAGAAGAGGTGAATGATTTTTTTAAATTATTCATTGCATTTACTTACTCATGCACAACTTCTTTAAAAACATGAATATTTGGACATTCATTAGTTACGTGTCCTAATTCGTCACAAATGCCACTAATTTCTTCATTTTGTACATATTTGACTTTAATTATTTCCCCTAATTCCATGGATTCAACCTTTCTAGTCAAACTGGTGTACCTAGCATTTAGATCTTCTTCTTAACTAAGATGATATTTTCCTTTACTAGCATTTACAAGGTTAAATTTAATTGAATTTTCAGAAGGATTAGTACCCTGCCAAGATTGAGAATTTTTAGCCAAATGGTTTAAATAATCTAAAACTTCTTCAGGTTCTTTATCAAGAAACTCGCCATTGCACATTGTTTCCACAAATTGTTTGGTTTCAGGTGTTAAACCTTCATAAAAGAAGCTTATAGTCCACCATTTTTCAAAACCATGATATGGGCAAGAATTTAACAAATCTTTAAAACGTTCCCAACATTGAAAATACGCTTTATTTGAATTTTAGGAAAAAATTTGGATTTGTCTTTTCAAAGCATTCGTTTTATGTGTTGAAAAAAAATTCTTTAAAAACTCACCTTACATTTCTTTCTATGTACCAATTGATCTTAGTTTCAAAGCGTTAAGCCAAGTTTTTGCTTTATCTTTCAAAGAAAAAAGAAACAATTTAAGCTTAACAATATCTTCAGTACAATTTTGATCATTGAAAGCGATATAGACTTCCTCAAATTCTTTTAGATGTAAATATGAACTTTCATATTCTAAACCATGGAAATTAGGAAGTAAAGAAATCATACCCGACTTAAATCTAAAATTGTTAGCAATGAGTGGAAAGATTAAACATGATGGACTAGAATTTCGAGGTGGTTGCAAATATGCATGCATAATTCACAATGGTTGTTTTTCATGTTCATCATGTACACTTTCATTTTTAACTTGTGGTTCATTTTCAGTCATTGTGTCAATTATGTGTGATTGTGATTCAAACAAATCAATATATAAAGTATCAGGATTAATTTTAACCAAACGACCATAATTTAAATCACGATACCAATTAAGCATAAATAAGTGACTTAAAATAAAAAAAATATACAAGTTGACGGTATAAGCTAGCCATTAAATATTAAACATAAATAAATGACTTAAAAAATGTGCAAGTTAGTAAGTCAGAAAACAAAAAAAAAAGACATAAGTAAAGAAGTGAGAAAAAAAAATAAATGACATAAATTAAAAAGTTAGATAGCGTAAATAAATGACATAATTATAAAGTTAGTAAGTTAGTAAGTCGAAAGCGTAAAATATAAAAAATAAAATAAAAATAAAAAACATAAATAAATGATGTAAATAAAAAAATTAAAAAAACATAAATAAATAAAATAAATATGAAAGTTAGGAAATTAAAAAGCATAAATAAATGATATCAATATAAAAGTTAGTTAATACTTTAGTAAGTTAGTAAGTTAATTAGTAAGTTAGTTAAATAGTAAATTAAAAGAGTAAAGGAAGAATATACCTGATAGTGAAGTTTACTTACAGAAAGAGAACCTCAATAAATTAAAGCTTCAATTCAAGTCCCCAGCAACGGCGCCAAAAACTTGATGGTAATTAAAAGTTGCAAACTTAAGTGCAGGTTATTTCAAGTAATAAATTCTCAGGAGCCTGAGGTCAATCCACAGGGAATTAATGAAGAAAAAATTCTTTGAGGTAAGAAAAAGATTTGTCACAACAATAAAGATGATAAAAGTTGTTCACAAATGAAAAAAGATTTACTTGGGCTAAGAGATCCACTCATGGTAATAAATTAAAGACAAGATTATTTATTTTTATAACTCAATTGAAATTCATACATAATGGAGGTTCCAATCAGAAAATACAACATTCAAAGTTTATATAAGATTATATATGTAATTATATTATGATTCCTTTAATTATCCACTAACACCATCACTTATAAAGGAGCTCAAGAATTCATTGTGCCAACCTCTTGTCTACAATGAATCAAGATCTTCACTCTATAGGGAGGGTTTCTAAATTGATTGGAAACAAAATACAACACATATAATGACCACTTGATAATACATCATTTAAGCATAAGAAAGAAATTAATCAAACCTTAATTTATTACTAAATGTTTCACCCTTACACTCAAGCAAAATGAAAATTAGGTACTTTTGAACAAAAAGAAAGAAAGAGATAAGAAGAAAAAGATAAACATAATTTCAATTTAGAACAAAGAAAACTACAATAAGAGAAACAAATAACACAATAGCATATCTAAGCTAAGATCATCAAATGATCAGGCAATGCTCCCTTTTATAGAGCTCAAGGAGTACAAATGACAATGGAGTGGTTTGATGATGATAAGTAAATGCCAAAGGAGTTGTTTGATGAAGATAAGTGAGTGGAAATTATAGAGATTCTTGTCTTCGAAATGTTTCAGTTCTGAGCTCATGGCATGCGTCTTTTTTTCATCAAGTGGTCTTCATAAGAGTTGTAGAGAATTGTCTTAGCTTTCTAAACCCACTAGTTTTAGCTCAAAAGACCACCTACAGCCAGAGATATGGCCTAATTACTACACACTGTTCAGGCCCAACTATAGCTCCTCTGTTCTAACTTCCAAGCCTAATATCACCTTCAAGACATCCGACTGGAATTTCGTGTTCTTCATAAAAGTTGTATATTTAGGTCTTAACTTTCAAATGGCACTAGCATATAATTTGTCACATGCATATAGAGTTACTTTTGACAGGTCAAATTGATAACTTGATTTTGCTTCAACTATAATTTGAGTTATCCAAACATGTGTTCCAGATCTTGAGGTCTTCATGAAAGTTGTAGAAAATTGTCTTAGCTTTCCAACAAGACTAGAATCACATCCATTGGATATTTGTAACTCGAATTACAGCCAGTTTACTGAAAAATGCAATCACTCAAATAAATGACAATTTAAGTAATAATTTCTTCAATGATCCAATTAAGCTCAATTTCACATAATATGACAAAACCAACTTAATTAAGCCTAATTGAACCTTAAGAAGCCTAGTGATAGGGTTGTAAAGTGTATAAAATATATTACTATCAAATTCCCCCACACTTAACTTTTGTACTCCCGGACAAAACACATAAGACAAAAACTTGGGAACAAAGAAAAACGACATAGACCCAAAAGCTAAAAACTCTAAAAGACTTGATGAATCAAGAAGAGTAACCAGAAATTCAAGGGTTCAAAGCATTAATGAGGTAACATTTCTTCACATTTCAAACCATCAAGCAATGAAACTTTAAGTGTTGATCTTGAAAGTTTGAAACTTCTAGGGTTTGGTTGGTGGTGTTGGATGAAATTTCAAGAGGCATAAGGAGCTTTCTTTTCTTGTCATCTTTTCAGGTAAGAGGGAGATTATCCTCATCAACCATCCATGGTGGTGAGGAACAAATTTTATGTGTGTGTGAATAATCCAAGTGTGGATTCATTCACTTGATTGTATAAGTTAAATGCTTTGTTCTTATTTGCTTTACTTTATTTTATTACTTTGAATATTATACTTGATCTTGCTTGAATAGACATATAATGATTGTTATATGATTGTATGATGTGAATTACTTGGAAAAGAAAAAGATTTTTGGACCCATGGATCTTGAGGCTCACGGCCAAGTAGGTGAAAATAGGATATCCAAGACAAAATTTTGTATCAATTGGGAATTTAGTAAATTAAGTGATTAGTGATTTATAAATTGAGGGAAATTTTGGATTCTTAGACCCTTAAGGTTCACGGCCATGTAGGGAATCTAAGGCTAAGAAAATTTTATATCAAGTTGGAACTTAGATAATTAGTTAATTAGAGACATAATTAGGGACTTATAAAATAGAATAGAGAAGAACAAAATTTTATCCTTACCTCAAGAATGATTTTCGGCCAAAGTGGTTAAAAATGGATTTGAATGATGTTTAAGAACTTAATAAATTAAGTGATTAGTGATTTATAAAATTAAGGTATTCTAATCAAGAGAGTTTTCTAAAGGTAATGGAACAAAGGGTTTTGTAAATTAAAGCAATATGAACTTTGGTGAATTATGTTAGAAAAATCCTTCCTTAAAAAGTTTTATTATGATGGATATTGGAGATTGAGGTTGATTTCTGTATTGAGTTTTAAAAGTTTCAAGACAAAGTTTTAAAATTGTAATGATGATGTTGCGTAATTGATAATAAATGGTGATTTTGCTATCGTGTCCACAAGGGGGACCCGAATTTATTGAGGATTGTTATGGCCAAGTTATGGCGTATGGTTACGAAAAAATCATAACATTGTTGAATATGTATGCATTGAGTCATTCATCATGCATTGTGAAAGTTCGTTGGACATTGTTTTGTTAAGGCTGTAAGCCTAGGAGAGGAATTACACCTTTGTGCAGGTGCGATATGCGTAGTGTAGGTCATTGGTTGACCTTGGGGGCATCGAGGTGCGACATATCCCACAAGTGGCCAGTTGGTAGCTCCACTACACTATGGTACAGACCGATGCAAATGCACCGACGATCCGGACCGAGACACTATCCTTAATCACAATTTGATGTAGAGTGTCTTATATAAGCCATGTTGTACAAATTGAGAAAAGTGAAAGCACATGAATTGAGGCTGACGAGATATAAACAAATGTCTTATAGATCATTCTCTCTGAATCTGTGTTTAGCTCCATGGAGTAGAAAATTAGTCGCATTGTACATATGCATAGTTAGTCAGCATCTTATGGTGGCATTTACATATCCATTGAATTATCTGTTGAATTACCCATTGGAATATTTATTGAATTATTTGCCATATGAAACAATGATTATATGTGTATTTCTGTATTTTAAATGGCATTACTGTCATTATTGTTTCTATGCTGCTATGTTAGTATTGTTGTAGAAGATCTCACCTCTTTATTATGTACATATATATATATGCTTGACGAAAACTGAGAGAAAGGCGAGGTAGATCACACCTTTCTGTTGTTTTGTTTTGTTGGCGATGGCAGCTAGGAGAAATTTCATTGGTTTTGTAAAAGTACAGTTCCTTGATGGTACTGATGCATGGCGTATTGACTAGGCTGCTGAGAGCGTTAGATATATAGGGGACGTGCCTATATTTGTTCGCAGGATCTATGATGTAGACCCTTTCTTTTCTCTTGATGTTACTTTACGCTTGGAGTTCAACATGCGCATCAGAGAGCTATGGGGTGACTACTTTTATACTCCATAGGAGGACTTGTTTGTATCTTTTGCTCAGGCCCATACCCACGAGCTTGTGGCTCCTATCAGGATTACCTCTTCTAAGAAGAATCCGTCTGTGGGTCCTTCTCAGTAGCTTGGGGGTCTGATATATTTTGTCATTTTGGCGGTGTTATTTATAATCTTTTTGGGTATGTAAAGCTTATGCTTTTATTTTGCTAAGAACTTATGATGTATATGTGCTTATAATATGTATATTTTTATTTGGTGTATGGAATGTTCTGTGTATCCATTTCCATAAATTTTATGTTTTCCGCTCATAAATATAACTATAAATATAAATATTAAGAAGGAAAAATAAATTGGCAAATTCGTATACTCATTTGATAATAGGAAAATTTTATAAACCAGGTTTTTAGTTAGTTTTTTTTTAGTTTCATTTCGTTGTTTGTCGTTGTGACACCCTTTGCGAAGAAGGGTGTTACACTATTCCCTCTCTCACTTCCTTGTTCTTTCTCACTTTGTTCTTCCTCTCTGTTCTCATGCTCGTTCTACCTCGTCAATCTCTCACTCGTTCTCACTGTCGCTGATCTAGTTTCTCTCTCTCATGCGTTCTACAATATGAAGAACGCACGATTAGGAGCTGAAACAGGGGCAGAACTAGAAGGGAAAAATGAAGAAGGAAATGGAGAAGAACAAAGGGAAATCAAGGACCAAATTAAAGACTTGAGGTAAGGGTTTATCTTTCCTATCTTCCTCTTTGTTTTTCTCATTTTTTGCTGCACATTTTTTAGTGAATCCGAGAATGAGTTTTTTTGGAATATTCATGATTTTTATGGTTGTTTCTCTTCCATTTAAGCTTGTGATTGGTTTGGATTGATTGTAAATAAGGTTTGGAATAAGATATTGTGTTTGATTTTTGTTAGTTTTGAGGAAAGAGAAAAAGGGGGAAAACTAAAATCAAGTAAAGAAATACAAGATTCAAGAAAGAAAAGTCACCATAGGGTAGGGGGCTGTTATATTTTCTTTGCTCTCTCTTTTCCTATGTTTTTTTATGAAATTTCTATTTTTGGACTCTTATAACTCGGCCAAAAATAGAGTATTTGTCAATGTTGTTGATTTAAAATTTACTCCTCCTTGATAAAGACAACCAAGTGTCTTTCTTTGTGTTCATATTTGGTTGTTGAATTTTCTTGGTTATAAATTTTCTTTGGCTGTTGTTGAACAGTTGAACCAAGCAAAGTGGTAGTTGACTTTGAAATTATGTTACTTGTTTTTGACTAATGGTCTTCAAATGGACATCTTGGTCGTGAGACACTTTGAAATTTTGTTACTTGTGTTTGATAAATGACGAGATTAGTTTTTGGTTTCTATACTTGGTGAGTGGAAATTATGATGGTTGTGAACTAAAATTTTATGTTATTGGGCTAGGATATACACGGCCAAAATAGGGTCATGTGGAAACTTGTTACTTACTCTATGTTTTTATCATGTTTCTTTAATTTTGAATACTTTGTGAAGTAGTTTATCATGTAAAGGTGGAAAATGAGTAGCTTTTAGCCTTGTGATGTTCACGGCCAAGGGTGATTAAGGTGCTTGTACTTTTATGTTATTTATTTTTAAATGAGAGTTTAGAGCTTAAGAATGAATGAAGTCATTATTAGTATGATTTATTTACCTATTTGACAACTATAGCATTTTTTTGGTTATGCTTAGAAAACTTATTACTAGGATTCTAGAATTGTATTTGAATTCTTGAATTTGAATGTTTTTTTATCATACTTTGATATCAAACCTTGATTACAAATTTGATTGTATTTAGTGGCTGGATGGTTATGGTCCTTATATAGGGAGTAAGGATTTCCTTACTTCTAATTGGTTTCTTTACTTAACATGAATTTCTAATGAAGTTTGTAACTTGTTGAACGAAAATTATGGCTAAACATAGTTTTAATGAGGACTCATGGTTAAGTAAGTGATGAATGTTTAGTTGACGAGTCTATTTTGTTTTTCTTGATTGTGAGTACCTCGTTGAGTGATTGAAGATGTAAGAATTTAAGATAATAAGTTATTGCCAAACTTTACTCTAAATAGGCCCACAGTCAAGGCAAAGAGTGAATAAAACTTCTTTATTTTGACTTGCTTATTTTGTGTTATTGGTTATTAAGTTGAGTTTGTAAGGTTGATTATGATAATAATATAAATGATTGTGGGCTGAATGCTTTAAAGTAAGGTGCTACATGTTTAACAAAATTTGTTAGATGTATTTATGCTTGAATGGTGAGTGAAAATCAAGGCAAAATGTTGCTAAAATTTAACTAGAATTTTGGGTACAAATGTTTGAATCTATGACTTGAAATATAGGTGAAATATATGGTAGAAGGCTACCTTATTTTTATAAGAGTGGTTAATGCTTTTGTACTTGAAATTATGATTTGTTTCAATAAAGTTTATGACCAAGCTAATATGAATAGAACTCACAATCATGTATGGAAATATTAGTACTTGAATGGTGTATTGGACATAAAGGAACATAGTAATATCTCCATAAGCCAACTAAAGCTTATCTGTGATAATATTATGCTTAAACTATAATTAATCTTTAAGTTGAAATTCAATATGGTGGATTATATTCAATAATCCTAGAACAATCAAATACATATCAAATCAAGTTTTGTTTATGCTTATTTGAGTTAAATAATGATTGGTTATATTTGAAAATAACCACTTGATGAGATCTTATAAAGTGAAGCAAATGAAGTATAAATGTATACTTATAGAGAATTATGAACTAGGTGAGAATTATGATATGTACTTTATATGAGATGAATCATATGTATAAATGATGTTGAGAAGTACAATAATGAAAGAATGAGGATATATGAAGATTTTACTTTATTATTATGCAAGTGAGGTCTTGATTATGTGAAAGGTAAATGAAGGTGAAGTTTTAAGCATTTTACATGTTTTTAGTTTTCAAACTTGATGTTTGCTATTTCCATGTATTTGGCTTAAGCCAAAGGTGCTCTTGATGCCATGGTTATTACATTAAGGGAGGTTAAGGAACAAAAGTTTTTCTAATACCTCATTTTACCTGGAAACAAAGGTTTTTCCAATACCTAGAGGAAATACAAGGACCAAAGGTTGTCCTGGAAATATGCAAACATCATGAGCTTTTCTAAAATAAAATGTTTTTACAAACATTACATAAACATGCATTAAGGCATTCATTAGGCATAATCATACATTATGATGCATTGCATAAAATGACAATTGTATGGGCAATTGCCCTGCTTTCAAAATTCAAGTAATACAGATCAAAGTAGAAGTTTGATTTGAAAGTATATGGAAATAATGAAATATGATTATAGATGAAGAATTATTATTAGAATGAATAATTTATATGATTAGATATGGTATTTAATTAATTATGTAAATGATTTGATTTGATAAAAGTCTCGATTTAGTTATATATGATGTACTTAATTGTACAAGAATTTTATAAAGATTAATAATTAAACATCTGTTTCGGAAAGAGAAAGAACTAAATTTGGCAATTTGCCACCTCTCTAACTTATACAAATACAATTATGTTGATATATATATATATATATATATATATATATATATATATATATATATATATAAAATGAAATATGATTATAGATGAAGAATTATTATTAGAATGAATAATTTATATGATTAGATATGGTATTTAATTAATTATGTAAATGATTTGATTTGATAAAAGTCTCGATTTAGTTATATATGATGTACTTAATTTTACAAGAATTTTATAAAGATTAATAATTAAACATCTGTTTCGGAAAGAGAAAGAACTAAATTTGGCAATTTGCCACCTCTCTAACTTATACAAATACAATTATGTTGATATATATATATATATATATTCCCGAAATAGCTGGAAATACTACAATGACATGTTTTTATTTATTTACTAAGAATTCTTTGAATTCTCACACCATATGTTGTATTTTCATATGATTTCCAGGAACACCAAAGACTTAGTATGCAAAAAGAAAGATCGATATCAAAGAAGAAAAACTTAATTGTAATTATTTGAGAAAACATTATGTAAAGTTTGAATATATTTTACCATGGAGACATTTTGTTATTTATTGTTGTACTAAGAAGTATGTAATTGTATAGAAACATTCGATATATGTGTACGTGTATACTAGTGTCAGGCTCATATTTTCAAATTAGTTATATTTATTTTTATAAACTTGTTATTAGTTTTAATACTAATGTTATTTACTAAGACATGATCTTAGGCATGTTATTAGTACTAGAATTAGGATGTTACATTTTGGTATCAAAGTAATTCAACATATTGAGTCAGGGTATGGACTAGTTATGCTTTTTTATGCATTTATCTTATTTTGATGATAAGATGCATAATTAGAATTGCATAACTGCCTTGAGTTTGTATGTCTATAGTTAACTGTCATACTGTTATATAATATTGAGCCTAATCAACTCAATATAATGTACAGTGTGTAGCAAAAACTATGGCATCGACCAGGCGTATGAGTAGAGGCAGAATATCTACTAATGAAAATATGAGAGAGGTAATGGAAAATATTTAAAGAGTTAATAGCCTCTAAGAGAGAGAGTAAAAAGAATGTGTGCAACCATATAGGAAATAAGATGTGGCCATGATTAAAATGTTGGAAAGAATAGAAAATAATCTACATCCACAACAAGAAAACGAGGTAACATATACGAGGAACCAGAATTTCTATAACGTTTCTGAGTTTAGAAAGTGTAATCCACTTATGGTTAGAATCGAGGAGATGTTTGAAAGCACCCAGTCTAAAATTTTCTAGGGTTTCTCAATTCTTTCTTTGTCTATTTCTTATTTAAACCATGGAAGAAGAAGAATCTTACTGAGTATGGAATTATTACTCAGTGCATGGCTCCTACAAGGGTCAATGACCAATATCTGACTAAGGTTTTGTTGAAAATTAATGTCAAGCTTGGTGAGTTAAATTCATTGTTAGGCATTGCATATTCTTCTTCTTTTCCTGTAATTTCCAAAGCTTCCATCTTCATTTTAGGCATGGATATGTCACATGGTTCACTAGGACAGTCAGACGTTCCTTCAATTACTGTGGTGGTTAACTCTAGATAATGGCCTCTAGTATCAAAGTATAGAGCATGTTCATATCCAATCTGCAAAAGTTGAATTGATAGAAAATTTGTTTAAGAAAGTATTAAAAGAGAGAGAGAGAGAGAGAAATAAGAAAAAACTAGAAGAAATGTTTTATGCCAAAAAGGTGTGCTTGTTTTCATTTACTTTCCTTGTTATTTTTATCATCATGTTTATAAATAGAATGTGTGAATAAAAAAAATGGTTTGAGTAATTCTATATTACTTTATGTTTCAAAAATAGATTTGAAATTGAATAAAATTTTCTTGAGTTTGGTTATGAATCCACTATGTAAGGGATTCCATGGTAATTTTGTTTCTTTGTTGTTGCTATGTTAATGTTGGTTCTATGCTTCTTCTCGTTGTTGTAGTTTATGGCTTCTACATAGAAATCATGTAGCTTTTGAGTGGTTAGAATATTATGTATACACACTTGTTCACACTTTGCTCCATTGCTAAAACAGAATCATAACTTATTCTTTCTTTTGTTTTAATTGTATATTGATTGAAGGAATGTTATAGTTAAGCATTATGTACTGATTCAAAAGAAATAATTTGTAAAACCGTGTATTTCCATTCCATATTCATATTTGGTTGTTAACTTTTCTTTGGTGGTTGTAGAGTTCATGGTTGTACCAAGTTACCACATTTTGAATTATGATATTATATGCTTGGTGTGTGTTATTTTGTATAATAATTTCATGGACTTTGATTCCAGGTATGTACTCCACTTTATATTTTTCTATGGTCTTGGGTTCAAAGTAAACAACTATGTGATTTCAGTTTAAATAAGAACATTTGTGTATCTTATGATTTTTTTTTCTTGTTTCCTTAATTTTGAAGACTTTGTGAGGAGACTTATAGCTGAAATGAAAGGGAATTGCTTGTTATTTTGTATTCTTGTTCCTTCATTTGATCTTGTCTTGCTTCTTTTATGAACTCTTGAAAGAAAATGGACATCTCTCATCTAAACAATGTTTGGAGGCGGTTTCTTTGTCTTACTTAATTCTTTTACTATCATCGAATGTTGAAATGAAATTGTGGCTTATTTTAATGAAGTTATGATCACACGGCCAACCATAATCAAACAAGAGAAATCATGTGTGATTCACACTTCAAAGTTCTATGTATTCATATTTTGATTTTATGGAATGGAAATTCATGGTCAAGAGTTGTTTGGTGCCACTTTTGTTGATTTTAAATTTAGTTTACTTTTGTGCGTGGTTGTGTACGACTAATGTTCTTGCTTCTTAATTCTAATTAATGAAATTAGTAGATGGAATTGTCAAAATTGTTGTATGGGAAGCTTGAATCTGAAGCTGTTATTTTTAATGCATAGAGGTTTTGATGAATAACTATGATACAAGTTTAGTTATAAATTTTTTTATGAAATAATAATATGATTAGATTTTGTGCTTTAAAGATAAAGTGTAATCTTACAAGTTTGAAGATTATGAAAGTGAAATTGCTTGGCCAAACCAATTTCCTTGGCTCCAATTTGTACTACATTGTATATTTAATGTTGAATTGAATTGTGATGATGAATTTAGTGAAGATTTGGTTGGATTTTGAGCTGATTATGTTATGGCACTTGGTGCCCTATTTTAATTAGAAGACTTGATTACTTCTAAGCATAAAATTGTGACTTAAATGATGATGAAAGATCTTGATAAATGGCTACTTTGTGTGACCTTAAATATGAGATTTACATGAGATGATGAGCAAGATATTTTATTATTATAAGGAAGATGTTCTTGATGAGCTTTTTGATTTAGTTGAATTCATTATAGTACTCAATCTTACCCTTAAATAGAAGCATGAAGTTGAGGAATTAACAGAGTTATCCAGGTTTTTTTAAAAAAAATAAGGTAAATCAAATTTTGAGGACAAAATTTATAAAAAGGGGGGAGAATTGTAACATCCTGCCTAACTTAACGTAACATCAGCTCCAGCACCTGCATCACCTCGATAGAGATAGGCTCGAGGAGAGCCCAGGGCAGCCCCTATACTAGATGCTGATTGGAGAGCCCAGATGGAGGCTCAGATGGCCCGATTGATGGCCTTGCAGACCTGCCATTACCAGCACACCATTGCTACTCAGCAGTGGGTGTCAGAGAGACTGGGATTCCCCATGGATGATTTCCTAGTCCCAGAGTTCCCACCCGAGGCAGTGGCTGATCCTCGTCCCAGCAGGATCCCTAGGGAGCGGGCGATGTAGAGCCCATACTAGTGGAGGAGGATGCTCCCGATGAAGAGGACGACTTCTAGCACACCTAGCATTCAGGGGCATTTTTCTTTCATTGTTTTTTTTTCATATTTTGTATATAGTGAGGACATTGTTTCCTATAAGTTTGGGGGGTCATTATAGCATGTTGTGGGATTGTATGTTTTTAATGTTACAAAACATGTTATATTGTTAAAAAAAATTAGATGATTAATGGATAATGTTTATAGTTTTATGATTCTATATTGTGTTTTATTATTAAAGTATAGTGATTATATAGTTTCTATGCTTAATGCCCATGAGCCTAAGGAATGCATGTTTTGAATATAAAACAAAAAGGCGAAATCTGTTAAGGTGTATCACAATGTGCCAATTGCTAGAGTAATTTGGTTGTCTGATGCTCTAAATGGTTGTAAATTTCTTCATTTTTAGCAAAACCATATACGATCATGAAGCATGTGAAACAATCTAGTCGTTTTTTATGTATGATTTACATCTTACTTAGATGCACGTGTAACTTTGAAAATGATAAGAGTGTATGTTTAGAGAATGTTTATGGATGTACATGTAGAGTTTCAATTATCCTAGAAGTTGTTTTTAAACTCTTTTGAGGTGAAATTCTAGGTTGTGCATGACTGAGAAAATGATGAAGGTATTGTTTGGACAGATTGAGTCTTTCAAGTTTAACCTGATATGATTATATCCTTAGGTCCCCTTTTGAAGCTTGATAAATGTTGGTCGTATATGTTTTTCATTACCATGTTAACCATTCTAATGCATATGAAAAGGATTACATTTTCTTCCTACCATTATTGTTTGTTGAGTACATGATATATTATTTCTCAGCATATTCGGGAAGTTTCCAGAAGTAGTGACTCGCTATGTTCTAGAAGTAGTGACTCGCCACATTCTAGAAGGTTGTAGAAATGCTGACTCACCCTGTAACTCGCCGCAGTGAGTCACATGTTCCAGAAGGTTCCTTGACAACTCACCATACTGACTCAGCGCTATGACTCACCATGATGACTCAGCTAGTGACTCAGCACTGTGACTCGCCATGCTGACTCACCTGTTCTAGAAATATCTACGCTGACTCATCATGCTGACTCATCGTAGTGAGTCACGTGTTCTAGAAGTTTCTCTTTGATGACTCGCTCTGTGACTCATCAAGGGCAATCAGTAGAAAATGATCAACAATAGTTGCTACCCAGCTAGAACAAGAGACAAAATCTAGGTATATTTTACTATCTATTGGGCAATAGACATTGACTTTATAAATAGTAATTATTGTTCATTGCTTACAGTATACCAAAAAATATCTTAAGCCTTCATCTTTTTCATGAAGTCTATAAATAGGAGGGCTTTGGTTCATTTTCAACTTTGGCAAGAAGCTCTCACCCCTTTTTTCTCCTTGTGTTCCACGGCCAAACACTCTTGGAGGCCAAATTTCTACACTTGCTCATCTTTTATTCATCTACATCCAAGAAACCAAAAGCTATACACAAACTCTCTCACTTTCCCTCCCCCATGGATTCGGCCAAGCACCTAGATCCACTCTCCAAACTTCAATAATTCCTACCAATATCATTTCTTGAATCCTTTCATCAATCTAAGACACTTTCATGTTAGGAATTTCTCCAGATTCATTTATTTCCATCTTCTTATCAAGCAAAGAACATAAAAGCTCCCATCTTTCTCTTCTCCAAGCTCACGGCCAAGGGGCCATAGTTCTACCATCACTCTTCAATAATTTACACTAACCATATATCTTGAATCCTTACCTTGTTTCAAGACACTTTGTAGTTGGAGTCTTGACCAAAATCACCTATCTTCAAGGAGTTCTTTTAAAGCCAAACACAAAAACTCTTACCTTTCTCTCTCACAAAGCTCACGGCCAACCACCACAAAATCACCTTCCAAGCTTCAATAATTCTAAACAACCTTAGATCTTGAATCTCTATACAATTCTAAGGAACTTTCATGTTGAGACTATCTTCCAAATCATCCATCTTCAAGCACTTTTTCTAAGATCTAAGTTTGAAGGATAAAGGGTGAAATTCTTGATATCCTCTTCTAATCATAGATTCAAGTTCTAAACCATATTTTGATCCATGGTTTTCTTATTTAAGCCTTAGATATTAATATTTCATGTTTTCTTTGATTTTCAAGAAGCACTTGGTGGTTGAAGTTCTTCTTGAAGGAGATAACAAAGGGACATACAAGGAGCTTTGGAGGTTTCTTCAAGAGGTAAGAGGGAGATTACCTTCATCAACCATGTGTTGGTGGTGAGGAATGGATGTGTTTGTGGTGAAGAATCCATAAGGATTCATTCACTTGGTTGTTTATTGTCTTTCCTAATTGTGTTTGATTTTGTGTGCAAGCATGTCTATAGCGTTAATATTTTTGGTATATGTTTTATGATTGCTTTAATATATGGTATGTGTTCATAGATGCATGATTATTATTGTAGGATATGAATAAAATGTTGAAGGATTGCATGAGTGTTTCAAAGAACATAAGGGAGCTCACGGCTCCATCATCACCAAAGAGGACCAAAATGTTCTCAACCATTTTCTAAAAGAATGACGCAATTGATTTAATTGGATTAAGGGATTTTTCAATGATTTAGAGGATGAAAAATAATTTTTAAGATGATTTATAAGGACATGTAGAATTTCGGCCAACATGCCATATACCTTTGATCCAAAATTATTTTCTAACTATGGACTAGATGATCTAATAAAAATAAATTAGATTAAGAGTTTTACAAGAGATTAAATGCATGGAAATAATTAGGGATGAATTATAAAGCATAAAATGATTTTGGGCCAACATGCCTACTTATGATTTTTTTTTTAATCCAAAACTATTTTAAAGGTGTGGACTTATGAAATTAATTTAATGAGAACTTAATTAAATGGATTTTTGGATAAACAATGGAAAGTAATTTAATTTTAGAGTTAAATTAGTGAATTTAAGTAATGACGTAAATACTTGAAAAGTACTAACGTATAGTTCACTCATTGAGTTTTGAAACACGTTAGCAAGTTTCGAGATGTAATTATTAGTTATGATTAAGAAAAGTAAATTTTGATGGAAGCGTAGAAAATATCACTTAATGAATTTTCTAGATAAAATGTCGCCAAAATTAATTAAAAATGGACTAATAATAGAGAAAGTTTCAATATAAAATTTAAACGTAAAGAAAATATTCTACGTAGTTTAAAAGTATTAGAAATAGCTTACGCTTATTTAAAATAATGATTTTTTTTAGCTTTACAGTTAAGAAAACAATTTAAAAATCTTACGCGATTGAGAAAATGATTTAAAAACACTACACGATTTTAAAAACGTCAAAATATATTTACGCGATTTAAAAACGTTTGTAAAAGTGGCGTGATTATGAAAATGCGATAAAATTTCTACGCAATTAAATGGAACAGAGAGTTTTGCTGTCAGGCCAAAGTGGTGGACCCGGACATGTTGAGATATGGTACTGTCAAGTGGAGACGTACTATATTTGAGAATATTGAGACTAAAGGGTAATTCTGTAATTATAGTTCTTATTCATGCATTGAGAGTCATGTCGATTTGGTTGATATTGGCGATTGATTGGCGAGATGAATTACACCGTGTTGTCGATGTGATAAGCGTAGTGTGGTTCATCGAGTGGACTTGGAGGCATTAGTGTGCAGAATATTCCACATGTGGATAGTTGGTAGCTCCTCTGGGCTGTGGTAACTAGCAACACACTAATGATCTCGACACGCACTATTCTTAATCAAGATCTTGGAGAGACTGTTTAGTACAATACCTGTAGTGCACGACGTATTTGGACTGTGTACTACTACACAATGTTGGACTGTGGGCTATAGACATGACGTTGGACAGTGTAATAGTTTGGTTGGGCAGCCTGAGGTATTGACAGATCTTTTCATATCATTCACTCTGATGTCTGTGTTTTAGCTCTATGGAGTAGGAATGAGTCTGTGTATATTTTCATATGTGGTCTGCATCTTAATGTGGTTATTTATATTCAATGTGAGTTATTATGCATCATGTGACTATATAGTTTATTGTATCAATTGTTATATCTGTTATAGTAATATTATTATTGCTGTTCATTTTATTACAATATATGTTTATTGGAATTATTTGTAAATTGATAACATGATTATATTTGTGATATCTGTGTGTATGGAATGATTTTGTCATTTGTATCATTCTTTGCTGCCGTGCTGGTATTGGTGAAAGGGGATCTCACCTCTTTGCTGTATTGTTTTGTTGTGTTTGTATTGTTAAATTCGTATAGTAGGTGAAACGAGTTTCTTAGACTTACTGGAGGCGATATTCTGAGGTCGGTGACGGTGTCAAGGAGTGTCTTCCAAGTTTTCAACAGTAAGCAGTTTGAAGGAGAAATGGAACAAGTATGTTGAGTTTTCTCGTTAGTATTGTTACCATGCTATTAAGTAGGACCCATTATTGGGTTTGCTACTGTTTCTCTAAGTCTGTAAGTTTTATGGTTAAGATTCTTTGTTTGAAATATTATGTGGTATAAATAAAGCTGTGTATTAATCAGTTCAATTTAATTTCTGTTTTACTTATAATTTTTGGTAAGTTTATGTTTCTGCGAAAAGAAATTTTAAAATCCATCTTTTAGAACTCAAAGCTTTCATGAAATGATTTTCAGGTTTTAAGTTTTTAGTGGGAAATGTAATGCCCTACGAAGGGTGTTACAATATATGGAGCATTTGAGCCAAACCTGGAAGAGAAAGACAAGTGTGAAGTTCAACATTTCATGTCGCAACACAAGCATGTTAATGCCTTAGTGTGGTGTATCCCCTACTTCAGACATAGAGCTACGAAGTTTTCATACTGCGGTGTAGGCATGTTAATGTCACAACATTGTGACCTAATTTATACACGTGCCACGACGTAGGGATATTAATACCGAGGCGTGAACCAGATTTCATGGCTTATATATACTATTTTATTAGATTTCTAAAAAAAGACTAGTTAGGTTTGCAGTTCTATATTCGAAAGCTACGACTGTGAATTCACTTCTAGGTTGAGATGAGGCCACGAAAGCCAAGGTTGGAGGCCATTTTCTTCATAGAAGGAGATTCAAGTACCAAAGATCATATCTATGAGCTTTCTTCCTTCTCTCTTTGTTTTCTTCTCTTCCTAATATCATGAACATGGTTTTTCATGTATATTTTCGTGTTCAATGAGTAGCTAAGTTGTATTTAGGGATTACTTTGAATCTTTGTATGGATATTGATGGTTTTATACTTCTTTGAGTTTTTTTTTTAAGCAAAATGGCATGCAAAAGCATCACAATAGAGAAGGAAATCTTAACTAGGTTGGCACCTCAAACCCTACCTATCATTTGCAGCACACCATAAATATATTAAAAGACAAAAAAAGAAGAGAACAAAAACAAGGGGGGACAGAAGCCAAAACCCAAGCAAGGAGAAAACCTATCTAAACTTGTAATTAGGAAGACAAAATTTATTTCGATTAAAGTCTTCACTAATGAAACTAGGAATTAAGTCCCACCAAGTGTAACACTTAGAATCCACCCCAAAATTTGCTAATTTATCAAATTTCTTTCCCTATAAATATGAGAAACAACAAAATGCATACTCTTAGTAAGTTGAAGACAATTTCTCCATCTTGTCCTTAATTTCCAAGGGATCAAATGAAAATCTGAAAAGTGGAAACCATTAATTGAGAATCACATTCTAACCATAACATATGCCAGTGATGATCACATATTTTATACATTAATAAACCCTCATTTTTAGTCATTTACACTCTCTATGTACTTAATTGATTAAGTCTAGTTATGTTTTGTAAGTTTGGACTCAAATTGGACTTAATTGATTTTTTTAGCACTATGTTGGTCTTATGTTGTTTTTGTATTTTGGTCATATCTTGAGTTCTAAATATCTGATAATTATGAATTTTACCTTGTAGGAAAGATAAGAGAGAGCTCTACAACTTTGATGAGAGCTCAAAGTCTCAATCAGACAACTAGTAGAGCTAATTGGACTTGGAAGACAGAACACGAGTTTTGTGTCTGAAACCTGAACAGTGTACAGTAATCAGAGCATAACTCGGGCTGCAAGAATTATCTTGGGCTGAAATTTGGAAATTTGAAAGTTAAGACCTAGATCTAAAACTTTCATGTTGAACACAAAACTTAATTCGGGCTCCTTGATGGTGATATTGGGTCTAAAAGTCAAAACAGAGGTGCTGAGACTAGGCCTGAATAGTTTGTAGTAATTGGGTCATATCTTGGGCTGTAGGACGAATTTTTGGGTGATTCTAGAGCCATTGGAAAGCTTAGATAATTTCCTAGAACTTTCATGAAGACCACTTGGCTAGAAAATGACGAAATCAATGACTTAAGCAATGAATGATTTCGGAGATAAGAAATCTCAATGATTTTTCACTCTTATCCTCACCATTTGGCATTCTCCACCCATTCATCCACTCATCCCACCTACCCCTAATCATCCCCTTTGTCATTTTGTATCCCTAATCCTCTATAAAAGGCACCATTGGCTGACCATTTAGAGCACTTGGTGTTAGGCTTAGTTTGTACAAGTTAAGGTTATGCTTGTTTATTGTTTTCCTTTATTGTAATTTTCTCTTGTTCTAAATTGAAGTCATGTTCATCTTTCTCTTCTTCTCTCTTACTTTCTTCTTATCCATGAGTAACTAAATCTTCATCTTGCTTAGATGAAAGAGTGAAGCTTTTAGTAATGAAATAAGGTTAGATTATTTTATTTCTTGTGCTTAAATGATATATTATTAAATGAACATTATATGTGTTGTATTTTGTTTCCAATCAATTTAGAAACCTTCTTTGTTAATGGAGATCTTGATTTATTATAAACAATAGGATTGGTACAGTGAATGCTTGAACTCATTTACAAATGTTGGTAGATAATTAAAGGAATCATAATATGATTACATATATAATTGAACTTTGAATGTTACATTTTCTGATTGGAACCTCCGTTGTGTGTGGATTTCAATTGAGTTATAAAGAGAAATAATCTTACCTTTAATTTATTACCAAGAGTGGATCTCCTAACCCAAGCAAGCCCTTAAATTCATTTGTGAACTTGTTTTATTACTTTTGGTGTTGTGACAAATCCTCTTCTTACCTCAATTAATTTTTCTTCTTCAATTCCCCGTGGATCGACCTCGGACTCCCGAGAAATTTACTACTTGAGACAACCTGTACTTGGGTTTGCATCCTTAAATCCCGCAGTCAAGTTTTTGGTGTCGTTGCCGGGGACTTGATTTGAAGTGTTGATTTATTGAGGTTTGTTTTCTTTAATAAAATCTATTCTCTCTTCTCCCTCACAGGAGCAAAAGATCAGCTTGCCGATCCTTCGGTTTCTTTACTAACGCTCTAACTTTCTAACTATCTAACTCTAACTTATTAACTTGCTGACATACTAACTTTCTAACTTTTATATTTATGTTATTTATTTTTATTTTTTAATTTTATTTATTTATTTTCGTCATTTTTTTTATTAGTGGGGTAACTCTCTCTGTTATTTTACGCACTAACTTAGTGGGGAAAACTCTCCCTTTTACTTTTCTGTTATTTATTTTTTCGCAATCTAACTTAATAAAATAATATTTCTTCTTCTCTTCTCTTTCGCCGGCTCTGTGGGGCTCTGTCACTCTCCGGTTTTCATATTTAAATTTACTTTCTGCACTTTATTTTTATTTTTATTTTTGGGCGGTTGGTTTATTACCCCATCCTTGTTAATATTTAATGGTGGGTGACACCACCAACTTGTACATTATTTTTTTGTTTATTTATTTTTAGTTATTTATGTATTTATGCTTAATTGGTATCGTGATTTAAATTCTGGTCGTTTAGTTAAAATTAATTCTGGTACTTTATATATTGACTTGTTTGAATCACAATCACACACAATTGACACAATGGCTGACAATGAAAGTGTACATGATGAACCAAAAAATCAACCATTGCGAACCATGCATGAATATTTGCAACCACCTCGAAATTCTAGTCTATCATGTTTTATCTTTCCACTCAATGCCAATAATTTTATATTCAAACCAGGTATGATTTCTTTACTTCCTAATTTTCATGGTTTAGAATCTGAAAGTCCATATTTACATCTGAAAGAATTTGAGGAAGTATGTATTACCTTCAATGATCAAAATTGCACTGAAGAGATTGTTAAGCTTAAATTGTTTCCTTTTTCTTTAAAAGATAAAGCAAAATCCTGGCTTAACACTTTGAAACCAAGATCAATTGGCACATGGCAAGAAATGCAAGGTGAGTTCTTAAAGAAATTTTTTCTAACACATAAAACCAATACTATGGAAAGACAAATCCAAAATTTTTCCCAAAATTCAAATGAAGCATATTTTCAATGTTGGAAACGATTTAAAGATTTGTTAAATTCTTACCCACATCATGGTTTTGAAAAATGGCGCACTATAAGCTTCTTTTATGAAGGTTTAACACCTGAAACTATACAATTTGTGGAAACAATGTGCAATGGTGAGTTTCTTGATAAAGAACCTGATGAAGCTTTAGATTATTTGAACCAGTTGGCTGAAAATTCTCAATCTTGGCATAGTACTAACACTTCTGAAAATTCAATTAGATCTAATCTTGCAAGTGCTAATAAAGGAAAATATCACCTTAGTCAAGAGGAAGATCTAAATGCTAGATTTACCAGTTTGGCTAGAAAGGTTGAAGCCATGGAATTAAGAAAAGCAAAAGAAATCAAATCTGTGCAAAATGAAGAAATTTGTGGTATTTGTGATGACTTAGGACACTCAACACACGAATGTCCCAACATTCCTGTTTTTAAAGAAGTTGTACATAAGCAGGTAAATGCAATGAATAATTTTAACAAGCCATTGACTTCTTCTTTTTCAGATACATACAATCCGGGATGGAGAAATCACCCGAATTTCAGCTGGAGGAATAATAATCAGTCACAATTTGTGCAACCACCACCTCCTCAGGCACAACAGGACTCTCAAAATTCTCAAGGATATGCACCTTATGTCTCACCATATAGGAAAAACCTTGAAGAAACACTGCATGCATTCATAGAAAAGCAAGAGGCCATTAATAAACAAAATAATCAAACCATGAATGACATAAAAGACACTCTTTCTAAACTTTCTTCTGCACTCATCATTCATGAGAAAGGAAAATTTCCTTCTCAACCTCAACCAAATCCCAAGGGTCAGTACAGTCTAAATGAGGGGAGTTCAGAAAAACAACAAATAGACCAAGTCCAGTCAGTGATAACTCTTAGGAGTGGAAAGGTTGTTGAAAAACAAATCCTCGAATCTTGTGAGAAAGAAGATGAGCCAATTCCCCAAGAAAATGAAGAAGTTGACCAAAAGGAGACCAAACTCTAGCCTTCACCCCCATTTCCTCAAGCATTGAAAAATCCAAAGAAATTGGACCATAACACTGGAATTTTTGAAATTTTGAAACAAGTGAAAATTAATATTCCTCTGTTAGATGCTATCAAACAGATTCCTTCTTATGCCAAATATTTGAAGGACTTGTGCACTGTTAAAAGGAAATTAAATGTAAAAAAGAAAACATTTTTGGCAGAACAGGTAAGCTCTATTCTTCAAAATAATAATGCGTTGAAATATAAAGACCCTGGTTGTCCTACAATTTCATGCATTATTGGAGAACATAAAATTGAAAAAGTTTTACTTGATCTTGGTGCTAGTGTCAATTTGCTTCCATATTCAGTTTATCAACAACTCAACTTAGGTGAGTTAAAACTAACTTCTGTAACTCTTCTACTTGCAGATAGATCAATTAAAATTCCAAGAAGAATAGTGAAAGATGTGTTGGTTCAAGTTGATAAATTCATATATCCTGTGGATTTCATTGTCTTGGATACTGAACCTCTGGTTGATAGTTGCAAGTCAATTCCTGTTATTTTAGGCCGTCCATTTTTAGCAACATCTAATGCTTTGATAAATTGCAGAAATGGAGTGGTGAAGCTAACATTTGGAAACATGACACTGGATCTCAAAGTTTTTAACATGTGCAAGCAACCACAGGAAGTCCTTGATGAAAATGAGGAAGTTGAAGGAATTGAAGCCATTATAGATGATCATCTTCAAAAAGGGAGTTCTTCTGACCCTTTAGAAGTTTGTTTAATTAATTCATTTGATTTGCTTGATTGTACAGAGGAAATAGAATACAAAGGAAGAAAGCCAAAATTCGAAGAGCTAAAACCCATGAATGATAATGCTCATGAAGAAGTACCCACATCGGAACTAAAGCCATTACCTGCTGGGTTAAAGTACACATTTTTGGGAGAAAAGCAAAGCTTTCCTATGGTAATTTCCTCGTCTCTTACTGAAGAACAAGAAGGAAAGATATCGCCTCAATGGATGCACCAAGATAGAAGAAAAATTTCTGACAGAGGTGAAAATTTTTTATTGGGATGACCCATACTTGTTCAAACATTGTCCTGACCAAATTTTTCAGAGATGCGTGTCCGACAGTGAGGTAGGTAGTGTCATTAAATTTTGTCACTCAGAAGCATGTAGAGGTCACTTTTCTTCAAAGAAAATAGGTGCGAAAATCTTGCAGTGTGGATTTTATTGGCCCACTTTATTTAAGGACTGTTATACTTTTTGCAAAAGTTGTGAAAATTGTCAAAAGACAAATCTAATAAAATCCACAATCAAGACAATTTTGAGAAAATCTTTTGAAATTGGTCAAAAAGTTCTGCTTTATGATTCTCGCCTGCACCTATTCCCTAGAAAATTGAGATCTAGCTGGAGTGGTCCTTTTGTTGTCAAACACGTGTATCCTCATGGGGCCGTAGATATTGTGAATCCTAGGAATGGTAATGTGTTTAAAGTTAATGGACAAAGGCTCAAACCATTTTTGAAAAAACTAAGTTGATGAGTTCTTTGTGTTGCCAGTTAAGTGGCGGATACGGTACTCCGTGACTCTCAAGTCGGTTTGTTTTTCAGTTTCCCAAAATAACTGAATCCTTCTTCTCCTTTAAAATGGATGTCATTCTTTCCAACTTGAGAAAACATTTTCCTTCTCTCCCTTAAAATGCTCTGAAAAAAATCTACAAAGTTCGATGTGAAAGATTGAGGCTGTTAATGCACAAAGGTATGACAGAAGATGTGCGCTGGATAATTGAAGCAAACGTCCGACTAGCAGGTGAGTCTTCAATTTCATTTGACTCATACATGCCAGGTCTTGGAAGAAGTTCGTATTCTAAAAGGAGAAGAGCAAAAAGGTTACAAGTCTGTTACAAATGTGAACGATGGAATTGTAACAAGCGATGTCGTACTTTGGGAATGGTTTCTGCAAAACAGAGAAGATAAAATTTTCTTCATTAAGAATGGACTGAGTAAGGAGTCATTAGATGATATCTTATTGACTCTTGAGACGCATTCTTGTGGATTGGTGCATCGTGAAATTCTTAATTTGTGGAATCTCTTCAAGGATGAAGAAAAACGCTACAGTCTTGGGAATCTGACTCTAAAAGACTTTGTTTGCCAATTTATAAGAAAATTGGATGAGAAGCTTATCCTCGACTCATAGAAGGCATTTAAGCCGTTATTGGACGTGAAACCAGAGGCAGATGTGAGCCATATCCACAACAATCTGTACATATCATCTTCTTCTTCTTCTTCTTCATGTCATCCTTCAAAAAAAAATTCAAAAAAAAAATTAAAAAAAATGAAAAAAAAAGAGTCTGAACAAGGGCGATCCGAAAGGAGTACTATGGCTTTAATTAGTTGTGGAGCCCCAGCCTTTGGCTGACCCGTCATTGACTTGGGTGAACTTTTGCACGCTAGTCCTAAAAAAAAAATTATGAGTGTCTACTGCACTGGTCACACGCAGTATAAAGATATGCCACTACTCCATTCGTGACGCGCAGTATAAAGATACGCCATGAAAGCTGTATATACAGGTATGTCATCATGTGCTATTATATTTCTTTTATCTTTGTATAATTTTACTATATTTTGGTTTTGGACAGACGATCCTTTGAGCAGGGTCCTTTAGGGGTTTCTAGACTTCTTTACCCTGATGGTTTTCTTGAAGTGAAAAAAAAAACAAAAGAAAAAAAGATTTTGTGCTCCTTAATTTCAAACTCTTCTGACAACAGCCAACCTACCCTTATAAGTGCAATTATTACCTTTTCCCTTCTTTTCCTATTTAAACACTCCACTTTCTCCACTTTCCTCTATCTCAGAATCAATCAAAGGGAAGGTGAGAATAGAAATGGAAGGTGTTTCTGTTCGTCAACTTAAAAATGTCTGTGTTTTTTGTGGGTCAAGTTATGGGAAGGGTTTAGAGTTTGTAAACGCAGCTAGCACTCTTGGTCGATCACTTGCTGCGAGGAATATTCATCTTGTATATGGGGGAGGTTGCCGTGGGTTAATGGGGGCTATATCACTTGCTGTATATATAGGAGGCAGTCAGGTTTCAGGTGTCATTCCTAAACCTTTAGCTCAACAGAACATCACTGGAAGGACAGTTGGAGAAGAAATTCAGGTAACATCTATGCATGGACGAATGAAAAAAATGCTTGACAACTCTGATGCATTCATTGCCTTACCAGGTGGTTTTGGTACTTTGGAAGAAATTTTTCAAATTGTCTCTAGGGATGAACTGAACATCTACCATAAACCCATTGGTTTGTTGAATATTAATAATTTCTTTGATCTTTTGTTATTTTTTCTTGACAAAGCTGTGGAACAGAAATTTATCACTCCTTCAGTAAGAAAACTTCTTATCTCTGCTTCCACTATTGATAAGCTCATTGATAAATTAGAAGCTTTTGAGTATGTACCTGATAAGGTATTAGCTCAGATAGATTGGTCAACAAGAAGCAGCGAGGGAAGCAGTGTAACGCACCTAAATATACCAACTACAGCGCAATCGTCACTACACCACAGTTGCTAAATCTAGGCGTGTCACAATCATGATAACAGTAGTTTCAAAATTAACGAGTTTATTTTTGTTTTTCGCATTTATGCATAAGTAGAAAATACGAGCCATGAATGAAATATAAATATATTCAACCCTTAATACAACCATTGAAATAAAATCACATTCCTTATATATATATCTCATAGCCAATTTACACGAATCACTAACAACATAAAATATAATGATTACAGAGTCAAATAAGATACAGCGGGAAATAAAACATAAAAGGGGAGAAGTAGTAACCCAGGGATGGGTACTACCAGCAGACAAGGCCGCAACCCCATATGCACATGACACTCAGCGTCCCAGTTGACACAGCGGCATCAATGCCCCCACGCTGCTGCACTCCTGCGAAATCGAAGGAATCTTGTCCAGATTCCCAACCCCATTGGCAAGGCGTGGTTCCATATCATCTTCGTCCAGGTCTCTTAACAAGTATGAATATAAAACAACAATACAGAAATATAGGAAAGAGGTGAGACACCCGTCTTTCATTACCACTATGGCAGTAAGAAAATAACACGGCGCAAAGCGCCCATGAAGAAATGCAGTTCATAGATTCATCAACAATAGCCATGGAATTTACAACACAAGCAGTCAAGTTACAAACAATAATAAGAATCAATAATAACAATACTCTAGGCAGTCAACAAGGTCTCAGATACTGAACAGTTAAAACACTTCAGGTAATCATAGCATCAGGATCCCAATAGTTTATTCATCATATAAAAGAGTGACACATGACATGTGGACTCACAATGCTGACTCTCAATGCCAACTCACAATGCCAACTCACAATGCTGACTCTCAATACTTGTGCACTTGGTACCAAGATTTTTCATTTTAAAACATGAACGTTCCGGTAGTCTCCGCCCCCTAAAAACAGTCTATCTGGGACCACGAAAAGAATAGTGCTTATCGGTTCCTCGTCAGTGCGTTGCAATCGGCTTTCCGGCCAAAGGTATTTCACAATGTGATATCATCATCACCAAAAGGATCACTGCACCCTGACGCACCCAGAGATCCATCATAGACCACACTATCCAATCCTCGTTCATTTACCATAAAAAGAATAGTGATTTGTCAGGCTCGTAATGCGTGCAATCGGCATACACCGCGCCTTATGCCCCTCTAAGATCCATGACAGACCTCACCATTCAATTCTCATTAATTCAC
This sequence comes from Ormosia emarginata, assembly GCA_029884605.1. Classification (NCBI taxonomy): domain Eukaryota; kingdom Viridiplantae; phylum Streptophyta; class Magnoliopsida; order Fabales; family Fabaceae; genus Ormosia; species Ormosia emarginata. The sequence continues at coordinate 19,483,420 of JAQQTP010000079.1, forward strand.
TGCGTAAATAATGATGATTTGTCAGGCCCGTAATGCGTGCAATCGGCATACACCGCGCCTTACGCCCCCCATAGGTCCATCATCGACCACATCATTCAGTTCGCATTCATAGGCCCATACAGCCCTTTAACAGTCACCGACTGAGCAATTTGTTCAATGCATGCTAGTTAAATGCATAATCATAGGCTCATCTAGCCTTTTAACAGTCATAGACTGAGCAAATTATTCAATACGTTAACTTAATTCAAAATCAGAGGCTCATCCAGCCTTTTAACAGTCCTTGGCTGATTAGTTTATAAAATACATGCTGACTTAATGCATGATCCTAGGCTCATTCAGCCCTTTAACAGCCATTGACTAAGCAAACATCTAATGCATGTTGACTCCGTGCATAAACATGTTCACAAATATTTCACAATACTCAGTCTTCCATAATATGCCACAATTAGGTCAATTCATCCATTAATAAGTCTTATGGGATTATCATAAAGTCTTACTCAAGTTATCATCTCTTATAAATTCATTTTCTAGAGAAACTTCTCTTGAAGTCCTTATCCAAGCTTCATTCCTTAGGGTTGATCAAGTCCCTTAACCTAGTCAATTATGCTCACTTAAAATTCACTCACAGGTTTTATAAGTCTCACAACTCTCTTGCTCTTCCTCTATGTTCAAAATTACTTAACTTCTATTTTACCCTGAATCGGCCAAACTTCCTAAAATTCATGATCAAAACCATGGCTTCCCAAAGTCCACTACTAACATCAATTTCTCCCATTTTATATATCGATTTCTTGATATTCTTTTACTTAAACTTTAGCTCACCAAGTTCATTCTAATTCCTTGTAGTCCCAATCTAAAACCGTGGCTTCAAGTTGAGTTAATAAACCCTTAAAACTTTCCATCTCAAATCCCAACCTTAACCTTCAAATCTCCAATTACATAGCTGCATCTCGCAGTTACCTAGCTGGTTCTGCTATGGGCACCTAGGCGCCACATCTGGAGCACTTGAGCGCTGATGGAGCGCCTGGGCACTGACCACGAAGTGCCGAAGCGCTCACCAGGCTGCGTCACGGAAAAACTTACTGGGCACAGAGCGCCTAGGCGCTCTATGCACAACGCCTGGGCGCTAGTGCATTAACAGGGGTTCTGCAGAATTCGTTTCTACAGAGCCCTGGCCCATTCGCTATCCAAAATCCCTCATTCATTTTCAACCATTCCAAAATGTGATACATGACATATAACTACAAAATAACAACATATGAGTTCATAATCATCAAATCACACAATGTACATCCATACATCCATGCAAATCAAACAACTACAACGTCATGGAAATAACCCAATATAACAAAGAGGGAAATCCAACATGGATTCTCTCATCAACAACAACACACAAGACATTCCCTTACTACCAAGATTGGTTGAAGAGGATTATCTCCCTCTTACCTAAATGAAGACAATCACAAGAATGTTTTCCCTTTTTTGCTCTTGATTTTCGTTTTCCCCTTCAAGAAAAACCCTAGGGTGAGAAATTCCCAATGTGTTCACTACAATCATAGAAAAATGACTCCTTGGCCACATAGGTGACCAATAAAACGAAAATGAGAAGAAGATAGAAGAAAGCTGAAGACTTTACCTCAAAAGCTCCAAGCTTTTGCTTCAATGGTGAAAAATTGAGGAAGAAGAAGAAGAAGAATCAAGGAAGGCCATAAGGAAAATGGTCTTAGAATGATGGAAGAAGCTAGATATGGGTTTGATTTAGCAAATCATGAAGATGGTGAATGGTGAGGGTGGACGATGGAGAAGGAAGAAGAAGAAAAGAAGAAGAAGAAGAAGAAGAAAAAGAAACGTAGAAGAGAAGAAGAGAAAGAGGAGAAGAAGAGATAAAAATGAAAATGTGGTTATGGGCTTTCAAGGGCCATCTGCCGTGTAAGAAGAGTGGAGAGGGGAGAGAGAGAAAATGTGAAATGGGAGGAAGTTTCCTAGAAGTTTCCCAAATAAGCTTTTGAATTAATTTAACTTTTATTTTGAAAATAAAGCTAAAGGGGCTTGACACCAGGTAAATTTTGAACAGTGTAATAAGATTTTTATTACATGTTATTATTCAGCAGACAATCGTTACAGCTGACCGAAGTTAGTATTAATTTACCTGACAGATAAAATTTATACAGCGATTATAATTTTATCTGTTAAAATTTCTCGAAAAAAATGTGAAACCTTGTAAACTGTGTCTGGCCTCGGGTTTAGTAAGATCCCCCGTCGATGTTTCCATAGTTCAAGGTTCTCGGGAAAAATATTTCATTTTCTCGGTTCGACTCAGTGTGCACGCAAAACGAGGAATATATTCAAATATTCGTCGTTTCCGAAAAATTCTGAAAGAATTCTCATAAATTACAAATATTAGAAAATGACTATTCGTAATAAAATTTTCCAACTTTGGGAGCGTTACAGTCGTTTTTGCCAATTCTGCCCAATGTGCGCGCAGAATGAGGAATAATATTAAAATATTCCGCGTTCTCAGAAAAATCCAGAAAAATTCCTAAAAATCCCAAATATTGTAAAATGATCATTTATCCTGAAATTATAAATTTTCGGGATGTTACAACACTCCCCTTCAAATAGAAATTTCGTCCTCGAAATTTTCATTCCTTAGGATAAACATCGACGTTGTTTCTTCACCTTATCCTCTGACCATCATAATGAAGGTATTGGGTAGTTTCGATTCAAAGCGTCCGCCATGGCGTTTTCTTTTCCAAGATGACTCTAAAGTTAGAGATCATGTTCCTTCAAAATCTTTGGTCACTTTCGCTGCCTCATGTTTGGTTCCTTCTCGTCGAATAAGTACTTCAGGTTCTTGTGACTGCTAAGGGCATTGAATTTTGCTCCATATAGAAAGCGTCTCTATATTCTCAGAGCGGATACGACAGCGGTTAATTATAAGTCACAGGTCGGGTAATTCTTCTCACGCACCCTCAACTACCTTGAGGCGTAAGCCATAACTTCCCAGCCTTACATGAGTACACATCCTAAACCTTAATGCGAAGTATCACAAGGTATTTCAAACGGTTTCTTGAGATTAGGTAGAAGCAAGACTAGTGAGCATCTGAATATCTCCTCAATCCTTGGAAAAACCTTCTTTACCTATGTCCGCTCGTAGAAATTTGATCCTCTTCTTGTAAGCTACATAAAAGATTCTGCCATCTTGGAGAACTCATCAGCGCTCCTTCGATAAAAACCAACTAATTCCATCAGCTATGAGTCTCCTTTACGATTTCTAGTCTTTCCCTTTGAAGAACTGCTCCAACCTTTGGTGAATTCACGACAATTCCTCCATTTGGAATTCCATGATCCAAAACGGAACCTCCTTAAACGAGAATTCGCCCTCTGATACTTTGGCATTTATTTCCTCTTCTTTAAAGTTAGGAAAACTATACCGAGATGTCCGACGTATCTCCCCATATCTTCGAGAATAGATCAGAATGTTACAATTAATGACAATGACAATTGTATTCTAAGTAAGGATAGAAAATACAATTCGTGTTGTCCATGAATACAATAGGGGCGTTTGTCACTCCGATTGACATCACGGAATACTGATAACGTCGAAAGCACGCTCGAAAGAATCATTTTGGGAACATTCTCAATTTCCACGAGTTCATCAATGACCAGGACGCACATCTATCTTGGAGAGAACAACGACTCTTTCCTCACCAGCCCATTGAATCACTCATTTTTCTCTGAGGACACTCAACCTTGATCGAAGCCTTATTTATTTTGTGACGGTCCTTGTCTCACCGAGAAATTTCATTCTTCTCCTTAACTAACAGCATCGTAGCTTGACATGTAGAACTCTTTGGCTATTAGAGTGGCATTTATATTCTCCTTACTTTTGGTCCTTTATGGAAGACACCAACATGTACCCTTAAGCTTCTTTCCTCACGAAGTTTCATTTTGTTGGCCATTACGAACCTAAGAGTCTTAACTTTCACAAATCGCTGGGGTTTTTATCAGGATGCTCAAGCAGATAACAACCAGAAAACGACCGGTCAGCTTCTAAAATCATGAACCCTAATAGACATGATTTGAGGTGGCAAGATAAATCAACGAAAGATTCAGTCTTTAGTAGAAATAGAACAGATTACATAAACTTAGGTGTCAACGACAAGTCGTAGTAATAGAAATGGAAATAACTTAAGTTGAAGATAAGAAAGATGCAGATGAATCACAATGATCCATAAGGTTACAAATTGAAAAAGAAAGGGTTACCCCCCAGAATTATATAGCACGATTACAGGATCGTCATTTGAGGCGTAACTTCCCTTGTTTAGATCTCCAAATGTTGAGGTCTCAGCACCACCCAAGGTATAAGTTTTGGCTTCTGCCTGTGGTTTCACAGTCCTTGCAGCATCGATTGAAGACTTTGCCTTTGTTGGGTTACAGTTACGGGAAACGTGTCCAGGCTTTCCACATTTAAAATAGATTATACTCTTGATCTTACACTCTCTTGTGAAGTGGTTCTTTCCATACTTCATACAACATGGCGAAGATGTCGGGGTCTGACTGGATACACCACCATTAGTACTTTGTCCAGGAGTTAGTTGTTGTTGTTTCCCTGATACCCATGCGTATCGTTTCCGCATAAACTGGTTAACTTTCCTATTATTCCTTTTTTGGAATCTAGGCAGTCCAAGGTTGCCCCAAAGTCGGCTTTCCTCCAACAGATTCTGAACCTCAAGTTCCAATTCTCGTTGTTGCGTGATCCTCTGATCCTGGTAAGTTATCATCTCAACTATCATTTGCCTTTCTTCTGCAGTCGCAGCCATACTCCTATTGTCTTATCTTGCGCTCACATGCGTACGTCCGTCACGAGCCATTGACTTTCTTCGAAAACGGACAAAGCATGACACAACGAAACAAACATAATTATTTCAATCAACATTGTCTCCTCTCAGAAACTAAACCCACAAAATCACACAATTCAAACAAGACAAGTCAATCCACGAATCCTAACGATCTCTAGCTCGAACTTCTTCGTTATGCTTCCACAGCGTAATCCCTCATAAGCCGTCAACTTCCAAACTGCTTCTCGAACCTAGTTTACACCAACTATTTCTTTCTCCAGAAGATCGGTTTTCCAAAACCCTTTGATCTCCTCACAAAAGAATTCCTATTTTCCTAACACAGTACGCCTAGGTGAAGTCATAGTTTCCTGTACACACAGAACATTACATATTGAGTAGGTCAGTCCTCAATATCATGCAACTGTATAACAGTAGCCATCAACATTCAACCTACGGCACGCCATGCATTCCTTTCCCATCATCTCAATCAAGAGACAAGGAAGTGCACAACAGACCAAATTCTAATATGCCTAAACATAGCAAGTCCATACCCCGGCTCAACAGGATGAACTGCTCTGATACCACCTAATGTAACGCACCTAAATATACTAACTGCAGCACAATCGTCACTACACCACAGTTGCTAAATCCAGGCGTGTCACAGTCATGATAACAGTAGTTTCAAAATTAACGAGTTTATTTTTGTTTTTCGCATTTATGCATAAGTAGAAAATACGAGCCATGAATGAAATATAAATATATTCAACCCTTAATACAACCATTGAAATAAAATCACATTCCTTATATATATATCTCATAGCCAATTTACACGAATCACTAACAACATAAAATATAATGATTACAGAGTCAAATAAGATACAGCGGGAAATAAAACATAAAAGGGGAGAAGTAGTAACCCAGGGATGGGTACTACCAGCAGACAAGGCCGCAACCGCATATGCACATGACACTCAGCGTCCCAGTTGACACAGCGGCATCAATGCCCCCACGCTGCTGCACTCCTGCGAAATTGAAGGAATCTTGTCCAGATTCCCAACCCCATCGGCAAGGCGTGGTTCCATATCATCTTTGTCCAGGTCTCTTAACAAGTATGAATATAAAACAACAATACATAAATATAGGAAAGAGGTGAGACACCCGTCTTTCATTACCACTATGGCAGTAAGAAAATAACACGGCGCAAAGCGCCTATGAAGAAATACAGTTCATAGATTCATCAACAACAGCCATGGAATTTACAACACAAGCAGTCAAGTTACAAACAATAATAAGAATCAATAATAACAATACTCTAGGCAGTCAACAAGGTCTCAGATACTGAACAGTTAAAACACTTCAGGTAATCATAGCATCAGGATCCCAATAGTTTATTCATCATATAAAAGAGTGACACATGACATGTGGACTCACAATGCTGACTCTCAATGCCAACTCACAATGCTGACTCACAATGCTTGTGCACTTGGTACCAAGATTTTCCATTTTAAAACATGAACGTTCCGGTAGTCTCTGCCCCCCTAAACAGTCTATACCGGACCACGAAAAGAATAGTGCTTGTCGGTTCCTCGTCAGTGCGTTGCAATCGGCTTTCCGGCCAGAGGTATTTCACAATGTGATATCATCATCACCAAAAGGATCACCGCACCCTGACGCACCCAGAGATCCATCATAGACCACACTATCCAATCCTCGTTCATTTACCATAAAAAGAATAGTGATTTGTCAGGCTCGTAATACGTGCAATTGGCATACACCGCGCCTTACGCCCTTCTAAGATTCATCACAGACCTCACCATTCAATTCTCATTAATTCACTGCGTAAAGAATGATGATTTATCGGGCCCGTAATGCGTGCAATCAGCATACACCGCGCCTTATGCCCCCCCATAGGTCCATCGTCGACCACATCATTCGGTTCACATTCATAGGCCCATACAGCCCTTTAACAGTCACCGACTGAGCAATTTGTTCAATGCATGCTGGTTAAATGCATAATCATAGGCTCATCTAGCCTTTTAAAAGTTATAGACTGAGCAAATTGTTCAATACGTTAACTTAATTCAAAATCAGAGGCTCATCCAGCCTTTTAACAGTCTTTGACTGATCAGTTTATAAAATACATGCTGACTTAATGCATGATCCAGGGCTCAAACTTCCTAAAATCCTTGATCAAAACCATGGCTTCCCAAAGTCCACTACTAACATCAATTTCTCCCATTTTATATATCGATTTCTTGATATTCTTTTACTTAAACTTTAGCTCACCAAGTTCATTCTAATTCCTTGTAGTCCCAATCTAAAACCGTGGCTTCAAGTTGAGTTAATAAACCCTTAAAACTTTCCATCTCAAATCCCAACCTTAACCTTCAAATCTCCAATTACATAGCTGCATCTCGTAGTTACCTAGCTGGTTCTGCTATGGGCGCCTAGGCGCCACATCTGGAGTGCCTGAGTGCTGATGGAGCGCCTGGGCGCTGACCACGAAGCGCCTGAGCGCTCACCAGGCCGCGTCACAGAGAGAACTTCCTGGGCACAGAGCGTCTAGGCGCTCTATGCACAACGCCTGGGCGCTAGTGCATTAACAGGGGTTCTGCAGAATTCGTTTCTACAGAGCCTTGGCCCATTCGCTATCCAAAATCCCTCATTCATTTTCAACCATTCCAAAATGTGATACATGACATATAATTACAAAATAGCAACATATGAGTTCATAATCATCAAATCACACAATGTACATCTATACATCCATGCAAATCAAACAACTACAATGTCATGGAAATAACCCAATATAACAAAGAGGGAAATCCAACATAGATTCTCTCATCAACAACAACACACAAGACATTCCCTTACTACTAAGATTGGTTGAAGAGGATTATCTCCCTCTTACCTAAATGAAGACAATCACAAGAATGCTTTCCCCTTTTTGCTCTTGATTTTCATTTTCCCCTTCAAGAAAAATCCTAGGGTGAGAAATTCCCAATGTGTTCACTCCAATCATAGAAAAATGACTCCTTGGCCACATAGGTGACCAATAAAACGAAAATGAGAAGAAGATAGAAGAAAGCTGAAGACTTTACCTCAAAAGCTCCAAGCTTTTGCTTCAATGGTGAAAAATTGAGGAAGAAGAAGAAGAAGAATCAAGGAAGGCCACAAGGAAAATGGTCTTGGAATGATGGAAGAAGCTAGATATGGGTTTGATTTAGCAAATCATGAAGATGGTGAATGGTGAGGGTGGACGGTGGAGAAGGAAGATGAAGAAAAAGAAAAAAAAGAAACGTAGAAGATAAGAAGAGAAAGAGGAGAAGAAGAGATAAAAATGAAAATGTGGTTATGGGCTTTCAAGGGCCATCTGCCGTGTAAGAAGAATGGAGAGGGGAGAGAGAGAAAATGTGAAATGGGAGGAAGTTTCCTAGAAGTTTCCCAAATAAGCTTTTGAATTAATTTAACTTTTATTTTGAAAATAAAGCTAAAGGGGCTTGACACCAAGTAAATTTTGAACAGTGTAATAAGATTGTTATTACATGTTATTTTTCAACGGACAATCGTTACAGCTGACCGAAGTTAGTATTAATTTACCTGACAGATAAAATTTATACAGCGATTATAATTTTATCTGTTAAAATTTCTTGAAAAAAATGTGAAACCTTGTAAACTGTGTCTGGCCTCGGGTTTAGTAAGATCCCCCGTCGACGTTTCCATAGTTCAAGGTTCTCGAGAAAAATATTTCATTTTCCTGGTTCGACTCAGTGTACACGCAAAATGAGAAATATATTCAAATATTCGTCGTTTCCGAAAAATTCTGAATGAATTCTCATAAATTACAAATATTAGAAAATGACTATTCGTAATAAAATTTTCCAACTTTGGGAGCATTACAGTCGTTTTTGCCAATTCTGCCCAATGTGCGTGCAGAATGAGGAATAATATTAAAATATTCTACGTTCTCAGAAAAATCCAGAAAAATTCCTAAAAATCCCAAATATTGTAAAATGATCATTTATCCTGAAATTATAAATTTTCGGGATGTTACAAGCAGCAAGAAAAGAAAGCCAGATTTGACGCTTCATCTTTAATACCTTTGATTTTATTTATCGTATTTTTTTTTTGTTTGTGTCAGATTTCTCCAACAGGTAAGATCTTCTTTCCTTTACTCATCTATATTTTAACATTGAGGAGAATGTTGTGATCTAGTTGGGGGGGAAGGATAGTTGACTACCAATTTTTTTCTCTTTTTTTTTTGGGAAGTATGATATGATTGTCATGGACTTATTAAACCAATGAATGATGGCAGAGTAAGGAGTAATTTTACTTCTGAGACGTATCTAAATTGGGAAGTATGTTTAGTGATATGACTGTCAGAAACCTATTCATAGTTAAACCAATTAGTGATGGTAGAGTAAGGAGTAAATTTTGGAAACAATTTATTACTCTTGAGACGCATCTTAGTTGGGGTAGTAATTAATTAGTATTGATTTGTGGAAGTAACAAAGTTTTGTCTTTTAATTTCCTTTGAAAGATTCAAGTGAATGCACTCTCACATCCTTGGAAGCAATTGAAATTCAGGAATCATAGCATGATTGAATAAATTATCTTCTTTCTTAAATTTCACATGCTTGGTTATGGATGTTGAATTGGTGGATAGAGAATGATAGAAATATGCCTTGTCAGATTTTGAGCCTATTGATGAATAGATTGAATATCTGTACCATTCTCTTCTTTCTTGTGTGATTTTCACTCATGGAATTGTTACTCTAGAACTTGCTTTGATTCTTTTTAAGGCTACATTTTCATATGCATACATTAATATGATTGAGGCATTTTGAAAAAAGCTACTTTGACCAAATAGCCATCCTTGTATACTTTCCATTGTGTAACCCCTTTGAACTTGTTTGACTATTCCTTGTTTTAAGCTCATTTCATCCTTCAAAAAAAATGAAAAAAAAGAAAAAAATGTTTTTACCCAACCAGAGGAATAAGAGAGCATTGACCTAGTTCTTGAACAAGTGTGGGAGTGTGTGTGCAAAATGATTAAAAAAAAAGAAAAAAAGAGAAAAATTGACCACCTTTGCAATCAAAGGATTATCAGAGTCTAGAATAAAGGTGGATGCTTGGAAACAACAGGAAGAAAAGGAGAATGTTCAAGTCTAACAATGAATTCAATTCACCAATTTGAGATTGATCTTCAACAAAACATTAGTCAAATGTTGGTGATTATCCTTTATGATGAATGTTCTCAAACATTTTCTCCATTCTAACTATACCATAATGCTCTTTTATTCTCTTTGGTATTTATCTTTTCATATCCATATTATCTCCTCGCCTTTACCATGACCCCATTACAACCTTGAATAAAGTCCTCTTGATTTTCATATGCATGTGTTTTGAGTAGCGGAGAAGTAGAAGATAAGCAAACTTATGGTAGTGCAATTGTTCATGGGTTGAACGGAGTGAAATACTTACCTTTTAAACACTTGAGAGATTGAGAGTGAATTCTGTGAGGATCTATCATTCTTGATTCATTCTTTTCAACTGAAGTTTCCTTGCTTGTTAGTTTGGGATGTGAAGAAATGTTACCTCATTAATGCTTTGATCCCTTGAATTTCTTGTTGCTCTTCTTGCTTCATCAAGTCTTTTAGAGTTTTTAGCTTTTGAGTCTGTGTCATTTTTCTTTGTCTCCTAACTTTGGTCTTATGTGTTTTACCCAGGAGTGCAAAAAGCTAAGTGTGGGGGAATTTGATGATCACATATTTTATACATTAATAAACTCTCATTTTTAGTCATTTACACTCTCTATGTACTTAATTGATTAAGTCTAGTTATGTTTTGTAAGTTTGGACTCAAATTGGACTTAATTGATTTTTTCAGTACTATTTGGGTCTTATGCTGTTTCTGTATTTCGGCCATATCTTGAGTTCTAAATGTCTGATAATTATGAATTTTACTTTGTATGAAAGATAAGATAGAGCTCTACAACTTTGATGAAGAGCTCAAAGTCTCAATCAGACATCTAGTAGAGCTAATTGGGCTTGGAAGACAGAACACGAGTTTTGTGTCTGAAACCTGAATAGTGTACAGTAATCAGAGCATAACTCGGGCTGCAAGAATTATCTTCGGCTAAAATTTGGAAATTTGAAAGTTAAGACCCAGATCTAAAACTTTCATGTTGAACACAAAACTTGATTCGGGCTTCTTGATGGTGATATTGGGTCTGAAAGTCAAAACAGAGGTGCTGAAACTGGGCCTGAACAGTTTGTAGTAATTGGGTCATATCTTGGGCTGTAGGACGAATTTTTGGTGATTCCAGAGCCATTGGAAAGCTTAGACAATTTCCTAGAACTTTCATGAAGACCACTTGGCTCGAAAATGACGAAATCAATGACTTAAGCAATGAATGATTTCGGAGACAAGAAATCTCAATGATTTTTCACTCTTATCCTCACCATTTGGCATTCTCCACTCATTCATCCACTCATCCCACCTACCCCTAATCAGCCCCTTTGTCATTTTGTATCCCTAATCCTCTATAAAAGGCACCATTGGCTAACCATTTGGAGCACTTAGTGTTAGGCTTAGTTTGTACAAGTTAAGGTTATGTTTGTTTATTGTTTTCCTTTGTTGTAATTTTCTCTTGTTCTAAATTGAAGTAATGTTCATCTTTCTCTTCTTCTCTCTTACTTTCTTCTTATCCATGAGTAACTAAATCTTTATCTTGCTTGGGTGAAAGAGTGAAGCTCTTAGTAATGAAATAAGGTTAGATTATTTCATTTCTTGTGCTTAAATGATATATTATTAAGTGAATATTATATGTGTTGTATTTTGTTTCCAATCAATTTAGAAACCTTCTTTGTTAATAGAGATCTTGATTTATTGTAGACAATAGGATTGGCACAGTGAATGCTTGAACTCATTTACAAATGTTGGTAGATAATTAAAGGAATCATAATATGATTGCATATATAATTGAACTTTGAATGTTACATTTTCCTATTAGAACCTCCGTTGTGTGTGGATTTCAATTGAGTTATAAAGAGAAATAATCTTACCTTTAATTTATTACCAAGAGTGGATCTCCTAACCCAAGCAAGCCCTTAAATTCATTTGTGAACTTGTTTTATTACTTTTGGTGTTGTGACAAATCCTTTTCTTACCTCAATTAATTTTTCTTTATCAATTCCCTATGGATCGACCTCGGACTCCCGAGAAATTTACTACTTGAGACAACCTGTACTTGGGTTTGCATCCTTAAATCCCGCAGTCAGCCAGTCTTTTTTATAAGCGACTTCAATGGCAATCATGGCTGCAATAACCTTAGCATGAAGAGAATAAGATAAGCCAATGATGGAGGCGAAGCAACCAAGAACAACAATATTACTATCTCTGAAGATATCTCCAGCAGTTGCCATGCTCGGAGAACCTCTAGCAGCACCATCGGAGTTACATTTAACCCAACCATAAACTGGAGGAAACTAATTCACTTGCTTGATTGTAGGAGCTTTGGAAGAATGCCTTGTAATACGAAGTAGCTTTAAAATAAAAAATTCCGCAATGGAAGATGACATAACACCCTTTGATAAATTACCAGATGTAGAAATAGAGGCAGACACCATATATACAGCTATATTCATAGAAATGGACCTGTTATCAAATCTATTTTTGTTCCTACAGTACCAAATTATCCAAATTATGTTGATAAGCCCAGATATAATCACATCTTTTAATTGAGAGCTCCAAGTATGCTGATAGATTGAGAAAATTGATTGAAATGAGGATAATTCAATAGGATAGTTTATAACAGAACTAAACCAAGACCATATTGCTCTAGCAAACTTGCAATTAAGAAAGAGATGAGTAGAAGATTCATCAGATAAACCACATTGATTACAAATAGAGACAGTGATACAACCACTCTTCCTTAAGTTATCATTTGTGGGCATTCTATTATGAATGAGTCTCCACGTAAGAAATGACCTGGAGGGGGGAATGAAAGTAGACCAAATCATTTTACTCCAATGAACAGTAGCCTTTGGAGGCTGCAAATGCATGAAGGCATCTTTGAGGGAAAGAGCACCAGAATCAGTGCCATTCCAAACCAGCCAGTCCACATCATAGAAAAGAAGGATAGGGACCTGAACAATATCAGCAACTAAAAAAGGAAAGTTATCAGCTAAAAAAGGAGGAATTAGCCAACAATTATCCTTAATGAAATTAGAAACCGATGTAACACCCCTTGATGTAGCAACCAGAGCGTAACCGTCAATACACCACAGTTACTAAATCCAAGTGTGTTACAGTCATGATAACAGTAATTTAAATTCTCAAGAGTCTATATTTTTTTTTGACAATCTGCATAAGTAGAAAATACGAGCCTTGAATGAAATATAAATATATTCAACTCATAATACAACCACTGAAATAAAATCATATTCCTTATATATATATTTTATAGACAATTTACACAAATCACTGATGACATAGAATACAATAATTACAGAGTCCAATAAAATACAGCGGGAATAAAAACACTAAAGTGGGAAAAAGTAGTAACCCAGGGAAGGGTACTACCAACAGACAAAGCCGCAACCCCATATGTAAATGACGCACGGCGTCCCAATGGACACGACGGGCATCCATGCCTCCAGGCGGCTGCACGCTTACGTAGTCGAAGAAATCTTGTCCAGACACTCAAGCCGATCAACCAAGGTGTGGTCCCTCTTTATCTTCCTCACGATCTTTTATCAAATATAAATATAGAACAAAAATGCACAAATATAGGAAAGAGGTAAGACATCCTACCATCATTACCAATTATAGCAGCCAGAAACAAAACGGCGCAACACACCCAAATAGCAATCTCAGACAGCATTTCCAATTAATAAACAGTAGATCCAACAGTAAAACAAAACGGCGCAATGCCCCCAAATAGCAATTCAGAACATCATTTCCAAATAATAAGAGTAAATCCAACAGTAAGCAATCAAATAGTTCTAGGCAGACATTCATTACAGTAATGATCAGACAATTCACAGTTACGGAAAAATAATGATTTACAATGATAGATTATTTCATGATGCACAAGCATGCTTTCCCAAATTCCTACTCCATGGAGCTAGACACAAACAGTCGAAGAGAAAGATCAGGAGACATGTCTGTAACTCGGCTACCGCGGCCAAAGTGCTATTCATCAATAATTTTCACGTGCACATCAGGCATTGTACAGACAGTCCATGCTAGATCACGATATAGGACAGTGTCTCAGTTCGGATCGTTGGTGTGTTTGCATCGGTCTACCTCACGGCACAGAGGAGCTCATAACTATCCATGTGAGGAACCCGCACCCCGACGCCCCCAAGGTCAAACATGACCTACACTAGTCTACTCGCACTCGCACAAAGGTGTGTTCAATCTCCTAGGCAACTTGGCCTTTCAACAGTCCACAAGGACATTCACAATGCATAAGACTCTATGCATGAACATGTATGATTCACAATCTCTTACAATTTCATAATATGCCACAATGGCCAATATAAGCGTCAATATACAAATGGTCACTCATATGGACCCATAACTTTACAACATAAGGATCAAATCGATTGGTGCATTTTTAGGTCCATTATGAATTCTAACTTAGAATTTGTTTCCCTTTTTAAGGTTCATGTCCAATCCAATTTGCACAATTAATTAAATCTCCTAAGGTAATTTAATTTCTCGCAACTTGTAAATTATTTAAGCTCTTAGACCTCACACTCTCTTGTTCTTCACTCACTTGGAAGTACCTTAAGTTTTATGACAATCACATTCTTAGTCCTTTAAAATTTACATAATCTTTAATTATGTTAAATTCTTCCAATTTATTTATTATCCAACTCATTATATAGGTTTCTAATTACCTAAATTAATCATGCTTCCAAGTTACCAAAGTCACAACATTAAGCCCCAAAAGGCCTTAGAGGTCGTGGCCTCACAAGGGTTTCATTTCCAAATCTTTTCAAGTCATCACATTACATGTCATTCTCTTAATTCATTTAATTGTTCACTTGTTAAATTAGCTCACCAAGAACCCTAATTTCTTGGCCTAAAACCGTAGCCTCCCTAGCAATTTCCATTCCAAATTTTTCTTCCATTCAATTCCATTTTATCCATTGATCAATTTAAGTCTTATGCTAGTTACAACTTAATCACAAATTTACCTAAATTCTAGCCTAAAACTGTGGCCCTCTGACGAGCGCCGAAATCAGTCAAAATTATAACCGAAGTTATTAACTAAGTTTGCAGTATAGTGAACAACACTCAAGGATCGTAAATGCAATTTTATCAAATTAAGTTAAGTTAGAAAGGGGGGTTTTGATTGTTCAAGGATTACAATGACAAGATCTGAAGAAAAATAACAATTAAAAGAAAAAATCAATTCAGAAATCTATCCGAGATTGGGTGGATTCAATCATAGACCTTTCAACAAACACCGAAATACATTTGAATGGTTAACTTGGATCTAACCGAGATCTCTCGCATCGATCCAGAATTCATACTAGACAATCGTCGTAATTCAATTGACAAGTGATAAACACAAATCTTAATCGCACCATTCATGTAAATATATGTCAATTTAAGCACCGAATTCAATTAACCTAGGCACAAATCAGTAACCTAACCTCTTCAATTACGTGATTAGTTTAGATCAATCAGTTCTAAGTTTCATCACAAATCTCAATCTTCAGTTATGTGATTAATTCAGATCAATCAGTTCTAAATTTCATCACAATACTTAATCTTAAACCAAGATCAAATCAGATCAAACATAAACAGAATCACCATTCATGCATTCAAGATCAAGAGAACAGAAGAAGAAGAGAAGAGGAATTCAAATATAAATCAAATACATTACATAACCAAGGTCTCAAGAATCCAAGCCACAATCTCTTCAAGAGTCCCGAATTGACTAGAAGTGACTTAGCTCTCCATTACAATGAAGGAAAAATATACAAGAACTATGAAAAGCTATCTCTAACACCAAGTGTGTGTTGTGTTTAGAGCTCTCCACGTGCTTCCTTTTATAGAGGATTCAGAGTAGTAGTAGATGGGTAGATGAGATTAGTAGGTGGAATTAGTAGGTGAGCTTGGTAGGTGAGATTGGTAGGTGAGCTTGGTAGATGAGCTTGGTAGGTGAGCTTCCTTGTCTCCGAAAGTATTCATTGCTGAACTCATTGATTTCGTCATTTCTGAGCCAAGTGGTCTTCATGAAAGTTCTAGGAAATTGTCTAAGCTTTCCAATGGCTCTGGAAGCACCCAAAAATTCGTCCTACAGCCCAAGATATGACTCAATTACTACAGACTGTTCAGGACCAGTTTCAGCACCTCTGTTTTGACTTTCAGACCCAATATCTCCATCAAGGAGCTCGAATCAAGTTTTGTGTTTGTCATGAAAGTTGTACATATAGGTCTTAACTTTCAGATTACAAATTTTCAGCCCATTCTATAAACCCAAACTCGAATTATGTTCTGGTTACTACACACTGTTCGGGTTCCAGTCACAAATCCCGTATTCTGATTTCCATGCCCAATTAGCTCCACTAGATGTCTGAAATTGACTTTGAGCTCTTCATCAAAGTTGTAGAGCTCTCTCTTATCTTTCCTACAAGGTAAAATTCATAATTATCAGACATTTAGAACTCAAGATATGGCTAAAATACAGAAATAGTGTAAGACTCGAATAATGCTGAAAAAAATCAATTAAGTCCGATTCGAGTTCAAACTTACAAAACATAATCAAATTCAGTCAATTAAGTACATGAAGAGTGTAAATAACTAAACATAAGGATTTCTTAATGAATAAAATATGTGATTATCACCCTCCAAGAAAGGTTCTCAAATGTTTTTCTTCCATTTCCAATCACATAATCCAATCCAATATACCATTATATACAACAAATCAATCCAAGGTCACAATTATCACAATTTCAATATTTAAACATAGCAATCATCAAATTAAAGAATAACAACTAGAATAATATAAAATCTATTAGCGATTCCCAGACTCCGTAAAGATGCGTAAGAATTCATTAAGAAGTTTGATGTACCAGGCCACAGAATGCGTCTAGTCAAAAACTCCAATAACCTCAATCATTAGGGTTTTTCCACAACCAACACAATCAGGGTTCCTAGATGCTAAGAGAGGTTGAGGAGGAGTGTCTTCCTCTTACCCAGATGAAGAAATCAAGAGAAACACCAATAAATCTCCTTTGTAATTTCGGATTGCACCCTCCAAAAACCCTAGAAATTTCAACTTTGTTAAATCAATATCAATGCTTGAAAAATGAAGCATGGATGGTCACCAAGGAGACCATAACCACGAAAATGAAGAGAAGAGAAGAGAATTTTTGAAACTTACCCAAAAAGCTCAAAGCTTGAAGCTTGGAGAAAGTGTTGAAGATGATGGATTTTCAAGAAAATCCAAGAAGAAAAGATGTTTAGAATGATGAGAGGATTAAGAAAATGTGCTTGGTTAAAATTTTTGTGAAGGTTGAGTGGGGAGAGGGAGGGCTGGCCGTAGCAATGGAGAGGAAAGAAGGAGGAGAAGAAAAATGGAAAAGAAGAAGATCAAGATTATATCCTTAGGTGAGTGCAACAAATTGTCCAGGGAGAGAGAAGAAAGTGTTTTGAAAAATTATGAATTAAAGTGTAATAAATTGAATTAATGAAATGCAATTTTCCCCCTTGCATGGGCTGCTCCAGCCGTGCATAGAGAGAGGAGAGAGGGAGTGTTGGCTTCTCTTGGAAGCCAAGGGCCATTTGGTCATTATTTGGTCAAAGCTTCTCAAAGAAGCTTTGATTATTTAACATTAAATTTGAATTAAAGTGGATGGATTAGACATAAAGTAGATTGCATTGAGATAATGTGATAGGATTTTTATTACACACTATTATCCAATGGATAATAGTTACAGTTGACAGAAGTCAGTATTTAATTAATCTGACAGATAAATTTTTTGCAGTATTAGTTTGTTTTATCTGTTAAGATTTCTCGAAAATTGTGAAACTTCGTAAACTGTGTCAAGCCTCGAGTTTAATAAGATCCCCCGTCGACATGTCCATAGTTCAAGGTTCAAAGAGAAAACATCGCGTTTCTCCGGTTCCGCTTAGTGCGCACGCAAAACGAAAAATATACTAAAATATTCGACGTTTCCGAAAAATTCCCAGAAAATTTTCAAAAATTGCAAATATTATAAAACGACTATTCGTCATATAATTTTCCAGTTTTCGAAGCATTACAATTGTTTTCCTGACTCTGCTCAATGTTCGCGTAAAACGAAGAATATATTAAAATACTCGTCATTTCTGAAAAATTCCGAAATAATTCTCATAAATCACAAATATTAGAAAATGACTATTTGTAGTAAAATAATTAATTTCTGGAGCGTTACACTGACCTCAACAATTCTCAGCTTAGTGTGCACGCAAAACAAAGAATATATTAAAATATTCGTCATTTTCGAAAATTCCAGAAAAATTCTTAAAAATCAAGAATATTGTGAAATAATTATTTATGATTAAATAGATACTTTTTGGGACGTTACAACACTCCCCTCCTAAAAAGAAATTTCGTCCTCAAAATTTACATACCTCAAAATAGTTCTGGATGCTGCTCCTTCATCTTGTCTTCCAGTTCCCACATTGCATCACTAGTCGTCTCATTCCAGATCACCTTTACCAATGGAATCTCCTTTCCTCTAAGTTGCTTCATTCGTCGATCCTCGATTCTCACAGGAGGTGCCTTATAGATTAAGTTCTCTTTTAACTGTACTATGTCCGGTGCTAAGACATGAGTTGGATCAGGTAAATATTTACGCAGTTGTGACACATGGAAGACGTTGTGTATGTTGGAAAGAAAAGGGGATAAGGCTACTTGGTAGGCTACTGGACCTATCTGACGAAGGATTTGGTAAGGTCCAAGGAATTTTGGGGTGAGTTTTCTAGATTTCAAAGCCTGACTGACCCCAGTCGTGGGTGTGACTTTCAAGAACACATGCTCACCTTCTTCAAACTCAAGAGGCTTTCTCCTCTTGCATGCATAACTCTTTTGCCAGCTCTGAGCAGTCTTCATCTTCTCTTGGATCATTTTGACCTTCTCAGTCGTCTTTTGAATAATATCTGGTCCAATCGTGGGATGCTCACCGTCTTGGTACCAACACAATGGTGTCTGACACCGTCGTCCATACAGAGCTTCATAAGGTGCCATCCCTATACTCAAATGATAATTGTTGTTGTAGGTGAATTCTATCAATGGTAGAACTTCATCCCAACTTCTAGTCTGTTCTATTGTACAAGCTCTAAGCAAATCTTCTAGAGATTGGATCGTTCTTTCAGATTGTTCGTCGGTTTGTGGGTGGTACGCTGAACTCAGACGTAACTTTGTTCCCAACGATGCCTGTAGACTCTTCCAAAATTTTGAAGTAAACCTCAGATCCTTATCCGAAACAATACTCGTAGGCACACCATGCAGTCTAACAATCTCTCCAATGTACAGTTGGGTCAACTTCTCCAAACTGTACCTTATGTTGATCGGGAGAAAATGAGTTGACTTTGTGAGTCGATCCACTATTACCCATATCGAGTCGTGTCCTTTCTTTGTCCTCGGTAATCCACAACAAAATCCATCGCAATGTTGTCCCATTTCCATTCAGGAATAGACAATGGTTGCAGCAATCCTACTGGTCTTTAATGTTCCACTTTAGCTTTTTAACAAACTAAACAAGTCGACACACATGTAGTGACGTCGCTCTTCATTCTATGCCACTAGAAGAATTTCTTCAGATCTTGGTACATCTTAGTTATGCCTGGGCGCATACTCAGTTTGCTGGTGTGAGCATGTTCCACAATATATCGCCTAAGCTCTTGGTCACGGGGAATGCAGACTCTACCCCGAAATCTAAGGATTCCATCTGTTCCTTCCTCAAATTCTGTCTCTTTACCTTGCCTCATCAGTTCTCTCGCTTCTTGCAAGAATTCATTAACCTTATGCTTTTCCCATATGTCATCCATTAGCTCACTTGAGATGGTGACTATATTCATACAAATCCTTCCGGGTTCCAACTTAACAAATGACCAAATATCTCTAAATTGTTCTATGAGGTCTCCTTCGTTGATCATCAAGGCAGAAACACTGACGGTCTTCCTACCCAAGGCGTTTGCCACGACGTTCGCTTTGCCAGGGTGATACAACAATTGGAAGTCATAGTCCTTTAGGAATTCCAATCATCTTCACTGCCTCACGTTTAGCTCTTTCTGATCATACAAGTACTTCAAACTTTCATGGTCACTGAAAATGTTGAACGTCGCTCCATAAAAGAAATGTCTCCATATCTTCAGAGCAAAATCCAAAGCTGCTAGTTCCAAGTCATGCGTCGAATAGTTCTTTCCATGCACTCATAACTGTCGTGAAGCATAAGCTACCACTCTTCTGTGTTGCATAAGAACAGACCCCAATCCTTGGTATGAGCCGTCACGGTACACCTCGAATGGTTCATTAGGATTAGGTAGCACCAATACTGGTGAGGTAGTTAGCCATTTCCTTAACTCTTGGAAACTCTGCTCGCAGCTATCAGCCCATTCAAAAGCTTGGTTCTTCTTTGTCAGTTGAGTGAGCGGTCCAGCAATTTTGGAAAATCTTTCTATGAATCTCCTGTAATATCCAGCTAAACCCACGAAGCTACAAGTTTTTGTCACTGACTTCGGTCATTATGGATATCAGAAGTCATAATTCTGGAAACTAATGAGGTTTTCATTGGAATGGTTCAGTAGGATATGACTAGAAAATGATCAATCAGTCCCTAAATCATGAACTCTAACCGATGTGATTTCAAGTAAGCAAAATAGATCAACAAAAGGTTCAATCTTCATGAGAAGTAGGATAGATTAAACAAACTCAGGTGTCAAGACAAGTCTCAATAGCAGGAATGGGAATAACTAAGTCGAAGATAAGAAAGATGCAGATGGATCTAAATGATCCATGCAGTTACGAATTGAAAATGGAAGGGTTACCCCCAGAATTATATGGCACGATTACAGGGTCATCATTTGAGGCATAACTTCCCTTGTTGAGATCCCCAAATGTTGAGGTCTGATTGGATCTACCACTACTAGCACTTTCCCCTACGGGTAAGGTGTGGTTGTTACTTCCATGGTACCCGTGAACATAGTTCTCGTTTAAACTTATTAGCTTTTCCATTATTCCTCCTTTGGAATCTAGGTAGTCCATGGTTATCCCAAGTCTAACTTTCCTTCAATAGATTTTGAATCTTAACCTCCAATTCTCGTTGTTGTGCGGTCCTCTGATCTTGGTGAATTGTCACATCAGCTATCCTTTGTATTTTCTCCTACAGTCGCAGCCATAATTCTACGGTCTTGTCCTGCGCTTATGTAAGTACATTTGCCACAAGCCATTGACTCTCTTCGAAGGCGGACCAAACATAACACGATAAAACAAATGTAATTGTTTCAAACAACATTACCTCCCTTCAGAAGTCAAACACAAAGAGTCACACAAAGCACATAATTCAAACAAAGCAAGTTCAACTCACAAATCCTGTAACGCACCTAAATATACCAACTGCAGCGCAATCGTCATTACACCACAGTTACTAAATCCAGGTGTGTCACAGTCATGATAACAGTAGTTTCCAAATCTAAGAGTTTAGTTTTTTTTTCTTTTTTCACATTTATGCATAAGTAGAAAATATGAGCCATGAATGAATTATAAATGTATTCAACCCTTAATACAACCATTGGAATGAAATCACATCTTTATATATATATAGTTTATAGCCAACTTACACGAATCACTGATAACATAGAATATAATAATTACAGAGTCAATGAAATACAGCGGGAATAAAACATAAAAGGGGAGGAGTAGTAACCCAGGGATAGGTACTACCAGCAGACAGGCCGTAACCCCACATGCACCTGACACATGGCGCTCCAGTAGATACGACAGGCATCAATGCCACCACCCGGCTGCACTATTACGTAGTCGATGAAATCTTGTCCAGATGCTCAAGTCAATCAACCAAGGCATGATCCCTCATTATCTCCCTCACGATCTTTTATCAAACATAAACGTAAAACAGAAATGCACAAATATAGGAAAGAGGTGAGATTCCCAGCTTTCAGTACCAACGAGGCAGCAAGAAAATAAACGGCGTCGAACGCCCACAGAAGACACAGTTAATACATACAAAAATAGTAATACATGAGAGCAATTAACGAGAGTAAAGCAGCAAAGAACAATAGATAACATTAACTATAGCCAGCTAGCAACATTAGCATTACCAAGAGTCAAATACATATCGCAGTCATAATAGTAAACACATTATTCAATTATAAATGCTCAATGGACCATGTGACTGACAACTCACAATGCAACAAAGGTACCAAAGTTCCTACTCCATGGAGCTAGACATAAATATTTTCGGAGTGAATGTTCAAGGAGTAATGTCAGGGTATCGTTAGCCTTAAAAAATATAGTGTGCTCATCTCATAAAAACATTTGCGCAAAATGGCTCACACATGGCACCTCAACAGTTGATCGCGACATAGGACAGCGTCACAGTCAGGATCGTCAGTGTGTTGCATTGGTTTATCCCACGGCTCCAGTGGAGCTACCGCTGCCCATTGTGAGACACCCACACCCCGACACCCTCAGGGTCAACAATATATGACACCTACGCTTAGTCTATTCGCACCCGCACATAGGTGTTATTCAAACTCCTAGGCAACATAGCCTTCTCAACAATGTCCCACGGACAATACGCATGCATGATGACACAATGACCAATCATGTATGTTCATCAATGATGCATTCAGCACAAGCCTTTCCTCAATGGCACATAAGCAATATTCAATGTCCAACATGACATATCAACAATACATTTATTTAAAACATTGCCTCAATGGCACATCATCATCCTTATCTCATTGAGTACTACATCAATAATTCTCAGCATCAACATGCATTCCTCATTGCACACATACCATAATTTCCATGTCATGGATCCAAGAATTCCATTTTCAAAATCATTTCTTCTCTATTGGTATGAATGCACATTTCTATCACAATTTAGTATAGTAAAATCCTTGAATCCAGGGTTTTTAGGTTATGTTTGAGTTACAAAGGACAAAGAACCATAATCTCAATCATTTCCAGCTCAAAAATCTCATTTTTGGTCTTGGTAATCGATTACATCACCCTTGTAATCGATTACCTGAGAAACAGAACCTCTGTAATCGATTACAATCTCATTGTAATCGATTACGTGATTCCCAGAACCACGTTTCGTAACTTCCAGGCACTGGTAATCGATTACACAACCGTGGTAATCGATTACCAATTGGACAGAACCTCCGTAATCGATTACCCACAAATTGTAATCGATTACTTGATTCCCAGAAGCACCATTTCATGACATCAGAGGCTTGGTAATCGATTACACTCTTCTTGTAATCAATTACAAGTTAAACAGAATCTCTGTAATCGATTACACACCAGACATAATCGATTACCAGATTTCCAGAATCACGATTTTGTATCTTTAAGAGCTTGGTAATCGATTACAAGCCCCGTGTAATCGATTACCACGCATAAACTTGTAGAAAAACAGAGTTCTCAGGTCCTCTAACTCAAACCAAACCATTTCCCATCTTATTTAATCAACAAGATACTCAAATACACCTTCAAATTATGCAAGAGACATCAACAAATCATACAAACCCAACAAAATACACTATCATCAAGAACAACATAAAAATGAGAGAACTTTATACATGGATTCAAAAATCAACAACAATACACATACAAGACATTCCCTTACTACCAAGATTGGTTGAAGAGGATTATCTCCCTCTTACCTATTTGGAAAACAACACAATGTGCCACTCCTTCTTATCCTAGATTTTCGTTTTCCCCCCTTCAAGAAAACTCCAATGTGAGTGATCACCACAATGTTCACTCAAACCATGAAAAATAGGTTCATGGTCACCAAGGTGGCCAAGAGAAAACGAAAATAGCAAGGAAATGGAAGAAAGTTGAAGACTTTACCTTAAAGCTCCAAGCTTTAGCTTTAATGGTGGAAGAGAAATGGAGGAAGAAGAAGAAGAGGAACCAAAGGATAACCACCAAGGAGAATAGTCTTGGAATGATGGAAGAAGGCTAGATATGAGTTTAGTTGTAGCAAACAATGGAGATGATCTCCAATGAGAATGTGTGTACGGTGGTGAAAAGAAGAGAAGAGAAGAGAAGAGAAGAGAGGAGAAGGAGAAGAAGAAGAGATAAAAATGAAAATGTGATTATGGCTTTCAATGCCATCTGCCGTGTAAGAAGAGTGGGGAGGGAAGAGAGAAAATGTGTTACAAGGGAAATTGCTAGGAAGCTTCCCATAACAAGCTTGGATTAAATTTAATCTTTCTTTTGAAATTAAAACTAATAGATGTGATACAAAAATCAGATTTTGAATAATGTGATAATATTTTTAATACATGTTATTATTTATTGGACAATGGTTATAGTTAGCAGAAGTCAACATTAACAAATCTGACAGATAAATTCTTCATTGTGTTTTATTATCTCATCTGTTAAGATTTCTCGAAAAATGTGAAACCTTGTAAACTGTGTCCGGCCTCGGGTTTAGTAAGATCCCCTGTCGACGTTTCCATAGTCCAAGGTTCTCGGGAAAAATATTTCATTTTCCCGACTCTGTTCAATACTCGCGCAAAATGAGGAATATATTAAAATATTCTACGTTCTTCGAAAAATCCAGAAAAATTTCTAAAAATCCCAAATATTGTAAACTGATCACTTATTCTAAAATTATAAATTTTCGAGGTGTTACAACTCTCCCCAACAAATAGAAATTTCGTCCTCGAAATTTTCATTCCTTAGGATAAATATCGATGTTGTTTCTTCACCTTATCTTTTGGCCTCCATATCGCGCTTCTAATCACGTCAATTCAAATTGTTATTACCAATGTGATCTCCCTACCTCCATGTGGTTTTCCTCTCCTACTCTCGATCTTACATGAAGCATTCCATGGGTCAGACTCTCTTTTAACCGTATTGTGTCCCGTTCGATGATATGGCTGGGTCCAGAGATATACTTTCGTGATCATGACATATGGAAGACATCATGAAGATCTAAAAAGAAAGGATAGCAAAGATTAGTTACAGATACTGAACCAGTCCGAAAAAGAATTTAGGATTATCTGTCGAATTTAAGAGTGAGTTTTCTAGGCTTGAGGATACGACCGATCCCAGTCGTAGGTGTGACTTTCGAGAAGACATGCTCTCCTTCTTCGAATTCAAGAGGTTTTCTTCTTTTGTCCGCATAACTCTTCTGCCGACTCTGGGCCGTTTTCATCTGCTCCTGAATCATTTTAGCCTTCTCAGTTGTCTGCTGAATGAGTTCAGGTCCAACGGCAAGCCGTTCTCCATCTTGATACCGGCACAGAGGTGTCCGACACCTCCGCCCATATAGAGCCTCATAGGGCGCCATCCCTATACTTGAATGGTGACTATTGTTGTAGGTGAATTCCACCAATAGTAAGATTTCATCCCAATCTCCAGTTTGCTCTATCGCACAAGCTCTCAGCAGATCCTTTAATGACTGGATTGTCCTCTCTGATTGGCCATCAGTCTGCGGATGGTATGCCGAACTCAATCGCAACTTCGTTCCTATAACTTCTTGAAACTCTTCCAGAACTTAGACATAAACCTTGGATCTCTGTTGGAAATGATACTTGTGGGCACACCATGAAGCCTGACAATTTCACTAACATATATCCGACTCAACTTTTCCAATGGATATCTTATGTTGATTGGCAAAAAGTGAGCTGATTTTGCAAGCCGGTCCACAAACACCCATATTGAGTCATTTCCTTTCTTAATCCTTGGCAACCCGACAACAAGGTCTATGGCAATACTATCCCATTTCTATTCGGGGATAGTCAAGGGTTGTAACAGTCCAGTTAGTCTTTGATGTTCAATCTTCATTTTTTGGCAGACCAAACAAGATGACACACATTTAGCAACGTCTTTCTTCATCCATGGTTACCATTACTTCTGTTTTAGATTTTGATACACCTTGGGCACTCTGGTGTGTAAACTCGGTTTACTCTCGTGAGTTTCATTGGGAAAGAACTCCTTAAGTTCTAAATCATCTGGTATTGCAACCTTCACTTGTGAACATTGAGATTCCATCGAGTTCCTTCCTTGCATTCTGACACTATGCTTTGTCTTAATAGCTTCTTCTTGTCTTGTAGAAATTGGTCACTATTTTACTTCTCTTGAATCCTTCTCAACAGATCATTCGAAATAGCGACTATATCTAGACATACCTCATCCAGCGCCATTTCTAATGACAGCCACCTGTCCTCGAATTACTCTACTAATTCCTTCTTCTCGACCATCATAATGAAGGTATTAGGTAGTTTCCGGTTCAAAGCGTAAGCCATGGCGTTTTTCTTTTCCAAGATGACTCTAAAGTTAGAGACTATGTTCCTTCGAAATCTTTAGTCACTTCTCTGCCTCATGTTTGGTTCCTTCTCATCGAATAAATACTTCAGGTTCTTGTGACAGCGAAGGGCATTGAATATTGCCCCATATAGAAAGTGTCTCTATATTCTCAGAGTAGATACAACAGCAGTCAATTACAAGTTACGGATCGGACATTCTCCTCATGCATCCTCAACTACCGTAAGGCGCAAGCCACAACTCTCCAACTTTTCACAAGTGCATCCCAACCTTGATGTGGAGCATCTCAAAACACTTCGAAGGTTTCATTGAGATTGGGTAGTATCAAAATCGGAATATTTCCTCACTCTTTGAAAACTTTCTCCGCCTGTGCTGGTCCGTAAAAGTTTTGATTCTGTTTTTGTAATCGGAGCAAGTTGTTCTACTATCTTCGAGAATCTGTCGATACTCCTTCGATAAAACCAACCAATCCCACTAACTATGAATCTCCTTCACGGTCTCCGATCTTTCCTTTTGAGGAACTGCTTCAACCTTTTTGTGACTCCACACGATTCCTCCATTTGGAATTTCATGATCCAAAATGGAACCTCCTCAAACGAGAATCCGCACTCTGATACTTTGGTACTTACTCCCCCTTCTTTAAAGTTAGGAAAACTATATCGAGATGTCCAACGTATCTCCCCACATCTTCGAGAATAGGTCAGAATGCCATCATTAATGACAACGACGATTCCGTTCTAGGTAAGGATAGAAAATACAATTCATGTTATCCAAGAATACAATATGAGCGTTTGTCACTCCGGCTGACATCACGGGATACCCATAATGTCGAAAGCACACTCGAAAAATCATCTTAGGGACATTCTCTATCTCCACGAATCCATCGGTGGCCAAGACACACATCTATCTTGGAGAGAACAATGATTTCCTTCTCGTTGATCCATCAAATCATTTACCTTCCTCCGAGAATACTCATCTTTGATCACAATCTTGTTTAACTAGCGATAACCCTCGTATCACTGAGAAATTTTTATTCTTCTCCTTAACTGACAGCATCTTAGCTCAACATGCGGAACTCTTTGGCTACTATAGTGGCATTTATATTCCCTTTACCCTTGGTCCTTTACGGAGAACATTACATGTACCCTCAGGCTCCTTTCTTTTATGAAGCTTAGACCATGTTGGCCGTTACGAGTTTAAAAGTCTTAGTTCCAAAAATCTCTAAGGTTTTTATCGGAACGACCTAGCCGACAATAATCAGAAAACTACCGATCAATTTCTAAAATTATGAACTCGAATAGATATGATTCAAGGTAAGCAAGATAGGTCAACAAAAGACTCGATCTTTAATAGAAATAGGATAGGTTACACAACTTAGGTGTCAACGACAAGCCTTAGTAACAGAAATGGAAACAACTAAGCCGAAGATAATAAAGATAAGGATGAATCCAAGTGATCCATACAGTCACAAATTGTAAAAGGAGGGGTTACCCCCAGAATTATACAACACGATTATGGGATCATCATTTGAGGTATAACTTCCACGGTTTAGATCTCCGAATTTTGAAGTCTCAGCACCTCCCAAGGTATAAGTTCTGGCTTCTGCTTGTGGTACCACACAAACTTACAAAGATTGGATTGAAGAATTTGCCTTTGCTCAGTCGCAGTTGAAGGAGACGTGTCCAGGCTTTCCACATCTAAAACAGATTATCCCTTTGATCTTACACTCCCTCGTGAAGTGTTCCTTTCCGCATTTCATACATCTTGGCGAGGATGTCGGGGTCTGACTGGATACACCACCGCTAGTACTTTGTCCAGAAGTTGGTTGTTGTTGTTTCCCTGATACCCGTGCGTATGGTTTCCGCTTAAACTGGTTAACTTTTCTATTATTCCTCTTTTGGAATCTAGGTAGTCCAAGTTTTCCCCAAAGCCGACTTTCCTCCAACAGATTCTGAACCTCAACTTCCAATTCTCGTCGTTGCGTGGCCCTCTGATCATGGTAAGTTGTCACCGCAGCTATCATTTGCCTTTCTTCGGCAGTCGCAGCCATACCCCTATGGTCTTATCCCGCGCTCACATGTATACGTCTGTCACGAGCCATCGCCCTTGCATGTCTATTGCGAGCCATTGAATCTCTCTGAAGACGGACATAGATACAACAAACACAAAATTGCTTCAAACAGTGTTATCTCCCTATGAAAACCAAATACAAAGAGTCATACAATTCATACAATTCAAGCAAGACAAGTTCAATTCCATACATCCTAACAATCCCCAGCTCGAACTTCTTCATTCTGCTTCCACAGCGTAATCCCTCGTAAGCCGTCGACTTCCAAACTGCTTCTCGAATCTAGTTTACACCAACTATTTCTTTCTCCAGAAGATTGGATATCCAAAACCTTTTGATCTCCTCACAAAAGAAATCCTATTTTCCTAACACAGTACGCCTAGGTGAAGTCATAGTTTCCTGTACACACAGAACATTACATATTGAGTAGGCCAATCCTCAATATCATGCAACTGTATAACAGTAGCCATCAACATTCAACCTACGGCAAGCCATGCATCCCTTTCCCATCATCTCAATCAAGAGACAATGAAGTGCACAACAGACCAAATTCTAATATGCCTAAACATAGCAAGTCCATACCTCGGCTCAACAGGATGAACTGCTCTGATACCACCAAAGTGTAACGCACCTAAATATACCAACTGCAGCACAATCGTCATTACACCACAGTTACTAAATCCAGGTGTGTCACAGTCATGATAACAGTAGTTTCCAAATCTAAGAGTTTAATTTTTTTTCCTTTTTCGCATTTATGCATAAGTAGAAAATATGAGCCATGAATGAATTATAAATGTATTCAACCCTTAATACAACCATTGGAATGAAATCACATCTTTATATATATATAGTTTATAGCCAACTTACACGAATCACTGATAACATAGAATATAATAATTACAGAGTTAATGAAATACAGCGGGAATAAAACATAAAAGGGGAGGAGTAGTAACCCAGGGATAGGTACTACCAGCAGACAAGGCCGCAACCCCACATGCACGTGACACACGGCGCTCCAGTAGATACGACAGGCATCAATGCCACCACGCGGCTGCACTCTTACGTAGTCGATGAAATCTTGTCCAGATGCTCAAGTCAATCAACCAAGGCATGATCCCTCATTATCTCCCTCACGATCTTTTATCAAACATAAACGTAAAACAGAAATGCACAAATATAGGAAAGAGGTGAGATTCCCAGCTTTCAGTACCAATGAGGCAGCAAGAAAATAAACGGCGTCGAACGCCCACGTAAGACACAGTTAATACATACAAAAATAGTAATACATGAGAGCAATTAACGAGAGTAAAGCAGCAAAGAACAATAGATAACATTAACTATAGCCAGCTAGCAACATTAGCATTACCAAGAGTCAAATACATATCGCAGTCATAATAGTAAACACATTATTCAATTATAAATGCTCAATGGACCATGTGACTGACAACTCACAATGCAACAAAGGTACCAAAGTTCCTACTCCATGGAGCTAGACATAAATATTTTCGGAGTGAATGTTCAAGGAGTAATGTCAGGGTATCGTTAGCCTTAAAAAATATAGTGTGCTCATCTCATAAAAACATTTGCGCAAAATGGCTCACACATGGCACCTCAACAGTTGATCGCGACATAGGACAGCGTCACAGTCAGGATCGTCAGTGTGTTGCATTGGTTTATCCCACGGCTCCAGTGGAGCTACCGCTGCCCATTGTGAGACACCCACACCCCGACACCCTCAGGGTCAACAACATATGACACCTACGCTTAGTCTATTCGCACCCGCACATAGGTGTTATTCAAACTCCTAGGCAACATAGCCTTCTCAACAATGTCCCACGGATAATACGCATGCATGATGACACAATGTCCAATCATGTATGTTCATCAATGATGCATTCAGCATAAGCCTTTCCTCAATGGCACATAAGCAATATTCAATGTCCAACGTGACATATCAACAATACATTTATTTAAAACATTGCCTCAATGGCACATCATCATCCTTATCTCATTGAGTACTACATCAATAATTCTCAGCATCAACATGCATTCCTCATTGCACACATACCATAATTTCCATGTCATGGATCCAAGAATTCCATTTTCAAAATCATTTCTTCTCTATTGGTATGAATGCACATTTCTATCACAATTTAGTATAGTAAAATCCTTGAATCCAGGGTTTTAGGTTATGTTTGAGTTACAAAGGACAAAGAACCATAATCTCAATCATTTCCACTCAAAAATCTCATTTTTGGTCTTGGTAATCGATTACATCACCCTTGTAATCGATTACCTGAGAAACAGAACCTCTGTAATCGATTACAATCTCATTGTAATCGATTACGTGATTCCCAGAACCACGTTTCGTAACTTCCAGGCACTGGTAATCGATTACACAACCGTGGTAATCGATTACCAATTGGACAGAACCTCCGTAATCGATTACCCACAAATTGTAATCGATTACGTGATTCCCAGAAGCACCATTTCATGACATCAGAGGCTTGGTAATCGATTACACTCTTCTTGTAATCAATTACAAGCTAAACAGAATCTCTGTAATCGATTACACACCAGACGTAATCGATTACCAGATTTCCAGAATCACGATTTTGTATCTTTAAGAGCTTGGTAATCGATTACAAGCCTCGTGTAATCGATTACCACGCATAAACTTGCAGAAAAACAGAGTTCTCAGGTCCTCTAACTCAAACCAAACCATTTCTCATCTTATTTAATCAATAAGATACTCAAATACACCTTCAAATCATGCAAGAGACATCAACAAATCATACAAACCCAACAAAATACACTATCATCAAGAACAACATAAAAATGAGAGAACTTTATACATGGATTCAAAAATCAACAACAATAAACATACAAGACATTCCCTTACTACCAAGATTGGTTGAAGAGGATCATCTCCCTCTTACCTATTTGGAAAGCAACACAATGTGCCACTCCTTCTTATCCTAGATTTTCGTTTTCCCCCCTTCAAGAAAACTCCAATGTGAGTGATCACCACAATGTTCACTCAAACCATGAAAAATAGGTTCATGGTCACCAAGGTGGCCAAGAGAAAACGAAAATAGCAAAGAAATGGAAGAAAGTTGAAGACTTTACCTTAAAGCTCCAAGCTTTAGCTTTAATGATGGAAGAGAAATGGAGGAAGAAGAAGAAGAGGAACCAAAGGATAACCACCAAGGAGAATAGTCTTGGAATGATGGAAGAAGGCTAGATATGAGTTTAGTTGTAGCAAACAATGGAGATGATCTCCAATGAGAATGTGTGTACGGTGGTGAAAAGAAGAGAAGAGAATAGAAGAGAAGAGATGAGAAGGAAAAGAAGAAGAGATAAAAATGAAAATGTGATTATGGCTTTCAATGCCATCGCAGTGTAAGAAGAGTGGGGAGGAGAGAGAGAAAATGTGTTACAAGGAAATTGCTAGGAAGCTTCCCATAACAAGCTTGGATTAAATTTAATCTTTCTTTTGAAATTAAAACTAATAGATGTGATACAAAAATCAGATTTTGAATAATGTGATAATATTTTTAATACATGTTATTATTTATTGGACAATGGTTATAGTTGGCAGAAGCCAGCATTAACAAATCTGATAGATAAATTCTTCACAGTGTTTTATTATCTCATCTGTTAAGATTTCTCGAAAAATGTGAAACCTTGTAAACTGTGTCCGGCCTCGGGTTTAGTAAGATCCCCCGTCGACGTTTCCATAGTCCAAGGTTCTCGGTAAAATATTTCATTTTCCCAACTCTGTTCAATACGCGCGCAAAATGAGGAATATATTAAAATATTCCGCGTTCTCCGAAAAATCCAGAAAAATTCCTAAAAATCCCAAATATTGTAAACTGATCACTTATTCTAAAATTATAAATTTTCGGGGTGTTACAAATCCTAACGATCTCTAGCTCTAACTTCTTCGTTCTGTCTCCTGTGGCGTAATCTCTCGTAAGTCCCCAATCTCTAAACAGCTTCTCGAACCGAATTTAAACTAGTCATTCTTTCCCCAGAAGATCGGTTTTCCAAAACCTTTTGATCTCTGCACAAAAGACTTCCTATCTTCCTAACACAGCACGCCTAGGAGAAGTCATAGTTTTCTGTACACATAGAACATTACATATTGAGTAGGCCAGTCCTCAATATCATGCAACTGCATAACGGTAACTATCAACATTCAACCTACAACAAGTCATGCATTCCTTTCCCATCATCTCAATCAAGAGACAAGGAAGTGCACAACAGACCAAATTCTAATATGCCTAAACATAGCAAGTTCATACCCCGGCTCAACAGGATGAACTGCTCTGATACCACCTAATGCAACACCCCTTGATGTAGCAACCGGAGCGTAATCATCATTACACCACAGTTACTAAATCCAAGTGTGTCACAGTCATGATAGCAATAATTTAAATTCTCAAGAGTCTATATATATATTTTTTTGACAATCTGCATAAGTAGAAAATACGAGCCTCGAATGAAATATAAATATATTCAACCCATAATACAACCGCTGAAATAAAATCATATTCCTTATATATATATTTTATAGACAATTTACACAAATCACTGATGACATAGAATATAATAATTACAGAGTCCAATAAAATACAGCGGGAATAAAAACACTAAAGGGGGAAAAGTTGTAACCCAGGGAAGGGTACTACAAGCAGACAAAGCCGCAACCCCATATGTACATGACGCACGGCGTCCCAGTGGACACGACAGGCATCCATGCCTCCACGCGGCTGCACGCTTACGTAGTCAAAGAAATCTTGTCCAGACGCTCAAGCCGATCAACCAAGGTGTGGTCCCTCTTTATCTTCCTCACGATCTTTTATCAAATATAAATATAGAACAGAAATGCACAAATATAGGAAAGAGGTAAGACATCCTACCATCATTACCAATTATAGCAGCCAGAAACAAAACGGCGCAACGCGCCCAAATAGCAATCTCAGACAGCATTTCCAATTAATAAACAGTAGATCCAACAGTAAAACAAAACTGCTCAATGCGCCCAAATAGCAATTCAGAACATAATTTCTAAATAATAAGCAGTAAATCCAACAGTAAGCAATTAAACAGTTCCAGACAGACATTCATTACAGTAATGATCAGATAATTCACAGTTACGAAAAAATAATGATTTTCAATGACAGATTATTTCATGATGCACATGCATGCTTTCCCAAATTCCTACTCCATGGAGCTAGACACAAACAGTCAGAGAAAAAGATCAAGAGACATGTCTGTAACTCGGCTGCCGCGGCCAAAGTGCTATTCATCAATAATTTTTACGTGCACATCAGGCATTGTACAGACAGTCCACGCTAGATCACGATATAGAACAGTGTCTCGGTCCGGATCGTCGGTGTGTTTGCATCGGTCTACCCCACGACACAGAGGAGCTCATAACTGTCCATGTGAGGAACCCGCACCCCGACGCTCCCAAGGTCAAACATGACCTACACTAGTCTACTCGCACCAGCACAAAGGTGTGTTCAATCTCCTAGGTAACTTGGCCTTACAACAGTCCACAAGGACATTCACAATGCATAAGACTCTATGCATGAACATGTATGATTCACAATCTCATACAATTCCATAATATGCCACAATGGCCAATATAAGCGTCAATATACAAATGGTCACTCACATGGACCCATAACTTTACAACATAAGGATCAAATCAATTGGTGCATTTTTAGGTCCATTATGAATTCTAACTTAGAATTTGTTTTCCTTTTAATGTTCATGTCCAATCCAATTTGCACAATTAATTAAATCTCCCAAGGTAATTTAATTTCTCGCAACTTGTAAATTATTTAAGCTCTTAGACCTCACACTCTCTTGTTCTTCACTCACTTGGAAGTACCTTAAGTTTTATGACAATCACATTCTTAGTCCTTTAAAATTTACATAATCTTTAATTATGTTAAATTCTTTCGATTTATTTATTATCCAACTCATTACGTAGGTTTCTAATTACCTAAATTAATCATGCTTCCAAGTTACCAAAGTCACAACATTAAGCCCCAAAAGGCCTTAGAGGCCGTGGCCTCACAAGGGTTTCATTTCCAAATCTTTTTAAGTCATCACATTACATGTCATTCTCTTAATTCAATTAATTGTTCACTTGTTAAATTAGCTCATCAAGAACCCTAATTTCTTGGCCTAAAACCGTAGCCTCCCTAGGAATTTCCATTCCAAATTTTTCTTCCATTCAATTCCATTTTATCCATTGATCAATTTAAGTCTTATGCTAGTTACAACTTAATCACAAATTTACGTAAATTCTAGCCTAAAACCGTGGCCCTCCAAGAAAGGTTCTCAAATGTTTTTCTTCCATTTCCAATCACATAATCCAATCCAATATACCATTATATACAACAAATCAATCCAAGGTCACAATTATCACAATTTCAACATTTAAACATAGCAATCATCAAATTAAAGAATAACCCTCATTAGGGTTTTTCCACAACCAACACAATCAGGGTTTCTAGATGCTAAGAGAGGTTGAGGAGGAGTGTCTTCCTCTTACCCAAATGAAGAAATCAAGAGAAACACCAATAAATCTCCTTTGTAATTTCGGATTGCACCCTCCAAAAACCCTAGAAATTTCAACTTTGTTAAATCAATATCAATGCTTGAAAAATGAAGCATGGATGGTCACCAAGGAGACCATAACCACGAAAATGAAGAGAAGAGAAGAGAAGTTTTGAAACTTACCCAAAAAGCTCAAAGCTTGAAGCTTGGAGAAAGTGTTGAAGATGATGGATTTTCAAGAAACTCCAAGAAGAAAAGATGTTTAGAATGATGAGAGGATTAAGAAAATGTGCTTGGTTAAAATTTTTGTGAAGGCTGAGTGGGGAGAGGGAGGGCTGGCCGTAGCAATGGAGAGGAGAGAAGAAGGAGAAGAAAAATGGAGAAAGAAGAAGAAAGGGTAGAGAGAGAAAGTGTTTTGAGAAATTATGAATTAAAGTGTAGTAAATTGAATTAATGAAATGCAATTTTCCCCCTTGCATGGGCTGCTCCAGCCGTGCATAGAGAGAGAAGAGAGGGAGAGTGTTGGCTTCCCTTGGAAGCCAAGGGCCATTTGGTCATTATTTGGTCAAAGCTTCTCAAAGAAGCTTTGATTTTTTAACATTAAATTTGAATTAAAGTGGATGGATTAGACATAAAGTAGATTGCATTGGGATAATGTGATAGGATTTTTATTACACACTATTATCCAATGGATAATAGTTCTGATTAAGTCAGTATTTAATTAATCTGACAGATAAATTTTTTGCAGTATTGGTTTGTTTTATCTGTTAAGATTTTTCGAAAATTGTGAAATCTCGTAAAGTGTGTCAAGCCTCGGGTTTATTAAGATCCCCCGTCGACATGTCCATAGTTCAAGGTTCAAAGAGAAAACATCACATTTCTCCGGTTCCACTCAGTGCGCACGCAAAACGAGGAATATACTAAAATATTCGACGTTTCCGGAAAATTCCTAGAAAATTTTCAAAAATTGCAAATATTATAAAACGACTATTCGTCATATAATTTTCTAGTTTTCGAAGCATTACAATTGTTTTCCTGACTCTGCTGAATGTTCACGCAAAATGAGGAATATATTAAAATACTCGTCATTTCCGAAAAATTCCAAAATAATTCTCATAAATCACAAATATTAGAAAATGACTATTTGTGGTAAAATAATTAATTTCCGGAGCGTTGCACTAACCTCAGCAATTCTCAGCTCAGAGTGCACGTAAAACGAGAAATATATTAAAATATTTATCGTTTACGAAAATTCTAGAAAAATTCCTAAAAATCAAGAATATTGTGAAATGATTATTTATGATTAAATAGATACTTTTTGGGACGTTACAACACTCCCCTACTAAAAAGGAATTTCATCCTCGAAATTTACATACCTCAAAATAGTTCTGGATGCTGCTTCTTCATCTTGTCTTCCAGTTCCCACGTTGCATCACCAGTCGTCTCATTCCAGATCACCTTTACCAATGGAATCTCGTTTCCTCTAAGTTGCTTCATTCGTCGATCCTCGATTCTCACAGGAGGTGCCTCATAGGTTAAGTTCTCTTTTAACTGTACTGTGTCCGGTGCTAAGACATGACTTGGATCAGGTAAATATTTACGCAGTTGTGACACATGGAAGACATTGTGTATGTTGGAAAGAAAAGGGGGTAAGGCTACTTGGTAGGCTACTGGACCTATCCGACGAAGGATTTGGTAAGGTCCAAGGAATTTTGGGGTGAGTTTTCTAGATTTCAAAGCCCGACCGACCCCAGTCGTGGGTGTGACTTTCAAGAACACATGCTCACCTTCTTCAAACTCAAGAGGCTTTCTCCTCTTGCATGCATAACTCTTTTGCCAGCTCTGAGCAGTCTTCATTTTCTCTTGGATCATTTTGACCTTCTCAATCGTCTTTTGAATAATATCTGGTCTAATCATGAGACGCTCACTGTCATCTTACCAACACAATGGTGTCCGACACCATCGTCCATACAGAGCTTCATAGGGTGCCATCCCTATACTAGAATGATAACTGTTGTTGTAGGTGAATTCTATCAATGGTAGAACTTCATCCCAACTTCCAGTCTGTTCTATTGTACAAGCTCTAAGCAAATCTTCTAGAGATTAGATCGTTCTTTTAGATTGTCTGTCGATTTATGGGTGGTACGCTGAACTCAGACGTAACTTTGTTCCCAACAATGCCTGTAGACTCTTCCAAAATTTTGAAGTAAACCTCGGATCCTTATCCGAAACAATACTCGTAGGCACACCATGCAGTCTAACGATCTCTCCAATGTACAGTTAGGTCAACTTCTCCAAACTGTACCTTATGTTGATCGGGAGAAAATGAGTTGACTTTGTGAGTCGATCCACTATTACCCATATCGAGTCGTGTCCTTTCTTTGTCCTTGGCAATCCCACAACAAAATCCATCGCAATGCTGTCCCATTTCCATTCAGGAATAGACAATGGTTGCAACAATCCTGCTGGTCTTTGATGTTCCACTTTAGCTTTTTGACAAACTAAACAAGTCGACACACATGTAGTGACGTCGCTCTTCATTCTATGCCACTAGAAGAATTTCTTCAGATCTTGGTACATCTTAGTTATGCCTGGGCGCATACTCAGTTTGCTGGTGTGAGCATGTTCCACAATATATCGCCTAAGCTCTTGCTCACGGGGAATGCAAACTCTACCCCAAAATCTAAGGATTCCATTTGTTCCTTCCTCAAATTCTGTCTCTTTGCCTTGCCTCATTAGTTCTCTCGCTTCTTGCAAGAATTCATTAACCTTCTGCTTTTCCCGTATGTCATCCATTAGCTCACTTGAGATGGTGACTATATTCATACAAATCCTTCCGGGTTCCAACTTAACAAATGACCAAATATCTCTAAATTGTTCTATGAGGTCTCCTTCGTTGATCATCAGGGCAGAAACACTGACGGTCTTCCTACCCAAGGCGTCTGCCACGACGTTCGCTTTGCCAAGGTGATACAACAATTGGAAGTCATAGTTCTTTAGGAATTCCAATCATCTTCACTGCCTCACGTTTAGCTCCTTCTGATCATACAAGTACTTCAAACTTTCGTGGTCACTGAAAATGTTGAACGTCGCTCCATAAAGGAAATGTCTCCATATCTTCAGAGTAAAATCCAAAGCTGCTAGTTCCAAGTCATGCGTCGGATAGTTCTTTCCATGCACTCGTAACTGTCGCGAAGCATAAGCTACCACTCTTCTGTGTTGCATAAGAACAGACCCCAATCCTTGGTATGAGCCGTCACGGTACACCTCGAATGGTTCATTAGGATTAGGTAGCACCAATACTGGTGAGGTAGTTAACCATTTCCTCAACTCTTGGAAACTCTGCTCGCAGCTATCAGCCCATTCAAAAGCTTGGTTCTTCTTTGTCAGCTGAGTGAGCGGTCCAGCAATTTTGGAAAATCCTTCTATGAATCTACTGTAATATCCAGCTAAACCCACGAAGCTATGAGTTTTCGTCACTGACTTCGGTCATTATGGATATCAGAAGTCTTAATTCTGGAAACTAATGAGGTTTTCATTGGAATGGTTTAGTAGGATATGACTAGAAAATGATCAATCAGTCCCTAAATCATGAACTCTAACCGATGCGATTTCAAGTAAGCAAAATAGATCAACAAAAGGTTCAATCTTCATGAGAAGTAGGATAGATTAAACAAACTCAGGTGTCAAGACAAGTCTCAACAGCAGGAATGGGAACAACTAAGTCGAAGATAAGAAAGATGCAGATGGATCTAAATGATCCATGCAGTTACGAATTGAAAATGGAAGGGTTACCCCCAGAATTATATGGCACGATTACAGGGTCATCATTTGAGGCATAACTTCCCTTGTTGAGATCCCCAAGTGTTGAGGTCTGATTGGATCTACCACTACTAGCACTTTCCCCTACAGGTTGGGTGTGGTTGTTACTTCCTTGGTACCCGTGAACATAGTTCTCGTTTAAACTTATTAGCTTTTCCATTATTCCTCCTTTGGAATCTAGGTAGTCCATGGTTATCCTAAGTCTAACTTTCCTTCAATAGATTTTGAATCTTAACCTCCAATTCTCGTTGTTGTGCGATCCTCTGATCTTGGTGAATTGTCACATCAGCTATCCTTTGTATTTTCTCCTGCAGTCGTAGCCATAATTCTACGGTCTTGTCCTGCGCTTATGTAAGTACATTTGCCACAAGCCATTTACTATCTTCGAAGGCGGACCAAACATAATACGATAAAACAAATGTAATTATTTCAAACAACATTACCTCCCTTCAGAAGTCAACCACAAAGAGTCACACAAAGCACATAATTCAAACAAAGCAAGTTCAACTCACAAATCCTAACGATCTCTGGCTCTAACTTCTTCGTTCTGTCTCTTGTGGCGTAATCTCTCGTAAGTCCCCAATCTCCAAACAGCTTCTCGAACCGAATTTAAACTAGTCATTCTTTCCCCAGAAGATCGGTTTTCCAAAACCTTTTGATCTCCGCACAAAAGACTTCCTATCTTCCTAACACAGCACGCCTAGGAGAAGTCATAGTTTCCTGTACACACAGAACATTACATATCGAGTAGGCCAGTCCTCAATATCATGCAACTGCATAACAGTAACTATCAACATTCAACCTACTGACAAGTCATGCATTCCTTTCCCATCATCTCAATCAAGAGACAAGGAAGTGCACAAATGGACCAAATTCTAACATGCCTAAACATAGCAAGTTCATACCCCGGCTCAACAGGATGAACTGCTCTGATACCACCTAATGTAACACCCCTTAATGTAGCAACCGGAGCGTAATCGTCATTACACCACAGTTACTAAATCCAAGTGTGTCACAGTCATGATAGCAGTAATTTAAATTCTCAAGAGTCTATATATATATATATATTTTTTTGACAATCTGCATAAGTAGAAAATACGAGCCTCGAATGAAATATAAATATATTCAACCCATAATACAACCACTGAAATAAAATCATATTCCTTATATATATATTTTATAGACAATTTACACAAATCACTGATGACATAGAATATAATAATTACAGAGTCCAATAAAATACAGCGGGAATAAAAACACTAAAGGGGGGAAAAGTAGTAACCCAGGGAAGGGTACTACCAGCAGACAAAGCCGCAACCCCATATGTAAATAACGCACGGCATCCCAATGGACACGACAGGCATCCATGCCTCCATGCGGCTGCACGCTTACGTAGTCGAAGAAATCTTGTCCAGACACTCAAGCCGATCAACCAAGGTGTGGTCCCTCTTTATCTTCCTCACGATCTTTTATCAAATATAAATATAGAACAGAAATGCACAAATATAGGAAAGAGGTAAGACATCCTACCATCATTACCAATTATAGCAGCCAGAAACAAAACGGCGCAATGCACCCAAATAGAAATCTCAGACAGCATTTCCAATTAATAAACAGTAGATCCAACAGTAAAAGAAAACTGCGCAACGCGCCCAAATAGCAATTCAGAACATCATTTCTAAATAATAAGCAGTAAATCCAACAGTAAGCAATTAAACAGTTCCAGGTAGACATTCATTACAGTAATGATCAGACAATTCACAGTTACGGAAAAATAATGATTTACAATGACAGATTATTTCATGATGCACATGCATGCTTTCCCAAATTCCTACTCCATGGAGCTAGACACAAACAGTCAGAGAGAAAGATCAAGAGACATGTCTGTAACTCGGCTACCGCGGCCAAAGTGCTATTCATCAATAATTTTCACGTGCACATCAGGCATTGTACAGACAGTCCACGCTAGATCACGATATAGGACAATGTCTCGGTCCGGATCGTCGGTGTGTTTGCATCGGTCTACCCCACGACACAGAGAAGCTCATAACTGTCCATGTGAGGAACCCGCACCCCGACGCTCCCAAGGTCAAACATGACCTACACTAGTCTACTCACACCAGCACAAAAGTGTGTTCAATCTCCTAGGCAACTTGGCCTTACAACAGTCCACAAGGACATTCACAATGCATAAGACTCTATGCATGAACATGTATGATTCACAATCTCATACAATTCCATAATATGCCACAATGGCCAATCTAAGCGTCAATATACAAATGGTCACTCACATGGACCCATAACTTTACAACATAAGGATCAAATCAATTGGTGCATTTTAGGTCCATTATGAATTCTAACTTAGAATTTGTTTCCCTTTTAAGGTTCATGTCCAATCCAATTTGCACAATTAATTAAATCTCCCAAGGTAATTTAATTTCTCGCAACTTGTAAATTATTTAAGCTCTTAGACCTCACACTCTCTTATTCTTCACTCACTTGGAAGTACCTTAAGTTTTATGACAATCACATTCTTAGTCCTTTAAAATTTACATAATCTTTAATTATGTTAAATTCTTCCGATTTATTTATTATCCAACTCATTACATAGGTTTCTAATTACCTAAATTAATCATGCTTCCAAGTTACCAAAGTCACAACATTAAGCCCCAAAAGGCCTTAGAGGCCGTGGCCTCACAAGGGTTTCATTTCCAAATCTTTTCAAGTCATCACATTACATGCCATTCTCTTAATTCAATTAATTGTTCACTTGTTAAATTAGCTCACCAAGAACCCTAATTTCTTGGCCTAAAACCGTAGCCTCCCTAGGAATTTCCATTCCAAATTTTTCTTCCATTCAATTCCATTTTATCCATTGATCAATTTAAGTCTTATGCTAGTTACAACTTAATCACAAATTTACCTAAATTCTAGCCTAAAACCGTGGCCCTCCAAGAAAGGTTCTCAAATGTTTTTCTTCCATTTCCAATCACATAATCCAATCCAATATACCATTATATACAACAAATCAATCCAAGGTCACAATTATCACAATTTCAACATTTAAACATAGCAATCATCAAATTAAAGAATAACCCTCATTAGGGTTTTTCTACAACCAACACAATCAGGGTTCCTAGATGCTAAGAGAGGTTGAGGAGGAGTGTCTTCCCCTTACCCAAATGAAGAAATCAAGAGAAACACCAATAAATCTCCTTTGTAATTTCAGATTGCACCCTCCAAAAACCCTAGAAATTTCAAATTTGTTAAATCAATATCAATGCTTGAAAAATGAAGCATGGATGGTCACCAAGGAGACCATAACCACGA
Organism: Ormosia emarginata; assembly: GCA_029884605.1. Lineage (NCBI taxonomy): Eukaryota > Viridiplantae > Streptophyta > Magnoliopsida > Fabales > Fabaceae > Ormosia > Ormosia emarginata. Next base: position 19,525,601 of record JAQQTP010000079.1, read on the forward strand.
AAATGAAGAGAAGAGAAGAGAAGTTTTGAAACTTACCCAAAAAGCTCAAAGCTTGAAGCTTGGAGAAAGTGTTGAAGATGATGGATTTTCAAGAAACTCCAAGAAGAAAAGATGTTTAGAATGATGAGAGGATTAAGAAAATGTGCTTGGTTAAAATTTTTGTGAAGGTTGAGTGGGGAGAGGGAGGGCTGGCCGTAGCAATGGAGAGGAGAGAAGGAGGAGAAGAAAAATGGAGAAAGAAGAAGAAAGGGTAGAGAGAGAAAGTGTTTTGAGAAATTATGAATTAAAGTGTAGTAAATTGAATTAATGAAATGCAATTTTCCCCCTTGCATGGGCTGCTCCAGCCGTGCATAGAGAGAGGAGAGAGGGAGAGTGTTGGCTTCTCTTGGAAGCCAAGGGCCATTTGGTCATTATTTGGTCAAAGCTTCTCAAAGAAGCTTTGATTATTTAACATTAAATTTGAATTAAAGTGGATGGATTAGACATAAAGTAGATTGCATTGGGATAATGTGATAGGATTTTTATTACACACTATTATCCAATGGATAATAGTTACAGTTGACAGAAGTCAGTATTTAATTAATCTGACAGATAAATTTTTTGCACTATTGGTTTCTTTTATCTGTTAAGATTTTTCGAAAATTGTGAAACCTCGTAAACTGTGTCAAGCCTCGGGTTTATTAAGATCCCCCGTCGACATGTCCATAGTTCAAGGTTTAAAGAGAAAACATCGCGTTTCTCCAGTTCCGCTCAGTGTGCACGCAAAACGAGGAATATACTAAAATATTCGACGTTTCCGAAAAATTCCTAGAAAATTTTCAAAAATTGCAAATATTATAAAACGACTATTCGTCATATAATTTTCTAGTTTTCGAAGCATTACAATTGTTTTCCTGACTCTGCTGAATGTTCATGCAAAACGAGGAATATATTAAAATACTCGTCATTTCCGAAAAATTCCAAAATAATTCTCATAAATCACAAATATTAGAAAATGACTATTTGTGGTAAAATAATTAATTTCCGGAGCGTTGCACTGACCTCAGCAATTCTCAGCTCAGTGTGCACGTAAAACAATAAATATATTAAAATATTTATCGTTTACGAAAATTCTAGAAAAATTCCTAAAAATCAAGAATATTGTGAAATGATTATTTATGATTAAATAGATACTTTTTGGGACGTTACAACTGAGGCCTGGAGAGAGTTATGAAATGGGCAGGAGTGTGAATAAGATCAACAATTGGCTCATTGAGTCATTTATCTATCCATAAATTAATAGACTTGCCATCACTAAGCTGCCATGAACTATTAAATAAAATAGACCGAACATAAGTCTTTAAAGCTGGCCAAATAGAAGACTTGATATAATAGGCAATCTGAGTTCTTTGCTTAAAAAGTCTAGCTCTAATTAAACCAGCCCACTGCAAGTTAGTAGACAATAATTCCCAAGAAAGTTTTAACATAGCAGCTTCATTTATAGATCTTAGGGATCTTAAACCAAGACCACCTTCTTTAAAAAGGGAGCAAATTGTTTTCCAAGCAACCATAACTACCTTTTTAACCGAAGTATCTCCAAACCAAATGAAGTTTCTGATATATTTGTCCAACAAATTCAGCATACCAATAGGCCAAGCATACACATGGAAGTTATAGAGAAGTATTCTATGAATAATAGACTTAACAAGTTGAACCCTGCCCATGATTGATAGTAAAGATCTTTTCCAAGAGGCAAGCTTAGCTATAATTCTATCGGCAATAGGTTGTAAATAAATCCTCCTAGGCTTCCCTTTAAAAAGAGGCACACCAAGATAGTTAAAAGGCATCTTCCCCATTGAAAACCCAAGAACACTGGAAATTCTATCAATTCTGTTAGGGGAAATTTTTCCAGCAAAGAATTGACATTTATCATGACTCAAAATCTGACCAGAAGCTTGACTATAAGAGTGAAAGAGAGACATGAAAGTATCCAAATTTTTCTTAGTTCCCTTACAAAAAACCATAATATCATCTGCATAAAGAATATGACTATGAAGGGGTACCTCTAGGACCAGACATAGTCTCCAAAAAGCCAGAAGAAACCAAATGTATGATGCTTGTACTAAGAACATCTTCAGCAAGGCAGAAGAGAAGTGAAGATAAAGGATCACCTTGCCTCACCCCTCGCTTGCAAGAGAAGAAGCCAACAAAGTTACCATTAACTGAAAATGAAAGCTTAGCAGAATTTTGTGTCAAATTTTCCAAAAGCCAAAAGCCAAAAACCACCAGCACTTTGAGAAGGAAATTCTAATCCATAGTATCAAAAGCCTTTTTTATGTCAAATTTCAAAGCAAGATTACCACCGAAAATTTTAGAATCAAGCATATTAATAGCCTCTGAAGCAGACCAAATACAGTCAGAGATCTACCTGCCCTTTATAAACCTTCTTTGCTGATCAGAAATCACCTTGGGAGCAACAATTGCTAGTCTGTTAGCAAGAATTTTTGTAATGACTTTAAATTGATAGTTAACTAAAGCTATAGGCCTAAAACTTTCAATCCTATCTGCACCCGCGAATTTAGGGATGAGCACCACTAAATTGGAGTTAAGATTAAGGAGTAGCCAATTTTGAGAAAAAATTGAAGAACTGATTGACAAACATCAAAACCAATTATGTCCCAGTATTTTTGAAAGAAACAACCTCTGAATCCATCAGGACTGGGAGCATTACTTCCACACATCGAGAAGACAGCAATCTTGATTTCATCAATGGAAGGCAAATTAGTCAACATAAGATTGTCTTGATCAGAAACCAAAGAGGGAATTACTCGATCAATGATACCATTATCAACACAATTATTACCAGATGCATATAAGGAGCTGTAGACCTGAAAGACATGCTGCTCAATGGCGGCATCATTATCCAAGACAAAATCTCCACTTTTTAGAATAGTCATTCTTTTAGAAGCATTCCTGATCTTAGCCACCCTATGAAAATAAGAAGTATTTTTGTCTCCAGAAGTAAACCAATTAATCGTAGCTTTATCTTTCCAAAATTGTCCTTGAAAGGACAAGGCTTGTTGTAAATCAAACTGAGCTCTTTGCTCTTGAGCATGTAAATCATCAGAAAAACCAGAAATTGAAATTTGCTCCTGGATTCTATTAACCTCAGCAATAGCAGTCTCCACATTTAGATGAACATCCCAAAAAATTGATTTGTTCTAAGATCTAAAATCAGACTTTAAAGCCTTAAGTTTCTGTGTAAGGACAAACATAGGGCAGCCAGCAACAGGCCTACTCCAAACCTCAGCAATTAATCTATAACAATCAGGATGGTCCATCCATATTTGCTAGAATTTAAAAGAAGAAGGTATAGATCTTGTACCTCTTTTAAGAAGCAGCAACAAGGGGTGATGATCAGATTGATTTTTAGTCAAAGTGCAGCAAGAAGAAGATATCCAAAAGGAAAGCTAATCATTATTATAAATAACTCTATCCAACCTTTTTTTAGTATTAGCCCTGTCTTTTCTACTATTAGTCTAGGTGAATTCCACTCCTCTAGTAAGCAAGTGGATTAAGTTACAACTGTCAGACCAAGCCTTAAACTCATCACACAAAATTTTCAATGGTAGGCTGATAATCACATATTTTATAATTAATAAACCCTCATTTTTAGTCATTTACACTCTTCATGTGTAACACCCTAATACAGATATCCAGATATATCCTAGATAGACAGAGATATATAAAGATAACCAGTACTAGAGACGTCACTTCTATACTACATACTAACATATATCTATAATCACAACTGAGTAATTATAGAAAGCCTTGAGAGATTGCGGAAAAAACTTAAACTCATACATATACATATACAACTTAGCCACCTGAGGGCTCATTGTAATACATATAACATAAAACTTACAGAACAAACATAAACTTATTACATGAGTTCTGCCTACTTAAAGCAATAAAACTATTCTAGTCTTCATGCTTTATCTTCTCATCCTTGGCAGGGTTTGCATCTCTCGTACTCGAGCCTTTGCTCGTGTATCTCGAATCGCATCGGTACTCGCATCCGAACCTCCGCATACGGATTTACATGGAATAGCAATCGGGGTGAGAATTAACATTCTCAGTATAAGCAATTCCAATACCAGTTCTCTATAACATTGTATATAACAAAATATATAACAAATGTTATAATTCTAACTTAGGAGCTTTGTCCTCTTTTCTCATAACTTAGGAGTTTCCTCCTCTTTTCTCATAACTTAGGAGTTTCCTCCTCTATTCTCTTAACTTAGGAGTTTCCTCCTCTATTCTCTTAACTTAGGAGTTTCCTCCTCTATTCTCTTAACTTAGGAGTTGCCTCCTCTTTTCTCATAACTTAAACACTTTCTAATAGTGTGATAACAATCAAGAGTGAACACACTGCTAATATATACAGCGCCCATACATCTGTACATACCAACAGTGACGGACAATGCCCATACAACTGTCCGTAAATGCAATGCTAATGATATGTAATGAATATGCCTAAGGAATCCTAAGTGCATGTGAATGAAATGCAAATGCAGAGTTTTGATTTGGAGCGAAGGAATTTGCTAGGAACTAGTCAGTATATCATCTAGTGGTAAATAGAGGAAACCTCATCCTCACCTTACACGTATCCCGGCTCATTGAGAAATTCGGGCTTCATCCTTGCTCAAAGAGCGTCTCTCGGATTTCCCACTTATCTCCTTAGGCCTTGGCACATCGAGACATCGGGTTATGTCCTTCTCAAAAGTCCTTCGGACACCCATCTATCTTCTTTTTGCCTTCATGATTAACATCAAAGGATACTCACTAGATCGATCCTTGACTAATTCATAGACTTTCGTACATACTTATATACTTAGTTCCTCTAAGAGCTAAGCATATTCTAGTCTTCTTATGTTTACCCCTTGTGATGAGGAGAATCTGTAACCTCATACTATATGTAACCTTAGCACTTGGTTAGGAATACTTGTTCCCTTAGGAACTTCTCTGATCCCTTACCTCTGGCTGAATGACCTCACGTCATATAACGTTACATTCTCGGGTAAACATTACTAAACTATGTCTCTTACTTGTACCTAAACTTCACCTCATCACTCCTTTCTCTTAAGTGATCTCTAATGCAACCTTACGTTTTGAGGTGTTAGGTACTTACCTTGGCGAACCACTAATCTTGGTTACCCTAAGGTCCTTTCTCTTCATCTTCACACTAGCTTAACTCTCTAGTGTGTGAAGAGCTTAGTGTTATGTTTATCTCTTACATAAACACCATCTCACTCTTTTCTATAGACTCAACTCATCCTAGTGAAAGAGTCTATCTTAACTAATGCCTCATCTAACCTTGCTTAAGGCTGAGAGCATTTCTCTAAAACTTTGCATAATTAACTCAACTTTGTCTAAAGAGAGTAGTTCATGCATCTAACTTTCCTTTTCTATACGGTAGTAGCGTATACTACACTTGTGTGCTAACATACTTATTCTAAACTCAACTTCCATGCTTTACTTGCATCTAAGGAAGTATCTTCTCTTTATCTTGTACTTCTAACTCATCTTAACTTATACTTGAGTTGTTGTACATTTTGTTCTACTTTTCGCTATCTTTATCTTGTACTTCTAACTCATCTTAGCTTATACTTGAGTTGTTTTACATTTTCTGTTCTACTTTCTGCTATCTTTATCTTGTACTTCTAACTCATCTTAGCTTATACTTGAGTTGTTGTACATTTGTTATACTTTCGCTTATGACATCTTCTTAGTCATAATTCCTCTTCTTGTGTATTTAACAATGTACTAAGTCTCACTTAACTTGAGACTAAGTACTAAACGTCCCCTCCGTGGAACTCATACACAATCTTATCTCCACTCATGTAATCTAACTCTAGAGTGGCTCTTACTTGCAACTCTTTGTTGCCTAAGCTTCTAGGTACCTTCCTAAGGTAATCCACTATTCTTGGATTTCCTAAGGTTCATACCTTTCTCATCATTCTCTACTAGAGTGAATACTATTATTCATCTCTATTGCACTATCTCATCACATCTTAAGTGATATCAGTTGCAACATTAAGTTGCCTAAAGTGCAATATCATTACTTAAAGCAAACCTTTCCTTTAGGATGCTTAAAAGCCTATGCTTTCTCATACTTGATAGATAGATATTTTCCACTTGAAAATATCCCAACTTGTGCCTTAACACACTTAGGAAACATGTCTCAATGATTCCATTAACTATAGCACCTCAGAACATCCAAAAACATCATTTTGGAGCTTCAGGGTCTCACGCCGCGGCACAGCATTTGCACGCCGCGGCGCCCTTCTCTCGAGGGCTACTGCTGGGCTAATTTTTAACCTCACGCCGCGGCATGCTTCCTCCACGCCGCGGCATTCCCAGCGAAAACTCTCGCGCTGCGGCGTGACTATCTCCACGCCGCGGCGCGTCCAGAACCCCCGGTTCTGTGCAGAATTGCGACTACGGGTTTCTTGTTCATTATTCATTTCTGTGATTCCAAGCCATTTCAATCCAAATTCTAAGTAATTCTAAGTCCCTAATCAATTCTTTAACATTTAGGAACATCAATTACTCTCTTAAATCTCTTAATTTGGATTATGGCTAGAATTCTCCATTCTTTAACTTAAGACTCACTTTGTGATTCCAGTCTTCTTTCTTAAGTTGATGTTATAGACAAGTCATAAATGACCCAAGGAACACTTCTATACAAGCCAAACTCTTCTAACATCTCTAAAACTCAAATTAGCATATTATGTATCTATATGCATACATAGAGAATAGAGATGAATAAAAGCTCTAAACCCCTACCTCTTGAAGATTGAAGCCTTGAATCTTGAAGCTTGATCTTCCTCTTCCCTTCTTCTTCCCTTCTCTCCTCTCCCCTTTCTCTCTTTTCTTCTCGGTTTTCGGTTTCTCTTCTCTCTGCCGAGGAGAACCAAATATAAAGGGGAAGGGACGTGCAGAAGGAATTACGGAAAAGATTAATTGAAACTTCTATCTCGCTATGGATACCCGAATCATGCTAATTCGAAGTTTCCTGCTTCCAACAACCTTAGAATAAATCATAAGATTCATCTAAGTTGTTGTTTCTCTTTTCTCATTATTTTCTATATCTGCTGCTAGTCATTTGGTATTAAAATGCACAACCAGTATGCCTCAAAATACCAAACTGACTCTGATTCTCTTGAAACTTTTGCCACATCTTACTTGGCTCATTTGTGACCTAGAAATAAACTCTCTATGTTTATTTCCTTCAACTTAGCAACTTATGCTATTATCTGAGTCATTTTAAGCCACTTTACAACTTCTGTGTTGCAACTAAGTGCCTAAATGAACTCAGTTTGTCACAAAACTTGACTGACATGCTAAACAAGTTAAATGCTACCTTTCGTAACCATTTACCAGTCTAACATGTACTTAAGGGTATTACATCATGTACTTAATTGATTAAGCCTGGTTATGTTTTGTAAGATTGGACTTAATTAATTTTTTCAGCATTATTTGGGTCTTACACTATTTCTGTATTTTAGTCATATCTTGAGTTCTAGATGTCTAGAAATTATGAATTTTATCTTGTAGGAAACCTAAGAGAAAGCTCTACAACTTTGATGAAGAGCTTAAAGTCTCATTCAGACATCTAGTGAAGCTAATTAGGCTTGGAAGTCAGAACACGAGTTTTGTGACTAGAACCTGAACACTGTACAATAATCAGAGCATAACTCTAGCTGTAGGAACTTTCTTGGGCTTCAATTTGGAGAGTTGAAAGTTAAGACCCATATCTACAACTTTCATTAGAACATAAGAGCTCATTCAGACAGCTTGGAGGTGATATTGGGTCTGGAAATCAAAATAGAGGTGCTGAAACTAGGCCTGAACAGTCTGCAGTAATTGGGTCATATCTTGGGTTGTAGGATGAATTTTTGGATGATTTTAGTGCCATTGGAAAGCTGAGACAAAATGCTACAACTTTCATGAAGACCATGTTGCTTTATTCTGATGGCATCCATGAGATCAACACTGAATGATTTCAGAGACAAAGAATCTCAATAATTTTCCACTCACCAACTCACCATTTGGCATTTTCCACTCATTCATCCACTCATCCACCTACTCTTAATCAGCTCCCTTGTCATTTTGTATCCCTAATCCTCTATAAAAGACACCATTGACTGATCATTTGGTGCTCTTGGTGTTAGGCTTAGTTTTTACAAGTTATGGTTATGCTTGTTTATTATTTTCCTTTGTTGTAATTTTCTCTTATTCTAAATTAAAGTTATGTTCATCTTTCTCTTCTTCTCTCTTTCTTTCTTCTTATCTATGAGTAACTAAATCTTCATCTTGCTTATGTGAAAGAGTGAAGCTCTTGGTAATGAAATAAGGTTAGATTATTCTATTTCTTGTACTTAAATAATATATTATCACATGGACATTATATGTGTTGTATTTTGTTTCCAATCAATTTAGAAACCTTCTTTGTATAATAGAGATCTTGATTTATTGTAGACAATAGGATTGGCACAGTGAATGCTTGAACTCATTTACAAATGCTAGTAGATAATTAAAGGAATCATAATATGATTGCATATATAATTAAACTTTGAATGTTATATTTTCCGATTGGAACCTCCGTTGTGTGTGGATTTCAATTGAGTTATAAAGAGAAATAATCTTACCTTTAATTTATTACCAAGAGTGGATCTCCTAACCCAAGCAAGTTCTTAAATTCATTTGTGAACATCTGTTATTACTTTTGCTGTAGTGACAAAATCTTTTCTTACCTCAATTAATTTTTCTTCATCAATTCCCTGTGGATCGACCTCGGACTCCCGAGAAATTTATTACTTGAGACAACCTGCACTTGGGTTTGCATCCTTTAAATCCCGTAGTCACAGGCAGCCTCCTCTTTGCTCATGAGCACCAAGAATGGCATTAAAATCACCATTGAAACACCAAGGCCCTTGGTAATCTTCCTGTAAAGTAGCCAATTCGAGCCAAAGATTTCTTCTAACCACATGAGAGGTGCTAGCATAAACAGCAGCTAGATGAATAATTTGGTTATCCCAATGAATGGAAAAAGATATCTACCGAGATGAAATTGAAATCACTACATGATCAAGGGAGTCATCACACAAACCCTACAAATTAGGAAGCAAATGATTTCTGCTATTAAGAAGGAAAGGCTTTAATTTTAGCTGACCCCAAAAAGAGGATGAAAGTTGATCTATAGCAATCCAAGGTTCAGAAATAAACAATAAGGTAGGTTTATGTCGAAAACAAAGGTTTTTAAGAACAAGCCTAGTGTTATCATTACCTAGGCCTCTTGCATTCCAGTATAGGATATTCATTAAGCATAGTTTTGAGGACCTGCCCTTTGGCGGGTGCGATACTTATCAGTTTTATGCAGCTGACTTTTGAGCTTCCTCATCTTCTTTTTTTGAGATTTAGAAAGAACCACAATGAAATTAGAGTCATTTCCTTGACTGGTAACTTGTAATAAGGCATCAGCTGAATTCCTAACATCAGCTGCAGCATTCGCCTCCTGCGGAGGAGTGTCGGATTCAATGTCATCCTCCATCTCATCTTGCCAGAATTTACCCATGATTAGCAAATCCTGAGCCACAATGGGATTAGAGAAAACAAGAGTGTCCATATTTGTACCATTTTTTATTGCATCAGAAGTGGATTTATAGATGACAGAGTTGAGCAACTGTTCACCAGAATTCACAATAGCATTGCCGTTGTTATTATTCTCCCTATCAGCCACTAGAGTGGAATGATCCAGAATAGAGTTCAAGTCCAAACCTTGGGAATCATTGACTAAGGTTTCATCAAAGACAATCTCAGTTAAGTCCTTTGAATCAAGATCGACATTAGAAAGATTGGTCACAGGAACAACAGCAGAGCTACTGCCACCTTCCTCCAAGATCTGCACAAACCCCAATAATGGATTAGGATCATTATACTCATTCTGAATTTGGAGCTGAGACTCATTTGAGTTTGTAATCAAATGCGAATTAATAGGGGAATCATGAATGGCTATAGCCTCCAAAGGAACAGAATGAACAGAATCCTTCCCAGCATCCTTATTAGAAGGCACAGGAGAAGAGACATTGGCTCCTTCCCTATCAGAAGTGGCAGTATCCGAACTAATGACCTTATGCACAGTAGCAACCTCTGTATGCTTTAGAGTATAATAAGCAGTTGTCTTAACAGTAAAAAAATTTTCCTTCTGAATCCTTTGATCTTTCGAAACAAGATTAACAGTCTTTTTACAATTATTCAAAGAGTGTCCAATGGAGCAGCTGGTCGAGCAGTAGGGAGGCAATTTTTCATATTTAATCCCCACAAAAAAATTATAACCCTCTCTTTCTACCAAAACCTAATCATGTAAAATGCCAGAGAGATCAATGTCCACAAGAATTCTAGTAAAATGCCCAAAGATCCTATTATTAGTCGCATCATCCAAAGAGATAGATGTACCAATACCCCTTACTATTACAAATAAAATTTTAGGTCTCTAATATTCCTGAGGCAGTCCATGTATACGAACCCAGCATTGAGAAATAGTTTGTCTCAAAGAATTTATATTAAAATCAGGGGTCCAAGAAGACAAACGCAAGATACCTGGTTGAAGATTCTAAGAGCCTACCATCCATACACTACGCAAATCTTCAGGAGAGGTAAAACTAAACTAATAAAATCCTTTACCAAGCGGCACCATCCTCCACTGACCAAGAGGCTTCCATATTTTTGACAATTTGGACCGCAAGTCTTGGAGTTTGATAGGAGAGTTCCCTTTCGATAGGATTAGTCTTCCATGAAGATTGTTTTTACACCCTGTGAGACTAGCTTGATACTCTTCTTCGGGGATCTTGATGGCTAGAGCATCCTTTTTCAGGAAAGGACGAGGAAGTTGATTGAGTGGGATATCGAGCGAATTGTTCAAAGCATGTGCGAAAGATTTGCTTTGAAACGGAGGGATAGAAGGAGAAGAAGGAGGAGGAGAATGAGATGAAGCAGGATTAACACATTGCCAAGGGCAAATCACTTGGATAGCCATCCCCCTCCCCGCGAGGTGCGGTGCTCCAAGGTTAGTTTTGTTTAATCATATAGATCTTAATACTCTTAATAGTTTGGCCAACTGTTAAGTGATTTATTGAAATCTGATGAACCTAGACATAGGAATTTAGATTTGAGATCATATGTATGGTTGAAGCATGTTCTATTTCATTCAATTGGTTTGGGTGAAATGATTCGCTAATGGAATAGACTTATACCTCTTTGTCATGCATAGTAAGTGTTTGAGAATAGATCTTAATGAGTGGAGTTTACGTTAGTTCTCATAGAAACATAGTAAATTAGGTAAATGAAGTATGGTTAATTGACCTAGACATAGGCTTTTAACTAAAGTAGATTCTCAAGCTAACTTAACTCATTCCTTAATGTTGCTTAGAAGGGTTGCAAGTTGTTAATTGAAGTAGGAGGTGAAGAAGAATTCCCTAATCTCTAAGCATTACCTTTAATTTCCATTTATTGCTTTTTAGTCTTTAGATTAGTTTAAATGCACTTTTCCCTATTTTTATGTTCTTGAATAGAATTACTTAAGTTATTGGTTGATATTTAGTATTAGAAATGCCATTATCCTTGTGGGAACAATATCCTATACTTAAACTGTATTACTTGTTTGATCTATGTATTTGTGTCCTATAAAGGGACAAGCACAATGATGAGTAAGCTCAACTTCTTCCTTGGACTCCAAATCATGCAAACTAGATATGAGACTTTCTTAAGTCAACCTAAGTATTGCAAGTAGCTGCTCAAAAAGTTTCGAATGGAAAATATCAAGCATATGACTACACCAATAGGCACTTTATATTATTTGGATAAGGATGAAGGAGGTAAACTCGTTGAAATCACTAAGTATAAAGGCATGATTGGTTCTCTCTTTTATCTTACTGCTAGTAGGCCTGATATTATGTTTAGTGTGTGCATGTGTGCTGGATATCAAGTTAATCCTAGAGAATTACACTTAAGTGCATTAAAAAGAATAATGAAATACCTAGTAGGCACTTCATAAATGGGATTGTGGTACCCCAAAGGTGCCTCATGTAGTCTAATTAGTTATTTTGATTTTGATTTTGTTGGATGCAAATTGGATAGGAAGAGCACTAGTAGGACATGCTACTTGCTTGGAAGCTCTTTAGTTTGTTGGCATAGTAAGAAACAAAATAGTGTGACATTGTCTACTGTTGAAGCTGAGTATGTTGCAGCTAGAAGTTGTTATACTCAAATCCTTTGGATGAAGCAACAACTTCTAGACTATGGACTTTAGGTTGATCATATCCCTATAAGTTGTGATAATAGTAGTGCAATCAATTTGTCTAAGAATCTCATCTTGCACTCTAGGACTAAGCACATTGAAATAAGGCACCATTTCATAAAAAATCATGTGGAAAAATGAGATTGCATGCTTGAATTTGTTGAATCAAGTAAGCAACTTGCAGATATATTTACTAAACCTTTGGCAAAAGAAGAATTCTTTCACATTAGAAGAGAACTAGGCATATTAGATTAATCATGCATTTAATTTGGATGAATACCCTTACTACATAATTCTTTTTGCATAATTTCTCTTGATAAATTTATCTCTTGAATCCAATACTGACTTGAGCATCTGAGGCTCTCCTAAGTTTGTTTTACATGTGCCTCCATCTTGACTAATTCCTCCAATTGCTCAAGAAATCATCTACACAAATACTAAAGTCAAGTTTTGAAAAATAGAGTGATTTCCTTGGAATTAGTTGATCTTTGGAGAAGATGGTGAAATTGCAAGAAAAGTGGTTTTTGGACCAAAGCAAGTCTTTACAAGAAAGATATTTAGCTTAACAGGCTTTTGGAATTGGTTTGATGAATTTTGGAACTGGTCTTCTACTATTTGAAGCGAGAAAATTGTTTTTAGAAGGCTGGTTATCGATTACTAGAGCCTGGTAATCGATTACCAAGGCTCTGCCTTGCGTAGGAATGCTTCACAGAATTGTGGTAATCGATTACCACCCCTTGGTAATCGATTACCATAGGGTTTTAAAAGGTCTAAATGTACCTTAGCAGTCATTCTTCATGAAGAGCTCTCCTTCTTTCTCTAAACCCACAAAACTCATCTCACAAATCTCTTAATTTCTCTCATTTCTCTTCACCAAATCACAACTTTCCACCACCAAATGCCTCAAAATCACCTTCTCTACAAAACCCCTAACCTATTACTTACTAAAATGCCGAAATCACCCACAAAAATTCCCAAAAACTGTGTGTCACACACTCTCTCTAAAACCCACACCCTAACTTTCAAATTTCCCTCAAATCCTCATCTTTCTTACCCTTTTCCTAACACCAATCACCTAAATTCCCATGCTCCTTCCTTCCATGCTCTCACAAAATTTCTCATATATGGCTGAATCATCAAGCAGGGCCAAGAGGCCTCGAATAGGGGCTGCCATAGGGAAGGCTCCCTAGGCACCACCAGCTACCATTCTGGGTTTGGACATCTCCACTCACTTCAACACCTCCATGCAAGCAGAAAATTTCTACAAAAATTTTAGTCTCTAGAAAATCATACAACTGAGGTACATAATTACTGTTTTTTGCTGAAAAGAGCCTTTACAACACTTAAGGTTGTTAGAACACCTAGGGTTGGTTAAGTTTCTGAGCATTAACCGGACCATATACTTAGACTTAGTTAGGATTTTCTATGCAAATTTGAAGTATGAGAATGCATGTCTGGTCATAAAAGTGAAGAAAATCAAAATTGTTATTTCTTATGATGCCTGACATATGATTACTAATCTGTTTTTTGATGGGGTCAAATTTTCTAGGTCTGTTGAAGTGTGGGGTAATGATTATGATTATAAAACTGCTCTGAATTCCCTGTTGAGGACTAGCTACAGGCGTTCCAAGATGGTCATGTCCAGTGGGCTAACTATGGAAAACAGGGTGCTACATTACGTTTTGGTGCGAGCTCAAATTGCTAGGGGAGGAAACTACTCCCAGGTTCAGACAAATGATGTGCTCACCTTGTTGGCACTGAATACTGGGAGGCCCATTAACTGGGGTTACTACATGATTTAGCACATGTTGAAAGCTCAAAAAGAGAATTATCCCTTGCCCTATGCCATATTGATTACAAAGATTATGGAGTTTTTCCATATTCCTATGTTTGGGGAGGCAAAGGATTCAAGCTCTGATGGACCAGAATCCATTGATGACCACACTCTGCACAAATTGAAGATGAGGAAAATTGACAACTGTTGGTATTATTTACATCATGGGGTAGATGGAAACATGCCCTAGGTTGATGATGAGGATATTGAGGAATAAGCACAATATGTTGCTCCAACTAGGACTACCTTGTACCTTCTGCTCCAAGAAATGCGTAGCCTTCAGACTGTTGTGGATACCCAGATAGACCGTCTAGAGGAGTGAGTAACCCACACGAATCAGGAGGTCACTTCCATACGAGCTATGATGGAGAGTGGTAAGTTTCGTCAGGTTAGGAGAGCTTCCACCTCATATCTTGCACCTCCTCCACCTGTACATGATGATGTTGCTAAGGATCTTGCTAATGATGATAAGGCTGAGGAGCATGCTGATGATGATGCAGAGGATGACAGTGAGGAGATAGAATGAAGACAAGGCATAGTCATGATGTTTTCTTTTGTGTTGTCTTATTTTGTCTAACACATTGGTATTTGATATTACTTTTGGCTTATAACTCTGATATTTATATGAGTTGAATATCTTATGACTCTTGATATTTATGAGTTGATATGAGCTGTTAATTAAACTTTGGCATGGTGTTGGTTAATTTGATTTGATGAATATGAATATGAGCTAATAATGTTGAACGTTATTGGTTAGTATATTTTTTGTTGTTGGCATGATGTTGGTATGCTTATGTAGCTATATCTTTCTGATATTGTTAAAAAGGGGAGAGTATGGATTGCATGAGTAAGGGGGAGTCTTGCATAAAAAAATTTCTATCATTGAACCTTACTTAATATTTTCCTACTTGAAACTTGTGTATGGATTAAGGGGGAGAGTTGTACTTTAATCTCTAATAAATTTTAAAAATGTTGCTCTTTACCTGTTTTGGTTTGTCATCATCAAAAAAGGGAGAGAATATGAATGATTATGTCATGAAGATCATGAAGGTTTTGATGATAACAATGTCAAGCCAAAGAACAAGTCCAAAGGAAGCTTAAATGGTATAGTTTATAGGACATAGGGTCTTTATGTGAGGAGCTTTCTAAATATCTCAAAATGTTTTACAATATTTTTGAAAGAGTTATCTTGAAAATTATTTTAGTTGGTGGGTAGTTTTTTAAACAATGATGTTATAACATTGGATCATAAAAATCTGTTTGAATCTTTTAAAAATCCAAGTGTTCTAAATTGAAAATGCTTAACAAGCTTAATTGGCTCAAAAATAGGTTCTAGGATGATTGTAATCACATCTAATGACTTAGTAATCAATTAACAACTTTTTTGAAAGTTAGTAATTGATTACCAAGACCTGGTAATCGATTACAGACATACGAGAACCTATTTTTTAAAAGTCAAAAGCTTGGTAATCGATTACCACGCTATGGTAATTGATTTCCACTGCTCACAGAAGCTTGGTAATCGATTACCACCTGCTTAGAAAGCCAAGAACACATTTTAAACCTGGTAATTGATTACAAAGATATGGGAACCTATTTTTCAAAATTCAAAAGCTTGATAATCAATTACCAAGCTATGATAATCGATTATCACTACTCACAAAAGCTTGGTAATCGATTACCACTTACCCAGAAAGCCAAGAACACGTTTTAAAAGCATGGTAATCGGTTACCATATGTTGGTAATCAATAACCAAAAGTCTGAAACCAACAACGGCTAGTTTCAGAGCATTTAATGCTTGAGTAAATGACCCCCAATAGATCTTTTTCATAAAGAACTATAAATTCTAGTCTTGGGACACTTGTTGTAGTTAGCTAACACTTTGAAAAACATATCCCAAACATTTAATCTGTGAATCATTAATTGTGCTCTGTTTTGAGAAATTACTTGAGATATCTTGACAGCTACATTAGAACTTCAATTTGTATATCTGCTCATTGAGTGAGCTAATTTCATTTCAATTCATTTGTAAACTCTTGAGAGGGTAGAGGATCCCTTGAGAATCTAAGAGGCTTCTACATAAGAGGTGGATGATTCTTGAAGTGTAGAAAGAGCTCAAATTTTGTAAAGGACTTATCAAGCACCTTGTGAAGCTTGATTATAATGGAAACTCTTGGGTGGATGATCCTAGGGACTAAACGTAGATCACAAGGGTGATTGAACCAGTATAAATTTCAATTTGTAATCTTATCAACCTTTATCTCTTTACATTCAAGCTTATTGATTGCTTTTGCATTCTTACTGCTTGTTCTTCTATTCATTCATTCTATTTAAGCTTGTATAGTGTCATAAATCCATTCAACTCAAAGAAAATAGATTCAAAGAAAATTTAAAAGGAGTTGTTTGCAAAAAGTTTTAAAATACTCAATTCACTCCCTATTGAGTCTTGAAGCCACTTGGTAACATTTTATTGCACTTCACCACTAGCAAAGTACAACCTAAATCCATTTCATGCCTCTCCCAGATCAGGCAAGGAAAGGAGGAGTCTCTTTGAGACTCTATATCTCGGTCCAACAAGGTGATTGTAAATGTGCATGACTGGGATGAAAAACTTGGACTATTCTACATCAGAGAAGGGCTCCGACTAGGACAATTTTCCTTCTCGTTGACAAAGAAAAAGCCCAATACCATGGACGAGTTTCAGCCTTACTGATAAATACGTTAATATTGAAGATATTTTCTAGGCTAGGAAGCATCTTGAGAAAAAAAGATGCTAAACCCAAGTCTGGGGAGCAATTAAATCAACAAGGTAGAAATTTGAGGCTACCTTTCAAGGGGAAGTACGAAAATTGCACTCCCCCCAATACACTTCGGGCTCAAATCTATCAGGAGGTCATGAACACCAAACTTCGAGATATGCAAAGACCTCCTCCTTTGAAGAAGCAGATGGACAAGTCCAAACATTGTGCTTGGTATAATAGCCATGGTCACAACATAGAGGATTGTACCAACCTCCAAGATGTCATTGAGTCTCTCATACAGGATGGACGTTTGGGCCGATATGTGTGCTATACCCAAAACAACAATTGGAGGGAAAACCACTGTATGAAGTGGAGCTATAGCCCCTAAAGTCATTCTCCTCCCTATCGAAGAAGATGTTCTCCGGCTAGGGATGAGATGACCCATGCTCACCTTAGGCTAATGCCCAAAATCAAGACAATGCACCACCTCGGAATGACAACCAAGAGGAAAATTGTCATACACTGAAGTAACCCAGATGATTTTGTAATGCTTTGTAATTATTACTTCTGTTATGTAAAACATCTTTAGATATCAATAAATGAGCTATTTTTCTAACTTTTGTCTCATCTAAAGCCAGTACATCAACCATGACCTTGGGTCCATGGGTACTTCAACTCATTATTATCTAAAGCCAATACTTCAGCCATGACTTTGAGTCCACGAGTACTTCGGCCTAACATAGCCCACAAGGTCACCTCACCTTGGCAAGGTCCAAGGAATACAAGGTCCGAAAAGGATTAGCTATTCTGATATCTACATATGATTGCCGGATAGAGGAGTCCACTTGACCGTCAACTGAGATCAAGGAGAGCATTCAAGGGTCTTCACTGGTACCCTTATGGCCTCACCTTGACCAATAAACCAACTAGGTTTACAGTGGTTAAGTGCAATTGACCGTAGCCTGGGATAGTGTACTCCACACCATGAGGCTACCATGTCACCTTTACTATTACAAATTGACCCATAAACCTAAAAGGTTTAGCGTAGTCAAATATTCTTAAACGAACCTAACCACTAAAATCAAGCTTTGGACTCATCTTTGTCAGGCAAAACGAGCATTCGTCAAACAAAACGAGAACCGAGATCGAGAGTTGGACCTATCTCGGTAAACTGCAAGAGCAAATTGCTAAGTACAAAGAGAACATTGAGATCTGACATTAGATCCATCTTAGAATTATAAAAATAAAACTACACAATATAAAGTGCCAACAAGACTGAACAAGACATGTAGTAACAAGCTAACTGCACTAGACAACAAAAAGCAGAACACTCAAAAAATCAAATTTATTATCGTTCACATTCCAAACATCATCAGCTTTATAAGAAGGACCTATAAACTACTCTCATGCAAGAGTGCCCACTTGATAGTAGCCAAAAAGGTAGCTTGGTAAGATGATGATAATGATCAAGCACTAACCATGACAACCTCAATGGTTCCTCAAGATGCAAGTTCTCATCTTATCCCTCTTGATCAACATGAGAAGTGAAACCCTTTTACGCCTCATAGGAACGATAACAAAAGTCATGAATGCCTCCAAAATATAGAGGATGAGCAGGCCCACGCCTTGGTAGTTCTCTGGCTTCGTTCGCCCTCTAGAATGCCTCCAAAATCCTCGTCTTAGTCAAGGAATTTGGACCATCACTAAAGTCGCCATTGTGGGCTTGTGAACACCCAATTTTGTCCGAGTCATTAAGACCTTTTACATTCATAAAAAATAAAAAAATAAAAGTTAAAAAAAAGAAGAAAAAATAAATAATAAATAATAAAATATAAAAATATAAAAATATAAAATAAATAAAAAATAAAAATAAAAAAGAAGAACAAAAAAATAAAATAAAATACTAAAAATGACCTAATTTTTTTGCATAAACTAATATCTCATAACTTGACTCATTGACCCATTATCTAACCCATAACTCATATGTTACTAAACACACAAAAAAACCCTAGCAGTCACTCATCTCTCATCCCAAACCCTAGCAACCATCACTCTCCAAATCCAAATCCTCTCCTATAAAAACCCACACCACCACATAGACAAAGGCACAAAAATTGAGACAAATTCGGACAAACAAACACACACTCACACTAATACCCTAACCATTTTTCCCATTTTACGCAGCCTTCATTTTCTTCACTAACCTCATCATCACCTTCACCCAAACCATCACAACCACCATCCCAAACAACCTCCATTACCAACCACCATAAACCCACCATTAACCTTCGTCAACCTCAAACACCCATCACCTTCCTCACCATCAACCAACCACCAACACATCCACCACCCATCAACCTCACCATCACCCCATAAACCACATTTCATGCACCCCATGACCACGTCCAAACCTCCCCCATCAACCTCACCATCACCCCATCACCATGTTAAAACCTCCACCTATCCACCACAACCTCCAAACCGTCAACCACCATTTCTACCCCTATAACACCAAGCTCAACCACCACCTTGATCCATCTTTCCCCAAAGCGTGAACCACCTACAATGCTATAGCCACCACCATGTGAAGCCACCCTCACCGTCCCACACAACCATCAAACTGAGACCCACTACCTCACCACCCACCACTGTTAGCCACCCAAACTGTTACCTACTCCACTAAACCATAACTACCATGTCACCCATAGCAACGCTCAGATCTGCAGAGCCACCTTTGCCAGTCGAACCACGCCGTGAACGGAGATCCACAACAGCCATACTGCTACCACCTAGTCACTGCACCACCACTGTGAAGACTTTGCGTTATCGCACTAGCCAAAACCAGCCACCTAAACCAAAGTCCTCCCAGTTGTGAACCATCTTTACCAAACACATAACACCACTATGGATCTGCAACCCCCTAGAAAATGTGCATCGTCTTCAACCACTAACCACCATGTGCACTACGCCACCCAACAATAAACCAGCCATCGTCCTCTCTCCTCTGTTTCTACGCAGATCTGGAACTATCTATGCAGATCCGGAACCAACGATGTAGGCCTGTGCCCACGGTGATCCGTCACCACTGTCTTCGTCCCCAACTACTTCCGTTCACCACATTGCTCGTTGTGTTGTTCACCGTCCCTGAATAACCACGAGCCTCCCCATTTGTGCATCATTTTCTCAGAGAAATAGAGGCTTCGTTCCTCTGCTAGTTTTTTTTTAAAAAAAAAAATAAGGGAAGGTGAGTTTTTATTTTTGTTATTATTGTTGTTTTTTTTTTAAAAAAAAGAAAATGAAAACATAAAAATGGAAAGTTCTAAAAGAAGGATCTTTGGTAAGCATCACAAGTTTTTGCTAAAAAATATATATTAAGAATAAAAAAAATTAAAAAATTAAAAAATAATAAAACATAAAAGAAAATATTTTGAAATCCTTTAGATTTAGTTTGCTTTTCATTTCATTATGTATATTTGTTCAATGGCATGACATGGTGTTAATGTTAAATTTTGGTTATCAGTGCATATTTCTTGTTTTTCTAGTTATTAAAAAATTGTTAAATGAAGCTTTTTTTATAAAAAAAAATTTTAATTAATGCAATGACCAGTGATAATGATTGAATAGTGAATGTTATCTTTAATATCATTTGAATTATAAGAGTTTATTAAGTAGTCTAATGCTAACTTGAACTCTGTGCAAGAATAGATTTGTTTTAAAAAAAATCTTTTCAAAAAAAAATATTTTCTTAATTAAAATCAATTAACCTATACTTATTTTCTAAAGAATTACGTGACTTTGAGTTCTTCATTGCACTTAGGGATATGTAGGAGCGAAACTCCTATTTCATCAAGTTAAAAATTAAATTTTGACAACTTGGTTGTTGTTTTTTTTTTCTTTTTTTTTAAATAGTTACAATGTTTTTCAAATGAGTAAAATAAATATATTTGGAATTATCAAGTTTTGCACAACTGAATTAAGGTACCGTCTTAGGACGGATGTATTAAGGGTGTTATGGGATTAAGTTTCCACCATTCCTTAAGCGTCATCGACTCCCGAATCTAATCTGGTTGCAAAAGCTATTTTCTAAGTAAGGTTTTCCAATTTTTTCTAATTTAAATAAAATTAGTGGCGACTCTATTTTCCATTTAAATCTTTTTTGTTCGCCGCTCCCGTCGCTGATCTCTCGGTCGCGACATATGGCGACTCTACTAGATACTTGGAGAGTCAGGTCTGTTGTTGTTAGTTGCACAAATTATTAATAATCTCTATTTATTTATTTTACCTCTTTTTGTCTTTGTTTTTGTTTTCTTATTTGTTTGTAAATAGATTTTTGTCTAATACTTTTATGTAAATATCTTATAGTATTATCTTGTGTTTATTTTGACATGATTTACTTGTATATATATTTTTCAAATATTTTGAACTTAATTGTTGAAACCCTAGGGTAAATGATTGATGGTTGCCTGTTGTGTTGGTGTATGCCCTAGAGGCCAATTTATTTTGACCATAGTAGCTTACATTATATTATGCTATTTATTTAATATATGAGGCATTTTTTTGTGTTATTTATGATAAATATAATAAAGTCCTTAGAATAGTAAGTTTTATGCTATGGGACGTCAAGTGGATGACTTGATCATGAGATCCTATTAGATAGAAACAGAACATCATTCTTAAATGTCCCTAGTCAAGTATAATTGTTAATTAGGACGACAATAATGCATTGAGACTAGTATGTGCGTAGATTGATGGTCCCATCCCACGGGTCATGGATATGAGATATCAAGTCTTCACATTGGTACATATTAGAGTAATGATGTATTGGATTGGGTATTGGACTAACCCTCCATGAGAACGTTGTGTGGATCATTACGTGAGTGTCATAAGCAATTCTCATAGTGATAATGGTGTATGTGGTCCTTTGACCTGAAATCACTACAATTTCTACATGAGGAGTTATATGTTTTAATGCCATTAAATGTCATCTGTAACAAGGTGATTATAAAGTTAGTTATTGGATATACTGTGAATCATGCGGAGAAATGTGAGTGACCTATATGGGATTTGTCCCTCCTACATAACAAGAGTGATATCTTCGAACCCCCTAATTGAGTGAGACTACGAAATGCATAGTTATGCTCAAATGAGTCAATATGAGATATTAATCTAGTTTGTTATTACTACCTCTACTCGAATATCAGGAAACAGAAGATTGAACTATACAAGGGTGATATGTTCCATGCATTGTGTTTAATCTAGATATCTGGACAAAGGGACTAAACTACACAGTAACATTGATCACATAAAGGTTATGTCAAATCACTGACATTCTCATTGCTTGGTAGTAGCGATGTGTTGCTAGCTACTGCTTACTGCTTGTAATATTAAAATGAGATTTTAATATTGCTGCCAATGTCATGAGAACCTACAGGGTTACACACTTAGAACAGACTTAGTTGGAGCAATAAGGATCCAAGTTAGACTGGGATTCAATCATGGGTCAAACTCATAACAGATGAGGCTAGGGTTACACAACTTATCTTGCTACTACTCTCACTCACATAAGGAAATAACTATTATAAATAGACTTCTAAGGGACTGTTAAGGCACGCATTACAAATCCTAGCCACACTAGACAGAAATAGTGAGTGTGAGAGTGACAAGTTTCTCTTTTCTTTGCAGCTAGCACTATGGCAGAGAGATCAGATTCCAAGACTATAGACGTTGGACGTTTTGCAAGTCTGTTCATGTGGATAACGTAAAAGCATCGTTGTTGTTGCTGTGCTTGTGATTTGCTTAATTGTTTTTCCATTTTACTTTAAGAGGCAAAGTCAAACATCACGGATTATGGTCTTTTTCGCATGGATCCTTGATGGGAATTTTTATTTTTTTGCTGCGTGATGTATTCGTAATTCCTAACATGTTGTGTGTATGTTTTTGCAGGTTCGGGTGGTTTTTATCTTTTTAAATTTTTGTACAAGTTTGCATGCTCCCTCACATACATCACTATCACTTACCTCACACACTTTTTGGGCTCTATACTCGAGTCTGTGCAAACCTAAGGAATAGGAGGGGTCTCGACTTTTGTTATTGAGGGGCTCTATGTTCACTTGACATTTGTTGAGACACCACTCAGATTGTTACCAGCATCATGGACTAGTTATATTGAGAGGATTTATCCATACTTGTTATTAATTCATGAATTGAGTCCTTGTCTTTCGAGATAGGGACAATCTAAGGACCATGAATTTTTAGAAGTTTAGATTTGTCCTAAAAAACCTTGCACTGATAGATTGTACTTAATGACTGCCAAAATTATAGTCATGACCTTAAGGAAATCCAACCCATAGGTTCCACCTGATTAGGGCACAAAGGGAGCATACTTCTTCTTTATCTAATAATTCCTCATGTCATTCATTCTTGCATTTTTAAAAAAAATCAGCATAAAAAAAAGATACATCATTTTGTATTTTCATGGCATTCTTAGCATTCTTAAAAAATAAAATAAAATAAGAAAATACATCTTCTTACATTTTCATGACATTTTTTTAAAAGAAAATTTAAATAAAATAGATACATCATTTTTTCATTTTCATGGAATTCCTAGTATTTTTAAAAAATAAAAAATAAAATAAAATAAAAAATACATCATCTTGTATTTTCATGTCATTCCTAGCACACAAAAATAAAATAAAAAAAAATACATCATCTTGCTTTTTCATGGCATTCCTATCATCCTTAAAAAAAATATATCATCTTGCATTTTCATGAAATTCCTAGCATTTTTTTAAAAAAGGAGAAAGAAAAAATGTTTTCAAAGTTCATTCATTTCATCTTATGCATCTCATTCATTTCATCTTATTTTTGTTTAATGTTATCGTGTTTTAACAAATCAAGCTTGTTCAAGAATCATTACGCGACCCAAGAAAGAAGAGACCAATCAAACTTGAGCTCACAATTCTAGATCTCGGACTAGAATGACAGCTAGTAATCTTGAGGCAGAGAGAAATTTAAGCTAGGGAGTTGATGAAATGACGGGGTGAATGAATGAGATGTTTGAGACCCAAGCAAGGTTAGAAGAAATGCTGCAAGATGTAGGGGAGTCTCTCCACTTAATCAGTGGAAATAAGGATACAAATCGAGTTAAAGTATATGTAAGTGTGCCACCGATAACCGTCCTGACATTCTCGACTATAACCTCAGGCATCACTGTGGGGATCCATGAGTAACCACATCAAACGACATCGATAGTCATGCTTGTTGGGGATGGGTATCGCGTCATGGAAGGTGCTCATAATGAAATTTCTAGTTATACTGGACCTACTTGGGAACAATCTCATGTGTCCATTCTGGGGCAAGCAACAATGCCTCACTCTGGAAATAGTCACGCCATGACCGAAAAAGACAAGATGAATGAAGAGTGGATAAAGAAAATGTAAGAACAGATCAAAGTAATCAAAGGCGCTAATGCTTACGGATCTCTCATAATATAAGAATTGTGTCTTACCATGGATGTCGTAATCCCTAAAGACTTCAGGATTCTTGATTTTGCCAAGTATAACGGGAGTGACAACCCTCAGTTTCATTTGATTAGTTATGGAACCAAGATGACTGTTTGGTCAAAGGATGATAAGTTATTCATCAGCTTTTTCCACGAGAGTCTTCCAAGTCCCACTTTATAATAGTATCTTCAATTAGAACACTCTAACATTTCTCGTTGGATAGAATTGGCTTATCTATTCATGGATCAATACAAGTTCAATCTAGATGAAACTCTTACCCAAAAACAGTTGAACTTAATGCAGAAAAGAAATGAGGAATCTTTCAAATAATATGCACAAAGGTGGAGAGCTTGGGCGGCTTAAGTTCAACCCTCATTGATACTGTTCGAGATGTGTTCATATTTTTTGGGAACCCTATGAAATTCTTTTATCGGGGTAATGGTTGGAGCAGCCTATAAAGATTTTGCTAACTTGATCCAGCTGAAAAAAAAAAACCCAAAGTGAATTATGTCCAACATCAATAGACCTTTACACCTTGATATTCACCACAATACCCAAGTCATCAACCACCATATAACCCTAACATTCATTTTCCAAACTAGACACCTATACCTCCTTATTACCCACCCCACCATTGTGTGCTAACCACAAACATCGCCCCAACCCTACAATTCCAAATCAATAATATTCTCACACCACAACCATACGTACTAACTCGCCCAACCTATACTCAATATCCACCCGCACCTCTTCAAAATTACCCAAGTCACCCACAACCTCGACCAACTTCCAAAATCAAGGTTGCTCCTAAAACCTACCCCATTTCCCAAGATTATCCATTTCAAACACTGACTTATTCCAAAGGCTGTTTGATGTTCACCTCATCTCGAGGAATCTTATACGTCCCTTAGAACCATCATTCCCAATGTGGTATAACCTAAATTTAACTTGCAAATGTTACATGGACATCCCAGGGCATTTAATTAAATATTATGAATCTTTCAAGATAACAGTAAGGAAGCTTATTGCTTATGGAAAGTTTGACATTCAAGAGGAGGCTGAACCTAGTATTGTCAGCAACCCAATTCCTAATCATGATGGAAGGAATGAGATAAATGCTTTGGAGATAAAAGAATCACCAATATGAAAGGTCATGAGCTTGCGTACGCCGATGGCTGAAATATTTAAGGGGTTGAAGAAAGCAAGTTATAGTATCACTGCACCAGTTGCCATGATGAGAGAAGAGGAGAAGCACAATAAAGAGTCAATTTATGCTTATCATTGTGGAGGAATAGGATATGATACCAAGAACTGTTAAGATTTTAAGGTTCGAGTCCAAGGAGTGCTCACTTTGGGAGTAATACAAGCTAGACAAGGGATTCTTCTGAAGAGGTCAATCTAGAGTTGGAGGAAAAAATGAGAAGTATGACTCTGGGAAAAAGAAATGATAAGGGCAAGATGAAGCACATTCCTCACCTGAGGGAAACATTCCTAACACCAGCTGAGATAATCATATTTGAAGAAGTCATTCATCCCTGATGGCATCTCATTATTAATGTAATACATGAAGAAGGCCCAAAAGAGTGCAAGGCCATCTGTCCTTTTGCTGATGAGGAGCCACTGAAGAAATAGTTGTCTGAACTAATGATTGATGTGATTATTTCCAAGTAATTGACTGGTTATATTGTACTAAGCTGATATTTAAGACTAGCTGTGTTTTGAGCTTATAATTTATATTATTTGAGACATTAATTAAATGAATTTGCATGAATATTCATCATTCCTCCTCGTTGCACCTTTGGCTTATCCTTTTGCATTTATCAGATTTCTTTTCTTGCTTTGACATTCCTACTCTATTTTGTCTTTCCAACTTCACATAAATTATTTTCCAGATATTTAAGTCTTGTAGAAAGTTCACCTCATGAAAGGGACCTCGAACACTCATCAATTGATTCCCCTATCACGCTTGATGAAGAAGATCCTGGATCTGGTGAAGAGGAAGAAGTTATCGAAAAATTTGTAAAATTACTAGAATATTCAGAGAAGGGATTTGACTTCAATGACAAGGTAGCACAGGTGATCAACATGAATTTTGAGGCAAAGAATCAAAAGTTAAGGAGGATGCATTCTGATATGTCCCTGAAAATCAAGGAAGAAGCCACCAAGCAATTAGAAGCAGGATTTTTGAAAAGGAACAAATAAGTAATCATTTGGTGTGCACTATCTTTTTGTCTCAAAATTAAAGTTTTGAAAATAAGCAATCATGATTTGAAAATGAATATTAACTATCTTTCTCTATCCTTTACAAAATTCCATTATCCCTTGTTAGCCCTTTTGAGCTTGAAAAATTTCTTCAAATAACCTTAGACAAGGATCACCCTTACACTAGGGGTTAGCATGAAGTAAAAAAGGTTGATTTCTGTGAAAAATGGGGAAAGAAGAAAATGAAATGACTCATAGCAAAGGCAAATGTGAAGTGAAAAAGAGAGAGAGAGAGAGAGAGAGAGAGAGAGAGAGAGAGAGAATACAAAAGTGAGCAAAAAGTGTTAGTGCTCTTGATAATGCCAAAGCTCACTAAAGATCTTTGGTCTTATTCAATCCTTAAACACTTGTTTGAACCTTATATCCTTCCTTTCAAAACCCTTAACCTTGGCCACGTTACAAGCCTCAAAAAGTCTATTATCATCAGTGAAAGGTTGTTGTCATTTTTATTAACTTTAATTTTGAGACAAAAGGTTCGTGCTCTTCCAAATTTTCAATTCCATGCTCATAAAAATAAATAAATAAATAAAAAGGGGTCCGTTAGGTTGAAAACCTGAAAGGGCGGCCTAAGCAAAAGTTAGGGCAAATAAATATACAAATCTCAAAGAAAGATGGCCTGAAACTCCTTGAAGGGTTCATCAAACTAGGACAATTTTTATTGGCGTCTGATTGGCTACATAGGGGCAATTTTGGTAACACCCCAAAAATTTGCTTGTTTTCTGTTATATATGCTTTTTATAATATTTGTGATTTTTGAGAATTTTTGTGAATTATTTAGGTGACTTTGATTATTTTATCATATTTCTTGATTTGCATACGCGTTAATCAAGGCCTGAAAAATAAAATATTTTTCCAAGGCCGAAAATTTTAGACTGTGAAACGGGGCTAGGAGATCTTACTAAACTCGAAGCCGGATACAGTTTACGAAGTTTTCATTCTTCAAGATTTTATTTGACAAATAAAATTAGGGTACGTCTTATTATCCAATGAACAATAAATACTGATTTTGTTAACTGCAACCTTTGTCCATTGGATAATAGCTTTTAGTAAAGTACTAGACATCTTTTCTAGAGTGTTCACCTTATGTGACATCAACCATGTGACATCACTTAGATGACATTGATGCGGATTAAAGAATGTAAACCCAAGTGCAGGTTATCTCGAGTAATAAATTTCTCGGGAGTCCGAGATCGATCCACAGGGAATTGATGAAGAAAAATTCTTTGAGGTAAGGAAAGGCTTAGTTACAACAATAAAGATAATAAAATTTGTTCACAATTAAATTAAAGAACTTGTTTGGGTTAAGAGATCCACTTTTGGTAATAAATCAAGGACAAAATTAATTTTTTTTATAACTCAATTGAAATCCACGCACAACGGAGGTTCCAATCAGAAAATAAAACATTCAAAGTCCATTTAGAATTATATACGTAGTTATATTATGGTTCCTTTAATTATTTACCAACACTAACACTTGTGAATGTGTTCAAGCATTCATTGTGCCAAACCACTTGTCTACAATGAATCAAGAACTTCACTTTACAAGGAAGATATCTAAAGGAAATAAAATACAACACATATAATGATCACTTGATAATATATTTGCTATTTTTGGAAATTTTTTTGAATTTTTCTGAGAACACGAAATATTTTAATATTATTCCTCGTTTTATGTGCAAACTGAATGGAGTTAGAAAAATAAGATATTTTTTCCGAGAATCTTGATCTGTGAAAACGTCGACGGGGATCTTAATAAACCCGAAACCGGACACGGTTTACAAAGGTTTCACATTTTTTTAAAAAAATTATCAAATAAATTAATAAATCACTGTGTAATTGTTATCCACCAGACAATTAATACTGACTTCTGTCAACTATGACAATTGTCCATTGGATAATAGCATGTGTTAGAAATCCTATCACCTTATTCTAATATAATCCACTTTATGTCTAATCAAATCCACTTTTATTCAAAAATATTATATTTTAACTAAGCTTATCATGGAAGCTTTGACTATCAAATGACTAAATTGTCCTAAGCTTGTTGGAGAAGCCATTCTCCCCCCTCTCTCTCTCCTATTGCCGTGGCAATGAGCCCTTGGGGAAGCAAAAATTTTACTTCCCACACTTAACGCACTTCACCCAAAATATCACATTTCCTACTATCACTTTCTCTCTCTAACTTTTATCTTCATTTTTCTCTAATTTCTCTCTTCTTCTTCTGTAACACCCCAAATTTCTTAACTATTTGACAGTAATTTTGACAGTTAACAGAATTTTACTGTTTAGTGATTTCTGTGTACTGTAAAAATTATTTTGAGTATTCCATGAATACATTTAATTGTTTTGTGTGATTTACTCCGTGTCAAGAAAATAATAATTTTTGGGCCAGGAAAAATTTTACGTAATTTAATTATTACTGTTAAGTCTTAATTATTTTACGTAATCTGATTTGATTTTCGTATGTTTTATAATTTTTGTGATTTTGTGGATGATTATGAAATTTTTATATTTCTATGATTATTTTAGTGTTATCCGTGGGCCGTCTGTGGGCCCAAAGGGGCTGTACGTGGGCCTAGGTGAGTCCCGAAAAGTGAAAATTTTTTTACAGCTCGAAAATTTTGTACTGTTGAAATGAAGATGGGGGATCTTACTAAACCTGTATCCGGAAACAGTTTTTAAAATTTTCTTTTACTGTATTTTGTACTATATATAATTATCGGGTAATAAAAATATAGTAAAAATATTATTGTAGGGTTATAGCAGATAAAAAAATAAATATTGTACTATGTAGTCAACATTAGTGGCTTGGACATCCACCATTGATTCAATCATTGGTGGAGATTGGTCTTACAAAATAGCTAGGACCATTTATGACCATTGGATGTAAAGTTTGAAGGAGTAATCTTGACCTTTCATTTTGGAGATACATCTAATGGCTAGGATTTCAAGGAGAAAGGATCCAATGACCTAGATTAAGTCTTCTATCTAAGGCTAAACCTAAAATCTACTTTAATCATAACCATTGAACTAATCAATGCTTAGGAATGTCTAAAATGGTGGCTAGTGAGATTGGTTACTCAAGGAGAGTGCATGAAGGGGGGGATGATTTTGGTGAATGCTTAAGGCCATTGCATGGTTTCAAGACCATTATTACTCTATCTTGATCATTATTGATCATTTCCAAAAGCCAAAGCTCTTCAAACTTTTCTCTCCATTTCCATCCAAGCAAGCTCATGACCAAGCACCCTAAATCTACCTTCCATTGTAACATCCCCGATAATATGTGAGGCTTGTAAAGGGTTACCAAGATAGCTTAATACTAGTTTAACATGTCTGTAAAGTTTTATGACAAACTGAGTTAGTTTAGGTACTTTGTCGCAAGACAGAATGTGGAAAGTGGCCTAAAATGACCCAGAAAATTGCATAAATTACCTAGATAAGTGAAATAATTATGGATAAGTTATTTTTAAGTCATAAATGAGTTAAGAAAGTTGTAGTTAAAATTTGAAGGTAAATTGAGTTCGTTTGGTATTTTTAAGCACACTGAGTATATATTTTGATACCAAATGGACTCAGTGCAGATATAGAAAATTAAAGAAACTATGAAATAAATATTAAAGTAAATCTTAGAATTTATTTTAATGCTTATGAAGGTTTAAAATAATAAAATCAAAGTACTTCTATGAGATAAGAGTTTTGTGAAAGGACAAAGATGCCCTTAATGTTTTGTCTTTTAAAGTGAGTATTTTCTCACTTCCTTCGTCACTCTCCAGCACAGAAACAAGGAGCAAAAACGGAGCCAAGGAGCAGCGGAAAAAGAAAGGGAAAATGGAGGAGAAAATGGAGGAAAAAGGAAGAGAACCAAAGACTAAGTTGAAGACTTGAGGTAGGGGGATTCTTCTTCTCCATTTTCACTTTTGTTTCCTTCTTTGTTATTCACGGTTGAGTCTGAAAAATAAATGGGTCATGTACTGTTCATAGCTGATCCTTGAGGTTAAAAACGAAAATTTATTTAAGTGTTAGTTTGCTTGAGATTTAGATGTGTTAAAGAACATGGTTGGTGTGATTTTTGGTAATGATTTGGGGGGACTGCAAAGCAGATTTTTGATGGGTGATGGGTGAAGTTGAATTTGAAATTATGTGGGAAAGTGTTTAAGACTGTTGTTATATGATCAAGGTCCAAGATTATGTGGGTAAATTATGTAAATTATGGAAGAGGAGGACTATGAATAGCAGTAAGGCTGCTGCTGCTGCTGTTGTTCCAGCAGCAATATGTTGTTGCTGCTACTGTTCCAGCAGCAATATGGTTGCTGCCCAACCGAAAATCATGAAGAAAATGTGAAGAATGAAGCAATGTGATGCTAGTTTATGTTGTCTTAAATGTAAATAAGCATGGATAAGTATTGAAATGTATAAATTACATATGAGATTATGTATGTAGGGGTTTTAATTCTCACTCTTTTTCTCAAATTTTCATCTTGTTCTTTGAGAGACTTGATGAAGGAAAGTGATTTTGGGTGAGCATAGAAAGAAAGATCCTAGTTCTTGTTAGTTGAGTTGAAATGACAGAGAGGTTATTTAGTTTGATGATTGGTTGAAGATTCAAAACTCAAGAGTTTATAGTTCTTAGTTGGTTAATTATATAACATGCTTAGTTGAGGTATAAGAAGTCAAAATATGATTTTGAGGTATTTTGAGTATTCTTTTGCTTGAATGTGTTTTAAATGATTATTTATGACTTGTTTATAGTAGGAGTTTGAGTTAGAAACTTAGGACTTTTCATTTGGACTCTTGATGTACAAAGTGAGAAAAAAAAAAGATATTTTTCCTTTCTTAATTGAGCTTGAATTTATGATTGATGAGTTGAATTTAGTGTTTAATGATCCTAACATGATTAGAGACCATGATTAGAGTTGAGGAACACTTAGAATCCATGATTTGAGGATTAGAACTTGGTTAGAAACCAAAATCATGCATAACCCGAATTATGCAGAAAACAGGACAGCATCGAGTAGTCTGTGATGTTTGTTGCATAATTTAAGCTACAGACATCGTATAGACTTGATTCTAGAGCCATTTGAAAGCTAAGACATAAGGCTTCATTTAGTAAAAATTTCAGAATTATTGAGCAACCTAATTGGTCCCAGTTTTGATTTGAAGCCGAGCCAAATTCTGCAGAAAAAGCAATCTGGCACCTGTTAAACCAGATTGCATAATTTCTTGCTCCGATGTCGTATTTACGTGAAACCAGTGCCATTTGAAAGCTAACACATAAGGCTATATGACTGTTAAATTTCAGAATTATTGAGTTCCTAGTTTGTTCCCAGTTTCATTTCAAAGTCAGGTCATTTTCGGGTAAAACAGAAAATGCCCTGTTTTAGCTTCTGCACAATGTTGCATAACTTTGGCTACATTTATCCAAATGAGGTGAGGTTTGAGGCATTTGAAAGATATGAGGGAAGACTATATTACTGTAAAATCTCATAATTATTGAAGTTAGTATGTGCATTTGGTGCACTCATGAAAAACAGCCTTTTTAGGCGAAAATTAAGGGGGGTTTGAGAAAGTTTGGACCCTAGAAACTTTAATAGCTTCTTTAATAGGTAAAGTTGAATTATGAAAGTGTAATAGAAATGTATTTTCTCCTTTATGGGTTAAACTTGAATTAAATGCTCTTTTATTGAGCTTATAATGAAATGTATGCATGATATTGATGTATAAATGTAACTGATTGAATAACTTATGAAGTAAATCATTATATGCACTTAATATGGAATGAATGACATATGTCAATGATGTTGATGTTGTAATACAATGAATATGCCTTGTATGGTATGGATAAAGTTAATGAACATGATATTGGGAAGCAATATAAAAGAAAAGGTAAGGTAGATGAGGTTGAATGAGTCCCTCTCTACTAGCATGTATGATAATTCATTAAGAAAAGTTTAATGATTATGGTAATTGCTTCCCTATTATGTAAAGAAAAGTACAATTATGTAAAAAGTGAAGGAAGGAAAGGTTTTAATACTCTTGCATGTTTTGTTTTCAAACTTGTTATTTGATGTTTCCATGTATTGTAAATTTATGCTTGGACAAAAGGGCTCCAAATGCTAAAGTTATGAATGTTTGGTAGTGCAAGGAACAAAAGGGCATCCTGCCTACCCTGAAAACAATACAAGGAAGCGTTCTCCTGCATGGTTCTAGGTTTGGTCCCAATGAAGGGCTACAACCTGAAGGAGGGGATTCAATAATCCCAATGAAAGGTTGTAGTCCGAAGGAGGGGATTTAATACCGAGCCATGTGAACAATACGGAATAGATTAACATAGCTTTCCTGGAGCTGGAGCTATGGCTGGGAGTGTTACATTAAAAGATGCTTCCTAGAACAAAAGGGCTTCTTGGAAATATTCAAATAACATAAGTTTTCTAAAATAAAATCATTTCAAAGAATCATTACATGAGCATACTTTAGGATTCTCATTAGGCATTATCATACATTACCATACATTGCATAAAAATTGACGATTGTATGGGCAATCGTCTTGTTTTGATTCAATATGAAGATTATGTTAAAAGCTTATTATAAAAGGTTGATAGTAGTATTTAAAGGATTTAAGTGTTGTTTATAGTATGATGATAAATGTTTATGGTACATGCTGTTTAAGTTGTGATGTTGAATTGATTTGTTTCGATATAAATGGATTATTTTGTAAACTGTCTGCTTTGGGAAGGGAAAGGACTGAGTTTTGGCTTATGCCACCTTTCCAAATGATTAAGTACAATTTACGTTTTACCTCAAAGCAGTTGGATTTATCGTGATGTTATGATTTCAAACTTACTACTGAGAATCGTTAATTCTCACCCCGAACTCTTTATGTTTTCCATGATAAATCCAGAGGAGGATTCAAGCAAGCGCAAGGCAAGGAGATGAAGATTTGTTTATGCTGTTAATCTAATAGGTTGGCTATGTAATTATATTTATGGCTTTGTAAATAAATTGATGTAATTAATATTGTAAATGTTTGTAATCTCAGACATATCAGATAGATTTCTAGTAAAGAACAAGTTTCCTGAGGTGTAAAATGTCTTGCTCTTTTGTTTTCTTAAAGGCTCTATATATTTATTTGTAAAATAGATATTGAACAGGTTATTTATTACGCTAAAGTTAGGAAGTGACATACTAATTCTATTTACTTAATATACTTAGGGTATACTACAGTATTTAGAATTAGGGTATTACATTTTGGTATCAGAGCAGTTCTTCCTGTTGAGTCGGGGAATGGACTGACTATGCTTCTGAGCATGTTTAGATATTTTTGTTGGTGTCGTGCATTCTTTTATCTTCAAGTGAGATATGTGAATAGGATTGCATGACAGCTTTAGGATTGGATGTTAATAATTACTGGCACACTGTTACATGATATTGAGTCTGGCCAACTCAATATGTAATGTTATGTGTGAACAGGAAATTATAACACCTCCTAGGCGAAAATGGAAGAATAGGAAAGTTTTCATGAAAGGATAATTATGATATGTCTGAGATTGTTAGGCTGTTGATGAAAGCGAAAAGAGACTAGAGTGCCGCCATAGGAGAACAGACAGAAGTTATTAATGGAATGATGCGGAAGCAGAGTGAGGCTATTAGTAGCATGAGTAAAAGGAGGAGATCAAATTCGTCAGTTGAGGATGACAAGACTGATTTTGAGAGAAGGTACAAAATAGAGTTAGTAGTTAATTGATGTTACTTTCTCAATGATATGATAAGAAAAGAAGAGCTCAAGGTTTGAATAGTGAATATGATGAAAGAACTAAAGAACTGAAAAGTTTGAATAGTAAATATGATGAAAGAACTAAAGAACTGAAAAGTTTGAATAGTGAATATGATGAAAGAACTAAAGAATTGAAAAGTTTGAATGGTGAATATGATGAAAGAACTAAAGAACTGAAAAGTCAGCGATAAACATGTCTCAAGCTTTTAAAGGACACACAATTAGTTGAAATGCTGAAGTTTTAAAATAGAGAGGCTAAGTGCAAGGAAGAAGATATTCGAGGTCATATGTTATCTGGAAGAACAAAAGGCGTCGTTCTCTTCTTTTATGTTTAAGGGAGAAATCGAGCATTGGTGAATGCATTTGAAGTGAGAAGATGAGAAAGTGGAATGCTTGATTTGAGAATGCTTGATTTGAAGTAAGGTAGTATGTTTATAAGGTAATATGATGCAGAAGTTTGGTGAATAGTAATGAGTGGTTTACGACACTTGAAGTAAGATCATGAATTAGTGAAGTGAATTGTAAATTATGGAGTTTACTAGTGAAATTATTAGAGATATGACTGAGATGGTTAGAATGACGGCAACCACTAAGAAGAAACGGGTTGCTGTTATTAAAAAGATTCTTGGAAGGATGGAGTTAATCCGTATTAACCACTAGTTTTCTTGCATCACTAGTATCAATTTGGAATAAGAAATCCCATGACTACCTGGAACTTAGAGAATCAAATTTGTTTTGAGATAATTGATTATCATGTTATGATATTTGATTATTGTGTAATCCAGAGGACCTGGAACACGACAATAACCGGTTAGCTGAGGTTGCTAACTGATTATTCTAAGCTGACAGAGGCTCGCGAACTGTGTGATAACTAGTTGGTATCCAGCACTCATAATGTAACACCTTAATACCGGTAACCTAGTATATCAGAATATACCTGGATAAGCAGTATTAGTTATGCTACTTCTAACTTAACATTGTACTAAAGGGCTCATTGTATAAATAACTTCTTGTACAAACTAAAAGCACGTAAATAAATACAAGCTTTAAACTAGAAAGTATAAAAAGTATCTTTGTCTTCATACTTCTTCTTCTTGCCTTTGGATGAACCTTCACCTGGATTTATATGGCAACAACGGGGTGAGAAATCACATTTCTCAGTATAAGTATACCAAAACCAGCAGTTTAAACATTCAAAATGAATAAACCCAACTGAACTAATACTTCTTGCATAAGAAATAATTACAACTCTCTCTTTATGTAACGTTCTTAAGCGAACTATAATTCTATTCTGATAACCGAAACCATGATGATATCAAACAACTGCCCATACAATTATTTGAAATCATCGGCCAGATAACCACCTATACAGCTGTCACCAATAACACAGAGTAACACATACACAACAATTACACAAATATATATTCACCAAACAAAATATTACATAATGCAATGATGGAATGATGTATGTTTATGCTCAAAGAAAAGTGTATGATAGTGTTGGTGCAATGTCATGAATACTTAACTATTCCCCTAGGCGCAGAGGAATTCTGTCATGATAACGTGTGACCCCTATAGCCTACTTTTAGGAACGAAGTCTGTCATCACAACACATGACCTCCTACACCCCTAGGTAGGGAGGGAATCTGATATGATAACAAGTAACCTCCTATAACCTACCAAGTAGGGATGGAGTTTGCAATCATATCATGTAACCTCCTATAACCTACCATAAACTGAGTGGATGCCTCCACCATCTGCTGTCTAGGAATATCAAGCATATGTGAAATGTGAAGTGTGTGTAATGCAGAGTTATGCCCTTACTCTAACATAACTACCACATGCTCTCGTACTAAGTCCATCTTACATTACTAACTCCACCTCTTCTCTATGGGAGCATTTCATGCACTACGACATTAAACCAATGCCAACTAGACTTAGTACACTACTGTCCTTGCATTACTAACTCTCTTTCACTCTTTGAGAGCTCTTCATGCACTATGGCATTCACCCTTGCCAGCTAGGGTCTATGGTACTTAACTTTTGCCAACTCGGCACCTTGGCTCTTAACTCTTGCCACTTAGGCACTATGGCACTCCACTATTGCCATCTTGGCACCTTGGCCCTTAACTTTTGCCACTTAGGCACTATGACACTCTACTAATGCCATCTCGCTTCTTAAATCTCTTATCACCTCTCTTGTGACATCTCTGTAACTTTAAGTTGCTTAAGAAGCTAAACTCTTGATCTCTGGTAATCCATGTCTAATGGATGACTCACTTTTCTTGTATCTCCCTTTGTATGCCACTTGGTCTTTCTCTCAAAGAAATAACCTCTCAAGTGTCTCAACAATCTTTACTAAGCATAAACAAAGGATCTTAACAACTAGGGATTTCAAATCATCAAAATAACATCTTTGATGAAATCTGCTCTGGACCCTTAAAAAGGCTAATTTTCATAAATGCACTAGAGGTACATCCTAACTTCAGTGATTCTAAAATTTTATAGGCAAATAGCCTTATGTCTTAGCTTTCAAATGGCTCTGGAATCAACTCATTTCGATATCGGTAGCTCTAGTTATGATAAAAACACTACAGGCCGTCAGAAATGAGTTTTCTTTCTGTTTCGGGTCTATTCGAATACCTCTGGTGGTATTCGAATACCACCCACGAAAATTCACTTTCTGGAGCTATCTGTGATGTTTTATTCGAATACCAACCTTGGTATTCGAATACCACACTGCAGAACAGCACTCCTGGAGTAGAAAATAGCTGTGTTTCTTGTTCTATTAATTATCCTATTATATCTCAATCCTCAAACATGGATTCTAAGTGATTCTAAGTTCCTAACTAGTTCATTAACACTTAGGAAACATCAATCACCAACTTAAACCTCTTGATTTGGATCAAACCCCAAAAATCACCCTCTTGGTTGTTCATGACCTAGGTTCAAACTCAAGAACCAACTAGTTCCAATCTATGGATAAATCCATCTATCTTATTCTCAATAAGCTAAAAACATACTAACTTAGTCCTTGAAATCAAGAACCAAGCCAAAAACATGGATTTGACTACTCAAATCCCTATTTCCATTCACAAAACCTATGTTCATTCAAGATGAATCAAAGGAATAGATGAATAGAAATCCCCTACCTCTTGAAGACTCTTGATCTTGAAGTTTAATCCTTGATCTTCTTCCTCTCCTTCTTCCCTTCTTCCCCTTTCTCCTTTCTCCCTTTTCTTTCTTTTCTTTCTTTCTCTATTTTTCTTCATTCTGCCGAGAGAGAAGAGAGATATAGAGGGTGGGACATGGAGAGAATTAAAAAAAAAGATTAACTTAAGTTTTTACACTGAAACTTTTATCTGCTAAGGACACCCGAATTATGCTAATTCAAGTTTTCCAGCTTCCAACAGCTTTAGAATAAATCATACGATTCATCTAAATTATTGTTTCACAATTTTCATCATTTTCTATATCTGTTGCTAGTCGTTCGGTATTAAAATGCACAACCAGTATGCCTAAAAATACTAAACTGACTCTGATTCTCTTGAAACTTTAACCACACCTTATTTAACTTATTTGTGACCTAGAAACAAATTATCAAAACTTCTTTCCCTTCAAATAGCAATTTTTGCTATTTACTGAGTCATTATAAGCTACTTTCCACACTCTGTATTGCAGCAAAGTACCTAAACTAACTCTGTTTGCCACAAATCTTCACTAATGTAACGCCCCTTTTTTGGAGAGGGAACGTCACATTGTCAAACATAAATGAAAATGCGGAAAATAAAATTTTGAACAATTAAGACCCGGTTCATTTAATTTAAAGTTAACTTGTTCGGTACTTTAATACGTGGGTAAAATAACAGTATATATATATTTTTTGTTAATTAACAAACTAAATGGCGAAGCTTATACAGCAGCAAAGAATGAGAAGGAAACTAAAATTCACACCTAAATGACATACATATGTATATATATATTTAAACATCAACTGTACTTTAGATACAAGCCTGAAAATTCCCAAAAAGCAAAACTATACCTGCCTAAGGATTTTACATATGCATCCCCCAGAATATCAGAATATACAGCTCACCAAAAATAATACATCAGGCCCCCAAAATAAAATACTAGCATCCATCAGTAGCTACCAGTAAAATCAGTCCCTCAAATGAGGAGGGACCGTATCCGGGTCCTCAGCAGGGTCCTCCTCTTCAGAGGAAACCTCCATGGGAACCACGGAACCACGGGCAAGAGCCCGAGCAGTGGAATCAAAAGAGTCCTCCCAAGGGGTGTAGTAACGATCACCCCACATCTCTCGGATGGGCAAGTAGAATTCCAGTCACAGGCTGACATGGCAGGTGAGGATCGGCGCCTCATGACGTCTCCAGGCTAGGGCAATCGACACGTCCCCTAGGTAGACGCAGCGATCGAAATTCAAGTTGATATGTTAGCACTCTGGCCCTCCGAGGAAGGTCAGACGCACATCACCTAGAAATCCGCGCATGTGTGCCGCCATCGCCTCAGTTGATGCTAATCCCGTTAGGGCAAGAAACCAGGAAAATTGGGATCTTCCGCCTCCTTACTGTCGTCTTCGATCAATAAAGTGTACACACAGGCAGCAAATAATAGAAACACAGGAAAGAGGTAAGACATCCTACCATCATTACCAATTATAGCAGCCATAAACAAAACAGCGCAACGCGCCCAAATAGCAATTCAGAACATCATTTCCAAATAATAAGCAGTAAGTCCAACAGTAAGCAATTAAACAGTTCCAGGCAGACATTCATTACAGTAATGTTCAGACAATTCACAGTTACAAAAATAATGATTTACGATGACAGATTATTTCATGATGCAAATGCATGCTTTCCCAAATTCCTACTCCATGGAGCTAGACACAAACAGTCGGAGAGAAAGATCAAGAGACATGTCTATAACACGGTTGCCGTGGCCAAAGTGCTATACATCAATAATTTTCATGTGCACATCAGGCATTGTACAGACAGTCCACGTAGATCACGATATAAGACAGTGTCTCAGTCCAGATCGTCGGTGCGTTTGCATCGGTTTGCCCCACGAGTAGAAGAGCTACTAACCACCCATTGTGAAGGACTCGCACCCCGACGCCCCTAATGTCAAACATGACCTACACTAGTCTACTCGCACCCACACTAAGGTGTGTTCAATCTCCTAGGCAACTTGGCCTTACAACAGTCCATAGGACATTCACAATGCATAAGACTCTATGCATGAACATGTATGATTCACAATTTCACACAATTCCATAATATGCCACAATTGGCCAAGACAAGCATCAAAATACAAATGGTCACTCACATGGACCCATAACATTATAATATAAAGATCAAATCAATTGGTACATTCTTAGGTCCATTATGAATCCTAACTTAGAATTCATTTCCCCTTTCATGGTTCATGTCCAATTCAACTCTTACAATTAGTTTAATCTTCCAAGGTAATTTAATCTCATGCAATTGGTAAATTATTCAAGTTCTTAGGCCTCACACTCTCTTGTTCTTCACTCACTTGTAATTACCTTAAATCTTATGACAATCTCACTCTTAGTCCTTTAAAATTTATGTTATCTTTGATTATATTAAATTCTTCCAATTTATTAATTATCTACCTCATTACATAGGTTTTCAATTGCATAATTACTTATATTTCCAAGTTACCAAAGTTACATATTTACACCTAAAAGGCCTTAGAGGCCGTGGCCTCTCTAGGGATTCAATTCCCAAATCTTTTCAATTTATCATACCATAGGTTACACCCTTAATTCACTTAATCCTTTACTTGTTACATTGGTTCATCAATAACCCCAATTTTGGGCTCAAAACCGTGGCCTCCCTAGGAGTTCCAATTCCAAGTTTTTTTTTTCCTTCCATTGATTTCATTTTATCACTTGATTAATTTAAGTCTTATACTTATTACAAATTTTCCACAAATTACCAAATACTAAGTCCAAAAACCGTGGCCTCCCTAGAGTGGTTCTCAATTGTTTTTCTTCCATTTTCAAGTCATACCATCCATTCCAAGACATCAATATACACAACCAACCAATCCATTATCATAAACATCATAAAATCAACATGCAACATATAAATCATCTAATTTAAAGAATACCCCACATTAGGGTTTTCTCACAAACAAGTATGACCAAGGTTCCTAGATGCTAATAGAGGTTGAGGAGGAGTGTCTTCCTCTTACTCAAGTGAAGAAATCAAAAGAAACTCCAAGAAATCTCCTTGAAATTTCAGATTGCACCTCCAAAAATCCTAAAAATTTTGACTTGATTAGAATAGCATATGGACATGAAAAATGGAATGTAAATGGCCATTAGAAGACTCCTGAAACCGAAAATGAAGAGAAGGGAAGAAGAGTCTTGAAACTTACACAAAAACTCCAAGCTTGAAGCTTGAGGAAAGTGATGAAGATGGTGGAATCTCAAGATGCTCCAAGCAAGAAAGATGTTTAGAAGGATGAGAGGATTAAGAAAATGTGGTTAGAAGAAAATTTTGTGAAGGTTGAGGTGAAGGAGAGGGGCTGGCCGTAGCACATGTAGAGAGAAGGAGGAGGAGAAGAAAATGGAGAAAGAAGAAGAAAGGTAGAGAGAGAAAGGCTTTAGGTTAAAATGAATTTGTGTAATGTAAAATTAGTTAAGTGAAACTAATTTCCTTCCCCCAAAATGGAGGCTGCTGCCGTGCTTGAGAGAGAGAAGAGGGAGAGTGTGTTGGCTTCCTTTGGAAGCTAAGGGCTCTTTAGTCATTAATTGGTCAAAGCTTCTCAAAGAAGCTTTGATTATTTTACATTAAATTTGAATTAAAGTGAATTAATTAGACATAAAGTAGATTGCATTTGGATAATGTGATAGGATTTTTAATACATGCTATTATCCAATGGATAATAGTTACAGTTGACAGAAGTCAGTATTTAATTAATCTGACAGATAATTTTTTTCGCGATATTGTTTTGTTTTATCTGTTAGAATTTCTCAAAAATCGTGAAATCTCGTAAATTATGTCTAGCCTCGGGTTTAGTAAGATCCCCCGTCAACATGTCCATAGTTCAAGGTTCACGGAGAAAATATCGCGTTTCTCCCGTTCCGCTTAGTGTGCACGCAATACGAGGAATATACTAAAATATTCAACATTTCCGGAAAATTTCCAGAAAATTCTAAAAAATTGCAATATTATAAAATGACTATTCATCATATAATTTTCCAATTTTTGAAGCATTACAGTCATTTTTCCCGACTCTGCTCAAGTTTTGCGTAAAACG
Organism: Ormosia emarginata; assembly: GCA_029884605.1. Classification (NCBI taxonomy): domain Eukaryota; kingdom Viridiplantae; phylum Streptophyta; class Magnoliopsida; order Fabales; family Fabaceae; genus Ormosia; species Ormosia emarginata. The sequence continues at coordinate 19,567,363 of JAQQTP010000079.1, forward strand.
AAGAATATATTAAAATATTCGTCATTTCCGAAAAATTCCGAAAGAATTCACATAAGTCACAAATATTAGAAAATGACTATTTGTGGTAAAATAAGTAATTTCTGGAGCGTTACACTAACCTCAGCAATTCTCAGCTCAGTGTGCACGCAAAATAAGGAATATATTAAAATATTCACTGTTTCTGAAAAATTCCAGAAAAATTCTTAAAAATCAAGAATATTGTGAAATGATTATTTATGATTAAACAGATACTTTTCGGGACGTTACAACACTCCCCTACTAAAAAGGAATTTCGTCCTCGAAATTTACGTACCTCAAAATAGTTCTGGATGTTGCTCCTTCATCTTGTCTTCCAGTTCCCAAGTTGCATCACCAGTCGTCTCATTCCAGATCACCTTTACTAATGGAATCTCCTTGCCTCTAAGTTGCTTTATCCATCGATCCTCGATTCTCACAGGAGGTGCCTCATAGGTCAAGTTCTCTTTTAACTGTACTGTGTCTGGTGCTATGACATGACTTGGGTCAGGTAAATACTTACGCAGTTGTGACACATGGAAGACATTGTGTATATTGGAAAGAAAAGGGGGTAAGGCTATCTGGTAAGCTACTGGACCTATCCGGTGAAGAATTTGGTAAGGTCCAAAGAATTTTGGAGTGAGTTTTCTAGATTTCAAAGCTCGGCCGACCCTAGTCGTGGGTGTGACTTTCAAGAACACATGCTCATCTTCTTCAAACTCAAGAGGCTTTTTCCTCTTGTCTGCATAACTCTTCTGCCGGCTCTGAGCGGTCTTCATCTTCTCTTGAATCATCTTGACCTTTTCAGTTATCTGTTGAATGATATCTGGTCCAATCGTAAGACGCTCACCGTCTTGGTACCAACACAAGGGTGTTCGACACCATCGTCCATATAGAGCTTCATAGGGTGCCATATACTTGAATGGTAACTGTTGTTGTAGGTGAATTCTATCAAGGGTAAGATTTCATCCTAACTTCCAGTCTGTTCTATAGTACAAGCTCTAAGCAGATCTTCTAGAGATTGGATCGTCCTTTCAGATTGACCATCGGTTTGTGGGTGGTATGCCGAACTTAGATGTAATTTCATTCCCAACGATGCCTATAAACTCTGCCAGAACTTTGAAGTAAACCTCGGATCCCTATCTAAAACAATACTCGTTTGCACACCATGTAGCCTAACGATCTCTCCAATATACAGCTAGGTCAACTTCTCCGGACTGTACCTTATATTGATCGGAAGGAAATGAGCCGACTTTGTGAGTCGATCAACTATTACCCAAATTGAATCGTGTCCTCTTCTTGTTCTTGGCAAACCCACAACAAAATCCATTGCAATGCTGTCCCATTTCCATTCAGGAATAGACAATGGTTGTAGCAATCCTGCAGGTCTTTGATGTTCCACTTTGGCTTTTTGACAAACTAGACAAGTCGATATGCATCTAGTGATGTCGCTTTTCATTCTATGCCACCAGAACAACTTCTTCAAGTCTTGGTACATCTTCGTTATGCCCAGGTGCATATTCAGCTTGCTGGTGTGAGCATAATTCACAATATATCTTTTAAGCTCTTGGTCACGGGGAATACAGACTCTACCCCGGAATCTCAAAATTCCGTCCGTTCCTTCCTCAAATTCCGTTTCTTTACCTTGCCTCTTCAGTTCTCTCACTTCTTGCAAGAATTCATCGACCTTCTGCTTTTCCTGCATGTCATCCACTAGTTCATTTGAAATGGTGACCATGTTCATACAAATCTTTCCGGGTTCCAACTTAACGAATGACCAAACATCTCTAAACTGTTCGATGAGCTCTCTTTCCTTGATCATCAGGGTGGAAACACTGACGGTCTTCCTACTCAAGGCATCAGCCACGACATTCGCCTTGCTAAGGTGGTACAACAGTTGAAAGTCGTAGTCCTTCAAGAATTCCAACCATCTTCGTTGCCTCATGTTCAGTTCCTTCTGGTCATACAAGTACTTCAAGCTCTTGTGATCACTGAAGATGTTGAACGTTGCTCCATAGAGGAAATGCCTCTATATCTTCAGAGCAAAAACCACAGCTGCTAACTCCAAATCATGCGTCGGGTAGTTCTTCTCGTGCACTCGCAACTGTCGCAAAGCATAGGCCACCACTCTTCTGTGTTGCATAAGAACAGATCCCAATCCTTGGTATGAAGCGTCACAGTACACTTCGAATGGCTCATTCAGATCAGGTAGCACCAATACTGGTGAGGTAGTCAACCGTTTCTTCAACTCTTGGAAACTCTGCTCGCAGCTATCAGTCCACTCAAAAGCCTTGTCCTTCTTTGTCAGTTGAGTGAGCGGTCCAACAATTTTGGAAAATCCTTCTATGAATCTTCTGTAGTATCCGGCTAATCCCACAAAGCTACGAACCTCCGTCACTGACTTCGGTTGTTCCCACTGTAGCACTGCCTCTACTTTTGATAGATCCACTGCAATCCTTTCCTTTGAGATCACATGGCCTAAAAACTTCACCTCATCAAGCCAAAACTCACACTTTGACAGTTTGGCATACAGTTCTTTCTCCTTCAGAATCTGGAGAACTATGCTGAGGTGTTCAGTATGATCCTCCTAATTCGGGGAATATATCAAGATATCGTCAATGAAGACGACAACGAACTTGTCCAAGTACGAACGAAAGATTCTGTTCATGTAATCCATAAAGATAGCAGGTGCATTCGTCACACCAAAGGGCATCACAAGATATTCGTAATGACTGTATCGGGTACGAAAAGCAGTCTTGGGTATATCCTCCGTTTTCACTCTTATCTGATGATACCCGGATCTCAGATCAATCTTCGAAAATACCACTGCTCCCCTCAGTTGGTCCATCAAGTCGTCGATTCTTGGGAGTGGATACTTGTTCTTGATCGTCAACTTGTTTAACTGCCTATAGTCCACACATAGCCTCAAGGTACCGTCCTTCTTTCGAACCAACAACACTGGCGCTCCCCAGGATGATACACTCGGCCTGACGAACTGTTTCTCCAAAAGCTCCTCTAGCTGTTTCTTAAGTTCTGCCAATTCCGTTGGCGACATCCGGTAAGGTGCTATAGACACGGGACCAGCTCCTGATACAAGGTCAATAGCAAACTCTATCTCACGCGTCGGTGGTAAACCAGGTACATCTTCGGGGAAGATCTCAGGAAACTCCTTCACCATAGGAATAGTGCTCAGATCAGTTTCGCTCTCGACTTTCAAAGAAGATAGTAGCATGTATCCTTGAGCTCCTTCTTTCAAGAAAGCTCACACTTGGTTGGCCATCAAGTATCTAGAATCCTCATCCACAGGAAAGACTATGATTTTTCTAGAGCAATCTAACAGAACATGGTTGGAAGACAACCAGTCCATCCCTAGGATTATGTTTAATTGTGACAAAGGTAAACAGATTAAATCGACAGAAAAGATTCGACCTTCAACAATTAGGGGACACTTCAAGTAGACTTTGGTAGTAACTACTCGTTTGTCAGTAGGGGTTGAAACAGTCAAGTCAAAGGGTAGTTCAGACACAGGTAAGTCAAGTTGTAGCACACAGTCATATGATATGAAAGAATGGGTTGCCCCAGAGTCATACAGTACTTTTAAAAGATTACCTTCTATCGTGCCTTCTCCTTGAATCAAGTCCTCGGATTCGGAGGCTTCAGCTCCGCTCATGTGTAAACTCAACCTCCGGCTTGCGGTTTCTTGGCTCGAGTTACATTGACTGAAGGTTCAGCCTTTGCTTGATTGTAGTCTCTGGACACTTGGCCCGGTTTGCCATATCTGAAGTAGATGATTCCCTTGATTGTGCAGTCTCTCGTGAGATGATCTTTCCCACACTTTAGGCATTTGGAAGGATATGTCACATTCTGACTAGTCCGGTTCCCAGAAGAACCTCCACCAGAACTTTCACTGGCTTGTTGCTGACCTCCCGTTGGTCGGGAATAGGGCTACTTTTAGAAGCGGTTTGAACCATTGCCTCCACCTCTTTGGAACCTCGCAGGCCCAAAGTTCTTGCTCCTCGAGTCTCTAGCCTGTTCCAAGGCCTCAACTTCACAGCATGTGTCCAACAGTTCCGAAAACACCTTCATTTTCAGGGTGATCACGGCCTTCTTCATTTCATACCTCAGTCCCTCAGTGAACTTCCAACATTTCCAGGCTTCATCGGTTTGGTGTTGGTAGTGCTTTGAGAACTTCTCCAGGTTCTCAAATTTGGCCGCATATTCACTAACGGTCATGTTCTCCTGCCTTAAGTTAAGGAATTCCATCTCTTTCACATGTCTCGCATTTGCAGGAAAATATTTGTCCAAGAACTTGTTCTTGAACACGTCCCATGTGATGTCAGTTCCTTCGGCTTCCAGTGCTCTCTGAGCTCCGTTCCACCAGTCTTCGGCGTTGCCGACAAGCATGAAGGTAGCATGGCTCACCTTCTTGTCCTCAGCGCAGTTCATGCCATGGAAGACTTTCTCCAGCTCTTTGATCCATAAAATAGCCTTGTCCGGATCAAATTCTCCCTTGAACTATGGAGGGTTGTGGCGACGAAATTCTACTAAGTTCTGTGCATCGGCAGTCGCCTCGAGCTGTTGAGTAGCTCTCTCTTGTTATTGAGCAGCACGCTCATTTTGCTGTGCGATGACTTCCGCCATCTGCTGCATCGCTTCTACAGTAGCTACCATATCACCGCCTCTCGCCATCTTACTTTCTCTTGAATCAGATTAGCTGAAAAACACAGGAAAGGTTAGAGAGATCCATTCAAAACATCAATCACAGAGATCCACACAGCACAAACAAGACAGACTCACACACAAGACCCAAAGTAACACAAACCGGGACTCTGATACCAACTTAAGGTAACGCCCTTTTTTTGGAGAAGGAATGTCATATTGTCAAACATAAATGAAAATGCGAAAAATAAAATTTTGAACAATTAAGACCCAGTTCATTTAATTTAAAGTTAACTTGTTCGATACTTTAATACGTGGGTAAAATAACAGTATATACTTTTTTTTTGTTAATTAACAAACTAAATGGCGAAGCTTATACAGCAGCAAAGAATGAGAAGGAAACTAAAATTCACACCTGAATGACATACATATGTATATATATATTTAAACATCAACTGTACTTTAGATACAAGCCTGGAAATTCTCAAAAAGCAAAACTATATCTGCCTAAGGATTTTACATATGCATCCCCTAGAATATCAGAATATACAGCCCACCAAAAATAATACATCAGGCCCCCAAAATAAAACACCGACATCCATCAGCAGCTACCAGTAAAATTAGTCCCTCAGATGAGGAGGGACCGTATTCGAGTCCTCAGCAGGGTCCTCCTCTTCAGAGGAAACCTCCATGGGAACCACGGAACCAAGGGCAGTAGCCCGAGCAGCGGAATCAAAAGAGTCCTCCCAAGGGGTGTAGTAACAATCACCCCACATCTCTCGGATGGGCAAGTAGAATTCCAGTCGTAGGCTGACATGGTAGGTGAGGACCGGCACCTCATGACGTCTCCAGGCTAGGGCAATCGACACATCCCCTAGGTAGACGCAGCGATCGGAATTCAAGTTGATATGCCAGCACTCTGGCCCTCCGAGGAAGGTCAGACGCACATCACCTAAAAATCCGCGCATGCGTGCCGCCATCGCCTCAGTTGATGCTAATCCCGTTCGGGCCAGAGACTAGGAAAATCGAGATCTTCTGCCTCCTTACCATCGTCTTCGATCAACACAGTGTACACACAGGCAGCAAATAATAGAAACACAGGAAAGAGGTAAGACATCCTACCATCATTACCAATTATAGCAGCCAGAAACAAAATGGCGCAACGCGCCCAAATAGCAATTCAGAACATCATTTCCAAATAATAAGCAGTAAGTCCAACAGTAAGTAATTAAACAGTTCCAGGAAGACATTCATTACAGTAATGTTCAGACAATTCACAGTTACGAAAAATAATGATTTACGATGACAGATTATTTCATGATGCACATGCATGCTTTCCCAAATTCCTACTCCATGGAGCTAGACACAAACAGTCGGAGAGAAAGATCAAGAGACATGTCCGTAACTCGACTGCCGCAGCCAAAGTGCTATATATCAATAATTTCCATGTGCACATCAGGCATTGTACAGACAGTCCATGCTAGATCACGATATAGGACAGTGTCTCAGTCTGGATCGTAGGTGCATTTGCATCGGTTTGCCCCACGGGTAGAAGAGCTACCAACCACCCATTGTGAAGGACCCGCACTCCGACGCCCCCAGGGTCAAACATGACCTACACTAGTCTACTCGCACCCGCACTAAGGTGTGTTCAATCTCCTAGGCAACTTGGGCTTACAACAGTCCACAAGACATTCACAATGCATAAGACTCTATGCATGAACATGTATCATTCACAATTTCACACAATTCCATAATATGCCACAATTGGCCAAGACAAGCATTAAAATACAAATGGTCACTCACATGGACCCATAACATTATAATATAAAGATCAAATTAATTGGTACATTCTTAGGTCCATTATGAATCCTAACTTAGAATTTGTTTCCCCTTTCAAGGTTCATGTCCAATTCAACTCTTACAATTAGTTTAATCTTCCAAGGTAATTTAATCTCATGCAATTTGTAAATTATTCAAGTTCTTAGGCCTCACACTCTCTTGTTCTTCACTCACTTGTAATTACCTTAAATCTTATGACAATCTCACTCTTAGTCCTTTAAAATTTATGTAATCTTTGATTATATTAAATTCTTCCAATTTATTAATTATCTACCTCATTACATAGGTTTTCAATTGCATAATTACTTTTACTTCCAAGTTACCAAAGTTACATATTTACACCTAAAAGGCCTTAGAGGCCGTGGCCTCTCTAGGGATTCAATTCCCAAATCTTTTCAATTTATCATACCATAGGTTACACCCTTAATTCACTTAATCCTTTACTTGTTACATTGATTCATCAATAACCCCAATTTTGGGCTCAAAACCGTGGCCTCCCTAGGAGTTCCAATTCCAAGTTTTTTTTTCCTTCCATTGATTTCATTTTATCACTTGATTAATTTAAGTCTTATACTTGTTACAAATTTTCCACAAATTACCAAATACTAAGTCCAAAAACCGTGGCCTCCCTAGAGTGGTTCTCAATTGTTTTTCTTCCATTTTCAAGTCATACCATCCATTCCAAGACATCAATATACACAACCAACCAATCCATTATCATAAACATCATAAAATCAACATGCAACATATAAATCATCTAATTTAAAGAATACCCCACATTAGGGTTTTCTCACAAACAAGTATGACCAAGGTTCCTAGATGCTAATAGAGGTTGAGGAGGAGTGTCTTCCTCTTACCCAAGTGAAGAAATCAAAAGAAACTCCAAGAAATCTCCTTGAAATTTCGGATTGCACCTCCAAAAATCCTAAAATTTTTGACTTGATTAGAATAGCATATGGACATGAAAAATGGAATGTAAATGGCCATTAGAAGGCTCCTGAAACCGAAAATGAAGAGAAGGGAAGAAGAGTCTTGAAACTTACACAAAAACTCCAAGCTTGAAGCTTGAGGAAAGTGATGAAGATGGTGGAATCTCAAGATGCTCCAAGCAAGAAAGATGTTTAGAAGGATGAGAGGATTAAGAAAATGTGGTTAGAAGAAAATTTTGTGAAGGTTGAGGTGAGGGAGAGGGGCTGGCCGTAGCACATGTAGAGAGAAGGAGGAGGAGAAGAAAATGGAGAAAGAAGAAGAAAGGTAGAGAGAGAAAGGCTTTAGGTTAAAATGAATTTGTGTAATGTAAATTTAGTTAAGTGAAACTAATTTCCTTCCCCCAAAATGGAGGCTGCTGCCGTGCTTGAGAGAGAGAAGAGGGAGAGTGTGTTGGCTTCCTTTGGAAGCTAAGGGCTCTTTAGTCATTAATTGGTTAAAGCTTCTCAAAGAAGCTTTGATTATTTTACATTAAATTTGAATTAAAGTGAATTAATTAGACATAAAGTAAATTGCATTTAAATAATGTGATAGGATTTTTAATACATGCTATTATCCAATGGATAATAGTTACAGTTGACAGAAGTCAGTATTTAATTAATCTGATAGATAAATTTTTTTGCAGTATTATTTTGTTTTATCTGTTAGAATTTCTTAAAAATCGTGAAACCTTGTAAATTGTATCCAGCCTCGGGTTTAGTAAGATCCACCGTCGATATGTCCATAGTTCAAGGTTCACGTAGAAAACATCGCGTTTCTCTCGTTCCGCTCAGTGTGTACGCAAAACGAAGAATATACTAAAATATTCGACGTTTCCGGAAAATTCTCATAAAATTCTCAAAAATTACAAATATTATAAAACGACTATTCTTCATATAACTTTCCAATTTTTGAAGCGTTACATACGTTTTTCCCGACTCTGCTCAAGTTTCACATAAAACGAGAAATATATTAAAATATTCGTTATTTTCGAAAAATTTTGAAAGAATTCACATAAATAACAAATATTAGAAAATGATTTTTTGTGGTAAAATAAGTAATTTACGGAGCATTACACTGACCTCAGTAATTCTCAGCTCAGTGTGTACGCAAAACGAAGAATATATTAAAATATTCGTCGTTTCCGGAATATTGTGAAATGATTATTTATGATTAAATAGATACTTTTTGGGACGTTACAACTGACATATCAAACAACTTATATGCTACCTTTGTACACATATAAAAGTCTAATATGTTTTTTCCAGGATGTTACAATAATGAGTGGGAAACAGGGTCCAACTGATTCGTAGGGGTAGCTAACTAGTTAGAAAATAGAATAGAAATAAAATTAGAAGGTCATAACTGATTATCCAAGAGGGATAACTAGTTATGCACTTGAGGAAATATAATTTCTGAGTTGCTGAGTTTAATTCAAAGCTTGTTTAAGTTGTGTAATGGATACCTAAGGACCAGTTGAGGTAATTAGCGATGGTATGAACCCTAGAAACATCAGTAATTCCTTCGTTGGTTATATTTGAGTTGTGGAAGGGTGATACAAAGGTGCTGGCTCACTTATGTGACAAAGTTGTGCTAGTTACTCTCTTATGTAATAAGGTGGAACTATTGCAAGTTTCAGAAATATTCATCAGAATTCGTTGTTGAGTTTCCAATTCTTTTATACAAGAGATGCAGTGTTGTTTAGATGCTTGTAAAATTAAGAAATTAGTATGGAATTTATATGCTTTAAATGTAGAAGAAAACAACTTGGCGACAAACCCTATTTGGAAAGGTATATACTCTAAGAAGACAAGAGTAAGCTCAATCTTTAGACCTGATAAAAGAATGTGAACATTTAAGTCTAGGTTAAAGATTGGGAAGGATAAGATGGTTATAATGAAGAGGCAATTGTTATGATTCTCTTAACCATTAGTATGAGTAGCTAAATTTTGGGGACAAAATTTTTAAAATGAGGGGAGAAATGTAACATCCCTGATAACATGTGAGGCTTGTAAAGGGTTACTAAGGTAGCTTAATACTAGTTTAACATGTCTGTAAAGTTTTATGACAAACCGAGTTAGTTTAGGCACTTTGCCGCAACACAGAATGTGGAAAGTGGCCTAAAATGACCTAGAAAATGACATAAATTCCCTAGATAAGTGAAATAATTATGGATAAGTTATTTTTAAGTCATAAATGAGTTCAGAAAGTTGTAGTTAAAATTTGAAGGTAAACTGAGTTTGTTTGGTATTTTTAAGCACACCGAGTACGTGTTTTGATACCAAATGGACTCAGCGCAGATATAAAAAATTAAAGAAACTATGAAATAAATATTAAAGTAAATCTTAGAATTTATTTTAATACTTATGGAGGTTTGAAATATCAAAGATCAAAGTACTTCTATGAGATAAGAGTTTTGTGAAAGGACAAAGATGCCCTTAATGTTTTGTCTTTTAAAGTGAGTATTTTCTCACTTCCTTTGTCACTCTCCAACACAAAAATAGGGAGCAGAAACAGAGCCAAGGAGCAGCGGAAAAAGAGAGGGAAAATGGAGGAGAAAATGGAGGAAAAAGGAAGAGAACCAAAGACCAAGTTGAAGACTTGAGGTAGGGGGATTCTTTTTCTCCATTTTCACTTTTGTTTCCTTCTTTGTTATTCACGGTTGAGTCTGAAAAATAAATGGGTCATGTACTGTTCATAGCTGATCTTTGAGGTTAAAAACGAAAATTTATTTAAGTGTTAGTTTGCTTGAGATTTACATGTGTTAAAGAACATGGTTGGTGTGTTTTTTGGTAATGATTTGGGGGGACTGCAAAGCGGATTTTTCATGGGTGATGGGTGAAGTTGAATCTAAAATTATGTGGGAAAGTGTTTAAGACTGTTGTTATATGATCAAGGTCCAAGATTATGTGGGTAAATTATGTAAATTATGGAAGAGGAGGACTATGAACAGTAGCAAGGCTGCTGCTGCTGTTGTTGTTCCAGCAGCAATATGCTGTTGCTGCTACTGTTCCAGCAACAATATGGTTGCTGCCCAATCGAGAATCATGAAGAAAATGTGAAGAATGATGCAATGTGATGCTAGTTTATGTTGTCTTAAATGTAAATAAGCATGGATAAGTATTGAAATGTATAAATTACATATGAGATTATGTATGTAGGGGTTTTAATTCTCACTCTTTTTCTGTAATTTTCATCTTGTTCTTTGAGAGACTTGATGAAGGAAAGTGATTTTGGGTGAGTATAGAAAGAAAGATCCTAGTTCTTGTTAGTTGAGTTGAAATGACAGAGAGGTTATTTAGTTTGAGGTATTTTGAGTATTCTCTTGCTTGAATGTGTTTTAAATGATTATTTATGACTTGTTTATAGTAGGAGTTTGAGTTAGAAACTTAGGACTTTTCATTTGGACTTTTGATGTACAAAGTGAGAAAAAAAAAGATATTTTTCCTTTCTTAATTGAGCTTGAATTTATGATTGATGAGTTGAATTTAGTGTTTAATGATCCTAACATGATTAGAGACCATGATTAGAGTTGAGGAACACTTAGAATCCATGATTTGAGGATTAGAACTTGGTTAGAAACTAAAATCATGCATAACCCGAATTATGCAGAAAACAGGACAGCATCGAGTAGTCTGTGATGTTTATTGCATAATTTGAGCTATAGACATCGTATAGACTTGATTCCAGAGCCATTTGAAAGCTAAGACATAAGGCTTCATGTAGTAAAAATTTCAAAATTATTGAGCAACCCAATTGGTCCCAGTTTTGATTTGAAGCCGAGCCAAATTCTGCAGAAAAAGTAATCTGGCACCTGTTAAACCAGATTGCATAATTTCTTGCTCCGATGTCGTATTTACGTGAAAACAGTGTCATTTGAAAGCTAACACATAAGGCTATATGACTGTTAAATTTCAGAATTATTGAGTTCTTAGTTTGTTCCTAGTTTCATTTCAAAGTCAGGTCATTTTCGGGTAAAACAGAAAATGCCCTGTTTTAGCTTCTGCACAATGTTGCATAACTTTGGCTACATTTATCCAAATGAGGTGAGGTTTGTGGCATTTGAAAGATATGAGGGAAGACTATATTACTGTAAAATCTCATAATTATTGAAGTTAGTATGTGCATTTGGTGCACTCATGAAAAACAGCCTTTTTAGGCGAAAATTAAGGGGGTTTTGAGAAAGTTTGGACCCTAGAAACTTTAATAGCTTCTTTAATAGGTAAAGTTGAATTATGAAAGTGTAATAGAAATGTGTTTTCTCTTTTATGGGTTAAACTTGAATTAAATGCTCTTTTATTGAGCTTATAATGAAATGTATGCATGATATTGATATATAAATGTAACGGATTGAATGACTTATGAAGTAAATCATTATATGCACTTAATATGGAATGAATGACATATGTCAATGATGTTGATGTTGTAATACATTGAATATGCCTTGTATGGTATGGATAAAGTTGATGAACACGATATTGGGAAGCAATATAAAAGAAAAGGTAAAGGTAGATGAGGTTGAATGAGTCCCTCTCTACTAGTATGTATGATAATTCATTAAGAAAAGTTTAATGATTATGGTAATTGCTTCCCTATTATGTAAAGAAAAGTACAATTATGTAAAAAGTGAAGGAAGGAAAGGTTTTAATACTCTTGCATGTTTTGTTTTCAAACTTGTTATTTGATGTTTCCATGTATTGTAAATTTATGCTTGGACAAAAGGGCTCCAAGTGGCTTGGACAAAAGGGCTCCAAATGCTAAAGTTATGAATGTTTGGTAGTGCAAGGAACAAAAGGGCATCCTGCCTACCCAGAAAACAATACAAGGAAGCGTTCTCCTGCATGGTTCTAGGTTTGGTCCCAATGAAGGGCTATAACCTGAAGGAGGGGATTCAATAATCCCAATGAAGGGTTGTAGTCCGAAGGAGGGGATTTAATACCGAGCCACCTTCGGGAGAAACAAAAGGCATGGTTCTAGGTTTGGTCCCAATGAAGGGCTATAGCCTAAAGGAGGGGATTCAATAATCCCAATGAAGGGTTGTAGTCTGAAAGAGAGGATTTAATACCGAGCCATGTGAACAATACGGAATAGATTAACATAGCTTCCCGGGAGTTAGAGCTCTGGCTGGGGGTGTTACATTAAAAGATGCTTCCTGGAATAAAAGGGCTTATTGGAAATATTCAAATAACATGAGTTTTCTAAAATAAAATCATTTCAAAGAATCATTACATGAGCATACTTTAGGATTCTAATTAGGCATTATCATACATTACCATGCATTGCATAAAAATTGACGATTGTATGGGCAATCGTCTTGTTTTGATTCAATATGAAGATTAAGGTTAAAAGCTTATTATAAAAGGTTGATAGTAGTATTTAAAGGATTTAAGTGTTGTTTATAGTATGATGATAAATGTTTACGGTACATGCTATTTAAAGAATCGTTAATTCTCACCCCGAACTCTTTATGTTTTCCATGATAAATTCAGAGGAGGATTCAAGCAAGCGCAAGGCAAGGAGATGAAGATTTGTTTATGTTGTTAATCTAATAGGTTGGTTATGTAATTATATTTATTGCTTTGTAAATAAATTGATGTAATTAATATTGTAAATGTTTGTAATCTCAGACATATCAGATAGATTTCTAGTAAAGAGCAAGTTTCTTGAGGTGTAAAATGTCTTGCTCTCTTGTTTTCTTAAAGGCTTTATATATTTTTTCGTAAAATATATATTGAACAGGTTATTTATTACGCTAAAATTAGGAAGTGACATACTAATTCTATTTACTTAATATACTTCGAGTATACTACAGTATTTAGAATTAGGGTGTTACATCCATCACTCTTTAATTTCAAACAACTATACTTCTCGAATCTATACCTCATTCCAAGACACTTTGTAGTTTGGAGCAAGTTCTAAATCTTTCATCTTCAAGGACTTTTTCTAAGAGCAAGTTTTAGGGTTTTTGAGGTGAAGTGTAAGGAAAACTTCATTTCCTATCTCTTTTTCATGTTCTAAGCCATGTTTGATCCATGGTTCTTCTTGTTCAAGCTTGATATGCTAATAAACTTATGTTTTGTTTTGTATTTGAGAAGCTTTTGGTGGTGAATCACTTGTTCAAGGAGCAAACCAAGGAACTTTTGAGGTTCTTCAAGAGGTAAGAGGGAGATCCATCTCACCAGCCAAGAATGGTGGTGAGAGATGGTTTTGTATTTGATGGATGATGAATCCATGTGATGATTCATATTTATGGTTATGTAATTATTTGTGGGTGTTTATGTGTTTATGTGGTTTATGTGCTTACATGCCTAGTATGATTTTTTATTGCTTTTATGGTATGTTTGAAATATAATATGTTGATCACATGTGATGTATGCCATAAAAATTGTTAGAAAAGAAAACAATTTTTGGTTCTAATGACCATGAGGATTTCGGCTTCAACACCTCAAAATAGGTGTTCACAAATTAATATTTTCATGAATGGTAAAATTGGATGTTTAGAAAAGCAAGGAAAATAAACAAAAGATTTGTTTACAAGGAATAAGTGCTCACGATTTTTGTTGAGGAAATTTAATGGTTTTGTTTGTGTAAAATCATGAATGGAACTTAGTTGATTTAGAAGGAAAAATATAAGAATGGTTTCAATGGCCATGTCCATAGTTTTGAAGGCTTGTAATGCCTTGGTTTTATGAAACAAAGTGATTTTCAAAGTGAAAATATAATTTAATTTAGTACAAGGATTTTGAAAATGGAATCAGAATGTTTTATCACTTGAGAAATAGAAATTTTGGTTATGAAAGGAAAATAGAGGTTGTAAGGGTTTGAACCTCAAATTATTTTAGAAGAGGATTGAATTTGAGAATTTATTTTGAATTATAAAAGAAACGTTGATGATTTAAAATTTACTAACGTAAAACTCATCCTTTGGGTTTTGGAGCGCATTAGGGAATTTTAAGTGAGAAACATTGATTTAATTCAATGAAATGATGAATTTATGGAATATATTACAAAAAGGATTTTCTTGAGTAAGAAAATGTGGAAAATAATGTGAGAAGTCATATTATTTTGAGAAAGGTTGAATTGAAATATTGAGGAATATTTTACGTGGTTGTAAAATGGTGAAAAATGATTTACGTAACTTAAAAACGTGATTTTTAAGCTACGCAATTTGAAAAATGTTAAAATATTTCTACACGATTTGGAAAGCGTTTAAATATTTTTACGTGTTTGAAATATTGTTGAAAAATCACTACGTGATTTAAAAATGATGAAATATTTTTACATGATTGAGAAAACGATAGAAAATCGCTACGCGATTTGAAAAAGCAACGGAAATGTTGCGAAATTGTGAAAACGTAACAGAAATGTTGCGCGATTGTGAAAAACACGATAAAAGTGTTTTGTGACTATGAAAATGCGATACTATGATTTCACAACTGAATTTAACAGTAGGATTACTGTTGGATTAGTGTATGAATACTGTATGAGAAAATAATGAATTTTACCTGTGATTGGCATTAGTGCATTGAACATGCATTAGAAAGGTTCAAGGGACTGTATAAGGCTATTTGTCTAGGAGAGACGTACACCTCTTGAGTGGATGCGATATGCGTAGTGTAAGTCATTTATTGACCTTGGGGGCATCGGGGTGCGGGTTGCTCACAATGGGCAGTTGGTAGCTCTTCTGTACTATGGGTTAGATCGATGCAACACACCGATGATCCTGACCAAGACACTATACTTAATCAAGATCTAGTAAAGACTGTCATGTATATGCTAGATGTGTAAACACATATGAGAAATGTGGCACATGGTCTGAGGCATGTTGGTACAGACAGATCTTTCGAATCAATTTATCTGACTTGAGTATTAGCTCCATGGAGTAGGAAATTGAGTCTATGTGCACATGCATAAATCTGAGTATTTATATCTGTATGATATAATAATTGAGGAATATTAGTTATGACAATTGAACTGTTGAGGAATAATAGATGATGATGATGATAATCATGTGATGGCATTATTGTAATTATCGTATGATTTGAATAATGTTAATGGCATAATGGTAATTATTATTTATTATATTGGTTATGATAAATAATGTTGATGGCATGATTGTAATTATGGTATGATATATCTGTATGGTATATTGTTTGTATTATCTCTATGCTATCATGTTGGTATTGGCGTAGGTGATCTCATCTCTTTGTATATTATTTTATACTGTATTTATATTTGGTAAAGACGTTGAGCAAGGCATAGAACAAGAGGGTGTAGAAGAGCAGGTTCCTATGGAAGAAGCGGTGTTTTGATAAGATGACATCAAGACCTAGTTTCTTTGGTTACGTGAAACTACAGTTCCACGGTGGAGTTGGAGCATGGAGGACTAGTCCCAATGAGAGGGGACTTATATATCAAGGAAATCTGATGGTCAACATGAGCAGGGAATTCCATAGAGATCCGTTTCTTTCCGTAACTATATATGTACATGTCAAATTTTCGCTGTCAATTAAGCAGCATTGGGATAATAGGTATTATGTCCCAACGAAAAAAAAGTATCGTGTCGTCTACTCGGACACCTGTCCGTGGGACTTTGCGTCAAGCTGGATTCCTTCCTGCTGAGGAATCCGAGGAGGACCCGTCTGAGGGTTCTGCTGTTTAGTTAGACTTGGGCAAGTCGTGTAAATATTTAAGTATGTCAACTACTTTTGAGACTTGGTCTGTATATAAATAATGTCGACAATACTTCTGTAATGTACATGATGTGAATTATGTGTGGTGATGTATAATATTTTTATTTTTTGCTAAGTTTATTTTATCGATATCAAAGAGGAAAAAAAATTTTATAACTCGTATTTTTATCACAACATCACATTTTATAACTTGGGGGTAATTTGGTAATGATAACGTTTAAATGTGGCACCCTACGGTGGGTGTTACATCTTCTCCTTCACCCCACGGTTTTGCAGCCCTATCTTGGGAGACCATTTTTCATTTTCTCACTTCACCATCATCATTTCTACATTCCTCTCATCATTCTCTACATTTCCTATTTAAATATCTTCTTCAAAATCCATCTTTCTCTTCACTTTTTCCTAAGAACAAAGTTTGAGACTTTGAAGGTAAGTCTTTGATTCTTTACTTTCTCTTCCTATTTTTTGTTTCTATGGCCATATTTATGACCATGGATCTCTTCTTTTTCAACCATTGGTGTTGATTCTTTGAGTTTGGTTTTCTAGGGTTCTTGGAGGCCCAAAAACCGAACCACCAAGAAGCCAACTAGGAGGTCATTTTCGTGTTCTTCCTTTAGGTAAGAGGGAGATTTACTGACTTCAACCATTATTGGTGGTGAGGAGACCTTGTGTGGTTGTTGATGGAGAAATCCATATTTGAATCCTTACTTTATTTGATGGTTTTTCATGTCTATGTATTCTTGATTGAGATTAGTGATTGAATGATGGTTTTGAATGCTTGTTAATGTTAGATTTAATGAATGAAAAATTTGAGGGTTTACAACCCTATTAAGAGGCCATAGTTTGACCATTAATTTTAAGGGTTGGATTTGATTTTGTGTAAAATAAGACTTATGTAAATAAGGATTAAAAGATTGATGCATGAAATGGAACAAGGTTTGGAACCTTGATGACTAGGGAGGCCACGATCTCTAGAGGAAATTTTGGAGTTCAAGTGATGCTATGATACATCTTTGGGAATTAAGCACTTAATATATATAATTCATAATGAGGTGGAAGAAATTGATTGAGTAATAATTCTAAAGAGAGTCACGGTTTTGAAAGGCTCCTTAGCCCAAAATTCTCATAATTGATTAAGACTTAGTACATTGAGAATGTTAGATTCATAATGTGAAATTGTGGTATATATTAAAACATATATATACATGTTGATATTGAGGATTGGTTTTATGTTATTGTGAGTTCATATGTGGAACTAAGTATTTGTGAATTGTGCTTGATGAAATTGTGGCATGATATTATTGAGAATTGTTTATATGCCATTATAATATGTTCCATGAGAAATACTTGTTGATGAATATGCATGTGATGCATTGTCTATGAGGAATATATCATTGATACACATACATGATGTAAATTGAGTCGTCATGCATATGTGATGTCCGTTGGACTTTATTGTGAAAGGTGATGTGTGCCTAAGAGATTGAATAACACCTTTGTGTGGGTGGGAGTAGACTAAGTATAGGGTCATAGTGGTTAACCTTGGGAGCATCGGGGTGCAGGTGTCTCACAATAGATAGTGGTAGCTCCACTGGGGCCGTGGGATAGACCGATGCAAACACACTGACGATCCGGACTGAGAAGTTGTCCTATATCGTGATCAACTGTTGAGGTGCCATGTATAAGCCATATTGCACAAATATTTTTATGAGATGAAGCACTTTATTTTTTTAAGGCTAACGAGATACTAACATGACTCTTTGATCATTTTCTCCAAAATATTTATGTCTAGCTCCATGGAGTAGGATTTTTGGTGTCCTAATGCATTGTGCACTATCCATTGTTAGTCTCATATTTCATTGAGCATGAGTACTCATGACTGTTGAATTATCTACTTTTACTGTCGATATAATTATATGATTCAATAAATTGTTTACTACTTGAGATTATGTTGTTATTTCTCTTTTTATTGCTTACTTGATTATTACTATTATTTTTATTTATTACTGTTGATAAATATATGTGTTGTAATGCTATGTGGGCGCCCAATGCTGTTCTGTTTTCTTGCTACCGTATTGGTATTGAAAGCTGGGTGTCTCACCTTTTTTCTATATATCTGTACTTTTGTTTTAAATTATGTGCTTTTGAGAAAACGCTAGCGAGGAAGAAAAGGAAGCGCCTGAGTTTCCTAGCTTTTTGCCCGATTACGACTAGTGCTGATTAAAGATGTCTTCACGTCTGCGCCGATTTTTAGGTTAGGCAAGGATGACCTTTCACGGTGGTCTAGACTGCTGGCATATAAACTTGAGCACGGACCATTGCATCTATCACGGGGAGCTGACTGTGTCTTTAGCCTGGGGTCGCTATGACCCGCCTGTCTTTGATTTTATAGCTTTTGTCCATTTGGAGTTTTACCTACCTGTTAGAGATTTGTGGGATGACCTTTATTATACCCCACAAGAGGACTCTTTCCTCTCCACTGCTCGAGCTTCTGCTCGAAATTCGGTCGCTCCGATGGCGATTTCATCGGATGAGGAGGACCCTGAGGAGGACCCGGCTACGGTCCCTTCTTGTTAGTCTTAGGGGCTGATACTGTTGGTGGCTACTGATGGCTATCCGTTTATCTTTTTGGAAAGCCTGACATTTTGCTAATTTGATGGGATGTATATTTTGTAAACACCTTAGGTGGGTAAAACTTTTTACTTTTTGTATATTTTGATGATGAAACTAAACAGGCTTAATGTATATAATATTATATATAAAATGAGAATGTATGATTTTCAATTCCATGTCGATTTCCATTGTAGCTACAATTATCATTACCTCTTCAAAAAAAAATAATACATACATTTATTTTAATACTCGATTAATACATATTAAGGAATGGAAATGGTTATTTAAAGGTTAATAATGAACTGGGTCTTTATCTATGATATACTTATTTTACACATTTTGTTTCGCATTACTATGATGTGACGCTTCTTCTTCTCCTAGAAAAAGGGGCGTTGCATGGATGATTAAGTGGATGATTGAGGAGTATGTGGATGATTGCAAAAAATGCTTGTCTTCACTTGTACAAAATAATTTGGTGCGAAACTCATGTTTGCCAATAGAATCTCAGAAAATTGCCTCCATGAAAGTTATAGGCCTTTATCTTGGCTATTAAATGCTTGCTTGAACCATCCAATTTGACCTCCTACAGCCCAAGATATGACCCAATTATTGCAACTGCTCAGGCCCAATTTTAGCTCATCTATTTTGACTTCCAAGCCCAATATAACCCATTAGACTTCAGAATCTCGAAAAATGTTCTTCATGAAAGTTGTAGATTTGGGTCTTAACTATCAACTGTCAAAATTTCAGCCCATTATCATTCTTACAACCCGAGATATGCCTGATGAGTACACAGAGGTCAAGCTGTCAGGATCAATACTCTAGTTCTTGCTTCAACTCCAATTTGAGTTATCCAAGCTTGTGATATAGCTCTTGAGGTCTCATGAAAGTTGTAGGGAATTGTTTTAGCTTTCCTACAAGACCAAAAGCATATAAATTAGACATATGTAACTCAAATTATATCTAATTTACTAAATACTGTCGAAGATATAAATTAAGGCTAATTCATACAATAATTCTTTCAATGATCCAATTAAGTCCAATATCATAGAATGTGACAAAATCAACTATATTAAACCAAATTGAACCTTAAGAAGTCCAGTGAAAGGGTAATAAAATGTATAAAATATATTATTATCAGACATCACCTTTGACTTTCAAAAAAGTGAAACTAGCTTTCTAAGCAAGCTTTAGAGAAAACTTAGTGGACATGCTTTGTAAGAAGCTTATTGGAAAAGCCTCATTTTCTCTCACCTTGGGGGAAGCTCATAGTTTTGGGGAGGAAAAGATGACAAAGTGTCATCTTTTCACTTAAGCCTTCACTTCATCTTTTCATTTCAAAAAGTTTCATATTTCTCTCTCACTTTTTCTCTTCTCTTTTTCTCTCTAAGCTCCACAGCCAAGCACCTATTTTCCACCCTCCATGTTTGTTTGCTCCAATCAATTACACTTTTTGAATCTACACACCCTTTGGGAACTTTTCCTTGTTGTAATCATCATCTAGTTCTCTCATCTTCATCATTTTCTTTCAAGCCCTAACTTGAAGCTCTTAAGGTAAGATTCTTGATCTTCATTTTTCTCTTCTCTTTTTCATGTTCAAGGCTATCATCTTGACCATTGGTCTTCTCTTTTCAAGCTTCAGGTGTTGATCTTGTGAGTTTGAAACTTCTAGGGTTTGGGTGGAGGTGTTGGACGAAAATTTCAATAGGCATCAAGGAGCTTTCTTTTCTTGCCATCTCTTTAGGTAAGAGGGAGATTATCCTCTTCAACCATCCATGGTGGTGAGGAACGAATTTTGTGTGTGTGTGAATAATTCATATGTGGATTCATTCACTTGGTTGTATAAGTTCAATGCATTGTGATTATTTGATTTTATTCCTTTGAATATTATACATGAGCTTGCTTGAATAGAAATATGATGATTGTTATATGTTGTATGATGTGAATCACTTGGAAAGGAAAAAGATTTTTGGTCCCATGGACCTTGAGGCTCACGACCAAGTAGGTAAAAATAGGATGTCCAAGACAAAATTTTGTATTAATTTGGAGCTTAAGCAATTAAGTGATAAGTGATTGATAAAGTGATGAAAAATTATGGGTTTCTAAACCCTTAGGGTTCATGGCCATGTAGGGCACCCAAGACAAGATTTGTTTATCAAGTTGGGACTTAGATAATTAGGTGATTATATATTTAATTAGGAATTCATAAAATAGAAAGAGAAAAGAAACAAAGTTTTTACCCTAAAATCAAAAGTGATTTTTGGCCATTGAAGGAAAATAAGTGTGAGTGAGGTTTCGAGAAACCTAAAATATTTTTGTAAGTGAGTTCTTATTAAGGATAAATAGAAGAATTTTTTGAATCAGAGTAATAAGGATTAGGTGAAAATATTAGAAAATATTCCCTAGAGAAGCTCAATAGGAAAAGTGTTGAAATTGAGGTGTAATTTTCATATCAAACTTTGAAAGTTTTAAAATTTAGTTTAAAATGGCCACAAGAGTTTTACCTGAGTGAAAAATAGTAATGAAACTTTATGAGATAATGGTATGTCCGCAATTGAAAATAAATGATGATGTTGCTAGCGGGCCCACAAGGGGAACCTAGAGTTGTTGATGACTATATATATGTGTGTGTGTGTGTATGTGTGTGCATTGAGTCATGCATCATACTTTGTGAGAGTCCGGTGGACCTTTTGTTGAGGCTGTATGCCTAGGAGATGAATTATACCTTTGTGCGGGTACGAATTAAGTAATGTGGTTCACGTGTTGAACTTAGAGGCGTCTGGGCGCGGGTATCCCACAAGTAGCTAGTTGGTAGCTTCTCTAGGCCGTGGTGACCGAGCAACACTTTGACGATCTCGACCAAGCACTATGCTATTCACAATTCGGTGATGAATGTCTTGTATGAGTCATGAAGCGTATGCAGACTTTGTGATAGCACATTGTTGAGGCTGATGATATACAAACATGTCTCCCTGATCATTCTCTCCAATGTTGTTTTAGCTCCATGGAGTAGGGTTTGGTGCATAGTGCATATGCATAGTCAGCCAACATCTCATTGTGACATTTACATATCTGTTAAATTATATGTTGAATTATCCATTGGAATATTTATTGAATTATCTGATGTATGAAACAATGATTATATGTGTATTTTTGTATTTTGAATGGCATTACTGTCATTGTTGTTTCTATGCTACCATGTTAGTATTGTTGTAGGAGGTCTCATCTCTTTATTTTGTTATTCTATTTATGTATGTGTTTCTTTAAAGACTATGACGGGGATGAGCCAGAGTTTCCCAGTTTCCATTTGGATTAGTTTTCCGTTCTTGCTATGGCATCCAGGCGAGGTCTTCTTGGTTATGCTAGGCTAAGGTTTCGTGGAGGCATCAATTCATGGCACATCAACCTGAATACTGAGCGGTTTGTTTATGTGGGTGAGGTGACCTTGTCTTTGGTGAGGAGTCATGATGAAGCTCATATCTTCTCTTTTGATGTCGTCGTGTGGCTAGAGTTTTACATGTCGATCCAAGAGTTATGGGATGATCGCTCTTATACCCCACAGGAGGACTCATTTATGTCTTATACACGGGCCCCTATCCATGAGTCCATGGCTCCTATAATTAGGATCTTTTCTTCTGAGGAGGATCCTGAGGAGGATCCGTCCGAGGGTCCTTCTCAGTAGCTTGTGAGGCTTGATGTGTTTTGTAGCTTTTGGGGCCTGATGTCTTTTGTTGTTTTTGGTGGCTGATGTGTATAATCTTTTTGGGCATGTAAAGCTTTTGCTTATGTTTTACTAAGATCCTTTGATGTATGTAAGTACTTATGATATGTATATTTTGGGTTTTCTATATGGAATGTTCTTTATTCTATTCTCTGCTAAGTTTATGTTTTCCACATATTAAAAAGAAAAAAAAAAGAAATTGGTAAATTCATATACTTATTTAATAAACAGGTAAATTTATAAACTAACTTTTAGTTTCTTTCGAGTTTGATCTTTTCGTTGTGACACCCTTTGAGGGAAAAAGGGGTGTTACAATTTTTTTTGCATTCAATTGGCCATACTTGGGCAAAATTTTTGAAGGATTAAGGAGAAGTTGTGTTGAAGAAAGTAGCAACAAAGATAACGGTTAAGTTATCAAGCAGTTGCAAGGAATCAATTGAATGAGGGACAAGGAACCAATACTGGGGATATTTTTAAAAAAAAAAATCGTTGCAACTTTCTTTTGTTTCTATGCTTTCATTTTTCTGGTATGTACCTTACCAAAAGTTCATGTACAATTAGATTACCAAAGTAATGAAAGGAAGTTTATTCATTCAACAAATTTTTGTCCATTCATGAATGCAAGTTTGCTAATTAAGTTATGTCTCAAATAAGATAAATTTAAAGTCAACAATATGATTTGACAATTCTACAGCAATCCTTCAATGATTGAGTTATATTAAAAGATCTTAGTAGCTCAAAGCACAAATTGCAATGCGGCATTTGTTGGAAATTATTACAATGTTAGTCACATAATCTTTTGTTGTTAAGAAGAAAAGGAGGGTCGAGGTAAAAAAAAAGAAAGAGAAAAATAAAAGAATGAAAAAAATGAAAAAAGGAAAACGAGGAAGTTAAGAGGATTCCAAGCTAATCGAAGGGTCTGATGAAAAAAAGCACATGAACAAAGGGATTGATTAGTCAAAGCTTTTCAGAGTTGTCATTGGTTCAAATGTTTTTTACGTCCCTGTCTAACTGGCACAGATGTTTTCAAGTCATTCTTTTGAGCGCATCGGCTCTATACATTTTAAATTCTTTTGAGTGCATCTGTTCCATGCATTTTAAATTCTTTTGAGCACAATGGTTCCATGCATTTTAAATTTATATCAATTCTTTGTAGCACATCTGCTGTATATATTTTAAATTCTTTTGAGCGCATCGACTTCGTGTATTTTAAATTCTTTTGAGCGCATCGGCTCCATGAATTTTAAATTTCTGTTATTTATTTTGAGTGCATCGGTTCCATGCATTTTAAATTTTTTTGAGCGCATCTCCTCCATGCATTTTAAATTCTTTTGAGTACATCGGCTCCATACATTTTAAATTTCTGTCAATTCTTTTGAGTGCATTGGCTCCATACATTTTAAATTCTTTTGAGCGCATCAACTTCATGCATTTTAAATTTCTGTCATTTATTTTGAGTGTATTGGCTCCATGTATTTTTAATTCTTTTGAGTGCTTCGGTTCCATGCATTTTAAGTTTCTATCAATTCTTTTGAGTGCATTGGCTCCTTACATTTTAAATTCTTTTGAGCATATCGGTTCCATGCATTTTAAATTCTTTTGAGTTTATCAATTTCAAAACCTTCTATTTTGAAAAGCATGCCAACAAACAATGATCTTTAACTCTAAGCGAGCTCTTTGCATTTTAAATTCCTGTCATTTATTTTGAGTTCATCGGCTCCCTACATTTTAATTTTCTGTCATTTACTTTTGAGCGCATCGGTTCATTGCATTTTAAATTTTTGTCATTTATTTTGAGCGCATCGTCTCCATGCATTTTATTTTTCTGTCATTTTTTTGAGCGCATCTGCTCCTTGCATTTTAAACTCTTGTCATTTATTTTGTGCCCATCAACTCCCTGCATTTTAAATTCTTGTCATTTACTTTTGAGTGCATCGGCTCCATGCATTTTTGAGTTCCTGTCATTTACTTTTGAGCGCATCGGCTCTCAGAATTTTAAATTTATGTCACTTACTTTCGAACGCATTAGCTCATTGCATTTCATTGTTCTCGCATTGTCTTTTGTATCATCTTAATGCATTCCCGAACAAAATTCGAGTTCATGTCTTTACTAATCCTTATAATGATAAAATGAAAAACTACGATTATTCTTTTTATCTAGTAAGAAACAAGATGGACAATTGTGAACACCTAATTTTATTCGGGTCATTAAAACCTTTTACATTCATAAAAATAAAAAAAAAAGAAATAAAAAAAGAGAAGAAAAAATAAATAATAATAATAATAAAATAAAAATATAAAATAAATAAAAAAAAAAAAACAAAACAAAAGAACAAAAAATAAAATGAAATAATAAAAATGACCTAATTTTCTTGCATAAACCAATGTCTCATAACTTGATCCATCGACCTATTATCTAACCTATAACCTATATGTTACTAAACACCCAAAGAAACCCTAGTAGCCACTTATCTCTTATCCCAAATCCTAGCCACCATTACTCTCCAAACCCTAATCCTCTTCATTAAAAACCCACACCACCACACAAACAAAGACACATAAATTGAGACAAAATCGACAGAGACACACACTCACAACTAATACCCTAACCATTTTTTTCCCATTTTACGCAACCTTCATCTTCTTCACTAACCTCATCATCACCTTCACCCAAACCATCACAACCACCATCCCAAACAACCTCCATAACCAACCACCACAAACCCACCATCAACCTTCGTCAACCTCAAACATCCACCACCTTCCTCACCATCAACCTACCGCCAACACAACCACCACCCACCAACCTTCATCAACCTCAAACACCCACCACCTTCCTCACCATCAACTAACCGCTAACACAACCACCACCCATCAAACTCACCATCACCCCGTAAACCACCTTTCATACAACCCATCACTATGCAATACAAGAATTAAGATAAATGGCAGCGACTTTTTCCCAATGACACAAAAGTCAATACCAAAAGTACATATATAATAACGACATTTGCAAGTCGTTGCAATAGGAAGAACTTTATGGCCATAATGGTATTTGTGCTGGCAAAAGGTGCTTTATAGCTGCGACAAAATAATTTGTTGGGATAGACCACATATGTAACACCCTTGTGGGGATGTCATATATATAAAGAAAATAAAAGAAAGATAAATAAAATCTACCCAAGTTGTAAAACATTTGTTACGTACTAATACGAGTTGTAAAATAATTCCTGTTAAACAGAATATTATTAAATAAAATAACGCGGAAACATAAAACCAACAGAACAACATCACTCATAATATACATATGGTCTAAGTTATAAGTTATACAAATAATTTACAACTACAACTACAAATTATTTAAACAAAAACAGTAAACCAAAAACAGTAAAGAGTCAATATATACATACGCAGACGCGCCCAAAAATACACATCGAAACATTTAATCCTCTCGATGGATCACTCTCAGAAACTCATCGAAGATAAATATCCAGGATGCCTCGACACGGCGGAAACGAGACCGCGCAGTCGATACGATAGTCATCTCACTAGGCTCAGTGGACACACCACCCCAATGACGCCTAAGAGATAAAGGCAACTCTAAGTGCAGAAACACAGTAGTCGTCATCACCGGCTCTCCATCAAACGTAAGTCGTATGGACACAGTCGTCCCACGTAAGTCACGAGTCTCTGTCTCCCCGAGATGCCTAGCTAACGATCCACCGTGAAACTCGAGTGTCACAAAACCCAAAAATCCTGGCACCGCCATACCCAAACAAATCAGTCCAATGGATATGGATGATCAGATGGTTCTTGGTCGTCGATTGGTCTTCGACTTCTTTCGCTCCTCTTCCTCCTCAGGATACCAAATCTCAAGAGGCTGTTCCTCTTCCTCAAACTCTTTACCACGTAAATAAATATACAGAAAACACATACAATAAAGAGGTAAGACAAACTAAAATCATCACAAACATGACAAATAAGAAAATGACAAACAACAGATATACAGTTCATGCAATATGAAAAACTATAACATTAATTAACAAAAGGATAATATCACAACAACACATAATATCACAGATAAAATAATATCACGATAAAATAAAATAAGAAATAGACAATTATCATAATAATAACCAAATAAAATAAATAGATAAAATAAAATAATATCCAAGATATAACCATATACAATATGACACGATCCTACTCCATGGAGCTAAACACATATATGTATCAGAGAGAGAATGACCCGCAAAATCTATTAGTACCACGGCTGCCCAACCAAACTATTCCGCGGTCTCACGTTGCGTCTATAGCCCCACGTCACATGGAATCCATCATCCAAGGCATGGTGCAGTTCACGGTCTCACGTTGTGGCACTACAGGCAATGTACTATTAGACTTTACGAAATCTCGATTAAAAATAGTGCTTGTCGAGTCCATTAGTGTGCTATCGGTTACCACGGCCTAGCGGAGCGACCGACTGTCCATATATGGGATCCCGTACACTAACGTCTCCAAGTTCATAAAGACAATGAACCACACTACGTTTATCGCATCGACAACACGATGTGATTCACCTCGTCAACCAATCTACCAAAATTTGGCATAAACTCAATATATGAGAAATTACCAGAATACCCTCAATAAAAATATATCCTCAAAGATAAAAAGATACAGTAAGTCCCACCGGACAAATACTGTTCCAAAGCCTGTACGGGTTCACCTCATAGCCCTACAGCAGAAAAAAATACAGAAAATACTGTTTTGGTCAATCGCGTAGAAATTTTATCGCGTTTTCACAATCTCATCGTTTTTACAAACGTTTTTAAATCGCGTAAATATATTTTACTATTTTTAAAATCGCGTAGAGTTTTTAATACGTTTTCTCAATCGCGTAAGATTTTTAAATCATTTTATGGTCCAAATCCCTTAAAAATTACTGTTTAAATAAACAGAAATAATAAATAATACGTTTAAACTATGTAAAATATTTTCAATACTGTATACTGTCTTTTGGACATCTTTTCTAACTTAATTGCCCGTTTTTACTAAAAATTGATAGTATTTTGCTTAGAAAATTATATTAATGGTTTCCTAATTTTTTCGTAAAAATTCTATTTACTTAATTTTTAACCGTATAATTTAAACCTTTTGAAAACCACTAACATGTTTCAAAATACAGTATGAGCTATATGTTAGAAATTTTCAAAAGTTACTGTATTTCTTTTCTAACAATAAAATCAATAGTTTTAGTTGCTTAAACTTAATTCAATTCAATTTATTTCTTCAAAACTCATTTTAAAAAAAATTCTTTTTAACATATATTGCATCTTTATACTTGAAAATGGTTTGGAATTGATTTTAGAAATCATGAATTCTTGGTTTGGCATGTTGGCCGAAATATACATTTGGGTCATTTGATTTCTAAATTCATTTTCCTTGATCTAAATGATTCTATCTCTTGTTAATTTTCCTAGGTTAATTAAATTACACTTTAGGAAAATAATGAGAACATTTTGGTTCTCCTTTTGGGTCAATGGCCGTGAGCCTTGGTGTTGTGTTCTTTGGAACACTCATGCATACCTTAGCATGTTATTCACATCCTATACATTATCATGCATTTCTAACACATACAAATTATCAAAGCTTGTAGACATGCAAATCAAAGCTTGTAGACATGCAACATCATACAAATTATTACAAACATCAAATAGGAAAGCTACTAACAACCACACAAACAAGCTACTAAACAAACACAAACAAGGAATCCTTATGGATTCTACAATCAACAACCAATCTCCATCTTCTTACCACCACCCATGGATGATAAGAATGGTCTTCCTCTTACCTTAAATGAAGACAAAAATATTCTTTCACTCCTCTTCTAGGTTTCGGTTTTCTCCTTCAAATCACCTAACAAACTTAAACAAAAACTACAAGTTACTAACCATAAAAGAAAGCTTAAACCATGGAGAAATCATGGCTTAGAACTTTGAAAAAGAGTTTAGAAATGGAAAACAAGAAATTTCACCTTCTAGGTAAAATTTTCCAAGTAGGTTTCCAAGCTTCAAATGAAAGATTTTGCAAGAACTCTCAACTAGAGATGTTCTTAGGATTGTGTTTAGGTTTAGAAAACTTGGTTGGATAAAATTTTGGGTGGTTGGATGGTATGGTTTTGTGTTTGGCCGAATGGAGCTTCAAGAGAGCTTCAATGGTGTTTAGGGTTTTTGGAAGAGAGAGAAGAGAGAAAATGCTTGAAGGATGAAATTATTTTTGTCTTCCAAAGGCCAAATGGTCGTGAACTTCAAAGCCATGCAAGGTGTCATGGGTTTGGCTTCATCCAAGCCTTAGAATGAATCAAAGGCCAAGATTAAAACTTGGTTAGCAAGCTTGTCTCCCATTGGTTGAGTTTAGCATAGTCATCTAACCTAGTCACATGCATAGTCACTAATTAACCTAGTCACCACACTTAGTCATCATGTTCTAGAGAATTCCTTCACTAATGATGCTTAATTAAGCTACTAAGTTAACTGTTTTAGCTAAACGTGAGTCCCGCAAAACATTTCTGGGTCCACTGTCATTTTATTATACTGACTAATAAAATAATATTATAATAATACAAAATTATTTTATTTGACAATTAAATCCTAAAAATTAAAAGATTAACAACAGTATCATTCAGAATCGGGTTTAGTAAGATCCTCCTGTTCTGAATAATCAAAACAAGATTTTCCCGGCCCGGAAAAATATTATTTTCCTGTCCCGGAGCAAATCGCACAAAAAGTCCAAATAAAATCACAGACAGTAATATTAAGCACTGTAACATATAGAAAATTTAAAAACAGTACAATCGGGACGTAATGGTCATTTTTCCATTTTTTCCCACGACGAAGCAAATCATCCAAAACGTTCAAATAAAATTACAGACAGTATTAATTGTCTGTATATCTCCCAAAAAAATTAAAACAGTAGCTTGAGAAAATTTTTATTTTACCGTCTCGATACAAATTACGTAAAACGATCAAATAAAATTTTAGCCTGTAAAACATATTTGTATTTCATACAGAAAAACAAGAAACAGTAAAATAGGGACACAACAGTCATTTACACAAAAGCTTGAAAAACAGCAAACAGAACATTCGGGACATTTTTTAAAAATTGGGGTGTTACAACTCTCCCCAACAAATAAAAATTTTGTCCTCGAAATTCGCTGTTCCTCAAAACAAATGAGGATACTGATCCCTCATTTTATCTTCCAGCTCCCAGGTAGCATCACCCGTCACATCATTCCATATGACCTTCACTAGCTCGATCATCTTTCCTCGAAGCTACTTTACCTTTCTGTGCTCGATTCTAACAGGTAAAGTCTCGTAAGTCAAATTCTCCTTCAATTGTACTTCCTCCGGTTGTATAACATGCGTCGGATCCGATATATACTTCCTGAGCTGAGATGCATGAAATACATCATGCAGATTGGATAGAAAAGGCGGCAAAGCAATCTGATACGCTACAGGACCTATACATCGGATAATCTAATACGGTCCAATGAACTTAGGAGTAAGCTTCTTAGACTTAATAACTCTTCCGACACCGGTCGTAGGAGTAACTCTTAGAAACACATGCTCACCCTCCTCAAACTCAAGAGGTCGTCTTCGTTTATCCGCATAACTTTTTTCTCGTCTCGCTTTGCGTTGTCCTCATCTTCTCTTGTATCATCTTTACCTTTCTCGTAGTCTGTTGTACAAGATCTGGTCCAATGATCATGCTTTCCCCATCCTGATACCAACATAACGGGGTTCGACATCGCCTTCCATACAATGCCTCATAGGGTGCCATCCCTATACTTGAGTGAAAACTATTGTTGTAGGTGAATTCTATCAAAGATAAAAATTCATCCTAACTTCCTCGTTGCTCCAAAACACAAGCACGCAACAGATCCTCCAAAGACTGTATAGTTCTCTCTGTCTGACCATCAGTCTGCGGATGATACGCCGAACTCAGTCGCAACTTAGTTCCCATAGCTTCTTGTAGACTTCGCCAAAACCTTGACGTAAACCTCGGATCTCGGTCAGAAACTATACATGTAGGTACACCATGTAATCTGACAATCTCACTGATGTACAACTGGGTCAATCTTTCCAACGAATACTTAATATTAATTGGTAAGAAATGAGCCGATTTAGTAAGCCTATCGACTATAACCCATATTGAATCATGACCTTTTCTCGTCTTCGGCAAACCAGTAACGAAATCCATCGAGATACTATCCCATTTCCACTCTGGGATAGATAACGGTTGCAACATTCCAGCTGGTCTCTGATTTTCTACTTTCGCTTTCTGACAAACCAAACAAGACTCCACATATTCTGCTACGTCTCTTTTCATCCTTGGCCACCAAAACAACATTTTCAAGTCTTGGTACATCTTGGTCATCCCCGGATGTAAACTTAGGTCACTAGTATGAGCTTCTTCTAAGATCGACTTCTTCAATTCAGAATCATCAGGCATACAAATTCTTCCCTTAAACCTTAAGATTCCATCTGCTCCTTCTTCTACCGTCGCTTTATGATCTTGCTTTAACAATTCCCTCTCATTTTGCAAAAACACGTCTTCCTTTTGTTTATCTCGGACAACATCAAGAAATTTGTTTATAATCACGACCTTAAATAAACGAACTCTTTCAGGTAGAAACTCCACAGACAACCATAGATCTCGGAACTTATTGATCAACTCTTCCTCCTTGATCATCATTGCCGAAACACTAAGCACTTTTCTACTCAAGGCATCAGCTACCACATTAGCTTTTCCCGGATGGTATTGAAGTTGAAAATCATAATCCTTTAAGAATTCCAACCATCGCCTCTGCCTCATATTCAAACTTTCTGATCAAACAAGTACTTTAGACTCTTGTGATCACTAAAGACATTGAACAGCGCTCCATACAGAAAATGTCTCCACACTTTCAGAGCAAAAACCACTGCAGC
Organism: Ormosia emarginata; assembly: GCA_029884605.1. NCBI lineage: Eukaryota > Viridiplantae > Streptophyta > Magnoliopsida > Fabales > Fabaceae > Ormosia > Ormosia emarginata. Next base: position 19,598,859 of record JAQQTP010000079.1, read on the forward strand.
CAATTCCAGATCGTGCGTTGGATAATTCCTTTCATGATCCTTCAACTGACGAGAAGCATACGCCACAACATTCCGATTCTGCATCAAAACGTAACCTAACCCTTGGTAAGAAGCATCGCAATACACGTCAAAAGTTCCCTTAGAATCCGGTAAAATCAACACCGGCACAGTTGTTAACCTCTTCTTCAACTCTTGAAAACTGGCTTCACGTTCTTTCGTCCACTCAAAAGCTTGACTTTTCCTCGTAAGCTGTGTAAGTGGTCCAGCGATCTTCAAAAAACCTTTGATAAACCTCCGGTAATAACCAGGAAGTCCAACGAAACTTCGAACTTCTGTTACCGTCTTAGGCCTTTCCCACTGTAAAACAGTCTCCACTTTCGATGGGTCTACCGCAATACCTTCTTTCGAAATCACGTGACCTAAAAACTGAACTTTTTCCAACCAGAACTCACATTTAGCCAACTTCGCATACAGCTGCTTTTCTCTCAAAATCTGAAGAACAATACCAAGATGTTCAGCATGCTCTTCCTTGGATTGAGAATAGATCAGAATGTCATCGATAAAGACAACGACAAATCTGTCTAGATACGGACGAAAAATCTTGTTCATATAATCCATAAATATGGCAGGAGCATTCGTCACCCCGAATGGCATTACCTGATACTCATAATGTCCATATCGAGTTCGAAAAGCAGTTTTCGGTATATCTTCCCCCTTAACACGAATCTGGTGATAACCTGATCTTAGATTTATCTTGGAAAATACCACAACTCCTCTTAACTGATCCATCAAATCGTCAATTCTTGGAAGCGGATATTTATTCTTGATAGTCACCTTGTTCAGCTGACGATAATCCACACAAAGCCGAGAAGTTCCGTCCTTCTTCTTGACCAAAAGCACTGGCGCACCCCATGGCGAAACACTTGGTCGTACAAACTGTTTCTCCAACAATTCCACCAATTGCTCTTTCAGCTCCTCCAACTCTGCTGGCGACATACGGTACGGTGCAATTGAGATAGGACCTGCTCCTGGTACTAAATCAATTGAAAACTCGATCTCCTCTCGGTGGCAACCAGTGCACGTCATCAGGAAAAACCTCTGGAAACTCGTTGACAACAGGAATAGTATTCACATCCTTCTCATTCTTAACCTCTAGAGAAGACAATACCACATATCCCTGTGCTCCCTCTCTTAACAAAGACTTGACCTTAACAGCAGTTAAGAATCCAGACTTTTCTTCCTTAGGAAAAACTATGGTTTTGCTTGCACAATCTATAAGGATATGGTTAGAAGATAACCAGTCCATCCCTAAGATTACATCTATCTCAACAAGAGGTAAACAAATCAAGTTGACCAAAAACTTACGATCCTTCACAACAACAGGACAATCCAAACATATCTTTGATGCAATCACAGGTTTAGCAGTTGGAGTAGAAACACTCAATTTAACATTCAAAGAAGACACAGGCAACTTCAATCTTTCCACACAATCATATGCAATAAACGAGTGTGTAGCACCAGAATCATATAACACAGTCAGATGGTTACCTCCAATGTCACCTTCTCCTTGTATAAGATCATCAGATTGAGAAATTTCTATTCCGTCATAGTATATACTCGCCCTCCATATCTCGGTTGAGTATTCCCTTACTTCTGTTGATTAGCACGAGCATAACAAATAGCAGGTTTTCTTTCCGGCTGAGTACAATCCTTCGACATGTTGTAACGCCCCAATTTTTAGAAAATATTCTGAATGTACTGTTTGTTGTTTTTCATGCTTTTGTGTGAATGACCGCTGTGTCCCTATTTTACTGTTCTCGATTTCTGTATGAAAACAATTACGATAATACAAGCTCAAATTTTATTTGATCGTTTTACGTAATTTGCTTCGAGACGGTAAAATAAAAATTTTTCTAAGCTACTGTTTTAATTTTTCTGAAAGATATACAGCTATATAATACTGTTGGATATTTTATTTGAACGTTTTGGACGATTACCTACATTGTGGGAAAAAATGAGAAAATGACCGTTACGTCCCGAACGTACTGTTTTTGCTGTTTTTAATTGTTTTCTTCTTGATTTAATGCCTGAAAATACTGTCTGTGATTTTATATGGACTTTTTGTGTGATTTGCTCCGAGGCAGGAAAATAATATTTTCTAGGCCGGGGAAAATCTTATTTTATTATTTAGAATTGGGGATCTTACTTAACCCGATTCTCGAATGAGACTAAAAATAATCTTTTAATTTTTAGGATTTAATGTCAAATAAAATAATTTTATATTATTATAATATTATTTTATTAGTCAAGTATATTTTAGTGACAAGTGGACCCGAAAATATTTTGCGGGACCCACAATTAGCGAACGGTTAGATCGGTAGCTTAGTTAATCACCGTTAGCAGTAGAACTTTCTCGAGCAGTGACTCAACTAGTGACTCAAGAAAATTAAATACACTTTGTGTGACTCAGCATGTGAGTCACCAAGAGCTAACCAATAGGAAATAAGCTTGCTCACCAAGGCTTGATCTTGACCATTGATTCATCCAAAGGCTTGGATGAAGCCAAGCAAGGTGCCCACCTTGCACCCCACTTGATGGCTACGGCCAAGAGGTCTTGGATGACCAAAATCACACTTCATCTTCATCACTTTTCTCTCTTCTCTCTCATCAAAACCCTAGCCACCATTCTTGTTCATTTTCTTCACCATTTTCGGCCAAGACCAATACTACACCATCCAACCATCCAAAAATTTTTCTAATCAAGTTTTCCTAACCTAAACACTATTCTAAGAACCTTTCTAGTTGGGAGTTTCTTCAAAATCTTCCATTTAGGGCTTGGAAATCAACCTTGAAAGTTTTACCTAGAAGGTGAAATTTCATGCTTTTCTTTTCTCTCTTCATTTTCAAAGTTCTAAGCCATGATTTCTCCATGGTTTAGCTTCTTTTTCATGGTTAGTAACATGTAGATTTTGTTTGAGATTTCTAGGTATTTTTGGTGGTGAAAACCGTGACCTAGGAGGTGTGAAAGCAAGCCTTTTGTCTTCATTTAAGGTAAGAGGAAGACAATTCTTATCATCTCTTGATGGTGGTAAGAAGATGGAGCCATTTGTGATGTTTGTAGAATCCATAAGGATTCGGTGGTCATGTGTTAATTATGTGTGTATTTGTTAATTTTTGTGTTTGTTAGTAGTTTATGTGGTATTTGTTAGTAGCTTTCTTGTTTGATGATTGTAATAATTTTGCATGTCTATTAGCTTTTGAATGCATGTCTATAAGCTTTAATTTAGGTTATATATGTTAGAAAATATATTGCATGTGTTAAAAATACAATGCATGTGTTAGAATTGTATGATAAGGTATAGGATGTGAATAACATGTGTAAATTTGCATGAGTGTTCCAAAGAACACATTCACTAGTTCACGGCAATGACTAAGTTAGAGGACCAAAATGTTCTCTTGATTTTTCCTAAAGTGTAACTTAATTAACCTAGGAGAATCAAGAAAGTTTCAAATTGATTTGATCAAAGAAAATGCATTTAGAAATCAAATGGTAAAGACTTAGTATTTTGGGCCAACATGCCTAAAGGATTAATTTAACTCTTACTAACTATTTTCTAATATGATTTAATGAGCTTAGACAATATAATATATTTGATATGATTTAGAAGGTGAAAAACAATTTAGAAATCAAATGCAAAAGTTTTATGAAATTTGGCCAACATGCCACTATAGGTAATCATGATTTCTAAAACTTGATTTCAAACCTTTTTCAATCAAAAAGAGACAATACAAGTTAAGAAGAAATTTTCTATAATGGTTTTTGAAGAAACAAATTGAGTAGAATTAAGCTTAAAGGATTAAAACTAATAATTTTATCATTAGGAAGGAAATACAGTAATGTTGAGAAATTTTCTAACATATAGCTCACTTTAGGTTTTGAAGCATGTTAGAGATTTCAAAAAGAATTAAATGATATGGTTAAAAATTAGGTAAATGGAAATTTTATGGATAATTTAGGAAACCATTATTATGATATTCTAAACAAAATACTGTCAATTTTTAGTAAAACTGAACCAATAAGATAGTAAAAATATTAAAAAGACAGTATGCGGTATGAAAAATTACTCTACGTAGTTTAAATGTACTAAGTACTATTTCTGTTTGTTTAAACAGTAATTTTAAAGGCATTCGAATAAGAAAATGATTTGAAAATCCTACGCGATTGAGAAAACGTATTAAAAATGCTACGCGATTTTAAAAATAGAAAAATATCTTTACCCGATTTTTAAACGTTTGTAAAAATGACGGAATTATGAAAACACGATAAAATTTCTACGCGATTGACCGTTACTATATTTATTTTATGCTGTCGGGAAAATGTGAACCCGTACAGATTATTTTTGAGGATCTTTCATTGTCGGAAAAATGTGAACCCGCATGTGCTTTTGAGACTATATCTCATTTGTCGGGAAAATGAGAACCCGTATGTGCTTTCTTTTTATCTGTTATGTGTGCCAAGTTTTTGGTGGATTGGTTGACGAGACGAATCACATCGTGTTGTCGATGCGATAAACGTAGTGTGGTTCATTGTTCTAATGAACTTGGAGACTTTAGTGTACGGGATCCCACATGTGGACAGTTGGTAGCTCCACTGGGCCGTGGTAAACCGATAGCACACTATGGTACTCAACACACACTATATTTAATCGAGATTTGTGAAATCTAGTAGTACATTTGCCTGTAGTGCCACAACGCGAGACCGTGAACTACACCACGCCTAGATGATGGATTCCTGTGTCGTGGGGCTATAGACGCAACGTGTGACAGCGCAATAGTTGGTGGGGCAGCCGTGGTACTAATAGATTTTACGAATCATTCCGCTCTCTGATACTTGTGTTTTCTTTAGCTCCATGGAGTAGGGTTTTGTCATATTGTTTATTTATCTCTATGTCTATTTATTTTCATCTTATCTATTTATTTCTATTTTTAACTGTTTATCTATATTTTATTTGTTTATTTTATCTCGGTTACTTGCTTCTATATTTGGTTATTTTTATTATATCTTATCTGTTTATTCTTATCTTTCTTATTTTATCCGTGATGTTTTATCGTGGTGTGATATATTGTTATGATATCTAAATTTTACTTCAATTTGTTATTATAATTGTTAAAGCTTTTCGTATTGCATGAACTGTATATATGTTGATTGTCGTCTTCTTATTGGCCATGTTGTGATGATTTTATATTGTCTTACCTCTTTGTTATATGTATTTTCTGTTTATTTATTTTACGCGGTAAAGACTTTGAGGAAGAGGATCAGCCCTTGAGATCTTGTACCCGAGGAGGAGGAAGAAGAGCGTGCAGACGATCGGTTGACGATCAAGAACCATCCGATCATCCATATCCTCGGATTGATTGTGAGGATGGCAGCGCCTGTGGATTTTTGGGGTTCGTAGAGTTAGTATTTCATGGAGGTTCTCTGGCTTGGCATTTACGAGGCGATCGTGATTCTGTGACATATGCAGGACGTGTGACCGTGATTCTACGTCAGCGATTTGATGGAGAGCCCATTATGACTACGACGTTATTTCTGCATTTAGAGTTACCCTTATCCATTAGGCGTCATTGGGGTGCTGAAAACCCTGAGCCTAGTGAGATAAGCATCGTATCGACTGCGCGATCCCGTTATCGCCGTGTGTCGAGACATCCGGGATATCTATCTCCTGATGATCATTTTCAGGCTGAGAGTGATCCATCAGAGGATTAGATAACCATGATGTTTTTTTTGGGCGCGTCAACGTATGTACGTATATATTAACTCTTTTATTGCTTTCTTTCTTGTTTTTGTTTAAATATTTGTAGTCTTTGTTGTAAATTATTTGTACAAACTTATAACTTAATCATATGTATATTATTAGTGATGATGTTTTTTTTTTTAATTAGTATTTTCCGCATTATCTTTTTATATCATATTTCTGTCTATCAGGAATTATTTTACAACCCGTAATAATATTTAACAAATGTTTCACAACTTGGGTAGATTTTATTTCTATTTCTTTTATTTTCTTTTATGTGTGACATCCTCAAAAGGGGTGTTACATTAGTTGGTATCAGAGCCCAAGTTAGAGTCTTTTGGGGTTGTGGTTGGGTCTGTTTTTGTTTGTGCTGTGTGATCCTCTGTGATCTTTGTGATTTATATCCTTTTGGAAATATCTAGAAGGATGTATCTAACTTTGTTTTGTTATGTTTGAAGAAAGAAGATGGCTGGTAGAGGCAGAGGACGTGCTAACGTGAATCGTGTTGAGGACCCGATGTTGGTTGCTGTTGAAGCTATGCGGCAGATGGTGAAGTGATTACTTAGCAAAATTTGAGAGCAACTCAACAAAGAAGATGCTACGGTGATGCCCTAAATTTATCGAATTTAGGCGCCATAATCCGCCACAGTTTAGAGGCGAGGTGGATCCGGAGAAAGCGAGTCAGTGGATGCAAGATTTAGAGAGAATCTTTGAAGGGATGAGATGCACAGATGAAAAGAAAGTAACTTATGTTGTCTTTATCTTTGAGAGGAGATGCAGAACATTGGTGGAGAGGAATCCGCCGAGTGTTGCAAGCTGAAGGACCGAGATCACACGGGAAGTGTTTTCTAATACTTTTCTCGGATAAGTATTTTCTGCAAGTGCTAGGCATGCCAAGGAGATGGAATTTCTTGGGTGCGACAGGGAAATATGACAGTGAATGAGTACGCCACAAAATTTGAAAGTTTGTCTCAATTTTCGGATTATGCTCAGAATCGACAAGATGAGGTATGGAAATGTCGGAAGTTTGAGTCCGGATTGAGAGTGGAATTGAAGCGAGGAGTAATATCTCTGAATATGAATCATTTTCATGCTTTGGTGGACGCATGTGCGCGACTTGAGGAGCTTGAACCATCGCGAGATCAGAGGAATCGGAACTTTGGGCCGACAAGGTTTCAAAGAGGTGGAGGTAGCAATACAAATCGGTTTTTGCGTAAGCCGTATGCTAGACCACAAGGAAGTCAGACTCAGCGACCGCCGGTTGGAGGGAGTGTACCTAGTGGTGGAGGGACGAGAGAGTGGTGTTTACGCCGACGTGTTTTAAGTGCGGTAAGAAGGGCCATCTATCTCCAGATTGTACGATTAAAGGGCTGTCTGTTTTAAGCGTGGATGACACGGGCATATGTCAAAGGATTGTACTCGACCGCAGAAGAAACCGTTGTTCGTCATGTTAGAACTAATCGGTAAAAATCTCGAAATACTCAACCGAGATCCGGAGGCGAGTGTATACAATGATGGGATCTGAAGTTTCTCAATCGATGACCTTATTCAAGGAGAAGGTGACATTGGAGGTAACCTTCGACCGTATTGTATGATTCGGGTGCTACACACTCGTTTATTGCCTATGATTGTGTGGAAAGACTGAAGTTGCTCGTGTCTTCTCGAATGTTAAGTTGAGTGTATCTACGCTAACTGCTAAACCTGTAGTTACTTCTAAGATCTGTTTGGATTGTCCTATTGTTGTGAAGGGCCGTTTGTTTTTGGTCAATTTGATTTGTTTGCCTCTTATTGAGATAGATGTAATCTTAGGGATGGACTGGTTATGTTCTAACCATATCCTTATAGATTGTGCAAAGAAAACTATAGTTTTTCCTAAGGAAGAAGAGTCTGGATTCTTAACTGCTGTTAAGGTCAAGTCTTTGTTGAGAGATGGAGCGCAGGGATATCTGGTATTGTCTTCTCTAGAAGTTAAGAATGAGAAGGATGTGAATACTATTCCTGTTGTCAACGATTTTTCGGATGTTTTTCCTGAAGATGTACCTGGTTTACCGCCTGAGCGGGAGATCGAGTTCTCAATTGATTTAGTACCGGGAACAGGTCCTATCTCAATTGCACCGTACCGTATGTCGCCAGTAGAGTTGGGAGAACTGAAAAAGCAATTGGTGGAACTATTGGAGAAAGAATTTGTACGACCTAGCGTTTCCCCATGGGGTGCGCCAGTGCTTTTGGTCAAGAAGAAGGATGGAACTTCACGACTTTGTGTGGATTATCGGCAGTTGAACAAGGTGACTATCAAGAATAAATATCCGCTTCCAAGAATCGATGATTTGATGGATCAATTGAGAGGAGCTGTGATATTTTTCAAGATAGATCTGCGATCGGGTTATCACCAGATTCGTGTAAAGGGGAAGATGTGCCGGCGCTTTTCGAACTCGTTATGGACATTATGAGTATCAGGTAATGCCATTCGGGGTGACGAATGCTCCTGCCATATTTATGGATTATATGAACAGGATATTTCGTCCATATCTAGACAGATTTGTCGTTGTCTTTATCGATGACATTCTGATCTATTCTCGATCGAAGGAAGAGCATGCTTGAACATCTGAATGTTATTCTTCGATTTTGAGGGAGAAGCAAATTTGTATGCGAAATTGGCTAAGTGTGAGTTCTGGTTGGAAGAAGTCCAATTTCTTGGTCACGTAATTTCTAAAGAAGGTATTGCGGTGGACCCATCGAAAGTGGAGACTGTTTTACAAGTGGGAAAGACCTAAGACGGTAACGGAAGTTGAAGTTTTGTTGGACTTGCTGGTTATTATCGGAGGTTTATCGAAGGTTTTTCCAAGATTGCTGGACCACTTACACAACTGACGAGGAAAAGTCAAGCTTTTGAATGGACGGAAGAGCGTGAAGCCAGTTTTCAAGAGTTGAAAAAGAGGTTAACAACTACACCGGTGTTGATCCTACCAGATTCGAAGAAATCTTTCGATGTGTATTGCGACGCTTCTTATCAAGGACTAGGATGCGTGCTGATGCAAGACCGGAACGTGGTGGCATATGCTTCTCGACAATTGAAGGTTCATGAGAAGAATTATCCTACGCATGATTTGGAATTAGCCGCGGTGGTTTTTGCTTTGAAGATATGGAGACATTTTCTCTATGGAGCAACGTTCAACATCTTCAGTGATCACAAGAGTTTGAAGTACTTGTACGACCAGAAGGAGCTGAATATGAGGCAGCGAAGATGGTTAGAATTTCTGAACGATTACGATTTTCAACTTTTGTACCACCCTGGTAAGGCGAATGTCGTGGCCGATGCCTTGAGTAGAAAGGTTATCAGTGTTTCTGCGCTGATGATCAAAGAAAAGGAGCTCATTGAACGATTTAGAGATGAGTGGTCATTTGTTGAGTTGAAACCGGGAAAGATCTGTATGAATATGGTTACTATCTCAAGCTAGCTGATGGAAGACATAAGGGAAAAGCAAAATGCCGATAAATTTTTGCAAGGAATAAGGGAGCAAATGAAGCAAGACGAGACAGTAGAGTTCAAAGAAGGAACCGATGGAATTCGAGGTTTCGGGGTAGAATCTGTATTCCTCGTGACCGAGAACTGAGGCAATATATTGTGGAACATGCCCATACTAGTCTATTAAGTATGCATCCAGGCATAACAAAGATGTACCAAGACTTGAAGAAGTTATTCTGGTGGCATGGAATGAAAGGTGATGTAGTTAGATGCGTGTCAACTTGCCTAGTTTGTCAAAAATCAAAAGTTGAACACCAAAGACCAGTTGGGATGTTGCAACCATTATCGATTCCGAGAATGGAAATGGGACGATATTTCTATGGATTTCGTTCTTGGTTTGCCAAAGACAAGGAAAGGTCATGATTCGATATGGGTTATAGTCGATAGACTTACGAAATCGGCTCATTTCTTACCAATCAATATTAAATATTCATTGGAAAGATTAACCTTGATTGTACATCGGCGAGATTGTCGGATTACATGGAGTGCCTACATGTATAGTTTCTGACAGAGATCCGAGGTTTACGTCAAGATTTTGGCGAAGTCTGCAAGAAGCTATGGGAACCAAGTTCGGATTGAGTTCAGCATATCATCCCAGTACAGATGGTCAGACAGAGAGAACTATACAGTCTTTGGAGGATTTATTGCGTGCTTGTGTTTTAGAACAACGAGGAAGTTGGAATGAATTTTTTATCTTTGATAGAATTCACCTATAACAATAGTTTTCACGCAAGCATCGAAATGGCACCTTATGAAGCATTGTATGGAAGGCGATGTCGAACACCGTTGTGTTGGTATCAAGATGGGGAGAGTATGACTGTTGGACCGGAACTTGTACAACAGACTTACGGATAAAGTCAAGATGATACAAGAGAAGATGAGGACGCAAAAAGCAGACAAAGAGTTATGTAGATAAACGAAGACGATCTCTTGAGTTTAAGGAGGGTGAGCATGTATTTCTAAGAGTTACTCCTACGACCGGTGTCGGAAGAGTGATTAAGTCTAAGAAGCTTACTCCTAAGTTCATTGGACCATATCGATTATCCGACGTATAGGTCTGTAGCATATCGAGATTGCTTTGCCGCCTTTTCTATCCAATTTGCATGACGTGTTTCATGTGTCTCAGTTACGGAAGTATATACCAGATCCGACACATGTTATACAGCCAGATGACGTGCAGTTAAAGGAGAATCTAACTTACGAAACTTTACCTGTCAGAATAGAGGACAGAAAGATAAAGCAGCTTCGAGGAAAGATGATTGAGCTAGTGAAAGTCATATGGAATGATGTGACGGGTGAAGCTACCTGGGAGCTGGAAGATAAAATGAAAGATCAGTATCCTCATTTGTTTGGATGAACATCGAATTTCGAGGACGAAATTTTTATTTGTTAGGGAGAGTTGTAACGCCCCAATTTTTAGAAAATATTCTGAATGTACTGTTTGCTGTTTTTCATGCTTTTGTGTGAATGGCCACTGTGTCCCTATTTTACTGTTCTCGATTTATGTATGAAAACAATTACGATAATGAGGCTCAAATTTTATTTGATCGTTTTACGTAATTTGCTTGAGACGGTAAAATAAAAATTTTTCTCGAAGCTCTTGTTTTCATTTTTCTGAAAGATATACTGACTATATAATCTTGCTTTGGATATTTTATTTGAACGTTTTGGACAATTACCTACGTTGTGGGAAAAAATGAGAAAATGACCGTTACGTCCCGAACGTACTATTTTTGCTGTTTTTGCTGTTTTTAATTATTTTCTTCTTGATTTAATGCCTGAAAATACTGTCTGTGATTTTATATGGACTTTTTGTGTGATTTGCTCGAGGAAGGAAAATAATATTTTCCGGCCGGGAAAATCTTATTTTATTATTTAGAATTGGGGGATCTTACTTAACCCGATTCTGAATGAGACTAAAAATAATCTTTTAATTTTTAGGATTTAATCGTCAAATAAAATAATTTTATATTATTATAATATTATTTTATTAGTCAAGATATTTTAGTGATGATGGACCAGGAAATATTTTGCGGGACTCACAATTAGCGAACGGTTAGATTGGTAGCTTAGTTAATCACCTAGTTAGTAGTAGAACTTTCGAGCAGTGACTCACTGAAGTGACTCGCAGAAAATTAAATACACTTTGTGTGACTCAAAGCATGTGAGTCACCAAGAGCTAACCAATAGGAAATAAGCTTGCTCAAGGCTTGATCTTGGCCATTGATTCATCCAAAGGCTTGGATGAAGCCAAGCAAGGTGCCCACCTTGCACCCCACTTGATGGCTACGGCCAAGAGGTCTTGGATGACCAAAATCACACTTCATCTTCATCACTTTTCTCTCTTCTCTCTCATCAAAACCCTAGCCACCATTCTTGTTCATTTTCTTCACCATTTTCGGCCAAGACCAATACTACACCATCCAACCATCCAAAAATTTTTCTAACCAAGTTTTCCTAACCTAAACACTATTCTAAGAACCTTTCTAGTTGGGAGTTTCTTCAAAATCTTCCATTTAGGGCTTGGAAATCAACCTTGAAAGTTTTACCTAGAAGGTGAAATTTCATGCTTTTCTTTTCTCTCTTCATTTTCAAAGTTCTAAGCCATGATTTCTCCATGGTTTAGCTTCTTTTTCATGGTTAGTAACATGTAGATTTTGTTTGAGATTTCTAGGTATTTTTGGTGGTGAAAACCGTGACCTAGGAGGTGTGAAAGCAAGCCTTTTGTCTTCATTTAAGGTAAGAGGAAGACAATTCTTATCATCTCTTGATGGTGGTAAGAAGATGGAGCCATTTGTGATGTTTGTAGAATCCATAAGGATTCGGTGGTCATGTGTTAATTATGTGTGTATTTGTTAATTTTTGTGTTTGTTAGTAGTTTATGTGGTATTTGTTAGTAGCTTTCTTGTTTGATGATTGTAATAATTTTGCATGTCTATTAGCTTTTGAATGCATGTCTATAAGCTTTAATTTAGGTTATATATGTTAGAAAATATATTGCATGTGTTAAAAATACAATACATGTGTTAGAATTGTATGATAAGGTATAGGATGTGAATAACATGTGTAAATTTGCATGAGTGTTCCAAAGAACACATTCACTAGTTCACGGCAATGACTAAGTTAGAGGACCAAAATGTTCTCTTGATTTTTCCTAAAGTGTAACTTAATTAACCTAGGAGAATCAAGAAAGTTTCAAATTGATTTGATCAAAGAAAATGCATTTAGAAATCAAATGGTAAAGACTTAGTATTTTGGGCCAACATGCCTAAAGGATTAATTTAACTCTTACTAATTATTTTCTAATATGATTTAATGAGCTTAGACAATATAATATATTTGATATGATTTAGAAGGTGGAAAACAATTTAGAAATCAAATGCAAAAGTTTTATGAAATTTGGCCAACATGCCACTATAGGTAATCATGATTTCTAAAACTTGATTTCAAACCTTTTTCAATCAAAAAGAGACAATACAAGTTAAGAAGAAATTTTCTATAATGGTTTTTGAAGAAACAAATTGAGTAGAATTAAGCTTAAAGGATTAAAACTAATAATTTTATCATTAGGAAGGAAATACAGTAATGTTGAGAAATTTTCTAACATATAGCTCACTTTAGGTTTTGAAGCATGTTAGAGATTTCAAAAAGAATTAAATGATATGGTTAAAAATTAGGTAAATGGAAATTTTATGGATAATTTAGGAAACCATTATTATGATATTCTAAACAAAATATCTTGTCAATTTTTAGTAAAAATGAACCAATAAGATAGCAAAAATATCCAAAAGACAAGATGCGGTATGAAAAATTACTCTCACGTAGTTTAAATGTACTAAGTACTATTTCGTTTTGTTTAAACAGTAATTTTAAAGGCATTCGAATAAGAAAATGATTTGAAAATCCTACGCGATTGAGAAAACGTATTAAAAATACTACGCGATTTTAAAAACAGAAAAATATCTTTACCCGATTTTTAAACGTTTGTAAAACGACGGAATTATGAAAACACGATAAAATTTCTACGCGATTGACCGTTACTATATTTATTTTATCTTTGTCGGGAAAATGTGAACCCGTCATGATTATTTTTGAGGATCTTTTTTGTCGGGAAAATGTGAACCCGCATGAGGCTTTTGAGACTATATCTGCCGTCGGGAAAATGAGAACCCGTATGTGCTTTCTATTTATACGTTATGTGTGCCAAGTTTTTGGTGGATTGGTTGACGAGACGAATCACATCGTGTTGTCGATGCGATAAACGTAGTGTGGTTCATTGTTCTAATGAACTTGGAGACTTTAGTGTACGGGATCCCACATGTGGACGAGTTGGTAGCTCCACTGGGCCGTGGTAAACCGATAGCACACTATGGTACTCAACACACACTATATTTAATCGAGATTTGTGAAATCTAGTAGTACATTTGCCTGTAGTGCCACAACGTGAGACCGTGAACTACACCACGCCTAGATGATGGATTCTGTGTCGTGGGGCTATAGACGCAACGTGTGACAAGCCGCAATAGTTGGTGGGGCAGCCGTGGTACTAATAGATTTTACGAATCATTCCGCTCTCGATACTTGTGTTTTCTTTAGCTCCATGGAGTAGGGTTTTGTCATATTGTTTATTTATCTCTATGTCTATTTATTTTCATCTTATCTATTTATTTCTATTTTAACTTGTTTATCTATATTTTATTTGTTTATTTTATCTGTTCTTGCTTCTATATTTGGTTATTTTTATTATATCTTATCTGTTTATTCTTATCTTTCTTATTTTATCCGTGATGTTTTATACGTGGTGTGATATATTGTTATGATATCTAAATTTTACTTCAATCTGTTATTATAATTGTTAAAGCTTTTCGTATTGCATGAAGTGTATATATGTTGATTGTCGTCTTCTTATTGGCCATGTTGTGATGATTTTATGTTGTCTTACCTCTTTGTTATATGTATTTTCTGTTTATTTATTTTACGCGGTAAAGACTTTGAGGAAGAAGATCAGCCCCTTGAGATCTTGTACCCCGAGGAGGAGGAAGACCGGCAGGTAGACGATCAGTTTGACGATCAAGAACCATCCAATCATCCATATCCTCTGGATTGATTGTGAGGGATGGCAGCGCCAGGATTTTTGGGGTTCGTAGAGTTAGTATTTCATGGAGGTTCTCTGGCTTGGCATTTACGAGGCGATCGTGATTCTGTGACATATGCAGGACGTGTGACCGTGATTCTACGTCAGCGATTTGATGGAGAGCCCATTATGACTACGACGTTATTTACGCATTTAGAGTTACCCTTATCCATTAGGCGTCACCGGGGTGCCGAAAACCCCGAGCCTAGTGAGATAAGCATCGTATCGACCGCGCGATCCCGTTATCGCCGTGTGTCGAGACATCGGGATATCTATCTCCCGATGATCATTTTCATGCCGAGAGTGATCCATCCGAGGATTAGATAACCATGATGTTTTTTTTTGGGCGCGTCACGTATATGTACGTATATATTAACTCTTTTATTGCTTTCTTTTCTTGTTTTTGTTTAAATATTTGTAGTCTTTGTTGTAAATTATTTGTACAGCTTATAACTTAATCATATGTATATTATTAGTGATGATATTTTTTTTTAATTAGTATTTTCCGCATTATCTTTTTATATCATATTTCTGTCTATCAGGAATTATTTTACAACCCGTAATAATATTTAACAAATGTTTCACAACTTGGGTAGATTTTATTTCTATTTCTTTTATTTTCTTTTATGTGTGACATCCTCAAAAGGGGTGTTACACATGTGCCCAGGCTATTTATAGTTAAAACAAACTGTCCCTCTAATCGTGCACTCCGGAGAGATATGGCCTTTCTTTCTGCACTTAAAACATGTTGGCGTGAACGCCACTTTCTGTCCAACTCCAATACCACTTGCACTTCCCCCAACTGGTGGTCGTTGAGATTGACTCCCTGATGGTTTGGAATACGGCTTGCGCTGAAACCGATTCGTATTACTTCCTCCACCTCTTTGATCATTTGAATTTATGGATCAAATGATGAAAATTGTGTATTTCGGCCAACATGCCAAATATGAATGTTTTTATTTCTAAAATTGTTTTTCAACAAAGGTTAGGTAATAATGCTAAAAGAAATTTTATTATAATGAATTTCGAGGAATAAAAATGATTAGATTAAGTTTAAGGAACTAAATCTAAGAGTTTTACCATTTAAACGAAAATACAGTAGCTTTTGTAAAATTTCTAACGTAGAGCTCATTTTATGTTTTGAAGCACGTTAGTAGTTTTCAAAAGTATAATTAAATGGTTATAATATAAATAAAAGGAATTTTTACAGAAAACTTAGAAAACCATTATCATACATTTTCTAAGCAAAATACTGTCAATTTTTGCTAAAAATAGACAAATAAGATAGAAAAGATATCCAATATATAATTTATACGGTATGAAAAATATTCTACGTAGTTCAAACGTATTAAATATTATTTTTTTGTTTATTTAAATAGTGATTTTTAAGGAAATCGGACAAGAAAATGATTTAAAAATCTTACGCGATTGAGAAAACGATTGAAAAATAGTACGTGATTTTAAAAATAGTAAAATATATTTACGCGATTTAAAAACGTTTGTAAAAATGATGAAATTTTGAAAATGCGAAAAAATTTCTACGCGATTGACGAAAATAACAAGTTTTTACTGTCGGGCCAAAGTGGTGGACCCGGACAGATTGTGGAACAGTACTGTCAGGTGGGACATACTGTATATATATGAGATTTGCCATTGAGGGCATTTTCGTAATTTTTGCCATTGAGGGCATATTTGAGATTTTTGCCATTGAGAGCATTTCCGTAAAAATGGATACTAATACCATTGAGGGTATTTTGGTAATTTTCATCACGCATTGAGTTGTGCCAATTTGGTTGATAATTGGTGGATTGATTGACGAGGTGAATTACATCGTGTTGTCGGTGTGATAAGCGTAGTGTGGTTCAACTTGAATGAACTTGGAGACATTAGTGTGCGGATTATTCCATTTGTGGACAGTTGGTCGCTCCTCTGGGCCATGGTAACTGGCAACACACTAATGGACTCAACACGCACTATACTTAATCAAGATCTTGTGACATCTATTTAGTACAAGCCTATAGTGACACGACGTTTTGACAGTGTGCTATACCACGACGTTATGACAGTGGGCTATAGACGCAACGTGAGATAGCGGAATAGTTTGGGCAGTCGATGGTACTAATAGATTTTGCGGGTCATTCTCTCTGATGTCTGTGTTTTTAGCTCCATGGAGTAGGGTTGAGTCACATTTAATATACCTATGTGTTATACATTTTAATGTTTATCTATCTGTACCATTTTATCTATCTGTACTATTATATGTTGTTGTTGTATTGAATTTTTGTATTACATGATATTATTATTTATGCTATTATAGTATGCTATATTGTATGAACTGTTATATTTGTTGTATTGTCGTTTTCTTATTTACCATGTTTATGGTGATATAGATTATCTTACCTCTTTCTTGTATGTGTTATCTGTATATTTTAAATTACATGATAAAGAGTTTGAGGAAGAGGAACAGCCTCTTGAGTGTGAGTATCCAGAGGAGGAGGAAGAGCAGCAAGCCGAAGATCAGTTCTACGACCAAGAGCCATCCGATCATCCATATCCATTGGATTGATTGTGTGAGTATGACACTACCAGGATTCTTTGGATTCGTGCAACTTGAGTTTCACGGAGGCTCTGAAGCCTAGCGTCTGCGACCTAGGGCGTCTGACTGTGACCATACGTATGGAGTTTGATGAAGTGCCGATCTTTTCTACTTTGTTGTATTTACATGTGGAGTTGCCGCTATCTCTTAGGCGTCATTGGGGTGATATGTTTGACGCGCCTAGCGAGATCAGCAACGTATCGACTACACCGATTCGTGCCCGTAGAGAGTCGAGGCATCCTGCATAGCTATCACCTGAAGTTTCATCTGAGAGTGATCCTTCAGAGGGTTAGATATTTATGATGTGTACTTGGGCGCGTCTGCGTTTGTATATATTGACCTTTTACTGCTTTGTTTATTGTTTTAGTTGTTAAATATTTGTAGTTATACATTATTTGTATAACCTATGATGGAACCATATGTATATTATGTGTGATGATAGTGTGCTTATTTTATGTTCCGTGTTATTTTATCTCGTAATATTCTGTTTAACCGGAAAATTTTTATAACTCGTATTAGTATATAATAAATGTTTTACAACATGGGTAGATTTTATTTATCTTTATTTTATTTTCTTTATAAATGTGACATCCCCATAAGGGTGTTACATTAGATACTAGATGTAGGTCTCACATTTGTGTAAATGTGGAGGATCTAATGAATAGTAGACCATTGGCTAAGGGTGAAGTCGACCTACGAGTTAGAAATGGAGCAAAAGTTGCTGCTTTAGCCGTAGGGACTTATTTATTATCGTTGCCCACTAGGCTTGTAATTGAATTAGAGAACTATTATTTTGTGCCTGCTATTAATAGGAATATCATTTCTGCTTCTTGTTTGGACAAGAAAGGTTTTACTTTTATAATAAAGAACAAAAGTTGTTCTATTTATTTGAATGATATTTTTTATGGTAGTGCACAACTGAGTAATGGACTTTATGTCCTTGATCTCAAAATTTCGGTTTATAACATAAATACGAAGAGGTTCAAATCAAATGATATGAACTCAACTTAACTCTGACATTGTCGTTTGGGCCACATAAATGAGAAACGCATCTTAAAACTCCATAAAGATGTATTCTTGGACTCATTTGATTTTGAATCATATGAGATATGTGAGTCTTGTTTATTGAGGAAGATGACTAAGGCTTCATTCACTAGATAAGGTGAAAGGGCTTGTGATCTTTTAGGCCTCATACTTAGTGATATATGTGGACTCCTAAATACATTGGCTAGCGGTGGTTTTCAATACTCCATTACATTTACTGATGATTTTAGTAGATATGGGTTTGCGTATCTTATGAAACACAAATCAGAATCCTTTGAAAAGTTCAAGGAATTCAAGAATGAAGTACAAAACCAACTTGGCAAGAGTATTAAAGTCCTTCGATCAGATCAAGATGGTGAATACTTAAGCCAATAGTTTGTTGATCATCTGAAAGAGTGTGGGATAATATCTCAACTCACTCCTCCTGGAACACCATAATGGAATGGTGTTTCTGAAAGGAGGAACCAGACCCTGTTGAACATGGTTTGATCCATGATAAGTCATGCAGACCTTCCAGGCTCCTTCTGGGGACATGCTTTATTAACAACAACTTTTACACTTAACCGTGTTCCATCCAAGACGGTTCAAAAGACACCATATGAGATATGGACTGGGAGACGACCCAGTATGTCTTTCATGAAGATTTAGGGTTGTAAAGCTTACGTGAATCGACAAATTTCTGATAAGCTTAGACCCAAATCAGATAAATGCTTATTTGTAGGGTATCCTAAGGAAACCAAGGGATACTATTTCTATAATCCTACCGAGGGCAAAGTGTTTGTCGCACAGACTGTTGTGTTCCTAGAAAATGAGTTTATCTCCAAAGGAACTAGTGGGAGGAAAATAGAACTTGAAGAAATTCAAAGTTCACAGAGTAGTAGCGAACCAAAGGTGGAAATAGAGCAGTCTCCGCAAGTCGTTGTGGAACCATAATCTACTCTAGTAGCACATGACCTGCGTAGATCTAACAGGATACATCATCAACTAGAGAGATGTGGATTTCTCATTACTCAACAAGGTGACGTATTGTTCATGGATCAAGATAAGCTTGTGACTTACTAGGAAGCCATTATTGGCCCAAAATATGAGAAATAACTTGAAGCCATGAGATCTAAAATGGAATCCATGTATGCTAACCAAGTATGGACCTTGGTTGACCCACCTGAAGGAGTAAAACCCATTGGGTGCAAGTGGATTTTCAAAAAGAAAATTGACATGGATGGTAACGTGTATACCTTTAAGGTGCGATTGGTGGCTAAAGGTTTTAAGCAAATTCATGGTGTAGACTATGATGAGACTTTTTCCCCAATTGCGATGCTTAAATCCGTTCGAATCTTGCTTACTATTGCAGCATACCATGATTATGAAATCTAGTAAATGGATGTCAAGACTAGTTTCCTTAATGGAAATCTTCTCGAGGATGTGTACATGACAAAAACTGAGGGTTTTGCCACTCCACAGGATGCTGGAAAGATGTGCAAGTTGCAATGATCTATTTATGGATTGAAGCAAGCTTCCAGAAGATGGAATCTTCATTTTGATGACACAATAAAATAGTTTGATTTCATCAAGAATGAAAAAGAATCTTGTGTTCACAAGAAGGTTAGTGGGAGCACATTTGTCTTTCTGGTGTTGTATTTAGATGACATACTACTCATCAAAAATAACATCCCTACCCTACAATCAATAAAGACTTGGTTGGGGAAATGCTTTTCTATGAAGGACTTAAGTGAAGCCACCTATGTATTAGGTATCAGGATCTATAGAGATAGATCACAAAGATTGTTTGGCCTAAGTCATAGTACATACATAGACAAAGTGTTAAGACGATTTAACATGCATAAAGTCAAGAAAGGACTTTTGCCTATGTCATACAATGTAAGCCTATCTAAGGCTCAATCCCCTTCCACTCAGGATGAGAGGGATCACAAGAACAAGATTCCATATGCATCTATAATTGGATCTATCATGTGTGTCATGTTATGTACTTGACTAGACATCTCGTATGCTTTGAGCATGACGAGTAGGTACCAGTCTGATCCCAGTGAGAGTCACTGGACTGCTGTCAAGAACATCTTTAAGTACTTGAGAAGGACTAAGGATTCATTGTTAGTATATGGATTCGAGGAAGAGCTAGTTGTAAAGGGTTATACTGATGCTAGCTTCTAGACCAATAAGGACAACTCTAGATCGCAATCAGGTTTTGCTTATTGCCTTAATGGTGGGGTTGTGAGCTGGAAGAGCTCAAAGCAAGAGACAATCGCTGATTCTACCATAGAGACTGAGTATATTGCTGCCTCCAATGCAACAAAGGAGGCCGTATAGATCAAGAAGTTCATTACTGAGCTTGGTGTAGTTCCTAGCATTGTGCACCTAGTGAACCTCTATTGTAATAATAGTAGAGCCATTGCACAAGCTAAGGAGCCTAGTTCTCACCAACGATCAAAACACATACTTAGGCGCTTCCATCTTATTCGTGAGATCATCGATATGGGAGATGTGAAGATATGTAGAGTACCAACGGATATAACATCGCAAATCCACTGACAAAGCCTCTTGCACAACAAAAGCATGAGGGTCACACTAGATCTTTAGGCATTAGACATATGCCTAATTGGTTTTAGTACAAGTGGGAGATTGTTGGTGTACGCCCTAGAGGCTAATTTATTTTGACCGTCTTATATACATTGTATTATGCTATTTATTTAATATATGAGACATTTCATTTATTGCATTATTTATGATATACATAATAAAGTCCTTAGAATAGTAAGCTCGATGCCATAGAATGTCAAGTGGATGACTTGATCGTGAGATCCTATCGGATAGAAATAAAACACTATTCTTAAATGTCCTTAGTCAAGTATTATTGTTAATCAAGATGACAATAATACATTGAGACTAGTATGTGCATAGACTGATGGCCACATCTCACGGGTCATGAATGTGAAATATCAAGTCTTCATATAGATACATATTATAGTAATGATGTATTGGATTGACTTGCTACGAGAACACTACGTGGATTGTTACGTGAGTATCATAAGTGATTCTTATAGTGATAATGGTGTATGTGGTCCTTTGACCTGAAATTACTATGATTCCTACATGAAGAGTTGTATGTTTTAATGCCATCAAACGTCATCTGTAACAAGGTGATTATAAAGTTAGTTATTGGACATATCGGGAATCATGTGGAGGGATGTGAGTGACATAGATGGGATTTATCCCTCCTACATAACAGGAGTGATATCTTTGGGTCCTCTGATTGAGTGAGACTACGAAATGTATAGCCATGCTCAAATGAGTCAATATGAGATATTGATCTCATTTGCTATTACTATGTCTACTTAAGTATCAAGACATAGAAGATTGAACTATAGAAGTGTGACACGTTCCATGCCTTGTGTTTAATCTAGATATCTGGACAAAGGGACTAAACTACACAGTAACATTGATCACAAAAAGGTTATGTCAAATCACTGACATTCTCATTACTTGGGTAGCAGTGATGTGTTGCTAGATATCGCTCACTGCTTGTAATATTAAAATGGGATTTTAATATTACTGCTAACGTCATGAGAACTTGTATGGTTGCACATATCGAACATACTAAATTGGAGCAATTAGAATCAAGTTGGATTGGGATTCAATCGTGGGCTGGACTCATAACAAATGAGTCTAGGGTTGCACAACTTAACTTGCTGCTACTCTCACTCGCATTAGGCAGCAACTATTATAAATAGCACTACTAAGGGGCTGTCAAGGCAAAAATTACAAACCCTAGCCATACTTAACAAACATAGTGAGTGAGATAGTGACAGGTTTCTCTTCTCTTCGCAGCTAGTACTGTGCTAGAGTCATGAGACTCTTTTTTGCAGATGTTGGACGTTTGTGAGTCTGTTCGTGTAGATACCGTAGAGGCATTATTGTTGTTACGGTGTTGGTGATTCACGTTGCTTGATTTTGTCTCGCTTCAAGAGGTAAACTCTTTTAAAACATGGATTATGGTTTATTTCACATGGATCCTTGGTGGGAATTTTTATTTTTTTGCTATGTGATGTATCCGCAATTCTCAATATATGATGCCGTTGAAAATGGCCCTTTTGTTCCCACATGTATTGTTGATGGTGTAAGAACTAATACACCAAGAACTGAATGGACCGATAAGGACAAAAAGAAGGTTCAATACAATTTGAGAGCCAAGAACATTATTACCACATCCTTGGGGTATGATGAATTCTTTAGGGTATCAAATTGTAAGACCACCAAAGAAATGTGGGATACTCTACAAGTGACCTATGAGGGTACAAGTAAAGTAAAATGATCAAGAATAAATACTCTCACTCATGTATATGAATTGTTTAGAATGAATCAAGGAGAAATCATTCAAGAAATGCAAAAGAGATTCACACATATTGTAAATCATCTTACTTTATTAGCGAAAACTTTTCCTAATAAAGATTTTAACAAAGTTTTGAGATGTTTGAGCAGGAATTGACAACCCAAATTAATGGCTATTATTGAATCAAGGGAGTTACTAACAATATCTCTAACCACTCTCTTTGGAAAACTCCAAGAACATGAGTTGGAGCTCAATAGGCTCAATCAAAGTGAGGAGCATGACAAGAAGAAAAAAGGACTTGCACTGAAAGCCAACTCCTCCACAATTGAAGAATATGATGAAGATGATGGAGATGAGAACCTTAAGCTAAATGAGGAGAATCTCAGTCTCCTTGTAAGAAAGTTTGGAAGATTCCTAAAAAAGAAAGGAATTCAAAAAAGACCACATTTCCCTCCTAAGAAAACTTATCATAAAGGGGAAGAAACCTCATATACTCCATGTGAAGATTGAATGTCTCGTATATCTTAAGAAGATGGTGAAGTTTGAGAAGAGACCTTCCAAAGAAAAGAAAGGAAGGATAACTTATATAGCATGGGAGGACAATGACATGGACTCCTCTGATAGTTTAAAAAATAAAGAAGTCCATCTATGTCTCATGGCTAGAAGTAAAGAAAAAGAAGAAAGTGACATCGAGGTAACATCTTCAAACCTAGACTCTTCACCTTTCTATAGTGAATTACAAGATGTTTTTCAAGAATTACATGATGAATCCATGAGACTCATAAAAATGATTTTATCTTCCAACAAAACAATCTCTTTATTGATAAACAAAATCTCCATTTTAAACAAAGCGATTAATGAATTCAAAATTGAGAATAAGACTCTAGAACTTATTGATGTCAACTCATCATGCATTAGTTGTTCTTCATGTGATAATGCAACCATACCATCATCTTTCTTATCATGCAAATCATTTGAAAAAGAGGTTGAGGATTTGAAAAACACTCTCTTAAAATTTACTTTTAGAAGAGACAACTTAAATGTATTACTAGGGAAGCAAAGATGTATTTTTTAAAAAGCCGATTTGGGGTATAATCCCAATAACCAACAAAAGTCTTACAAGAATTTCTTTACATCCTCAAGTACATCAAGTAGCCTTTCTATCAAATGCTTTTATTGTGGAAGGAAAGGGCATAGTGCTTCAACATGTAATGTAAGGAAGAATATCAACACCAAGGTTGAAATTAAGAGGGCTTGGGTCCCTAAAGGCACCTTGCCAAATGCTAACACACAAGGACCCAAGAAAATTTAGGTACCAAAGGTTAAAATCTAAACGTGTGTTGTAGGTGTACTTGAAGGCCAAAAGCTCAAGTTGGTATCTTGATAGTGGATGCTCCAAACATATGATCAAAGATGGCTCCAAGTTCTCCTTCACTGTCCCCAAAAAGAACGAACAAGTAACATATAGTGACAACAACAAAGGGAAGATTCTTAGAGTTGGCAAAGGCAGTAAAATCCTTTCCTCATCTATTAATAATGTTTTACTTGTTGAATAGCTTAAACATGATTTACTTAGCATTAATCAATTATGTAATAAAGGTAATAAAGTTATATTTGATTCTAATTATTGCATAATTGGGGCAAAAGATGATAAGCAAGTTAAATTCGTTAGTCATAGAGTAAATAACATATATATGATTAGTCTTGATGATATATCCTTAAATGAAGCTAAATATTTTATAAGTAAGGAAGATGATTCACGGTTATGACATAGAAGGATTGCTCACATTCACATGGATCACTTAAATAAGTTGGTCTCAAAAGAGCTAGTAATTGGGCTTCCAAAGCTTAAATTTGAAAAAGATAAACTTTGTGATATTCTGTTTTATTTATATGCTTCTGAGAAGACGTTCGCGAAGAAGAGGAAGCGCCTGAGATTCCTGGTTTCTGGCCTGATCACGATTAGAGCTTGCTTGAAGTTGTTGTCGCGTCTGCGAAGATTGCTGGGTTATGTGAGGATGACCTTCCATGAAGGACCCTATTGTTGGCACATAAACCTATGCACAGACCATTGCATTTATCACGGGGAGTTGATGGTGTCTTTAGCTTGGGGTCGCTATGACCTGCCTGTTTTTTATTTCCCTGCTTTTGTCTATTTAGAGTTTTACCTGTCTGTTTGTGATATGTGGGATGATCTCTATTACACCCCTCATGAGGATTCATTTCTTTCTACTACTCGGGCTTCTGCTCGAAATTCGGTCGCTCCGATGATGATCTCATCTGATGTAGAAGACCTTGAGGAGGATCTTGCTATGGTTCTTTCTTGTCAGTCTTAGGGGGCTAGTACTGTCGGTGGGTATTGATGGCTATCCGTATATCTTTTTGGGAAGCCTGACATTTTACTATTTTGATGGAGTGTAAATTTGTAAACATCTTGGGATGGGTAAAGCCTTTTACTTTTTGTATATGTGATGAAGTAATCAAACAGGCTTGATGCATATATATAATGTGAATGTATGGTTTTATTTCATGTCAATTTCTATTATGACTATATTTATTATTATCTCTCGAGATAATAATAATAATAATAATAATAATAATAATAATAATAATAATATATACATATATTTTAGTACCGACTACTACACAATTTCGATTTAAGATGTTTATTCATATGTCAAATAAAAATGAACCGGGTCTTAATTTGACGATTTTATTTATACGTTCCATATTTTGTTTCACTTTATCATGGTGTGACGTTCCTTCTTCTACTAAAAAAAGGGGCATTACACTGTCTTGGTATCAGAGCCCGGGTTTAAGTTTTCTTTTGGGTCTTGTGGTTTTGGACTGTCTTGTTAGTACTGTGTGATTCTCTGTGTTTGGTATTCCGAAAGGATGTATCTGACTTTTCCCTGTGTTTTGTATAGTTTGACTTGAAAAGAGATATGGCTTGTAGAGGGGATATGACTGCAACGATTGAGGCAATTCAAAGTTTGGTTGAGGCCATGCTGCAACAGAACAAGCAGACTGGTTAACAGTAAGAGTGAGCTGCACAACAATTGGAAGCTGCCGCTGATGCTCAAAATTTGGCTGAATTTTGTTGCAATAACCCTCCACAATTCAAGGGAGAATTTGATTTGGAAAGGTTCACTCTTTGGATCAAGGAGCTGGAGAAAGTCTTTAGAGGCATGAACTGTGCCAATGACAAAAAGGTGACTTATGCTGTGCTTATGTTGGTTGCCAACGCAGAAGATTGGTGGACTGGAGAATAGAGATTACAGGAAACTGAAGGTCGAGCGATTACTTGGGAGGTATTCAAAGAGAGATTCTTGGAGAAATATTTCCTTATCAGTGCCAAACATGCTAAAAAGATGGAGTTTCTTAGTCTGCGACAAGGGAACATGACGGTCGGTGAGTACGCTGGAAAGTTTGAAAGCTTGTCCAAATTTTAACTTATTTCGAACACTAGCCGAATAAGATGTGGAAATGTCGGAAGTTCAAAGAAGGTCTGAGGCATGATGTGAAGAGAGCTGTTATAACTTTGAGAATCAACCAGTTTTCAGAGCTACTTGATACGTGTCGTCGCGTAGAAGACCTAGACCAAGTGCAAGACACAAGGAATCGCAACTTTAGGCCTTTTCGGTCCCAGAGAGGAGGCGGCAACAATACTAATCGCTATCATAGGAAGCCTTATTCAAGACCACCTGGAAATCAACAACAACACTCACAAGGTGAAAGTTCTAGTGGAAGTCCTAGTAGAACTGGTCAGACTACATCGCCTACGCCACAATGCTTGAAGTGCAAGAAGGAGCACTACACAAATGATTGCACAATTAAAGGAATCATTTCCATCAGGTGTGGAAAGCCTGGACATGTTTCTCGCGACTGCAACCAAGCTAAAGCTGAACCTTCAGTCAATGCTGTAAGAGCTGCGAAACCACAGGCAGGAGGTAGAGTTTATACCTTGAGTGGTGCTGAGGCTTCTAAGATAGTTGGACATCTCACTCAACTCATAAGGAAGAATCAAGCTTTTGAGTGGATGGATGCTTGCGAAAAGAGTTTTCAAGAACTGAAGAGATGACTAACTACTTTACCAGTGTTAGTTCTGCCTGACTCAAATGAACCATTCGAAGTGTATTGCGATGCTTCATACCAAGGATTGAGTGTCCTAATGCAAAATGGAAAAGTGGTAGCTTATGCTTGGAGACAATTATGTGTACATGAGAAGAACTACCTAACTCATGACTTGGAGTTAGCAGCTGTTGTATTCGCTTTGAATATATGGAGACATTTTCTTTATGGAGCAACGTTCAACATCTATAGCAGCCACAAGAGCTTGAAGTATTTGTATGACTAGATGGAGTTGAATATGAGACAACGAAGGTGGTTGGAATTTCTGAAGAATTATGATTTTCAACTGCAATAGCACCCTAGAAAGGCAAATGTTGTGGCAGATGTTTTAAGTAGGAAAATGATCAGTGTTTCTGCTATGATGATCAAAGAAAAAGATTTGATAAAACAATTCAGAGATGTATGGTCTTTAGTGGAGCTGACACTTGGAAAAATTTGTATGAACATGGTCACAATCTCAAATGACTTGATGAAAGATATTCGAGAAAAGTAGAAAGTTGATAAGTTCTTACGAGAAGAAAGGGAACTGATAAAGCAAGGTGGTACGACGACCTTAGAGAAAGGAAATGATGGAATCTTGAGATTCAGAGGTAGAGTATGCGTGCCTAAGGATCAAGAACTTAGGAAGTACATTCTCGAACATGCTCACACGAGTCAACTGAGTATGCAGCCAAGAATAACTAAGATGTACCAAGATTTGAAGAAGTTATTTTGGTGGCACAGGATGAAAAGAGATATTTCTAGATGTGTGTCTTCCTATCTAGTTTGTCAGAAAGCAAAGGTCAAACATTAGAGGCCATTAGGATTGTTACAACCCTTAGGTATTACCGAATGGAAGTGGGATAGTATTGCAATAGACTTTGTAGTTGGATTGCCGAAGACTAGAAAGAGTTACGATTCGATATGGGTAATTGTGGATCGACTCACAAAGTCAACCCATTTCTTACTAATCAAAATAAGGTATTCATTGTAAAAGCTAACCCAACTGTACATTGGTGAAATTGTCAGACTGCATGGTGTACCTACTAGTATCATTTCTAATAGAGATCCTAGATTTACAACAAAGTTTTGGCAAAGTCTTCAAGAAGTGATGGGGATGAAGCTACGTTTAAGTTATGCATATCATCCCAAAACTGATGGTCAATCATAGAGAATGATTCAATCATGGGAAGACTTACTAAGAGCTTGTGCTTTGGAACAAACTAGAAGTTGGGATGAAGTTTTACCGTTGGTAGAGTTCACCTACAACAACAGTTATCATTCGAGTATAGGGATGGCACCCTATGAGGCTCTGTATAGGTGAAGGTGCAGAACACCTTTATGTTGGTACCAGGATGGAAAGCAACTTACCGTTGGACCTGATCTTATTCAACAAATGAATGAGAAAGTCAAAATGATTCAGGAGAAGATTGAAGAGCTATGCAAACAAAAGGAGAAAGCCTCTCGAGTTTGTGGAAGGAGAGCATGTGTTTTTGAAAGTCTCGCCTACGACTAGGGTCGGCCGAGTTCTTAAGTCTAGAAAGCTTACTCCAAAATTCCTTGGACCTTACCAAATTCTTTGTTGGATAGGTCCAGTTGCTTATCAAATAACTTTGCCACCTTTTATTTCCAACCTTCACAATGTCTTTCATGTGTCACAACTTCGAAAATATATTCCTAGTCCTGATCCTGTCATAGCACCTGACACGGTACAATTAAAGGAAAACTTAACTTAAGAGACAACTCCTGTAAGGATTGAGGATTGGAAGATGAAGCAACTTAGAGGAAAAGATATCCCATTGGTAAAAGTGATCTGGAATGAAACAACCGGAGATGCGACAGGGGAGTTAGAAGACAAGATGAAAGAGTAATACCCACAAGTATTCTAAGGTTTGAAAATTTCGAGGACAAAATTTCTATTTGAAGGGGAGAGTTGTAAAACCCCGAAAATTGTTAATTTTATGATAAATAGTTATTTTATAATATTTGTGATTTTTGTGAATTTTTCTGGATTTTTTAAGAATATGGAATATTTTAATATTATTTCTCATTTTGCGTGTGCACTAAGTGGAGCCGAGAAAATGAGATGTTTTTCTTGAGAACCTTGATCTGTGAAACGTCGACAGAGGATGAGTTTACGAGGTTTCATGTTTTTCAAGATTTTTATATGATAAATAAAAATCACTGTGTAATTTTATTATCTGTTGGACAATTAATACTAACTTCTATCAACTGTAATAATTATCCATTGGATAATAGCTTGTAGTAGAAATCCTATCTTATCCTAATGTAATCCACTTTATGTCTAATCAAATCACTTTTATCTAAAAAATAATGTATTTTAATCAAAGCTTCTTTGAGAAGCTTTGACCACAAATGACTAAACTACCTAAAACTTATAAGAGAAGCCACTCACACTCTCTCTCCCTTGTTGCCGTGGCATTGAAGCCCATGGGGAGCCAAATTTTTAGCTCTTTGACTTGCTACTCCTTACCCCCAAAATTCTAATACAGAAAAACCTATCACTTTTTTCTCTTTATTTCCTCTTCTCTCATTTTTCTCTCTTCTTCTTCTTCCTTTTTCTTCTCCATGGCAGCAACACCTCCAATTGACCATCACCATTTTCTTGCTTCACCATCACCATTTCTACACTCCTCTCCTTATTCCAAAGCTTTTCTCTTTGGTGATTTTCTCTCAAATCCATCAACTTTATCATCTCCTTTCAAGAACAAAGCTTGAAGCTTTGAGGTAAAGCTTCCATCTTTCTTTCTTTTCTCCTCATTTTTGTGTTCCTTGGCCACTTTAGTGACCAAGGATTCATCTTTTTTAAAGCTTGGTTGTTGACTCTACAAGTTTGATTTTTTTAGGGCTTTGTTGAAGCTTTGGCCGAATTCCACTATCACCATCAAATGGGTGATTTTCATGTTCTTCCTTTAGGTAAGAGGGAGATTTACTCATTTCAACCATTATTAGTGGTGAGAGAACTTTTGATTGGTTATTGATGGAGGAATCCATAAAGGATTGCTCTCTTTGTATGCTTACTTTTCATGTTGTGTGCCTATTTAATTTTTATAGTAATGTTGGTTGTTTTGAATACCTTGATAATGTTAGATGGCTTTGATTGGATGAATGGAAGATTTGAGGGTTTCCTACCCTTTGGGGAGGCCACGGTTTTGGCCATAATTTTAGGGGTTTGGATTTGATTTTGTGTAAAATGAAGCTTACGTAATTAGGTATTAAAGGTTTGATGCATGTAATGGAAGAAATTAATTGACTATTAGTTCTTGAGAGGCCACAGTTTTGAAGGGTTTCTTTGACCCAAAATTTGTGTAAATAATCAAGACTTAGAAAATTTGGAATGTTGGATTCAAGAAGTGAAATTGTGATTTGAGTTTAATATTATAAATGTATGATATTATTGAGGATTGATTATGTGCCATTGTGGTATGTTTCATGAGTAGTATAATATTGATGAATATGCATGATATGCAATGCTTATGAGAAACATATTATTGATGAACATACATGATGTACATTGAGTCATCATGCATTTATGAATGTGCGTTGGACTTTGTTGAAAAGGCGAAGCATGCCTAGGAGTTTGACTTACGCCTTAGTGCGGGTGCGAGTAGACTAAGTGTAGGTTATGTTATTTACCTTGGGGGCATCGGGGTGCGGGTGTCTCACAATAAACAGTGGTAGCTCCACTGGGATCGTGGGATAGACCGATGCAAACACATTGACGTTCTGGACCGAGACACTGTCCTATATCGCGATCATGTTGAGAGTGCCATGTATAAGCCATGTTGCGCAAAATATTATTTTTATGATAAACACTTTATTTTTAAGGCTAACGAGATACTGGCATGTCCTCCTCGATCATTCTCTCCGAATGTTTATGCCTAGCTCCATGGAGTAGGGTTTTGGCACCATGTGTATTATGCATTGTCAGTCTCATATTTCATTTGGCATGAATACTTACAACTGTTAAATTATCCTCTTTACTGTTGAAATTATTACCTGATTATTGAACTGTTGACTACTTAAGATATTGGTGTTGTTTATGTTGTATTGCTTATTTTTACTATCACTTATTGTGGTTTTTCTCTTATTGCATAATTTATAATTACTGTTGATATATATATATATATTTGTGTTCTGTGATATTATGTAGGCATCCAACACCATTTTGTTTTCTTACTGCCATATTGGTATTGAATGTTGGATGTCTCACATTTTTCCTGTATTCTTGTATATTCAGTTTTATTTATATGCTTCTGAGAAGATGTTCGCGAAGAAGAGGAAGCGCCTGAGTTTTCTGGTTTCTGGCCTAATCACGATTAGAGCTTGCCTGAAGATGTCTTCAAGTCCGCGGAGATTTCTGGGTTATGCGAGGATGACCTTCCATGGAGGACCCGATTGTTGGCACATAAACCTACGCACAGACCATTGCATTTACCACGGGGAGTTAACGGTGTCTTTAGCTTGGGGTCACTATGACCCGCTTGTTTTTTATTTCAATGCTTTTATCCATTTAGAGTTTAACTTGCCTGTCCGCGATCTGTGGGATGATCTCTATTACACCCCACATGAGGATTCATTTCTTTCTACTGCTCGGGCTTTTTCTCGAAATTCGGTCGCTCCAATGTTGATCTCATCTGATAAGGAAGACCCTGAGGAGGATCCTGCTGCGATTCCTTCTCGTCAGTCTTAGAGGGTTGGTACTGTCGGTGGCTACTGATGGCTATCCGTATATCTTTTTGGGAAGCCTGGCATTTTGCTATTTTGATAGGGTGTAAATTTGTAAAGATCTTGGGGTGGGTAAAGCCTTTTACTTTTTGTATATGTGATGATGTAATTTAACAGGCTTGATGCATATATATATATATATATATATATATAATGTGAATGTATGATTTTATTTCAAGTCAATTTCTATTGTGACTATATTTATTATCATCTCACAAAAAATTAATAATAATATATACATATATTTCAATACCGACTACTACACAATTTTGATTTAAGATGTTTATTCATATGTCAAATAAAAATGAATCAGGTCTTAATTGACGATTTTATTTATACGTTCCGCATTTTGTTTCACTTTATCATGGTGTGGCGTTCCTTCTTCTCCTAAAAAAAGGGCATTACACTGTCTTGGTATCAGAGCCCCAGTTTAAGTTTTCTTTTAGGTCTTGTGGTTTTAGAGTATCTTGTTGATGCTATGTGATTCTCTGTGTTTGGTATTCCGAAAGGATGCATCTGACTTTTCCCTGTGTTTTGTATAGTTTGACTTGAAAAGAGAAATGGCTCGTAGAGGGGATATGACTGCAGTGATCGAGGTAATTCAAAAGATGGCTGAGGCCATGTTGCAATAGAACAAGCAAACTGCTCAACAGCAAGAGAGAGCTGCACAACAATTGGAAGCTACCGCTGATGCTCAAAACTTGACTGAATTTCGTCGCAATAACCCTCCACAATTAAAGAGAGAATTTGATTTGGAGAAGGCCACTCTTTGGATCAAGGAGTTGGAGAAAGTCTTTAGAGGCATGAACTGTGCAAATGACAAGAAGGTGACTTATGCTGCGTTTATGTTGGTTGGGGACGTAGAAGACTGGTGGACTAGAGAACAGAGATTACCGGAAACTGAAGGTCGTGCGATTACTTGGGAGGTATTCAAAGAGAGATTTTTGGAAAAATATTTCCTTGTCAGTGCCAAACATAATAAAGAGATAGAGTTTCTCAGTCTGCGACAAAGGAACATGACGGTCGGTGAGTACGTTGCAAAGTTTGAATGCTTGTCCAAATTTTCAACTTATTTCGAACACCAGCCGAACGAGGCGTGGAAATGTCAGAAGTTCGAAGAAGGTCTGAGGCATGATGTGAAGAGAGCTATTATAACTTTGAGAATCAACCAGTTTTCGGAGCTACTTGATACGTGTCGTCGGGTAGAAGACCTAGACTAAGCGCGAGACACAAGGAATCACAACTTTAGGCCTTTTTGGTCCCAGAGAGGATGCGACAACAGTACTAATCGCTATCAAAGGAAGCCTTATTCAAGGCCACCTGAAAGTCAACAACAACACTCGCAAGGTGGAAGTCTTGGTAGAACTGGTCAGACTGCAGCGCCTACGCCAAAATGCTTGAAGTGCGGGAAGGAGTACTACACAAGGGATTGCACAATTAAAGGAATCATTTACTTCAGGTGTGGAAAGCCTTGACATATTTCTCGCATCTACAACTAAGCTAAAGCTAAACCTTCAGTCAATACTACAAGAGCTGCGAAACTGCAGGCAGGAGGTAGAGTTTATACCTTGAGTGGTACTGAGACTTCTAAATCCAAAGATCTAATATAAAGAGAAGGTATCATATAGGGTAATCTTTTAATTGTGCAGTATGACTCTGGGGCAACCCATTCTTTTATTTCCTATGACTGTGTGAAAAGACTTGGTTTACCTATGTTTTCTTTGCCTTTTGACATAACTATTTCAACTCCTACTGCTAAACTTGTTGTTACTACTAAAGTCTATTTAGAGTGTCCTTTGATTGTTAAAGGTCAGATCTTTTCTGTTGATTTGATCTGTTTACCTCTTTCTTAATTAGACATAATCTTAGAAATAGATTGGTTATCTTCTAACCATGTTCTGTTAGATTGTTCTAGTAAAGCCATAGTTTTCCCTGTGGATGAGAATTCTAGATTTTTGATGGCCAACCAAGTGAAAGCTTTCTTAAAAGAAGGAGCTCAGGGATACATGCTATTGTTTTCTTTAAAAGTCAAGAATGAGGCAGAGTTGAACGCCATTCCAGTGGTTAGAGAGTTTCTCGAATCTTTCCTGAAGATGTACCTGGTTTATCACCGGAACGGGAGATCGAGTTTACCATTGACCTTGTACCGGGATCTGGTCCTATTTCTATAGCACCCTACAGAATGTCACCAGCAGAGCTAGTTGAACTCAAGAAGCAATTGGAAGAGCTCTTGGAGAAACAATTTGTTAGACCTAGCGTGTCACCATGGGGAGCGCCAGTATTGCTAGTCAAGAAGAAGGATGGTACTTCACGATTGTGTGAGGATTATTGCTAGTTGAATAAAGACACAATTAAGAATAAGTATTCACTTCCAAAAATAGATGACTTGATGGATCAGTTGAAAGGAGCAGCGGTGTTTTCTAAGATCGATCTACAATCGGGCTATCATCAGATTAGAATGAAGGTAGAGGATATTCCCAAAACAGCTTTTCGTACCCGTTATGGTCACTACGAGTACCTGGTGATGCCGTTTGGTGTGATGAATGTACCTACTATATTCATGGACTATATGAACCGGATCTTTCATCCTTATCTGGACAGATTCGTTATTGTCTTCATCGACGATATCCTGATCTACTCTCAAAATCACAAGGATCATGTTGAACACCTCAGCATAGTTCTTCAGATTCTGAAGGAGATAAAGTTGTATGCCAAGCTATCCAAGTGTGAGTTCTAGCTGGACGAGGTCAAGTTTTTAGGCCATGTGATCTCGAAGGAAGGAATTGTTGTAGACCCGTTAAAAGTGGAAGCTATTCTACAGTGGGAAAGGCCGAAAACGGTGATAGAGATTCGAAGCTTTGTCGGATTCATTGGATATTACCGAAGATTCATTGAAAGATTCTCTAAGATAGCTAAACCTCTCACTCAACTCATAAGGAAGAATCA
Source organism: Ormosia emarginata (assembly GCA_029884605.1). Lineage (NCBI taxonomy): Eukaryota > Viridiplantae > Streptophyta > Magnoliopsida > Fabales > Fabaceae > Ormosia > Ormosia emarginata. The sequence continues at coordinate 19,633,104 of JAQQTP010000079.1, forward strand.
AGCTTTTGAGTGGACGAATGCTTGCGAAGAGAGTTTTCAAGAACTGAAGAGGCAACTAACTATTTCAGCAGTGTTACATCTGCCTGACCCAAATGAACCATTCGAAGTGTATTGCGATGCTTCATACCAAGGATTCAGGTGTGTCCTAATGCAAAGTGGAAAAGTGGTAGCTTATGCTTCGAGATAGTTACGTGTACATGAGAAGAACTACCCAACTCATGACTTGAAGTTAACAGTTGTTGTATTCGCTTTGAAGATATGAAGGTATTTTCTTTATGGTGCAACATTCAATGTCTATAGCGACCACAAGAGCTTGAAGTATTTGTATGACAAGAAGGAGTTGAATATGAGACAGCGAAGGTGGTTGGAATTTCTAAAGAATTATGATTTTTAACTACAATATCACCCTGGAAAGGCAAATGTTGTGGTAGATGCTTTAAGTAGAAAAATGATCAGTGTTTCTGCTATGATGATCAAAGAAAAAGATTTGATAGAGCAATTCAGAGATGTATGGTCTTTTGTGGAGTTAACTCCTGGAAAAATTTGTATGAACATTGTCACAATCTCAAATGACTTGATGGAAGATATTCAAGAAAAGCAGAAAGTTGATAAGTTCTTACGAAAAGAAAGGGAACTAATAAAGCAAGGTGGTGCGACGACCTTAGAGGAAGGAAAAGATGGAATCTTGAGATTCAGAGGTAGAGTATGCATGCCTAAGGATCAAAAACATAAGAAGTACATTCTCAAACATGCTCACACGAGTTAGTTGAGTATGCACCCAAGAATAACTAAGATGTACGAAGATTTGAAGAAGCTATTTTAGTGGCACGGGATGAAAACAGATATAGCTAGATGTGTGTCTTCCTATCTAGTTTGTTAGAAAGAAAAGGTTGAACATCAGAGACTGTCAAGATTATACAACCCTTAGCTATTCCCGGATGGAAGTTGGATAGTATTGCATTAGACTTTGTAGTTGGATTACCGAAGACTAGAAAGGGTTACAATTCAATATGGGTAATTATGGATCAACTCACGAAGTCAGGCCATTTCTTACTAATCAACATAAGGTATTCGTTGGAAAAACTAACCCAACTGTACATTGGTGAAATTGTCAGACTGCATGGTGTACCTACCAGTATCATTTCTGATAGAGATCCAAGGTTTACATCAAAATTTTGGCAAAGTCTTCAAGAAGTGATGGGGACGAAGCTACGTTTATGTTATGCATATCATCCCAAACTGATGGTCAATCAGAAAGAACGATTCAATCATTGGAAGACTTACTAAAAGCTTGTGCTTTGGAACAAACTGGAAGTTGGGATGATGTTTTATCATTGGTAGAGTGCACCTACAACAATAGTTATCATTCGAGTATAGGGATGGCACCCTATGAGGCTCTGTATGGGTGAAGGTGCAGAACACCTTTGTGTTTGTACTATAATGGAGAGCAAATTACCGTTGGACCTGATCTTATTCAACAAACGAATGAGAAAGTCAAAATGATTCAGGAGAAGATGAGGATGACTCAGAGTCGACAAAAGAGCTATGCAAACAAAAGGAGAAAGCCTCTCGAGTTTGAGGAAGGAGAGCAGGTGTTTTTGAAAGTCACGCCTACGACTGGGGTCGGTCGAGTTCTTAAGTCTAGAAAGCTTACTCCAAAATTCCTTGGACCTTACCAAATTCTTTGTCAGATAGGTCCAGTTGTTTATCAAATATCTTTGCCACCTTTTCTTTTCAACTTTCACAATGTCTTTCATGTGTCACAACTTCAAAAATATATTCCTAGTCCTGATCATGTCATAGCACCTGACACGGTACAATTAAAGGAAAACTTAACTTATGAGACAACTCCTGTAAGGATTGAGGATTGGAAGATGAAGCAACTCAGAGGAAAAGACATCCCGTTGGTAAAAGTGATCTGTAATGAAACAACCAGAGATGCGACAGGGGAGTTAGAAGACAAGATGAAGGAGTAATACCCACAAGTATTCTAAGGTTTGAACATTTTGAGGACGAAATTTTTATTTGAAGGGGAGAGTTGTAAAACCCCGAAAATTGTTAATTTTATAATAAATAGTTTTTTTATAATATTTGTAGATTTTGTAAATTTTTTTGAATTTTTTTGAGAACGTGAAATATTTTAATATTATTATTCGTTTTGCGTGTGTACTGAGCGGAGCTGGGAAAATGAGATGATTTTCCTGAGAACCTTGATTTATGAAAACGTCAATGGGAGATCTTACTAAACCTGAGGTGGAACACGATTTACGAGGTCACATTTTTCAAGATTTTTATTTGATAAATAAAAATCATTGTGTAATTTTATTATCTGTTGGATAATTAATACTGACTTCCGTCAACTATAACAATTATCCATTGGATAATAGCTTATAGTATAAATCCTATCTTATCCTAATGTAATCCACTTTATGTCTAATCAAATCACCTTTATCTAAAACAAATGTATTTTAATCAAAGCTTCTTTGAGAAGCTTTGACCACAAATGACTAAACTACCCAAAACTTACAAGAGAAGCCACTCACACACTCTCTCTCTTGTTGCCGCGGCATTGAAGCCCTTGGTGAGCCAAATTTTTGGCTCTTTGACTTACTACTCTTTACCCCCAAAATTCTAATACACAAAAACCTATCACTTTTTTCTCTTTATTTCCTCTTCTTTCATTTTTCTCTCTTCTTCTTCCTTTTTCTTCTCCATGGCAGCAACACCTCCAAGTAACCATCACCATTTCTACACTCCTCTGCTCATTCCAAAGCTTTTCTCTTTAGTGATTTTCTCTCAAATCCATCATCTTCATCATCTCCTTTCAAGAACAAAGCTTGAAGCTTTGAGGTAAAGCTTCCATCTTTCTTTCTTTTCTCCTCATTTTCGTGTTCCTTAGCCACTTTAGTGACCAAGGATTCATCTTTTTCAAAGCTTGGTTGTTGATTTTACAAGTTTGATTTTTTTAGGGCTTTGTTAGAGCTTTGGCCGAATTCCACTATCACCATCAAAGGGGTGATTTTCGTGTTCTTCCTTTAGGTAAGAGGGAGATTTACTCACTTCAACCATTATTAGTGGTGAGAGAACTTTTGATTGGTTATTGATGGAAGAATCCATAAAGGATTGCTCTCTTTGTATGCTTACTTTCATGTTGTGTGCCTATTTAATTTATATGGTAATGTTGGTTGTTTTGAATACCTTGATAGTGTTAGATGGCTTAGATTGGATGAATGGAAGATTTGAGGGTCTCCTACCTTTTGGGGAGGCCACGATTTTGGCCATAATTTTAGGGGTTTGGATTAGATTTTGTGTAAAATGAAGCTTATGTAATTAGGTATTAAAGGTTTGATGCATGTAATGGAAGAAATTAATTGAGTATTGGCTCTTGAGAGGCCGCAGTTTTGAAAGGTTTCTTTGACCCAAAATTTGTGTAATTAATCAAGACTTAGAAAATTTGGAATGTTGGATTCATGAAGTGAAATTGAGATTTGAGTTGAATATTGTAAATGTATGATATTTTTGAGGATTAATTATATGCCATTGTGGTATGTTTCATGAGAAGTATAATGTTGATGAATATGCATGATATGCAATGCTTATGAGAAACATATTATTAATGAACATACATGATGTATATTGAGTCATCATGCATTTGTGAATGTTCGTTGGACTTTGTTGAAAAGGCGGTGCATGCCTAGGAGATTGACATACACCTTAGTGCGGGTGCGAGTAGACAAAGCGTAGGTCATGTTGTTGACCTTGGGGGCGTTGGGGTGCGAGTGTCTCACAATAGACAGTGGTAGCTCCACTGGAGCCCTGGGATAGACCGATGCAAACACACCGACGATCCAGACTAAGACGCTATCTTATATCGCGATCTTGTTGAGAGTGCCATGTATAAGCCATGTTGCGCAAAATATTATTTTTATGATAAGCACTTTATTTTTAAGGCTAACGAGATACTGACATGTCCTCCTCGATCATTCTCTCCGAATGTTTATGTCTAGCTCTATGGAGTAGGGTTTTGGTACCATGTGCATTATGCATTGTCAATCTCATATTTCGTTAGGCATGAATACTTACAACTGTTAAATTATCCTCTTTAATATTGAAATTATTACCTGATTGTTGAATTGTTGATTGCTTGAGATATTGGTGTTGTTTATCTTGTATTGCTTATTTTTACTATCACTTATTGTGGTTTTTCTCTTATTGCTTAATTTATAACTATCGCTAATATATATATATATATATATATATATATATATATATATATATATATATATGATATTATGTGTGTCTTGTGATATTATGTGGGCGTCCAACGCCGTTTTATTTTCTTACTACCATATTAGTATTGAATACTGGGTGTCTCACCTCTTTCCTGTATTCCTGTATATTCTGTTTTATTTATATGCTTCTGAGAAGGCGTTCACGAAGAAGAGGAAGCGCTTGAGTTTCCTGGTTTCTGGCCTGATCACGATTAGAGCTTGCTTGAAGATGTCGTCATGTTCGCAGAGATTTCTGGGTGATGCAAGGATGACCTTCCATGGAGGACCCGGTTGTTGGCACATAAACCTACGCACAGACCGTTGCATTTACCACAGGGAGTTGATAGTGTCTTTAGCTTGGGGTCGCTATGACCCGCCTGTTTTGGATTTCACTGCTTTTGTCCATTTAGAGTTTTACCTGCCTGTCTGCAATATATGGGATGATCTTTATTACACCCCATAGGAGGATTCATTTCTTTCTACTGCTCGAGCTTCTGCTCGAAATTTGGTCACTCTGATGATGATCTCATTTGATGAGGAAGACCCTGAGGAGGATCCTGCTATAGTTCCTTCACATCAGTCTTAGGAGGCTGGTACTGTCGGTGGCTACTGATGGCTATCTGTATATCTTTTTGGGAAGCCTAGCGTTTTACTATTTTGATGGGGGTGTAAATTTGTAAACATCTTGGAGTGGGTAAAGCCTTTTACTTTTTGTATATGTGATGGTGTAATTTAATAGGCTTGATATATATATATATATATATATATATATATATATATATATATATATATATATATATATATAAAATGGGAATGTATGGTTTTATTTCATGTCGATTTCTATTATGACTATATTTATTATTATCTCACAAAAAATAATAATAATAATAATAATAATAATAATAATAATAATATATACATATATTTCAATATTGACTACCACACAATTTTAATTTAAGATGTTTATTCATGTGTTACATGCAAGACTACAAAAAGGAGGACAGAGTGCCATTGATTGTGAAACCTGGAACACAATGGCCCAAGGTTGGGTTGAAGAGTGGGACACTGAAAAGTCAGGATAGGCTGCTCCACTATGCGTATACACATATACTTGCCCCTCAAGGAGGCAATTACGCCTATCTAACCGAAGATGACATTATTATGATTTGGGTACTAAGGAGAAACTGGAAGATCAACTGGCCCAACTTCATTGGGAAACACATGTTGAAAGCTAAGAGTAAGAAGAACTTAGTGCCTTATGCTCTTCTAATCTCAACATTCCTCAAGAAGTACCCAATGGTTAGGGACACTGAATGACCAGTCCAGCTCAATCACTTCAACATCTTTGGATAATACACTCTGAAGAAGCTGAAGATGGAGCCAGATGATGAACAAGGATGGGTGTACCCTGATGAACTAGAAGAAGTTGCAGCTCTTGAAGAAGGAGAAACTACCCTTGAAAATGTCCTTGCTGCTGCCCCAGAAAATGTTGATGGTGTTGCTGCTCCAGTCACCTTGGAGCGGATAATGGCCACCTTGCTTGATAATCGTGCCTACATGGAACACACATTTTCTGTTCTGTTTGATAGAATAAAAGATGTTAAACGAGAAGTGGTTGCTTTGCAAGCCCCACAACTAGATCAATCTCCAAACTCACCTCATCCACCACCAAATGCATATTTCTAGGATCGATAGTTTTAGGATCTTTGTCTTTATTGTTTGTATTTTGTATTGGTTGTGTTCTTTGAAATTATAAATGTATTTAGCCAACCTCTTTTTTTTTAAATAAATACAATGAGTTTAATTCTGCTCTATATTGTATATTTTATGTTACAACTATCTGTTACAATATATTGCTAAAAACTGAACTAACCATGTGACCAAGCTTAATAGATATCAATTGCAAATGAAATTTTGAGTATCAAATTTTGGCAATATTTTGCTAATGTAATTGACCTTCTCTTGCCCCATCTTTTTTATCATGACAAAAAGGGGGAGAAGAAGCTAAAGAACTAACATCCTTAACATGTTCGATCTTTTGAGAAAAGGCAAGAAAATACAAACCAAATTTTGGGATTCCTAAAGAAAGGGGGACCGCGCATAACTAAAAATTAAACTCACCTCTAACGAAAAAGAGGGGGAGTAAGTCTCTCTAATGACTTTGTGAATTCTAATTTATGAGACTAACTCTTTTCTATCAATGATTTTTTGTCATCATCAAAAAAGGGGAGAATGTGATTGGTTATTGACCTATGAAGTTTTTGTTTAGATGATAATAAATAAGAAGATGCTGCATGTAACACCCCAAAAATTAATAATTTTATGATAAATAGCTATTTTATAATATTTGTGAATTTTGTGAATTTTTTTGTATTTTTTTGTGAATGCTGAATATTTTAATATTATTCCTCATTTTGTGTGCACGCTGAGGGGAGTTGGAAAAATGAGATATTTTTTTCGAGAACCTTGAACTATGGAAACGTCGACGAGGGATCTTGCTAAACCCGAGGCTATACACGGTTTACAAGATTTCACATTTTTTGAGATTTTTATCAGATAAATAAAAATCACAGAATAATTTTATTATCCATTAGACAATAAATATCAATTTTTTTTACTGTAATTTCTGTCCATTGATAATAAATCCGATATAGAGTTAGTCATAATTTAGAGAACACTTTAATGACATCACCATGTTGACATCACCACCATGACATCACTTTGACTTTTCAAAGGGAGGAAGCTTCCTAGCACCTTCCTTTTGGCTTGTTGGAGAAGCTCGGAGGAAGCTTCCTTACACTTTCCTATTGGCTTCCTCAAGAAGCCACATTTCTTCTCTCCTCCTCTCTACCACACATTTTTTAGGGCTCTTTGTGGCCACACATTTTAATTCATACACTTACACAAAATACACCTAATTACACATTTCATTTCATTTCACTTTACTATCACTTTCTCTTTCTACTTTCCATCTTCATCTTTTCTCTCAACCATTTTCTCCTCCTTCTCTCTATCTCCACGACAATATGCATTTTGGAGAGCCAAAATTATACATCTCCCTTTATCACACTCATTTACAATTTCAACACAAAATCTACTACTTTCTCTCTCTACTATTTCTCTCCTCTCACTTTTTCTCTCACATTTTCTTCTTCCTTCTTCCTCCTTTCTTCCACGGCTACACCCTCCATTTCTCGTCCATGAATGCTTGATTTCAAGCTTCTATCTTGCTTAAATCTACACTTCCATTGAAGATCTTCCTTCCTTGTTGGAATCACTCTCTAAAAAACTCACATTTTCTCTCCATTCTCTTCCTCTTTCACGGCCAAGAAGACCCATTTTTGGGCATCCACTTCTCTTGCTCAAACAACCTCATTTCCTACCATTTCTCATCACCTAGAACACTTTCTCTTTTGTGACCACCACCAAAATCCACCATTTTCGTTTTTGCTCCATCAAGCTTCAAAGTTGGAGACTTTAAGGCAAAGTTCATAGCTTTTCCACCTTTTCTCCTCATTTTCATGATCCTTGATCTCTTAGATGATCAAGGGTTCCTTTTCTAAGCTTTGATGATGATTTTGATAAGTTTTGATGTCCTTAGGGTTTCCTTGAAGGTGTAGTACGAAATCTCTACAAGGGACCAAGAGGCTTGCTTTCTTATGTTGTCTTCCATAGGTAAGAGGGAGATAATCCTCTTCAACCTATCTTGGTGGTGAAGAAACATTTTTGGTGGTGAAGGATTAATGATTGTAATGGAAAACTTTTAGGAGTTCTCACCTAGGGAGGCTCACGGCCTCTAGGAGATTTAATGGTCCAAGTTGTGATCCTTTGTGCAACATTGGGACTTAAGTTATTAAATGATAAGTAATCAACATTGTGGTGAAAGAAAAAGGGTTGGACTTTTGTTATAATGAGGCCCACGGATTCTTAAGGCAAGAATGCCACAAAATGTAGTGCTAAAATGGAGACGTAGATGATTAGAGAATTCTAGATTCGTTAAGAATTCATAAAATAGAAAGAACAAAGAATAAGACTTCATATTATGACTTAGAATGATTTTGGACCTACGGGAAGAACAAAGGAGTTTGTGAGACTTGCAAAACCTTAGAGTAACTTTAAGTGAGCATAATTAATTAGATTAAGTAACTTGATCAATCTAAAGGAATGAAGATTGAATAAGTACTTCAAGAGAATCCCTCTAGAGAATGAATTCATAAGAAATGTTAATTAAAGTGAAACCCGAAATACCCCTCTAAAAGTGTGCTATCACTCTTGAGAAATTAATACTATATTATTGTGGGTCCGTGTTGGGACTAGAATTCTGTTGATGCTTATTTGGCCAAATTGTGGCATATGATGGAAAAGTATTATTATGAAATATACATGAACATGTTGATATCTAACTTGGCTAAATTGTAACGTGTTATGGAAAGTATACCATTATTGTTGAATATACTTGATTGTGAATTGAGTCAAAATGCATTGAACATTTACTCAGTCGATGACTGTTAAAAGGCTAGATGAGTGTATGAGTATGCATTGAGTCAACATGCATTGAATATTTGCTCAGTCGATGACTATTAAAAGGCTGTATGAGCCTGTGATTGAGAATTGAATAAGTGAGATCCAGTGAAAGGATCTATGGGGGGTATAAGGCGCGGTGTATACCGATTGCATGCATTACGGGCCCGATAAATCACTATTCTTTACTCGGTGAGTGAATGAGAATTTAATGGTGTGATCTGTGATGGATCTATGGGGGGCGTAAGGCGCGGTGAAAGCTAATTGCACGTATTACGGGCCAGACAAATCACCATTCTTTTTATGGTAAATGAACGAGAATTGAATAGTGTGATCCAGTAGAAGGATCTAATTGAGGACCGTGAGGCGCGATGGTTCATTTCGTGATGATGTTATCACCTTAAGATTTTTCTAATATTATTCACTTGTGTAAAATATATTTTTTAGCTTTCTAAACTCATTCCTAAGACTTTCTACATACTGTGGGCATTTTGGCCTTATTTATAATATTTTCTCACCAAAAATCCTTTAAGTAGTAATTTTCTACTATTTCTCACAAAAATTACACTTCCTTGGTTTAATTAGATATTACAACTCAAAATTTTCTAACGCGCTTCAAACTCAAAAGGTGAGCTATACGTTAGGAAACTTTAAGTTATAAATTTATTTCCCATCATGGCCTAGTTCTACTAATTTAATTAATTCCTGAAAATTAGTTTACTTTCTTTTTATATTTCAAAATCCACTAAAATGAGTTCTTGTTAACTAGTCATCTAAGACTACAATTAATAAAATATTTTTGATTTAGAATACTAATTCTTGGCATGTTGGCCAAAAATCAATTTGTACTTCATAATCAAATATTTATTCATTTCCATGTCCACTTTCTTTGCAAATCCTTAAATCATTGACTTATTACCTACTCATCTAAAATTCATGATTAGTAAAATAATTTTAAGTGATTTGTTCCATATCAAGCATGAAGGTCGTGAGCCTCAAGGTTCTTTGGAACCAAAACAGTTTTCCTTTCCACATGATTCTCATCATATAACATATCACTCATGATATTTCCACTATCACATGTTCATGCTTACTATGAAAGCAATAAAATCATATTAAGCATCTAACCACAAATAAATCAAAATCATATCATCTCACATGATAATCAATCAACAAAATCATGCATACCTATCAAAGTAATAAAATCACATATAGTAGAACATAGAACACATAAACATACACAATCGAATGAATAAATCCTTAAAAGGATTTTTCACCAACAAACGCAATAAATCCATTCCCTCACCACCACATATGATCGATGAGGTTAATCTCCCTCTTACCTCAAAGGAAGATCAAAACTCTTTTTAATTGTCTTCTTGATGAATTCGTCCTCTACCACACAAAATCCTATAAAAACTTCAAATACACAAACATCATAAATAAAGCTTGAAACTAGAAAACCATGGACCAAAACATAGTTTAGATGTAACGCCCTCTTCCCCTTTGGAAGGAGGAGGACATCACAACTTTACGAATCCAAAATCAATCAATTAACATAGAATATGAAACAAATTCAACCAAGTTATAAAATCAGTAATTATTAAAATCATAATATTTGATGTAAAATACTCTTTTACTTGCAAACAACAGATCAAACAAAGTAAATAGATCATAAAACATTATAGATAAGTGTGTATACATATATATTGCATATACATAAATATTCATATCAGCTAGTTCGTATGGATCATATACATATCTGTAGCCCCAAAATACTTACAAAAAGAATGGCACTCAAATACATATGCGCACTAAAAAATGTACAGGTGATCAGGAAAGACTGACTAGAAAAAATACACGACCAACCCAAGTCCTATATACCTAAACCATAGGGTCCTCAGAAGGATCCTCTTTCGATTCCTTGGAAGAAATGACCACAGTAAAAGGTACACCCTGACGGATAGGCATTTGCCCAGAGGACACTATGCTATCCTCATGAGGAGTATAGTGGAAGTTACTCCACCATTCCCAGATAAGTATATTAAACACTAACTGAACAGATACAGAAAAAGATAAAACAGGGGCCTCACGAAGATTCCCACGAAAGGTCAATGTCAGCTCCCCAATGTAGGTAACCCTCTTATTAGCCAAGTTGACTGACCAAGCATCTGCTCCACCATGAAAGTACACGTGAACATAACCCAAAATACACAGCCTTGACATCATCTTAGTATAACAAGTATCACCAATCAAAAGAAGGGGTAATTCCTTTTCAATTCCTCCCCAGTGTTTAATCAATCAAAACATATAGCAAAATAACACGACACAACTAAGAGGTGAGAAATCTGACATCATTACCAATAGGCAGTGTAGAGACAATACAGATAGAAATACCATCCAATTACAGAATTCAACAGTGTCAAATATCAACAAGAGGGATAACATTAATGATCTAACAGTTCAATAAGTCATTCAATATCGAATAATCAAACATATATGAAATGTCATGAGGTATGGAAACTCCCTATGCATGCACACAATGTACTCAATTCCTACTCCATGGAGCTAGACAAATATTTCAGAGAGAATGATCGGAAGATATGTCTGTATCTAGTTAGCCATAAATCAAGTACTTTCAATAAAATCAATGTTTGCGCAACAAGGCTTTATACAAGACATTTTATACCAGATCCTGATTGGGGTGAGTGTCTTAGTCTGGATCGTCGGTGTGTTTGCATTGGTTTGATCCACGGCCCAGGGGACTACCAACTAGCCATTGTGGACACCCCACACCCCGACGTCCCCAAGGTCAATAAAGACCTACACTACACCAACCACTCCTGCATGAAGGTTTAATTTAACTCCTAGGCTCATACAGCTATACAATAGACCACATGATTTTACAAGGTATGATGAATGCCTCAATGCACACATACATGCACGATATCATTCATGTCATGCAATCTATGATTATACACCATCATAATTCATAACACTTACCAAGAATTCAAGATTCCACTTACGGGCACGACAATAGAGTTATCATTTAATATCAACCTCATAGCTTCCATTACCATTTCAATTCTTGCTTCTCTACTCTAATTAACACTTCTCTTTATCATTAATAAAGTTTACTTACTTAAAATCTTATGAGTCTCAAGGCCTCACTTATACTCATTTTCCTTGAAAAGTCATAAGTCATCATGGTTTCATGTTAAAGTTCCCTTTCTTTTATTTTTCCATCTTATGAGTTCTTAATCAATCTTCTAGTCATTTAATGTTTAAAATTCCACTTTTGATTCAAAATGGTTTCATGATTACCCTAAATGGTTAAAACCCTAACATTCTTAGGTTCCAAAAATTCCTCTTCTTGTTTACTTTCTTCCATTCTCTAATTAACTCATTTCTAACCTAAATTTTCTGAATTCCAAGTTACCTTAAAATTCATCCAGCATTTCCATTTTTTTTCTTCCTTTTTGGCCGTGAGCTCTAAGTTCATGGAATTCAATATTCATATTCTTAATCAATTGTTTTAATTCTTCCGTTAATCCATTTTCCACTTAAACTTCTAAGTTCCCATTTACCACTAATTTAGTCACACTTTTCTTAGTTTTTCCTCCTCTTAGCCATGACCTCACCTAAGGTCTCAAGGCTCCAAAATTTCCATTGTTTCATCAATTAGTTCAATAAGTTCCATGTTTATACAAAGATTTCGTTTTGGTTCCCCATTTAAGGCCACAAGGTCGTGAGCTTCACCTCCAAAGGACAAAGTATTCTTTGTCATTCACACATAAATCCAACCATACAACAATCACAACCCATCAACAACACATAATATCACAACATTAACAATAACACCATACAAATCACATAGTTATAAATCATTGAAAAACAACCAATCAAGAGGAGAAATCCACGCATAGATTCTCTATTTTCAACATATAAATTCATCCCTCACCATCATGAGTGGTTGATGAGGATGTTCTCCCTCTTACCAAAGAAAATGACAAGAAAAATGTCTCCTTGATGCTCCTTGACGATTTCGGCCAAGCTTCCAACAAAACCCTAAGATTTTCATCTCACAAAATCAACATTCCAAGCTTTGAAAAGAAAAATCTATGGTCATGGAGAAGACCATGAACATGAAAAGAAGAAGAAAAAATGAAGATCATGGTTTTTACCTCAAAGCTTCTAGTTTGAAGCTTGACGAAAATTGTGAAGATGGAAGCTTTAGGAAATGATTTCAACTAGAAAGGTGTTTAGAATGTGATGAAGTTTAAGAAAATGTGGTTACTTGAAATTTTTGCAATCATGGAGGTGTGAAGAGAGGGTGAGGCCGTGAGGTAGGAGAGGAGAAGAAGAAGAGAGAAAATGTGAAGAGAAATGGAAGAAGAGAAAGGTAGAGAGAGAAAGTGATAGTAAGGTTTTTGAAATGTAAGAGTAAAATGAAAATGTTGTATTTTGGTCACCTTTTCCCCCCTTGGCTGTGTAGCTTCACAAAGGAGAGAGGGAAATTGGCTTCTCTAATAAGCCAATAGGAAATTGCTTGGAAACTTCCTCCAAGCTTCTCCAACAAGCCAAAATCTCACTTTTTGAAAAGTCAAAGGTGATGTCATGGTGATGATGTCATCATTGTGATGCCATTAAAGTGTTCTCTAGAAGATGACTAACACTGTACTAAGGTTATTATCAGTGGACAAAAGTTACAGTTAATAAAACCAGTATTTATTATCCAACGGATAATAAAGCGTACCGCGATTTTATTTATTAGATAAAATCTTGAAAAACAAAAACTTCGTAAACTATGCCCAGCCTCAGGTTTAGTATGATCTTCCGTCGACGTTTCCACAATCCAAGGTTTTTTGACCTCAGGAAAAATATTTCATTTTCCTGGTTCCGCTCAGTGTACATGTAAATCGGGAAAAATATTAAAATAATCAAGTAATTCAAATAATTCCATAAAAATTTCTAAAAATCACAAATATTATAAAATGAATATTTATCATAAAATAAACAATTTTTGGGGTGTTATAACTCTCGCCTTCTAAAAAGAAATTTCATCTTCTAAATTTTCATACCTTAGAACAGTTGTGGATATTGTTTCTTCATTTTGTCCTCCAACTCCCATGTTGCATCTCCAGTGATGTCATTCTAGATTACCTTCACCAATGTAATCTCTTTGCCTCAGAGTTGTTTCACTCTTCTATACTCAATCTTAACAAGAAGTGTTTCATAGGTGAAACTCTCTTTTAATTGCATTGTATGTGGTTCAATGACATGATTTGGATCACGAATGTATTTTTGTAATTGTGACACATGGAAGACATTATGTAGGTTAAAAAGAAAAGGTGGTAAAGCTTTCTAGTAGGCTATTGGACCTATACGACGTAGGATTTGATAAGGTCTGATGAATTTAGGAGTGAGTTTTTTGGACTTAATAACTCTTCCAACACTCATCATAAGTGTAACCCTTAGAAACACATGATCCCTTTCCTTAAACTCTAGAGGCTTTCGTCTCTTGTTCGCATAGCTCTTCTGCCTACTTTGAGTTGTCCTCATCTTTTCCTGAATTACCTTAATCTTTTCTATCGTCTGTTGTACAAGATCGGGTCCCAATGTGAGATGTTCTCCATCTTAGTACCAACATAAAGACGTTCTACAACATCGTCCATACAGGGCTTCATAGGGTGCCATCCCTATACTTGAATGAAAACTATTGTTGTAAGTGAATTTGATTAAGGGTAAGACTTCGTCCAAACTTCCTCTTTGTTCCAAAACACAAGCTTTTAACAAATCTTCTAAAGATTGAATTGTTCTCTCAGACTATCCATCTGTTTGCGGATGATATGCAGAACTCAAACGAAGCTTTGTTCCCATAGCTGCTTGTAGACTTTGCTAAAACTTTGATGTGAACCTCAGATCTCTATCAGAAATGATGCTGGAAGGTACACTATGAAGTCTAATAATCTCGCCAATATACATTTGGGTCAACCTTTCCATCGAGTACCTTATGTTAATCGGTAAGAAGTGTGTAGACTTCGTAAGCTAATCAACAATTACCTATATTGAATCACATCCTCTTTGGGTCTTTGGCAATCCAGTCACGAAATCCATGGCAATACTATCCCATTTCCATTCGGGAATAGTCAGAGGTTGTAATATTCCGGAAGGTATTTGATGTTCAACCTTAGCCTTTTGACAAACCAAGCAAGATGACACATACTTGGCAACGTCTCTTTTCTTTCCATGCCACAATACATCTATTTCAGATCTTGATACATCTTGGTCATTCCAGGATGCATACTTAACTTGCTTGTGTGGGCTTCTTTGAGAATTAACCTCTTAAGCTCTGGATCATCAGGTACACATATTCTACCTTTGAATATCAGAATCTCATCAGGTCCTTCCTTAACTATTGACACCATGCCTTGCCTTATCAACTCTCTTTCATCTTGCAAAAACTAGTCAATCTTGTGCTTCTCTCGAATCTCTTCCATTAGATCATTTGAAATAGTAACCATACCTTGATAAACTTCCTCCGGTGTCATTTCCAAGGACAACCACATATCTCTGAATTGCTCTATTAACTTTTTTTCCTTAACGATCATGGTAGAAATGCTAAGCATCTTCTGACTCAAGGCGTCTGCTATGACGTTCACTTTTCCAAGATGGTATTGAAGTTGGAAATCATAATCCTTCAAAAACTCTAGTCATTTCCTCTATCTCATGTTCAGCTCCTTTTGCTCAAACAGGTACTTTAGGCTCTTGTGGTCGCTAAAGACGTTGAATGTTACTCCATACAAATAATATCTCTATATTTTCAGAGCAAACACCACTGCGGCTAATTCCAAGTCATGCGTTCGGTAGTTCTTCTTATGCACTCTCAGTTGCCTTGAAGCATAGGCTACGACCTTCTTATCTTGCATGAGCACACATCCTAATCCTTGATAGAAAACATCACAAAACACTTCAAACAGTTCATTGGGGTCAGGCAGAATCAACATGGGTGTAGAAGTCAATCGCCTCTTTAACTCTTGGAAATTTTCTTCACATGCGTCCGTCCACATGAAAGCTTGATTTTTCCTCGTAAGTTGGGTAAGAGGTCACGCTATCTTAAAAAATCCATCAATGAATCTTCAGTAGTATCTGACTAATCCTACGAAGCTACAGATCTCGATCATGGTCTTAGGTCTTTCCTATTGAAGAACCGTTTCAACCTTCGATGGATCTACAACAATTCCTTCCTTTCAAATTACATGTCCCAAAAATTTGACTTCTTCCAACCAAAACTCACATTTTGACAATTTAGCATACAACTTCTTCTCTTTCAGAATTTAGAGAACTATCCTAAGATGTTCAGCGTATTCCTCCCAACTTCGTGAATAGATCAGAATATCACCAATAAAGACAATAACGAATTTATGCAAATAACGATGAAAGATCTGATTCATGTAGTCCATGAATACAGCAGGAGCATTTGTTACTCCGAACGGCATCATACGATACTCATAGTGTCCATAGCGTGTCTGAAAAGCTATTTTGGAAACATCCTCTGCTTTCACACAAATCTGATGGTAACCAGATCGTAGGTCAATTTTGGAGAAAATAGCAGCTCCCATTAGCTGATCCATCAAATCGTCAATCTTCAAAAGTGGATACTTGTTCTTGATTGTGATCTTGTTCAGCTGGTGATAATCCACGCACAACCTTGAAGTTCCATCCTTTTTTCTTAACTAACAGCATTGAAGCTCCCCACGATGAAACACTAGGTCTCACAAATTACTTCTCTAATAGTTCCTCCAATTGTTTCTTGAGCTCTGCTAACTCTACTGGTGACATTCGATATGGTGTCATAGATACAAGACTAGATCCCGGTACAAGATCAATAGAGAATACCACTTCTCTTTCTAGTGGAAATCCCGGTTTGTCATCAGAGAAGACTTCAGGAAGTTCATTGATCACTGGAATAACTTGTACATCAACTTCAAGCTCAACTTCCAAAGAAGATAAAAACATATATCCTTGGGCTCCTTCCTTCAAGAAAGTTATGACTTGGCTGGTAATTATAAATCCAAAAATCTCATAATCAGGAAAAACTAAGGTCTTATTGGAATAATCTAATAGGATATGGTTAAAAGATAACTAATTCATTCCTAGAATCACATCTATTTGGGATGAAGGTAAACAAATCAAATTGACCGAAAATGTTCGATCTTCAATAGAAATAGGACAATTCAGGAAAACTTTTACAATAGTAACATGTTTAGTAGTAGGAGTAGAAACAGTTAGATCAAAAGGTAAAGAAGACACAAACAACCCTAATTGGTTCACACAGTCATAGGAAATAAAAGAATGCGTTGCTCCTGAGTCATATAGTACAATTAAAGGATTACCTCCTATGTCACCATCTCCCGTAATCAGATTTTCAGAATTTGAGGCTTCAACTCTGCTCATGGTATAAACCCTTCCTCCAGCTTGAGGTCTTGCAGCACGTACATTGCTGACAAAGGGTTCCGCCTTGGGATTGTTGCAATCTCTGGATAGATGTCCCGACTTTCCACACCTGAAGCAAATGATCCCCCAAATTGTGCAATCTCTCGTAAGGTGATCTTTCCCGCACTTGAGACACTTTGAAGAAAATGTCCCAGTTGGACCAGTTTGATTGCTACTAGAACTACCTCCTTGAGGTTGTTGTCGTTGACTTCCTGATGGTTTGGAATATAGTTTCTGTTGAAACTAGTTGTTGTTGTTTCCTCCCCTTTGGAACCTAGACGGTCCAAAGTTGCAATTCTGGGCATCTCGGGATGGTTCCAAATCTTCAAGTCTAAGGCACGTGTCCACAAATGCTGAGAATTAATTCATTCTCATCAGTAGTACGCCTCGCTTCAGCTTGACTCTCAAGCCTTCTTCAAATTTACAACACTTCTATATTTCGTCTGGCTGGATTTGAAAGTATCGTGAGAATTTCGACAAACTCTCAAACTTGGTAGTATACTCGTTGACTGTCATTCCACCTTGTCGTAGTCCAAGAAATTCCATCTCCTTGGCGTGTCTAGCACTATCTGGAAAATATTTCTCCAGAAACACCTCATAGAACACTTCCCACGTGATTTCCCTTCCTTCAGCCTGCAGCACTCTCCGAGTTACCTTCCACCAATTCTCACCATCTCCCGCCAATATAAATGCGATATAAGTCACTTTACGGTCATCCGTGCATCTCATCCCTTCAAAGATCTTCTCCAATTCTTGGATCCACAAACTTGCTTTCTCTGGGTCAAACTCTCTATGAAACTGCGGCAAATTATTGTGGCGAAATTCTAAGAAATTCTGAGTCTTCGCATTTGTCTCTTGTTGCTGGCCTGCTCTTTCATTTTGTTGTACTATAACATCTGTCATTCGCTGCATCACTTCAATTGTTGCAACCATGCCTCCACCATGAGCCATTGCTTTTCCTCAGAGTTAGACTGATTAAAATACAAGGAAAGTTAGATGTAACCTTTCCGAAACCAAACACAGAGAATCACATAGCACAAACAAGACAGACCTAACCACAAACCCTAAAGAAGACTCAAACTTAGGCTCTGATACCAAACATATTGTAACGCCCTCTTCCCCTTTATAAGGAGGATGACGTCACAACTTTACGAATCCAAAATCAATCAATTAACGCGGAATATGAAAAAAATTCAACCCAGGTTATAAAATCGGTAATTATTAAAATCATAATATTTAATGTAAAATACTTTTTTACTTGCAAATAATAGATCAAACAAAGTAAATAGATCATAAAACATTATAGATAAGTGTGTGTGTGTGTATATATATATATATATTGCATATACATAAATATTCATATCAGCTGGTTCGTATGGATCATATACATATCTGTAACCCCAAAATACTTACAAAAAGAATGGCGCACTAAAAAATGTACAAGTAATCAGGAAAGAGTGACTAGCAAAAAGACACGACCAGCCCAAGTCCTATATACCTAAACCATAGGGTCCTCAGAAGGATCCTCTTCCGATTCCTCGAAATAAATGGACATAGTAGAAGGTACACCTTGACGAATAGGCATCTTCCCAGAGGACACTACGCTGTCCTCATGAGGAGTATAGTGGAAGTTACTCCACCATTCCCAGATAGGTATGTTAAACACTAACTAAACAAATACAGAAAAAGATAAAACAGGGGCCTCACGAAGATCCCCACGAAAGGTCAATGTCAGCTCCCCAGTGTAGGTAACCCTCTTATTAGCCAAGTTGACTAACCAAGCGTCTGCTCCACCATGAAAGTACACGCGAACATAACCCAAAATGCACAGCCTTGACATCATCTTAGCACAACAGCTATCACCAATCAAAGAGGGGGTAATTCCTCTTCAATTCCTCCTTGATCTTTAATCAATCAAAACATAAAGCAAAATAACACAACCCAACTAAGAGTTAAGAAATTCGACATCATTACCAACAGGCAGTGTATAGACCGTTCAGACAGAAATACCATCTAATTACAGAATTCAGCAATGTCAAATATCAACAGCAGAGATAACATCAATGATCTAACAGTTCAATAAGTCATTCAATATCGAATAATCAAACATATATGAAATGCCATCAAGTATGCAAACTCCCTATGCATGTATACAATATACTCAATTTCTACTCCATGGAGCTAGACAAATATTTCGGAGAGAATGATCAAAAGATATGTCTGTATCTCGTCAGCCATAAATCAAGTGCTTTCAATAAAATCAATGTTTGTGCAACAAGGCTTTATACAAGACATTCTATACCAGATCCTGATTGGGGTGAGTGTCTCTGTCCGGATCGTCAGTGTGTTTGCATTGGTCTAATCCACGGCCCAGGGGAGCTCCCTGCTGGCCAATGTGGACACCCCATTCCCCGACGTCCCCAAGGTCAATAAAGACCTACACTAGGCCCATTGTACCCGCACGAAGGTGTAATTCAACTCCTATGCTCATACAGCCAAACAACATACCACATGATTTTACAAGGTATGATGAATGCCTCAATGCACACATACATACATGATATCATCCATGTCATGCAATCTATGATTATACACCATTATAATTCATAACACTTATCAATAATTCAAGATTCCACTTACAGGCGCGATAATAGCGTTATCATTTAATCTCAACCGCATAGTTTCCATTACCATTTCAATTCTTGCTTCTCTACTCCAATTAGCACTTTTCTTTATCATTAATAAAGTTTACTTACTTAAAGTCTTATGAGTCTCAAGGCCTCACTTACACTCATTTTCCTTAAAAAGTCATAAATCATCATGGTTTCATGTTAATGTTCTCATTTCTATTATTTTTCCATCTTATGAGTTCCTAATCAATCTTATAGTCATTAAATCTTTAAAATTCCACTTTTGATTCAAAATGGTTTCATGATTACCCTAAATGGTCAAAACCCTAACATTCTTAGGTTCCAAAAATTCCTATTCATGTTTACTTACTTCCATTTTCTAATTAACTCATTTCTAACCTAAATTTTCTAAATTCCAAGTTATCTTAAAATTCAACCAGCATTTCTATTTTTTTCCTCCTTTTTGGCCGTGAGTTCTAAGTTCGTGGAATTTAATATTCATCTTCATAATCCATTGTTTTAATAACTCCATTAATCCATTTTCCACTTAAACTTCTAAGTTCTCTTTTACCACCAATTTAGCCACATTTTGCTTAGCTTTCCCTCCTCTTAGTCGTGACCTCACCTAAGGTCTCAAGGCTCCAAAATTTCCATTCTTTCATCAATTAGTTCATCAAGTTCTATGTTTATACAAAGATTTCATTTTGGTTCCCCATTTAAGGCCACAAGGCCGTGAGCTTCACCTCCAAAGGACAAAGTGTTCTTTATCATCCACACATAAATCCAATCATACAACAATCACAATCCATCAACAACACAAAATATCACAACATTAACAATAACACCATACAAATCACATAGTTATAAATCATTGAAAAACAATCAATCAAGAGGAGAAATCCACACATAGATTCTCCATTTTCAACACATAAATCCATCCCTCACCACCATGAGTGGTTGATGAGGATGTTCTCCCTCTTACCAAAGAAAATGACAAGAAAAATGTCTCCTTGATGGTCCTTGAAGATTTCGGCCAAGCTTCCAACAAAACCCTAAGAATTTCATCTCACAAAATCAACATTCCAAGCTTTGAAAAGAAAAATCTATGGTCATGGAGAAGACCATGAACATGAAAAGAAGAAGAGAAAATGAAGATCAAGATTTTTACCTCAAAGCTTCAAGTTTGGAGCTTGAAAAAAATGGTGAAGATGGAAGCTTTAGGAAATGATTTCAACTAGAAAGGTGTTTAGAATGTGATGGAGTTTAAGAAAATGTGATTACTTGAAATTTTTGCAATCATGGACGTGTGAAGAGAGGGTGAGGCCGTGAGGTAGGAGAGGAGAAGAAGAAGAGAGAAAATGTGAGGAGAAAATGGAAGAAGAGAAAGGTAGAGAGAGAAAGCGATAGTAAGGTTTTTGAAATGTAAGAGTAAAATGAAAATGTTGTATTTTGGTCACCTTTTCCCCCCTTGGCCGTGTAGCTTCACAAAGGAGAGAGGGAAATTGACTTCTCCAAAAAGTCAATAGGAAATTGCTTGGAAGCTTCCTCCAAGCTTCTCCAACAAGCTAAAATCTCACTTTTTAAAAAGTCAAAGGTGATGTCATTAAAGTGTTCTCTAGAAGAAGACTAACACTGTACTAAGGTTATTATCAGTGGACAAAAGTTACAGTTAACAAAACTAATATTTATTGTCCAATGGATAATAAAACGTACCGCGATTTTATTTATCAGATAAAATCTTGAAAAACGAAAACTTCGTAATCTGTGTCCAACCTCGGGTTTAGTAAAATCCCTCGTCGAAGTTTCCACAGTCTAAGGTTTTCCGGCCTCAGGAAAAATATTTCATTTTTTCGGCTCTACTTAGCTTATACGCAAATCGAGATAAATATTAAAATAATCAAGTGATTGAAATAATTCTAGAAAAATTCCTAAAAATCACAAATATTATAAAATAAATATTTATTATAAAATAAACAATTTTCGGGGTGTTGCATTAGATCTTTTTTAAATAAATTTAGATGTAGATACTAGAGACTTCACCTATAAAGCTTCAATCTTTAGTTTGAAGAACAAAGTTGAAGATGAATGATTTTGAAAAAGATATCAACTTAAAAAAGTCTTAGAATTGTGTGTAGATTCTTAATCTAAGGTTGGTTTGAATTAAAAAGGCTTAGAAGGTATTTTGGAAGGGTGTGGCCGTGAGATTTTTGTGAAGAACTAGGTGAGAACTTTTTGATTTCTAAGAGATGGATGAAGATGATCATAACACCAAAGTATCTTGAATTGGTATTTTGATGCTAGATCTATGGTAAGATGAAATTAAACTAGCTTGGATGATAATTTGGGTGATTTGGTCGTGGGTTTGAAGAAGAAAGAAATGGAAAGGTTTGTTTTGTTCTTAAAGGAGAGAGAATGGAGAGAATTTGGTTCTTGAAACAAGATATTTTGTCCATGAAATGAAGTATGAAAGATTATTCTCCAAATAGGTGTTGGTCGTGGAACTACTCTAGGAAGAAGGCATAAGACTAGTCATAAGATGTAGTTATCAATTCGAATTGTCCAAGCTCTCCCTCTTTGCTCTCTTGGTCGTAGGTTCCTTCACAAATGGAGAGTTAATGCTTAGTTTCTACAATTATGCACAAACACATGGCTTCACATGGCTTACGTCATGGAGTGGTCATGCAATGGTCACAATTAGATGAATATCTTGTTCATGAACATCCAAGAACACTAGGTGGCCGTGTGAGTCATGGAGAAAGGTAACCAAGTTTTGATTCATTTATTTTCCAGTTAAGCTTAAGCTAACTTAGTTGGTCCAATTAGTTTCATGGCTAACCATGTAGTTACTTAGGTGAATCATGCATTCTAGAAGGTTCAAAAACTCCTTGAAACCGTGGAGCAAAATGGAGTGACAAACTAAGTTAGTTCCATTTAGTTATTGCTTAGGCTTTAGGGTAACTTAGTTAGATCATCTAGTTTCATGGCTAACTAGTTTAGCCATTATTATTGACTTTTCAACAAACACGCTTGATTCTAATTCGTTGGTCATAAAGCTATGTATTGATGGTTCATGATTACACTTAAGATATTTAGGCTAAATACTTTTCCTTAGATAACTGCTTCCTAATTGGTTCACACAAAGCGAGATTAGTCAGTATTATTGACTTGTTTATATTTGGGTAGCAACTATTATTGATTATTTTCTGCTAGTTACCCTTGATGAATCACAAAATAAGTCATCAGAGAGAAATTTCTAGAATAGTTGAGTCAACATAGTGAGTTGTAGTGCAGAGTCATCAACTGAGTCTTCAAGAGAAGCTCCTGGAACGTGTGACTCACTGTGGTGAGTCACAAGGTGAGGTAGCATTCTACATCCTTCTAGAATATGGCAAGTCACCATTCTAGAACATAGCGAGTCATCGTTTCTACAAGCTTTTAGAACGTACTGAGTCACAGGTGCTGAGGTGTCACGCAAGGTGTCTAGCTTTTATTGGTCTTCCACGATGAGTCACAACCACCAAGTTTGACCAACTCTTCATTGGTGCATACAAGGTGAGTCATTACACAATGAGTCATCATTCTAGAACATCCTATAGTGAATGACTAGGCTAGTGTCTAGAACTATCACACTAGATATTACAAAGAGATATTTTTAAGAAGATATTTTCCAAAGAAGGAGTATCCAACTTCTCCACCATAGCCTCCAAGCTTAGCCACCAAGCAACCTCTCCATTGGTCCACCTTTTAACAAACCACCTTTGTTGACTTTTCAAACAACTCGTTAAGCAAGTAAGTTTCTCTATTGGCACAACACAAAAGCTTATCATGATTACTCATGATGAGCTCCAAGATATTTTGGCTTATGGATAACCATCCACTAGATATTTTCGGAAGCTATTATCCAATGGACAAAGTAACTACTCCAATACTAGCAGTTACTATCCAATGGATAATAAAATATAGAAAATTTTTATTGGCCAGATAAATTCTAAAAATTAAAAGATTGGGTAACATATCTCTCGGATTTGAATTTAGTAAGCTCCCCCGGCTCCGAATAAATCATCAAAGATTTTCCCTGACCTGAAAATTTTTATTTTCCCAACCCGGAGCAAATCACATGAAAAGATCAAAAATAGTCACAGAACAGTCAAAATAAATTTATAGCACATAGAAAATCACAAAATTAGAAAAATCACATTTTACCGAAAAATGAGAAATTTCGAGGTGTTACACATGTACTCAAGATGAATTGGTACATTGAAAACCTAGAGAGACTTGGTTTTTCTTTAGGCCAAGAGTTGGCCGCTGACTTAGTTTTACAATTGTTGCCAGAAAATTTTAGTTAATTTGTCATGAACTACAACATGAATAAAATTGACAAATCACTACTAGAGCTGCTAAGCATGTTGAGAACTACTGAGCATAACATAAACAAAGGCAAAGGAAAGGCTATAATATGGTCCCAAAAGAATAAAGGCAAGAAACAACAGAAAAAGCCATAGGATAAGTGGAAGGGCAAGGGCAAGGGCAAGGACAAGTCCAAGCCCATTGCTTCTGGCTTGAAACCAGTGGGTGGAGTGGCTAAGGAAGGTACATGCTTCCACTATGGTCAGACTGGACATTGGAAGAGGAACTGTGTCAAGTACTGGGAGGAGCTCAAGAAGAAGAAGGGAAGTGAGACTTCCACTGCAGGTATTTTTGTTATAGAAGTCAATTTTTCTACTTTTGCATCATGGGTATTAGATACTGGATGTAGATCTCACATTTGTATAAATGTGCAGGATCTAAAGATCACTAGATAGTTGACTAAGGGCGAAGTTGATGCGAATTAAAAGTTATAAAGCCAAGTATAAGTTGTTTCAATTAATAAATTCTCGGAGTTTGAGGTCGATCCACAGGGAATTAATGAAGAAAAATTCTTTGAGGTAAAGAAAAGATTTGTCACAAAAATAAAGGTGATAAAGGTATTCACAAATGAAAAAGGATTTACTTCGGCTAAAAGATCCACTCTTGGTAATAAATTAAAGACAAGATTATTTTTTTTATAACTCAATTGAAATACACACATAATACAGGTTCCAATAAAAACATACAACATTCAAAGTTCATTTAAAATTATATATGTAATTATATTATGGTTCCTTTAATTATCCACTGACACCAACACTTATAAATGGGCTCAAGAATTCATTGTGTCAACCTCTTGTCTGCAATGAATCAAGATCTCCACTTTACAAGGAGGGTTTCTAAATTGATTAGAAACAAAATACAACACATATAATGACTACTTGATAATACATCATTTGAGCGCAAGAAAGAAATTAATCAAACCTTAATATATTACCAAAAGCTTCACCCTTTCACCCAAACAAAATAAAAATTAGTTACTCATGAACAAGAAGAAAGAAAGATATAAGAAGAAAAAGATGAACATAACTTCAATTTAGAACAAAGAAAACTATAACAAGAGAAACAAATAACACAATAGCATAATCTTGATCTCTAAGCAAAGATTATCAAAATGATCAGCCAAAGTTCCCTTTTATAGAGCTTAAGGAGTACAAAATGATAATGGAGTTATTTGATGATGATAATGTTGAAGCATTACCGAACCTTAAATTGGTGGGCAACACCTCTTTTGCTAATCGCAAGTGCACGGGTCGCACAAGTAATAAAAATGATGAGTAAGTTCGTCTCCACAAGGACTAAGGTAATTTCTAAAGCTAAACATTAATATATGACCTAATTAATTCTATTCAAGCAAACGTAAATTGGAAGAATGGTTTGATAAATAAATTACATAACATAAAGAAAAGCAAAGATAAATTGAGAACCTAGAGAATCCTTTTGCACCCCCTATTACAACTGATAACAAGTAATCCTTAAAGGCATATAAACGATTAGATTAGGTTAGCCTGAGAAACTAGCCTAGTTAAAAGCCTATGTCTAGGACGATTAACCCTATGCTATTTACCTAGTTTACTATGCGTCCATGAGAACCAGAGCAAACAACAAGCATTAAGATCGATTCTCAACTAAGACTATGCATGGTTAATAGGTATATGTCTATCCTATTAACGAATCAACCCACTTCGCAAAGAAAATGAAATTGAATATGTATCTATCATACAAATGATCTAAAACCCAAAGTCCTATGTCTAGGCTCAATGGATTTCATCAAATCCCTCACAAGTTGATCAGACAAATAAGAGCATTAAGCATAATATAATAGAACAAAATCCAAATCTTTCATATAAACTAAAAAGGATACAAATCATTCAATGTCAAAGGGAGATTCAAAGAATAATCTAAACACAGCTAGTTACACAATGAATACGAGAATGCCATACAAAAATTTGTATTCAAGATAAATGAGAGAGTGAGAGAAAAGAAGAAACAGAAAAAGAAGCCCCAATGGCTTGAGCCTTGAATTTTGGATCTTGATTCCTTCTACCCTCTTTTAACTCCGAAATGCCCCCTAGCTGCTGGACTCTCCAATGGGCAAAAGCCCCAAAATGTACTAAGAGAGGCGGAGAAAAAAATGAGAAAACCTAAGAGAAAAAGAGAAAATTCTAGAGTCCGAAACTGAAGTCTAAGCTTCGATATTTAAAAAAAGACAACTCACGCCACGACGTTAAATAATACACGTTGCGGCGCGTAAAATGTAACACCCTAATGAGGATGTCACATTCTTGATACAATAAAATAAAACCTTTCCTAAGTTATAAAACATTTAGTACATAATTGATATGAGTTGTAAAATTTTACCTTTTTATACATAAATAGCATTAAATAAAATAAAATGAAACATAAAGTAAAACAAGTTATTATCACACACCATAATATACATATGATTTTGTCTTAACTTGTACAAATAATTTACAACTACAAATATTTAATAAAACAGTAAAAGTCAGTATAATACTAAAACATATACATGTCCAAGTGCACATCAAAAATTTCTAACCCTCTGAAGGATTCTCCTCAGATGGATCATCGGATGACAGAAATCTTGAATGTCTCGCAGCTCTATGGACAGGAGTCTGTGCTGTCGACACACTACTGATCACACTAGGTGCATGAAAAAGTCCTCCCCAGTAGCGCCTAAGAGTTAAAGGCATCTCAAGATGTAAATACAGAGTGGTAGTAAAAATAGGCTCTCTATCAAACTCTCTATAGAAGGACACAGTCAGACGCCCCATATAGACTACCGATCCTCTATCTTCACGCAATCGCCAGGCCTCAAACCCTCTGTGAAACTCAAGTCTCACAAAACCAAAGAATCCGGGTAAAGCCATAACCAAAAGATCAATCCAGATGATATAGGTGATCTAACGGCTCGCCTTCCTCGAACTAATTGCTCGGCTGCTGCTCCTCAGGGTATTGAATATCTAGAAGCTGCTACTCTTTCTCTTCCTCAAACTCTTTACAGAATATAAATAATAATACAGAGAAATACATACAAAGAGGTGAGACAATCTATATTATTACCAGCATGGCAGTAAAGAAAACGACAATACATATAGATATCACAATTAATTCAAAAATCCATATCATCACATCATGCACGATATCTCACATTAACATATCAAACATAATATAAAATAATCACAATTAACCACATTATAATGTAGACCACAAATGTAAATGCACACCGACTCATTCCTACTCCATGGAGCTAAACCTAGACATCAGATAGAATGATCTAAAAAACCTATCCATACCTCAGGTTGCCCAACCAACTATTACACTGTCAAACATCGTGTCAATAGCCCACAGTAAAAACATCATGGTAAGTAGTACATAGTCAAAACATCGTGCACCATAGGCATTGTACTAGACAGTCTTCACAAGATCTTGATTAAGAATAGTATTTGTCGAGATCATTAGTGTGTTGCTCGTTACCATAGCCCAGAGGAGCTACCAACTGTCCATATGTGGAATCCTCCGCACACTAATGCCTCTAAGTTCAGTCAATGAACCACACTATGCCTATCACACCCACAACACGGTGTAATTCATCTTGTCAGTCAATCGCCAATTTTCAACCAAATTGACATATCTCACAATATATGAACATGAACAAAAAATTACTCAAAAGCCCTCATTATCATCATAATTACACAAATGCCCTCAATATCAACATAAACCAAATATAGTATGTCTCCACTTGATAGTACTATTTCTCAACATGTTCGGGTCCACCACTTTGGCCCGACATTAAAACTCACTGTTTCTTTTAGTTGTGTAAAGATTTTATCGCGTTTTCACATTCGCGTCACCTTTTTCAAACGTTTTCAAGTCGCATAAATATTTTTTGACATTTTAAATATCGCGTATTGTTTTTAAACCGTTTTCTCAATCGCGTAACGTTTTTAAATCGTTTTCTCAATTGCGTAGCTTAAAAATCATTGTTTTAAAAAATGCGTAAGCTATTTCTAGCACTTTTCAACTACGTAGAATATTTTCCTTATGTTATAATCATATTTTGAAACTTTTTCCATTATTTGTCCATTTTTAGTTAATTTTGACAGAATTTCGTTTTAAAAAATTCATTAAATGATATTATTTACGTTTTCTTTATAAATTACTTCTATTAGCCTTAACCATTATTTACTACTTGAAACTCATTAACTTGCTTCAAAACTCAAGGTGAGCTCTATGTTAACATTTTTCAAGTCTTCACTTTATTTTTTATTTATAATTAATTCCTCTAATTTGGTTTTCTAAAACTAAATTCATGTATTTCATTCTCCAAAAATTCATTGAAGTTGAATTATTTTTAAGTTAATTACTTAATCTACATTAGAAAATAATTTTGGAAATCAAATATACAAAATGTGGCATTTTGGCCGAATTCAACAAAATCTTTACAAATAATCTTTAAATCATTTTTCATCTTCTAAATCGATTTTCAATTTCATTATTTTACCTAAGTTCATTAAGTCATTGCTTTAGAAAATGATTGAGAACATTTTGGTTCTCTTTTTTCTTGGTGAAGCCGTGAGCTTCCTTGTGCTCTTTGGAACACTCATGCAATCTCTCACATATTATTCACATCCTACAATAATTACTATAGATCTATAAACACATATAATATATTTGAAAGCTATAAACATGTATGCACACATAATCAATCACAAAATAGAAAAGACAATAAACAACCAAGTGAATGAATCCTTATGGATTCTTCACCACAAATACATCCATCTTCTCACCACCACACAAGGTTGATGAGATTCAATCTCCCTCTTACCTTAAGGGAAGGCAAACTCCTTCTAACTCCTCCTAGTAATTTCGTGTGGCCTCCAAAGAATCCCTAACAACTCAAACAAATTTTTAAAGAGTCATAACTATAGGAAAAAAATATAAACCATGGATCAATCATGGCTTAGAACCTAAAAAATCAAGTTAGAAATAAGAAACAAAGATTTTCACCTTGTAGGAAAAATCTTCAAAGTGATTTTCCAAGCTTAAGATGAATGATTTTGAAAGAACTCTCAACTAGAGATGTTCTTAGAATGATGTTTGGATTTGAGAAGTAAGGTTAGATGAAAATTTAGAAGAGTGGAGGTGTTGGTTTAGGGTGTTGGCCGTGAGCTCTCAAAGAGCAACAATGGTGTTCTTAGCTTTTGGTAGAAAGAGAAGAGAGATTTTGAGTGATAGTAAAATGAAAATGAAATGAAAATTGTCTCCTAACACCAAGTACTTGGTCGTGGAGCTCCAAAGAAGGTTGCCTCCTTTGTTGACCTTCCAAGACCTCCTAACAACCTTAGATGTGATCAAGGGTGGATATCAAAGGCTTTGCCTCCAAGCTTATTTCGCATTGGTGTAGGAAATCAAGTCATCAAGTGACTAAGCACTTCTTGTTCCTTCTTGAAGAGCCTTGGCCGAATTGCTCCAAGGGAGAGCAAACTAGGTTTGTGTTCATTTATGCAATCTAGTTAGACTTAGGTGCATTTAGTTAGTTTGCTTAGTTACTTGTCTAACTATCTAGTTACTTAGGATAACTAGCCTTTGTCTTAATATCATTAGAACCTTCTCTAACTAGAACTCTAAGGTGTAGCTAACTAGGTTTACTTCATTTAGTTACTACATAAGCTTCCTATACTAACTTAGTTAGGTTTAAGCTAACTTGGTTAAGCTTTCTAGTCATAAGCTAACAAGTCCAACCACTTTTGTGGACTTGCTTCCTATTGATTTAAAACTTCAAGCCACTATTGTTGACTAGATCTCATTGGTTTAGGATTAAACCTAGTCGGAAACGTTGACTGGTTCTCTAAACGTGGGTCCTACAGACTTTACCAGGTCCATAGTCTATTTTGGAACAGAATTCTACTGTTTTTAAGACAGGAGGTACTGTACAATAAAATAATATTATAATAATATAAAATATTTTTATTGCACAGTTAAATCTTAAAAATTAAAAGATCAATACACGTTTCACTCCGAATTGGGTTTAGTAAGATCCCCCAACTCCGAATAATTAAATTAAGATTTTTCTGGCCAAAAAATTATTATTTTCTTGACTAGGAGAAAATCACACACAACAGTCAAATACAATCACGAAACAGTTAAATTCATTTTATAACTCACAAAAAACACAAAATAACACATTTAGGACAATACCGTACTTTAACTAAAAGTAGGGGTGTTACAACTCTCCCCCACTAATAAAATTTCGTCCACAAAATTTATCATATCACTGAACAGTTGAGGGTATTGCTCCCTCATTTTATCTTCCAGCTCCCAGGTAGCATCTCCTGTTACATCATTCCATATCACCTTTACCAATTCGATCATCTTCCCTCGAAGTTGCTTCACTCTCCTGTCCTCAATCTTAATGGGAAGTGTCTCATATGTTAAATTATCTTTCAGTTGTACTTCATCGGGCTGTATAACATGTGTTGGGTCGGAGATATATTTTCTCAACTGAGACACATGAAATACATTATGTAGATTGGATAGAAAAGGTGGTAAAGCTATTTGGTAGGCTACAGGACCTATCCGATGAATAATTTGGTAAGGTCCAATGAATTTAGGAGTGAGCTTTCTGGATTTAATAACCCTTCCAACACCAGTCGTAGGCGTTACTCACAAATATATATGCTCACCTTCCTTAAATTCAAGAGGCTGCCTTCACTTACCAACATACCTTTTCTATCGACTCTGAGTCGTCCTTATTCTCTCATGAATCATTTTCACTTTTTTCGTAGTCTGTTGCACAAGATCAGGCCCAATGGTCATACTTTCCCCATCCTGGTACCAACAAAAAGGTGTTCGACATCGTCGCCCATATAGTGCTTCATAGGGTGCCATCCTTATACTTGAGTGAAAACTATTGTTGCTGGTGAATTCTATTAGAGACAAGAATTCATCCCAACTTCCTTATTGTTCCAACACACAAGCACGCAACAAATCTTCCAACGACTGGATTGTTCTCTCTGTTTGACCATCCATCTGATGATAAGCAGAACTCAAACGTAACTTAGTTCCCATGGCTTCTTGCAAACTTCGCCAGAACCTCGACGTAAACCTCAAATCTTGATCAGAAACTATACTTGCGGGTACATCATGAAGTCTAACAATTTAACTAATGTACACCTGGGTTAATCGTTCCAACGAATACTTAATATTGATCGGTAAGAAGTGCGCTGACTTCGTAAGCCTATCAACTATAACCCATATAGAATCATGACCTTTCCTCGTTCTGGGTAGTCTGGTAACAAAATCCATCAAGATACTATCCCATTTCTATTCTGGAATAGTCAAAGGTAGTAACATACCGGTAGGTCTTTGATGTTCCACTTTTGCCTTTTGATAAACAAGGCAAGACGCCACATGTTCTGCCACATCTCTCTTCATCATTGGCCACCAAAACATCCGCTTTAAATCTTGGTACATTTTAGTCATTCCCAAATGCATACTCAATCTACTGGTATGAGCTTCATCCAAAATTGTTTGCTTAAGATTGGGATCATTAGGTATACAAATTCTTCTTTCAAATCTTAAGACTTCATCTGATCCTTCCTCCACCATCACCTTATGACCTTGCTTCAAAAATTCCTTTTCATTCTGTAAAAATGGATCCTCATCCTGTTTTTCTCGGATCACATCCAACAACTCATTCAAAACCATAACCTTAAATAGACGAATCTTTCCTGGTACCAATTCCACTGACAACCATAGATCCCTAAACTAGTTAATCAATTTCTCCCCCTTTATCATCATGGTGGAAACATTGATCACCTTTCTACTTAAGGCATCCGCCACCACATTCGCCTTTCCTGGATGGTATTGAAGTTGAAAATCATAATCCTTCAAGAATTCTAGCCACCGCTTCTGCCTCATATTCAATTTCTTCTGATCAAACAAGTATTTCAGACTCTTGTGATCACTAAAGACATTGAACATAGCTCCATACAGAAAATGCCTCCATACTTTCAACGCAAAAACCACTGCGGCTAATTCCAAATCATGTGTTGGGTAATTCCTCTCATGTACCTTCAATTGTCTTGAAGCATAAGCCACCAAATTCCTATTCTGCATCAACACACATCCTAACCCCTGATAAGAAGCATCATAATACGCCCCAAAGGACTTGCTAGGATTTGGTAAAATCAACACTGGTGCAGTCGTCAATCTCTTCTTCAACTCTTGGAAACTTGCCTCACATTCTTCTGTCCAAACAAAAGCTTGACTCTTCCTTGTGAGTTGTGTAAAAGGTTCGACTATCTTAGAAAAACCTTCAATAAACCTCTGATAATATCTGGCCATTCCAACAAAACTCCGGATCTCCGTCATTGTCTTCGGCCTTCCCCATTGCAAAATAGTCTCCACCTTCGACGGATCCACTGAAATACCCTCTTTAGAAATCACGTGACCTAGGAATTGAACTTCTTCCAACCAAAACTCACACTTTACTAATTTTGCATACAACTTCTTTTCTTTCAAAATCTGGAGAACTATATTGAGATGTTCAGCATGCTCTTCCTTATTTTAAGAGTAGATCAGAATGTCATCGATAAATAGAACGACGGATCTATCTAAATATGGACGAAAAATCCTATAATGTAATCCATGAATATTGTAGGAGCATTCGTCACTCCAAATGACATCACTTGATACTCATAATGCCCATAACGAGTTCGGAAAGCTATCTTAGGTATATCCTCTACCTTTACACGAATCTGATGATAACTTGATCGCAAATCTATTTTAGAGAAAATAGCCACTCCTTTCAATTGGTCCATCAAATCGTCAATCCTCAGAAGTGGGCATTTATTCTTTATAGTCACCTTGTTTAACTAACAATAATCCACACAAAGACGAGAAGTTCCATCCTTCTTCTTGACTAGCAACACTGGTGCTCCCCACGGCAAAACACTCGGTCGCACAAACTATTTCTCCAACAGTTCCTCCAACTGCTTCTTCAATTCTACCAACTCTGATGGTGACATCTGATATGGTGCAATCGAAATAGGACCTGCTCCTAGTACCAGATCGATAGAAAACTCGATCTCTCTTTTCGGTGGCAAACCGGGTACATCATTAGGAAAAACTTCTGGAAATTCATTAACAACAGCAATAGTGTTCACATCTTTCTCGCCCTTAACCTCTAAAGAAGATAGCAGCATATATCCCTGAGCTCCGTCCCTCAATAATGATTTGACTTTAATAGTAGTCAAAAATCCAGAACTTTCTTCCTTAGGAAAAACTATGGTCTTGTTTGCACATTCTATTAGGATATGGTTAGAAGATAACCAATCCATTCCTAATATTACATCTATCTCAACAAGAGGTAAACAAATTAAATTGACAGAAAATACACGATTATTTATGGTGATAGGACCATTCAGACATATTTTGGATGTAACAACAGGCTTGGCAGTTGGTGTAGAAATAATCAACTGAAAACTCAGAGAAGATACAGGCAGTTTCAACCGATCCACACAATCATATGCAATAAATGAATGTGTTGCACCCGAATCATATTGCACAGTCAAAAAATTACCTTCAATGACACCTTCCCCCTGAATAAGATCTTCAAACTGGGAAGCTTCTGCTCCGGTCATCGTATATACCCGCCCTCCAGATCGCGGCTGAGTAGCATGAACATTACTCACAGTTGGCTTCCTTTCCGGCTGAGTTCAATCCCTAAAAACATGTCCAGGTTTTCTGCATTTGGAACAGATTGTTCCTTTGATCGAATAATCCCTAGATAGGTGGCCACTCTTTCCACACTTAAAACATCTTGGCATAAACACCACATTTGGGTCAGTTCTATTACCACTAGAACTTCCCCCAAGCGATGGACGTTGAGGCTGACTTCCCGGTGGTCTCGAATAAGGTTTTCGCTGAAATTGGCTATTGTTATTGTTGCCTCCTCTTTGGAACCTAGTCGGTCCAAAGTTACGATTTCTTGGATCTCTTGATGGCTCCAACTCCTCGAGTCGTCGGCATGTATCCATCAAAGCAGGAAATTCATTCATTCTTATAGGTAGCACTCCTCGTTTCAGCTCTACCCTCAACCTTTCCTCAAATTTACGGCATTTCCACGCCTCATCAGGTTGAATTTGAAAGTACCTTGAGAACTGTGACAAGCTCTCAAACTTAGTTGCATACTTGGCATGTCGGGCACTAGCAGGAAAATACTTTTCCAGAAATACTTCGCTAAACACCTCCCAAGTAATTTCAGTCCCCTCTGCTTGTAATAATCGGTGGGTTCCTCTCCACCAATTCTCACCATCACCTCTTAACATAAAAGTAGCATACGTCACATTCTGATCATCGGCGCATCCCATAACATGCACGTGAAACCTCTTCAATTCAAATCATACTCAACTAGATAAGTTTATGAATAGACACATGGATATAAATCAAAAGAATCCACAAGATTGTAAAGCAACTCTCTCTCCACTAATATAAATGACACATGAATGAGGATCAAAAGGGTCTATATCAGCTTGTAATGTAAGGCCATGGTTATGGGGTAAAGAAGAAAGAGAAAAGGATAACACATAAACATTGAGAATAAGAGTATGCAATTTCAAGAATTAAGAACTAGTGAGAGTAGCAAGGTATTCAACAGTGAAAGATTAAAACTTGCCAGAATCATGCAATGCTTCTTCATTTTTCACTTTTCTTCTTTCTTTGTTTGCTTTGCTTTTCTCTCTTCTCTTTTTCTTTCTTTTACTTTTACAAAGCAAATTCTTTTTCTTTTATTTGCAATTGGTTCCTTCAAGCTCATTTTTGTATTGAAAATATTAATACCCCTAATCACTGACTCTCTTCAAGAAATAACATATTATGCACTTAATAGACATTGATGGTAGGAAGAAAATGCACTACTTTCACATGCATTAGAATGGTTAACAAGTGAACAAACACAATGGTAGTGAAAAAAAAATAAGGCCAAACAATTAGCAGGATTCAAAGGGGAGTAATGGATTTCATCATTAAAAGGTAAGCTTAAAAGGTTCAATCGTCCAAAGAATGCCTTAATTATTTCCTTAAGCATGCACAACCTAAGATTTCACTTCAAGAGAGTTACAAAACAATTTCAAAGATACAAGACATATCCACATATAATAACCATAAGCATTCTCTAAAAAAGCACTCAAATTCAATCTGAAGCCAAACAAGCATAGGAATGGAAAACTTATCATGCATAAAAAGAATTAAGATTGATCGGTATGCTTCCAAGATTGCATAGGGATTCACAGAAAATTTTGAGGTGAATTTGCATCCCTAATTATCATTGGGCAATCACTACACTAGCTAATGGCATCATGTTATGCATTCAAATAATTTCACATTAATCAATCATGCAAATCAACCATCATGTGCACTAACTCGTATAATAAACAAAAGAAAATATAACCAAAAATATTAATACTTATACTCAAGTAATGAAAATCAATAGTCACTATATATAAAAATACTAAAACCAGTCAATATATAACAAAATAAAAAGGCACCCCCCTAAACCTGGGAGAAACAATGTCCTCACTATACATATACATCCTCAAAATAAACAACAGTAAAATAATGGAGACTGCCCTGAATATAGCACTCTACTCAGCATCATCGACATCAGGAAGGACCTCGGGCCCGTTGTCTAGTTAGAAGCCGACACCATCGAAGGGCCATTTGAAGGCACTGTCATCATGCTCTCGATGCCGTGTGCCCTGGAATTGGCTCAGTGTCGCCGCCACTATCATCATGGTAGGCTGCAGGATCCTGATACTGATGGGAAGAGACAACTCTATCAAAGGGAGGGTAGGGCTACTGTTGCCGCTGCTAGTTAGAAGGGCTGACACCATCGAAGGGCGGGTATGGTGGAATGAGGAAATCATGGGTAGAGATTTGAAGGCGCTCCGCTAGCCATCGGATGCTCTCGATGCTGTGTGCCTGCATAGTGGCAAGCTGGTGAAGCTCGGCACTCACGACGGCAGCCTCATGGGGAACTTAGGGCTCTAGGGCTAGTCTTTGAGCTCGCCTCTGTCGTCGGCAGGGCACTGCTACGTTAGGAGGAGCTGTTCCAACCCTCCCGATGAAGTACTCATCGAGAGGTTGTTTAACCTCAAACAACTCCTCGTGGGGGCCAATGGGCACACCCCTCCTTAGGCATAGAATCGAGACCCGGGGGTCCCAATGTTGAACGATGTCTGGAATGATCAAAAGCACGGGGGAGGGGAAGGAAATAAAGACCTAAAAAATGAGATGTGAGGGGTAAAATTGAGAATAAGTAATCAAATGAATATGATAGTTTAAAGCATTCAATTTTAGTCGTGAATTAGGGAGGCGAAGAAAAGGCTCCATGGCTCCATGGCCGCCCTCCGCAGCTGCATGTATAAAATATCGGCAACATCAATCGAGCACTGCTATAAGATGACATATATCAAGATAGCTTTGTCGTGTGTGACCTCCGATAAGTTGTTGGAGGGCAGGATTCTGGTACTGATGAAATGGTACCAAACCTTGGCCTCCGGGGTCAGGCAAGAGCAAGAGAAGAAACGCGCACGACCCTGCTGAGAAAAGGTCCAGACGACCCGTTGTGATTCAGTTGTGCATATGCAGGTGGTGACATCCTAGAGGTTTATCCCCTCCACTGGCTCCCATCTAGTAAACTCTTGGAAATCACATATCTTAGGAGGATGTGGCAAAGATAAAGCAGTTCTGATGGCCTCAGGAGAAAACGAGACCTGGCGCCTCCACACTCTAACAGTAGAGGACTCCTAATGGATAAAAGCCAGGTTCACGTAGAACTCACGAACCAAAGGGATAAGGGCCCTGTCGAGGTGTTTAGCAAACTCCCCCCACTGATAATGCTGAATGGTGGCCTCAATGTCAGCCTGTAGAGAGTTCTTGAAACTAAAGCCCCTCTCAATAATCACCTTCTTCGAGACCGGGGTCCCATGCCTTCTCTTTCAATAAAAGTTCGGCCATGCCGTTTTCTCCGGGAATTTTTTTTGCTTTTCACTCACCGCTTGATCCAGAGTGGGAGACCACTCATTTTCAAAACAAATGAACTTCTCTGGAATGAGCATTTTGTCCCAATTGCTACATTCAATATTCTAAATTAAGCTCCAACAATGTGTGCAATAGGCTTTCCATCCATTTCAAGGCCAATTAAGCACAATAAGCTGCAAACAACACCAAAAAAACGGAATGATCAAAAGCACGGGGAGGGGATGGTTCCCTAACTCGTCTAGGACCCATTTGTAGAATATAAAGACCTAAAAATGAGATGTGAGGGGTCAGAACTAAGTAATCAAATGAATATGATAGTTTAAAGCATTCAATTTTCTAGAAAAATAAGTCAGGCACCGCAACATTAATCAAAAGTGGCAATCAATAAAAAGCGAAGTACAAAATTAAAGAAGAATTAAAAATACCTAAGGGAGCGCCACAAAGATTCATTCAAAGAGTTCATATAAGCTAATTATCAACTTCAAGAAATCCTCCATTTGTGGTGTCCCGAGGTTGATGAGGGCGGGGAGTGGACGCCGATGCATGAGAAGCACGTACAAGGAGCGGCTCCTGGCATGCTTCTAGGCGAAGGGTCCCATGAATGAACCGAATACACATCAATAAAAATAAGAATGAGAGGGATTCGAGGACCGTGGTATGGGACTGCATAGTTGAGGATGGCTTAAAGGAATTGACTAGGCGTAACCATATCAACAAGAAAGTTGCAACTTCTTTTCGGGAGCCTAGAACATAAGAACTCCATTGTTAAGCATGCTTGACCTGGAGCAATTGTGGGATGGGTGACCTCCTGGGAAGTTTCCTAGGATGCGTGTGAGTGAGGACAAAGCACGCTGAAAAGACCTGTGTTGGTTTGTGGAGACACTCGTCAATCCTGCAGACAGTCCCGGGATGTTATAGATGGTATCAGAGATGGGACCTCTCCTAGTACGGTGTGGTTCGGGGACGAACCAGGTGGAAGCTGGTGGGCATGTGGTGTCTCAGGGTTGATGAGGGCGGGGAGTGGACGCTGGTGCATGAGAAGCACGTACAAGGAGCGACTCCTGGCATGCTTCTAGGCGAAGGGTCCTATGAATGAATTGAATACGCACCGAAATGAGAGGGATTCAGAGACTGTGCAGGTATGGGACTGCATAGTTGAGGATGGCTTAAAGGAATTGATTTGGCGTAACCATATCAACAAGTTGCAACTTCTTTTCGGGAGCCTAGAACATAAGAACTCCATTGTTAAAAGCGTGCTTGACCTGGAGCAATTATGGGATGGGTGACCTCTGGAAAGTTTCCGATAGGAGAAGTTAGGATGTGTGTGAAATGAGGACAAAGCACGATTGCACCTTGAGTTCAAAAGACCTATGTGTGTTGGTTTGTGGAGCACACTCATCAATCAAAACTAGAATCAAATTTTGACATAATTAAATCAATCAATCTAACATTACCTCCCGTGTTTTCAAAGGGCATTACCTCTTTCATCCTGGGATGTTACAAAGAGACACCTTCGAAGAATGACGTTACATGTATTGACCTCAACCACGCCCTAGCTCTATCTCTCAATGATAATGGAAATAGGCGCGAATAGCATCAACCAGAGGCACCTTCAATCTTGAGGGTCTCACCAATTCCAAGAACATATCCACGTGATCGTTTGGGTCCTCCGCGTTTGAGCCAATGTCCGGCTGCCGTTATACTCTTTAATGTCTATTATCACGCGTCATTTGAGCTTTTGTCAAAAAGTTCAATTAGTTCATACCAACATCGCGACGTTCTCTCGCCACACCGCAACACTCAAGGGAATTCAAATAGACGCCGCAACATTGACAACCACATCGCGACATTCATGAATGTTCAAAACTCAGCCCGCAGTCTGCAGTAACCCTAACCCCAAAATACAAAGTATCAATCAACCAAAAACAAGCATAAGCTAAGCAAAATACTTAAAACTAGCTTAAAATCTAACGACGAAGAACCTAAAACTAGAAGAATACAATAAGATTGAAAAAACATAGAGAAAAGAACGAAAATAAAATAAGAGAAAATAAAAAGAAGAAAAATACATACAAAGAGATTGAGAGGGATGAAGGGGTGCGAAGGGAATGCACGAAAATGTAGGAAATAAAAGATTATAGAAGAATGGGTGAGGTGGATTTGAGAGAAAATACAGAGGAGGGAGTATAAGGGTTTGCGTTGCAGTGCAAACCCTGCTACTTATATTTAAGCAAATCATGCACATGGCGCTGCGGCGTGAACTAACCAGTACCGCGACGAGCATCTGTGAAGCAGACTTTTCAATTTTCCATTTTTAATTTTTAATTTTTTAAGAATAGGACGCTACGACTTGAAGTTTCCACGCCGCGGTGTTGTGCTCTCTGTCCCAACAACCTGATAAGACAGAGCCTAGAACATCGCAGAGTGACAATTACAACGCTGCGACATGAGATGTCTGACTGTAGAATTCTGCAGCCAACTCTACACAACAACTACCTTGGCCTCAATGAGGCCCCAAACACCAATAAAAACCACCTAGCCTATTAAACACATGCATATAACAACAAAATAACATGAATTAACAAAATCAAACATACTGCCATTAGACTTTAAAACTTAAAAAATTAATGCAAAAAGGTGGATACATCCAAAAAAGGCGCCTTTTTATAATCCAGGCAAGACTTTTTCTGCTTCTTCAACTCGAGCGAGCCTGTTTGAAAGAGGTTTCCCTATCATCACTTGAAGAAGTTCCTAGGGGCCTATTGTTTATGGCATTGGCAAGTTGCCCCACTTGAGTCTTAAGGGCCCTGATTGAAGATGACTAGCTCTGAAGAATAGAATCTTTTTTTGCCAGATGAGCATCTGTTTTGGTCATGTATGAATCATATTTGACCATAAATTACATGAACATGTCCTCCAATGCTGGTTTCCTCTCTTGCATAGGTGGCCTTGTTTGCGATGAAAAACTAGGTGGATATGGTGGTCTCTCATTGCCAGTAGATGAAGATGCTTGCCCTTGGCTATGCCTCCATGAAAAATTGGGCTAGTTTTTCCACCCAAGATTACACTGCTGTGAGCAGGGGTTGTTCTGAGATGGCCTATAATTGGCAACATATTAGACGCTTTCCATAGTGGATGGATAACTATCGTTGGCATGATTGTTTCCACACCTATCACATAGCACGAAGGGGCTTTGATTGGGGCCAGTACCCAAACTGTCAAACTTGTTTGCCAATGATGCCACCTAAGCTGACAAAGTTGTAAGTGCATCAAGATCATGAACCCCAGCTACCTTCCTTTGAGTGTTTCTTGCTGAAGACCATTGGTACCTATTGGCAACCAGTTCTTGCAACAGTTAGTGTGCTTCATCAAACGATTTACTCAATAATGAACTACCTGTAGCCGCATCCACAATTGGACGATGAAGAGGTAGTAGTCCTTTGTGAAAGGAGTAAATCTAGTGCCAAAGAGGAATTTCATGGTGAGGGCACTTTCTCAAAAGGTTCTTGTACCTCTCTCAAGCTTCATA
Organism: Ormosia emarginata; assembly: GCA_029884605.1. Classification (NCBI taxonomy): domain Eukaryota; kingdom Viridiplantae; phylum Streptophyta; class Magnoliopsida; order Fabales; family Fabaceae; genus Ormosia; species Ormosia emarginata. The sequence goes on from JAQQTP010000079.1 coordinate 19,674,026, forward strand.
CAAGGACTCAAATTCTAATTGCGTGAATGAAGTGATGTCATTCACCAATCCAGCAGTCTTGCAGGATGAAAGTACTTGTTCAGAAATTTTGAGCACACTTCCTTCTAAGTAGTTATAGATCCCACAGGTGGAGACTGCAACCAACTCTTGGCTCGATCCCTGAGAGAGAAGGGGAAGAACCTGAGACGAATGACATCTTCTGAGACACCAGTGTGCTTAAAGGTGTCACAAATCTCCAAAAAGTTTGTCAAATGAGCATTAGGATCTTCATTTTGCAAATAGCCAAGTTGGATAGATGTCTGATTCATTTGGATGATGGCCGGTTTGACTTCAAAATTATTAGCGTGGATGGGAGGCCGTCTGATACTTGATTGGATATTTCCCATTTGCGGGTTAGCAAATTCCCTCAGAGGTCTCGTATAGTCATTGTTTTCTGCCATTGATAGTACCTTATTCACAAAAGAATGAGATAATAAATCAAAATGTAATAAAAGAAAAGACTTGAACTAGAACTAACAAAGGTCAAAATCAATATTACCAACACAGAAACTAGTTGTAGTCCCCGGCAACAGCGACAAAAACTTGCTAAAGCATTATTGAATCTTAAATTGGTGGGCAACACCTCTTTTGCCAACCGCAAGTGCACATGTCGTACAAGTAATAAAAATGATGAGTAAGTTCGTCTCCATAGGACTAAGGTAATTTCTAAAGCTAAACATTAATATATGGCCTAATTAATTCTATTCAAGCAAACGTAAATTGGAGGAATGGTTTGATAAATAAATTACATAACATAAAGAAAAACAAAGATAAATTAAGAACCTAGAAAATCCTTTTTCACCCTCTATTTCAACTAATAACAAGCAATCCTTAAAGGCATATAAACGATTAGATTAGGTTAGCCTGAGAAACTAGCCTAGTTAAAAGCCTATGTCTAGGACAATTAACCCTATGTTATTTACCTAGTTCACTATGCGTCCATGAGAACCAGAGCAAACAACAAGCATTAAGATCGATTCTTAACTAAGACTATGCATGGTTAATAGGTATATGTCTATCCTATTAACGAATCAACCCACTCTGCAAAGAAAATGAAATTGAACATGCATCTACTATACAAATGATCTAAAACCCAAAGTCCTATGTCTAGGCTCAATGGATTTCATCAAATCACTCACAAGTTGATCAGACAAATAAGAGCATTAAGTACAATATAATAGAACAAAATCCAAATCTTTCATATGAACTAAAAAGGATACAAATCATTCAATGTCAAAGGGAGATTCAAAGAATAATCTAAACACAGCTAGTTACACAATGAATATGAGAATGCCATACAAAAATCTGTATTCAAGATAAATGAGAGGGAGAGAAAAAAAGAAACAGAAGAAGAAGCCCCAATGGCTTGAGCCTTGAAGCTTGGATCTTGATTCCTTCTACCCTCTTTCAACTCTAAAATACCCCCTAACTACTAGACTTTTCAATGGGCAAAAGCCCCAAAATGTACTAAGAGAGGCGGAGAAAAAAAAAAGAGAAAATCTAAGAGAAAAAGAGAAAATTCCAGAGCCCGAAACTGAAGTCTGAGCTTCGATATTTAAAAAAAGACAACTCATGCCGCAACGTTAAATAACACATGCGGTGGCTTAAGGCACCAACGTTGCAGCATGAGCTTCCTTGTGCTGCGGCGCTTAAGCCTCGGGTTCATCAGGGTGCAGAGACAGAGAGTAGAACACCGCGGCGTGTAGTTCCTTGCACCGCGGCATGATGTCCTGGAGCTTGTCTTGTGATTTCTTTTCCATTGCAGGGTCTTGGCTTGCTTTAAGTTAGTTCTTTTGAGCTTATCCTGCAATTGAGAAATTAACTAGTCAAATCCAAATGTAATCTAGCTCAAACCAATTAAAGATTAAAGAGGATTAAAGCAAGATTAGAGATGATGACTTCAACATGAAATTTACATGAAACTAGGGCTAAAGTCTTCCAATAATGCATCACAATAAGGACAAAGCCATCAATAATGCATAGAGATAGGGCATAAATAACTACATTCTATGGAGTTATCAGATAAGTAAGTGGAAAATTATTTTGATCCTTGTCTCCCCACTAGCACTAAATGATTCGGTGCTTATCTTATGAATACCGTCAGAATTGGGTAGAATAGTCTTCATGAAAGTTGTAGATACTGGTCTTAACTATCTTTTGGTAAAATTTTAGCTCCTAGAACCATCTATAGCTTGGGATATGACCCAATCACTGCACACTATTTAGGCCTAATTACAACTCATCTATTCTGACTTCCAAGCCCAATATGGCCTCCAAGACATCCGATCTGACTCTTGTGTTCTCATGAAAGTTGTAGATTTAGGTCTTAACTTTCAAATGACATCGTTTTAGTCCAAAACCTCCCTTATAGCTCAAGATATGGTCTAATGAGTGTGCATAGGTCAAGTTGTCAAGTTCAAAACTCTAGATCTTGTTTCAACTCCAATTTAAATTATCCAAACATGTGATTTGACTCTTGAGGTCTATGAAAGTTGTAGAGAATTGTCTTTACTTTCTAACAAGATTAGAATCACATCAATCAGATATTTGTAATTCAAATTATAGCCAGTTTACTAAAAGATGCAATTAAGCAAATTAAGGTCAATTCAAGCAATAATTTCTTCAATGATCCAATTAAGCTCAATATCATAAAATGTGACAAAATCAACTTAATTAAACCTTAAGAAGCCTAGTGAGAGGATTATAAAATGAATAAAATATATTTGTAACACCCCAAAATTTACTAAATTACAGTAATGCCTGAATTGTACTGTTTTGTGTTTTCTGTGTGCTATAAATCTATTTTGACTATTTCGTGACTGTATTTGATTGTTGTGTGTGATTTACTCTGAGTCATGAAAATAATAATTTTTGGGCCGGGGAAAATCTTTATCTGATTATTTAGAGCTGAGGGATCTTACTAAACCTAATTCTGAGTGATGCGTGTATCAATCTTTTAATTTTTAGAATTTATCTGTGAAATAAAAGTATTTTATATTTTAATATTATTTTATTATTCAGTGGACAGTACCTACTGACTTAAGAGCAGTGGGTTTTGCCCAGTGGACAATAGGAATCAAAAAAGTCTTTGTGACTTGCAATTCGGTGAACCAATAGAAATTAGTCAATGATATTGGCTTGAATTTCCTAAGCTAATAGGAAATGGTCAATAAAAGTGGTTGGACTAGTTAGATTAGTAACTAGAAAACCTAACTAAGTTAGCTTAAACTTGACTAAGTTAAACCAAAATGCTTAAGTAGTAAATAAATGGAACAAACCTAGTTTGCTACCCATTAGAGCCTTAGTTACAAGAAGGTTCTAGCATATTCAAGAAATGGAGGAGTCATTCCTAGGTAACTAAATGGTTAGCCAAGTAACTAAGAAATCTAACTAGAATGGCTTAAGCATAACTAGATTTACCTAAGCTTAACTAGATACCTAAATGAATCAAAACTTGGTTTGCTCTCCCTTTGAGCAATTCAGTCAAGACATTTCAAGAAGCTTCAAGAATTTGATGACTTAATTTTCTAAGCCTATAGGAAACAAGCTTGGAGGCAAAGCTTTGAAGATCAACCAATGATCTCATCTAAGGCCATAAGAAGTCTTGACTGGTCAACTAAAGCGGCCACCTCCTTTGGGGAGCTCCACGGCCATACGGGCTTTAGGAGGAGTAAGGATGACACTTAGCTAAATCATTTCATCTTCATCCATTTTCTAAACCAAGCTTCACCAAAATTCTCTCATTTTCTCTCTTGTGAACCACACGACCATCACACCATAACCATATCTCCACTCTTCTAAAATTTTATCCAACACCACTTCTTAAACCTAAACACCATTCTAAACACTTTTCATGTTATAAGCTTCTTCAAAATCATCCATCTAGTGCTTGGAAAACAAGCTTGAAGTTTCTTCTATATAAGGTAAAAATCCTTGTTTCTTGTTTCTAAACTTGTTCTTGAAGTTCTAAGCCATGATTGATCCATGGTTTTTCTTTTTTAACCTTAGTTTATGACTTTGTAAATTGTTTAAGTTTGCTAGGGTTTTTCTTGGAGCTACACAGAATCACGAGGAAAGCATCCAAGAAGATTTTTGTCTTCCTTAGAGGTAAGAGGGAGATTTAACCTCATCAACCTTGTATGGTGGTAAGAAGATGGATGTGTTTGTGGTGAAGATTCATAAGGAGTCATTCACTTGGTTGTTTAAAGTTTTTCATATTTGTGATTAGTTTTGATGCAAGTATGTTATAGCTTTGATATATGTTTAAATATGTGTTTATGCAAGCATGATAGATATTGTATGTAGTAGGATGTGAATAATATGATGAGGAATTGCATGAGTGTTCAAAAGAACACATGAAGCTCACAGTTTCACCACCACAAAGAGGACCAAGATGTCCTAAATTACTTTCTAAGCATGGATTTGGTGGTTTAATAATAATAAATTGGATTAAGAATTTTATAAGGGATTAGACGATGAGAAACAATTAAATATGATTTTTAAAGCATAGAATGATTTTTGGCCAACATGCCAAGTTATGCTGTTTTCAATTCAAAATTATTTCCTAAGCATAGACTTATGTAAATTAAAGAGAACTCAATGTAATGGATTTTAGAGAATAAAATAAATGAAATTATTTTAGAAGCTTAATTAGGGAAATTAAGTAAGAATGAGAAATAAAATAAATACTTGAAAAGTACTAACGTATAGCTCACCCTTTGGGTTTTGAAGCGTGTTCGCAAGTTTTGATCTGTAAATATTGGTTAATTCCAAGAAGGGTAAAATTTAATGGAAACGGTAGAAAATACCATTTAAAGGATTTTTCAAGAGGAAATGATGTAAATAAAACTAGAAATTAATATATAATGGAGAAAGTTCAAAATGTAATTTAGACAGTAAAGAAAAATTTTATGTAGTTGAAAAATATTAGAAATACCTTATGCATATTTCAAATAATGATTTTTAAACTACGCGATTGAGAAAATGATTTAAAAACGTTACACATTTGAGAAAATCATTTAAAAATGCTACGCAATTTCAAAAACGTCAAAAAATATTTACGCTATTTGAAAATGTTGGAAAAAGGTGACTCGATTATGAAAACGCGATAAAATATTTACGAGATTGAGAATAACAATAGTTTGTTATCTGGTTAAAGTGGTGGACCCAAATATGTTAAAAAATGGTACTTCCAAATGGTGGCATACTATTTGAAATATAATGATAACGTTGTTATTTATGTATTTTGGCTTATGCACATGCATAGAAAAATGTGTCAATTTGGTTGAAATTGGTAAGTTGCTGACGAGATGAATTACACCATAGTTCAGGTGTGATAGGCGTAGTGTTGTTCATTGAGTGAACTTGGAGGCGTTAGTGTGTGGAAGATTTCATATGGGGACAGTTGGTAGCTCCTCTAGGTCGTGGTACTGGGGCAACACACTAGCGATCTTGACAAAGCACTATTCTTAATCACGATCTAGTTAGACTATTTGGAACAATGCTTGTTGTACATGACGTTTTGATTGTGTAATATTTGGCTGGGGCAGCCAGAGCTACAGGCAGATCTACTAGGTCATTCTCTCTATTGTTTATGTTTAGCTCCATAGAGTAGGATCAAGTTTGTGTACATCTGCATATGTGGTCTGCATTATGATATGATATTTATATTTGAATCTGAGATATTATGTATGATTGATAACATAATTTGACATGTTGAATGATGTATATGTTTGTATTGTTATTTTCTATACTATCATGCTGGTAGTGATGTAGATTGTCTCACCTCTTTGTATGCATTTCTGTATTATTATTTATGTCGGTAAAGATTGTGAAGAAGAAGAAGAGGAGCAACCTCCTTATTATCAATACAAGGAGAAACAACATCCGAGTGATCAGTGCAAAAAGGGCGAGCCTCTAGATCATCCTTATCATTTACAATGATTCTGACGCGGTATGATGCTACCGAGTTTTCTGGGGTTCATGAAACTGGAGTTTCACAGGAGTTCTGAAGCCTGGCATCTTCAAGCTGATAGAAAGAGTGTTGCTTATGTGGGACGAGTGACTCTGTCCCTTAGTAGAGAATATGGGGGTGTTTCGATGTTCTCTACTACAGTATATGTGCATCTAGAGTTACCCTTATCTATTAGGCGCTATTGGGATGGTCGTTTCCATGCCCCTAGTGAGCTTAGTAGTGTGTCGATAGCCCGCACTCCTATCCATAGGGCTTTGCGACATTCGGGGTTTCTGTCTTTCGATGACCTCCCATAGGAGGATCCTTTGGAGGATCAGAACTTCTAGATGTGCACTTGGGCTAGTGTACAATTTGTTTTAAATTAAACAGTTTATAGCTTTATAAAATAGTTTGTGGTATGTAAATATTTGTATCTTTAAAAACAAGATCATATGTATAATTATGGTGTATATTTCATAGTTTGTTGTATTTCACGTTCTGTATATTTTATTTCATGATATAATGTATAAAAACAAAATTTTTACAACTTATATTATTGTATGTTAATAAATGATTTATAACGTGGGTAAGGTTTTATTTTAATTAATCTCAAATGTGATATCCTAAGGAGGGTATTACATTAGTTGGTATCAGAGTCCCTCACACTTAACTTTTGCACTCCCGGGTAAAACACATAAGATAAAAATTTGGGAACAAAAAAAAATGACAAATACTCAAAAGCTAAAAACCCTAAAAGACTCAATGAATCAAGAAGAGCAACCGAAGATTCAAGAGATCAAAGCATTAATGATGTAAAATTTCTTCACATCTCAAACCAACAAGCAAGAAAACATCAGTTGAAAATAATGAATCAAGAATGATAGATCCTCACAGGATTCACTCTCAATCCTTCAAGTGTTAAAAAAGTAGGTATTTCACTCAATTTAACCCATGAAAAATTGCACTAACATAAGCTTGCTTATGTTTTACTTCTCCACTACTCAAAACATATGCACACACAAATCATCAGGACTTTATTCTAGGTTGTAATGAGGTCAAGGTAAAGGAGGGTGGTAATATGGATTTGACAAGTTAAAAACCAAAGAGAGGAAAAGAGCATGAGAGCTGAGTTCAATTAACAAGCATGAAAGTTCATCCCAACTCCACCTAATACAAATTCTCTTTACATATTTGTTTTTATTCCATTTTTGCCTTGTTGGCCCTTCTTTACACATTTTTTTTTATAAATATACACATTTTTTTAATTAACCACTCTTTCCTTTTTCTCCAATCATTTTGCACACACACCCCCACACTTGTTCAAGAACTCATCCAATGACAAAGCTAATGTTCTCTTATTCCCTAAGGTCAGGTAAGAACATGGTTTTTTATTTAAGGCGCATAATGAGCTAGAAACAAGGAATGATCAAATAAGCTTAAAGGGGTTAAGCAAAGGAAAATATGCAAGGTTGGCTATTTGGTTAAAGTAGCTATTTCAAGAAAAATACCTCAATCATGTTTATGTATGCATGTGAAAATGTAGCCTCAAAAAGAATCAAAGCAAGTTCTAGAGTAACAATTTCATGAGTGAAAATCACACAAAAAAGAAGTGAGTGGTACAAATGTTCAATCCATTCATCAATAGGCTCAAAATCTCACAAGACATATTTCTATTGTAACACCCTAATACAGATATCTAGATATATCATAGTTACACAATGATATATAAAGATAACTGTACTAGAAACGTCACTTCCTCATACTATATTCTAACATATATCCATAATCACAACTGAGTAATTATAGAAAGCCTTGACAGATTGCGGAAAAGCTTAAACTCATATACAAACTTAGCCACAAGATGGCATATTGTAATACATATAACATAAAACTTACAGAACAAATATAAACTGATTACATAAGTTCTGTCTACTTAAAGTAATAAAAACTACTCTAGTCTTCACGCTTTCTCTTCTCACCCTTAGCAGGGTCTGTACCTCTGTACCTGCATCTGGATTTACATGGAATAACAACTAGGGTGAGAATTAACATTCTTAGTAAAAGCAATTCCAATACCATCTAACTATAACATTGTATATAACAATTATATAACAGATGCTATAATTTCTAACTTAGGAGCTTCCTCCTCTTTTCTCATATCTGCACACTTTCTTATAGTGTGATATCAACCTATAGCCTACACACTGTTAATATATACAATGCCCATACAGTTGTAAATACCAACAGTGACGGACAATGCCCATACAACTGTCCATGAATGCAATGTGAATGATATGTAATATGAATATACCTAAGGAATCCTACGAGTATGTGGATGAAATGCAAATGCAGGGTTTTGTTTTTAAATACATACAGAAGTTTATTTTGAAAATAAGGAAGTTTGTTAGGAACTAGTCAGTATATCATCCAGTGGTAATTAGAGGGAAAGCTCATCCTCACATTACACATATCTTGGCACGCTGATAAATTCGGGCTTCATCCTTGCTCAAAGAGCGTCTTTGGATTTCCCACTTATCTCCTTTGGCCTTGGCACTGTCGAGACATCAGGGTTATGTCCTTCTCAAAATCCTTCGGGCACCTATCTATCTCCTTTTGCCTCCATGAATGAACATCAAAGGATACTCACCAAGATCAATACTACTTGACTAATTCGTAGACTTACATACGTACTTATATACTTAGTTCCTTTACAATCTAAGCATATTCTCCTAGGAACTTTGGCTTTTTATGTTTACCCTTTGTAATGAGGAGAATCTGTAACCTCATACTACATGTAACCTTAGCATTTAGTTAGAAATACTTGCCCCTTAGGAACTTCTCTGATTCCTTACCTTCTTAGCTAAATGACCTCACGTCATATAACGTTATATTCTCAGGTAAACATTACTAGACCATTTCTCATACTTGTACCTAACTCCACCTCATCACTTATATTTCTTAAGTGATTTCTAATGCAATACTATGTCGCTGAGGTGTTAGGTACTCACCTATGGCACACCACTAATCTTGGTTGCACTAAGGTTCTTACTCTTCACATACATACTAGATTAATTAACTAGTGCGTGAAAAGCTTAGTGTTATGCTTATCTCTTACATAACCACTATCTTAACTTTCCTATAGACTCAACTCATCCTAGTGAAAGAGTCTATCTTAACTACTGCCTCATATATCCTTGCTTAAGGAAATAAATGAGTATTTCTCTAAAACTTTGCATAATTAACTCAACTTTAACTAAAGCGAGTAAGTCATGCATCTAGATAAGTATAACATACTTATTCTGGTTGTATCTAGTTTTCCCTTCCATCACACTTCTAGTAGTAGCTTATACTACACTTGTGTGCTTAAGGTTCCAGATACCTCTTTAATTATTCCAAACTCATGGAATGCTTATGAACTTAACTTCCATACTTTCAATAGTATATAAGGAAGTAAATTCCCTTTATCTTGCACTTCTAACTCATCTTTGTTAATGCATGAGTTATTGCACATTTCTACTATACCTTATGATTATGACATCTTCTTAGTCACAATTCATCTTATTGTGTATTTAGCATTGCACAAAGTCCCACTTAACTAGAGACTTAGTACCTAAACATTCCCTTCTTGGAACTAATACACAATCTTGTCTCCACTCAAGTGAATCTAACTCAAGTGTGATTTCTACTTACAATTCTTGTTGTTCAAGGTCTTAGGTATCTTCCTAAGATAATCCACTTCTCTTGGATATTCTAAGGTTCATACCTTTCTCATTCTCTGCTAGAGTGCATACTATTATGTATACTAGCATACTTATCTTCATTGCACCATCTAATCACATCTTAAGTGATATCTAATGCAACACTAAGTTGCCTAAGGTGCTACTAAAGATTCTAGTGTTCAACTTTCTCAAAAACACCTCAAATCTTGCCTAAAAAGGATGATTTTCAAGATTGCACCAAACATGCATCATAATGTCTAAAATTCTGAATTTTTATGAGCACATAGCTCTTTCTTATATCTTTCCAATGCCGCAAACCTTGCTTCATTTGGCTAAGTGTAGCCAAAGTTATGCGACATTTTGCAGAGGCCAAAATAGAGCATTCTCTGATTTACCCATTTCTGACCTAACTTTAAACTGAAACTGGGAATAAACTACATGTGGGAAAATTCTGAAATTTTTACCACATGAAGCCTTATGTCTTAGCTTTCAAATGGCACTGTTTCATGTCCATACAACATCGGAGCAAGAAATTATGCAATCTGGTTTACTGACTGCCAGAATGCCTTTTTCTGCAGAATCTGCCTTGGATTCAAACAGAAACTGATATTGATTGGCTTGGTGGAAAATTCTGAAATTTTTACCACAAGAAGCCTTATGTCTTAGCTTTCAAATGACACTAGAATCAAGTGATTCTGATATCTATAGCCCAAGTTATACAACAAAAACTGCAGACTATTCAGAATTTTCCTATTTTGTTTATTGATGGGCGCCCAAGCTCCCAAAACCTAGCGCCTGAGCGCTCAGGGTCCTGCTACACGCAAATTTTCTCTGGACAGTGAGTGCCTAGGCGCCCCAAATGCACCGCCTGAGCGCTCATTGTGTAATAGCAAAATTTGCAGAATACGTTTTCTGCATAATCGGTTGAAAAACCAATTTCCTATCCTTTCCTCATGGATTCTAAGCAATTTCTAACATTAATCTAGGCCCTTAAACTTGTTGTAACTCTTTTACAACCTATGAATTCTCTTAGGGCATAGATCTAGGTCCAAAATCATATAACACCAACTATTATCCAATTCTATATCTATGGATCTTAATGGTTGATCTTGAGCCATAAACGACCCTCTTAGGTTTACTAAGCTAAAACTAACCTTACTCAACTCTTGGAAACCAAGAATCAAGATAGGAACTCGGATTTGGCTCTCCAAATCCCCTTTTCTATTCAAAAACCCTAACCCCCATTCAAAGAGAACAAAGAGAGAGAATGAATAGAAATCCCCTACCTCTTGATTAGATGAAGATCTTAAAGCTTGATCCTCTTGATCTTGTGCTTAGCTCTTGGAGCTTTGATCTTCTAGCTCCCCATGGCTTTTCCTCCTTCTTTTCTCCCTTTCTCCCCCATAGTTCCATCTCCCTTTTCTCTTCTGTTTTTCTGTTGTCTCAGCCGTGAAGAAGGAGAGAAAATGGGCTAGGGACATGGAGGGAATTAAGAGAAAAGGCTAACTTAAGTTTCTGTACTAAAACTTATATTTGCTAAGGATACCCGAATTATCCTAATTCAAGTTTCTCAGCTTCCAACAACTTTAGAATAAATCATAGGATTCATCTAAATTGTTGCTTCACCATTTTCATGATTTTCTATATCTGCTGGGGATCAATCCGGCATTAAAAGCACAACCTGTATGCCTAAAAATACCAAACTGACTCCAATTCTCTTGAAACTTTTACCACATCTTACTTGGCTTATTTATGATCTAGAAATAAACTCTCTATGTTTATTTCCCTCAACTTAGCAAAAGTTGCTATTATCTGAGTCATTTTAAGCTACTTTTCAACTTCTGTGTTGCAACTAAGTGCCTAAATGAACTCAGTTTGTCACAAAACTTGACTGGCATGCTAAACAGGTCAAACACTACCTTTGGTAACCATTTACTAATCTAACATGTGTTTAAGGGTATTATATCTATCATTCTCAATCCACCATTTCAATATTCATATCCAAGCATGTGATTTAAGAAAGAAGACAATTTATGTTATGATCCAAGAATCCATTTGCTACTTCTATACAAAATAATTACTTCCTCAACAAAGATGCGTCTCAAGAGTAAAATTATCTCTAGGGCAAAATTTACTCCTTACTCTGCCATCCTTAATTGGTTTTACTATGAGTAGGTTTCTGATAGTCATATCAATAAATATACTTTCCTCAATTAAGATGCTTCTCAAGAGTAAAATTACTCCTTACTTTGTCATACTTAATTGGTTTAGTAAGTTGCTAACAATCATATCATACTTCCCAATTATATTTTATTTTTTGATCAAATATCCTTTCCCCTAACCAGATCACAACATTGTCCGCAATGTTAAAATATAGATGAGTAAAGGATAGAAGATAGTACCTGTTGTGGTGAAGACCTGACACAAATTTATATAGAAACAAAGTACGATGAAAAGAAAAACAAAGGTAAAGGAAAGTTATAGATAAAGTATTAGATCTGGCTTTCTTTTCATGCTGCTTCCCTCACCACTTTCTTCTAACCAATCTATCTGAGCTATTACTGGATCAGGTTTATAAACAAAAGTTTCTAATTTATCAATCAACTTATCAATAGTGGAAGCAGAAATAAGAAGTAGCCTTGCCGAAGGTGATATAAATTTCTGTTCCACAACATGGTTAAGAAAAGATAACAAACCAGAAAAAAATTTATTAACATTCAACAAACATATGGGTTTATGGTGGATGTTCAATTGGGCCTAAGAGATAATTTGAAAACTACTTCCAAAGTACCAAAACCACCTAGTAAGGCAATGAATGCATCATAGTTGTCAAGCATTGTCTTCATTCGTTCATGCATAGATGATACTTGAAGTTCTTCTTTAATTTTTTTTCTAGTGATATTCTATTGAGTCAAAGCTCTATGAATGATACCTAAAACCTAACTGCCTCCTAGAAATGCAGAGAGTGATACAACCCCCATTAACCCACAGCAACCTCCCTCATATACAACATGAATATTCCTCGCGGAATGTGTTCGACCAAGAGTGCTTGCTGCATTGACAAACTCTAAACCCTTCTCATAAGTTGACTAACAAAAAACACATATATTTTTAAGGTTATGAATAGAAGATCCCATTTCTATACTCACCCTCCCTTTGAATGATTGTGAGCTAGAGGAAAGTGGAGAAAATAGAATGTTTAAATAGGGAAGAGAATGAAAAAGGTAATGATAGCACATATATGGGTAGGTTGATTGTTGTCATAAAAGTTTGAAACATTTTTTATTTTGTTATTTTTTTTGCTTTTTTTTATTTTGTTTTTTTTAAACTTCAAGAAAACCATCAGGGTAAAGAAGTCTAGAAACCCCTGAAGGATCCTGCTCAAAGGATCGTCTATCCAAAACTAAAATACAACAAAATTATACAAAGATAAAAGAAATATAATAACAAATAATAACATACCTTTATGTATAATTTTCATGGCGTATCTTTATATTGCGCATCAGCAGTGCTGTAGTGGCATATCTTTATACTACGTGTCACTAGTGCAGTATGTAGAATTATCTTTGCATCAATGGTTTAATATGTTAAGTTTTGATGATGACAATTACAAGATAAAAAGAATGATGTTTATGCTTCATAAATGTGCTTAATAGATGACAAATGCATTACAAAAGAATATTGATCATGTTATATAGATGTTCTTAATGAGATATATTGTATCATGCATATGAAGATATTGAGTTATGAATTTGGACTAACTATGCTTGTGTTAAGTGAGTAATACTTTGTAGGATAGTCTAAGTATCAAGAGCGAGCATTGCAACAAGAAAGCAAAAGATCACAATCATGCTTAATTCAAGAAGAATGAGAATGATAAGATGTTCCAAGCATTAGCAAGATTTGAAGAGAAGAAATTTTTGGAAGCTTGGATTACATCAAGAATTGATGATGTGTATTTTGTTTATTGGAAAGCTACAAAAGAGATCTATATGCAATCTATTGATATTGATTTGTGGGATATTGTGCTTGATGGATTTACTTACAAATCAAAAAAAGCTTGGAATGATTATGACAAGAAATGCTTTTCATTGAACATTAGAGCTATGCAAATCATGAGAAATGGTTTGAATAATGATGCTTATGGTAGAATTAAGAGTTGCTCTAATGCTAAAGATATATGGGATGCTCTTGATGTTATATATCTTACTAATAATAATTTTTTGCATAAAGTTGTATATAGAGAGCAAGAAGAGCAAAAGTCTCTAGAGGAAGATAACATTGAAAAATGTCCTCAAGAACATATTCAAACTAAGAAAAGGAGCTCAATGCCTCTTGGTGATGATGGTGCTCAATTTGAAGAAGAGGCAAAACAAAATAAAATTGAGAAGAAAGTTGTTCTTGAATCTTGGATGGAAAACAATGAGGAAGATGATGATTCCCTTAAAGAGCCAAGAATGCTTGAAATTGAGACCACTTTATATATGGTTAAAAAGGACCTTGAAGGAAATGATGTTTGTCTTTTTTATGGTCCTTCCTATGATGAGCTACAATGTGTATATGATGAATTATATAATGACTTGTTGTTTTAAGAAAAGAAAAACCCATCTTGTTTAGAAAACATTTCCTCTATTGAAAATGAAATTGAGACTCTGAAAAATAAATATACTTTTCTTGATAAGGAAATGTCTTTGAAATGTGAAAACTCAACTTCTTGTGAAAAGTGCATTTATTTAGAAAATCAAGTTGAGGACTTATATTTCAAATTTTCCAAAGCTAATGATTCTAAATGCTCACATTCCATGATTGTTAATAAAAATGAAATTGATGTTACTCCACTTGAAATTTCAAGTAAGGCTTATGGCAGAAATAACATAGAATGTAATAACAACCAAAGGCTCAAGTTTTTCAAAAATGATCTTCAAAAGACCAAGCCATCATTGAATTCAATTGTTTGCAATTTTTGTGGTCATCTAAGACATATTTCTCATTTATGCAATTATAGAAGAAATACTTATATGAGAAATAGTATGGTATGGGTTCCTAAAGATCTTCAATGCCCTTGTACTAATATTCAAGGACCCAAGATGAAGTGGGTACCAAAATGTCCTCCTAGTGTTTGAATTATGCAGAAAACTTATCAAAAGGATGAACGAATTGGTCAAAGGAAAGAGGAATCATCAAGGGGAATGCTTCCAAAGCCCATTGGTAGAAGTTTTGATCAAAGAAGGAGGATGACTTCAACCAAAGCTTCTCAAGTACAAAATATGGAACTTGCTATATTCAAAACACCAAAAGGGAAGCAATGGGTAAGGAAAAGAATTTCCTTGATTACCAAGGCCAAGGTATCAAAAGTCTTTACCTCTTATGAGCATTCACTTAAAAAGACAATAAATATGAGGTATATTCCTTGTAGGCCTTAGGTAAAGGATAGAATCATGTGCACTTGGTAAAATCCGAATATTTTGTTTAGCACATGATTATGTTCATTCTTTATGTACCATAACTCATTAGTTTGTTATATATCTTGGTACATAAGGTTCTACAATGCCTAGGTATGTTTTCTATGCTTTGAATTGTCTATATATCATGAAAGTATGCATGCTATTGGCTATGTGCTTAATGGTAATTGATCATTTAATTTGTTGTACTCTATTTACATACTATGAAAAAAAATAGAATGGAGAACCACAACATTCTCAAGGAGCCTTGAGGCATGGAAGTTAGAGTCACCTACAAAAACTCAAAGAGTACTTTTGGTGATATCAATCTTTTATCCCTATTTATGCTTTAAATTGAATATCATGAGATATTTGGATAAGTAGAGACTTGTTTTATGTTTTTCTAGCCTTATTTGAACATGCTATATAAGTATGCTTCTTGGTTAATGAAAATATCTTTGTTTTTAATTATTTGATCAATCATGTCTTTGAATGAATGTGTGTAGTAGATATGTTTTACCTTGGCATATTAGATCAATCATGCATAAACTGAATTTCTGCATAATCTCATTTCTGCTGCATAATGAATTCATTTCCTGCTATTTTTGCTACATAACATGTACTTTTGCTGCATAATTATGATATTTTGCTGCAAATTTTGTTGGCTCTTAATCAGTTTTTGAATCCAATACTAACTTGAGCGTCGAAGGTTCCCTATAACACCCTCCTTAGGGCATCACATTTCTGACTACCAACTCCCAATCTAAAAATGATTTCATAAAAGGTTTGAGTTATAAAAGGGTGAGTTTTAAAATTTGCTTTTCATCAACGATAGAAATATAAACTTACTGAAATCCATAAGTATTACTAATATACAATATTGACACTAATTAATATTTAACAATTTAAAGAGAAATATAAAACTAATAGACTCTTTTTTTTAACAGTAGCAAACCTCATCACGGGTCCTACTTAATAGCACGGTACAACACTAACGAGAAAACTTAACATACTTATTTCTTCTTGTATCCATCTTGATGCATCAGACATCTGTTCCTTGTCAACCCTTCACACTATCGAATCTGGAATGGTCATTCTCTGATGTTGTCTCCGATCTCAGAGTATTTATCACCCGTATGTCTAAGATAACTCGTTCCATCTATTATATAATTTTTACCAATACAAGCACAACAACACAATATAACAAAGAGGTGAGATCACTTACGCCAATACCAATATGGCAGCACAGAGATAATACAAACAACATATCATACAGGTATATCATACCAGAATTCCAATAATGCCTTCAACATTAATCAACTATCATCATTCAATCATTTATCAGTTTAAATATCATTCAATATACACGATAATGCCTCAACATTATTTATCATCATCATGATCCAATATTCCTCAATTATTATATCATGCAGATATAGATACTCAGATTTATGCATATGTTATGATGTAGACTCAATGTCCTACTCCATGGAGGTTTTCACAATTTTGAGAAGAATGCTCTGTTAATTGTCAGCCTTAGCCTAAAGACAATCTTCCAGTTGTTGAAAAGAATCGTGTTATTGTTGGGTATCATCAATGCGTTGCAACGGACTGCATCGCCAAGTGGCATATGGTCCAGCCTTAGCCCACATACAGATATCCACTGGTTGACCGCCGCGCCTTGACGCACCCCAAGGTCCATCATAAACCTCACTATCAATTCTCATTCTCTCTTCAACCACAAGGGTCACAATAGCATCAGTTATCAAATTTTTATTCAATTCAAAATCATCATATGCCTCAATGCATATCTTTTCAATGCATGTTCAATGCACCAATGCCAATCACAGGCAAAATTCCTCATTTCCAATGCATGTTCAATGCACCAATGCCAATCACTGGCAAAATTCACCATTTCATATTCAGGGTCCACACATTGGCCCATTCTCAGTTTAATTTCATAATCCATATTCAGGGTCCACACACTGGCCCAACAGTAATTATACTATATTTTCAACAGCGAAATCATATTATCACATTTTTATAGTCACAAAACACTTTCGTCGTGTTTTCAGAATCGCGTAACATTTTTGTTACGTTTTCACAATTTTACAACATTTCTGCTGCATTTTTCAAATCATGTAGTGATTTTTCAACGTTTTCTCAATTACGTAAAAGTATTCCACCATTTATAAATCACGTAGCGATTTTTCAACAATATCTCAAACGTGTAAAAATATTTAAACGCTTTCCAAATTGCGTAGAAATATTTCAATGTTTTTTTTTAATCGCGTAGAAATATTTAAATGTTTTTCAAATCGCATAGTTTAAAAATCACGTTTTTAAGTTACGTAAATCATTTTTCACCATAATTTCATTACGAAAAATATTTCTCAACCTTCAAAAAATTCCATTTCAACCTTTCTCAAAATAATATGACTACTCACATTATTTTCCACATTTTCTTACTTAAGAAAATTCTTTTTGCAACAAATTCAACAAATTCACAATTCCATTGAATTAAATCAATGTTTCTCATTTAAAATTTCCTAACGCACTCCAAAACCCAAAGGATGAGTTTTACGTTAGTAAATTTTAAATCACCATTATATTCTCCATTTTTCTCAAATCAATTCCAAAATCAATTCTCTTCAAAATAAATTGAGGTTCAAACACTTTCAACCTCTCTTGTCCATTTACATATGAAAATTTCATTTCTCAAGTGATAAAACACTCTGATTCCCTTTCCAAAAATCCTTGTACTAAATCAATTTGTTCAAACACTTTGTTTCCACTTTGAAATCACTTTGTTTCATAAAACCAAAACTATTCCAATCTCCCAAACACCGTGGAGTCTTTGGCCATTGAAGGCATCAAATACTTTTCCTTTTAAGTTGATATGGTTTTACACAAACAACACCATTAAAAATTCTTTAACAAAACCATGAGATTCATAGTCTTTAAAATCAAATCATTTGTTTATTTTCATTTTTCACTTTCTTTGCAAATCCTTAAAATCATCAACTCATTGCTCTTTTCATTTAAAACTCATGATTTGTAAAATACTTAAAATATTCTTATTCAAAAATGTTCTTAAGTTCCATTAAATTCCATTCTTGTTTTTACACAAAATAAATCAATAAAAATTCTTCTCAAAACCGTGAACACCATTTCTTGAAAAACAAACCCTTTGTTTATTTTCCTTGTTTTTCTAATCATCCAATTTTATCATTCATGAAAATACTAATTTATGAACACCTATTTTGAGGTGTCTTGGCCGAAATTCCTCTTGGTCTTTGGAACCAAAAATTAATTTCCTTTTCATCATCAAATCATGGCATACATATACATATTCAAATATATATCACAAGCATGCCATAATCAAAGCAATAAATTATGCAAATCATACCAATTATAGGCAAATAATCAATACACATAGACACCCACAAATTATTACATGACCATGGATATGATTCCTCACATGGATTCACCATCCATCAAATACACAAACCATCTCTCACCACCATACTTGGTTGGTGAGATGAATCTCCCTCTTACCTCTTGAAGATCCTCAAAAGCTCCTTGTTTTGCTTCTTTTTCCAAGTCCTTCACCACCAAGGGCTTCTCAAATACAAAACAAAACATATATTTATTAGTAAATCAAGCTTAAACAAGATAAACCATGGATCAAACATGGCTTAGAACCTTGAAAATCAAAAGAAAAGTGAAGATTAATAAACTTCACCAATAAAGCTTCAATCTTTAACTTAAAGAACAAGGTTGAAGATGGATGATTTAGAGAAAGTTTCCAACATAAAAGTTGCTTAGAATATCATGTAGATTCAAGATCTATGGTTGGATGAAATTAAAAGAGGTTGGAGAGTGAGTTTAGGTGGTATGGCCAAATGGTGTTTCTTGGAGAAGATAATGGAGTTTTTGTATTTTGTTTTGGAGAAGATGATGAATAGAAAGACAATTATGATACAAATGATAGAAACCAACAATTTTGGCCCCCTTTAGAGTGCATGGCCGTAGCTATGCTTGAAGAGAAAGAAGAGAATATTTTTGCTAAGTTTTGCTTTAGGAAAGTTCATAAATGATGAAGATTGATCAAGATAGCTCATAATGGCCTTCAAACTTTTTGCTATGTCCTTAAGCATCAGCAAAACCGTCCCCCCTCTAAGCATTCTCCTAAGAGTGCTAAATGATCAATAATGATGCATAATTGACCAAGACCACTAATAATGGTCTTCAAACTTTCCTTTAACTCCTAAAACAAGCACAAATTGTCCCCTCTCCATGCATTCTACATTCATAAAGTTGTTATCTTTTCTAGCCACCATTTAGAGCCATTTAAGCTATTGATTAGATCAATGGTTAGGATTTAGGTAGACTTTTGATTAGAAGACTTAATCTAGGCCATTAGATCTTTCCTCCTTGAAATTCTAGCCATTAGATCCATCTCCAAAAATGAGGGGTCAAGATTACTCCTTCTTACTTTCAATCCAAGGGTCATAATTAGTCATAGCCATTATAGAAGACCAAATCTCCACCATTGATTAAATCCACATCCAATGGTCATTAATGATCCATCTCCACCGTTGATTTAATCTGAATCCAACGATCACAAATGGTCCTAGCCACTTTATAAGATCAAATCTCCGCCCTTGATTAAATTCTTCATCCAATGGTTATAAATGTTCATAGCCATTTTATTAGATCGATTCTACACCGTTGATTAAATCGACGGTTGATATCAAAGTCTTTAATATTAGACTTGCTTCCTATTGGTCCGTCAAAAGAATTAAACTTATTTCCTATTGGTCTGTCAAAAGTTGTCATAACCACTATTGTTGACTTCAGCAGCATAATTTCTATTTTTATCTGCTATAACTCCACGAAAGAATATATTTGTTGTATTTTAATCGCCCGATAATTAAATACAGTACAAAACATAGTACAATAAAATTTTAGAAACTATTTCTAGATTTAGGTTTAGTAAGATCCCCTGTCTCCGTCTAAACAGTACAAATTTTTCTATACGTAAAAAAATTTTCACTTTGCGAGACCCACTTGGGTCCACGTAAGGCCACTTGGGCCCACAAACAACCCAAAAACAATCAGAGAAATATAAAAATTTATAATCATCCACAAAAATCACAAATATTAGAAAACGTATGAAAATCAAATCAGATTGTTAAAAATAATGAACAATCAAGAGAAATAAATACAAAGATTTTCCCCCGGTCCGAAAATTATTATTTTCTTAACACGGAGTAAATCACTCAAAACGATCAAATACGCTGACGGAATACTCAAAATAATTTTACAGTACACAGAAATCACTAAACAGTAGAATTCTGTTAACTGTCAAAGTTACTGTCTAATAGATAGGAAATTTTGGGGTGTTACATTCCCCATAAGTTGTTTTGTAGGTACTTCATCATAATCAAGTCCTCCAAGAAGCTCAACTTCACCAATTCTGTCAAAATGGCCTAATTCATGGTAAAAGTGATGATTTTGCCAAAACATGTGTTTTGGTTCAAGAACCGGTTAATTTTCATGCTTACATGATATTTGGAATTGATTTGAGATGCTTTGGAACTAATTTGAAAGGTTTGAAATTGAGCCTGTACTGTTTGAAATGCCAAATATGAGTTTTAGTAATATGGTAATCAATTACAAAAGTTCTGTCAAGCCAATAATCGATTACACGTAATAGGTAATCGATTACAATGATCACAGAACTCAGGTAATTGATCACTCTAACCCTGTAATCGATTACAAGGTTCCTAGTAAGCTAGTAATCGATTACACGAATCCTATAATTGATTACAATGCTTCCAGAAGGCTGGTAATCGATTACACACTTATTGTAATTGATTACACACTAGTTTAAAAACAAGTTTCAGTGCGCTAGAAGCCTTTTTTATTTTTCTGAAACTCACATTATCATTGTTTGCCTACTAGAATTTCTTACTTGATATTACATGCCTTACATGATCATTGTTTATCCTAAATTGTTTATTTATATTTTGATGATGATCAAGCTTTTGTTGTTAAACTTGAATCTTGCTTTCAAAATGCTTAAACTATGCTTTTGGATTCAAGTGCATATATCCTTCTTTTGCTCTTGTTAAAGCTAACATTGCATGGTTGATAATGTGGTATATGTTTTACATTATATATCAATCTAAATTATACTTGTAAATGAGCTTAAATGATATTTGATGCTAACCTATATTTTAGGAAACTTTTAGAGTTAGCTTTGGAAGTGTCTCTATGTGCTTCAAATATAGTCATCAAATATTGAAATGTCAAGCATATGTGGTTAAATGAGAAGAGTTGAATGAAGAAAGACATGAGGAGACTTTCTTCAAGTGCAATAGAATGGAATACGCAATGGAAGAAAGCTCAAACTCAAAGTTCCAATAGATGAAGAACATTCTAAAGAAGCATCACTCTCTCAATAAGTATCTCTATCCCTAAGCTATTATGGTATTCTATATGCTATGGATTATATGGTACTTGTTGACAATTTCATCTTAAATGATTAGATGCTTTCCTTACATGAGAAGTATGCTTAGCATTGACAAAGTGCCTAATTGAATATTAACTTGCTAATTTTTGTCATTGCATATAAGTTAGATGATATTAGTTCTATACATACTTTGATCTCTATAGCATATTTCATTAAGTGAATGTTTGATATTTATGATTCTCTTGATCTATGGTCTCTTAGTGGTGTAACACTTATGAGAATCATGCACTTGTTTCGAAAAGAGTTTATGATTTAACTAAAAAGTTTCCTTGTAAAGCAAAATCTCTTATCATATTTGAAAGAAGCTTTTAAAGTTCCATATCCTTGAGAATCATTTGAACTTGTATTAAGACCTTGAAAGTATTTTCACCTCCTAATTGTCTTGAAAATTTAGAAATCATTCAATTTGTGCTATAAATGTAATATTCTCTTCATTTACTTTGAAAAGTCTTATTAAATCTTGAGAGAATGCTTAAGAAAGTTTCCAAATAGATCTTTTGAAATATTCTATAGAGCTCACCTTGATGCTTCAAAAGATAAGACTTATTCTTCAAAGTGTTTTATTCTCTCAAGGCTTTTGTGCAATGAAAAAGAGAGGAGATGTACTTTCGAATGTTCTTTTGACTTGAGTTTGATCACTTTCAAGGAATATGTGATTTTAATATAAAACCTCTTTACCCTTCTAAAATGTTTTTGAAAATATAATGTGGTCTTACAAAATTCTTTTTGAAAGGGGGAGAAGTTTTAAAATAGTTTTTGATTGATAGATTAAGAATATAACATTTTACGGTAATGTGCTTACATGGTCTTGACATGTATATTTTCCTTTATCTATCTTGTACTTCAATAAGGGGGAGCTTATCTTACTTATCTTACATATCTTTCTTCCATATCCTTGTTGACTAAAAATATATGCATGACTATGTTAAACTATTATGTTTTATATTTTGATAATATGCATTTTTTGAGAGGGAGCCTAGCTCATAAATTGTTGCTTATATCTCTTGGCTTACATCCTTGTTTGACATGAAGTGTTTTTTTGTTAATGCTATCATATGCTAAATGTTGATGTACCAAAATATGATAGGCATTACATGAATAATCTTTTATATCTTGAAAGCAGGCTTGTTTCATCTTTCTATTCTTGAATCATATGTAGAATCAAATAAGGGGAGAGAGTTATGGTTTGAATAACTTGAAGAAGTTTTTAGTTTTAATGATCTTACTTTTTTGACAACATGAGTTTTATCTATAAAGGGAGTGAAAATATTATCTTTCCTTTCTAAGCCTTTTTGTTGATGTCAAATAGGGGGAATGAAAACTAGAAAGAAAAATATCTATGTTCTTGTACTTATTGTTTGAAATGCTTACATGAATATCTATTCTTCTATATTGTATATTTTTCTTTGGTGATTTGTCATTATAAAAAAAGGGGAGATTGTAGAATTATCTTTGCACCAATAGTTTAATATGTTAAGTTTTGATGATAACAAATACAAGATAAAAAGAATGATGCTTATGCTTCATAAATGTGCTTAATAGATGACAAATGCATTACAAAAGAATATTGATCATGTTACATAGATGTGCTTAATAAGATATATTATATCATGCATATGAAGATATTGAGTTATGAATTTGGACTAACTATGCTTGTGTTAAGTGAGTAATACTTTGTAGGATAGTCCAAGTATCAAGAGTGAACATTGTAACATCCCGAAAATTTATAATTTTAGGATAAATAGTCATTTTATAATATTTGTGATTTTTGAGAATTTTTCTGTATTTTTCTAAGAATGCGAAATATTTTAATATTATTTCTTAATTTGCGTGCAAGCTGTGCGGAGCAGGGAAAATGAGATATTTTTCCCGAGAACCTTGATCTGTGGAAACGTCGATGGGGGATCTTACTAAACCCGAGGCTGGACATAGTTTACGAAGATTCACATTTTTTGAGAAATTTTGTCTGACAAGAGCGATAAATCGCTGTGTAATTTTATCAGCTGGACAATTAATACTGACTTCTGTCAACTATAACAATTGTCCATTGGATAATAACATGTATTAGAAACCCTATCACCTTATCCCAATGTAATCCACTTTATATCTAATCAAATCCACTTTAATTCAAATTAGTGTACTTTTTCAAAGCTTCTTTGAGAAGCTTTGACCACAAATAACCAAGCTACCCTTGGCTTGTAGGGGAAGCCAAATTCTCCCCCTCTCTTCCCCTTGTGTGCCGCGGCAATGCCCTTCATGGAAGGCAAAAATTTGCCTCCCCACTTAACCTAACACACCCAAAATACCTCATTTCAAACCTAACACTGTCTCTCTTTAATCATCATATTCTTCATTTTCTCCTCCTTCTCTCTTCTTCCTCCTCCTTAGCTACGAAATTGCAGCCCTCATCTCCACCATTTTTCTTCATCTTTTCTCTTCACCAAGATCATTTCTACACTCACCTTTACTTCCTCTACCTTCCTTATTTAGAAAGTTTCTTCATTTTCCATCATCACCTCCATTTTCCCTCTTCCTCCTCTCTTCTTCTTCCTCTCCAATCCGAAAATTCCAGCCACCATTGTGATCATTTCTCTTCATAAACACCATTTCTACACTTTCCTCAACCTCCTCTACAACTTCTATTTGAAGGGTTTTCTTCAAAAACCCACTTTTCCACCATTATCATCCAAGGCAAAGCTTTAAGCTTGAAGGTAAAGTTCTCATTTTTCTTCCTTTTTCTCTTCATTTTCCTATTCTAGGGTCTCATTGGAGACCAAAGGTTCATTCTCTACCATGTTTAATATTGATTCTTGATGATTGAAAATCCTAGGGTTTTGAAGGCCCAAAATCAAAATTCACCAAGGACCTAGAAGGAGACCATTTCATGAATCTTCCTTAGGTAAGAGGGAGATTACCCACTTCAACCACTAATGGTGGTGAGGGAACCTTTGTGTGCTTGTTGATGGAGGATTCCATCTTTGTATGTTCACTTTCTTTGATGATTTTGCATGATTTTGTGTTCTTGATGTTGGATAAATACTTGAATGGTGATTTTGTATATATTGGTTGTGTTAAATATGCTTGATCATGTTAAGGTTGTTAAATGGAAAATTTGGAGTTTCCTACCCTAACATATTGCCATAGTTTTGAGTGGAATTTTGGGATAAAAATTAGTTTTTGTACACAAAGAAATAAAGCTTATGTGATTTAATGTTAAATGATAATATTGAAAGTAATGAATGGAAAATTTTAAGGGTTTAATACCTAAGAGGGAGGCCACGGTTTTGACTTAGAACCATGAGGGATTGAATTGATTTTGGTGAACTAAAAATTAAAGTGATTTGATATCAAGGAACTAATACATAAAATGGAGAGGAATTGAGACTTTGAGAACCTTGAGGGACCACGATTTTAGAGAGAAGGTTTAAGGTTTAAATGATGCCTTGGTGCATCTTTGGAAATTAAGAATTTAGAGATATTGAAAAATCCATAACAAAGTGGAAGAAATAAATTGAATAATGAGGCTTGAAAAGGCCACGGTTTTGAAGGGTAACTTACCCTAGAATTTTCATAATTGACCAAAAGTTTAAGACCTTAAAAATATGAATCCAAGATATGAACTTGTGAAAGTTGGTGAGCTATATGTGAATACATATTAATATTGAGAATTTTATTCTATTGTTGTTGAGGAATTGAATTGACCCCATGTGGAATAAAAGCTAAGTAATTAGGTATCAAGAGACTAGCGCATAAAATGGAAGAAAATTTAGAATCTTGAAGGCTTGTGAGGCCACGGTTTTGAGGGTTATTTAACCTAAGGAATTTCATAATTTATTAAGATTTAAGTTATTAGAAACATTGAACCCTTAATGGGGAATGTTGATAATGGATGGACCATAAACATACATTGAGGTTGAGAAGTGGTTCCATATTGTTGTAAGACCCTATGTGGGATTAAGTAATTGTTGATGAGATTATGATGTATTGACATTGATAATGAATTATATACCGTCGTGGTATTGAATATGATAAATGTATCTTTAATGAACATACATGATTGGACATTGTGTCGTCATGCATATGTGTTGTTCGTTGGACATATGTAAATTGATAAACATACATTGGACATTGCATCGTCATGCATATGTGTTGTCCATTAGACATTGTTATAAAGGCGATATGTGCCTAGGAGTTTGAATAACACCTATGTGCGGGTGCGAATAGACTAAGCGTAGGGTCATAGTGGTTGGCCATGGGGGCGTCGGGGTGCGGGTGCCTCATCATGGACAGTTAAGAGCTCTTCTGTGCCGTGGGGTAGACTAATGCAAACACACCGAAAATCCAGACTGAGACGCTATCCTATATCGCGATCAACTGTTGAGATGCCATGTATAAGCCATTGTTGCGCAAATGTTTTATGAGATGAAGCATACTATTTTTAAAGGGTGACGATATACTGGCATTACTCCTTGATCATTCACTCTGAAAATATTGATGTCTAGATCCATGGAGTATGATTTTTGGTACCATAATGCACTGTGCACTGTTCATTGTCGGTCTCATAAATTGTTGAGCATGAACACTTGTGATTGGGTGTCTCACCTCTTCATTTCATTACTTTGTTTTATGTCGCATTGAATAAAGACTGTGAAAAGCCCAAGTTGGATTTACTTAGCTTATTGTTGGAGAATCAACCTCTGTTTATTTTGATGGCGTCTGGACAAGCTCCTCTCACCCGTGCGTGGATACAATTTCATGAAGGCTCGGAAGCTTGCAATTGGGGACGTGACTCTTATTTAGAGTGGTAATGATCCTGGAGTTGGTATGAACATCTCGTATGTTCCTATACGTGTGGAGTTCCCTATACCCATTGGGGAGATGTGGAATAACCGCCGCCTCTTCCCTTGAGAGGTTTCGGTTATGACGCATGTTCGTGCTCCTATCCATTTGGACGTGTCGCAAGGGCGAGTATTACCCATTGGGAATGCTGAAGAAGATCAGGTGCAGGACCATTAAATTTGTGTATTAGACTTCAGGGAAGGCTGAACTTTTATATGGTAGTTATGTTATGTTATGTAAAACCTAAGTTTAATATTGTTGTAAGTTTCTTTATGCATGGATTCTGGATATGTATTTTATATTAAACCAATGTTGTATTTGGATTGTAAGTCAATATAATTATATTTCATGTCGTGGCTCGTATTTTCTATTTACACATAATGGAAATAACTTTAAATTTTGTAAATTACTGATATTGAGGTTGTGACACGCCTGAGTTTAGTGACTGTGGTGTAATGACGATTGTGCCGTGATTATTATATCTAGGTGCGTTACAAACATTGTAACAAGAAAGCAAAAGATCACAATCATGCTCAACTCAAGAAGAATGAGAATGATAAGATGTTTCAAGCATTTGTAAGATTTGAAGAGAAGAAATTTTTGGAAGCTTGGATTACATCAAGAATTAATGATGACAAAAGATAAAGCCCCAAGGTTCTTCAAGAATAGCTTATAGGACTTAGATCTTGTGTAAAGGTAAAAGGGAATCACACTAAGCTCAAATATGTTTTAACATCTTTAAAAAGTGTTTCTTACTTGTTTTAATGCCCAACAAACTGCTTTTTGGAAAGTTAGTCTTGGTGGTAGTTCAAACCTTTGAAAAATAGCCAAGTTTGTGTTTTGTAAAACTGACATTCAGTTACTATTTTGATCATAACTTTTAAAATACTTTGAGTTTTGTTATGAAACTTATTTCATATTAAAATAGACTCAAATATCTTTTCAATGAGTGGTTATTTACTTTAAACAGATAAGAAATAAAGAAGTTATGACTATTTGCTTTAAACTATAAAATATAGCCAAGTTTGAGTTTTGAAAAACTGACCTTTGGTAAATCTTTTGATCATAACTCTCAAAATACTTTGAGTTTTGTTGTGAAATTATTTCATTTGAAAATAGACTCAAAGATCTTTCCAATGATTGGTCATTTGCTTTAATCAGATAAGAAATGAAGTAGTTATGACCTTTTAAAGTCAGTTTTCAAAACTAGAAATGATGTAATCAATTACACAATTCTTGTAGCAGAGGCCATGTAATCGATTACCAGAAGTGTGTAATCGATTACCAAGTGCCTAGAAATGTTTCTAACAGCTATAAATGGCTAGTTTTCATAAAAAAATATTTCTAAATACTATCAACATCTATTTTATCATTTAGGCTCTATATACAAGTGATATTTGAAGCATTTACATCTCAAGAAACACAAGAACACTAGAATTGATCCTTGAATCATCAAAATCATATTTTGAGCTTTAAAGTGTGAATCCTTGATACTCATAGAGCTTCAATTTGTATCATCCACTCTTGAGAGAGTTTCTTATGATCTATACTTTGTTCTTCAAGTCATATATCTACTTTTGTGAGAGTTTCTTATCTTTCTCTTCATCTTGAAATCATTGTAAGAGGGTGAGGTATCCCTCTAGAGAAAAGGGTGAGGTATCCCTCAATGTTGTAAGGGTGGGGTATCCCTTGTTAGTAAAGAGGGTGAGGAATCCTTTAAGATTGTAAAGGGTGAGGTATCCCTTGAAGTTGAGGCTCAAGCACAAAGGGTGAGGTATCCCAAGGTGTGGTGAGTGCTCTATTATATAAAGGTTACAAGTACCTGTTGAGCTTGAAGATATAGTAAAAAATCTCGAGTGATTGCTTGAGGACTAGATGTAGGCCACAAGTGGATTGGTGGCTGAACTAGGATAAATCTTGTGTTTGTTCTTCTTAACTCTATCTCTTTACATTTGTGTCTTAATTATATATGCTTGAGTTGAATTTGATATCTAGCTTATTTACTTGACTTATCTTATAGCCCAAGTGGTATTTGTGAAATCACTAATAGTTGCACATTTGTTAAACTTATTCCGCTGTATTTATTTATTGAGTTATTCAAAATGCTTAATTTTTCAAAAGTGTTTTAAAATTTATAATCACCCAATTCACCCCCTCTCTTGGGTGATGGTTGCCATGACTAATAAGTGGTGTCAGTGCTTCATGCATTGGTGAAAGCTTAACCGCTTACAATTAAAGATCCTTATTTGTTGGTAACCATTAAAAAGTTTTTAAAAATGGAAGGTTTTGAAATTGATAAACCACCATTCTTTGATGGTGTGCATTTTGTTTATTGGAAAGCTAGAATAGAGATTTATATGCAATTTATTGATATTAATTTATGGGATATTGTGCTTGATGGATTTACTTGCTAATCAAAACAAACTTGGAATGATTATGACAAGAAATGCTTTTCATTGAACATTAGAGCTATGCAAATCTTGAGAAATAGTTTAAATGATGATGCTTAAGGTAGAATTAAGAGTTGCTCTAGTGCTAAAGATATATAGGATGCTCTTGATGTTATATATCTTACTAATAATAATTTTTTGCATAAAGTTATATATAGAGAGCAAGAAGAGCAAAAGCCTCTAGAGGAAGATAACATTGAAAAATGCCCTCAAGAACATGTTCAAAGTAAGAAAAGGAGCTCAATGTCTCTTGGTGATAATGATGCTCAATTTGAAGAAGAGGCAAAGCAAAATAAATTTGAGAAGGAAGATGTTCTTGAATCTTGGATGGAAAACAATGAGGAAGATGATGATTCCCATAAAGAGCCAAGTAAGCTTGAAATTGGACCTTGAGGAAAATGATGCTTGTCCTTTTTATGGTCCTTCCTATGATGAGCTACAATGTGTATATGATGAATTACATAATGACTTGTTTTAAGAAAAGAAAAACTCATCTTGTTTAGAAAACATTTCCTCTATTGAAAATGAAATTGAGACTTTGAAAAATAAATATGCTTTTTTTGATGAGGAAATGTCTTTGAAATGTGAAACCTCAACTTCTTGTGAAAAGTGCATTGATTTAGAAAATCAAGTTGAGAACTTATATTTCGATTTTGCCAAAGGTAATGATTCTAATTGCTCACATTCCATGATTGTTAATAAGAATGAAATTGATGTTACTCCACATGAAATTTCAAGTAAGGCTTGTGGAAGAAATAACATAGAATGTAATAATAACCAAAGGCTCAAGTTTTTAAAAAATGATCTTCAAAGGACCAAGCCATCATTGAATTCAATTGTTTCCAATTTTTGTGGTCATCTAGGACATATTTCTCATTTATGCAATTATAGAAGAAATACTTATATGAGAAATAGTATGGTATGGGTTCCTAATGATCTTAAATGCCCTTGTACTAACATTCAAGGACCCAAGATGAAGTGGGTACCAAAATGTCCTCCTAGTGCTTGAATTATGCAAAAAACTTATCAAAAGAAAGGACTAATTGGTCAAAGGAAAGAGGAATCATCAAGGGGAATGCTTCCAAAGCCCACTGGTAGAAGTTTTGATCAAAGAAGGAGGATGATTTCAACCAAAGCTTCTCAAGTAAAAAATATGGAACTTGTAAAATTCAAAACACCAAAAGGGAAGCAATGGGTAAAGAAAAGAATTTCCTTGATTACTAAGGCCAAGGTAGCAAAAGTCTTTACCTCTTGCGAGCATTCACTTAAAAAGACAATAAATATGAGGTATATTCCTTATAGGCCTTAGGTAAAGGATAGAATCATGTGCACTTGGTAAAATCTGAATATTTTGTTTAGCACATGATTATGTTCATTCTTTATGTATCATAGCTCATTAGTTTGTTATATAGCTTGGTACATAAGGTTCTTCAATGCCTAGGTATGTTTTCTATGTTTTGAATTGTCTAGATATCATAAAAGTATGCATGCTATTGGCTATGTGCTTAATGGTAATTGATCATTTAATTTGTTGTACTCTATTTACATAGTATGAAAAAAAATTAGAATGGAGAACCACAACATTCTCAAGGATCCTTGAGGCATGGAAATTGGAGTCACCTACAAAAACTCAAAAAGTACTTTTGGTGATATCAGTCTTTTATCCCTATTTATACTTTAAGTTGAATATTATGAGATATTTGGATAAGTGGAGACTTGTTTTATGTTTTTCTAGCCTTATATCTTGAAAATATCTCTACATGTATTGAACATGCTATATAAGTATACTTCTTGTTTAATGATAATATCTTTGTTCTTAATTATTTGATCAATAATGTCTTTAAATGAATGTGTGTAGTAGATATGTTTTATCTTGACATATTAGATCAATCATGCATAAACTAAATTTCTACATAATCTCATTTCTGCTGTATAATGAACTCATTTATTGCATAATATGCATTTTTGCTGCATAACATGTACTTTTGCTGCATAATTATGATATTTTGCTATAAATTTTGTTGGCTCTTAATCAATTTTTGAATCCAATACTGACTTGAGCGTCAGAGGTTTCCCATAAGTTGTTTTGTAGGTACTTCATCATAATTAAGTCCTCCAAGAAGCTCAACTTCACCAATTCTGTCGAAATGGCCTAATTCATGGTAAAAGTGATGATTCTGCCAAAACATGTGTTTTGGTTCAACAACTGGTCAGCTTTATGCCATGGCTAACACAGTAGTGGCATATCTTTATACTTCATGTCAACAGTATAGTAAACACTCATGCCTGTTTATTTGAAGAAAAGAAAAAGAAAAAATAAAGAAAAAGAAAAAAACCATTGTGCATTTCTATCCTAGGTATGGAACTTGGAGAGCTCACACTTGGGTTCGTAACATCAACAAAGATGCTAAAATTTGAAACCTGCAATGTCCAAGATCCAAAACGTCCCATCCCAGGGCGCTGAGAGCCCTTTCTAATTAAAGACAGGATCAAGCTCAGATGCCTCATACGCTTTGGCAGCCGCAGGTTACTTCTCACTAATAACCAGAGTGGGACGCTTCTACATGTCCATCAACTCCACAGTGCTTAGATGGTGAACATTGGGTTGTGGAGTGTAACTCTCTACTAAGCATGGTATATAAACCTTATTTAAAGACTAGCGTGTAAAGGTCTACCCGAGTCAATGACGGGTCTGCCACTAACAGGGGCTCCACACTCAATTAAGAGCATAGTACTCTTTTGATCGCCCTTTTTTTGCTCTTTTCTTTGAAAAAAAAAGATAAAGAAGAAGAAGAAGATAATATCTACATGTTGTTGTGGTTGTGACTCACATCTTCCTCTAGTTTTACATTCAGAAACGGCTTAAACACCTTCTATGAGTCGAGGATGAGCTTCTCATCCAATTTTCTTATAAATTGGCAAACAGGGTCTTTTAGAGTTAGATTCCCAAGGCTGTAATATTTTTGTTCATCCTTGAAAAGATTCCACAAGTTAAGAAGTTCACGATGCACATATCCACAAGAATGTGTATTAAGAGTCAATAAGATATCATCTAATGACTCCATACTCAGTCCATTCTTAATGAAGAAAATTTTATCTTCTCTGTTTGTGGAAACCATCCCCAAAGAACGACATCGCTTATTATAATTCCATCATGCACATTTGTGATAGACTTGTAACCTTTTTGCTCTTCTCCTTTTAGAATATGAACTTCTACCAAGACTTGGCATGTATGAGTCAAATGAAATTGAAGACTCACCTGCTAAATGGACCTTTGCTTCGATTATACAACGTACATCTTCTGGCATATCCTTATACATTAACAGTCTCAATCTTTCACATCTAGCTTCGTAAATTTTTGTTAGAGCATTTTGAGGGAGGGAAGACAAATGTTTTCTTAAGTTTGACAGAATGACATCCATTTTAAAGGAGAAGGAATCGGTTATTATAGGAAACTGAAAAACTAACTAACTTGAGAACCATGGAGTACCGTTATCCATCACTTAACCAGGAACACAAAGAACTTCAAAAAGAAAGCAACAAAATTAGAATAAATTCTTCTCATAACAAGGATTAGAAAGGGAAATGAATTCTACCTAAACAACTTGGTTTTCAAGAAATGATTTGAGTCTTTGTCCATTGACCTTAAACACATTACCATTCCTAGGATTCTCAATGTCTATGGCCCCATATGGATACACATGTTTGACTATAAAAGGACTAGTCTACCTAGATCTCAATTTTCCAAGAAATAGGTGAAGACGAGAATTATAAAGTAGAACTTTTTGACCAATTTCAAAAGATTTTCTCAAAATTGATTTGTCATGAAAAGCTTTTGTTTTATCTTTATAAATTTTTGAGTTTTCATATGCATCATTTCTCAATTCCTTAAGTTCATTTATTTGTAATTTGCGTAACCTACAAGCATCATCAAGATTTAAATTGAAAGCTTTAATGGCCCAAAATACTTTATGATCCAGTTCTACAGGCAAGTGACAAGGTTTTCTATAGATTAACTGATAGGGTGACTTGTCTAAAGATGTTTTGAAAGCAATACGATAAGCCCAAAGTGCATCGTTTAGTCTCAAAGACTAATCTTTACGATTTCGGTTAACTGTTTTTTCCAAAATTTGTTTAATCTTCTTATTTGCTAATTCTACTTGTCCACTTGTCTGAGGGTGGTAAGGGGTGGCAATTTTGTGAGTAATACCATATTTCTTCATTAAAGATTCAAATAATTTATTGCAAAAATATATTCCCCCATCACTGATGATAGCTCGAGGGATTCCAAATTGACTCAAGACATTTTCTTTTAAAAAATTAAGAACAGTTTTATGATCATTGTGTCGACATAGAATCACCTCAATCTATTTTGAGACATAATCAACTGCAACTTAAATATATACAAGTCCAAATGAGGATGGAAATAGACCCATGAAATCAATTCCCTAACAATAAAAAATTTCAATGGCAAGGATAGGATTCAAAGGCATCATATTTCTTTTAGAAATATAACCTAATTTCTGATAACTTTTGCAACTTTTGAAAAAAATATAACTATCCTTAAATAAAGTGGGCCAATAAATCCATAGTGCAAGATTTTTGTAGCTGTTTTCTTTGAAGAAAAGTGACCTCCACATGCTTCTGAGTGACAAAATTTAATGACACTACCTACCTCATTATCGGGTACACATCTCCGAAAGATTTGATCAGGACAATATTTGAACAAATATGGGTCATCCCAATAAAAACTTTTCACCTCAGTCAAAAACTTCTTTATGTCTTGGTGTGTCCACTGAGGTGGCATCTTTCCTGTTACAAGAAAATTGACCATGTTAGCAAACCAAGGCATGAAATTGATAGAAAATAAAAATTAATCAGGAAAAGAATCATTGATAGGTGTGTTATCAAAAAGTGAGCCTGTTGTAAGTCTGGATAAATGATCTGCAATAACAATTTCAATTTTTTTCTTATCTTTTATTATGATGTTAAATTCTTGAAGCAACAAGATCCACCGTATCAACCTAGGTTTGACATCCTGCTTAGATATTAAATATCTAACAACAGCATGATCGGTAAAAACAACAGTAGAAGAACTAATTAAATAAGCTTGAAATTTGTCCAATGCAAAAATTACAGCAAGTAGTTCTTCTTCAATAGTTGTATAATTCATTTGTGCACTATTTAAAGTTCTACTTGCGTAACAAATCATATGAGGCTTACCTTCCTTTCTTTGGCCTAAAACAGTGATAACAGCAAAATTACTAGCATCACACATCAACTCAAAAGGCAAAGACTAGTCAGGGGATTGCATGATATGTGCAGATGTCAAAAGACCAATTAATTTTTTTTTAAATTTTTGACATTCTTAAGTCAAATTAAATGGTGCATCTGTTATCAGAAGATTGCATAATGGTCTAGATATGACACTACACTAAAGTCTTTAATGAATCTTCGATAGAATCCGACATGTCCTAAAAAGGAACGAACTTCTTTGACTGTTTTTGAGGAAAGCAAATGAGCAATTAATTCAACTTTTCTTTATCAACTTCAATTCTTTTAGAAGATATCACATGACCTAACACGATTCCGATGGTAAACTTGTAATGAAATTTTTCCTAGTTTAATACAAATCATTTTTCTTCGCATCTTTTGAGAACTTTATCCAAATTATCAATACAATTTTGAAAAGAATTTCCAAAAACTGTTAGGTCATCCATGAAAACCTCTAAATAATGCTTAATCATGTCACTAAAAATACTTAGCATGCATCTTTGAAAAGTTGTCGGAGCATTACAAAGGCCAAAAGATATTCTTCTATATGCAAAAATGCCAAAGGGGCACGTAAAAGTTGTGTTTTCTAGATCATCTAATGCAATTGGTATTTGATTATACCCCAAATAACCATCAAGAAAGCAGTAGTAGGGATGTCCTGCTACTTTTTCCAGAATTTGATCAAGAAATGGCAAAGGGAATGATCTTTCCTAATGGCTGCATTTAATTTTCTAAATCCAATACACATACGCCAATTGGATGAGACTTGTGTAGGTATTAATTAACCTTTTTCATTTTCAAACATTGTTATTCTAGATTTCTTAGGCACAACTTGTGTAAGGCTTACCCACTGGCTATCGGAGATAGGATAGATAATTCCAACATCAAGTAACTCTAACTACCACTTTCATGTGTGGATTTAATCTTCTCTGAGGTTATTGTGATGTTTTAGAATTATCCTCTAAATGTATTCTATGTGTACAAATTAATGAATTAATGCCTTTTATGTCCTTTATTCTCCATCCAATTGCACTTTTATGCCTTTTAAGTACTTCTATCAACATACCTTCTTGTTCTCCAGTAAGGATTGAAGAAATTACCACTAGAAAGCTTTGTTCTTCTCCCAAAAAATTGTACTTCAACCAAGCAAGCCATGGCTTTAGTTCCAATGTGGGTATTTCTTCATGGGCATTATCATTCATGGGTTTTAGCTCTTCAAATTGTAACACCCTAATTTTTAGAAAATGTACCGAATGTACTGTTTGCTGTTTTTCAAGCTTTCGTGTAAATGACCGTTGTGTCCCTATTTTACTGTTTCTCGATTTCCGCATGAAATACAAATACGTTTATACAGGCTCAAATTTTATTTGGTCTTTTTACGTAATTTGTTTCGAGACGGTAAAATAAAAGTTTTTCCGAGCTACTGTTTTAATTTTTTTGGAAGATATACAGACAATTAATACTGTCTGTAATTTTATTTGAACTTTTTGGATGATTAGCTACGTTGTGGAAAAAAATGGGAAAATGATCATTACGTCCCAAACGTGTTGTTTGTATTGTTTTTGTTGTTTTTAATTGTTTTCTACTTGATTTAGTGTCCAATATTATGTCGTGATTTTATATGGACTTTTTGTGTGATTTGCTACGGGCGGGAAAATAATATTTTTCAGACGGTAAAATCTGTTTTTAATTATTCAGAGAGGCGGGGATCTTACTAAACCCAATTCGAATGAGCCTAAAATTAATCTTTTAATTTTTAGGATTTAAATGTCAAATAAAATAATTTTGTATTATTATAATATTATTTTATTAGTCAAGTATAATTTAGTGAATGATGGGACAGGAAATGTTTTGCGGGACCCACGTTTAGCTAAACCAATTAACTTAGTAGCTTAATTAAACATGATTAGTGGAGGAATATTCTTGAACATGATGATAAGGATTGATGACTAGGTTATTAGTGACTAAGCATGGTGACTAGGGCTAATGACTAGGTTAGGAGCAACCAATAGGAAACAAGCTGCTAATCAAGGCTTAATCTTGACCTTTGATGCATCCAAGGGCTTGGATGAAGCCAAGCAAATGTCCACCTTGCAAGCCATGATGTCTACGGCCAAGTGAGGTTTGGAAGACCAAAAATCACTTTGCTTGCATGCATTTTCTCTTCTCTCTCATCCAAGAACCCTAAACACCATTGTTGCTTCCTTTCTCAACCATTCGGCCAAGCTTGATACTATACCATCCAATCATCCAAAATTTCTTCTAACCAAGTTTTCTAAACCTAAACACAATCCTAAGAACATCTCTAGTTGAGAGTTCTTGCAAAATCCTTCATTTGAAGCTTGAAAACCTACTTGGAAGATTTGACCAAGGAGGTGAAATCTCTTGTTTTTCTTTTCTAAACTCTTTTTTTCAAAGTTCTAAGCCATGATTTATCCATGGTTAAGCTCTCTTTTAATGTTTAGTAATTTGTAGTTTTTGTTTAAGCTTGCTAGGTTTTTGGAGGAGGAAAACCGAAGCTCTAGGAGGAGTGAAAGAAACCTTTTGTCTTCATTTAAGGTAAGAGGAAGACAAATCTTATCACCTATGGATGGTGGTAAGAAGATGGAGTTGATTTTGTGATTGTAGAATCCATAAGGATTCATGTGTGTGCGTGTTAGTAGCTTATTTGATGTGGTTGTGTATTTGTTAGTAGCTTTCCTATTTGTTGTTTGTAATAAATTGCATGTCTACAAGCTTTAAGTTGCATGTCTATAAGCTTTGATAATATTGCATGTGTTAGAATTGCATGATAAAGTATAGAATGGCATGATAATGTATAGGATGTGAACATGTCAAGGAAATGCATGTGTGTTCCAAAGAACACTCCATAATGCCCACGGTTTGTAACCAAATGGGGAACCAAAATGTTCTCTTAATTTTCTTAAAAGGTAATTTAATTAACCTAGGAGAATTAAGAAGGTTTCAAGTTGATTAGATCAAAGAAAATGAATTTAGAACTCAAATGGTAAGACTTAGTATTTTCGGCCAACATGCCTAAAATGAATGTGTTGATTTCAAAAACCATTTTCTAAAAACAATGGTTAAATGAATTTAGACAATACAATAAGTTTGACATATATTTAGAAGATGAGAAATAATTTAGAAATCAATTTCAAAGGATTTAGGAAATTTGGCCAACATGCCAAACTAGATATTCTTGATTTCTAAAATCAATTCCAAACCATTTTCAAGTATAAAGAAGGCATTATATGTTAACAAGAATTTTTTTTTTCTAAAAAGAGTTTTTAAGAAATCAATAAATTAGAATTAATTTGAGGAATTAAAATTAATGATTTTATTGTTATAAAGGAAAACTGATAATCTTTAAGAATTTCTAACATATGGCTCATACTATATTTTGAAGCATGTTAGGAGTTTTTAAAAGATTAAATTATCCGGTTTATTTAAATAAACAGAGTTTTTACGAAAAAAATTAGGAAACCATTATTATTAATTTTCTAAACAAAATACTATCAATTTTTAGTAAAAACGGACAAATAAGATAGAAAAGATGTCCAAAAGACAGTATACGGTATGGAAAATATTACACGTAGTTTAAACGTACTAATTATTATTTCTGTTTATTTAAACAGTGATTTTTAAGGGATTTGGACAAGAAAATGATTTAAAAATCCTACGCGATTAAGAAAACGTATTAAAAATTCTATGCGATTTTAAAAACAGAAAAATATATTTACGCGATTTATAAACGTTTGTAAAAATGACGGAATTGTGAAAACGCGATAAAATTTCTACGCGATTGACCGTTGATGTATTTATTTTATGCTGTTGGGAAAATGTGAACCCGTACAGGCTTTTGAGGATTTTTCGCTGTCGAGAAAATGTGAACCCGTACAGGCTTTCTATTTTTCTGCCATTGAGGGCATATTATTATCTTGAGGGCATTTTCATAATTTCATATTTTTGGAATTATGTATTGAGTTTATGCCAAATTTTTGGTGGATTGGTTGACGAGACGAATCACATCGTGTTGTCGATGCGATAAACGTAGTGTGGTTCATTGTTCTAATGGACTTGGAGACGTTAGTGTACGGTATCCCATATGTGGACGGAGTTGGTAGCTCCATTGGGCCGTGGTAAACCGATAGCACACTAATGGACTCGACACGCACTATATTTAATCGAGATTTCGTGAAATCTAATAGTACATTGCCTGTAGTGCCACAACGTGAGACCGTGAACTACACCACGCCTAGATGATGGATTCTTGTGTCGTGGGGCTATAGACGCGACGTGAGACAGCGCAATAGTTTGGTTGGGCAGCCGTGGTACTAATAGATTTGGCGGGTCATTCTCTCGATACTTGTGTGTTTTTTTTAGCTCCATGGAGTAGGGTGTGTCTTATATTTATTTATTGGGATCTATTTATTTATTTTGTCTTATCTATTTATTTTTGTCTTATCTGTTTATTATATTGATATTGATTTATTTGTTTATTGTATTTGTTTTATCTATTGTTGTATTGTATCATTTGTTTCTTGTTTTATTTTATCTGTGATGGTATATTGTTGGGATATTTAAATCTTTTTGAATCTTTACACTACTCTGTTACTTATTAATGTTATAGCTTTTCATATTGCATGAACTGTATATCTGTTGTTTGTCATCTTCTTATTGGCCATGTTTGTGGTGATTTTAGATTATCTTACCTCTTTATTGTATGTGTTTTCTGTATATACCTGTTTATATGGTAAAGAGTTTGAGGAAGAGGAACAGCCTCTAGAGATTCTGTACCCCGAGGAAGAAGAGGAACAGCAAGAGGAAGATCAGTTCGACGACCAAGAACCATCCGATCATCCATATCCTTTGGATTGATTGTGGGAGATAGCAGTGCCAGGATTTTTTGGGGCTTGTACAGCTAGAGTTTCATGGAGGTTCATTGGCTTGGCATCTGCAAGGAGATCGAGATTCTGTGACATATGTAGGACGGCTGACTGTGACTCTACGTCATCGGTTTGATGGAGAGCCGATCATGACTACGACAATATTTCTACACTTAGAGTTACCCTTATCCATTAGGCGTCATTGGGGTGGGATATCCACTGAGCCTAGTGAGATGACACTCGTATCGACTGCGCGGTCTCATGTCCGCTGAGAGTCGAGACATCCGGGATATTTGTCTCCTGATGATCATTTTTAGGTTGAGAGTGATCCTTCAGAGGATTAAATATGCATGATGTTTTTTTTGGGCGCGTCTGCGTATGTCTGTATATATTGACTCTTTTATTGCTTTATTTACTGTT
This sequence comes from Ormosia emarginata, assembly GCA_029884605.1. NCBI lineage: Eukaryota > Viridiplantae > Streptophyta > Magnoliopsida > Fabales > Fabaceae > Ormosia > Ormosia emarginata. The sequence continues at coordinate 19,713,588 of JAQQTP010000079.1, forward strand.
TTTATTTAAATATTGGTAGTTTTAGGTGTAAATTATTTATATCACTTATAGTGTAAATCATATGTAAATTATGTGTGATGTTGTGATGTTTATTTTATTTTTCCGCACTATTTTATTTAACAATATTCTCGTTTATCAAGAATTATCTTACAATATGTAATATTATTTAACAAATGTTTTACAATTTGGGTAGATTTTATTTATTTATTTTTTTTTTTCTTTATATGTGTGGCATCCCCAAAGGGGTGTTACATTAGTTGGTATCGAGCCCAAGTTAGAGTCTTTTGGGGTTGTGGTTGGGTCTGTTTTTGTTCGTCTTTGTGTGATTCTCTGTGATTTATATCCTTTCGGAAGTATTTAAAAGGATGTATCTATTTTTTTTTGTTATGTTTGAAGAAAGAAGATGTCGGGTAGACGTGGAGGACGTACGAACGTGAATCGTGAGGTTGACCCTATGATTGCTACTGCTAAAGCTATGCGGTAGATGGCTGAAGTGATTACTCGACAAAATCGAGAAGCGGCTCAACAAAGAAGATGCTACCGCGATGCCCTAAATTTGGTGAGTTTAGGCGTCATAATCCGCCACAATTTAGAGGCGAGGTGGATCCGGAGAAAGCAAGTCAGTGGATGCAAGATTTGGAGAGGATCTTTGAAGGAATGAGATGCGTGGATGATAAGAAGGTAACTTATGCTGTTTTTATGCTAAGGGGTGATGGAGAACTTTGGTGGAAAGGAACCCGCCTAGTATTGCAAGCTGAAGGGACTGAGATCACCTGGGAAGTGTTTTCTAATGCTTTTCTGGATAAGTATTTTCCTGCGAGTGCTAGGCATGCCAAAGAGATGGAATTTCTTGGTTTGCGACAGGGAAATATGACGATGAATGAGTATGTCACAAAATTTGAGAATTTGTCTCAATTCTCAGATTATGCTCAGACACGGCAAGATGATGTGTATAGATGTAGGAAGTTTGAATCAGGGTTAAGAGTGGAACTGAAACGAGGAGTGGTATCCTTGGGAATGACTCAGTTTCATGCTTTGGTGGATGCATGTGCACGACTTGAGGAGCTTGAGCCGTCGCGAGATCAGAGGAATCGTAACTTTGGACCAACAAGGTTTCAAAGAGGTGGAGGTAGCAATACGAATCGGTTTCAACGCAAGCCGTATTCTAGACCACAAGGAAATCAAACTCAGCGACCGCCAGTTGGAGGAAGTGTACGCGGTAGTGGAGCAGGGCAGAAGGTGGTGTTTATGCCAACGTGTTTTAAGTGCGGTAAGAAGGGCCATATATCTCCAGATTGTACAATCAAGGGGACAGTCTGTTTTAACTGTGGACAGCCTAGGCATATGTCGAAAGATTGTACTCGACCAGAGAAGAAACCCTGTTATTCGGTATGTTAGAGCTAATCAACAAAAATCTGGAAGTACTCAACCAAGGTCGGGAGGACGAGTATATACAATGATGGGATCCGAGATTTCTAAGTCGATGATCTTATTCGGGGAGAAGGAGACATTGGAGGTAATCTTCGACCGTATTGTATGATTACGGTGCTACACACTCATTTATTTCCTATGATTGTGTGGAAAGATTGAAGTTACTGTGTCTTCTCGAATGTTAAATTGAGTGTATCTACGCCAACCGCTAAACCTTGTTGTTACATCTAAGATCTGTTTGGATTGTCCTATTGTTGTGAAGGGCCGTTTGTTTATGGCAACTTGATTTGTTTACCACTTGTTGAGATAGATGTAATTTTAGGGATGGACTGGTTATGTTCTAACCATATCCTTATAGACTTGTGCAAGTAAAACCATAGTTTTTCCTAAGGAAGAAAAGTATGGGTTCTTAACCGTTGTTAAGGTCAAGTCTTTGTTAAGAAATGGAGCGCAGGGATATATGGTATTGTCTTCTCTAGAAGTTAAGAATGAGAAGGATGTGAATACTATTCCTGTTGTCAACGAGTTTCCTGATGTTTTTCCTGATGACGAACCTGGTTTACCACCTGAGAGGGAGATCGAGTTTTCAATTGATTTAGTACCAGGAGTGGGTCCTATCTCAATTGCACCGTATCGTATGTCGCCAGTGGAATTGGAGGAGCTGAAGAAGCAATTGGTGGAACTGTTGGAGAAAGAGTTTGTGCGACCTAGTGTTTCACCATGGGGTGCGCCAGTGCTTTTGGTCAAGAAGAAGGACGGAACGTCTCGACTTTGTGTGGATTATCGTCAGCTGAACAAGGTGACTATCAAGAATAAATATCCGCTTCCAAGAATTGACGATTTGATGGATCAGTTAAGAGGAGCTGTGGTATTTTCCAAGATAGATCTGAGGTCTGGTTATCACCAAATTCGTGTCAAGGGAGAAGATATACCGAAAACTGCTTTTCGAACTCGTTATGGACATTATGAGTATCAGGTAATGCCATTCGGGGTAACGAATGCTCCTGCCATATTTATGGATTATATGAACAGGATTTTTCGTCCTTATTTAGACAGATTTGTTGTTGTCTTTATTGATGACATTCTGATCTATTCTCAATCGAAGGAAGAGCATGCTGAACATCTTGGTGTTGTTCTTCGGATTTTGAGGGAGAAGCAGCTGTATGCGAAATTGACTAAGTGTGAATTCTGGTTGGAGGAAGTTCAGTTTCTAGGTCACGTGATTTCCAAAGATGGTATTGCGGTAGACCCATCAAAAGTGGAGACTGTTTTACAGTGAAAAGACCTAAGACGGTAACAGAAGTTCAAAGTTTTGTTGGACTTGCTGGATATTACCGGAGGTTTATCGAGGGTTTTTCGAAGATTGCTAGACCACTTACACAACTTACGAGGAAAAGTCAAGCTTTTGAATGGACGGAAGAACGTGAAGCCAGTTTTCAAGAGTTGAAGAAGAGATTAACAACTGCACCGGTGTTGATCCTACCAAATTCGACGAAATCTTTTGATGTGTATTACGATGCTTCTTATCAAGGGCTAGGATGCGTGTTGATGCAAGATAGGAACGTTGTGGCATATGCTTCTCGACAATTGAAGGTTCATGAGAGGAATTATCCAACGCATGATTTGGAATTGGCCGCTGTGGTTTTTGCTCTGAAGATATGGAGACATTTTCTCTATGGAGCAACGTTCAACATTTTCAGTGATCACAAGAGCTTGAAATACTTGTATGATCAGAATTAGCTGAACATGAGGCAGCGGAGATGGTTAGAATTCCTGAAAGATTATGATTTTCAACTGTTGTACCACCCTGGCAAGGCGAATGTCGTGGTGACGCCTTAAGTAGAAAGATTATCAGTGCTTACGCTCGATGATCAAGGAAAAAGAGCTCATTGAACGGTTTAGAGATGTGTGGTCATTTGTTGAGTTGAAACCGGGAAGATCGTATTAACATGGTTACTATCTCAAGCGAGGCGATGGAAGACATAAGGGAAAAACAGGATGCCGATGAATTTTTGCAAGGAATAAGAGAACAAATAAAGCAAGACGAGACAATAGAGTTCAAAGAAGGAACCGATGGAATTACGAGGTTTCGGGGTAGAGTCTGTGTTCCTCGTGACCGGGAGCCGAGGCGATATATTGTGGAACATGCCCATACTAGTCTATTGAGTATGCATCCGGGCATAACAAAGATGTACCAAGACTTGAAGAAGTTATTCGGTGGCATGGATTGAAGAGTGATGTTATTAGGTGCGTGTCAACTTGTCTAGTCGTCAAAAGGCGAAAGTGGAACATCAAAGACCATTTGGAATGTTACAACCGTTATCTATTCCAGAATGGAAATGGGATAGTATATCGATGGATTTCGTTCTTGGTTTGCCAAGGACAAGGAAAGGTCATGATTCGATATGGGTTATAGTTGATGAGCTTACGAAATCGGCTCATTTCTTACCAATTAATATTAAGTATTCATTGGAAAGATTAACCAGATTGTACATCAATGAAATTGTCGGATTACATGGTGTACCTACATGTATAGTTTCGATCGAGATCCGAGGTTTACGTCAAGGTTTTGGCGAGTACGCAAGAAGCTATGGGAACTAAGTTACGGCGAGTTCGGCGTATCATCCGCAAAACAGATGGTCGACGACGAAAGAACTATACGATCTTTAGAGGATGTCATTGCGTGCTTGTGTTTTGGAACAACGAGGAAGTTGGAATGAATTTTTATCTCTGATAGAATTCACCTACAACAATAGTTTTCATTCAAGCATCGGAATGGCACCTTATGAAGCATTGTATGGAAGACGATGTCGGACACCGTTATGTTGGTATCAGGATGGGGAAAGCATGATGTTGTTGGACCAGATCTTGTACAACAGACTACGGAAAAGGTAAAGATGATACAAGAGAAGATGAAGACGACGCAAAGCGACAGAAAAGTTATGCGGATAAACGAAGACGACCTCTTGAGTTTGAGGAGGGTGAGCATGTGTTTCTAAGAGTTACTCCTACGACTGGTGTCGGAAGAGTTATTAAGTCTAAGAAACTTACTCCTAAGTTCATTGGACCGTATCAGATTATCCGACGTATAGGTCTGTAGCGTATCAGATCGCTATGCCGCCGTTTCTGTCGAATCTGCATGACGTGTTTCATGTGTCTCAGTTACGAAAGTATATACCAGATCCGACGCATGTTATACAACCAGATGACGTACAGTTGAAGGAGAATTTGACTTACGAGACTTTACCTGTCGATTGAGGACGACAGAAAGGTAAAGCAGCTTCGAGGGAAAATGATCGAGCTAGTGAAGGTCATATGGAATGATGTGACGGGTGAAGCTACCTGGGAGCTGGAAGATAAAATGAAGGATCAGTATCCTCATTTGTTTTGAGGAACAACAAATTTCGAGGATGAAATTTTTATTTGTTAGGGAGAATTGTAACACCCCAATTTTTAGAAAATGTACCGAATGTACTGTTTGCTGTTTTTCAAGCTTTCGTGTGAATGACAGTTGTGTCCCTATTTTATTGTTTCTCGATTTACGCATGAAATACAAATACGTTTATACAGGCTCAAATTTTATTTGGTCTTTTTACGTAATTTGTTTCGAGACGGTAAAATAAAAATTTTTTCGAGCTACTATTTTAATTTTTCTGGAAGATATACGAGACAATTAATATCATGCTCGTAATTTTATTTGAACTTTTTGGATGATTAGCTACGTTGTGGAAAAAAATGGAAAATGACCATTACGTCCCGAAACGTCTTTGTTTGTCTTTTTTGCTTTGTTTTTAATTGTTTTCTACTTGATTTAGTGTCCAATATTCTTGTTTGTGATTTTATATGGACTTTTTGTGTGATTTGCTACGGGCGGGAAAATAATATTTTTTCGGACCGGTAAAATCTGTTTTTAATTATTCGGAGGCGGGGATCTTCTTGAACCCAATTGAATGAGCCTAAAATTAATCTTTTAATTTTTAAGATTTAATCTTGTCAAATAAAATAATTTTGTATTATTATAATATTATTTTATTAGTCAAGTATAATTTAGTGATAATGGACCCAGGAAATATTTTGCGGGACCCACGTTTAGCTAAACTAATTAACTTAGTAGCTTAATTAAACATGATTAGTGGAGGAATATTCTTGAACATGATGATAAGGCTTGATGACTAGGTTATTAGTGACTAAGCATGGTGACTAGGGCTAATGACTAGGTTAGGAGCAACCAATAGGAAACAAGCTTGCTAATCAAGGCTTAATCTTGACCTTTGATGCATCCAAGGGCTTGGATGAAGCCAAGCAAATGTCCACCTTGCAAGCCATGATGTCTACGGCCAAGTGAGGTTTGGAAGACCAAAAATCACTTTGCTTGCATGCATTTTCTCTCTTCTCTCTCATCCAAGAACCCTAAACACCATTGTTGCTTCCTTTCTCAACCATTCGGCCAAGCTTGATACTATACCATCCAATCATCCAAAATTTCTTCTAACCAAGTTTTCTAAACCTAAACACAATCCTAAGAACATCTCTAGTTGAGAGTTCTTGCAAAATCCTTCATTTGAAGCTTGAAAACCTACTTGGAAGATTTGACCAAGGAGGTGAAATCTCTTGTTTTTCTTTTCTAAACTCTTTTTCAAAGTTCTAAGCCATGATTTATCTATGGTTTAAGCTCTCTTTTAATGTTTAGTAATTTGTAGTTTTTGTTTAAGCTTGCTAGGTTTTGGAGGAGGAAAATCGAAGCTCTAGGAGGAGTGAAAGAAACCTTTTGTCTTCATTTAAGGTAAGAGGAAGACAAATCTTATCACCTATGGATGGTGGTAAGAAGATGGAGTTGATTTTGTGATTGTAGAATCCATAAGGATTCATGTGTGTGCTTGTTAGTAGCTTATTTGATGTGGTTGTGTATTTGTTAGTAGCTTTCCTATTTGTTGTTTGTAATAAATTGCATGTCTACAAGCTTTAAGTTGCATGTCTATAAGCTTTGATAATATTGCATGTGTTAGAATTGCATGATAAAGTATAGAATGACATGATAATGTATAGGATGTGAACAACATGTCAAGGAAATGCATGTGTGTTCCAAAGAACACTCCATAATGCCCACGGTTTGTAACCAAATGGGGAACCAAAATGTTCTCTTAATTTTCTTAAAAGGTAATTTAATTAACCTAGGAGAATTAAGAAGGTTTCAAGTTGATTAGATCAAAGAAAATGAATTTAGAACTCAAATGGTAAGACTTAGTATTTTCGGCCAACATGCCTAAAATGAATGTGTTGATTTCAAAAACCATTTTCTAAAAACAATGGTTAAATGAATTTAGACAATACAATAAGTTTGACATATATTTAGAAGATGAGAAATAATTTAGAAATCAATTTCAAAGGATTTAGGAAATTCGCCAACATGCCAAACTAGATATTCTTGATTTCTAAAATCAATTCCAAACCATTTTCAAGTATAAAGAAGGCATTATATGTTAACAAGAATTTTTTTTTTCTAAAAAGAGTTTTTAAGAAATCAATAAATTAGAATTAATTTGAGGAATTAAAATTAATGATTTTATTGTTATAAAGGAAATACGAGTAATCTTTAAGAATTTCTAACATATGGCTCATACTATATTTTGAAGCATGTTAGGAGTTTTTAAAAGATTAAATTATCCGTTTATTTAAATAAACAGAGTTTTTACGAAAAAAATTAGGAAACCATTATTATTAATTTTCTAAACAAAAATCTTGTCAATTTTTAGTAAAAACGGACAAATAAGATAGAAAAGATGTCCAAAAGACAGATATACGGTATGAAAAATATTACACGTAGTTTAAACTTACTAATTATTATTTCTGTTTATTTAAACAGTGATTTTTAAGGGATTTGGATAAGAAAATGATTTAAAAATCCTACGCGATTGTGAAAACGTATTAAAAAATCTACGCGATTTTAAAAACAGAAAAATATATTTACGCGATTTATAAACATTTGTAAAAACGACGGAATTATGAAAACGCGATAAAATTTCTATGCGATTGACCGTTGATGTATTTATTTTATGCTGTCGGGAAAATGTGAACTCGTACTGAGCTTTTGAGGATTTTTTTTGTCGGAAAAATGTGAACCCGTCAGAGCTTTCTATTTTTCTGCCATTGAGGGCATATTATTATCTTGAGGGCATTTTCATAATTTCATATTTTTGGAATTATGTATTGAGTTTATGCCAAATTTTTGGTGGATTGGTTGACGAGACGAATCACATCGTGTTGTCGATGCGATAAACATAGTGTGGTTCATTGTTCTAATGGACTTGGAGACGTTAGTGTACGGTATCCCATATGTGGACAGTTGGTAGCTCCGCTGGGCCGTGCTAAACCGATAGCACACTAATGGATTCGACACGCACTATATTTAATCGAGATTTCGTGAAATCTAATAGTATATTGCCTGTAGTGCCACAACGTGAGACCGTGAACTACACCACGCCTGGATGATGGATTCTTGTGTCGTGGGGCTATAGACGCGACGTGAGACAGCGCAATAGTTTGGTTGGGCAGCCGTGGTACTAATAGATTTGGCGGGTCATTCTCTCTGATACTTGTGTGTTTTTTTTAGCTCCATGGAGTAGGGTGTGTCTTATATTTATTTATTGGGATCTATTTATTTATTTTGTCTTATCTATTTATTTTTGTCTTATCTGTTTATTATATTGATATTGATTTATTTGTTTACTTGTATTTGTTTTATCTATTGTTGTATTGTATCATTTGTTTCTTGTTTTATTTTATCCGTGATGGTATATTGTTGGGATATTTAAATCTTTTTGAATCTTTACACTACTCTGCATTACTTATTAATGTTATAGCTTTTCATATTGCATGAAGCGTATATATCTGTTGTTTGTCATCTTCTTATTGGCCATGTTTGTGGTGATTTTAGATTGTCTTACCTCTTTATTGTATGTGTTTTATGTATATACTGTTTATATGGTAAAGAGTTTGAGGAAGAGGAACAGCCTCTAGAGATTCTGTACCCCGAGGAAGAAGAGGAACAGCAAGAGGAAGATCAATTCGACGACCAAGAACCATCCGATCATCCATATCCTTTGGATTGATTGTGGGAGATAGCAGTGCCAGGATTTTTTGGGGCTTGTACAGCTAGAGTTTCATGGAGGTTCATTGGCTTGGCATCTGCAAGGAGATCGAGATTCTGTGACATATGTAGGACGGCTGACTGTGACTCTACGTCATCGGTTTGATGGAGAGCCGATCATGACTACGACAATATTTCTACACTTAGAGTTACCCTTATCCATTAGGCGTCATTGGGGTGGGATATCCACTGAGCCTAGTGAGATGACACTCGTATCGACTACGCGGTCTCATGTCCGCCGAGAGTCGAGACATCTGGGATATTTGTCTCCTGATGATCATTTTCAGGTTGAGAGTGATCCTTCAGAGGATTAAATATGCATGATGTTTTTTTGGGCGCGTTTGCGTATGTCTGTATATATTGACTCTTTTATTGCTTTATTTACTGTTTTTATTTAAATATTGGTAGTTTTAGGTGTAAATTATTTATATCACTTATAGTGTAAATCATATGTAAATTATGTGTAATGTTGTGATGTTTATTTTATTTTTCCGCACTATTTTATTTAACAATATTTTGTTTATCAGGAATTATCTTACAATATGTAATATTATTTAACAAATGTTTTACAACTTGGGTAGATTTTATTTATTTATTTTATTTTTCTTTATATGTGTGGCATCCCCAAAGGGGTGTTACACAAATCCCGGCTTCCATCCATTGTATTCCATTACCTGTGTACAATCAAGCAACAAGTATATTTCAGAAATATCATCATCTACTTGCGTACCTGAATCAAATAAACTAATTAAACAAACTTCTAATGTGTCAGAAGAATTCTCTTTTAAAATATGATCATCTACAATGGCCTCAATCCTGTTAGCTTCCTCATTTTCATCATGGGCTTCATGTGGTTACTTGCATATGTTGAAAACATTAAGCTACAGTGTCATGTTTCCAAATGTTTACTTCATCACTCTATTTCTGTAATTTATCAAAGCATTAGATGTTGCTAAAAATGGGGCGACCTAAAATAATAGGAATTGACTTGCAACTATTAACCATAGGTTCAGTTTCTAAGACAATAAAATCCACTAGATATATGAATTTATCAACTTGTACCAACACATTTTCTACTATTCCTTTTGGAATTTTAATTAATCTATTAGCAAGTAGAAGAGTTACAGAAGTTGGTTTTAACTCACCCTGGTTGAGTTGCTGATAAACTGAATATGAAAGCAAATTAACACTAGCACCAAGATTAAGTAAAGCTTGTTCAATTTTATGTTCTGTAATAATGCATGAAACCGTAGGACAACTAGGGTCTTTATGTTTCAAAATATTATTGCTCTGAATAATGGAACTTACCTGTTCAATCATAAAGGCCTTCTTTTTTCTCATTTAATTTTCTTTTAACAATGCATAAGTCCTTAAAAAATTTGGCATAAGAAGGATCATGTTTGATAACATCTAACAATGGAATATTGACCTTCACTTGTTTAAAAATTTCAAAAATTTCAGTGTGGTGATTCAATTTTCTTGAATTGCTTAATGCTTGAGGAAATGGGAGTGGAGGCGAGAGTTTAATCTCATTTTGGCTAATTGGCTTATCAACCTCTTCCTTATCTTGGAGGATTGATTCATCATATCTCTCATAAGGTTCAGGAATTTGTTTTTCAACAACTTTTTCACTCCTAAGAGTTATCACTGACTTGACTTGATCTATTTTTAGTTTTCTGAACTACCCTCATTTAGACTGTATTGACCCTTGGGATTCGGTTAAGGTTTAGAAGAAAATTTTCCTTTCTCGTGAATGGTGAGTACAGAAGCAAATTTAGCAAGAGTTCTTCAATCATGGTTTGACTGTTTTGTTTATTAATGGCCTCTTGCTTTTCTATGAATGCATGTTGTTAGCCATGACAACCATCACCCAAGAGGGGGTGAATTGGGTGAATACAAATTTTAAAACAACTTTGAGAAATTATGCATTTTGAAACTTTCAACCAATACTTGCAGCGGAATAAGCTTAACAAAGATACAACTAATAAAGATTACTTAAATACAACTTGGGTTAAAGGATAAATCAAGTAAATAAGCTATGTATTAAATTCAACTCAAGCATATATAATTAAGGCACTAATGTAAAGAGTTAGAGTTGAGAAAAGTAAACACAAGGATTTATCCTGGTTCAGCCACCCCTTGTGACCTACATCCAGTTCTCAAGCAAACCACTCGAGATTTTTCACTAAACTTCAAGCTTGAACGGGTGCTTGAAAACTTTTACATAATAGAGCACTCACCACACCTTGGGATACCTCACCCTTTGTGCTTGAGCCTCAAAACAGGGATATCTCACCCTTTTCACTAGAGGGATACCTCACCCCCTTTACAACCTTTGAAGGATACCTTACTTTCTTTACAACAAGGGATACCTCACCCTTTTCAACTCTAGAAGGATACCTCATCTTCTTTACAAAGAAGGGATACCTCACCTTTTTTCTCTAGAGGGATACCTCACCCTCTTTACAAATCATACAAAGTGTTTGAATGATAGAAACTGTCTCAAAGAGTGGATAATACAAATTGAAGCACTATGGGTATCAAGAAATCACACTTTGAAGCTCAAAACAGATTATATGATGAAAATGATAGGAAACTCCTATTTAATGCTCACGGAAGTTTTTCAGAGTGTTTTCCAACTTGTAAGCAAAGCCCAAACACTTCCATTTAAAGCCCATGATATTTAAGAGCCGTTAGAGGCCTGTGGAGGGCATTTAGTGCTCAATAAAGCCTTTGGGGAAGAGCTTTGTTACAGACCATAATCTGTTATGGCAAAAGCCATAATCAGTTATGGCATGTGGGAAGAGTTCCCAACGTTTCTGGTTTGTAAATAACTTGTTATGTGATTACTCATATTCGAATATGAAGGAATTCATAACTTGTTATGAGACACTCATAATCTGTTATGAGTTATGCCATATTTGAATATGGCTATTTAAAAAATAGGTTGTTATGTTTGAGAAGCCAAAAACTCAATTAGAAAGAAGCCATATTCGGTTATGCATATTCCCATATTCGGTTATGGCATTCTGGTTTTGAAAGCTAACTTTAAATGGTCATAACTTCTTCATTTCTCATCTGTTTTAATCAAATAACCAGTCATTGGAAAGTTATTTGAGTCTATTTTCTTATGAAATAAGTTTCAGAACAAAAATCAAAATAGTATGTAAGTTATGATCAAAATAGTGACCAAAGGTCAGCTTTGCAAAAGACAAACTTGACTATTTTTCATGGATTTGAACTACCACCAAGACTACCTTTTCAAAACTTGTTTGTCGAGCATTTAGTATGTGAAAACCATTTGTAAAGATTTAAAAACATGTTTGAGCTTAGTGTGATTCCCAAATACCTTTACACAAGATCTAAGTCCTATAAGCTAATCTTGAAGATCCTTGGACTTGATCATTGCACTTCCATTTCTTGTCCTTGTTTGTTATCATCAAAACCATTGCTTTAGCCAATGCCAATTACATTCTCCCCCTTTTTGATGATGGCAAACCATTGATAAAAGGTTAGTTCAAATAAATTGGAGTTCACAAAAGGTGTTAAATAAAACTTACTCCCCCTTTGTTTTTCAAGAGGTGACAAGTTCAGAGTTTGCACAGCTCCCCCTTGATATTTGAATCCTAGAATCATTGAATTTATACCTTTTGTTTACCTTGACTCTTCTCAATGACACAACTTCTCCCCCTTTTGTCATGATAAAAAAGATATGCAATATATAGATTTTGACAAAGAGGAGTAATACAAAACCATTGCCGACAACAAATATTCAATAAGTACATTAGCAACAAGATAATCATCAAAACATAAATGGATTACCACAAAATGTCACCAACATCATAAAAAGCATAAACCAACCATAAATAGAGTTATATAGCATGTCTTATGATAATAGCTAAACAGAGCAAGACAGAGTTATATTTATAGCAAACCTAATGATAGGGTAAAAAGGTCCAAACTCAAGTCCCATGATCCTCTGGAAAGCATCGTTCAAGTCTGTCCAAACGATCTTCCATGGCACTGAGACGATCATAGAGTGTAGTGGTCTCTTGATAAGCTTGGAGATTTGTCAGCCTTGCCTCAATTCTCTCATTTTGAGCTTGAATATTGTGAAGAATAGCAAGTAGATGATCTTCATTGGTTGCAGGAGCATCCTCCAAGGGAGTATGAGAACCTTCAGCCGCTACTGCTTCTTGTCATCTTCCATAAACCCATTCACCACCAAATTTTCTGATTTGCATGTGGTTGAACGAAGCTTTCCCAAATTTGTGGTGGCTAGTAATGTCAATTACACAAGTTTCATGGAGATTGTTATGATCTAAGATTTTTGTAACAGCCAAGGTATAGGGAAGATCCATCATTTGCTTAATCTTGGCTTTTTTCATGTAGTACATTATGTAAAAGGGCCAATTAATATGGATTCGTTCTTTAATGGCCCACATTAAGAACACATCTTCTTCCTCAATCAGGGCATAATTGCTAGCCCTTGGGACAAGAATATGAACCAAAACAAAGTGAAAAAGACAGTCTTGCGGTTTCAATAAACTAACATTGAAATTTCTTTTAGTTAGAAAAGGAATGCCTGGTTGAAGCATTCCCTCAATGGCAGTTCTCTTATCAAAGTTTTCCCATTGTGAGTGATTTTCATCAGCAAACCTTTCCCCAAAGAAATTTAAGTCAAACAGAGTAGACCATTGTCCAGGTGTTACAATTATTCTTTTCCCTTTAACTTTAGACACTAATTGGACTCCAACAATGCTTAGATTACAGAAGAAAACTTTAATAGCTTCAGTATGGAAATACTTACTTGGAGCAGAGACAAAAGTTTTCATATTCTAGAACTCCAAGAGATCTATGAGGAATCTGAATTCTACTTTGACAAAGAATTCCCAGTCCATATACTTGGGCTGAATGATGTTTTTGTCATGAAACTCCAGTTGAAACTTCTTTTGTGCTGGATGAGAAAGGAACCTCCCAACGTCAAGGTCACGTGAATAATCTGGTCCATCAGTGTGTGAAGGTGGTTCCTTAGGCACATTGGGATTTTTTGTGCGTGAACGTTTAGGAACATGGGAGGAGCTACTTGCCATGGGCAAAAATGGTGTTAGGGCTCGGTTTGAGGAGAAAGAGAGTGGGAGGGAAGGTGAGAAAATGGAAGAAAACTATGGAGGAAAGGGGGGTGCATGGGGAAGATGATGGAGGCTACGACTTTGGATAAAAGGAAAGCCCATAACCGATTATACATGAGACCATAATCGGTTATGATGTAAATGGAAGCCCACGAAGATAGGTCATAACCGAATATGAGTATGGCCATAATCGGTTATAGGTGAGGACAAAGACACTCATTTTTGGTTGCCCTGTTTGTGGAAATGGGCCATAATCGATTAAGAAGATCTATAATCGGTTATATGTGAACTCTAGAGAGCCAAACAAACATTCCAAAACAAAGTTGATGAGCCATAACTGAATATGAGCATTCACATAACCCCCTTTAGCTTGCTTTGTGCGTGGAATTTGCCATAACAGGTTATGGAATTTTACCATAATAGATTAATTAGTCTTGGCAGAGGGCCACTTGCATGAACATCTCATCATAATAGATTATGAGGGACCATATTAGATTATTTCCACTTGATAAAGACCAAAGTCAACATGCCAAACCACCTTCAATTACTAGTAATAGATTATGCCATTTCAATAATAGATTATATCCATCTCCTAACTTGTTATTTTTTTAAGATAGAACCAGATTAAGCCTTTTAAAAAAAAAAATTCAACAATTCAAGACCATCAAACTTACCTTTCACCAACAATACAAGAGAAGATGAAGACGACGCAAAGCCGACAGAAAAGTTATGCTGATAAACGAAGACGACCTCTTGAGTTTGAGGAGGGTGAGCATGTGTTTCTAAGAGTTACTCCTACGACTGGTGTCGGAAGAGTTATTAAGTCTAAGAAACTTACTCCTAAATTCATTGGACCGTATCAGATTATCCGACGTATAGGTCCTGTAGCGTATCATATCGCTATCCGCCGTTTCGTCGAATCGCATGACGTGTTTCATGTGTCTCGATTACGAAAGTATATACCGATCCGACGCATGTTATACAACCAGATGACGTACGGTTGAAGGAGAATTTGACTTACGAGACTTTACTGTCGAATTGAGGACGAGAAAGGTAAAGCGACTTCGAGGAAAATGATCGAGCTAGTGAAGGTCATATGGAATGATGTGACGGGTGAAGCTACCGGGAGCTGGAAGATAAAATGAAGGATCAGTATCCTCATTTGTTTTGAGGAAAAAGCCGAATTTCGAGGACGAAATTTTTATTTGTTGGGAGAATTGTAACACCCCAATTTTTAGAAAATGTACCGAATGTCTTGTTTCTTTGTTTTTCAAGCTTTCGTGTGAATGACCGTTGTGTCCCTATTTTTTGTTTCTCGATTTCCGCATGAAATACAAATACGTTTATACTGAGGCTCAAATTTTATTTGGTCTTTTTTACGTAATTTGTTTCGAGACGGTAAAATAAAAGTTTTTCCGAACTCTTGTTTTAATTTTTTCGGAAGATATACAGACAATTAATACTGCCTCGTAATTTTATTTGAACTTTTTGGATGATTAGCTACGTTGTGGAAAAAAATGAGAAAATGACCATTACGTCCCAAACGTCTTTTGTATTGTTTTTGCTGTTTTTAATTGTTTTCTACTTGATTTAGTGTCCAATATTACGTTGTCTGTGATTTTATATGGACTTTTTGTGTGATTTGCTACGGTGCGCAGAAAATAATATTTTTTCGGACCGGTAAAATCTGTTTTTAATTATTCGAGGCGGGGGATCTTCTTGAACCCAATTTGAATGAGCCTAAAATTAATCTTTTAATTTTTAGGATTTAACTTGTCAAATAAAATAATTTTGTAGTATTATAATATTATTTTATTAGTCAGTATAATTTAGTGATAATGGACCCGGAAATGTTTTGCGGGACCCACATTTAGCTAAACCAATTAACTTAGTAGCTTAATTAAACATGATTAGTGGAGGAATATTCTTGAACATGATGATAAGGCTTGATGACTAGGTTATTAGTGACTAAGCATGGTGACTAGGGCTAATGACTAGGTTAGGAGCAACCAATAGGAAACAAGCTTGCTAATCAAGGCTTAATCTTGACCTTTGATGCATCCAAGGGCTTGGATGAAGCTAAGCAAATGTCCACCTTGCAAGCCATGATGTCTACGGCCAAGTGAGGTTTGGAAGACCAAAAATCACTTTGCTTGCATGCATTTTCTCTCTTCTCTCTCATCCAAGAACCCTAAACACCATTGTTGCTTCCTTTCTCAACCATTCGGCCAAGCTTGATACTATACCATCCAATCATCCAAAATTTCTTCTAACCAAGTTTTCTAAACCTAAACACAATCCTAAGAACATCTCTAGTTGAGAGTTCTTGCAAAATCCTTCATTTGAAGCTTGAAAACCTACTTGGAAGATTTGACCAAGGAGGTGAAATCTCTTGTTTTTCTTTTCTAAACTCTTTTTTCAAAGTTCTAAGCCATGATTTATCCATGGTTTAAGCTCTCTTTTAATGTTTAGTAATTTGTAGTTTTTGTTTAAGCTTGCTAGGTTTTTGGTTGAAGTCATCTTCCTTCTTTGACCAAAATTTCTACCATTAGGCTTTGGAAGAATTCTTCTTGATGGTTCCTCTATTCTTTGACCAATTTGTCCATCCTTTTGAGAAATTTTCTGCATAATTGAAACACTAGGAGACTTTTTGGTAACCACTTCATCTTGGGTCCTTGAATGTTAGTACTAGAACCTTTACGACTTTTCGGAATCCAAACTAAGTTATTTCTCATATAAGGATTTCTTCTATAATTGCACAAATGAGAAATATGTCCTAGATGACCACAAAAATTGCAAACAATTAAATTTAATGATGACTTAGTCCTTTGAAAATCATCTTTCGAAAACTTAAGTCTTTTTTTATTTTTACATTCTAAACTATTTTTGCCATAATCCTTACTTGAATTTCTATGTGAAATAATATCAATTTCATTCTTATTAACAAACATGGAATGTAAACAATTAAAATCATTAGCTTTGGCAAATTCGGAAGATAAGTCCTCAACTTGATTTTCTAAATCAATGCACTTTTCACAAGAAGTTGAGGTTTCACATTTCAAAGGCATTTCCTTATCAAGAAAAACATATTCATTTTTGAAAGTTTCAATTTCATTGTCAATGGAGGAAATATTTTCCAAACAAGATAAGTTTTTATTTTCTAAAAACAACAAGTCATCATACAATTCATCATATGCACATTGTAGCTTATCATAGGAATGACTATAATATGGCTTAGCATTATTTACCTCAAAGTCCTTTTTAAGAGAATCATCATCTTCCTCATTGTTGTCCATCAAGCATTCAAGAACATCTTCTTTCTCAATTTTATTTTGCTTTGCCTCTTCTTCAAATTGAGCACCATCATCACCAAGAGGCATTGAGCTTATTTTCTTGCTTTGAACATGTTCTTGAGGACATTTTTCAATGTTATCTTCCTCTAGAGGTTTTTACTCTTCTTTCTCTCTATATACAACTTTATGCAAGAAATCATTGTTAGAAAGATAAATAGAATCAAGAGCATCCCATATATCTTTAGTGTAACACACCTAAATATAACAACCGCAGCGTAATCGTCATTACACCACAGTTACTAAATCCAAGTGTGTCACAGTCATGATAACAGTAGTTTCAAAATTAGCGAGTTTATTTATTGCGTTTATGCATAAGTAGAAGATACGAGCCTCGCATGAGATATAAATATATTGACTCATCAACGGATACAACATCATTTGATACAAGAGAATATATATCTAAAATTAATGCATAAAGTAGAATTACACAATATCAAATTTAAACCTTTCATTACATAACGTAAACTACCAAATGAAGGTTCGGCTTTCGTCGAAGTCGAACACATGAATGGAAAGATCCTGCACTTGACCTTCCTCAGCATCTCTGACGGATAAGACTCGCCCTTGCGATATCTCCAAAGGAAAAGGAGTACGAACCTGTGTCATAACCGAAACCTCTTTAGGGAAGAGATGATGGTTATCCCACATTTCCTTAATGGGTATAGGAAACTCCACACGTAATGTAACATAGGCGATGTTAGTCCCATCGCCAGGTTCATCTCCACACTGCACCAGGGTTACATCTCCCACGTATACGATAAGTCCCGCTTCATGTTCGAAGTGCCAGGCTTCCGAGCCTTGGAGAAACTGTATCCATGTGCGAAACATGTAGGGTGTTGGGGACGTCATCACAAGAAGTAGAAATCGATCCTCAAGTACAACTAATCGAGTCCACTTGCACTCTTCTCTGTTTTTATCCAATTTGACATAGAATAGGGTAATACAAGAAAGAGGTGAGACACCCATCTTTCATTACCACCATGGCAGTAAGAAAACAGCACGGCGCAAAGCGCCCGCGAAGCAATACAGTTCATACATTTACATTTATAACACAAATAGTTCAATTATAAGCAATAATAAGAATTAATCACTTTTATAGTAAAAGTAGATCAGCAATAGGCAATGACAATAACCAATTTCAACAAACAAATCATCACAGGATTTCCAATAAATCAGCAAAATCATCAGACAAATCATATACAGTAGTAAAACAGATACTTTAATAGATGTTCATGCTCAACAACTTATGAGACTGACAATGGACGATGCACAATGCATTATGGTACCAAATCCTACTCCATGGAGCTAAACATTAACCTTTTCAGAGTGAATGATTAAGGAGTCATGTCAGTAAATCGTTAGCCTTAAAATACAGTGTGCTTTATCACATAAAATGTTTGCGCAATGGCTTATACATGGCACCTCAACAGTTAATTGCGACATAGGACAACATCTCAGTCCGGATCGTCGGTGTGTTTGCATCGGTCTACCCCACGGCACAGAGGAGCTCTTAACTGTCCATGATGAGGCACCAGCACCCCGACACCCCAGGGGCCAACAACATATGGCAACACCTACACTTAGTCTATTCGCACCCGCACATAGGTGTTATTCTACTCTTAGGTATACATACGCATGACGACGCAATGTCCAGTCATGTATGTTTATCAATGATTCATTCATCATGTACAATACATATGCAAGACGACGCAATGTCCAGTCATGTATGTTTATCAATGATGCTTTCATCATATACAATACCACAACGGTATATAGTCTTTATCAAATTACATATGCATGATGACTCAATGTCCAATCATGTATATTTATCAATAATGCATTCATCATATACAACACCACAACGATATATATTCATTCTCAATGATACATATATCATATACTACGCCTCAATGGCACATAAGCATTCACCAACATCAACGTGTCATTTCTCATCGAGGATTAAACCAACAAGTATATAACCCTTCATAGGGACTCACAACACATAGAGTTAAATCTTAATATTAATATATATTATGGCTTATCAAAACCACTATTTCCCACTAAGGGTTTAACCATTCCACGAATCTAAGTCTTGATCAATTATGCAAACCTTTAGGTTAACTAACCTTCAAAATCATAGTCTTACAAGCCTTCAAGGTTCTAAATTCCTTCTCGCGTTATGCTCTAGTCTCTTGATACCAATCACTTAGTTTTTTTTTTTTTTTTTACATGGGATCAATCCAATTCCTCAACATTATTAGGTATTCATGGTTTATCAATTATCATCATATCCACATTAGGGATTTTTCATGTCTTTAAACTCCTAATCTCCAAAGATGCACAAAGGTATCATTTAAACTTTAAGTTTTTCATAATCAACTCCACTATAATTATAAATCCTTTAGTGTTCAATTACACAAGTTTTATTACTTACTTACTCAATCCAAACTCTCATTATCATGGGTCCAAACCGTGGCCCTTCAAGTCCTCATAGATCCAATTTCTTTCCATTTTAGTATTAACTTCTTAATACCAATTTACTTCAATTTTGATTTATCAAAGTCATTTCAATTCCTTATGATTTTAAGCCAAAATCGTGGCCATCATTTGTCATCAAAGTTTCAATTCTTCACCACATTATGCATTAATTACTTAATACTTAATCACTCAAATTCTAGTCCTCACAAGATCCATTCAATTCCCAAATTTCCAAGGTCCAAACCGTGGTTTCATAAGTCCTCTAAATTTCACTTTTTCTTTCCTTTTTATGTATTAGGTCATCATTATCAATTCACTTAAATTTTAGTTCATTAAGACTAATCTCATTGCCTCTTTGTCAAGATTAAAACCGTGGCTTCATGTGGGGTAGTAAACCCTTAGAATTTCATATTCATAAGTTTTATTTATCATCATTTAACATTCAATTTCATAGCTCCCTTTTATTATGTACAAAACAAATTTACCAATCAAGAATCATCTCAAAACCGTGGCATCAAGTCAAGGTAGGAAACTCCACATTTTCCATTTAACAACCTTAACTTGATCAAGCATATTTAACACATCAAACATATTCAAGAACACAATTCAAGCATTAATCAAATTTAAGAACACTATATCATACAAATTTCTACAATTCAAGTAAGCATACAAGGATGGAATTCTCCATCAATATACATACAAAGTTCCCTCACTACCATAAGTGGTTGAAGTGAGTAGTCTCCCTCTTACCTAGAAGAGACAATTCAAGAAAATAACTCCTTGGCTCCTTGATTTACAAATTCGGACTCCACCTTCAAGAGAACCATAAAGTGGTCAAATTTTCATAATCACTAACTAAGGATTGAAAAGAATGATCCTTGGTCATGTGACCAAGGAAAACGAAATTGAGAAGTGAATGTGAAGAACTTTACCTAAAGCCTTAAGCTTGAACTCCTTGAGATTTCTTTTTTGGTGATTTTCGGATTCCACTCACCCAAGAACCCTAGAGTGTTCAAAATCACTCACATCACACATCAATGCTCAAAAAGAGAAGCCCTTGGTCACATAGTAACCAAGGAAAACAAAAATGAGAAGAAATAGGAGAGAAATCAAGAATCTTTACCTTGGAAGACAATGGAGACAAGGTTGGATTTTGAGCAAGCCTTCTAAATGAAACTTGTAGGGAAGATGAAGGTGAGTATATAAAAGTGTTTAGTGAAGAGAAATATCAAAAAGCTTGGTCATCCATGGAAGAGTGATTTTCGGATTTGGAGAAGGAGAGGCAGAAAGGTTGGATTTTTGAAGAGATTTTCTAAAGAGAAAGTGTAGAGGAGGGTGAGAGAAGTCTAGAAATGGTCTTGGTGAAACAAAAGGAAGAAGAATCATGGCCATTAGTGGGCTACCATTTTCGGATTCAAGAAGAGGAAGAAGAGAAGAGGTGGAGAGAAAATGGAGATAGGAATGGAAAATGAAGAAACTTTCTACACAAAGAAGGTAGAGGAAGTGAGGGCAAGTGTAGAAATGAGCTTAGAGAGGAGAAAAGATGAACAAAAATGGTGGATGTGGTGGCTACAATTTCGTGGCTAGGGTGGAGGTAGAGAGAAGGAGGAGAAAAGATGAAGAAGATGAAGTGAAGAGAGATAAAGTGGTAGGCTAAAGTGAATTAGGGTTTGAGTGTTAAGTGTGTAGTAGAAGCTTGACCAAATTTAGCTCCAAATGGGCTGCCAACCGTAGCCCTATGAGGGTGTGGGAGGGAGTGTTTTGTCCTTTCCATGCAACTAGAGTGGGTAATTTGGTCATTTGGCCAAAGCTTCTAGAAGAAGCTTCATAAAAGAGATTCAAAATTTGAATTAAAGTGAGATTGATTTGACATAAAGTGGATTGCATTGGAATAAGGTGATAGGATTTCTAATGCATGCTATTATCCAATGGATAATAGTTACAGTCAACAGAAGTCAGTATTAATTTATCTGACAGATGAAATTTACACAGCGTTTTATTATTTCGTCTGTTAAATTTCTCAAAAAACGTGAAATCTCGTAAACTATGTCTGGCCTCGGGTTTAGTAAGATCCCCCGTCGACGTTTCCATAGTTGAAGGCTCTCAGGAAAAATATTTCATTTTCCTGGCTCCGCTCAGCGTGCACACAAAACGAGAAATATACTAAAATATTCGACGTTTCTGGAAAAATTCCAAAAAATTCTCAAAAATCACAAATATTGTAAAATGAATATTTGTCATAAAATTTTTCAACTTTCGAAGCGCTACAGTCGTTTTCCAGAGTCTGCTCGATGTACACACAAAATGAGAAATATATTAAAATATTCAACGTCCTCAGAAAAATCTGAAAAAAATCCAAAAATCTCAAATATTGTTAAATGATTATTTATCCTAAAATTATCAATTTTTGGGATGTTACATTTAGCACTAGAGCAACTCTTAATTTTAGCATAAGCATCATCATTTAAACTATTTCTTAAGATTTGCATTGCTCTAATGTTCAAGGAAAAACATTTCTTATTATAGGCATTCCAAGAATGTTTTGATTTGCAAGTAAATCCATCAAGTACAATATCCCATAAATCAAGATAAATAGATTGCATATAAATTTCCATTCTAGTTTTCCAATAAACAAAATTCACACCATCAAAGAATGGTGGTTTATCAATTTCAAAACCATTCATTTTGAAAAGCTTTTAATGGTTGCCAACAAATAAGGATCTTTAACTCCAAGCGGTTAAGCTTTTACCAGAGCACAAAGCTCTGATACCACTTGTTAGCCATGACAACCATCACCCAAGAGGGGGGTGAATTGAGTGATTACAAATTTTAAAACAACTTTGAGAAATTATGCATTTTGAAACTTTCAATCAACACTTGCAGCGGAATAAGCTTAACAAAGATACAACTAATAAAGATTACTTAAATACAACTTGGGTTAAAGGATAAATCAAGCAAATAAGCTATGTATCAAATTCAACTCAAGCATATATAATTAAGGCACTAATGTAAAGAGATAGAGTTGAGAAAAGCAAACACAAGGATTTATCCTGGTTCAGCCACCCCTTGTGACCTACGTCCAGTCCTCAAGCAAACCACTCGAGATTTTCCACTAAACTTCAAGCTTGAACGGGTGCTTGAAAACCTTTACATAATAGAGCACTCACCACACCTTGGGATACCTCACCCTTTGTGCTTGAGCCTCAAAACAGGGATATCTCACCCTTTTCACTAGAGGGATACCTCACCCCCTTTACAACCTTTGAAGGATACCTCACCTTCTTTACAACAAGGGATACCTCACCCTTTTCAACTCTAGAAGGATACCTCACCTTCTTTACAAATAAGGGATACCTCACCCTTTTTCTCTAGCGGGATACCTCACTCTCTTTACAGATCATACAAAGTGTTTGAATGATAGAAACTCTCTCAAAGAGTAGATAATACAAATTGAAGCACTATGAGTATCAAGAAATCACACTTTGAAGCTCAAAACAGATTATATGATGAAAATGATAGGAAACTCCTATTTAATGCTCACGGAAGTTTTTCAGAGTGTTTTCCAACTTGTAAGCAAAGCCCAAACACTTCTATTTATAGCCCATGATATTTAAGAGCCGTTGGAGGCTTGTGGAGGGCATTTAGTGCTCAATAGAGCCGTTGGGGAAGAGCTCTGTTATAGACCATAATATGTTATGGCAAAAGCCATAATCGATTATGGCATGTGGGAAGAGTTCCCAACGTTTCTGGTCTATAAAATAACCTGTTATGGGATTACTCATATTCAAATATGAAGGAAAAACACTCATAATCTGTTATGAGTTATGCCATATTCGAATATGGCCATTTAAAAAATAGGTTGCTACGTTTGAGAAGCTAGAAACTCAATTAGAAAGAAGCCATATTCAGTTATGCATATTCCCATATTCGGTTATGGCATTCTGATTTTGAAAGCTAACTTTAAATGGTCATAACTTCTTCATTTCTCATCTGTTTTAAACAAATGACTAGTCATTGGAAAGGTATTTGAGTCTATTTTCTTATGAAATAATTTCAGAACAAAATTCAAAATAGTTTGTAAGTTATGATCAAAAGAGTGACCAAAGGTCAGCTTTGCAAAACACAAACTTGACTATTTTTCATGGATTTGAACTACCACCAAGACTACCTTTTCAAAACTTGTTTGTTGAGCATTTAATATATGAAAACCAATAGTAAAGATTTAAAAACATGTTTGAGCTTAGTGTGATTCCCAAATACCTTTACACAAGATCTAAGTCCTATAAGCTAATCTTGAAGATCCTTGGACTTGATCATTGCACTTCCATTTCTTGTCCTTGTTTGTTATCATCAAAACCATTGCTTTAGCTAATGCCAATTACACATGCAGTGTTCCTTCAAGATTTTTCCTATATGGTGGGACATAAGGTGCATATCCTTGAGAATTTTGAGAGTCTTGTTGTTCATGAAGAGGCGATGGTTGCATAAAGTGTGCTTGATTATTATTCCTCCAACAAAAGTTCAGGTAATTTCTCCATCCCAGATTGTATGAATCTGAAAAAAGAAGTAAATGGCTTTTTAAAATTATTCATTACATTTACTTGCTCATGCACAACTTCTTTAAAAACAGGTATCTTTGGACATTCATTTGTTGAATGCCCTAAGTCATCACAAATGCCACAATTTTCTTCATTTTGCACAGATTTGATTTTTTTCATTTTTCCTAATTCCATGGATTCAACCTTTCTAGCCAAACTAGCATACCTAGCATTTAGATCTTCTTCTTGACTAAGATGATATTTTCTTTTACTAGCATTTGCAAGGTTATATCTAATTGAATTTTTAAAAGGATTAGTACTATGCCAAGATTAAGAATTTTCAGCCAAATGGTTTAAATAATCTAAAGCTTATTCAAGTTCTTTATCAAAAAACTCGTCATTGCACATTGTTTCCACAAATTATTTGGTTTCAGGTGTTAAACCTTCATAAAAGAAGCTTATAATGCATCATTTTTCAAAACCATGATATGGGCAAGAATTTAATGTAATTGGCTAGCTGCCTTTGATAGTAGTTTTGATGATAACAAAGATGAAGATGATGAGAAGACCAAGTCCAACATCTTCAAAGATTAGCTTTAGGACTTAGGGTCTCTTTGTACGGAACTTTAATTGGATATCTCTTTGTTTGTTTTAAAAGATCTAAAAACATGTTCCTTATAAATTAAACTAAAGTTTTAATATGATTTTTGAAAAATCAAAAGTTTTAGAAATTCGGAAATCACCTAGGCAGTTTTTCTAAAGGTTTTTCAAATGGTTTTTAGCAGGGGTATTCGAATAACCCCCAAGGTATTCGAATAACCTGCTACAATTTCCATACGTTTTTCATGTTTTCAAAAGTGTTATTCGAATAGCACACCTGACATTCGAATACAGAATCTCTTAAAATCTGTTTTAAAAAATGAGGTATTCGAATAGCCCATATGGTATTTGAATATACCTGATTACAGAAAATTGTTTTTAAACAGAAGTATTCGAATAGCTTGAGGGGTATTCAAATAACCTTCTCCAGAGCTATTTTTTTAGAAGCTTTTAAAACAATGGTATTCGAATAACCAGGAAGGTATTCGAATAACCACGGGATCCTGATATGGAAAGAAACGACCATTTTTTGCGTTTAATGTGATATTAATTATACCCATCGACTCTTTTCTTCAAAGGCTCTATAAATAGAGACCTTAGGTCTCTTCTAAATTTTGCCCAACTATCTGAATTATTTTTGCTTGTGCTAAAATGTGATTTACTTATTTTCTCATATTTTTTGTGCTCTTTTTGTCAAAACTTTGAGATATCCTTAGAGAGCTCTATTAGTGCTTCAATTTGTATTATTTGCTCTTTGAGAGAGTTTTTATCATACAAACACTTTGTTATTTCTGTAAAGGGGGTGAGGTATCCCTTTAATTAAAAAGGGTGAGGTATCCCTTGTTGTAAAGAAGGTGAAGTATCCTTCTAAGGTTGTAAAGGGGGTGAGGTATCCCTCTAGTGTAAAGGGTGAGGTATCCCTGTTTTGAGGCTCAAACACAAGGGTAAGGTATCCCAAGGTGGGTTGAGTGCTCTGTGTTGTAAAGGTTGTTAAGCACCTGTTCAAGCTTGAAGGTATAGTGAAAAATCTCGAATTGTGTTTCGAGGACTGGATGTAGGCCACAAGTGGTTGGTGGCTGAACTAGGATAAATATCGTATCTGCTCTTCTCTTCTTTATCTCTTTATTTTCAGCAATTTATTTATTATTACTTAC
The DNA here is from genome assembly GCA_029884605.1 of Ormosia emarginata. NCBI lineage: Eukaryota > Viridiplantae > Streptophyta > Magnoliopsida > Fabales > Fabaceae > Ormosia > Ormosia emarginata. The sequence goes on from JAQQTP010000079.1 coordinate 19,739,421, forward strand.
CTATTTATTTGCTATGTTTAAAGCTTTCTATTATCTTCCTTATTCTCGCATTTGTTTAATATATAGCTTCGAAGAAATTAACTTTTATAAGAGTTTGCGAAAAGTTTTTAATTACTCAATTCACCCCCCTCTTGAGTACTGATCTATTAATAATTTCAGCTCTTAAATGTTCTTTTGTTTGATCTAATTGGATTCCATATGGGTTTAATTGTTAACATTTAGCTAAGTTTCTGATTTAGAATTATTTTTGGATGTCTATTGTGAAACTTTGCTAAAATGTGATTATAAACACTCAAAAACGTGTTGTGATTTTCAGGAGATTCATGAGTGATGGAGTCCATTGGTTTTGAACTATCGAGGAGAGAGTTGAAGGATTTAAAGGAATCAGTATCAAACTCCTAGAAGCAAAGGAAGAGGGCATGCATGAGAAATCAAGGCTGATTTGGATGATTTTGAACAACACGGCCCGTGTCAAATGACACGGGGTAGGCCGTGTAATCCTCTGACTTCACGAGGAAGAACCAGTGTCAAGCTTGCCCGAGAACATGGCCCGTGTCAAATGACACGGGGTGGGCCGTGTTCCTCTCTGACTTTGAAAAACTTGGAAATTGGCCTCCAGAATCAGACACGGGTTGGGCCGTGTGACATGACACGGCCCGTGTCATCAGATCAGGATTTTGATTTCGTGATTCAATGCTAAAATAGGTTCCCAAACATATAAATAGGGTGGCTTAGAACCCTTAAAGGCGATTTTTGAGAGAGAGCCGTGAAGAAAACTGAAAGATCACTAAGACTAAGAAGGGGAAGGATTCGATTGAGGATTGGAGACTCGGATTCGAGCGATCAAAGATCAATCATTCTCAAGCCTTGGAAACTAGTTTGATTTTTAGTTTTTTCTTTTCTTCTTCTGTTTTGAACAATGTTTTCCTTTAACTTTTATTGTGATTTTAAATTTTCCATGTGTGGCTAAACTCTTTGATTGGTTAAGGGAGGATGAAACCCTAGTTTTGATTATGTGATTCTTGCATTCTTTCTTTATATCAATTCAATTATGTTTTTATTCATATGTTTCTGATCTTAAATCGATATAAAGATTTTTATATTCTTTGCCAAATTTCGAAAGTGGTAAAACTAGGATTGCTATCTGTGATTTGCGGTGGTAAAACTAGTGAAACATATGATCTAAGTAATTTAATTCTGGTGTGTGATTAGACCTTAGTGTGATTGGTTTTCTAATTATTAATGCAATCATTAGGGAGGTGTAATAGCGGTTGCTTTACAAATAACTAATGGTTAGGGTTTGATTTGAGCGGTTCTTTGAATTAAGCTAAACTTAAGGAAGACTTGAGATTTATCTCACAATCACATAAAAACAAAATTGATCATGTTGGTATAAAGGGTACGTAAGTTGGTATAATCATATAAATCTAGTGGTGGATTCTATCTCTTAACTAATGTTTTTAACTTGATAATTCAATTTGTGTTTACTGTTTTGATTTAAGTTTATTTTTGCATTTTAGTTTTAAATTAACAAAACCCCCTTTTTATTGTCACTGTTTATTTTTCATCAGAGATTAATTTAGGGATTAGATTAATAGTGTTAATTGAATTGGTTCTCTGTGGATCGACCCTTGCTCACTACAACTGGTTGCAAGGTTTTAATAATTTTGGTGGAACTTGGCAACTATTTTTAATTTATATTTTTAATCATATTCCACACGACACCAAATTTTGGCGCCGTTGCCGGGGAACTAATTTTTCAATTGCGCTGTTAATTTGTTTCCTATTTTTCTCTCTGTTTTTATTTTAATTTTAATAGTTCTGGTTGTTCTCTTCAACTATCTTGCAGGAGTTCATGTCCGGTGAAGAGGTGAACGAGCAATTGAGAAACTTAAGGCATTACTTTGAACAAATCAGCTCGCAATTCACACCTGCTGACGTTGAAGCTGCCCGTCACGTAGATCTTTCCAGTTCTGCGGCATCTGAGATATCTGAACCACCTGAAGCAGAAGTGATGGCAGAAAATACATTGAGAATGTTGGGTGCTCCGGACTTAGACCAACAGCCTCTGTGCATAGAAATTCCTGAGAATGAGGAGGCATTTGAATTGAAATCTGGACTGATTCATCTGTTGCCATCTTTCAATGGACTAGCCGGAGAAGATCCGAACAAACATCTGAAGGAAATCCATGTTGTGTGTTCTAGCATGAAGCCCGCGGGAATTTCAGTTGAGCAAGTCAAGCTGAGAGCTTTTCCATTTTCCCTAAAGGATTCTGCAAAGGAGTGGTTGTACTACTTGCCACCCGGATCAATTCAGACATGGCATGACATGGCTCGGGCTTTCCTAGACAGATACTTCCCGGCATCAAAGGCCGCAACAATCAGAAAAGAAATTTGCGGGATCCAACAAAGACATGGAGAATCACTTCATGAATACTGGGAGAGATTCAAGAGATTGTGTGCTAGCTGCCCTCAGCACCAAATTAGTGAACAACTTCTGATACAGTATTTCTATGAAGGCTTGTTAGGAATGGACCGCAACATGATTGATGCTGCCAGTGGAGGAGCCTTGGTTGATAAGACTCCTCGAGAAGCCAGGAATCGATATCTAGAATGGCTGCGAACACTCAACAATTCTTCACTCGGAATGATACAGGAGTGAGAAGCGGTTTAAAGAGGCTGACACTACTAGTCTGCAGAATCAAATGACACAGTTGACTGCCATGATTCAGAAGCTGATGGACACTGGGAAAGCACCAGTACAGGCATGTGGGATTTGTTGCTCTTCAGGACATCCCACTGATATGTGTCCCACTTTACAAGAAGACACAAATGAAGAAGCCAAGGCAGTGGGGGGATTTTCTGTTCCATCCAAGAATTACAACCCCTACTCCAACACATATAATCCGGGGTGGAGAGATCATCCAAACTTTAGCTATGCAAAGCAGCCTCAAGCTCAAGGGCAACCCCAAGCCTATGGTCCTCCAGGGTTTCAGCAAAGGCAAGCACCCTTTCCTCCAAGGCAACCACAAGTTCAGGCCCCTAGGCAACCTGAGCCTTCATTGGAAGATCTAGTGAGGCAAATGGCCACCAGCAATATTCAGTTTCAGCAAGAAACAAGGGCCACTATCAGTACTTTGCAGAACCAAGTGGGTCAGTTAGCTACTGAGATAAACAAGGTGCAGAGTCAGATTTCAGGGAAACTTCCCTCGCAGCCAGAAGTGAACCCAAGAGAGAATGCTAGTGCTGTAACTTTGCGCAGTGGGAAGACACTTGACGGACCCACATCTTCCCCAGTCACTGAAGATAAAGCTCAAAATTCTACGGAGGTAGATGAAGAGGGGCTCAATTCTAAGACCCCTAAGGTAAGTGTTTCTGACCTATGTCCTAAATATGTCACTAAGGCCCCTTTTCCAGAAGCAGGTTGGTTAAAAATAAGAAAGAAGAAGTGGATAAAGAGATCTCTTAGAGACTTTTAGGAAAGTTGAAGTTAACATTCCTCTGTTAGATGCCATAAAGCAAGTGCCTAGATATGCTAAATTCTTAAAAGAGCATGTGCACTAACAAAAGGAAATTGAAAGGTAATGAACGAGTTCAAGTGGGAGCAAATGTTTCAGTTGTGTTTAATAAGAAACTCCCAACTAAATGTAAAGATCCTGGCACATTTACTATACCATGCATTATCGGTAATGCCAGGTTTGAGAGGGCCATGCTAGACTTAGGTGCATCCATTAATGTTATGCCTTTCTCTATTTATGCATCTTTACATCTAGGACCTTTAGAACCTACTGGAGTTATCATTCAACTGGCGGACAGGTCTAATGCATACCCTAAGGGGGTTGTTGAGGATGTTTTGGTGCAGGTCAATGAACTGGTGTTTCCGGCAGATTTCTATGTCTTTGGACATGGAGGAGGACAAATCTCCCAACTCCGCCCCATTCTCGTTGGGGAGGCCTTTCCTCAAGACTGCCCGAACTAAAATTGATGTACATTCGAGAACATTGACTATGGAATTTGATGGAGAGTTGATTAGATTCAACATCTTTGAGGCCATGAGATACCCGAGTGATGTGCACTCTGCATATGTTATTGATTCTTTTGATGTTTTTGAATCTTTAATTTTTTTTGTTCTTGAGTCTAATCAATTTGATGCCATTGATACAGTTATGACTCACGGTTTAGATTTTCGGGATTCAAAAGAAGTGGTGGCAGACCTTGCAAACACTCTCTCCCACCTTAGAAGGGCATGAGGTATCATATGTTGAATTACCATTTACTACCGATGTACCTAAACCTTGTTGTGCAGCACCGAGTTGGAATTGAAGGAAGCGCCCTCCCATTTGAAATATATTTTTACGGGTGAGAAGGAGACACTTAGGTAATAATTGCTAAATCCCTCACCAAAGAGCAAGAGGAGAGCTTGATTTATGTGTTGAAAGAACACAAGACAGCCATTGGGTGGACTATTGCGGATATCAGAGGTATTAGCCCCTCCATTTGCATGCATCGAATCTTAATGGAGGAGGGGGCTAAACCAGTGAGAGAACCACAGAGGAGATTGAATCCCCCGATGATGGATGTTGTGAAGAAGGAGATACTGAAGCTCCTAAGTGTGGGGGTTATCTACCCCATTTCTGACAGCAAGTGGGTAAGCCCGGTCCAGGTAGTACCAAAGAAATCTGGCATTACCGTGGTAAGAAATGCTGAGAATGAGCTTATCCCCACTAGATTACAGACAGGGTGGCGTGTTTGTATAGACTATAGAAAATTGAATGCTGCCACCAGAAAAGACCACTTTCCTTTACCTTTTATTGATCAAATGTTAGAAAGGTTAGCTGGTCATTCTCATTATTGTTTCTTAGATGGGTTTTCAGGTTATAACCAGATCGCTATTGCTCCGGAAGATCAGGACAAGACCACTTTCACTTGTCCTTTTGGCACCTTTGCTTATAGGCGAATGCCTTTTGGATTGTGTAATGCACCAGGGACTTTTCAGAGATGTATGGTGAGTCTTTTTTCTGATTACATAGAGAACATCATTGAGGTCTTCATGGATGACTTTAGTGTATTTGGGAATGGCTTTGAAAAGTGCTTGGAACATTTAACTTTAGTTTTAAAGAGATGCATTGACACTAACCTGGTTTTAAATTGGGAAAAATGTCATTTCATGGTGGAAGAAGGTATTGTGTTAGGTCATGTAATTTCTGCTAGGGGCATTGAAGTTGATAAAGCTAAGGTAGAGCTTGTGCGTTCCTTACCCCCGCCCACAAGTGTGCGGGATATTCGTTCTTTTCTTGGTCATGCAGGTTTCTATCGACGCTTCATCAAGGACTTTTCCAAGATATCAGCACCCCTCTGCACACTTCTCCAAAAAGATGTGCCCTTTCAGTTTAATGAGAAGTGCATGAAGGCTTTCACCACACTTAAGGAGTTGATGACTGAGGCACCTATCATTAGGCCACCAAATTGGGAGCTTCCTTTCGAATTAATGTGTGATGCTAGTGACTTTGCGGTAGGGGCTGTCTTAGGACAGCGAGTTGATAGGGTTCCTTATGCTATTTACTATGCATCAAGGACCCTAAATGATGCTCAACTGAATTACTCTACAACTGAGAAAGAACTTCTTGCTGTTGTTTTTGCTTTAGAGAAATTTAGATCATATTTAATTGGTTCTAAAGTAATTGTTTTTTCTGATCATGCAGCATTGAAGTACCTTGGCAAAGAAGGAAGCGAAGCCAAGATTGCTCGATGGATTCTGTTGCTCCAAGAGTTTGACTTGGAAATTAAAGACAAAAAGGGAGCGAAAACTTGGTGGCGAACCATTTGAGCAGATTGGTGATGAAGAGGAGGACATACCTATACCCAGAGAGCTTTCCGGAATGAGCATTTAATGGCTATCGCAACCACTATTCCGTGGTATGCGATATTGCCAATTACTTGGCCACCAAAGACTTTCCGGCAGGCCTGAACAAAGCACAACGAGATAAGCTGAGGAGTGATTGCAAATACTATATTTGGGATGATCCTTACCTTTGGAAGCATTGCGCAGATCAAGTGATTCGGTGATGTATCCCGGATTCAGAAACTCACTCCGTTCTATCTTTTTGCTATACTTATGCCTGTGGAGGACATTTCGGCATGAAGAGGACAACCAACAAAGTACTTGACAGTGGTTTCTACTGGCCCACCATTTTTAAAGATGCTTATGATTTCTGTAAGTCATGTGGCCATTTGTCGAGAGAACAGGTAATATTGGTCCACGAAATCAAATGCCTCAAACTCCCATAATCTTTGTGGAAGTTTTTGATGTTTGGGGCATTGACTTCATGGGACCGTTTCCTCCTTCTTTTGGTTTCTCCTATATTCTTTTAGCTGTGGATTATGTTTCCAAATGGGTGGAAGCTAAAGCCACCAAATCTGATGATTCTAAAACTGTTGTGGATTTTGTGAAGTCCTTTATTTTTTCCAGGTTTGGCATTCCCAGAGCCATTATTAGTGATCAAGGAACACATTTTTGCAACAGAATTTTTGAAGCCTTGTTGAAAAAATATGGTGTAATGCACCGGATTTCTACTCCTTATCATCCTCAGACTAATGGCCAGAACGAGGTATCCAATCGGGAGATCAAGTCTATCCTTGAAAAAACTGTGAATCCCACGCGCAAGGATTGGAGTACTAGACTTGCTGATGCCTTGTGGGCTTATCGGACTGCATACAAGACCCCTATTGGCATGTCCCCATTCAGATTGGTTTATGGGAAGCCCTATCACTTACCAGTGGAGCTAGAACATCGATCTTACTGGGCTATCAAGCAGGTTAACTTGCACTTGGAAGGTGCTGGCAAGCAGAGAAAACTCCAAATTCAGGAGTTGGAAGAATTGAGGAATGAAGCCTTTGAGAGTGCCCTTATTTACAAGGCCAAGACCAAAGCATTTCATGATCAAATGATCTCGAGGAAAAATTTCCACCAAGGCCAAAAAGTGTTGCTATACCAATCCAGACTTAAGTTATTCCCAGGTAAGTTACGTTCTAAATGGATTGGCCCATTTGTAGTAGCTCTGTTTTTCCTTCGGTGCGGTGGAGATCATGAACGAGGCCTACGGTAAGGCATTCAAGGTTAATGGGCACCGTCTCAAGCCTTACCATGAACTTAGGAGAATGCGAGAGGTTGAAGACATGCCTCTTCTCCATCCGTCTTATGAAGCATAGTGAGGAGCATCACAATGTCTGGCTGAGGACAATAAACCAAGCTCTTATTGGGAGGCAACCCAATCAGATTTGCTTTCTATTCCCTTCCTATTTTGCGTTGTTTAGTTTCTTAGTTTAGCTTCTTTTTATGGATTTCTTGCTTGATGATACTAGTTTCCTTGCTGGTATTTGTGTTTTGACTTGCTCAGTTCTTATTTGATTGCTTAAGTTTATGGTTTGTTGAGTGTATGCAATCCTGGGGCGCAATTTAAAGTATTTCCTGTAAGTCAGCAGACCACACGGGGTGGGCCGTGTCATATGACACGGCCGTGTTCTCATGACAAGTACCCCGATTCCCGAGAAAATGACACGGGGTGGGCGTGTCCTATGACACGGCCCGTGTTTACGAGGATGGCACATTTGAATGATTTTCCGAGAGAGATACACGGGTATGGTCGTGTCTTATGACACGACCCGTGTCATCTGCGCGGCAGCTCTCATCCTTCGGTCGAGAAGAGTACACGGGGTGGGCCGTGTCATATGACACGGCCGTGTACTCGTGCCGGCGCCCATTTCATCCCTAATTTGGGGTTTTTCTACCCTAATTTACCTAATTCTCCCTCCTTCTATTCTCCTCTGCGTGTGCCCACCACCATCTCCCCTTCAATTTTTTTTTTTTCTTTTCTCACCCACCTTCACCACCACCATTCTCCTACATTCTTCCCCATTTTTCACTATTGTCACCTCTCCCCACACGCATTTCTCACTTTTCCTCTTCTTTTCCCCAATTTTTCCCTGTTTCTTCTTCTTCTCTCTCTGCGCGGGTCTCACACTCGTTCCCTCTAATCTCCACCATATTCCAACATTATCATTTCCCTCTCTCTCCACGTGCAGCTTCTCTCCCTTCTCTCCTTCATTTTTCGATTTCACCCTCAAACCACCACCACATTCCCTCCTTGCTCTGTTTCTTCTCTTGATGGGGCCTAAGAAGCGAACCAAAGTCACCGCTGCTTCCTGTTCACTTCACCCCCACCGTGCTTCCTCTAGGCGTGCTCGGCCTCCATCACCCCCGCGTGAGCCCTCACCTCCTCCGGTGCCAGTCCACCCTATTGATAGCAAGGTAGTGGTTCCCACTCGCTTTTTAGATGTAGACACCCTCAGGGCCATAGGACTTTATGATGAGGTGTTTACTTTATTGGGTAGATTTGGATGGGTTGATTTTGCACTGCTACAGAAGCCTACTTATGCTGCATTAACTAGGGAGTTTGTTGCTAGTTTTAATCGTAAACTCTATCCTCTGTCTGATCAGCACAGTTGGCCTGGTGAAATTACCTTTAGATTGCTAGGTAACTCCCATTCGATTGATATTCATATGTTTAGAGTTATTTTTGGTTTTCCTGAGGGGCACAATATGTTACCCCGTGATTTTAATGCTGATCAAGTGTGGTCTGCCCTCACTGTGCCTGAGTCTGATAGTTATGATCCTAGAGTATCTAAAGCTTCTCAGCTTAGGTCTCCTGCTCATCGCTATATTCAAAAATGGTTAGCTAATACCCTTTGTGGTAGGGGGGAAAGTCAAGGGACAATCAGCCGTTCTGAGTTATTTTTCTTACATTGCATGCTGGAGGGTGTCCCTGTCAATGGAGGGTATTGGCTCTGTAACCTGTTTCACCATGTAGGAACCACTACAGCTGGTCGCATAGTGATTGGGGGGTATGTGACCGCCATTCTTTGATCACTTTGATTATCGGATCTGTTGGAGGAGGCCCCGGTTCAGGGTCCCAGTGCTATTGATGGGGCCATTTTGGTGTCCATGAAGCTATGCACTCGTCTCAATGGTGCTCTTGTCTTGCTTGGCGCTGATGGAGCTCCCTTGCCTAGAGCTGATCCAGGCCCCGAACCACATGAGGATATTCTTTGTCTCCCCTCCTGCAGAGTTTGCTGATAATGCGGATCCTTCTACTCCGCATGGCACCTCTTCCTATACTGCTATTTTGGCTCGTATTGACTGCTTAGAGATGGACCATGCTGCTCACTTCCAGCGCTTAGAGGATCGCTTTCAGGCTCTGGAGGTTGCGCGCGATCAGCGGCTGGATGCCATTGATGACAAACTTGACCTTTTGCTTCAGCATTTTTCATCTCCCCCTCCCCCTTCTTGATGTATTTTTCTTTTCTTTTGAGGCTGTGTCCTTCATTTTGCTGGCTTACTGTACATTGTTCTGAATGCTATTGGTACTCTGTTGTATTGAACTGAGTTTCATGATGCAATACTTCATTTCTTCGCATATACCTTGATTATTTACTTGGACTCATTTTATCTGTTGTGTATGCTTTGACATTGAGGACACTGTCTGTTTTAAGTGTGGGGGGAAGTTTGGGTTTGAGCCTTATTGCACATTCTGATCTTAATGGTATATCTGATGCATGTCTTTCTAATTGGTTTTGAGAGTATGTTGAGCATTGAGCAAGTGGTTGATTTTTAATTGGACAGGTTTTTAAGCTTAAAGGAATTGACTTTCTTGCTTCTAAACTTGCACTGAGAGGTTTTGAAAATTGAAAGGGTTTTGAGAATTTGATAAAATTTGGACCTAGTGAGTTTTTGGGCCTTAATATGAATGACTACTTTTAAGTCATTTTTGTTCTTTGTTGTGTGACTCCACTTGTGATTATATGTTTTTGAACTTGATTTGACTCTCTTTTAAGTGCAAATGATCATTGCACATTTTTGAGATGATAAAGGCATTTCTTTCTTTCAGCCACTGGCCAAATAGCTATCCTAGTATTTTGATCCATTGTTCACCCCTTTGAGCTTGAATGCTATCCTTTCTTTTTATTATAGCTCAATACAAGCCTAATAGTGAAAAACCATTGCTACCCTACCTTAGGGAGTAGAAGAGCTTAATAATTATGTTGGGAATTGTGTTTGAATAAGTGTGGGGGTGATTACACTTTTTTTTTTCTCTTAAAAAAAAAAAAAGCTCTCAAATGAGAAAAGGAAGAAATGTTTATTCAAAAAAAAAAAAAAAAAAGAAAAAAAAGAAAAGATTGGTTGTTGAAAAGAGAAAGTCAAGCGAAAGATGAAGATGGATTGAAAAGTGCTGGGGTAATTGTGCAAAAGTGTTTGATTTTTATATTTCCCTTTGCTCTTCTATTTCCGATGGCCTAACTTGGTTTATCCTTGATATATCTTACCTTGACCTTGACCCCATTACAACCTGATTAAAGACCTTTTGATCTTTGTGTGCATGTGATTTAGGTGGTAGAGAAGTAGAGGCTTGTCAAGCCTATGATAGGGCATGTTTTCATGAGTCGGTTGAGAGTAAATACAAGCCCAAAATACTTGAGTGAAAGAGAATACATCAGTGAGGATTTATCATGTTGACTTAACCATGATGTTGGATTGACTGGCTTCCTGATTTGGATTGTTGAGAGAGGAAATTCTGAATGCTTAAATACCTTGAAAGGATTGATGTGTGTAGATATTTGCTCGTTGTTCAAGTACTTTCATTACTTTTTGGGAAGCATATGCTTGATTTTATGTTTTTGCCCAGGAGTGCAAAAGGATAAGTGTGGGGGTATTTGATCTATTAATAATTTCAGCTCTTAAATGTTCTTTTGTTTGATCTAATTGGATTCCATATGGGTTTAATTGTTAACATTTAGCTAAGTTTCTGATTTAGAATTATCTTTGGATGTCTATTGTGAAACTTTGCTAAAATGTGATTATAAACACTCAAAAACGTGTTGTGATTTTCAGGAGATTCATGAGTGATGGAGTCCATTGGTTTTGAACTATCGAGGAGAGAGTTGAAGGATTTAAAGGAATCAGTATCAAACTCCTAGAAGCAAAGGAAGAGGGCATGCATGAGAAATCAAGGCTGATTTGGATGACTTTGAACAACACGGCCCGTGTCAAATGACACGGGGTAGGCCGTGTAATCCTCTGACTTCACGAGGAAGAACCAGTGTCAAGCTTGCCCGAGAACACGGCCCGTGTTCCTCTCTGACTTTGAAAAACTTGAAAATTGGCCTCCAGAATCAGACACGGGTTGGGCCGTGTGACATGACACGGCCCGTGTCATCAGATCAGGATTTTGATTTCGTGATTCAATGCTAAAATAGGTTCCCAAACATATAAATAGGGTGGCTTAGAACCCTTAAAGGCAGTTTTTGAGAGAGAGCCGTGAAGAAAACTGAAAGATCACTAAGACTAAGAAGAGGAAGGATTCGATTGAGGATTGGAGACTCGGATTCGAGCGATCAAAGATCAATCATTCTCAAGCCTTGGAAACTAGTTTGATTTTTAGTTTTTTCTTTTCTTCTTCTGTTTTGAACAATGTTTTCCTTTAACTTTTATTGTGATTTTAAATTTTCCATGTGTGGCTAAACTCTTTGATTGGTTAAGGGAGGATGAAACCCTAGTTTTGATTATGTGATTCTTGCATTCTTTCTTTATATCAATTCAATTATGTTTTTATTCATATGTTTCTGATCTTAAATCGATATAAAGATTTTTATATTCTTTGCCAAATTTCGAAAGTGGTAAAACTAGGATTGCTATCTTGTGATTTGCGGTGGTAAAACTAGTGAAACATATGATCTAAGTAATTTAATTTAGGTGTGTGATTAGACCTTAGTGTGATTGGTTTTCTAATTATTAATGCAATCATTAGGGAGGTGTAATAGCGGTTGCTTTACAAATAACTAATGGTTAGGGTTTGATTTGAGCGGTTCTTTGAATTAAGCTAAACTTAAGGAAGACTTGAGATTTATCTCACAATCACATAAAAACAAAATTGATCATGTTGGTATAAAGGGTACGTAAGTTGGTATAATCATATAAATCTAGTGGTGGATTCTATCTCTTAACCAATGTTTTTAACTTGATAATTCAATTTGTGTTTACTGTTTTGATTTAAGTTTATTTTTGCATTTTAGTTTTAAATTAACAAAACCCCCTTTTTATTGTCACTGTTTATTTTTCATCAGAGATTAATTTAGGGATTAGATTAATAGTGTTAATTGAATTGGTTCTCTGTGGATCGACCCTTGCTCACTACAACTGGTTGCAAGGTTTTAATAATTTTGGTGGAACTTGGCAACTATTTTTAATTTATATTTTTAATCATATTCCACACGACACCAAGTACTGAAGCCACTTGGGTAACATTTAACAAATCTTTAAAACATTCCCAACATTGAAAATACGCTTCATTTGAATTTTGGGAAAATTTTTAGATTTGTCTTTTCAAAGCATTGGTTTTATGTTTTGGAAAAAAATTCTTTAAAAACTCACCTTGCATTTCTTGTCATGTGCCAATTGATCTTGGTTTCAAAGTTTTAAGCCAAGTTTTTGCTTTATCTTTCAAAGAAAAAGGAAATAATTTAAGCTTACTAATCTTTTTAGTGCAAGTTTGATCATTGAAAGCAATACAGACTTCCTTAAATTCTTTTAGATGTAAATATGGGCTTTCAGATTCTAAACCATGGAAATTATGAAGTAAAGAAATCATACCCGACTTAAATCTAAAATTGTTAGTAGTGAGTGGAAAGATAAAACATGATGGACTAGAATTTCCAGGTGGTTGCAAATATGCACGCATAGTTCGCAATGGTTGATTTTCATGTTCATCATGTACACTTTTATTTTCAGCTTGTGGTGGTTGATTTTCATGTTCATCATGTATATCTTCATTTTCAGTCATTGTGTCAATTGTGTGTGATTGTGATTCAAACAAATTAATATATAAAGTACTAGGATTAATTTTAAGCAAACGACCAGAATTTGAATCATGATACCAATTAAGCATAAATAACTTAAAATAAAAAAAATAATGTACAAGTTGGCGGTATAAACCAGGCATTAAATATTAAACATAAATAAATGACTTAAAAAAATAAAAAAATAATGCACAAGTTGGTAAGTCGGATAGGGAAAATAAATGACATAAATAAAAAAATTAAAAAGTTAGTAAGACAAAAAGCATAAATAAATAAATTAGAAATCATAAATAAAAAAAGTTAGTAAGCATAAATAAATGACATAAATTAAAAAGTTAGAAAGCGTAAATAAATGACATAAATAAAAAAATTAGGAAGTCAAAAACATATATAAATGACATAAATAAAAAGTTAGTTAGTCGAAAGCATAAATAAATTACATAAATTAAAAAATTAGTTAATAAGTTAGTTAGAAAGTTAGTAAGTTGGTTAGTAAATTAAAAAATTAAAAGAGTAGAGGAAGAATATACCTGATGGTGAAGTTTACTTAAAGAAAGAGAACCTCAATAAATTAAAACTTCAAACTAAGCCCCCAGCAACGGCGCCAAAAACTTGATGCGAATTTAAAGTTGCAAACCCAAGTGCAAGTTGTTTCAAGTAATAAATTCTTAGAGTCCGAGGTCGATCCACAAGGAATTGATGAAGAAAAATTCTTTGAGATAAAGCAAAGATTTGTCACAAAAATAAAGGTGATAAAAGTTATTTACAAATGAAAAAGGATTTACTTGTGCTAAGAGATCCACTCTTGGCAATAAATTAAAGGCAAGAGTATTTCTTTTTATAACTCAATTCAAATCCATGCATAATGGAGGTTCCAATCGGAAAATACAACATTCAACGTTAATTTAAGATTATATATGTAATTATATTATAGTTCTTCTAATTATCCACTAACACCAACACTTATAAATAGGCTCAAGAATTCATAGTGACAACCTCTTGTCTACAATGAATCAAGATTTTCACTTTACAATGAGGGTTTCTAAATTGATTGGAAACAAAATACAACACATATAATGACTACTTGATAATACATCATTTAAGCACAAAAAAGAAATTAATCAAACCTTAATATATTACCAAAAGCTCCACTCTTTCACCCAAACAAAATGAAAATTAGTTACTCATGAACAAGAAGAAAGAAAGAGATAAGAAGAAAATGATGAACATAACTTCAATTTAGAACAAAGAAAACTATAACAAGATAAACAAATAACACAATAGCATAATCTTGATATCTAAGCCAAGATTATCAAAATGATCAACCAATGCTCCCTTTTATAGAGCTTAAGGAGTACAAAATGATAATGGAGTTGTTTGATGATGATAAGTAAATGTCAAAGGAGTTGTTTGATGATGATAAGTGAGTGGAAAATTATTTTGATCCTTATCTCCCCACCAGTACCAAATGATTGGGTACTTATCTCATGGATGCCGTCCAAATTGGGCAGAATGGTCTTCATGAAAGTTGTAGATACGGGTCTTAACTATCTTCTGGTAAAATTTCAGCTCCTAGAACCACCTATATCCCGAGATATGGCCCAATTACTGCACACTATTCAAGCCTAACTACAACTCATCTGTTTTGACTTCCAAGCCCAATATGACCTCCAAGACATCCTATCTGACTCATGTGTTCTTCATAAAATTTGTATATTTAGGTCTTAACTTTCAAATGGCACCGATTTTAGTCCAAAACCTCCCCTATAGCTCAAGATATGGTCTGATGAGTGCACATAGGTCAAGTTGTCAAGTTCAGAACTCTAGATTTTGCTTCAACTCCAATTTAAATTATCCAAACGTGTGATTTGGCTCTTGAGGTCTAATGAAAGTTGTAGAGAATTGTCTTAACTTTCCAACAAAATCAAAATCACATCAATCAAATATTTGTAACTCAAATTATAGTCAATTTACTGAAAGATGCAATTAAGCAAATTAAAGTCAATTCAAGCAATAATTTCTTCAATGATCCAATTAAGCTCAATATCATAAAATGTGACAATACTAACTTAATTAAGCCTAATTGAACCTTAAGCAGCCTAGTGAGAGGATTATAAAATGAATATAATATATTGATATCAGAAGTCGACCTACAAGTTGGAAATGGAGCAAAAGTTACTGCATTAGTCGTAGGGACTTATCTTTTATCTTTGCCCACTGGGCTTGTAATAAAGTTAGAGAACTGCTATTTTGTGCTTGCCATAAGCAGGAATATCATTTACGTTTCTTGTTTGGAGAAGAAAGGCTTTACTTTTATTATAAAGGACAAATGTTGTTCCATTTATTTGAATGATATTTTTTATGGCAGTGCACAACTGAGTAATGGACTTTATGTCTGACTTTGGGATTTAAGGATACAAACCTAAGTGCAGGTTGTCACAAGTAGTAAATTTCTTGGGAGTCCGAGGTCGATCTACAGGGAATTGATGAAGAAAAATTAATTGAGGTAGGAAAGGATTTGTCACAACACCAAAAGCAATAGAAGATGTTCACAAATGAATTTAAGAACTTGCTTGGGTTAGAAGATCCATTCTTGGTAATAAATTAAAGGTAAGATTATTTCTCTTTATAACTCAATTGAAATCCACACACAACGGAGATTCCAATCAAAAAATATAACATTCAAAGTTCAATTATATATGTAATCATATTATGATTCCTTTAATTATCTACCAATATTTGTAAATGAGTTCAAGCATTCACTATTCCAATCCTATTGTCTATAATAAATCAAGATCTCCATTATATAAAGAAGGTTTCTAAATTGATTGGAAACAAAATACAACATATAGAATGTCTATTTGATAATATATCATTTTAGCACAAGAAATAGAATAATTTAACCTTATTTCATTACCAAGAGCTTCACTCTTTCACCCAAGCAAGATGAAGATTTAGTTACTCATAGACAAGAAGAAAGAAAGAGAGAATAAGAGAAAAATGAACATAGCTTCAATTTAGAGCAAGAGAAAATTACAACAAAGGAAAACAATAAACAAATATAACCATAACTTCTAAAAACTAAGCCTAACCCCCAAGTGCCCTAAATGATCAGCCAATGGTGCCTTTTATAGAGGATTAGGGATACAAAATGACAAGGAGGCTAATTAAGAGTAGGTGGATGAGTGGATGAATGAGTGAAAAATGCCAAATGGTGAGGATAAGAGTGAAAAATTATTGAGATTTCTTGTCTCCAAAATCATTCATTACTTAACTCATGGATTCCGTCATCAAATAAAAAAGTCATCTTCATGAAAGTTGTAGATCTGGATCTTAACTTTCAGATATCCAAATTTCAGCTCATTTTATCACATGCAGCCCGAGATATGGCCCAATTACTGTAGACTATTCAGGCCTAGTTTCAGCACTCTGTTTTGACTTCCAGACCCAATATCACCTCCAAGCTGTCCGAATGAGCTCTTGTGTTCTCATGAAAGTTATAGATCGGGGTCTTAACTTTCAAATGTCCAAATTTCAGCCCAAGATAATTCTTACAGCCTGAGTTATGCTCTGATTACTATACACTATTCAGGTTCCAGACACAAAACTCATGTTCTGTCTTCCAAGCCCATTTAGCTCTTCTAGATGTCCATATTTTACCTGGAGTTCCATGAAAGTTGTAGAGCTTTCTCTCAGCTTTCCTACAAGGTAAAATTCATAATTTCTAGATATCTAGAACTCAAGATATGTCCAAAATACAGAAATAGTGTAAAACCCAAATAATGCTAAAAAAATCAATTAAGTCCAATTTGAGTCCAATTTTACAACACATAACCAAACTTAATCAATTAAATACATGAAGAGTGTAAATGACTAAAAATGAGGGTTTATTAATGTATAAAATATATGATTATCAATGTCCTTGATCTCGAAACACCATAACATAAGTATAAAGAGGTTTAAATCAAATGATATGAACCCAACTTATCTCTGGCATTGTCGTTTGGGCCACATAAATGAGAAACACATCTCCAAACTCCATAAAGATGGATTCTTGGACTCATTTGATTTCGAATCATATGAGATATATGAATCTTGTTTATTGAGGAAGATGATAAAGACCCCATTCATTGGACAAGATGAAAGGGTTAGTGATCTTTTGGGCCTTATACATATTGATGTATGTGGATCCCTAAACACACTGGCTAGAGACGATTTTTAGTACTTCATTATATTTACTGATGATTTCAGTAGATATGTATTTGTATACCTTATGAAGCACAAATAAGAATCATTTGAAAAGTTCAAGGAATTCAAGAATAAAGTACAAAACCAACTTGGCAAGAGTATTAAAGTCCTTCGATCAGATAGAGGTGGTGAATACTTGAGTCAACAATTTGATGATCATCTGAAAGAGTGTGGGATAATATCTCAACTCATTCCTCCAGGAACACTACAATGGAATGATGTCTCTAAAAGGAGGAGTCAAACCTTGTTGGACATGGTTCGATCCATGATGAGTCATGCAGACCTTCCAGGCTCCTTCTGGGGACATGCTTTGTTAACAACAACTTTCATACTTAACCGTGTTCCATCTAAAAAGGTTCAAAAGACAGCATATGAGATATGGACTAGGAGACGACCCAGTATGTCTTTCATAAAGATTTGGGGTTGCGAAACTTTTGTCAAACGTCAAGTTTCTAATAAGCTTGGGTCCAAATTAGATAAATGCTTCTTTGTGGGGTATCCTAAGAAAACCAATGGATACTATTTCTATAATCCTACCGAGGGTAAAATGTTTGTCGCACGGACTACTATATTCCTAGAAAATGAGTTTATTTCCAAAGGAATCAGTGGGAGAAAAGTAGAACTTGAATAAGTTCAAGGCTCACAAAGTTGCAATGAACCGATGGTGGAAATAGAGCAGCATCCACAAAGTGTTGTGGAACAACAACCAGCTCTAGTAGCACAAGACCTGTGTAGGTTTAATTGGATACATCATCAACCAGAAAGATATGAATTTCTCATGACCTAACAAGGTGACGTATTGCTCATGGATCAAGATGAGCCTGTGACTTACCATGAAGCCATTATTAGCCCAGAATATGACAAACGTAACACCCCAAATTTTCTAACTATTTGACAGTAATTTTGACAGTTATAACAGAATTCTACTGTTTAGTGATTTCTGTGTACTATAAAATTATTTTGAGTATTCTGTCAATACATTTGATCGTTTTGTGTGATTTACTCTGTGTTAGGAAAATAATAATTTTCGGGCCGGAGAAAATTTTACGTAATTTAATTATTACTGTTAAGTCTTAATTATTTTACGTAATCTGATTTGATATTCCTGAATTTTCTAATTTTTATGATTTTGTGGATGATTATGAAATTTTTATATTTTTTTGATTATTTTAATATTATCAATGGGCCGTCTGTGGGCCTAGGGGGGCTGTATGTGGGCCCAAGTGAGTCCAAAAAAGTGAAAATTTTTCTGCAGCTAGAGAATTTTGTATTGTTAAGACGAAGATGGGGGATCTTACTAAACCTGAATCTGGAAACAATTTTTGAAATTTTCTTTTACTGTATATTCTACTATTTTATTTATTGGGTAATAAAAATACAGTAGTTATTGTCCATCGATTGATATTTACCATAAAATATTTTGGGCAAGTTTAGAGGTGAAGCCTTTGGATATCCACCCTTGATTTAATCAAAGGTGGTGATGAGTCCAACTTAGTGGCTTGGACTTTCCAAGAACCAATAGGAAACTTATTCAACAAAAATAGCTATGACAATTTTTGGTGTTAGCAAATAAGATTGAAGAGCTCCATTTTGTGGTCATGAAGAAGTCAACAAAAATGGCCACCTTCTTGAAGAAGCACCTACGACCATGCAAAGTTAAAGGGCGCAAATTTGTTCAATTAATTCATCATTCACTTTTATATTAAGCAACCAAGAATAGTCAACAATTGTGGCTTTCTCTCCATTTTGAAGAGCACTTCTACGGCCATGCATTTCCAACAAAGGCTAAATGGATTCAATTAATTCATGTTCCATTATTTATATTTCACAACAAAGAAATAGTCAATAATGGTGGCTTGCTGCAAGGAAGCTTACGGCAATACATCCATTTGTGAGGCAAAATATTACAATTCAATTCCTATCATCTTTTATCAATTGAACAAAGTAAGACAAGTCAATATTGGTGACTTTTTCCATTTGAAGCATACGACCATGCACTTGAAGGGGGGGCCAATTCTTTTACTCATTATACTTGGTTATTCTTCTAACAATAATTCAAGAAACTAAACAAAAGTTAGTCAATTTTGGTGGCTATTCCTTTTAATTCTTATGGCTATGCTTGCTTGGTGAAACAGAAATATTCTATCTTTAATTCATTTCTATCACCTTTGTTTCAAAGTGGCTCATGGCCAAGTATTTTTGGGGGGGGGGGGAGGGCCTAAATATTAACTCCTCACTTGACATTTCCTATCACCTTTCTATCAACTAACAAAACAAAATATGTCTCACCTTTCTCTCAAAATAGCTCACGGCCATGAAGGCTTTAGGAAGCCAAATTTGTGACTTTAATTTATTTGAACATCTTTTCTATTTCAAGAACCAAATTCTCTCTATTCTCTCCAAAGTGGCCTACGGCCACACCACTCCACACCATCACCCAAGCTTCAATAATTTAATCCAACCACAATTCTTGGATCCTTATAATATTCTAAGATACTTTGTAGAAGAAACCTAAGCCTAAATCATCCATCTTCATCTTGTTCTTCAAAAGCTCAAGTTTGAAGCCTTTAAGAATCACTTGGTGGAGAAAATCTACTTAAAAGAAGCAAAACAAGGAGCTTGGGAGGTTCTTCAAGAGGTAAGAGGGAGATCCATCTCACCAACCAAGCATGGTGATGAGAGATGGTTTTGTATTTGATGGATGGTGAATCCATGTGAGGATTCATATCCATGGTCATGTAATTATTTGTGGGTGTTTATGTGTTTTGATTATTTGCTTATGCTTGATATGCTTTGCATAATTTATTTATACTTGCATGTTTAGTATAATTTATATTGCTTTTATGGTATACTTGAAATATAATATGTTGATTATATGTGATGTATGCCATAAAAATTGTTGGAAAGAAAAATAATTTTTGGTTCCAAAGACTATGAGAATTTCGGCCAAGACACCTCAAAATAGGTGTTCACAAATTAATATTTTTATGAATGGTAAAAATTGGATGTTTAGAAAAGCAAGGAAAATAAACAAAAGGTTTGTTTTCAAGGAATAAGTGTTCACGGTTTTGCAGAGGAATTTTAATGGTTTTGTTTCTATAAAAACAAGACTGGTACTTAATTGATTTAGAAGGAAAAATATTTGATGGTTTTAATGGCTATGTACCACGGTTTTGAAAGCTTGTAAGTGCCTAGATTTTATGAAATAAAATGATTTCAAAGTGGAAATGTAATTGATCTAGTACAAGGATCAAAGAAATGGAAACAAAGTGTTTTATCCCTTGAGAAATAGAAATTTCAGTTATGAAAGGAAAATAGAGGTTGTAACAGTTTGAACCTCAAATTATTTTGGAAGAGGATTGAATTTGAGAATTTATTTTGAATTATAAAGGAAACGTTGATGATTTAAAATTTACTAATGTAAAACTCGTCCTTTAGGTTTTGTAGCGCGTTAGGAAATTTTAAGTGAGAAACATTAATTTAATTCAATGAAATGGTGAATTTGTGGAATATATTACAAAAAGGATTTTCTTGAGTAAGAAAATGTGGAAAATAATGTGAAAAGTCATATTTTTTTTAGAAAGGTTGAATTGAAAATTTTGAAATATTGAGGAATATTTTACATGGTCGTAAAATGGTGAAAAATGATTTATGTAACTTAAAACGTGATTTTTAAGCTACGCGATTTGAAAAACGTTTAAAATATTTCTATGCGATTTGAAAAACATTGAAATATTTCTACGCAATTTGGAAAGCGTTTAAATATTTTTACGCATTTGAGATATTGTTGAAAAATCGCTACGGGATTTAAAAATGGTGGAATATTTTTACGTGATTGAGAAAACATTAAAAAATTACTACGTGATTGAAAAATGATGAAATATTTTTACGTGATTGAGAAAATGATGGAAAATCGCTACGCGATTTGAAAACGCAATGGAAATGTTGCAAAATTGTGAAAAAGTAACAAAAATGTTGCGCAATTGTGAAAACGCGACAAAAGTGTTGCGCGACTATGAAAACGAGATAATATGATTTCGCGACTGAATAAACAGCAGGATTACTGTTAGACTAGTGTATGGACATTGTATGAGAAAATAATGAATTTAACAGTAAGATTACTGTTGGACTAGTGTATGGATACTGTATGAAAAAATGATGAATTTTGCTTATGATTGGCATTTGGTGCATTATACATGCATTGGAAAGATATGCAGTGAGGCATATGATGAAATTGAAAAATATGCAATGAGACATATGATGAAATTGAACAGAATTGCATTGAGATATTTGTGCATTGAACGAAAATTAATAGCTGATAGCTATTGTGACCCTTGTGGTTGAAGAGAGAATGAGAATTGAAAAGTGAGGTCTATGATGGATCTTGGGGGCGTCGAGGCGCGGCGGTCGACCAGTGGACAGTTGGCAAAGTACCATGTGCCACTTGGCAATGTAGTCCATTGCAACGCATTGACGATACCCAACAAGAACACGATTCTTTTCGAAGACTGAAGATTGTCTGTGAGCTATGGTTGGACAATTAACCAGAAAGACTGGAGATTGTCTGTGGGCTAAGGCTGGGCAATTAACCAGAGCATTCTTTTCGAAATTGTGAAAACCTCCATGGAGTAGGAAAATTGAGTCTTTGTGCACATGCATAATCTGAATATTTATATCTGTGAGATATATTAATTGAGGAATATTGGATGATGATGATGATAAATAATGTTGATGACATTATTGTAATTATCATTTGATTTGAATAATGTTAATGACATGATGGTAATTATTATTTATTATATTTGTTATGATAAATAATAATTGATGGCATGATTGTAATTATTGTATCTATTGTGATAAATAATGTTGAAGGCATTATTATAATTATGGTGTGATATATCTGTATGGTATGTTGTTTGTGTTATCTCTATGCTACCATATTGGTATTGGCATAGGTGATCTCACTTCTTAGTTATATTGTTTTGTTATGTTTGTATTGTTAAAAATTATATAGTAGATGGAACGAGT
The DNA here is from genome assembly GCA_029884605.1 of Ormosia emarginata. Classification (NCBI taxonomy): domain Eukaryota; kingdom Viridiplantae; phylum Streptophyta; class Magnoliopsida; order Fabales; family Fabaceae; genus Ormosia; species Ormosia emarginata. The sequence continues at coordinate 19,761,606 of JAQQTP010000079.1, forward strand.
TTCTTAGGCTTGACTGAGGTAAATATTCTGAGTTCGGTGACAACATCAAGGAGTAACCATCCCGGACTAGTTGGTGTACAAATTTGAGGAGGAACAAATACATGGCACATCAAGATGGATACAAGATAGAATAAGTATGTTGAGTTTTTATCGATAGTGTTTTACCATGCTATTAAGTAAGACCCGTTATGGGGTTTGCTACTATTTAAAATTGAGTCTGTAAGTTTTATATTTCTTGAATAATTGTTAAATATTAAGTGATGTCTGTTATTTGAGTTTTAATTAGTTTAAACCTATTTTTCAGTATTACTTATAAATATCAGTAAGTTTATGTTTCCGTGAAAAGAAATTTTGAAACCCACCTTTTATAACTCAAACCTTTTATGAAATCATTTTCAGATTATGAGCTTGTAGTCGGAAATGTGATGCCCTACGGAGGGTGTTACAACAAATGGCTTGAGGCCATGAGCTCTGAAATGGAATCTATGTATGCCAACCAGGTATGGACCTTGGTCGACCTACCTGAAGGGGTAAAACCCATTGGGTGCAAATGGGTTTTCAAGAAAAAAAATTGACATGGATGGTAATGTGCATACCTTTAAGGCGCGATTGGTGGCTAAAGGTTTCAAGTAAATTCATGGTGTAGACTATGATGAGACTTTTTTCCTAGTTGTAATGTTTAAATCCATTCAGATCTTGCTTGCTATTGCAGCATACCATGATTATGAAATCTGGCAAATGGATGTCAAAACTGCTTTCCTTAATGGAAATCTTCTCAAGGATATGTACATGACACAACTTGAGGGTTTTGCCACTCCAGAGGATGCTGGAAAGGTGTGCAAGTTGCAACGATCTATTTATGGATTGAAGCAAGCTTCTAGAAGTTGGAATCTTTGTTTTGATGATTCAAAAAAATAGTTTTGTTTCATCAAGAATGAAGAAGAATCTTGTGTCTACAAGAAGGTTAGTGGGAGCACAGTTGTCTCTTTGGTGTTATATGTAGATGACATATTACTCATCGAAAATGACATTCCTACCCTATAGTCTATAAAGACTTGGTTAAGGAAATGCTTTTCCGTGAAGGACTTGGGCGAAACCACCTATGTGTTAGATATCAGGATCTATAGAGATAGATCATAGAGACTGCTTAGCCTAAGTCAGAATACATACATAAACAAAGTGTTAAGACTATTTAACATGCATGAATCCAAGAAAGGACCCTTGCCTATGTCGCATGTGTAAACCTATCTAAGGCTCAATCCCCTACCACCCAGGATGAGAGGGATCACATGAGCAAGATTTGATATGCATCTGCAATTAGATCTACCATATATGTCATGTTATGTACTCGACTAGATATCTTGTATGCTTTGAGCATGACGAGTAGGTACCAATATGATCCCGGTAAGAGTCACTGGACTGTTGTCAAGAACATCCTTAAGTACTTGAGAAGGACTAAGGATTCATTCTTGGTATTTGGAGTCGAGGAGAAGCTAGTTGTAAAGGGTTACACTGATGTTAGCTTTTAAACCGAGAAGGACGACTCCATATCACAATCAGGTCATGTTTTGTGCCTAAATGGTAGGGCTGTGAGCTGGAAAAGTTCAAAGCTGGAGACAGTCGTCAATTCTACCATAGAGGCTGAGTATATTGCTGTTATGGTGTTGGTGATTCACGTCACTTATTTTGATCACGTATCAAGAGGTAAACAATTTAAAACTCAGATTATGCCTTTTTCGCATAGATCCTTGGTGGGAATTTTGTTTTCCGCTATGTGATGTATATGCGATTCCCAACACGAATAACATGTTTTTTTTTTAAAACTTTTTTTAAAGAGGTTATTCGAATGACATATGTGTTATTCAAATAACACGTCCCAGAGGCAAAATTGCCTACATGATATTTGAAGCTTTATTCGAATACGAATCTTGTTATTTAAATAAGAGAACGAACCAGAAAAGGAAATAAAGGCTAGTTTACAACCATTAATGCTCCACCAACCTCCCCAACAGCTCTTTTCTTTACTGGGTTATAAATATAAGTTGTTAGGCATTTATGGAGGTTAGATAATCAATCTGAAATACCTTGTTTGAACATTAAAATGAGCTTTCAAAGTCTTTTCATCATATACTCTATTTTCTAGGTTTAACGTGTGAATCCTTGATACCCATTATTTTTCAATTTGTATTATCCACTCTTGAAAGAGTTTCTCATCATTCATACCCTGTATAAATTGTAAAAGAGAATGTGAGACATCCCTCAAAGTTGTAAGGGTGAGGTATCCCTTGAAAGAAGAGGCTCAAACACAAATGGTGAGATATCCTAAGATGTGTTGAGTGCTCAAGTTTGTAAAGGTCATTAAGCACCTGTTGAAGCTTGCAGATACAATGGAAAATCTTGTGTGATTACTTGAGGATTGGACGTAGGCCACTAGTGGATTGGTAGCTGAACCAGGATAAACCTTGTGTTTGATTCTCTAAACTCAACTCTTTGCTATATTGTGCACTATTTTATTGGTATTACTTGAATACTATCTTGTTTGGCTATCTTATTTGTGAGTGAAAGCATTTTATCTTATCTATCCATTCATTTCTATCATTCAATAGCTTCAACAAAAATTGGTAATCAAGTTTTTTACAAGATATTTGTGAAAATATTTTATATACTCAATTCACCCCCTCTTGAGTATTGAGGCCACTTGGTAACAATTTGGATCATAAGGGTTTATTGAGTAGTTTGGTGCTAACTTGAACTCTATGTAAGAATGAATTTATTTTCAAACAATTTTTTAAAAAAAAAACATTCTTTTTCATGATTATTTTGTAAAAAACTATGTGACTTTGAGTTTCTCATTACACCCAAGGATACGTAGGAGCAGAACTCCTATTTCTTCAAGTCAAAAACTAAATTTTCACAATTTGGTTATTGTTTTTTTGTTTCTTTTTTTAAAAAAAATAGTTACAATGTTTTTTAGAGGAGTAAAATAAATATATTTGGGATTATTAAGTTTTGCACAACTGATTTAAAGTACTGTCTCAGGAGGAATGTATTAAGGGTACTGTGGGATTAAGTTTCCACCATTCTCTATGCGTAATTGACTCTCGAATCTAATCTGGTTTCAAAGGCTATTTTCTAAGAAAGGTTTTCTAAATTTTCTTAATTTAAATAAAATTGGTGGTGACTTTATTTTCCATTCAAAAACATTGTTTTTTGCTGCTCCCGTTGCAGATCTCTCGGTCGTGACAGGGCTCGAAGCCCCTGCCGTAGCGAAGGCGGTGGGGACCAAGGAGCACTCAAGACCTCCACTGACGAGCTGCTATTTTGCATTGTCTCCTCACTCCCTAACATTTCCCCCCACTAAATGTTCAGAAAAAAAAGGGCGAAAATGAAAAGGGTAAATATGAGAAGTACCTTGAGTTTTGGAGGAGGAGAGGTTTTGAACAATGAAGAGAGTGCTGAAAAGGCCTTGAACCACTAACAACCGCTGTGAAAGACACTGAAAATCGCCTAAGACATCAGAGAAGGAAATATGGAGTGCAAGAATGAGCAAAGAATGGGAAGGGATAAACCATACTCCCATTTATAAGTGTGGAAAGTCACGTTAATCGCTACCATTAATGAGGGCAAATACGTCTTTTTGTTTAATGTGCCTCATCATGACGTCTCCTTCTCGAAATTTGAAAACAACTCATCATGACACTGCAAACCCTAAACAACGGTAACCACTGTTCCTCAGCCACGCGGCGTACTATTTTTGAGCAAAAGCAACTCAAAGGACAATGCGTAGAACGCTCAAAACTGAAATGTCGTATGACAATTGAGAACATTTTTGCTCGGATCACAAACCCCTAATGAGATACTATTGTATAACAACACCATGAATCTCGGTCCAAAATCGAGGTACATTCATAACACCCCTCAAATTACACATAGGGGCAATTTACTACCTACCCCAGACAATGATATAATGAGTCAAGCAGAGTGATCCGTCATGGATCCCGACCTTACTCATTGACCTCAGGAGCTTATCATGATACTCGGCCCTTTGGGGAAAGCATCACGAGATCTGAAGTTGACATTATAACTTAGATCCCTTTGTCCATCGTTCATCGTGTGCTCTAGTTGAACTCGTATCTTGACACATAGCTATCTCATCTAAGCGTCAAGTTGGGGGAAACTATTCTGGAATGAGTTATGGCTCCATTGTAACATCCTCCCTACTCCAATGATGTTAATCAAGGTTATAGAATCTCTTACTATAAGTATAAGTTTGATAATAATTTTGGTAATATTATGGATTAGTTTGAGCTTAATTCTATAACACTGAATGTGAAGAATAACTAATAATTAAGCTAAAATGGTTGATATGATAAAAATAAATGTGAAAATTTTATTTCTAGACCATAAATAGTGGGAATGAGTTACAGTAATTTTTTAAGGAATGAATGAATTAGTTTGACATTTTTAGAAACACTAAGTGAGTATCTAAAGGCCAGATTAAATAGGAAAGTAGCTTAGAAAATTATGAAACTTTGGGCAAATGCTAAAGGGAGGATGAAGAGTAATCTGGTGAAAACAGGTTAAGAGGAATATTATTGAGATTCCTAGTTCTATTTCATAGGTTTAATTGAACCTAGAAAAGAACATTGAAGCTTAGTGAATGATAAAGGTATATGAGAAAAGTCGATAAATGAAGAAACTGAGAAATGAATAGAATCCTAAAATTTTTTATAATATCAATGAAGGTTAGAAAATTCACTAATGGATTATTCAAACATCCTTAAGAGATATAAAGTTTCAGCTAAAATTCATTTCTTTTCTTCTTATTTTTCTCTTCCACCGCCTCTGTCTTTCTCTTTATCTCATTTGTTGACTTATTTTCTTCACTTTTTCTTATTCTCTCACGTACACACACAATAGTAAAGAGAGGAGAAAAAAGGGAAAAGAAGACAAGCTAAAGGAGAAGGAAATCAAGCAAGAAGAAGAAGGAAGAACAAAAAGAAAGAAGGAAAAATGGAAAGGCATTCAAATAGGATAAGGTAGGGGATGTTGTTTCCTGTTTTCCTTACTTTCCAAATCTTCTTTTATGTATGAGAAATAGGTTTGTGGAATGAAAATGTTTTCTTTGGAAGTTTTTTATGACTTTGTGGTTGATTTGAATTTGAATGAGTTATTTGAGGAATTTGATTATTGTCCTTCGATGTTAGGGTTTTAAGATTTCTTAAGAATGCTCTATGAAGATATGAATATCTATTATGAAAATGGAAACAATTTGTAATCAAAGTTTTAATTTTTAAAAATTTTGTTTTTGAAAACAACATAATAGAGGATCTATTCTGTTGCACCAGACCTTAGGCGTCGGAAGCTAAGCGCTCAAGCGCCCAATGCCCAGAACATGTTCCCTTGATTATTGCTTGTTGGGCATTCAAGTGTTAGTTATGTAGTGCTCCAGCGCCAGCAATAACAAAAACAGAATAAGTTCTCTGTCCATTCAGTGCTTAAGCTGAAAGCCTGGTGCTCAAGCACCGACGATTGGAAAAGAAGAGCATACGCTCTACCATCCGAGCACCCAGGCACTAATGAACGGGTGCCAGGCGCCCATCATAGAACTTGATAGAAATTTGTATTTTGAAAAAATGGATTTTTGTACATATTGCGATCCCTTGTGTATGTGTTCTAAAATATGTTATGATATAATTTGTGGAGCATTTCCTATGTGTTAGAGTAATTGTATTGGGATGGTATTATGCTTGAGAAATATGAAATTGAATTGTATGAATTGTGAGTTAGAGAATATGCTCCCTTAAGTCATTAAGGTTGAGTTATCATTGAATTTATGAATTGAGAAATAGTATTCTGAATGTATATTTGATTTGTCAATGCTTTCATAATTTGAATTTGTATTGCAAATGAGAATTTGGACAATTATCCATCAATGGGGAGGTAATTAGTTCATGTTTTCCAGCTCAGTATCCTTTCTTTTATGTGAACTGCATTTCACTCAGTAAAGTAGATTTTGGAGATGATCTTGTATGAGGGCAAGGTATTTGAAATTCCATTAAAATCATAGAAATGACCTCTTGTGAGGAAGGGGGATCATGTATTCTTGAATGAATTCCTCATTGTATTAGTAGATAGCGTGAGGCCCTGAATCACTCCCTATCATGAGCATATAGAACCCGAGCTATATGAGGTGGCTCCCACCCTTGTGGTGCTTGAGATATGGGTTCTGTGGAATAAGCAAGTATTTGAAATAGCACTGAAATTTGAATTGAATTTGTATATTTGTTATGAGTTGAGATGTATTTGAATATTTGAATGAAATTGGTACTATAGTACTTGTATTTAGAGATAATTTATGAAAAAATTGTGACTGCAATTTGTATTATTGAAAATGGATGATTTTAGAAACTACTAAATGGAATTCAATTTCGAGAAGAGAAAGGGTCATATTCAACATTTTTGCCTCCTTTCTAACTACATATGTATAAAATGATCTTGAATATTTTAAAGAAATGTATTTTTCTCTGAAATAACTGAAATTATTGTGATGGCACCTTTTTTGTTTTAAGGATATACAGATTATGCCTTGAAGCCATATGTTGTATGTATTTGTACTATGATGTACTCTTATATAAACATCATTTAGTATATGTAAACGATTACACTCTGTCCAGGCTCATATATATATATTTATATATGAGCCTTAAAAATAGGGTATCCAGAATTACACCATAGTAAACAATAGTAAACACATAGTAAGGGTGTTCCATTTTAGTATCAGGGCATTTCATCCTGTTGAGCTGGGGTATGGACTAGCAATGCTTTGTTATGCATTTGTCTGGTCTTAATGATGAGATGCATAGGTAGAATGGAATAACTGCCTTGAGTTGTTATGATTATAGTTAACTGTCAAACTATTACATAATATTGAGTCTGATTAACTCAATATATAATGTGTTCTGTGTGCAGGAAGCTATGACATCAACTGGGCACCCCCATGACCGAGAAAGAGCCCTTACTGGAGATAGGGATAATACTCCAAACATTTCTGAGGTTGTTAGAGACAAGGCAACTGCAATTAGAGAGCAGGCAGCCATGACTAACAGGATATTAGAAGAAATGCAGGCCAACACATAACAACTCCAGTGCAGAATGTGGCTTTGGTAGAAAACCAATATTTTTGTGATTTATCTAAATTTAGAAAGACAAATCCTCTGTCATTCTAAGGTGATTATGATCCAACCAAGGTGGAGGTATGGTTGAGGTAGTTAGAGGAGATTTTTGCAGTAATGAGGTGTAGAGATGATCATAAAGTGTCTTTTGCTTCCTACATGTTAATGGGTGAAGCTGAACATTGGTAGGACGATGTGAGAAGGTTAAAGGAAGTAGTTGGTGTTCAGGTGACTTGGAAGGTGTTCAGAATGGTCTTTTTGGATAAATACTTTCCTAGGAATTTGCAAGAAGAAAAAGAATTAGAGTTTCTGAAATTGGAGCAGGGAGATATGTCAGTAGGGCAATTTGTTGCAAAGTTTGAAGAGCTGTCAAAGTTTTCTTCTTATTTCCAGTATAATTTGGAAGAAAATTAGAAATGCATTAAATTTGAAGTTAGATTAAAAGATGAAATTAAAGGGGATGATAAAACCACTAGTGATAAGAGATTTCCAAACTTTAGTGGAAAGATGTTGAATCATGGAGTCAGTTAGTCCGAAGCCATAACAAGAATATAGACAATAATGATTTCAGTAAATAAGGGAGATGACATGTTTAAGAAGAATGGTCATGGCTAAAGAATCAACAAGAGAAAGGAAAGCTGGCTCAGACAGAATCCTATAGACCAATATGTCCAAAATGTGGTAAGCGGCATGGGAACAAACCATGTTGGGCAGACCAGACATAATGTTATACATATGGACAGAAGGGACACTTTGCTAGGAGCTGCCCCCAGAAGCAAGTTTCATTACCACCTCCTCCTAGGCCTCAAACCAGAGGAAGGGTTTTCACTCTGAGTGGCAAAGAAGCAGCTCAATCTTCTAATCTGATTCAAATTAAGTGCATAGTTAAAGGTAATATTTTAACTGTGTTGTTTGATTCGGGAGCTGATAACTCCATAAAATATAGTTATTTAGGCCATATATATGCACTCTATAGAATGCTTAGTCCTTGTTATTATGCATATATGGAAGATTTCAAGCTTATATTCATTGAATTCAATTGTGATATCTTCCTATATGATATTGAGCAAATCTGGTATAAATTCTTCATGTGATTATGTGAATTTACAACTGTTACTAACTTGGTTATTTTTCTAATGTAGGAAGGACTTAAAACAAACAGACTTGTTGAAGACTTGGAGCTATATTAGAAGAGGAAGGCCAAGGTGGATTTCAGTATGTCACACCGTGGCGCAAGCATGTTCATGTCACGGTATGGTGGATTTAGCCTGTTGCATACTGAAACCCGAGGCTTGAACGTTGTGGCACAAAGAAGTGAATGACGCGGTGCGGTGACCTAAATTTAACACGCGCCGTGAAGCAAGGTGGTTCATGCCATGGCATGACAGTGAAAAATTAGCTTATAAATATTGATTTTAGGCAATCCAAAAAAGATAGCTTCAACAATTTCAAACACAACTGCTAAGGTTTGTACTTGAAGTTGAAAGGAAGCTGAAGGGACAAAAGTTGGAGGCTATCTTCTTCAAGAAAAAAGTTTCAAGCATCAAAGATTATCCTATTGGGCTTCCATCTCTTAATCCTTTTACCTCTTCTCTTCTATTATCATGACATTGATGATTTGTTTCGTATGTCATGAGTAGCTAATTCGTGTATAGGGATTTCTTTGGATCCTTCTATGAATATTGATGATTTTGTAACCCTTAAAATTAATATAGATGATATGGGTTTGTTTAATCATATTTCTCTTAATACTCTTAAGTGTTTGGCTAACATTTAATGTGATTGGATTAAATTTATTGAACTAGACATAGGGATTTAGGTTTGAGATCATGGATATGATTAATGTATGTTTAATTTTATTCTAATGGTGGAATAAGTTAATTAGCTAATAGGATAGACATATACTTATTGGTCATACATAGCTATTGTTGAGAATCATCCTTAAGGAGTGGAGTTTGTTGATAAGCCTGTATTTTATTGTCATAAAATGGATAAATTATGATGATTTACTTATTATTATTGATGAATTTTGATGGATCCTTATCAATTATCTTCATTTCTGCATAATAAGAGAGATTTAACATATTTAAAGTGAAAGCAGACGAAGATATCTCATTTTCAAAGTAAAAGAGGACAATTTAGCTTAGACAGGGCCTTCTGTCAATCAAAAGCGATTTAGGAGTTAGACACGACTCTATCTAACTTGTTGGTTGTGGCTTCTGAATACTCAAGAAGGGGGGGTTGAATTGAGTAATAAAACTTTTTCGAAACTTATTCCCCTTTTTTGTAAAAACTGATTGTTTTCTTTAATTATGAAAAAGATTTTGTCAACCAACAAACCAAAATGTGTTTTTGCAAGATATATTACAATCAAGACTTGAAACTTAAAAAGAATATTAACAGTAATTATGATTTCAGATATGAACAAGATTATAAACTAATCAAATCATGCAAACATCCCTAACGTATTGATTAATTCAAATAATCTAGAATAAAGCATATAAAGAGTTAAGGGATAGAGAAAATTGCAAACCGAGTTTATCCTGGCTCAGCTACCTCCTCTGGTAACCTACATCCAGTCCCCACACCATTGTGAGTTTTATCCACTATTGAAAAATCAATATACAAGATTCTTTACACAAGCTTCACTTCTAGATTCCTTCTACCCAAATGGCAGCTTATCAAGTCAAAGCAATCTTGCAATTCCCACAAGAATTCTTTCTATTCTTGCATAGCACCAAGAGTCCCTTCTACTCTTGATTTCATCAGTGAGAGAACCTTCTCTCTTATCTCTCTTTTACAAATATGAAAAGATTGAATCAGATTCTAAAATCAGATACAACAATTTGAAGTTCTACAGAAAAGAATACTCTATTTTCTTTCAATGAAAAGCTCACACAGTATTTTTGTGGTTGATCTCAATTTTTGAATTAATTATTTTTGTGAAAGTGTTTGCCAATGTCCTTATATAGGTATATGACAAAATAGATCCGTTGGACACACTTTATAAGTCAGTTAAGATCAAAACAGATTCATCTGAAAAATTTTATTCTCAATCAATCGATTAGTACATAGATGTATTAAACAAAATTTCACTTTTATAACATGTGTACATCGATTGCCTAATCGATTGTGTTCTTGGATGTTCTTGATTCTTGATTAATACACACATGAGTACATCGATGTTGTTCTTGAAACACATTCATATTTTAAGCCCAAAAGTTTATACATTGATTACCTAATCGATTGTATAACTATATCAAAAAGTTCTTGCTTCTATTCTGGTTTATACATAGATGTATCAATCGATGTACAGATGCAAAATTACATACTGATCAAGTAAGTCCAGAATCAATCGATGTATACATAGATATATAATCAATTATACATAGATGTACATTGAGATTTTCATTAAGTTCGTAATCAATTGATGTATGCATAGATGTATAACATTTATACATAGATGTACACTGAGGTTTTCATTAAAAGTTAGTTAATTAACGGAAAGTACATTGATGTATACATAGATGTACAAACTTATTAATTAACCTTTTTCATTCTTAATCTATTTTTACTTTTGAAAATCATTTTTACTTATTTGAGAGAGCTTAATTAGAGAATTAAACAAAGTTTAAAGTCTTTTCTTTACAAAAAGATTCCTAATGGTCTTCATTGTAACACCCTTATAGGGATGTCACATATATGAAGAAAATAAAAGAAAGATAAATAAAATCTACCCAAGTTGTAAAACATTTAATTACATAGTAGTACGGGTTGTAAAATTCTTCTTGTTAAACAGAATAGTATTAAATAAAATAACGCGGAAACACAAAATAAACAAACTAACATCTCACATAATATACATATGGTACTAATTATAAGTTATACAAATAATTTACAACTATCCATATTTAAACTAAAACAGTAAACAAAACAGTAAAAGTCAAAATAGACAAACGCAGATGCGCCCAAGTACACATCATAAATATCTAGCCCTCTGAAGGATCACTCTCAGGTGAAACTTCAGGTGATAGATATCTAGGATGCCTCGACCCTCTACGGACACGGGTCCGTGCAGTCGATACAATGCTAATCTCACTAGGCGCATCAAACATACCGCCCTAATGACGCCTAAGAGATAGCGACAACTCCACATGTAGGTACAGCAAGGTAGAAAAGATCGGCACTTCATCTAACTCCGTACGTATGGTCACAGTCAGACGCCCTACGTACGTCACCAAATCTCTATCTTCTCGCAGACGCCAGGCTTCAGAGCCTCTGTGAAACTCAAGTTGCACGAATCCAAAGAATCCTGGTAACGTCATATCCACACAATCAATCCAAAGGATATGGATGATCGGATGGTTCTTGATCGTAGAACTGATCTTCGGCTTGCTGCTCTTCCTCCTCTTCAGGATACTCACACTCAAGAGGCTGTTCCTCTTCCTCAAACTCTTTATCACATAATTTAAAATATACAGATAACACATACAAGAAAAAGATAAGACAATCTAAATCATCACAAACATGGTAAATAAGAAAACGACAATACAACAGGTAAAACAGTTCATACAATATAGCATACTATAATAACATAAATCATAATATTAAATAATACAAAACTCAATACAACAATAACATACAATGGTACAGATGAATAAAATGGTACAGATAAATAAAATAGTGCAACTAAATAACATTAAAATGTATAAAACATAAATATATGAAATGTGACTCAACCCTACTCCATGGAGCTAAAAATACAGACATTAGAGAGAACGACCCGCAAAGTCTATTAGTACCGTCGACCACCCAATAACTATTCCCCTGTCTCACGTTGCGTCTATAGCCCACTGTAAAAAAAAGATGTAGTGGTGTAGCACACTGTCATACGTCATGTCACTACAGGCTTTCACTAATAGACTCACAAGATCTTGATTAAGTATAGTGCGTGTCGAGTCCATTAGTGTGTTACCAGTTACCACGGCCCAGAGGAGCGACCAACTGTCCACAAATGGAATAATCTGCACACTAATGTCTCCAAGTTCATTCAAGTTGAACCACACTATGCTTATCACACCGACAACACGATGTTATTCATCTCGTCAATTAATCCACCAATTATCAACCAAATTGGCACAACTCAATGCATGATAAAAATTTCAAATATGCCCTTATTGGCAAAAATTCCAAATATGCCCTCACTGGCAAAAATTACGAATATGCCCTCATTGGCAAATCGCATATATATACAGTACGTCCCACCTAACAGTACTGTTTCACAATCTGTCCGGGTCCACCACTTTGGCCCGACAGTAAAACTTGCTATTTTCATCAATCGCATAGAAATTTTATAGCATTTTCAAAATCTCGTCACTTTTACAAACGTGTTTAAATCGCGTAAATATATTTTACTGTTTTTAAAATCGCGTACTGTTTTTCAAACGTTTTCTCAATCGCGTAAGATTTTTAAATCATTTTCTTGTCCAAATTCCTTAAAATTACTGTTTAAATAAACAGAAATAATATTTAATACGTTTGAACTACGTAGAATATTTTTCATACCGTATAAATTATATTTGCTATCTTTTCTATCTTATTTGTCTGTTTTTAGCAAAAATTGACAGTATTTTGCTTAGAAAATGTATAACGATGATTTTCTAAGTTTTTCATAAAAATTTCTTTTATTTATATTATAACCATTTAATTACACTTTTGAAAACTACTAACGTGCTTCAAAATATAATATGAGCTCTACGTTAGAAATTTTACAAAAGCTACTGTATTTCCTTTTAACCATTAAAATCATTAGTTTTAACTTCTTAAACTTAATCTAATCAATTTATTTCTTCAAAAATCATTGTAGAAAAATTCCTTTTAACATATATTACTTCTTTTTGATTGAAAATGGTTTGGAAATGATTTTAGAAATCATAAATCCTTGGCTTTGGCATGTTGGCCGAAATACTTAAAATTACCCTTTGATCTCTACATTCATTTTCTTGCTCTAAACAATTTTGCATCTTGTTAATTTTCCTAGGTTAATTAAATCACACTCTTAAAAAATTGATGAGAACATTTTGGTTCTCCTTTTTGGTTGAGACCATGAGCCTTAGTGGTGTGTTCTTTAGAACACTCATGCAATCCTTGACATGTTGTTCACATCTTAAGATTTACACCTGCATCTACTAACACATACAATATTTCAAAGCTTGTAGACATGCAAGTTAATATAAATCACAAATAGGAAAACTAATAACAAGCACACAAATGAATCCTTATGGATTCTACAATCACAAACATTTTCCATCTTCTTACCACCACCCAAGGATGATAAGATTTAAGTCTTCCTCTTACCTTAAATGAAGACTAGTACTCTTTCACTCCTTTCTAGGGTTTCGGTTTTCACTCTCCAAGATACCTATCAAGCTTAAACAAAATTCTACAAGTTATAATCATGAAAGAAAGCTTAAACCATGGATCAATCATGGCTTAGAACTTTGAAAAAGAATTTAGAAATGAAAAACAAAGAGTTTCACCTTCTAGGTAAAATCTCCCAAGTAGATTTTCAAGCTCCAAATGATGGATTTTGCAAGAACTCTCAACTAGAGATGTTCTTAGAATTGTGTTTAGGTTTAGAAAAGTTGGTTAGAAGAAATTTTGGGTGGATGGATGGTGAAGAATGGTGTTTGGCCGAATGGTGCTTCAAGAACACAACAATGGAGTTTGGTATTTTTGGAAGAGAGAGAAGAGAGAAAATGTTAGGAAATTAAGTGATAATTACCCTTCCAAAAGGTGCATGGCCGTAGACTTCAAGGGCAAGGGAGGTGTCCATTTGGTTGGCTCCATCCAAGCCTTAGAAATGATCAATGGTGAGGATTAAGACTTGATCACCAAGCTTTGCTCTCATTGGTTAATCTAAGCCTAGTCACTAAGCCTTGTCATTAAGCCTTGTCACATGCTTAGTCACATGCTCTTGAATGTTCCACCACTAATGATGTTTAATTAAGCTACTAATCCTATTAAGTTTTCACTAAACGTGGGTCCCGCAAAATATTTCCGGGTCCATTACCGCTTATTTGTACTGACTAATAAAATAATATTATAATAATATAAAATTATTTTATTTTATAGTTAAATCCTAAAAATTAAAAGATTACTAACCGTATCATTCAGAATTGGGTTTAGTAAGATCCCCCAGCTCCGAATAATTAAAATAAGATTTCCCTGGCCTGGAAAATATTATTTTCCTGTCCCGGAGCAAATCACACAAAAAGTTCAAATAAAATAACAGACAGTAATATAAAACAGTAATTCATACAGAAAAATAACAAACAGTACAAAAAGGACATAACGGTCATTTATCCTAAAGTTGAAAAACATCAAACAGTACATTCGGGACTCAACGGTAATACCCCAAAAGTTTAGGGTATTACATTCATTGAATTCCTTCTTCATGATGCTCCTTCTTTATGTTTTCCTTCATGATCCTTGATCCTTTACATCCACTGTTCTTGCTTCATTAAATCTCATTAATAAAATCAAGCTTGGCAAGTAGTTAGTGAATCAAAGTAATAATCATGTTAAGTTTAATCATTAATCAAAACTTACTAGAGGCATTTATCCGCAAACTCCCCCTTTTTGATTGATGACAAACTTACCATACATAACATGTTTATCATTCAAAATATCTTAGGAAGTAATTAGAAATATCAGAGTAAATATTAGAGTAATTAAAAATGCAGCAGTTGTTTACCACTTACTCCCCCTGTCTAATTGACAGTTCATATCATTTGAACATGTATAAGATCATTGCATCATTATTTAGTAGTATGGTACCCATTCTCCCCCTTTGTCATTATAAAAAAGAATATGTATGAGAGATTTAAAGTATTTAAAACAGGTAATATATGAGAAATTTGATCATTCAGTGATATCAGCATAATCAAAACAAATTATATTCATCATTGTTAAAAAAAAATACTAACATCATTCTAAATACACACAAGACACCCTAAGATCTAAACATCTTCATTGGTCCTTGGTTCTTCAGTGTGTGTTGAAGCTTGGGTTGCTTGCTCTTCAGGATTGCCTTCCTCTTCAAGTGCAGCAGCAGCAGCAGTAGCTTCTCTAGCTATATTCACAACATCTTCAGAAGTTGGATGAACTTCTGGAGGTGCAGTGATGGAAATACCTAAATGTTGGTGCAGAGTGGCCATTTGGCCTTCTAATGTATTTAGTCTAAGACCTAGATAGTCAATAGACTGTTTCATCACTATATGGTGTTTGGTTTGCCTAGCCTCAAAACTTTGAAACATTTGGAGCAGCTTGTCTATCTTGCTGTCCATCTCAGAGTTGTCCACAACAGCTCTTGGTTCTTCACCAACTGTCCTAACCCACTCTCCATTAGCTTTAGCAAACTTCATCTTGCTAATGGTTCCTTTACCAAACTTGTGAGTTGCCTCCCTGGACTGAAACTTCTCTTCATTGTCCAAAGAGACACCAAAATGTTGTAGTAACCTCACCACAAGTCCAGGATAGGGTAGGGTAGCTCCACTGATTTTACAATCCAGCATGCGTCTAGCAATTATGAAGCTCCAACTCATCTGCTTCCTCTGTATCATAGCCCAGAGTAGTAAAATATCATTATTTTGCAACACTGCATGATTACCAGATCTAGGTAATAGCATCCTACTTAGCACATATTGCATGAGCCTTTGCTGAATGTGCATAGAGCTGATGTTGATCAGTCTTCCTTCTGGTGCATTTTCAATTAGAAGCACCTTCTTTGCTTCTTTCCTATCAAAATTCTTAATCCATACACTGTCAGGTCCAGTGCCAGCATGATTACTTCCCTTGTAATCAAGTCTAGTAAATTGAGCAAACTCAACAAAAGTCATCTCAATTTTTGTGTTCTTCACTTCAGCAAAAAATCCATCATTATCCATTTCAAAAGTACAATAAAAAGCTTTGATTAATGTAGGATAAATGTCACTCCTTATTTGCAGAAATTAACTCAGATTATACTCCTCTAAAATCTTGTGAAACGTGAATTCATTTTCCTCAAAGTAATGGAAGTCTACAGTCCTAGCCTCATGAATGTCCCTATTCTTGAAGTCACTCTTGTAACGCATAATGTGTTCCTCATTAGAAAAATACCTTTTGAGAAGTTCATTCTCAGTGACTCCTTCATCATCATCTTCTTCTTCTTCTATCCTTTTTCTCTTCTTTTGAGCAGTCTTCTTCTTGGGTGTTGGTCTTGAAGATTCAGCAACTTTTTTCCCTTTATCTTGTATCTTCTTCAAGCTTTGGATTGGAAGCTTGTCAATCCTTTGAGAAGACTGGGCTTTCTCAGTTGTTTTTCTTTTAGGGCGTGTAGGGGTTGCAATGAGTGAAATAGAGTGAGAAGAGGAGGATTGAGTTGAGGAGGAAGACATGGAGTGAGAGGGAACAGGTGTAGAGGGTTGAGGTTGTTTCACACGAGCCATTGGAAACGATTTCGAGCTCTGCTAGGGTTCATATGAGTGATATTTGGATTTAAGAAAGTGAAAGATTTGGAGGGAATGGTTGAAATTTATAAACCCAGATTAATCAATCGATTTCGTAATTGATGTATTAAGGGGTTTTTCCTCCAGTACACACGTGCTAATCAATGTACTTAGCATTAGGATTTTAATTTTAAACCAAATACATTGATGTATTAATCGATGTATAAGCTAAGTCAGAGTATCAAGTTTTGAATACTTGAACTCAATTGATGTGTAAATCGATATATACGATAAGTTAAAGAGACCTAAATTTTGAAACTATTATACAATCGATGTTTCAATCAATGTATAAGATACCCTGTACCTATTTTATCAAAATAATTGATTGAGCAATCGATGTATAATGACTCCCAGAGAGTCATGTTTTCCAATTTGTGTAGTCAATCAATGTTCAAATCGATGTTCTAATTATTTTAAAACAATATTTGTATCAATCGATTATCTAATCGATGTAAAGACACTTAAAATGAATTTATACGTTTGTACATAGATTACTTAATCTGTGTACCAACATTTTAGATTAAGCATTTTGTCTAAATAAATCGATTGTGTAATCGATGTACAGGCATCAAACATCTAATTATAATGCATTTAACATTCAAAACATCAAACATAGGTAGGATCAATTATTCCTAACTCTCTTCTTATGTTGAAAAAGCTTTCTTTAGCCAATGGTTTAGTGAATATATCAGCTAATTGCTTAGTTGTATCAACATATTCAATGATTATATCTCAACTTTGAATGTGATCCTTATGAAATGATGTCTTATCTCAATATGTTTGGTTCTTGAATGCATTATGGGATTTTTAGTGAGATTTATAGCACTAGTATTATCACATTTGATTGGCACTTTCTCTAAGAGAACACCATAGTCCATAAGTTGTTGTTTCATCCAAAGAATTTGTGCACAACAACTTCCTGCTGCAACATATTCTACTTCAGCAGTGGACAAAGCCACACTAGTTTGTTTCTTACTAAACCAGGAAACTAATGAGTTTCCCAGAAGGTGACAAGTTCCACTAGTACTCTTCCTATCTAACTTGTATCTAGCAAAGTCAGAATCAGAATATCCTACTAAGTTACATGTTGATCCTTTAGCATACTATAAACCCATTTCCTTAGTTCCTAATAAGTATTTCATAATCCTTTTTAAAGTAGATAAGTGTGATTCCTTAGGATCAAATTGATATCTAGCACACATACAAACACTGAACATTATATCAGGTCTACTTGCAGTTAAATAGAGTAAAGAACCAATCATACCTCTGTAATTGGAAACATCTACTGATTTACCTTTCTCATCTTTGTCTAAGTAGCATGATGAACTCATTGGAGTAGCCATTTCCTTTGCATTCTCCATTCCAAACTTCTTCAATAATTCTTTGCAGTACTTAGTTTGGCTTATGAAAGTTCCATCATCACATTGTTTGATTTGTAGTCCAAGAAAGAATGTAAGCTCTCCCATCACTGATATTTCAAACTCATTTTGCATTAATTTAGCAAATTCCTTACATAAGGATTCATTAGTAGCACCAAATATAATATCATCAACATAAATTTGAACAAGTAGTATATTTTGTGCTTTCTTTTAGTGAATAGTATTGTGTCAACTTTTCCTCTTATAAAACCCTTTTGAAGTAAAAAAATTACTTAGCCTTTCATACCAAGCTCTTGGAGCTTGTTTAAGTCCATATAAAGCTTTAGTGAGTTTATACACATAATTAGGAAGTTCATTTATTTCAAAACCAGGGGGTTGACCAACATACACTTCTTCTTGTATATATCCATTTAGGAATGCACTCTTAACATCCATTTGATACAATTTAAAATCCATAATATATGCATATGCTAATAACATTCTAATAACTTCTAATCTAGCCACAGGTGCATATGTCTCATCATAGTCAATTCCTTCTTCTTGATTATAGCCTTTGGCTACTAATCTAGCTTTATTCCTTACTATGATACCATTTTCATCAAGCTTATTCCTAAACACCCATTTTGTACCAATTATTTGTTTATCCTTGGGTTTTGGAACAAGTTTCCAAACTTTATTTCTTTCAAACTGATTAAGTTCTTCTTGCATTGCCATAGTCCAGTTTTCATCAATAATTGCTTCATTTATAGTTTTAGGTTCTACTTATGATACAAAAGCCATATTATTGCATGCATTTCTTAAGGAATGTCTAGTGGTTACCCCTTTGGATATTTCACCAATTATGTTGTCCAGAGGGTGATTTCTTGCAGTTTTCCACTCTTTGGGTAGATTTTCAAGTTGAGCTTTTGTTGGAATTTCCACTGCTTCATCCACTTTGACATTGTCCTGCTTTTCCTTAAGTTGAATCTCTTCTAAAATTTCTGCAACATCATCAACAAATTCCTTTCCCAACCTTTTGGGGTTAGTTTCATCAAATGTAACATGTACAGATTCTTCAATTGTTTGTGTTCTTCTACTAAAGATTCTAAAAGCTTTACTAGATGATGAATAGCCTAGAAAGATTCCTTCATCAGCTTTAGAATCAAACTTTCCTAAATTGTCCTTTCCATTATTTAGTACAAAACATTTACACCCAAAGACATGGAAGTGTGAAACATTTGGTTTTCTACCTTTATAGAGTTCATATGGAGTCTTTTTCAAAATTGGTCTAATCAAGACTCTATTCATTAAATAGCAGGCTGTGTTTACAGCATCTGCCCAAAAATATTTTGGCATGTTTGAGTCATTCAACATGGTTCTTGCTATTTTTTCTAAAGATCTGTTTTTCCTTTCTACAACTCCATTTTGTTGTGGAGTTCTTGGAGTAGAAAAATTATGTTGAATTCCTAACTCTTCACAGAAATTGTTAAGTTCTTTATTTTGAAATTCTCCACCATGATCACTCCTTATTGAAGTTATTTTCATGTCTTTTTCAGTTTGTACTAACTTAGCCATTTTCTTAAAGGCTGTAAAAGCTTTATTCTTATGTGCTAAGAAGAAGGTCCAAGTAAATCTAGAGTAATCATCAACTATAACTAATGCATACAAATTTCCTCCAAAACTTTTGGTCCTAGTGGGTCCAAATAAATCCATGTGCAGTAGTTGTAAAGGTCTTTCAGTTGAGACTATATTCTTAGCCTTAAAGGATACTTTAGTTTGCTTGTCCTTTTGGCATGCATCACATAAACCATCCTTTGAGAATTTAATTTTAGGAAGTCCAATTACCAATTCTTTGGAAATAAGTTTGTTTAGATGATCCATATGAATATGTCATATTTTTCTATGTTATAGCCAATTCTCTTCTTCCTTTGATATCAAACAACATACATCACTAGCAGAAATATTCTCTAAATCTATCATGTATATGTTATTTAATCGATTACCTATCAACTTTGCATTACTATCATGCTTGTTTTCTATAATGCAACTACTAAAGTTAAAGAATACCTTATAACCTTTATCACATAGTTGGCTAATGCTTAGTTGATTGTGCTTAAGCCCTTCCACATGTAGTACACCTTCTATCTTGGTAGTTGTGCTTCTTCCAATTGTTCCAACTCCTAAGATCCTTCCTTTGTTGTTATCACCATAGGTGACACTTCCACCTTGTTTGGGAGTGAAGGATGAGAACTTTGTAATATCTCCAGTCATATGCTTGGAGCAGCCACTATCAAGATACCAATTTGAACTTTTGACTCTTAAACACACCTACATAACATATTTTAAGCATTTGACTTAGGTACCCAAGTTTTGTTGGGTCCTTTGGTGTTAGTCATCACATATGTTCCCTTGGGAACCCAAATTTGTTTAACATTAATCCTTGAAGGATTTCTAAAATAGCATGTAGAAGTTGTATGTCCTTTTCTTGCACAATAAAAACATTTAACAAAAGGACTAGTAGAGGATTTAGGTGCAACAAAGAGTTTCTCAAAAATCTTTTCATGCAATGCTGGTTTATAGCCTATTCCAGCTTTGTCATACACTCCTTTTTGTTGTCCTAGTATAGCATTTAGATTATCTCTTCCCATTGTAAATTTAGATAGAGTGGTTTTTAGTTTTTCCACTTCTTTTTCCAGAATTTTGCAATTAGAATATGTAGAACTGGATGCATTTAGCTTATTTTTCTTAGCTTCTAATTCTTTAATCCTAATTTGAAGAAATGTATATTCACTACATTGTTTAGCAATGACTTTCCTAGATGATATTAATTGCTTAGCAGTTTTCAGATATTCACTATGCAATTCATCAAAAGCATTTTGTAGTTCATCAAAGGTAGGAGGGATTTCATTTACCTCATCTTCATTATCACTTTGATGATTAGTCATAAGACAAAGATTGGCCTCTTCTTCCTCAGAATCTTCAGAGGAATCCATATCATTCTCCTCCCATGCTATGTATGCTCTTCTTGGCTTTCTATTCTTCTTGTCCTTGGACTCATGATTGTCATGCTTGTCCTTCTTTTGAAGTTTAGGACACTCATTCTTATAATGTCTAGGTCTGCCACATTCATAGCACTTCACATTTGATGTTGAACTTTCAGCTTTTGAAGTGTTCTTCTTAGAAAAGAAGTTTGAGGGCCTTTTGTTGAAGGTTTTCTTCTTTTTGAGGAATCTCTTGAACTTTCTAACTAGCAGTCCCATATCCTCTTCAGATTCACCATCTTCTTCAACTTCTTCATCTTCATCACTGTCAAGGCTTTCTTTGGAGACATGTGCTTTAAGTGACAAGCCTCTTTTCTTTTTCTCCTTCTTTTCATGATCATTCAATCTATGCAACTCCATCTCGTACTCTTTAAGTTTTCCAAATAGTGTAACAATATTCATGGTTGCTAAGTCCTTTGATTTAGCTATAGCAGTAATTCTTGGTTGTTATTCTCTTGTCAAACATCTCATGATTTTGTTGACTTGTTGTTCATCTGAAATGCTTTTTCCAAGTCCATTCAGCTGATTCACTATGTGAGTGAACCTTCTTTGCATATCATTGATGTCTTCACCATTCTTCATGTGAAAGAGTTTATACTCGTGCATGAGTGAGTTCATTCTCGCTCTCTTTACATCTCTGGTTCC
Organism: Ormosia emarginata; assembly: GCA_029884605.1. Taxonomy (NCBI): domain Eukaryota; kingdom Viridiplantae; phylum Streptophyta; class Magnoliopsida; order Fabales; family Fabaceae; genus Ormosia; species Ormosia emarginata. The sequence goes on from JAQQTP010000079.1 coordinate 19,783,373, forward strand.
TTCATGAGTAATTTGCAGCGTATCCTACATTTGCTTGGTTGTCTTACAATTTGAAACCCTGAAAAATTCATCATAACTCAATGCAGAAGTTATAATATTTTTAGCTTTAGCATTATAACCTACTTTCTTTTTGTGATCATCATCCCATTCACTTCTTAGTTTTTCTTTCTTGGTGCCATTTGCATCAAGAGTGTGAGGAATGTATGGACCATTCTCAACAGCATCTAATACATCAATGCCACTTGCCTCAAGGAATATTAACATCCTTTCTTCCTAATACATATAGGCAGTGCCATTGAAAGCAGGAGGTCTTACCAAGGAAGCCCCTTCTCCCAAGATGTCATTTGAAGCCATCCTCTTAAGCTGTTAAGCTTTACATAAGAGTGTAAGCTCTGGTACCACTTGTTGGTTGTGGCTTCTGAATACTCAAGAAGAGGGGTTGAATTGAGTGATAAAACTTTTTCGAAACTTATTCCCCTTTTTGCAAAAACCGATTATTTTCTTTAATTATGAAAAAGATTTTTTCAACCAATAAGCCAAAATGTGTTTTTGCAAGATATATTACAATCAAGACTTGAAACTTAAAAAGAATATTAACAGTAATTATGATTTCAGATATGAACAAGATTATAAACTAATTAAATCATGCAAACATCCCTAACGTATTGATTAATTCAAATAATCTAGAATAAAGCATATAAAGAGTTAAGGGATAGAGAAAATTGCAAGCCGAGTTTATCCTGGTTCAGCTACCTCCTCTGGTAACCTACATCTAGTCCCCACACCACTGTGAGTTTTATCCACTATTGAAAAATCAATATACAAGATTCTTTACACAAGCTTCACTTCTAGATTCCTTCTACCCAAATAGCAGCTTATCAAGTCAAAGCAATCTTGCAATTCCCACAAAAATTCCTTCTATTCTTGCACAACACCAAGAATCCCTTCTACTCTTGATTTCATCAGCGAGAGAACCTTCTCTCTTATCTCTCTTTTACAAATATGAAAAGATTGAATCAGATTCTAAAATCAGATACAACAATTTGAAGTTCTACAGAAAAGAATACTCTGTTTTCTTTCAATGAAAAGCTCTCACAGTATTTTTGTGGTTGATCTCAAATTTCGAATTAATTGTTTTTGTGAAAGTGTTTGCCAATGTCCTTGTATAGGTATATGACAAAATAGATCCATTAGACACACTTTACAAGTCAGTTAAGATCAAAACAAATTCATCTAAAAAATTTTGTTCTCAGTCAATCAATTAGTACACAGATGTATTAAACAAAATTTCACTTTTATAACATGTGTACATCAATTGCCTAATCGATTGTGTTCTTGGATGTTCTTGATTCTTGATTAATACACATATGAGTACATCGATGTTGTTCTTGAAACACATTCGTATTTTCAGCCCAGAAGTTTATACATCGATTACCTAATTGATTGTATAACTATATCAAAAAGTTCTTGCTTCTGTTCTGGTTTATACATAGATGTATCAATTGATGTACAGATACAAAATTGCATACTGATCAAGTAAGTCCAGAATCAATCGATGTATACATAGATGTATAATCACTTATACATAGATGTACACTGAGATTTTCATTAAGTTCGTAATCAATTGATGTATACATAGATGTATAACATTTATACATAGATGTACACTGAGGTTTTCATTAAAAGTTAGTTAATTAACGGAAAGTACATTGATGTACACATAGATGTACAAACTTATTAATTAACCTTTTTCATTCTTAATCTATTTTTACTTTTGAAAACCATTTTTACTTATTTGAGAGAGCTTAATCAGAGAATTAAACAAAGTTTTTTCTTTACAAAAAGATTCCTAATGGTCTTCATTGAATTCCTTCTTCATGATGCTCCTTCTTTAAGTTTTCCATCATGATCCTTGATCCTTTGAATCCACTGTTCTTGCTTCATTAAATCTCATTAATAAAATCAAACTTGGCAAGTAGTTAGTGAATCAAAGTAATAATCATGTTAAGTTTAGTCATTAATCAAAACATACTAGAGGCATTTATCCACATAACTTGAAGAAAGCTTTTGACTAGGAGACACGGTTGTGTCTCCTCCAAGGCTGAAGTTATGCAACTCTGGAGACACGACCCTGTCTTAATTCAGCAAAGCTTCTGACTAGAAGACACGACCATGTCTCTTGGATACACAGTCGTGTCTCACTTAAAGTACTGAGACACAGTTTTCAAAGGACACGGCTGTGTCGAAGGGAGACATAGTCGTATGAGTCCTTCTAACGTGAAAAAAAGGAAATTTTGCCCCCAAATCATTATAAATTGGGCAAAAACAGTAAACCTAAAGGGACTTTTAGATAGAGACTTGTGTTGTAACACTCTACTCGGGATGTCACATTTTCGATATAATAATAATAAAACCTTACCCAAGTTATAAAACATTTGGTACATAAATAATATGAGTTGTGAATTTTTTTTATATATTATATCATTAAATAAAATAAACAGAACATGAAATAAAACAAGCTATTATTACACACCATAATGTACATATGATTTTTGTCTTAAGTATACAAATAATTTATAACTACAAATATTTAATAAAGTAGTAAAAAGTTTGATACCACACTAAATACAAACTAGCCCAAGTACACATCTAGGAATTCTAATCCTTCTCTGATAGATCATCGGATGACAAAAATCCCGGATGTCTCGCAGTTCTATGAACAGGAGTTCATGTTGTCGATACACTACTAATCTTACTGGGGGCATGAAAACGTCCTCCCCAATAACGCCTAATAGTCAAAGGCATCTCAAGATGTAAATAAAAGTCGTAGTAAACATCGGTGCTCCATCAAACTCTCTCCGAAGGGACACAGTCAAACGCCCTACATAAACAACTAACCCTCTGTCTTCACGCAGACGCCAGGCCTTAGAACCTCCGTGAAACTCAAGTCTCACAAAATCTAAAAACTCGGGCAAAGCCATGTCCACTAAATCAATCCAAATGGTAAGGGTGTTCTAGCGGCTCGCCTTCCTCGAACTGGTCGCTAGGATGTTGCTCCTCAGGATACTGACAATCTAGAGGTTGCTCCTCTTCCTCTTCCTCAAACGCTTTACAGGACATAAATAATAATACAACAATCTACATCATTACCAATATGGCAGTACAAAAAATGACAGAACATACAGATATATCAATTTATACAACAATTCATACTTTCACATCATATACGATATCTCAAGTCAAATATATCACATTATGATGCAGACCACATATGCAATGTACATAGACTCATTCCTACTCTATGAAGCTAAACACAAACATCAGAGAGAATGATCTGAAAGACCTGTTTGTACCTTAGGCTGCCCCAACCAAACATTTACACAGTCAAATGTCGTATAAATAGTACACAATCAAATCGTCATGTAAGTAGTACACAGTCTAATCATCGTGCACAACAAGCATTGTACCAAACAGTATCCACAAGATCTTGATTAAGAATAGTACTTGTCGAGATCGTTACTGCATTGCCCGTTACCACGGCCCAGAGGAGCTACCAACTGTCCACATATGGAATCCTTGGCACACTAACGCCACCAGCTTCACTCAATAAACCACACTATGCCTATCACACCCACAACACGGTGTAATTCATCTCGTCAGCCAATCGCTAATTTCAACCAAATTGACACATCTCTCAATGCATAAACATGAACCAAAATTACGCAAATACCCTCAATATCAGTATTTCCAAATATAGTACATCTCCACTTGACAGTACAATTTCTCAACATGTCCGGATCCACCACTTTGGCCTGACAGTAAACTTACTGTTCCTTTTAGTCGCGTCAAGATTTTATCGCATTTTCACAATCGTGTCACCTTTCTTTAACGTTTGCAAATCGCGTAAATATTTTTCAACATTTTTAATGTCGCTTAGTGTTTTTAAATCATTTTCTAAATCGTGTAACATTTTTAAATCATTTTCTCAATCGTGAAGCTTAAAAGTCATTATTTTAAATATGCGTAAGCTATTTCTAGTATTTTTCAACTACGTAAATATTTTCTTTATGATCTAAATTATATTTTAAAACTTTTTCCATCATTTGTTCATTTTTAATTAATTTTGACAGCATTTCATCTAGAAAATCCATTAAGTGATATTTTCTACATTTTCCTTTAAAATTTGTCTCTTTTAGTCATAACCATTATCTATAACTTGAAACTTGCTAACGCACTTTAAAATCCAAAAGGGTGAGCTCTATGTTAGTATTTTTCAAGTGTTCGATTTATTTCTAATCTATACTTAATTTCTCTAATTAGGTTTCTAACAAAAAATTCATTTATTTTGTTCTTCAAAATCCATTGAAATTGAGTTCTCTTTAAGTTAATTACTTAGTCTACACTTAGGAAATAAATTTTGGATCAAAGATAAAATCAAGTGGCATGTTGGCTGAAATTTAATGTATCCTTTATAAATCATCTTTGAATTATTTTTCATCCTTTAAGTCATTGTAAAATTCATCAATCCCATTAAATCAATTAAATCATTCTTTTAGAAAATGGTTGAGAACATTTTGGTTCTCTTTAGTGTGATGAAGCCATGAGCTTCCTTGTATTCTTTGGAACATTCATGCAAATTCTCACATGTTATTCACATCCTACAATACTTATCATACATTTATAAACACATACCATATATTTTAAAGCTATAGACATGCTTGCACATATAGTCATTCATAAAAAGAAGACATTAAACAACCAAGTGAATGAATCCTTATGGATTCTTCACCACAAATACATCCATTTTCTCACCACCACACAAGGTTAATGAGATTAAATCTCATTCTAACCTCAAGGGAAGACAAACTCCTTCTAGACTCCTCCTAGTGATTTTCGTGTAGCTCCCAAAGTAACACTAACAAACTTAAATAATTTTAAAGAGTCATAAACTATAGTTGAAAATAAAAAATCATGGATCAATCATGGCTTAGAACTTCAAGAATCATGTTAGAAATAAGAAACAAGAATTTCTACCTTGTAGAAAAGAAACTTTAAGGTGGTTTTCTAAGCTCCAAATGAATTTTCTTGAAAAAACTCTCAAGATGAAAGATGCTTAGAATAGTGTTTGGATTTGAGAAGTGGTGTTAGATGAAAATTTAGAAGAGTGGATGATGGTGTTTAGGGTAGTGGCCTAATACCTCAAAGAGAAAAGCTATGGAATTTTCTTTGTGTTCTTGAAGAGAGAAAAGAAATTTTTTTGTGATAGTAAAGATGAAGATGAAGATGAAATGACTTAGAAAAAATGCTCTCCAACCTCTCCTAATTTACTTATCCGTGGAGCTCCCTCAAAGGAGGTGGCCATCTTTGTTGACCATCCAAGGACTCCTAATGGCCTTGGATGTGATCAAGGGTTAATATCCAAGGCTTGGTCCCCAAGTTTACTTCTCATTGGCTTAGAGAATCAAGTCATCAAGTGACTTAGTCTTTCTTGAAGACGCCATAACCGAATGGTCTAAGGGAGAGCAAACTAAGTTCTAGTTCACTTAGGCAATCTAGTTAGACTTAGGTGCATTTGGTTAAGTTTCTTAGTTACTTGTCTAACTATCTAGTCACTTAAGACAACCAGCCATATTCTTGACATTAGTAGAACTTTCACTAACTAAAACTCTAATGAGTAGCTAACTAGGTTTATTCCATTTAGTTACTGCTTAGATACATTAAATTAACTTAGTTAAACTTAAGCTAACTTAGTTAGGTTTTTCTAGTTGCTTACTAATTAGTCCAACCATTTTTGTTGACTACTTCCTATTGGCTAAGAGATTTTCTGTAACACCCCAAAATTTACTTTTCTACTATCAAAATTCATTCTAAAATATTTGTGATTTTCTGGAATTTTTCTAGAATTTTCTGAGAACGTGGAATATTTTAATATATTTCTCGTTTTACGTATGTACAGAGTGGAATCGGAGAAATGAGATATTTTCTCCAAAACCCTTGAACTATGGAAATGTCGACGGGGGATCTTACTAACCCCGAGACCGAACACAGTTTACAAGATTTTACATTTTTCGAGAAATTTTAACAGATAAAATAATAAAACATTACGAAGAAACTATCTGTCAGATTTGTTAATACTGACTTCTGCCAACTATAACTATTGTCCAATAAATAATAACATGTAATAAAAATCTTATCACATTATTCAGAATTTACCTTGTGTCAAGCCCCTTTAGCCTTATTTTTAAAATAAAAATAGAGTTAATTAAAAGCCCATTGTAGGAAGCTTCCAAGAAGTTTCCTTGTGGACACATTTTTCTCTCTCTTCCCTCCTCACTCTTCTCCACGGCAGAGGTAATATTGGAACCCAATATTCACTTTCATCTTCCTAATATTTTCTCTCTTCTCATTCTCTTAAAACACCCTTTCTTCTCCTCTTCTCTTCTTTTCTCCACCGTGCACCCATTTCTGGAGACATTCATCATTTCTTACTTCATCATCAAAGATTTCTTGCTTCTTGCACCATTCCAAGACCATTCTCTTTTGTGGCCATCCTTTGGTTCTTCTTCTTCTTCCTCTTCTTCTTCCACTATCCACCATTAAAGCTAAAGCTTTGAGCATGGAGGTAAAGTCTTTCCCTTTCTTTCACTTTCTTCTCATTTTCGTTTTCTTGGTCACCTATGTGATCAAGAACTCATTTTTCCATGATTTGAGAAGACATTATGGAAATCACTCACATTGGTGTTCTTCTTGAAGGGGAAAATGAAAATCTAGGGCAAGAAGAGGTAACACCTTGTGTTGTCTTCCAAATAGGTAAGAGGGAGATGATCCTCTTCAACCAATCTTGGTAGTAAGGGAATGTCTTGTATGTGTGTTGTTATTGATTTCTGAATCCATGTATAAAGTTCTCTCATTTTTATGTTGTCCTTCATGATAGTGCATTTTGTTAAGTTTGTATGATTTATTGATGCCTCTTGCATGATTTGAAGATATATTTGAGTAACTTGTTGATTAAATATGATAATGATTGGTTTGGTTTGAGTTAGAGGACCTGGAGAACTCTGTTTTCTGCAAGATTACGCGTGGTAATCGATTACACGAGGCTTGTAATCGATTACCAAGCTCTTAAGGGTATGAAATCGTGATTCTGGAAATCTGGTAATCGATTACGTCTTGTATGTAATCGGTTATAGAGATTCTGTCTAGCTTGTAATCGATTACAAGAGTGGTGTAATCGATTACCAAGCCTCTGATGTCACGAAGTGGTGCTTCTAAGAATCACGTAATCGATTACAACTTGTGGGTAATCGATTATGGAGGTTCTGTCCGATTGGTAATCAATTACCAGGGTTGTGTAATCGATCACCAGGTCCTTGAAGTTACGAATCGTGGTTCTGGGAATCATGTAATCGATTACAATAAGATTGTAATTGATTACAGAGATTCTGTTACGCTGGTAATCGATTACCAGGGTGATGTAATCGATTACCAAGACCCAAAAATGAGATTTTTGAGCTGGAAATTATTGAAATTATGGTTCCTTGCCCTTTGTAACTCAAACATAACCTAAAAACCCTGGATTCAAGGATTTTACTTTACCTAAATGCGATAGGAACATGTATTCATACCAATAGAGAATAAATGATTTAGAAAATGGAATTCTTGGATCCATGACATGGGAATTGTGGTATGTGTGTAATAAAGAACATATATTGATGCTGAGAATTATTGATGCAAGTGTGATTCCCTATGTGGGTTATGTACTTATTGATTTAGTACTCTATGAGATAAGAATGATGATATGCCATTAAGGCAATGTTTTTAATAAATGTATTATTGATATGTCATGTTGGACATTGAATAATACTTATGTGCCATTGAGGCAATGCTTATGTTGAATGCATCATTGATGAACATACATGATTGGACATTGTGTCATCATGTATGTGGGTTGTCCGTTGGACATTGTTGAGAAGGCTATGTTGCCTAGGAGTTTGAATAACACCTTTGTGCGGGTGCGAGTAGACTAAGCGTATGTGTCATATGTTGTTGACCCTGGGGGCATTGGGGTGTGGGTGTCTCACAATAGACAGTGGTATCTCCACTGGGGTCGTGGGATAGACCAATGTGACACACCAACGATCTTGCCTGAGACGCTGTCCTATATCGCGATCAATTATTGAGGTACCATGTATGAGCCATTGCGCAAACAATTTCATGAAAGAAAGCACACAGTATTTTAAGGCTACTGATATACTGGTATTACTCCTTGATCATTCACTCCAAAAATGTTTACGTCTAGCTCCATGGAGTAGGAACTTTAGTACCCTTGTTGCATTGTGAGTTGTCAGTCACATGGTCCATTGAGCATTTATAATTGGATAATGTGTTTACTATCATGACTGAGATATTTATTTGACTTTTGGTAATGCTAATATTGCTAGCTGGTTATAGATAATGTTAACTATTGTTCTTTGCTGCTTTACTCTCGTTAATTGCTTTCGGGTATTACTGCACTTGTATGTATTAACTGTGTTTTATGTGGGCGTTCGACGCCGTTTATTTTCTTGCTGCCATGTTGGTACTAAAAGCTGGGAATCTCACCTCTTTCGGTAATTTCTCTATTTTGTATTTTAGTTAGATCGTGTGCTCTCGAGAAGACGCTCGTGAGGAGGACATGGAAGCCACTGAGTTTCAGGGTTTCTGGCCTTATCTCGACTGAGATCGAAGTTGTTGAGGATGTCATTTTGGCTCCGTGGACTTTTTGGCTACGTGCGGATCAACTTTCTTGGAGGTCCGGACTGCTGGCATATCAACGTGCAGATTGATCGATGTGTATACCACGCTGATGTGACGGTGTCCTTAGCGTGGAGACGTTATGACGCTCCTATTCTAGATTTTCATGCTTTTGTATGGCTGGAGTTCTATATGCCCGTGAGGGACAAGTGGGGTGAAATGTATTATACCCCTCGTGAGGATTCCTTTTTGTCTACTGCCCGGGCTCTTGCCCGCTGTTCTGTCATCCTGATGGATGTCTCGTCGGACGACGAGGACCCTGAAGAGGATCCATCTACGGTTCCTTTTCGTTCTAGGCAGTCTTAAGGTTAGTTTTAATTGATCGCTACTGATGGCTATCCGTTTATTTTGAGGGAGCCTGACATATTACTGGATTAATGGGTATATATATATTTGTATCTCTTGGGGTAGGTACACATTTTGCTTTTTGTATATTTTTGGAAATGTAATTTAAACAGGCTGGTATTTTTGGTACAAAGTATGTAATTATCTATATTGTAAATGGTCGTATGTTTCATTTCACGTTGATTTCACTTTGACCTTTTTGGCAGAGGTTTTATTAGAAAGAGGAACTTTTAATTTTAACTTAATCACATGATATATTCATAAACAGGTGTATATGTACATTAAATGGAAGTTTTAACCGGATTCATGTTAAGCAAACAAAAAAAATGTTCAAATTTGTCGTAATCATGTTTATGTCGTTTCACTATAGTGCGACGTTTCTTCTTCTTACCCATTATGACTAAGGGAGAAAAAAGGGCGTTACACTGTCTTGGTATCAGAGCTCCCGGTTATGTTTTCTTTGGGTCGTGTGGTTTTGGACTGTCTTGTTTTTGCTGTGTTACTCTCTGTGACTTTGTTGTTTGGTATTCATAAGGATACATCTGACTTTCTCTGTATTTTGCGTAGCTCAACTTGAAAGGAAACAATGGCTCGTAGGGGTGATATGGCTGCTTCCATAGAAGCAATACAGAAGATGGTTGAGGCAATGTTACAGCAGAACTAGCAGACAGCTCAACAACAGGCTAGAGCTGCACAACAGCTAGAGGCTACAGCGGACGTTCAGAACTTGGAAAGATTTCATCGTGCTAATCCTCCACAGTTTAAAGGGGAGTTTGATCCGGAGAAAGCTACATTGTGGGTCCAGGAGTTAGAGAAAATATTTACGGGTATGAATTGTGCTGATGATAGGAAGGTGACCTATGCCGCATACATGCTGATGGGAGATGCTGAACATTGGTGGACGGGAGAACAAAGGCTACTGCAAGCCGCGAACAGAGTGATAACTTGGGAAGTGTTCAAAGAAAGGTTCTTGAACAAGTATTTTCCTAAAAGTGCCAGGCACGCAAAAGAAATGGAATTTCTGAGGTTGCGACAGGGAGGTATGACTGTGAGCGAATACGCCGCCAAGTTTGAGAACTTGTCCAGATTTTCGACCTATTTTCAACTTCAACCCAATGAAACTTAGAAGTGTCGGAAGTTTGAGGAAGGCCTGAGGCATAATGTGAAGAAAATTGTGATAGCCTTGAAGATTTCTCAGTTTTCTGAGCTACTCGACACTTGCTGCCGATTGGAAAGTGTGGAACAAGAACGTGAGGCGAGAAACAGAAACTTTGGGCTCGTTCGATCCCAAGAGGAGGTGGTGGTAACGCGAGTCGTTATCAAAAGAAGCCTTATTCCAGACCCTTTGGAAGCCAATAGCCACAAAAATTTAAAGGAAGAAGCCCAACTGGAAGCCCTGGAAGGATGGGTCAGAATACTACAACTACTCCGAAATATATAAAATGTGGGAAGGAGCATTTCACAAGGGACTGCACAATCAAAGGATTTATTTGCTTTCGGTGCGAGAAACCTGGTCATGTTTCTCGAGACTGCCATCAGACCAAGGCGAAACCATCTGTCAATGTTGCTAAGACTTCTAAACCACAAGTTGGAGGCAGAGTCTACACCCTGAGTGGTGCTGAGGTCTCTGAATCCGAGGATCTGATACAAGGAGAAGGTATCATTGAAGGTAATCTTTTAATTATACTGTATGACTCTAGTGCTACTCATTCTTTCATTTCACATGACTGTGTGAAAAGACTTAGATTGCTTGTGTCTTCTTTGCCTTTTGATTTGACTGTTTCAGCTCCTACTGTAAAACCTGTCGTCACTACTAAGGTGTGTCTAGGTTGTCCTTTAATCGTGGAAGGTCGAATCTTTTCTGTCGATTTGATCTGTTTACCATTATCCCAACTAGACGTGATATTAGGAATAGACTAGCTATCTGCCAACCATGTCCTGTTAGATTGTTCTAGAAAGACAATAGTTTTCCCTTTGGATAAGTATTCTAGATTTTTGACCGCCAACCAAGTGAAAGCTTTTCTGAAAGAAGGAGCTCTGGGATATATGCTATTATCTTCTTTGAAAGTCGAGAGTGAAGTTGATGTGGACACAATCTCTGTTGTTCGAGAATTTCCTGAGGTTTTCCCTAATGATGTACCTAGTTTGTCACCTGAACAAGAGATTGAGTTTACTATTGACTTGGTACCAGGAGCTGGTCCTATTTCTATAGCGCCTTACTGTATGGCACCAGCAGAGCTCGTGGAACTTAAGAAGCAGTTGGAAGAACTTATAGAAAAACGATTCGTGAGACCTAGTGTGTCACCTTGGGGAGCACCTGTGTTGTTGGTTAAGAAGAAAGATGGAACTTCAAGATTATGCATGGACTACCGTCAGTTGAACAAAGTTACGATCAAGAACAAGTATCCATTGCCGAGGATAGATGACTTGATGGACCAATTAAAAGGAGCTGCGGTGTTTTCCAAGATCGATCTACGATCGGGTTATCACCAAATCAGAGTGAAAGTGGAAGATGTTCCCAAGACGGCTTTTCGTACTCGTTATGGTCATTACGAGTACCTGGTGATGCCTTTTGGTGTGACAAATGCACCTGCGATATTTATGGACTATATGAATAGGATCTTTTGTCCTTATTTGGACAAATTCATCATTGTTTTCATCGATGATATCTTGATCTATTCGCAAAATCATGAGGACCATGCTGAGCACCTCAGCATAGTTCTCCAGATTTTGAAGGAAAAAGAGCTATATGCAAAACTATCCAAGTGCGAGTTTTGGCTAGAAGAAGTGAAATTCTTGGGTCATGTAATCACAAAGGAAGGAATTGCAGTGGATCCTTCGAAGGTAGAAGCCGTACTACAGTGGGAAAGACCAATGACAGTGATGGAAATCTGAAGCTTCGTCGGGTTAGCTAGATACTACCGGAGGTTTATTGAGGGATTTTCCAAAATTGCTAGACCGCTCACTCAACTCACCAAGAAAGACCAAGCTTTTGAATGGACAGATTCCTGTGAAGGAAGTTTCCAAGAGTTGAAAAGGAAGCTGACTACGTCACCAGTGCTAGTCTTACCGAATCCTAATGAACCATTTGAAGTGTACTGTGACGCTTCGTATCAAGGTTTGGGGTGCGTTCTCATGCAAAATGGAAAGGTGGTGACTTACGCCTCAAAACAATTGCGAATGCATGAGAAGAACTACCCAACCCATGATCTAGAGTTAGCTGCGGTGGTATTTGCATTGAAGATATGGAGACATTATTTGTATGGAGCCACATTCAACGTCTTCAGTGACCACAAAAGTCTGAAATACCTGTACAATCAGAAAGAGCTGAACATGAGGCAATGAAGATGGCTAGAATTTCTGAAAGACTACGACTTCCAACTTCAGTATCATCCTAGAAAAGCGAACTTGGTGGCCGATGCTTTGAGTAGAAAGGCGATTAGTGTTTCTACTATGATGATTAGAGAAAAGGACTTGATAGAGCAATTCAAAGACATATGGTCATTTGTAGAGTTAACACAAGGTAAAATCTGCATGAATAAGATCACTATCTCGAATGACCTGATGGATGATATTCGAGAGAAACAAAAGATCGATAAATTCCTGCAAGAAGAAAGAGAATTGATGAGGTAGGGTGGTGTATCAACGTTGAAGGAAGGAAGCGATGGAATTTTGAGATTCTGAGGAAGGGTCTGTGTGCCTAAAGATGGGGAACTCAAAAAGTACATACTTGAACATACTCACTCGAATCAGTTAAGTATGCATCCTGAAATGACCAAGATGTATCAAGACTTGAGGAAGTTGTTTTGGTGGCATGGGATGAAAAGAGACATCGCTAGATGCGTGTCATCTTGTTTGGTTTGCCAGAAAACGAAGATTGAACATCAAAGACCAGCTGGACTGTTACAACCCTTGACTATCCTCGAATGGAAATGGGATAGTATTACCATGGACTTTGTTGTCGGGTTGCCAAGGACTAAGAAAGGAAATGACTCAATATGGGTAATTGTGGATCGGCTTACAAAATCAGCTCACTTTTTGCCAATCAACATAAGATATCCATTGGAGAAGTTGAGTCGGATATACGTTGGTGAAATTGTCAGACTTCATGGTGTGCCTACAAGTATCATTTCCGACAGAGATCCAAGGTTTACGTCTAAGTTTTGGAAGAGTCTTCAAGAAGTTATGGGAACGAAGTTGCGATTGAGTTCGGCATACCATCCGCAGACTGATGGCCAATCAGAGAGGACAATTCATTCATTAGAGGATCTGCTGAGAGCTTGTGCGATAGAGCAGACTGGAAGTTAGGATGAAATCTTACCGTTGGTAGAATTCACCTACAACAACAGTTACCATTCAAGTATAGGGATGGCGCCCTATAAGGCTCTATATGGGCGGAGGTGTCGAATGCCTCTGTGCTGGTATCAAGATGGAGAACGACTTACCGTTGGACCTGAACTCATTCAGCAGACAACTGAGAAGGTTAAAATGATTCAAGAGAAAATGAAAACGGCTCAGAGTCGGCAGAAGAGTTATGCGGACAAAAGAAGGGAACCTCTTAAGTTCGAAGAAGGAGAGCATGTCTTCTTGAAAGTCACACCTACGACTGGGGTTGGTCGTGTCCTCAAGTCTAGAAAACTCACTCCAAAATTCCTTGGACCTTACCAAATTCTTCGCCGGATAGGTCCTGTTGCTTACCAAATAGCTTTACCCCTTTTTCTTTCAAACCTTCATAATGTCTTTCATGTGTCACAACTCAGAAAATATATTTCAAATCCTAATCATGTCATAGCACCTGATTCTGTACAATTAAAGGAAAACTTGACCTATGAGACAGCTCCTGTAAGGATTGAGGATAAGAGGACAAAGCAACTCAGAGGAAAGGACATCGCACTAGTGAAAGTAATCTGGAACGAAGCAACTGGAGATGTGACGTGGGAGCTGGAGAACAAGATGAAGGAGCAATATCCCGAATTGTTTTAAGGTATGGAAAATTTCGAGGACAAAATTCTTGTTTGTTGGGGAGAGTTGTAACACCCCAAAATTTACTTTTCTACTATCAAAATTCATTCTAAAATATTTGTGATTTTCTAGAATTTTTCTGGAATTTTTTGAGAACGCAGAATATTTTAATATATTTTTCGTTTTACGTATGTACTAAGCGGAACCAGAGAAATGAGATATTTTCTTCGAAAGCCTTAAACTATGGAAACGTCGACGGGGGATCTTACTAAACCCGAGACTGGACACAGTTTATAAGGTTTTACGTTTTTCGAGAAATTTTAACAGATAAAATAATAAAACATTGCGAAGAAACTATCTGTCAGATTTATTAATGCTGACTTCTGCCAACTATAACTATTGTCCAATAAATAATAACATGTAATAAAAATCTTATCACATTATTCAGAATTTACCTTGTGTCAAGCCCCTTTAGCCTTATTTTCAAAATAAAAAATAGAGTTAATTAAAACCCCATTGTAGGAAGCCTCCAAGAAGTTTCCTTGTGGACATATTTTTCTCTCTCTTCCCTCCTCACTCTTCTCCACGGCAGAGGTAATATTGGAACCCAATATTCACTTTCATCTTCCTAATATTTTCTCTCTTCTCATTCTCTTAAAACACCCTTTCTTCTCCTCTTCTCTTCTTTTCTCCACCGTGCACCCATTTCTGGAGACATTCACCATTTCTTACTTCACCATCAAAGATTTCTTGCTTCTTGCACCATTCCAAGACCATTCTCTTTTGTGGCCATCCTTTGGTTCTTCTTCTTCTTCCTCTTCTCCTTCCACTATCCACCATTGAAGCTAAAGCTTTGAGCTTGGAGGTAAAGTCTTCACCTTTCTTTCACTTTCTTCTCATTTTCGTTTTTCTTGGTCACCTATGTGATCAAGAACTCATTTTTCCATGGTTTGAGTGGACATTATGGAAATCACTCACATTGGTGTTCTTCTTGAAGGGGAAAACGAAAATCTAGGGCAAGAAGAGGTAACACCTTGTGTTGTCTTCCAAATAGGTAAGAGGAAGATGATCCTCTTCAACCAATCTTGGTAGTAAGGGAATGTCTTATATGTGTGTTGTTATTGATTTCTGAATCCATGTATAAAGTTCTCTCATTTTTTTGTTGTCCTTCATGATAGTGCATTTTGTTGGGTTTGTATGATTTATTGATGCCTCTTGTATGATTTGAAGATATATTTGAGTAACTTGTTGATTAAATATGATAATGATTGGTTTGGTTTGCGTTAAAGGACCTGGAGAACTCTGTTTTCTACAAGATTATGCGTGGTAATCGATTACACGAGGCTTGTAATCGATTACCAAGCTCTTAAGGGTATGAAATCGTGATTCTGGAAATTTGGTAATCGATTACGTCTTGTGTGTAATCGATTACAGAGATTCTGTCTAGCTTGTAATCGATTACAAGAGTGGTGTAATCGATTACCAAGCCTCTGATGTCACGAAGTGGTGCTTCTAATAATCATGTAATCGATTACAACTTGTGGGTAATCGATTACGGAGGTTCTGTCCGATTGGTAATCGATTACCAGGGTTGTGTAATCAATCACCAGGTCCTTGAAGTTACGAATCGTGGTTCTGGGAATCATGTAATTGATTACAATGAGATTGTAATCGATTACAGAGATTCTGTTACGCTGGTAATCGATTACCAGGGTGATGTAATTGATTACCAAGACCCAAAATGAGATTTTGAGTTGGAAATGATTGAAATTATGGTTCCTTGCCCTTTGTAACTCAAACATAACCTAAAAACCCTGGATTCAAGGATTTTACTTTACCTAAATGCGATAGGAACATGTATTCATACCAATAGAGAATAGATGATTTTGAAAATGGAATTCTTGGATCCATGACATGGGAATTGTGGTATGTGTGTAATAAGGAACATATATTGATGTTGAGAATTATTGATGCAAGTGTGATTCCCTATGTGGGTTATGTACTTATTGATTTAGTACTCTATGAGATAAGAATGATGATATGCCATTGAGGCAATGTTTTTAATAAATGTATTGTTGATATGTCATGTTGGACAATGAATAATGCTTATGTGCCATTGAGGCAATGCTTATGTTGAATGCATCATTGATGAACATACATGATTGGATATTGTGTCATCATGCATGTGGGTTGTCCGTTGGACATTGTTGAGAAGGCTATGTTGCCTAGGAGTTTGAATAATACCTTTGTGCGGGTGCGAATAAACTAAGCGTAGGTGTCATATGTTGTTGACCCTGGGGGCGTTGGGGTGTGGGTGTCTCACAATAGACAGTGGTAGCTCCACTGGGGCCGTGGGATAGACCAATGCAACACACCAACGATCCTGCCTGAGATGCTGTCTTATATCGCGATCAACTGTTGAGGTACCATGTATGAGCCATTGCGCAAACAATTTCATGAAAGAAAGCACACTTTATTTTAAGGCTACTGATATACTGGTATTACTCCTTGATCATTCACTCCAAAAATGTTTACGTCTAGCTCCATGGAGTAGGAACTTTGGTACCCTTGTTGCATTGTGAGTTGTCAGTCACATGGTCCATTGAGCATTTATAATTGGATAATGTGTTTACTATCATGATTGCGATATTTATTTGACTTTTGGTGATGCTAATGTTGCTAGCTGGTTATGGATAATGTTAACTATTGTTCTTTGCTGCCTTACTCTCGTTAATTGCTTTCAGGTATTACTGCACTTGTATATATTAACTGTGTTTTATGTGGGCGTTCGACACCATTTATTTTCTTGCTGCCATGTTGGTACTGAAAGCTGGGAATCTCACCTCTTTCGGTAATTTCTCTATTTTGTATTTTGGTTGGATCGTGTGCTCTTGAGAAGACGCTCGTGAGGAGGACAAGGAAGCCACTGAGTTTCAGGGTTTCTAGCCTTATCTCGACTGAGATCGAAGTTGTTGAGGATGTCATTTCGACTCCATGGACTTTTTGGCTACGTGCGGATCAACTTTCTTGGAGGTCCGGACGGCTGGCATATCAACGTGCAGACTGATCGATGTGTATACCACGGCGATGTGACGGTGTCCTTAGCGTGGAGACGTTATGATGCTCCTATTCTAGATTTTCATGCTTTTGTATGGTTAGAGTTCTATATGCCCGTGAGGGACATGTGGGGTGAAATGTATTATTCCCCTCGTGAGGATTCCTTTTTGTCTACTGCCCGGGCTCCTGCCCACTGTTCTATCGTCCCGATGGATGTCTCGTCGGACGACGAGGACCTTGAGGAGGATCTATCTACGGTTCCTTCTTGTTCTAGGCAATCTTAAGGTTAGTTTTAATTGATGGCTACTGATGGCTATCCGTTTATTTTGAGGGAGCCTGACGTATTACTGGATTAGTGGGTATATATATATTTGTATCTCTTGGGGTAGGTACACATTTTGCTTTTTATATATTTTTGGAAATGTAATTTAAACAGGCTGGTATTTCTGGTACAAAGTATGTAATTATCTATATTGTAAATGGTCGTATATTTCATTTAACGTTGATTTCACTTTGACCTTTTTGACAGAGGTTTTATTGGAAAGAGGAACTTTTAATTTTAACTTAATCACGCGATATATTCATAAACAGGTGTATATGTACATTAAATGGAAGTTTTAACCAAATTCATGTTAAGCAAACAAAAAAAAATGTTCAAATTTTTCGTAATCATCTTTATGTCATTTCAGTATAGTGCGACGTTCCTTCTTCTTACCCATTATGACTAAGGGAGAAAAAGGGGTGTTACATTTTCAAGCCACTTATGTTGACTAGCTCTCATTGGCTTAAAATAGTTCAAGCCAATTTCGTTGACTAATTCACTAAATGTCATAGACTTTTTCAGGTCCATGGTCCGTTGGAGCAGAATCTACTATTTTTAAGATAGTAGGTATTGTTTAATAAAATAATATTATAAAAATATAAAATATTTTTATTGCAAAGTTAAATTCTAAAAATTAAAAGATTGATACACGTATCACTCGGAATTGAGTTTAGTAACATCCCTCAGATCCGAATAATCAGATAAAGATTTCTCCGACCCGAAAAATTATTATTTTCTTGACTCGTAGTTGATCACACACAATGATCAAATATAGTCACGAAACAGTCCAATTAATTTTATAACTTACAGAAAACATAAAATAGTACATTGTGGACAATATCATAATTTAATCAAAAGTTAGGGTGTTACAACTCTCCCCCACTAATAGAAATTTCGTCCCTGAATTTTGTCGTAGCTCAGAAAAGTTGAGGCTATTGCTCCCTCATTTTATCTTGCAGCTCCTAAGTAGCATCTCCCATTACATCATTCCATATTACCTTTACCAATTCAATCATTTTCCCCCGAAGCTACTTCACTCTCTTGTCCTCAATCTTAACAGGAAGTGTCTCATATGCCAAATTATCTTTCAGTTGTACTTCATCGGGCTGTATAACATGCGTTGGATCGGGGATATATTTCCTCAGTTGAGACACATGGAATACATTATGGAGATTGGATAGAAAAGGTGGTAAAGCTATTTGGTAGGCTACGGGACCTATCCGAAGAATAATTTGATAAGGTCCGATGAACTTAGGAGTTAGTTTTCTGGATTTGATAACCCTTCCTACACCAGTCGTAGGTGTTACTCGTAAAAACACATGCTCACCTTCCTCAAATTCAAGAGGTCGCCTTCGCTTGTCTGCACACTTTTCTGTTTGCTTTGTATTGTCCTCATTTTCTCCTGAATCATTTTCACTTTCTCCGAAGTTTGTTGTACAAGATCAGGTCCAATGGTCATACTTTCCCCATTTCGACACCAACACAAAGGTGTTCGACATTGTCACCCTTAAAGCGCTTCGTAGGATGCCATCCCTATGCTTGAGTGAAAACTATTATTGTAGGTGAATTCTATCAAAGACAAGAATTCATCCCAACTCCCCTATTGTTTTAGCACACAAGCATGCAATAGATCTTCCAATGACTGGATTGTTCTCTCTGTTTGACCATCATTCTACGGATGATAGGCAGAACTTAGACGTAACTTAGTCCTCATGGCTTCTTACAAACTTCTCCAAAACCTCGACGTAAACCTCGGATCTCTATCATAAACTATACTTACAGGTACACCGTGAAGTCTAACAATTTCACTAATGTACACTTGGATTAATCGTTCCAACGAATACTTGATATTGATCGGCAAGAGGTAAGCTGACTTCTTAAGCCTATCGACTATAACCCATAAAGAATCATGGCCCTTCCTTGTTTTTGGCAATCCAGTAACAAAATCCATTGAGTTACTATCCTATTTCCATTCTGGAATAGTCAAAGGTTGTAATATATCGACAGGTCTTTGATGTTCTACTTTCGCCTTCGAACAAACAAGGCAAGACGTCATACGTTCCGCAACATCTCTCTTCATCCTTAGCCACCAAAACGTCTGCTTTAAGTCTTGATACATCTTAGTCATTCCCAGATGCATACTCAACCTACTAGTATGAGCTTCGTCCAAAATTGCTTGCTTAAGGTCGGGATCATCAGGTATACAAATTCTTCCTTCAAATCTTAAGACTTCATCTGATCCTTCCTCAACTGTTGCCTTATGATCTTGCTTTAAAAATTTCCTCTCATTCTATAAAAACGGATCCTCATCCTGTTTTTCACGGATCTCCTCTAGCAAGTGTAACGCCCTTTTTTCTTGTCTCATGAAGAAGGAATGTCACACCATAATGAATTTAAAACGAAAATATGGAAAACAATAATTACTTTGATTAATTAAGACCCGATTCATTTTTAACACGTGATTAAATAATTTGCGTCCTTAGGTTGTAGAGTAATTCGAGTATTGAAATATGTGTACATTTTTTTTTGAAATAACGGTAAAGAGATAATAATAATTATATATACAATGGAATCGACACAGAATTGAAAGTCATACAATCACAATTCGTATATAATATTATATGCATCAGCCTGTTTAATTACATCATGATTACACAAAAAGCAAAAGATGTACCCACCCGAAATGATACAAATATACACCCATCAAGTACGGCAAAACGTCAGGCTTCCCCAAAAAGATAAACGGTTAGCCATCAATAGCCACCGACAGTATCAGTCCCTAAGACTGACGAGAAGGGACCATAGTCAGGTCCTCCTCAGGGTCCTCTTCATTCAATGAAATTGCCATCGGAGCAACCAAATTTTGGGCAAAAACCCGAGCAGTGGAGAGGAAAGAGTCCTCTTGTGGGATGTAGTAAAGGTCATCCCACAGATCTCTAACAGGTAGGTAAAATTCCAAATGAACAAAAGTAGTAAAATAAAAAATAGGCGAGTCTTAGTGGCCCTATGCCAAAAACACAGTCAGCTCCCCGTGACAGATGCAACGGTCCGTGCTCAAGTTAATGTGCCAGCAATCGGGTCTAGCATACCCCAAAAATCAGCACGAATGCGAAGACATCTCCAATCAGTACTAATCGTTATCGGGCCAGAAGCCAGGAAGCTTAGGCGCTTCCTTTTCTTTCTCGTGAATGTCTTTTCGGTAGTACATAATTTAAAATAGAAGTACAGATACATAGGAAAAGAGGTGAGACGCCCCAACTTTCATTACCAATATGGTAGCAAGAAAACAGAATGGCGTTGGACGCCCACATAGCATTACAGTACATATATTCATCAATAGAATAATTAAAAATAACAGTAATAATCAATTAAGCAATAAAATAGAAATAATAGCAGAATCTCAGGCAGTGACAATTTATCATCTAGATAATTATATTGACAGTAAGAACAAATATTTCAAGAGTCAAAAGAGCTCATGCTCAATGAAATATGAGACTGACAATGGGCAATGCACAATGCATTATGGTACCAAAAATCCTACTCTATAGAGTTAGACATAAACATTTTTGGAGTGAATGATCAAGGAGTCACGCCAGTATCTTGTTAGCCTTAAAAATAGTGTGCTTCATCTCATAAAAATATTTGTGCAATACGACTTATACATAACACCTCAACAGTTGATCGTGATATAGGACAACATCTCAGTTCGGATTGTCGGTGTGTTTGCATCGGTCTATCCCACGACCCCAGTTGTAACGCCCCTTTTCCTCCCTTAGTCATAATGGGTAAGAAGAAGGAACGTCGCACCATAGTGAAACGATGCACAAATGATTACGTAAAGTTTGAACATTTTTTTTTCTTTTTGTTTAACATAAATTCGGTTAAAACTTCCATTAGTGTACATATACACCTGTTTGTAAATATATCGCGTAATTGAGTTAAAATTAAAAGTTCCACTTTCATATAAAACTTCTTATCAAAAACGTCAAAGAGAAATCAACATGGAATGAAACATACAACCATGCACAATATGGATAGTTACATACTTTGTACCAGAATTACAAGCCTGTTTAAATTACATTTCCAAAAAAAGATATACAAAAAGCAAAATGTGTACCTACCCCAAGAGATACAAATATCTACCCCCTAATCCAGTAGTACGTCAGACTCCCTCAAAATAAACGGATAGCCATCAGTAGCCATCAATTTAAAAACCAACCCTAAGACTGCCTGGAATGAGAAGGAACCGTAGATGGATCCTCCTCAGGGTCCTCGTCGTCCGACGAGACATCCATCGGGACGACAGAACAGCGGGCAGGAGCCCGGGCAGTAGACAAGAAAGAGTCGTCACGTGGGTTATAGTACATATCCGCCCACATATCTCTTACAGGCATATAAAATTCTAACCACACAAAAGCATGAAAGTCAAAAATAGAAGCAGTGTAGCGTCCCCATGCCAAAGACACCGTCAATTCGCCGTGGTACACACATCGGTCAGTGTGCACGTTGATATGCCAGTAATCCGGACCACCATGAAAGTTGATCCGCACATAACCAAAAAATCCACGGGGGTGAAAAGACATTCTCAACAACTTCAGTCTTAATCGAGAAAAGGCCAGAAACCTTGAAACTCAGTGGCTTCCTTGTTCTCCTCACGAGTGTCTTCTAGAGAGCATACAATTCAACCAAAATGCAAAATAAAGAAAAGTACCGAAAGAGGTGAGATTCCTAGCTTTCAGTACCAACAAGGCAGCAAGAAAATAAACGGCGTCGAACGCCCACATAAGACACAATTAATACGTACAAGTACAGTAATACATGAAAGCAATTAATGAGAGTAAAGCAACAAGGAACAATAATTAATATCATCCATAGCCAACTAGCAACATCAGTATTACTAAGAATCAGATAAATATCACAGTCATAATAGTAAACACATTATCCAATCATGAATGCTCAATGGACGATGTGACTGACAACTCACAATGCAACAAGGGTACCAAAGTTCCTACTCCATGGAGCTAGACATAAACATTTTCGGAGTGAATGATCAAGGAGTAATGCCAGTGTATCGTTAGCCTTAAAAATATAGTGTGCTCATCACATAAAAACATTTGCGCAAAATGGCTCACACATGGCACCTCAACAGTTGATCGCGACATAGGACAGCATCTCAGGCAAGATCGTCGATGTGTTGCATTGGTCTATCCCACGGCTCTAGTGGAGCTACCACTGTCTATTGTGAGACACCCACACCCCGACGCCCCCAGGGTCAACAACATATGACATCTACGCTTAGTCTATTCGCACCCGCACCTAGGTGTTTTTCAACTCCTAGGCAACATAGCCTTCTCAACAATGTCCCACGGACAATACACATGCATGATGACACAATGTCCAATCATGTATATTCATCAATGATGCATTCGACATAAGCCTTTCCTCAATGGCACATAAGCATTATTCCATGTCCAATATGACATATCAACAATACATTTATTAAAACATTGCCTCAATGGCACATCATCATTCTTATCTCATTGAGTGCTACATCAATAATTCTCAGCATCAACATGTATTCTTCATTACACACATACCACAATTTCCATGTCATGGATCCAAGAATTCCACATTCAAAATCATTTCTTCTCTATTGGTATGAATGCACATTCCTATTACAATTTTAGTAAAGTAAAATCCTTGAATCCAGGGTTTTTAGGTTGTGTTTGAGTTACAAAGGACAAAGAACCATAATCTCAATCATTTCCAGCTCAAAAATCTCATTTTTGGTCTTGGTAATTGATTACATCATCCTTGTAATCGATTTCCCAAGAAACAGAACCTCTGTAATCGATTACAATCTCATTGTAATCGATTACGTGATTCCCAGAATCACGTTTCGTAACTTCAAGGCACTAGTAATCGATTACACAACCGTGGTAATCGATTACCAATTGGACAGAACCTCCGTAATCGATTACCCACAAGTTGTAATCGATTACGTGATTCCCAGCAGCACCATTTCGTGACATCAGAGGCTTGGTAATCGATTACACTCCTCTTGTAATCGATTACAATGTTTAAAAACAATTTATGTCGATTACGCACCAGACGTAATCGATTACCAGATTTCCAGAATCACGATTTTGCATCTTTAAGAGCTTGGTAATCGATTACAAGCCCCGTGTAATCGATTACCACGCGTAAACTTGCAGAAAATAGAGTTCCTCGGGTCCTCTAACTCAAACCAAACCATTCCTCATCATATTTAATCAACATAATACTCAAATGTATCTTCAAATCATGCAAGAGGCATCAATAAATCATACAAACTCA
This sequence comes from Ormosia emarginata, assembly GCA_029884605.1. NCBI lineage: Eukaryota > Viridiplantae > Streptophyta > Magnoliopsida > Fabales > Fabaceae > Ormosia > Ormosia emarginata. The sequence goes on from JAQQTP010000079.1 coordinate 19,807,188, forward strand.
ACAAAATACACTATCATCAAGAACAACATAAAAATGAGATAACTTTATACATGGATTCAAAAATCAATAACAATACACATACAAGACATTCCCTTACTACCAAGGTTGGTTGAAGAGGATCATCTCCCTCTTACCTATTTGGAAAAACAACACAATGTGCCACTCTTTCTTGCCCTAGATTTTCGTTTTCCCTCCTTCAAGAAAAACTCCAATGTGAGTGATCACCACAATGTTCACTTAAACCATGAAAAATAGGTTCTTGGTCACCAAGGTGGCCAAGAGAAACGAAAATAGCAAGAAAATGGAAGAAAGTTGAAGACTTTACCTTAAAGCTCCAAGCTTTAGCTTTAATGGTGGAAGAGAAATGGAAGAAGAAGAAGAAGAGGAACCAAAAGATAACCACTAAGGAGAATAGTTTTGAAATGGTGGAAGGAACAAGAAAATGTGATTTGTTTGGCAAATAAGGAAGTTGGTTTCCAATGTGTGGGTGTGTGGGTGTGTGTACGGTGGAGAGGAAGGAGAAGAGAGGAAATGGAGAAATGGGTATCTGAGGTTTAGAGAAATGAGAATGCAATATTAAGACAATTGAGGGGAAATATTTGGGCTTCCCCTTGTGGCTTCTGCCGTAGAAGAGTAGAGAAAGGAGAGAGAAAAATGTGTTACAAAGGAAATTGCTAGGAAGCTTCCCATAACAAGCTTGGATTAAATTTAATCTTTCTTTTGAAATTAAAACTAATAGGTGTGATACAAAAATTAGATTTTGAATAATGTGATAATAATTTTAATACATGTTATTATTTATTGGACAATAGTTATAGTTGGCAGAAGTCAGCATTACAAATCTGACAGATAAATTCTTCACAGTGTTTTATTATCTCATCTGTTAAGATTTCTCGAAAAATGTGAAACCTTGTAAACTGTGTCCGGCCTCGGGTTTAGTAAGATCCCCCGTCGACGTTTCCATAGTTCAAGGTTCTCGGAGAAAATATCTCATTTCTCCAGTTCTGCTCAGTACACATGTAAAACGAGAAATATATTAAAATATTCCGCATTCTCAGAAAATTCCAAGAAAATTCTAGAAAATCACAAATATTTTTAGAATGAATCCTGAGAGTAGAAAAGTAAATTTTGGGGTGTTACACCAGTGGAGCTACCACTGTCTATTGTGAGATACTTGCAGCCCGATGCCCCCATGGCCAACCACTATGACCCTACGCTTAGTCAACTCGCACCCGCACATCGGTGTTATTCAATCTCCTAACCATACATCGCCTTTCCAATAATGTCCAACGGATAACACATATGCATGACGACACAATGTACATCATGTATATTTATCAATGATACATTTATCATAAAGCATACCTCAATGGCATATGATCATTTCTCAATATCAACATGTCATAATTTTATCAAGTACTTAGTCCCACATAGGAACTCACATAAAACCAATTCTCAACATCAACATTTATTTATACATGGTTCATCAATTGTCACAATCACATGTTATGGAACCTAACATTTCCAACATCTTAGATCTTGGTCAATTATGAGAAATTTAGGTTAAATAACCCTAAAAAAAACAGTGGCCTCCCAAGGTCTTCAAAGTTCCAATTTCTTTCCATTTTATGCATTAATTTCTTGATACCTAATGACTTAAATTTTATTTTACACAAGTCAATTCCAATCCCTTAAATCTAAGGCCAAAACCTTGGCCACACATTAGTGTAGGAAACCCTCAAAGGTTTTCATTTCATGCCTTAATCAATTTTATAATTACTCTCATAAGTTTTATTTTACACAAATTAATTCCAACCCTAGGAATTTTAAGCCAAAACCGTGACCTCCAATAGGGTAGTAAACCCTCAAAATTTTTCATTCATTAATTCTGTCATTATCAAATATTCCAACACCACCAATGCATTCAAAATCATTATTCAACCATCAATCTCAATTAAAACACATAGACATGCAAAATCATCAAATAAAGTGAGCACATAAATATGGATTTCTCCATCAAACAATCACACAAGGTCTCCTCCCTACCAATAATGGTTGAAGTGAGTAAATCTCCCTCTTACCTAAAGGAAGAACACGAAAATGGAATCCCACTTGCTCCTTGATGGTTTCGATTTTGGGGTCCAAAAACCCTAGAAATTTCAACCACAAAGAATCAACATCAAGCTTGGTAAAAGATGGATCTTTAGTCTCAATGAAACCATAGAACACGAAAATGAAGAAAAAGAAAAGAAAAAATGGAAACTTTACCTTAAAGTTTGAAGCTTGGTCTTGGAAGACAATGGAGGTGATAATGGATTTTGAATAAACTTATCAAATAGGAAGTGTAGAGGAGGTTGAGAGGAGTGTATAAATGGTGTTGATGAAGAGAGAAAATGAAAAATGGTCTCCAAGAGTGGGCTACAAAACCGTGAGGTGAGGGAGAGAAGGAGGAGAAAATGGAAGATGAAAACTAGAGAGAGAAACAGATAGATGAAAATGAGTGAAATGTGATTAAGTGTGTTAAGTGTAGGAAAGAAAATTTTTGCTTCCCATTAGCCGCATTGCTGCAGCAAAGAGAGGGGAGAGAGGGGGAAATTTGGCTTCCTTAACAAGCTAAGGGTATACTAGTCTTTTGGTGGTCAAAACTTCTCAAAGAAGCTTTAATTAAAATACAATAGATTTGAATTAAAGTGGATTTGATTAGACATAAAGTTGATTATATTAGGATAATGTAATAGGGTTTTTAATACATGTTATTATCCAATGGACAATTGTTACAGTTAATAGAAGTCAATATTAATTATGCGATAGATAAAATTTACACAGCGGTTATTATTTTATCTGGTAAAATTTCTTGAAAAATGTAAAACCTCGTAAACCATATCTATCTCGGGTTTAGTAAGATCCCCCGTCGACATTTTCACAGATCAAGGTTCTCGAAAAAAATATCTCATTTTCTCAGCTCCGCTCAATTTATACATAAATCGAGAAATAATATTAAAATATTTCACGTTTTCAGAAAAATTCAGAAAAATTTTCAAAAATCAGAAATATTATAAAATGAATATTTATAATGAAATAAATAAATTTTGGGGTGTTACAACTCTCCCCATCAAATAAGAATTTTGTCCTCGAAATTTTCATACCTTAGAATAATTGTGAGTATTGCTCCTTCATCTTATCCTCTAGCTCCTATGTCGCATTTCTGGTTGTCTCATTCCAGATCACTTTCACCAATGGAATGTCTTTCCCTATGAGTTACTTCATTATCCTATCCTCAATCCTTACAGGAGTTGTTTCATAAGTCAAGTTTTCCTTTAATTATACTGAATCAAGTGCTATGACATGATCAAGACTTGGAATGTATTTTCGTAGTTGTGACACATGACAAACATTGTGGAGATTTAAAAGAAAAGGTGGTAAAGCTATCTGACAAGCAACTGGACCTATCCGACGAAGAATTTGATAAGGTCCAAGGAATTTTGGAGTGAGCATTCTAGATTTGAGAACTCGACTGACCCCAGTCGTAGGCATGACTTTCAGGAACACATGCTCTCCTTCCTCAAATTCAAGAGGTTTTCTCCTTTTGTCTGCATAGCTCTTTTATTGACTTTGAGCCATTCTCATCTTCTCTTGAATCATTTTGACCTTCTCAGTTGTTTGCTGAATATGATCAGGTCCAACGATAAGTCGTTCTTTATCTTGATACCAGCATAAAGGTGTTCTGCACCTTCGCCTATATAAAGCCTCATAGGGTGCCATCCCTATACTTGAATGGTAACTGTTATTGTAGGTAAATTCTACCAATGATAAAATTTCATCCCAACATCTAGTCTGCTCCAAAGCACAAGCTCTAAGTAGATCTTCAAATGATTGAATTATTCTTTCTGATTGACCATCAGTCTGAGGATGATATGCAGAACTCAAACATAGCTTTGTCCCTATTGCTTCTTGAAGACTTTGCCAAAACTTCAATATAAATTTGGGATCTCTGTCAGAAATGATACTTGTAGGGACACCGTGTAGTCTGACAATTTTACCGATGTACAACTGAGTCAACTTCTCCAATGGATATCTTATGTTGATTGGCAAGAAATGTGCTGACTTCGTAAGTCGATCCACAATTACCCATATTGAATCATATCCTCTTTTGGTCTTTGGCAATCCGACAACAAAGTCCATGGCAATACTATCCCACATCTATTCGGGAATAGATAAGGGTTGTAACAATCCTGGCAGTCTTTGATGTTCAATCTTTGTTTTCTGATAAACCAGACAGGAAGATACACATCTAGCAATATCTCTTTTCATTCCATGCCATCAAAATAACTTCTTCAAATCTTGGTACATTTTGGTCATTCTAGGATGCATATTCAACAGACTCTTATAAGCATTGTTACCCAAGTGGCTTCAGTACTCAAGAGGGGGGTGAATTGAGTAATTAAAAACTTTTTTGCAAACCCTTTTTAATACAAATTTCTTGAAGCAATATAATGAATATGTGTAAAGATGATAAAATGCCTTAAGAACAGTAAATAAATAATTAAGCAATAATAAATAAATTGCTGAAAATAAAGAGATGAAGGATAGAAGAAAAGCAGGCACGATATTTATCCTAGTTCGACCACTAACCACTTGTGGCCTACGTCCAGTCCCCGAAACATAGTTTGAGATTTTTCACTATTCAATACAAGCTTAAAACAGGTGCTTGCAACCTTTACATAATAGGGATACCTCACCCTATATACTAGAGGGATACCTCACCCCCTTTGAAGGATACCTCACCTTCTTTACAACAAGGGATACCTCACCCTTTTACTGAGGGATACCTCACCCTCACAAAATCACTAAGGGATACCTCACCCTTTACAAAAGCAGAAAATAGATGAAATAGAAAACTCTCACAAAGAGTAAATGATACAACTTGAAGCACTATAGAGCTCTCTAAGGATATCTCAAGGTTTTGGCGAAAAGAGCACAGAAAATATGAGAAAAATAGTGAATCACGTTTTTGGCACAAGCAAAAATAGTTCAAGTGGTTAGGCAACCTTCAGAAGAGACCCAAGGTCTCTATTTATAGAGCATTTGAGGAAAACAGCCGTTGGAACAATTAATATCCATTTAAATTTGAATTATAGCCGTTTTCTTCCATTTCAAAATCCGTGGGTTATTTGAATACCATTATGAGGTATTCAAATACCTCTTGTCAAAACTTATTAAAAAACTGATCAAGTTGGGGTTATTCGAATACTAGTCAAGGGTATTCGAATACCTCTTTTAAACAGGTATATTCTAAAATCAGGGTATTCGAATACCATATAGGGGTATTCGAATACCTCTATTTTGGAAAAACAAAAGGTATGAATTATGAATCAGGTTATTCGAATACCATATAGGAGTATTCGAATACCTCAGTTAAAAACAGTTTGAAAAACCTTTTTAAATTGCTTCGAAATGCTATTTTCAGTTTCTAAAAACTTTGATCTTTCAAAAGCTATTTTAAAACTTCAATTTAATTTAAGGAGCAGATTATTTTAGATCTTTTAGGATTTAACCAATGAGATATCCAAAAAGGCTCCTTACAAAGGATCCTAAGGCCTAAAGCTATTCTTGAAAGTCTTGGACTTAGTCTTCTCATTAACTTTATGTTTGTTATCATCAAAACCATTGTCCATGATAGCTAGCCAATTACATTCTCCCCCTTTTTGATGATGGCAAACTATCATTGAGAAAAGCATTAGTTCATATAAATTGGAATTCACAAAGTTTGTTTAGAGATACTTACTACTCCTCTTTTTCATAAGAGGTGATTTATATCAAAGATGTGCACAACAGTTCTCCCTTACTTTTGGAATCCAATTTCCATTTTTGTCTTACTGAACTTTTACTTTTTCTCCCCCTGACTTTTCTCAAACAAATAATTCAATCTTTTTCTCTCCCTTTTGTCATGATAAAAAAGATGGGGCAAGATAAAGCATAAGGCTAAACAGAGTATATTCCAGTCCAACAAGATATGTTCATTCATAACATACAAGAATAGCAACAGAGTTTAATTTTTTAAATTTAGCAATATAAGCATAATATTCAGCACATGAGCAAAGATATATTCATTCATAGATCAACTAATTGCATTGTATTATTATCAAAATAGTCATTACATTTACCAAGAGAATTACTTATATTTGATACCACTTGTTATTAAAATGTAAAACATTTGCCACTTGTTATCAAATTGTAAAACATTTACCACTTGTTATCAAATATAACCACTTATTGTCAGTTTCTTATAAATCTGCCATATATCAAGAGAATTATAGATATTAAATATTTTGCTTGATGAAATATGCTATAGGGATCAGAGCAATGTATAGAACTAGCATTATTTACCCTATATGCAATGACAAAAAAAAATATCCAAATTGGCACTTTTGTCAATGCTAAGTATGCTACTCATGTAAAAAAATATATAGTCATTTAAGATAGTCTTGAGCTTTCTTCCATTGAGTATTTCATTTCAATATGCTTGAAGAAAGTCTCTTCATGTCCTCTTCATCCATTTTCCCTCAAATTCAATAATTTTTATTTAAAATTTTGCTTGAGGTAGTTATAACCCTACAAAACATTTCAAAGTAATTTCTTTGGTATCCATTAATTTTTTTGGATCCATAGAGGTTAATCAAACTCATAAGCAATTAATCATTCAAAATAATAAGGCAAAATAACAAATGAGTTCACAAGGGCAAAAAATATTTCATTGATTAATTTGGCCAATTAACCACTTGTTTGTTACCACTTGTTACTACTTGTTATTACATTCATACCACTTTGTTTGATACCACTTGTTGCACTTGTTCATATATTTATTAAAATAGTAGCCAATTACATTAAGCATTTAACTTCCACAGAATTTAAATGCACAGCATATTCTTGAGAAAAAGAAGGAGCAAGAACAAGCTAAGAAATATGCATTTAAGAACATCATATAGTTTTCATTTAGGCTCAAAAGAAATAAGATATATGTCATCAAAAGCATGTGATCCATAGAGTCAAGTATATTTATATTGCATATGCGTCATAAAAGACAGAAATGGAATAGAGATCACGTCGTAAATTGATTTTCAGCCATGTGGTATTTGAATACCTCTTGCTGTATTCGAATACCCACCACAATTTATAAACTCCAGAAAGAGCAAGTATTCGAATGCCTTACAGAGTATTCAAATACTCCAAAGGTAGGTGACAAATACTGATAAAGATGAGTCTCTGGTTATTCGAATACTTGTTGAGTTATTCGAATACACCAACTCATAAACTTTAAGAATGCTGTACTGATGTATGGTATTCGAATACCTTATGATGGTATTCGAATAGACCTATCAGGAAAAAATAGATTTTCACGTTCAAAGCAATGGTATTCGAATACCAAAGGGAGGTATTCGAATAACTTAAACAGGAGAAGCATTTTTACCGTGTACAGAGGTGCATTCTGAGAAAGGAAAAACTTGTTACCCAAAGATGAAGTATTTATTCCATGATTGCAACTCCTAGCTTCATGAAAATAAGGAAGGGAGCTTGAAGTTATTTTTGGTCTTGTGCTTGCAGTAACCACTTTCAAAAATGCCAAAGTTAGCTCTTGGCTTTCAAGCACACCTACAACACATTTCAATTTGTGGCTTTTGGCACCCAAATTTTTTTGGGTCCTTGAATGTCAGTTTTGGGTATAGTATCCTTAGGAACCCATACCATTTTAGTTCTAATTTTTGTATTAATATTTTTCCTTGCATTGTATATTGATGCACTATGACCCTTTTCCCACGATAAAAACATTTAGTAAATGGACTACTAGAAGTACTTGAATAAATAAAGAAATTTTTATACGGTTTGTGCTGATTTTTCGAGTTATAACCAATTCCAGCTTTTTCAAAAATAACCCTTTGTTTTTCTAATATGATATTTAAATTATCTCTTCTGAGAGTGAATTTAGCAAGAATGTTATTTAAATTTTCAATTTCTTTTTCAAGCAAATGACATGAAGAACAAGACAAAGAAGTAGAAGCATGTGAGGAATGAAATGAGCATGCATCAATTAATCCTAATGTCTCATTTTCAATTTTTAATTCTTTAATTTCTTCATTTAAAATTAGAATTTGATTTTCCAAAGAAGAAATAGTTTTCATAGATGAAGAAATTAATTTTGTGAGCCTTATCGATTCGTCATGCAATTCTTCGAAAACATCTTGTAATTCATCATAAGAAGGAGATATGTCAGAATTTACCTCATTGTCGCTTTCTTCTTCTTCTTCTCCTTTGGCCATAAAACATAGATGGGCTTCTTCACTATCTGAACTATCGGTTGAGTCCATGTCGTTGTTGTCCCATGCTATGTAAGCTCTTCTTTCCTTTGAGGGCTTCTTTTCAAATTTCTTTTGAGAGTAAGGCTATCTTCTTTCAATTCTTTTCTTTTTGAGAAACCTTCTGAATTTCTTCACTAGAAGACTGAGGTTCTCTTCATTTAACTCAATGTTGTCCACATCATCTGCATCATCTTCTTCTTCTTCATTATTGATAGAGGAGGTGGTGGCTTTAAGTGTAATCCCTTTCTTCTTCTTATCGTGTTCCTCACTTTGGTCAAGCCTGTTGAGTTCTAATTCATGCTCTTGAAGCTTTCCAAAGAGGGTAGCTAAGGACATGGTTGTCAAGTCCCTTGATTCTAAAATTGTTGTTACCTTTGGTTGCCAAATCCTGCTTAAACATCTCAACACTTTGTTAATTAAATCTTTGTTAGAAAAATTCTTTCCTAATGATGCAAGATGATTTATTATGTGGGTGAACCTCTTTTGCATTTCCTGAATACTTTCAGCATGGTTCATTCTAAATAATTCATATTCACGAGGTAGAGAATTAATTCTCGACCTCTTAACTTCACTAGTACCCTCATGAGTAACTTGTAAAGTGTCCCACATTTCTTTAGCAGTTTTGCAATTTGAAATTCTAAAAAATTCATCATGCCCCAAAGCTGCGGTAATGATGTTTTTGGCTACCAAGTTATTTTGAACTTTTCTTTTATCATCTTTAGACTAATCATTTCTAGGTGTCTCAGTTTTTATACCATCAACAACTCGTGTAGGTATAAATGCGCCATTTTCGACAGCATCCCACACATCTAGATCAATAGCCTCGATAAAGATTTTCATTCTTTCCTTCCAATATGCATAACCATCCCCATTGAAAAAGGGTGGTCGCTTTATAGAAGTTGCTTCTGAAAAACCATTTGATGAAGCCATGTACTCTTGAAGTGGGTAAGCTCTTTATATAAGAGTCTAGCTCTGATACCACTTGTTACCCAAGTGGCTTCAGTACTCAAGAGGGGGGTGAATTGAGTAATTAAAAACTTTTTCGCAAACCCTTTTTAATACAAATTTCTTAAAGCAATATAATGAATATGTGTAAAGATGATAAAATGCCTTAAGAACAGTAAATAAATAATTAAGCAATAATAAATAAATTGCTGAAAATAAAGAGATGAAGGATAGAAGAAAAACAGGCACGATATTTATCCTGGTTTGACCACCAACCACTTGTGGCCTACGTCCAGTCCCCGAAACACAGTTTGAGATTTTTTACTATTTAATACAAGCTTAAAACAGGTGCTTGCAACCTTTACATAATAGGGATACCTCACCCTATATACTAGAGGGATACCTCACCCCCTTTGAAGGACACCTCACCTTCTTTACAACAAGGGATACCTCACCCTTTTACTGAGGGATACCTCACCCTCACAAAATCACTAAGGGATACCTCACCCTTTACAAAAGCAGAAAATAGATGAAATAGAAAACTCTCACAAAGAGTAAATGATACAACTTGAAGCACTATAGAGCTCTATAAGGATATCTCAAGGTTTTGGCGAAAAGAGCATAGAGAATATGAGAAAAATAGTGAATCACATTTTTGGCACAAGCAAAAATAGTTCAAGTGGTTAGGCAACCTTCAGAAGAGACCCAAGGTCTCTATTTATAGAGCATTTGAGGAAAACAGCCGTTAGATCAATTAATATCCATTGAAATTTGAATTATACCCATTTTCTTCCATTTCAGAATTCGTGGGTTATTCGAATACCATTGTGAGGTATTCGAATACCTCTTGTCAAAACTTATTAAAAAACTGATCAAGTTGGGGTTATTCGAATACCAGTCAAGGGTATTCAAATACCTCTTTTAAACAGATATATTCTGAAATCAGGGTATTCGGGTATTCGAATACCATATAGGGGTATTCGAATACCTCTGTTTTGGAAAAACAAAAAGTATGAATTATGAATCAGGTTATTCGAATACCATATAGGAGTATTCGAATACCTCAGTTAAAAACAGTTTGAAAAACCTTTTTAAATTGCTTCGAAATGCTATTTTCAGTTTCTAAAAACTTTGATCTTTCAAAAGCTATTTTAAAACTTCAATTTAATTTAAGGAGCAGATTATTTTAGATCTTTTAAGATTTAACCAATGAGATATTCAAAAAGGCTCCTTACAAAGGATCCTAAGGCCTAAAGCTATTCTTAAAAGTCTTGGACTTGGTCTTCTCATTAACTTCATGTTTGTTATCATCAAAACCATTGTCCATGATAGCTAGTCAATTACAAGCATGTTCGAGTATATACTTCCTAAGTTCTTCATCCTTAGGCACATAGACTCTACCTTAGAATCTTAAAATTCCATCGCTTCCTTCCTCTAATGTTGATATACTGCCTTGCTTCATTAGCACTCTTTCCTCTTGCAAGAACTTGTCAACCTTCTGCTTTTCTCAGATATCTTCCATTAAATCATTCGAAATAGTGACCATGTTCATACAGATTTTTCCTGGCATTAATTCCACAAAAGACCATACGTCTCTGAATTATTCTATCAAATCTTGTTCTCTGATCATTATGGTAGAAATGCTGATTGTTTTCCTACTTAAGGCATCGGCCACAACATTTGCCTTTCCAGGGTGATACTGAAGTTGGAAATCATAGTCTTTCAGGAATTCTAACCATCTTCGTTGTCTCATGTTCAACTCTTTTTTGTTATACAAATACTTCAAGCTCTTGTGATCACTAAAGACGTTGAATGTTGCTCCATAGAGAAAATATCTCCATATCTTCAAAACAAATACAACAGTAGCTAACTCCAAGTCGTGCGTTGGGTAGTTCTTCTCATGCACTTGCAATTGCCTCAAAGCATATGCTACCACTTTTCCGCCTTAGATAAGGACATAGCCCAATCCTTGATATGAAGCGTCACAGTATACTTCAAATGGTTCACTTAGATCAGGTAGAACTAACACTGGTGAAGTAGTTAGTCTCCTTTTCAGCTCTTGAAAACTTTCTTCGCAAGCATTCATCCATTCAAAAGTTTGATTCTTCCTTGTGATTTGGGTGAGAGGTCCAGTAATCTTAGAGAACCCTTCAATGAACCTCCAGTAATATCTAGCTAATCCAACAAAGCTTCATATTTCTGTCACCGTCTTCGGCTTTTCCCACTATAGAACAGCTTTCACTTTTGATGGGTCTATAGCAATTCCTTCCTTCGAAATCACATGGCCTAAAAATTTAACTTCGTTCAACCAAAACTCATACTTCAATAACTTGGTGTATAATTCTTTCTCCTTCAAAATCTGAAGAACTATACTGAGATGTTCAACATGATCCTCCTGGTTTTTCGAATAGATTAAGATATTGTCGATGAAGACAACGACAAATCTGTCTAAATAAGGACAAAAGATTCTGTTCATATAATCCATGAAAATAGCAGGTGCATTTGTCACTCCAAAAGGCATTACCAGGTACTCGTAATGTCCATAACGAGTACGAAAAGTCATTTTAGGAATGTTTTCCACTTTTACTCTGATCTGATGGTAACCCGATCGCAAATCGATCTTAGAAAACACCGTTGCTCCTTTCAATTAATCCATTAGGTCATTTATCCTCAACAATGGATACTTATTCTTGATTGTGATTTTGTTCAACTAACGATAATCCACACACAGTCTCGAAGTACCGTCTCTCTTCTTAACTAGCAGTACCAGTGCTCCCCAAGGTGATACGCTAGGTCTAACAAATTGTTTCTCCAAAAGTTCTTCTAGTTGCTTCTTGAGATCAACTAGCTCTGCTGGCGACATTCTATAAGGCGCTATGGAAATAGGACCAGCTTTAGGTACAAGGTCAATGGTAAACTCAATCTCTCGCTCCGGTGGTAAGCCAGGTACATCTTCAGGAAAGACTTCAGGAAATTCTCGAACCACTAGGAGTGTGTTCACATCTACCTCATTCTCGATTTTTAAAGAAGACAACAACATGTATCCCCGAGCTCTTTCTTTCAAGAAAGCTTTCACTTGGTTGGCCGTCAAAAATCTAGAATTCTCATCCAAAGGAAAAACTATGATTTTTCTATAGCAATCTAATAGGACATGGTTAGTAGACAACTAATCCATTCCTAAGATCACATCTAAGTGAGATAGTGGCAAACATATCAAATCAACAAAGAAGATTCGACCTTCAACAATCAATGGACAATCTAAATAGACTTTGGTGGTAACAACAGGTTTAGCAGTAGGAGTTGAAACAGTCAAATCAAAAGACAAAGAAGACACAGGTAAACTAAGTCTTTTCATACAGTCATAGGAAATGAAAGAATGAGTTGCACCAGAGTCATATAGTATAGTTAAAAGACTACCTTCTATGACACCTTCCTCTTGTATAAGATCTTCGGATTGAGAGGCTTCAGCACCACTCAGGGTGTAAACTCTACCTCAAGCTTGCAGTTTAGTAGTTCTAGCAGCATTGATGGAAGGTTCTGCCTTAGGTTGATTGCAATCACGAGAAACGTGTCTAAGTTTCCCTCATCTGAAGCAGAAAAATCCTTTAATAGTGCAGTCCCTTGTGTAGTGTTCCTTCCCGCACTTCATGCATCTTGGCATAGATGCCGTTGTTTGACCAGTTCTCCTTGGACTTCCTCCAAGACTTCCCCCTTGCGGTCTTTGTCGTTGATATCCAGGTGGTCTGGAATAAGGCTTCTTCTGGTAACAGTTAGCATTACTGCTTCTTCCTCTTTGAGACCTAAAAGGTCCAAAGTTACAGTTTCTTATATCTCACGCCTGGTCTAAGTCTTCCACCCGGTGACACGTATCAAGTAGTTCAGAAAACTGGGTAATCTTCAAAGTGATGACCGCCCTCTTCACATCATGTCTTAGGCCTTCCTCGAACTTTCAACATTTTCATGCTTCGTTCGGTTGGTGTTGAAAGTAGGTTGAGAATTTGAACAAACCCTCAAATTTAGCAGCATACTCACTTACAGCTATATTTCCTTGCCGTAAACTAAGAAATTCCATCTCCTTAGCATGCCTGACTCTTTCCAGGAAATATTTATTCAAGAATCTCTCTTGAACAATTCCCAATTAATTGCTCGATTTTCAGCCTCCAATAACCTCTGCTCTGCGGTCCACCAATCCTCTGCGTCTCCAACAAGCATAAACGCAGCATATGTCACCTTCTTGTTGTTGGCACAGTTCATGCTCGTGAATATCTTTTCCAATTCCTTGATCCACAGAGTAGCCTACTCAGGATCCTATTCTCCCTTAAATTGTGGAGGGTTAGTGCGATGGAATTCTGCCATATTTTGGGCATTAGCAGTAGCCTCCAATTGTTATGCAGTCCTCTCTTATTGTTGAGTCATTTGCTGGTTTTGTTGCAGCATAGCCTCGGCCATCTTCTGAGTTGCTTCGATTGCAGCAGTCATGTCTCCTCGACTAGCCATAATCCTCTTTCAAGTCAAGTTATACAAAACACAGAGAAAGTCAGATGTATCCTTTCGGAATACCAAACACAGAGAATCACATAGCACAAACAAGATAGTCCAAAACCACAAGACCCAAAAGAAAACTTAAACCGGGGCTCTGATACCAAGACAGTGTAATGCCCCTTTTTCTTGTCTCACAAAAAAGGAACGTCACACCATGATGAATTTAAAACGAAAATGTGGAAAACAATAATTACTTTGATTAATTAAGACCCAGTTCATTTTTAACACGTGATTAAATAATTTGTGTCCTTGGGTTGTAGAGTAATTCGAGTATTGAAATATGTGTACTTTTTTTTAAATAACGGTATAAAGATAATAATAATTATAGATACAATGGAATCGACACAGAATTGAAAGTCATACGTTCACAATTTATATAATATTATATGCATCAGCCTATTTAATTACATCATGATTTACAAAAAAAGCAACAAATGTACCCACCTGAAATGATACAAATATACACCCATCAAGTACGACAAAACTTCAGGCTTCCCCAAAAAGATAAACTGTTAGCCATCAATAGCCACCGACAGTATCAGCCCCTAAGACTGACGAGAAGGGACCGTAGCCAGGTACTCCTCAAGGTCCTCTTCATCCGAAGAAATTGCCATCGGAGCGACCGAATTTCGGGTAGAAGCCCGAGCAGTAGAGAGGAAAGAGTCCTCTTGTGGGGTGTAGTAAAGGTCATCCCACAGATCTCTAACAGGCAGGTAAAATTCCAAATGAACAAAAGTAGTAAAATAAAAAGCAGGTGGGTCGTAGCGGCCCCACGCCGAAGACATAGTCAACTCCCCATGATAGATGCAACGGTCCGTGCTCAAGTTAATATGCCAGCAATCGGGTCCTCCATGAAAAGTCATCCTAGCATACCCTAAAAATCGACGTGGACGTGAAGACATCTCTGGTCAGTACTAATCGTAGTCAGGCCAGAAGCCAGGAAACTCAGGCGCTTCCTTTTCTTCCTTGCGAACGTCATCTCAGTAGTACATAATTTAAAATAGAAGTATAGATACATAGGAAAATAGGTGAGGTACCCAGCTTTCATTACCAATATGGTAGCAAGAAAATAGAGCGGCACTGGCTGACCATATAGCATTACAGTACATATATTCATCATCAGAATAATTAAAAATAACAATAATAATCAATTAAGCGATAAAAGAGAAAAATAGCAGAATCTCAGGCAGTGACAGTTTATCATCCAAATAATTATATTGACACTAAGAACAGATATTTCAACAGTCAAAATTGCTCATACTCAATGAAATATGAGATTGATAATGAGCAATGCACCATGCATTATGGTACCAAAAATCCTACACCATGGAGCTAGACATAAACATTTTCAGAGTGAATGATCAAAGAGTTATGCCAGTATCTCGTTAGCCTTAAATATAGTGTGCTTCATCTCATAAAAATATTTGCGCAATACGACTTATACATGGCACCTCAATAGTTGATCGCGATATAGGATAGCGTCTCAGTCCGGATCGTCAGTGTATTTGCATCAGTCTATCCCACGGCCCTAGTGGAGCTACCATTGTCTATTGCGAGACACTCGCACCACGACGCCCCCAAGGCCAACCACTATGACCCTACGCTTAGTCTACTCGCACCCGCACATAGGTGTTATTCAATCTCCTAGGCATACATCGCTTTTCCAATAATGTCCAATGGACAACACATATGCATGACGACACAATGTACATCATGTATGTTTATCAATGATACATTTATCATAAAGCGTACCTCAATGACATATGATCATTTCTCAATATCGACATATCATAATTTTATCAAGTACTTAGTCCCGCATAGGAACTCACAATAACATAGAACCAATTCTCAACATCAACATTTATTTATACATGGTTCATCAATTATCACAATCACATGTTATGGAACCCAACATTTCCAACATCTTAGATCTTGGTCAATTATGAGAAATTTAGGTTAAATAACCCTAAAAAAAACTATGGCCTCCCTAGGTCTTCAAAGTTCCAATTTCTTTCCATTTTATGCATTAATATCTTGATACCTGATGACTTAAATTTTATTGTACACAAGTCAATTCTAATCCCTTAAATCTAAGGCCAAAACCGTGGTGCCACACATTAGTGTAGGAAACCCTCAAGGTTTTCATTTCATGCCTTAATCAATTTTATAATTACTCTCATAAGTTTTATTTTACACAAATCAATTCCAATCCTAGGAATTTCAAGCCAAAACTGCGACCTCCAATGGGGTAGTAAACCCTCAAAATTTTCCATTCATTAATTCTATCATTATCAAATATTCCAACACCACCAAAGCATTCAAAATCATTATTCAACCATCAATCTCAATTAAAGCACATACACATGCAAAATCATCAAACAAAGTAAGCATATAAATATGGATTTCTCCATCAAACAATCACACAAGGTCTCCTCACCACCAATAATGGTTGAAGTGAGTAAATCTCCCTCTTACCTAAAGGAAAAACATGAAAATGGACTCCCACTTGCTCCTTGATGGTTTCGGTTTTGGGGTCATAAAACCCTAGAAATTTCAACCACAAAGAATCAACATCAAGCTTGGTAAAAGATGGATCTTTGGTCTCCAATGAAACCATAGAACACGAAAATGAAGAAAAAGAAAAGAAAAAATGGAAACTTTACCTTAAAGTTTGAAGCTTGGACTTGGAAGACAATGGAAGTGATGATGGATTTTGAAGAAACTTATCAAATAGGATGTGTAGAGGAGGTTAAGGGAGTGTAGAAATAGTGTTAATGAAGAAAGAAAATGAAAAATGGTCTCCAAGAGTGGGCTGCAAAACCGTGAGGTGAGGGAGAGGAAGAAGAGAGAAGGAGGAGAAAATGGAAGATGAAAACTAGAGAGAGAAATGGATAGATGAAAAATGAGTGAAATGTGATTAAGTGTGTTAAGTGTGGGAAAACAAATTTTTGCTTCCCATTAGCCACATTGTCGCCGCAAATAGAGGGGAGAGAGGGGGAAATTTGGCTTCCCCAACAAGGCAAGGGTATATTAGTCTTTTGGTGGTCAAAGCTTCTCAAAGAAGCTTTGATTAAAATACAATATATTTGAATTAAAGTGGATTTAAATTGGACATAAAGTGGATTACATTCGGATAATGTGATAGTATTTTTAATACATGTTATTATCTAATGGACAATTGTTACAGTTGACAGAAGTCAATATTAATTATCTGACAGATAAAATTTACACATCAATTAGTATTTTATCTGGTAAAATTTCTTGAAAAAATGTAAAACCTTGTAAATCGTGTCCAATCTCGGGTTTAGTAAGATCCCCCGTCGACGTTTCCACAGATCAAGATTCTCAGAAAAATATCTCATGTTCCTAGCTCCGCTCAGTTTGTACGTAAATTGAGAAATAATATTAAAATATTCCACATTCTCAGAAAAATCTAGAAAAATTTCTAAAAATCACAAATATTGTAAAATGAATATTTATAATGAAATAACTAAATTTTGGGGTGCTACAGCAAGTCATTCAAAACTATAATTTTATTTAGACGAATCCTTCCTGGCGCTAATTCCACTAATAACCACAGATCTCTAAACTGATTGATCAATTCCTCCTCCTTTATCATCATGGTAGAAACACTGATCACCATTCTACTTAAGGCATCTGCCACCACATTGGCCTTTCCTGGATGGTATTGAAGCTGGAAATCATAGTCCTTTAAAAATTCTAGCCACCGCCTCTGCCTCATGTTCAATTCCTTCTGATCAAATAAGTATTTTAAACTCTTGTGATCACTGAAGACATTGAACGTGGCTCCATACAGAAAATGTCTCCATGCTTTTAACGCGAAAACCACTGCGGCTAGCTCCAAATCGTGCGTTGGGTAGTTCCTCTCATGTACCTTCAATTGTCTTAAAGCATAGGCTACCACATTCCTGTTCTGCATCAACACACATCCTAACCCTTGGTAAGAAGCGTCACAATATAGCTCGAAATTCTCACTAGGATTAAGCAAAATCCGCACTAGTGTAGTCGTCAATCTCTTCTTCAACTCTTGAAAACTTGCTTCACATTCTTCTGTCCAATTAAAAGCTTGACTTTTCCTTGTAAGTTGTGTAAGAGGTCCGGTTATCTTGGAAAAACCTTCAGTAAACCTTCGATAATATCCAACTAATCCAACAAAACTCTGGATCTCTGTCACTATCTTAGGTCTTTCCCATTGTAGAATGGTTTCTACTTTTGATGGGTCCACCGCAATACCTTCCTTGGAAATCATGTGACCCAGAAACTGAACTTCTTCTAACCAAAACTCACACTTCACCAACTTTGCGTACAACTTCTTTTCTTTCAAAATCTGGAGAACTATGCTGAGATGTTCAACATGCTCTTTCTGATTTTAAGAGTATATTAGAATGTCATTGATAAAAACAATGACAAATCTGTCTAGATATGGATGAAAAATCCTATTCATGTAATCCATGAATATAGTAGGAGCATTCGTCACTCCGAACGGTATCACTTAATATTCATAATGCCCATATTGAGTTCGGAAAGCTGTCTTAGGTATATCCTCTACCTTAACACGAATTTGATGATAACCTGATCGCAGATCTATCTTAGAGAAAATAGCTGCTCCTTTCAACTGGTCCATCAAATCGTCAATTCTTGGAAATGGATTCTTATTCTTTATTGTGACCTTGTTCGGTTGGCGATAATCCACACAAAGATGAGAAGTTCCATCCTTTTTCTTGACTAGCAGTACTGGTGCTCCCCACAGCGAAACACTCGGTCGCATAAACTATTTCTCCAACAGTTCCTCCAATTGCTTCTTCAACTCTACCAATTCTGATGGTGACATCCGATATGGTGCAATTAAAATATGACTTGCTCCTGGTACCAAATCAATAGAAAACTCGATTTCTCTTTTCGATGGTAAACTAAGTACCTTATCGGGAAAAATCTCTGGAAACTCATTAACGATAGGAATAGCGTTCACATCTTTCTCACTCTTGACTTCTAAAGAAGACAGCAGCATGTATCCTTGAGCTCCATCCCTCAATAATGATTTGACTTTGATGGCAGTTAAAAATCCAGAACTCTCATCCTTAGGAAAAACTATGGTTTTATTGGCATAGTCTAATAGGATATGGTTAGAAGATAATCAATCCATTCATAAGATTATATCTATTTCAACAAGAGGTAAGCAAATTAAATTGATAGAAAAGACTCAATCACATATGGTGATAGGACAGTTCAAACATACTTTAGATGTAACAACAGGCTTAGCAGTTAGTGTAGAAACAATCAATTAAAAACTCAGAGATGACACAGGTAATTTCAACCGATCCACACAGTCATATGCAATAAATGAATGCGTTGCACCCGAATCATATAGCACCATTAAAAGATTACCTTCTATGACACCTTCCCCTTGAATAAGATCTTCAGACTGAGAAGCTTCAGCTCCGGTCATCATGTACACTTGTCCTCCAGATCGTGGCTGAGTAGCACGAACATTACTCACAACTGGCTTCCTTTCTGGTTAGTTACAATCCCTAGAAACATATCTAGGTTTTCTACAGTTGAAACAGATCATTCCCTTGATCGAACAATCTCTAGATATGTGGCCACTCTTTCCACATTTAAAGCATCTTGGCGTAAACGCCACATTTGGGCCAGCTCTGTTACCACTAGACCTTCCCCCAATAGATAGACGTTGGGGTTGACTTCCCGGTGGTCTCGAATATGGTTTGTGTTGAAATCGGCTATTGTTGTTGTTGCCTCCTCTTTGGAACCTAGTTAGTCCAAAGTTACAGTTTCTTGGATCTCGTGACAGCTCTAACTCCTCGAGTCGTCGACATGTATCCATCAAAGCAAAAAATTAGTTCATCCTCATGGGTAGCACTCCCCGTTTCAACTTTACCCTCAATCCTTCCTCAAACTTGAGACATTTCCATGCCTCATCTGGTTGAATTTGGAAATACCTTGATAGCTGTGACAAACTCTCGAATTTGACAACATACTCACCAACGGTTATATTGCCTTGTCGTAAACCAAGAAATTCCATTTCCTTGGCATGTCGGGCACTAGTAGGAAAGTAATTCTCCAGAAATACTTCACAGAATACCTCCCAGGTAATTTCAGTTCCCTCAGCTTATAATAGTCGTTGAGTTCCTCTCCACCAGTTTTCACCATCCTCTCTCAGCATAAATGTAGCGTACGTCACCTTTCGGTCATTGGCGCACCCCATTCCTTCAAATATCTTTTCCAAGTCTTGGATCTAAATACTCGTCTTCTCAGGATCAAACTCGCCTTTAAACTACGGCGGATTATTGTGCCTAAACTCGGACAAGTTTAGAGCATCAATAGTCGCCTCTTGTTGTTAGGCTGCTCGTTGATTTTGTCGGGTAATTACCTTTGCCATATGCTGCATAGCCTCAATAACTGTAGTCATCGGATCAATATTACGTTCCACGTTCGCACGTATTCTCCGACCACCAGACATCTTTTTCTTCAATCAAACAAGACAAAACAATGTTAGATGTAACCTTTCGGAAACAAATCACAGAGAATTCACACAACACAAGAAGAAACAGACCCAACCACAACCCCAAAAGACTCTAACTTGGGCTCTGATACCAACTAATGTAACACCCTACTGGTGATGTCACATTTTCGATACAATAATAATAAAACCTTACCCAAGTTATAAAACGTTTGGTACATAAATAATATGAGTTGTGAAAATTTTTCTTTTTATAAATTATATCATTAAATAAAATAAACAGAACATGAAATAAAATAAACTATTATTACACACCATAATGTACATATGATTTTTGTCTTAAGTATACAAATAATTTATAACTACAAATATTTAATAAAGCAGTAAAAAGTTTGATACCACACTAAATACAAACTAGCCCAAGTACACATCTAAGAATTCTAATCCTCCTCCGATGGATCGTCGGATGACAGAAATCCCGGATGTCTGACGAGCGCCGAACTCAGTCAAAATTATAACCGAAGTTATTACCTAAACTTGTAGTATAGTGAACAACACCGGATCGTCTCCTCAAGGATCGTAGATGCAATTTGATCAAATCAAGTGAAAGTTAGAAAAAAGGGGGGTTTTGATGGTTCAAGGACCGCAGTGACAGGATTTAAAGAGAAATAACAATTAAAAGAACAGTCAATTCAGAAATCTATCCGAGATTGGGTGGATTCAATCATAGACCTTTCAACAAACACCGAAATACATTTGAATGGTTAACTTGGATCTAACCGAGATCTCTCGCATCGATCCGAGAATTCATACTAGACAATCGTCCGAGAATTCAATTGACAAGTGATAAACACAAATCTGCAATCGCACCATTCATGTAAATATATGTCAATTTAAGCACCGAATTCAATTAACCTAGGCACAAATCGGAACCTAACCTCTTCAATTACGTGATTAGTTTAGATCAATCAGTTCTAAATTTCATCACAATACTTAATCTTAAACCAAGATCAAATCAGATCAAACATAAATAGAATTACCATTCATGCATTCAAGATTAAGAGAACAGAAGAAGAAGAGAAGAGGAATTCAAATATAAATCAAATACATTACATAACCAAGGTCTCAAGAATCCAAGCCACAATCTCTTCAAGAGTCCCGAATTGACTAGAAGTGACTTAGCTCTCCATTACAATGAAGGAAAAATATACAAGAACTATGAAAAGCTATTTCTAACACCAAGTGTATGTTGTGTTTAGAGCTCTCCTCATGCTTCCTTTTATAGAGGATTCAGAGTAGTAGTAGATGGGTAGATGAGATTAGTAGGTGGAATTAGTAGGTGAGCTTGGTAGGTGAGATTGGTAGGTGAGCTTCCTTGTCTCCGAAAGTATTCATTGCTGAACTCATTGATTTCGTCATTTTTGAGCCAAGTGGTCTTCATGAAAGTTCTAGGAAATTGTCTAAGCTTTCCAATGGCTCTGGAAGCACCCAAAAATTCGTCCTACAGCCCAAGATATGACCCAATTACTACAGACTGCTCAGGACCAGTTTCAGCACCTCTGTTTTGACTTTCAGACCCAATATCTCCATCAAGGAGCCCGAATCAAGTTTTGTGTTTGTCATGAAAGTTGTACATATGGGTCTTAACTTTCAGATCACCAATTTTCAGCCCATTCTATAAACCCAAACTCGAATTATGTTCTGGTTACTACACACTGTTCGGGTTCCAGTCACAAATCCCGTATTCTGATTTCCATGCCCAATTAGCTCCACTAGATGTCTGAAATTGACTTTGAGCTCTTCATAAAAGTTGTAGAGCTCTCTCTTATCTTTCCTACAAGGTAAAATTCATAATTATCAGACATTTAGAACTCAAGATATGGCTAAAATACAGAAACAATGTAAGACCCGAATAATGCTGAAAAAATCAATTAAGTCTGATTCGAGTTCAAACTTACAAAACATAATCAAATTCAGTCAATTAAGTACATGAAGAGTGTAAATAACTAAACATAAGGGTTTCTTAATGAACAAAATATGTGATTATCAATGTCTCACAGCTCAACGGACAGGAGTTCGTGCTATCTATACACTACTAATCTCACTGGGGGCATGAAAACGTCCTCCCCAATAATGCCTAATAGTCAAAGGCATCTCAAGATGTAAATAAAAAGTCATAGTAAACATCAGTGCTCCATCAAACTCTCTCCAAAGGGACACAGTCAGACACCCCACATAAACAACCGACCCTCTGTCTTCCCGCAAATGCCAGGCCTCAGAACCTCCGTGAAACTCAAGTCTCACAAAACCCAAAAACTCAGGCAAAGCCATGTCCACTAAATCAATCCAAATGGTAAGGGTGATCTAGTGGCTCGCCTTCCTCGAACTGGTCGCTAGGATGCTGCTCCTCAGGATACTGACAATCTAGAGGCTGCTCCTCTTCCTTTTCCTCAAACTCTTTATAGGACATAAATAATAGTACGGAAAAATACATACAAAGAGGTGAGATGTAACACCCTAAACTTTTGGATGAATTATCGTTGTGTCCCGAATGTATTATTTTCTGTTTTTCAATTTTAGGATAAATGACCGTTATGTCCTTTTTGTACTGTTTGTTATTTTTCTATATGAAATACTGTTTTATTTTATTGTCTGTGATTTTATTTAAACTTTTTGTGTGATTTACTCTGGGACAGGAAAATAATATTTTTCGGGCCGAGGAAATTTTATTTTAACTATTCGGAGCTGGGGGATCTTACTAAACCCAATTCTGAATGATACGGTTAGTAATCTTTTAATTTTTAGGATTTAACTGTGTAATAAAATAATTTTATATTATTATAATATTATTTTATTAGTCAGTGCAAATAAGCGGTAATGGACCCAGAAATGTTTTGTGGGACTCACGTTTAGCAAAACAGTTAATGTTTTAGAGTAGTAGCTTAATGACTAAGCTTAGTGACAAGGCTTAATGACTAGGCTTAATTAGTGACAAGGCTTAATGACTAGGCTTAATGACAAGGCTTGGATTAGCCAATGAGGGTTAAGCTTAGTGATCAAGTTTTAATCCTCACCATTCATCATTTCTAGGGCTTGGATGGAGCCAACCAAGGGGACACCTCCCTTGCATGATGTCTACAGCCAAGTGCCCTTGGAGAGCCAAGAATCACTTCATTCTCTAACACTTTCTCTCTTGTATCTCTTCCAAAAATACTAAACTCCATTGATGCTTCTTTGAAGGTCCATTCGGCCAAGCACCATTCTTCACCATCCATCCACCCAAAATTCCTTCTAACCTACTTTTCTAAACCTAAACACAATTCTAAGAATATCTCTAGTTGAGAGTTCTTGCAAAATCCATCATCCTGAGCTTGAAAAACTACTTTGAAGATTCTACCTTGAAGGTGAAAATCCTTGTTTTTCATTTCTAAATTCTTTATCAAGGTTCTAAGCCATGATTGATCCATGGTTTAAGCTTTCTTTCTTGTTGGTAACTTGTAGAAATTGTTGAAGTTTGATAGATGACTTTGGGAGGGTGAAAACCGAAACCCTAGAAGGAGTGAAAGAGTGTTTGTCTTCACTTAAGGTAAGAGGAAGACTTGAATCTTATCATCCTTGGGTGGTGATAAGAAAATGGAATTGTTTGTGGTTGTAGAATCCATAAAGATTCTTTTGTGTTATTTGTCATTAGCTTTTCTATTTGTGATTTGTATTAAATTGCATGTCTACAAGCTTTAAATATATTGTATGTGTTAGAAATGCATGTATAATTAGTAGAATGTGAATAACATGTCAAGGATTGCATGAGTGTTCCAAAGAACAACAATGAAGGCTCACGGCCTCAACATCAAAGGAGAACCAAAATGTTCTCATCAATTTTTCAAAAATGTGATTTAATTAACTTAGGGGAATTGATAAGATATAAATTGTTTTAGAACAAGAAAAAAACAAATTTAAAGATTAAATGTCAATTTTATATATTTCGGCCAACATGCCAAATGTGAAAGTTTTTATTTCTAAAATTGTTTTTCAACAAAGGTTAGGTAATAATGCTAAAAGGAATTTTATTACAATGAATTTTGAGGAATAAAAATGATTAGATTAAGTTTAAGAAGTTAAAACTAATGATTTTAATGTTTAGAAGGAAATACAGTAGCTTTTGTAAAATTTCTAACGTAGAGCTCATTTTATGTTTTGAAGCACGTTAGTGGTTTTCAAGAGTATAAATAAATGGTTAAAATATAAATAAAAGGAATTTTTACAGAAAACTTGGAAAAACATTATCATACATTTTCTAAGCAAAATACTGTCAATTTTTGTTAAAACAGACAAATAAGATAGAAAAGATATCTATTATATCATATACGGTATGAAAAATATTCTACGTAATTCAAACATATTAAATATTATTTTCTATTTATTTAAACAGTAATTTTTAAGGAATTCGGACAAGAAAATGATTTAAAAATTTTACGCGATTGAGAAAATGTTTGAAAAACAGTACGCGATTTTAAAAACAATAAAATATATTTACGTGATTTAAAAACATTTGTAAAAATGACACAATTTTGAAAACGTGATAAAATTTCTACGCGATTGACGAAAACAGCAAGTTTTTACTGTCGGGCCAAAGTGGTGGACCCAGACAGATTGTGAAATAGTACTGTCAAGTGGGACATACTGTAACACCCCAATTTTTAGAAAATGTACCGAATGTACTGTTTGTTGTTTTTCAAGCTTTCGTGTAAATGACCGTTGTGTCCCTATTTTACTGTTTCTCGATTTCTGCATGAAATACAAATACGTTTATACAGGCTCAAATTTTATTTGGTCTTTTTACGTAATTTGTTTCGAGACGGTAAAATAAAAGTTTTTTTGAGCTACTATTTTAATTTTTCTGGAAGATATACAGACAATTAATACTGTCTGTAATTTTATTTGAACTTTTTGGATGATTAGCTACGTTGTGGAAAAAATGGAAAATGACCATTACGTCCCGAACGTCTTTGTTTGTCTTGTTTTTGCTGTTTTTAATTGTTTTCTACTTGATTTAGTGTCCAATATTACTGTCTGTGATTTTATATGGACTTTTTGTGTGATTTGCTACGGGGCAGGAAAATAATATTTTTCCGGACCGGTAAAATCTGTTTTTAATTATTCAGAGGCGGGGGATCTTACTAAACCCAATTCTGAATGAGCCTAAAATTAATCTTTTAATTTTTAGGATTTAACTGTCAAATAAAATAATTTTGTATTATTATAATATTATTTTATTAGTCAGTATAATTTAGTGACAGTGGACCCGGAAATGTTTTGCGGGACCCACGTTTAGCTAAACCAATTAACTTAGTAGTTTAATTAAACATGATTAGTGGAGGAATATTCTTGAACATGATGATAAGGCTTGATGACTAGGTTATTAGTGACTAAGCATGGTGACTAAGGCTAATGACTAGGTTAGGAGCAACCAATAGGAAACAAGCTTGCTAATCAAGGCTTAATCTTGACCTTTGATGCATCCAAGGGCTTGGATGAAGCCAAGCAAATGTCCACCTTGCAAGCCATGATGTCTACGGCCAAGTGAGGTTTGGAAGACCAAAAATCACTTTGCTTGCATGCATTTTCTCTCTTCTCTCTCATCCAAGAACCCTAAACACCATTGTTGCTTCCTTTCTCACCTATTCGGCCAAGCTTGATACTATACCATCCAATCATCCAAAATTTCTTCTAACCAAGTTTTCTAAACCTAAACACAATCCTAAGAACATCTCTAGTTGAGAGTTCTTGCAAAATCCTTCATTTGAAGCTTGAAAACCTACTTGGAAGATTTGACCAAGGAGGTGAAATCTCTTGTTTTTCTTTTCTAAACTCTTTTTCAAAGTTCTAAGCCATGATTTATCCATGGTTTAAGCTCTCTTTTAATGTTTAGTAATTTGTAGTTTTTGTTTAAGCTTGCTAGGTTTTTGGAGGAGGAAAACCGAAACTCTAGGAGGAGTGAAAGAAACCTTTTGTCTTCATTTAAGGTAAGAGGAAGACAAATCTTATAACCTATGGATGGTGGTAAGAAGATGGAGTTGATTTTGTGATTGTAGAATCCATAAGGATTCATGTGTGTGCTTGTTAGTAGCTTATTTGATGTGGTTGTGTATTTGTTAGTAGCTTTCCTATTTGTTGTTTGTAATAAATTGCATGTCTACAAGCTTTAAGTTGCATGTCTATAAGCTTTGATAATATTGCATGTGTTAGAATTGCATGATAAAGTATAGAATGGCATGATAATGTATAGGATGTGAACAACATGTCAAGGAAATGCATGTGTGTTCCAAAGAACACTCCATAATGCCCACGGTTTGTAATCAAATGGGAACCAAAATGTTCTCTTAATTTTCTTAAAAGGTAATTTAATTAACCTAGGAGAATTAAGAAGGTTTCAAGTTGATTAGATCAAAGAAAATGAATTTAGAAATCAAATGGTAAGACTTAGTATTTTCGGCCAACATGCCTAAAATGAATGTGTTGATTTCAAAAACCATTTTCTAAAAACAATGGTTAAATGAATTTAGACAATACAATAAGTTTGACATATATTTAGAAGATGAGAAATAATTTAGAAATCAATTTCAAAGGATTTAGGAAATTCGCCAACATGCCAAACTAGATATTCTTGATTTCTAAAATCAATTCCAAACCATTTTCAAGTATAAAGAAGGCATTATATGTTAACAAGAATTTTTTTTTCTAAAAAGAGTTTTTAAGAAATCAATAAATTAGAATTAATTTGAGGAATTAAAATTAATGATTTTATTGTTATAAAGGAAATACAGTAATCTTTAAGAATTTCTAACATATGGCTCATACTATATTTTGAAGCATGTTAGGAGTTTTTAAAAGATTGAATTATCCGGTTTATTTAAATAAACAGAGTTTTTACGAAAAAAATTAGGAAACCATTATTATTAATTTTCTAAACAAAAATATTGTCAATTTTTAGTAAAAACGGACAAATAAGATAGAAAAGATGTTCAAAAGACAGTATACGGTATGAAAAATATTATACGTAGTTTAAACATATTAATTATTATTTCTGTTTATTTAAACAGTGATTTTTAAGGGATTTGGATAAGAAAATGATTTAAAAATCCTACGCGATTGAGAAAACATATTAAAAATTCTACGCGATTTTAAAAACAGAAAAATATATTTATGCGATTTATAAACGTTTGTAAAAACGACGGAATTGTGAAAACGCGATAAAATTTCTACGCGATTGACCGTTGATGTATTTATTTTATGCTGTCGGGAAAATGTGAACCCGTACAAGCTTTTGAGGATTTTTCGCTGTCGGGAAAATGTGAACCCGTACAGGCTTTCTATTTTTCTGCCATTGAGGGCATATTATTATCTTGAGGGCATTTTTGTAATTTCATATTTTTGGAATTATGTATTGAGTTTATGCCAAATTTTTGGTGGATTGGTTGACGAGACGAATCACATCGTGTTGTCGATGCGATAAACGTAGTGTGGTTCATTGTTCTAATGGACTTGGAGACGTTAGTGTACGGTATCCCATATGTGGACAGTTGGTAGCTCTGTTGGGCCGTGGTAAACCGATAGCACACTAATGGACTCGACACGCACTATATTTAATCGAGATTTCGTGAAATCTAATAGTACATTGCCTGTAGTGCCACAACGTGAGACCGTGAACTACACCACGCCTGGATGATGGATTCTTGTGTCGTGGGTCTATAGACGTGACGTGAGACAGTGCAATAGTTTGGTTGGGCAGCCGTGGTATTAATAGATTTGGCGGGTCATTCTCTCTGATACTTGTGTGTTTTTTTTTAGCTCCATGGAGTAGGGTGTGTCTTATATTTATTTATTGGGATCTATTTATTTATTTTGTCTTATCTATTTATTTTTGTCTTATCTGTTTATTATATTGATATTGATTTATTTGTTCTTGTATTTGTTTTATCTATTGTTGTATTGTATCATTTGTTTCTTGTTTTATTTTATACGTGATGGTATATTGTTGGGATATTTAAATCTTTTTGAATCTTTACACTACTCTGTTACTTATTAATGTTATAGCTTTTCATATTGCATGAACTCGTATATCCGTTGTTTGTCGTCTTCTTATTGGCCATGTTTGTGGTGATTTTAGATTGTCTTACCTCTTTATTGTATGTGTTTTTTCGTATATACCTGTTTATATGGTAAAGAGTTTGAGGAAGAGGAACAGCCTCTAGAGATTCTGTACCCCGAGGAAGAAGAGGAACAGTAAGAGGAAGATCAGTTCGACGACCAAGAACCATCCGATCATCCATATTCCTTTGGATTGATTGTGGGAGATGGCAGTGCCAGGATTTTTGGGGTTTGTACAGCTAGAGTTTCATGGAGGTTCATTGGCTTGGCATCTGCAAGGAGATCGAGATTCTGTGACATATGTAGGACGGCTGACTGTGACTCTACGTCATCGGTTTGATGGAGAGCCGATCATGACTACGATAGTATTTCTACACTTAGAGTTACCCTTATCCATTAGGCGTCATTGGGGTGGGATATCCACTGAGCCTAGTGAGATGACACTCGTATCGACTGCGCGGTCTCATGTCTGCCGAGAGTCGAGACATCCGGGATATTTGTCTCCTGATGATCATTTTCATGTTGAGAGTGATCCTTCAGAGGATTAAATATGCATGATGTTTTTTTTTGGGCGCGTCTGCGTATGTCTGTATATATTGACTCTTTTATTGCTTTATTTATTGTTTTTATTTAAATATTGGTAGTTTTAGGTGTAAATTATTTATATCACTTATAATGTAAATCATATGTAAATTATGTGTGATGTTGTGATGTTTATTTTATTTTTCCACATTATTTTATTTAACAATATTCTATTTATCAGGAATTATCTTACAATATGTAATATTATTTAACAAATGTTTTACAACTTGGGTAGATTTTATTTATTTATTTTATTTTTCTTTATATGTGTGGCATCCCCAAAGGGGTGTTACATTAGTTGGTATCAAAGCCCAAGTTAGAGTCTTTTGGGGTTGTGGTTGGGTCTGTTTTTGTTTGTGCTATGTGATTCTTTGTGATTTATATCCTTTCGGAAGTATTTAAAAGGATGTATCTGATTTTGTTTTGTTATGTTTGATGAAAGAAGATGTCGGGTAAACGTGGAGGACGTACGAACGTGAATCGTGAGGTTGACCCTATGATTGCTACTACTGAAGCTATGCGGCAGATGGCTGAAGTGATTACTCAGCAAAATCTGAGAGTAGCTCAACAGCAAGATGCTACTGCTGATGCCCTAAATTTGGCTGAGTTTAGGCGTCATAATCCGCCACAATTTAGAGACGAGGTGGATTCGGAGAAAGCAAGTCAGTGGATGCAAGATTTGGAGAGGATCTTTGAAGGAATGAGATGCGTGGATGATAAGAAGGTAACTTATGCTGTTTTTATGCTAAGGGGTGATGGAGAACTTTGGTGGAAAGGAACCCGCCGAGTATTGCAAGCTGAAGGACTGAGATCACATGGGAAGTGTTTTCTAATGCTTTTTTCGGATAAGTATTTTCTGCGAGTGCTAGGCATGCCAAAGAGATGGAATTTCTTGGTTTGCGACAGGGAAATATGACGGTGAATGAGTATGCCACAAAATTTGAGAATTTGTCTCAATTCTCAGATTATGCTCAGACACGGCAAGATGATGTGTGGAGATGTAGGAAGTTTGAATCAGGGTTAAGAGTGGAACTGAAACGAGGAGTGGTATCCTTGGGAATGACTCAGTTTCATGCTTTGGTGGATGCATGTGCACAACTTGAGGAGCTTGAGCCGTCGCGAGATCAGAGGAATCGTAACTTTGGACCGGCAAGGTTTCAAAGAGGTGGAGGTAGTAATACGAATCGGTTTCAACGCAAGCCGTATTCTAGACCACAAGGAAATCAAACTCAGCGACCGCCAGTTGGAGGAAGTGTACACGGTAGTGGAGCAGGGCAGAAGGTGGTGTTTACGCCAACGTGTTTTAAGTGCGGTAAGAAGGGCCATATATCTCCAGATTGTACAATCAAGGGGATAGTCTGTTTTAACTGTGGACAGCCTGGGCATATGTCGAAAGATTGTACTCGACCAGAGAAGAAACCTGTTGTTCGGTATGTTAGAGCTAATCAGCAAAAATCTGGAAGTACTCAACCAAGGTCAGGAGGACGAGTATATACAATGATGGGATCTGAGATTTCTAAGTCTGATGATCTTATTCAGGGAGAAGGAGACATTGGAGGTAATCTTCTGACTGTATTGTATGATTCTGGTGCTACACACTCATTTATTTCCTATGATTGTGTGGAAAGATTGAAGTTGCCTGTGTCTTCTCTGAATGTTAAATTGAGTGTATCTACGCCAACTGCTAAACCTGTTGTTACATCTAAGATCTGTTTGGATTGTCCTATTGTTGTGAAGGGTCGTTTGTTTATGGTCAACTTGATTTGTTTACCTCTTGTAGAGATAGATGTAATTTTAGGGATGGACTGGTTATGTTCTAACCATATCCTTATAGACTGTGCAAGTAAAACCATAGTTTTTCCTAAGGAAGAAAAGTCTGGGTTCTTAACTGCTGTTAAGGTCAAGTCTTTGTTAAGAGATGGAGCGCAAGGATATATGGTATTGACTTCTCTAGAAGTTAAGAATGAGAAGGATGTGAATACTATTCCTGTTGTCAACGAGTTTCCTGATGTTTTTCCTGATGACGTACCTGGTTTGCCACCCGAGAGGGAGATCAAGTTTTCAATTGATTTAGTACCAGGAGCGGGTCCTATCTCAATTGCACCGTATCGTATATCGCCAGTGGAATTGGAGGAGCTGAAGAAGCAATTGGTGGAGCTGTTGGAGAAAGAGTTTGTGCGACCTAGTGTTTCACCATGGGGTGCGCCAGTGCTTTTGGTCAAGAAGAAGGACGGAACTTCTCGGCTTTGTGTGGATTATCGTCAGCTGAACAAGGTGACTATCAAGAATAAATATCCGCGTCCAAGAATTGACGATTTGATGGATCAGTTAAGAGGAGCTGTGGTATTTTCCAAGATAGATCTGAGATCGGGGTATCATCAGATTCGTGTTAAAGGGGAAGATGTACCGAAAATTGCTTTTCGAACTCGTTATGGACATTATGAGTATCAGGTAATGTCATTCGGGGTAACGAATGCTCCTGCCATATTTATGGATTATATGAACAGGATTTTTCGTCCTTATTTAGACAGATTTGTTGTTATCTTTATCGATGACATTCTGATCTATTCTCAATCGAAGGAAGAGCATGCTGAACATCTTGGTGTTGTTCTTCGGATTTTGAGGGAGAAGCAGTTGTATGAGAAATTGGCTAAGTGTGAGTTCTGGTTGGAAGAAGTCCAATTTTAGGTCATGTAATTTCTAAAGAAGGTATTGCGGTGGACCCATCAAAAGTGGAGACTGTTTTACAATGGGAAAAACCTAAGACGGTAACAGAAGTTCGAAGTTTTATTGGACTTGCTGGATATTACCGGAGGTTTATCAAGGGTTTTTCGAAGATTGCTAGACCACTTACACAACTTACGAGGAAAAGTCAAGCTTTTGAATGGACGGAAGAACGTGAAGCTAGTTTTCAAGAGTTGAAGAAGAGATTAACAACTGCACCGGTGTTGATCCTACCAGATTCGACGAAATCTTTTGATGTGTATTGCGACGCTTCTTATCAAGGGCTAGGATGCGTGTTGATGCAAGATCAGAACGTTGTGGCATATGCTTCTCGACAATTGAAGGTTCATGAGAGGAATTATCCAACGCATGATTTGGAATTGGCCGCTGTGGTTTTTGCTCTGAAGATATGGAGACATTTTCTCTATGGAGCAACGTTCAACATTTTCAGTGATCACAAGAGCTTGAAATACTTGTATGATCAGAAGGAGCTGAACATGAGGCAGCGGAGATGGTTAGAATTCCTGAAAGATTATGATTTTCAACTGTTGTACCACCCGGCAAGGCGAATGTCGTGGTGACGCCTTAAGTAGAAAGATTATCAGTGCTTCTGCTCTGATGATCAAGGAAAAGGAGCTCATTGAACAGTTTAGAGATGTGTGGTCATTTGTTGAGTTGAAACCGGGGAAGATCTGTATTAACATGGTTACTATCTCGAGCGAGCTGATGGAAGACATAAGGGAAAAACAGGATGCCGATGAATTTTTGCAAGGAATAAGAGAACAAATAAAGCAAGACGAGACAATAGAGTTCAAAGAAGGAACTGATGGAATTCTGAGGTTTCGGGGTAGAGTCTGTGTTCCTCGTGACCGGGAGCTGAGGCGATATATTGTGGAACATGCCCATACTAGTCTATTGAGTATGCATCCAGGCATAACAAAGATGTACCAAGACTTGAAGAAGTTATTCTGGTGGCATGGATTGAAGAGTGATGTTATTAGGTGCGTGTCAACTTGTCTAGTCTGTGAAAAGGCGAAAGTGGAACATCAAAGACCAGCTGGAATGTTACAACCGTTATCTATTCCAGAATGGAAATGGGATAATATATCGATGGATTTCGTTACTAGTTTTCCAAAGACGAGGAAAGGTCATGATTCGATATGGGTTATAGTCGATAGGCTTACGAAATCGGCTCATTTCTTACCAATTAATATTAAGTATTCATTGGAAAGATTAACCCAGTTGTACATCAGTGAAATTGTCAGATTACATGGTGTACCTACATGTATAGTTTCTGATCGAGATCCGAGATTTACGTCAAGGTTTTGGCGGAGTCTGCAAGAAGCTATGGGAACTAAGTTACGACTGAGTTCGGCGTATCATCCGCACACGGATGGTCGACGAGAAAGAACTATACAGTCTTTAGAGGATCTGTTGCGTGCTTGTGTTTTGGAACAACGAGAAAGTTGGGATGAATTTTTATCTCTGATAGAATTCACCTACAACAATAGTTTTCATTCAAGCATCGGAATGGCACCTTATGAGGCGTTGTATGGAAGACGATGTCGGACACCGTTATGTTGGTATCAGGATGGGGAAAGCATGACTGTTGGACCAGATCTTGTACAACAGACTACGAAAAAGATAAAGATGATACAAGAGAAGATGAAGACGACACAAAGCTGACAGAAAAGTTATGCGGATAAACGAAGACGACCTCTTGAGTTTGAGGAGGGTGAGCATGTGTTTCTAAGAGTTACTCCTACGACTGGTGTCGGAAGAGTTATTAAGTCTAAGAAACTTACTCCTAAGTTCATTGGACCGTATCAGATTATCCGACGTATAGGTCCTGTAGCGTATCAGATCGCTATGCCGCCGTTTCTGTCGAATCTGCATGACGTGTTTCATGTGTCTCAGTTACGAAAGTATATACCAGATCCGACGCATGTTATACAACCAGATGACGTACAGTTGAAGGAGAATTTGACTTATGAAACTTTACCTGTCAGAATTGAGGACAGAAAGGTAAAGCAGCTTCGAGGGAAAATGATCGAGCTAGTGAAGGTCATATGGAATGATGTGATAGGTGAAGCTACCTGGGAGTTGGAAGATAAAATGAAGGATCAGTATCCTCATTTGTTTTGAGGAACAGCGAATTTCGAGGACGAAATTTTTATTTGTTGGGGAGAATTGTAACACCCCAATTTTTTAGAAAATGTACCGAATGTACTGTTTGCTGTTTTTCAAGCTTTCGTGTGAATGACCGTTGTGTCCCTATTTTACTGTTTCTCGATTTCTGCATGAAATACAAATACGTTTATACAGGCTCAAATTTTATTTGGTCTTTTTACATAATTTGTTTCGAGACGGTAAAATAAAAATTTTTCCGAGCTACTATTTTAATTTTTCTGGAAGATATACAGACACTTAATACTATCTGTAATTTTATTTGAACTTTTTGGATGATTAGCTACGTTGTGGAAAAAAATAAAAAAATGACCATTACGTCCCGAACGTGCTGTTTGTACTATTTTTGCTGTTTTTAATTGTTTTCTACTTGATTTAGTGTCCAATATTACTGTCTGTGATTTTATATGGACTTTTTGTGTGATTTGCTACGGGGCAGGAAAATAATATTTTTTCGGACTGGTAAAATCTGTTTTTAATTATTCAGAGGCGGGGGATCTTACTAAACCCAATTCTGAATGAGCCTAAAATTAATCTTTTAATTTTTAGGATTTAACTGTCAAATAAAATAATTTTGTATTATTATAATATTATTTTATTAGTCAGTATAATTTAGTGACAGTGGACCCGGAAATGTTTTGCGGGACCCACGTTTAGCTAAACCAATTAACTTAGTAGCTTAATTAAACATGATTAGTGGAGGAATATTCTTGAACATGATGATAAGGCTTGATGACTAGGTTATTAGTGACTAAGCATGGTGACTAAGGCTAATGACTAGGTTAGGAGCAACCAATAGGAAACAAGCTTGCTAATCAATAGGAAACAAGCTTGCTAATCAAGGCTTAATCTTGACCTTTGATGCATCCAAGGGCTTGGATGAAGCCAAGCAAATGTCCACCTTGCAAGCCATGATGTCTACGGCCAAGTGAGGTTTGGAAGACCAAAAATCACTTTGCTTGCATGCATTTTCTCTCTTCTCTCTCATCCAAGAACCCTAAACACCATTGTTGCTTCCTTTCTCACCTATTCGGCCAAGCTTGATACTATACCATCCAATCATCCAAAATTTCTTCTAACCAAGTTTTCTAAACCTAAACATAATCCTATGAACATCTCTAGTTGAGAGTTCTTGCAAAATCCTTCATTTGAAGCTTGAAAACCTACTTGGAAGATTTGACCAAGGAGGTGAAATCTCTTGTTTTTCTTTTCTAAACTCTTTTTCAAAGTTCTAAGCCATGATTTATCCATGGTTTAAGCTCTCTTTTAATGTTTAGTAATTTGTAGTTTTTGTTTAAGCTTGCTAGGTTTTTGGAGGAGGAAAATCGAAACTCTAGGAGGAGTGAAAGAAACCTTTTGTCTTCATTTAAGGTAAGAGGAAGACAAATCTTATCACCTATGGATGGTGGTAAGAAGATGGAGTTGATTTTGTGATTGTAGAATCCATAAGGATTCATGTGTGTGCTTGTTAGTAGCTTATTTGATGTGGTTGTGTATTTGTTAGTAGCTTTCCTATTTGTTGTTTGTAATAAATTGCATGTCTACAAGCTTTAAGTTGCATGTCTATAAGCTTTGATAATATTGCATGTGTTAGAATTGCATGATAAAGTATAGAATGGCATGATAATGTATAGGATGTGAACAACATGTCAAGGAAATGCATGTGTGTTCCAAAGAACACTCCATAATGCCCACGGTTTGTAATCAAATGGGGAACCAAAATGTTCTCTTAATTTTCTTAAAAGGTAATTTAATTAACCTAGGAGAATGAAGAAGGTTTCAAGTTGATTAGATCAAAGAAAATGAATTTAGAAATCAAATGGTAAGACTTAGTATTTTCGGCCAACATGCCTAAAATGAATGTGTTGATTTCAAAAACCATTTTCTAAAAACAATGGTTAAATGAATTTAGACAATACAATAAGTTTGACATATATTTAGAAGATGAGAAATAATTTAGAAATCAATTTCAAAGGATTTAGGAAATTCGGCCAACATGCCAAACTAGATATTCTTGATTTCTAAAATCAATTCCAAACCATTTTCAAGTATAAAGAAGGCATTATATGTTAACAAGAATTTTTTTTTCTAAAAAGAGTTTTTAAGAAATCAATAAATTAGAATTAATTTGAGGAATTAAAATTAATGATTTTATTGTTATAAAGGAAATACAGTAATCTTTAAGAATTTCTAACATATGGCTCATACTATATTTTGAAGCATGTTAGGAGTTTTTAAAAGATTAAATTATCCGGTTTATTTAAATAAACAGAGTTTTTACGAAAAAAATTAGGAAACCATTATTATTAATTTTCTAAACAAAAATATTGTCAATTTTTAGTAAAAACGGACAAATAAGATAGAAAAGATGTTCAAAAGACAGTATACGGTATGAAAAATATTATACATAGTTTAAACGTATTAATTATTATTTCTGTTTATTTAAACAGTGATTTTTAAGGGATTTGGACAAGAAAATGATTTAAAAATCCTACGCGATTGAGAAAACATATTAAAAATTCTACGCGATTTTAAAAACAGAAAAATATATTTACGCGATTTATAAACGTTTGTAAAAAACGAATTGTGAAAACGCGATAAAATTTCTACGCGATTGACCGTTGATGTATTTATTTTATCTTTGTCGGGAAAATGTGAACCCGTACAAGCTTTTGAGGATTTTTTTGAGGGGGAAAATGTGAACCCGTACAAGCTTTTGAGGATTTTTTTGTCGGGAAAATGTGAACCCGTGCAGCTTTCTATTTTTTACGCCATTGAGGGCATATTATTATCTTGAGGGCATTTTCATAATTTCATATTTTTGGAATTATGTATTGAGTTTATGCCAAATTTTTGGTGGATTGGTTGACGAGACGAATCACATCGTGTTGTCGATGCGATAAACGTAGTGTGGTTCATTGTTCTAATGGACTTGGAGACGTTAGTGTACGGTATCCCATATGTGGACAGTTGGTAGCTCCGCTGGGCCGTGGTAAACCGATAGCACACTAATGGACTCGACACGCACTATATTTAATCGAGATTTCGTGAAATCTAATAGTACATTGCCTGTAGTGCCACAACGTGAGACCGTGAACTACACCACGCCTGGATGATGGATTCTTGTGTCGTGGGGCTATAGACGCGACGTGAGACAGCGCAATAGTTTGGTTGGGCAGCCGTGGTACTAATAGATTTGGCGGGTCATTCTCTCTGATACTTGTGTGTTTTTTTTAGCTCCATGGAGTAGGGTGTGTCTTATATTTATTTATTGGGATCTATTTATTTATTTTGTCTTATCTATTTATTTTTGTCTTATCTGTTTATTATATTGATATTGATTTATTTGTTTCTTGTATTTGTTTTATCTATTGTTGTATTGTATCATTTGTTT
This sequence comes from Ormosia emarginata, assembly GCA_029884605.1. Classification (NCBI taxonomy): domain Eukaryota; kingdom Viridiplantae; phylum Streptophyta; class Magnoliopsida; order Fabales; family Fabaceae; genus Ormosia; species Ormosia emarginata. The sequence continues at coordinate 19,844,563 of JAQQTP010000079.1, forward strand.
CTTGTTTTATTTTATACGTGATGGTATATTGTTGGGATATTTAAATCTTTTTGAATCTTTACACTACTCTGTTACTTATTAATGTTATAGCTTTTCATATTGCATGAACTCGTATATCTGTTGTTTGTCGTCTTCTTATTGGCCATGTTTGTGGTGATTTTAGATTGTCTTACCTCTTTATTGTATGTGTTTTTTCGTATATACTGTTTATATGGTAAAGAGTTTGAGGAAGAGGAACAACCTCTAGAGATTCTCGTACCCGAGGAAGAAGAGGAACAACAAGAGGAAGATCAGTTCGACGACCAAGAACCATCCGATCATCCATATTCCTTTGGATTGATTGTGGGAGATGGCAGTGCCAGGATTTTTGGGGTTTGTACAGCTAGAGTTTCATGGAGGTTCATTGGCTTGGCATCTGCAAGGAGATCGAGATTCTCGTGACATATGTAGGACGGTGACTGTGACTCTACGTCATCGGTTTGATGGAGAGCCGATCATGACTATGACAAGTATTTCTACACTTAGAGTTACCCTTATCCATTAGGCGTCATTGGGGTGGGATATCCACTGAGCCTAGTGAGATGACACTCGTATCAGCTGCGCGGTCTCATGTCCGCCGAGAGTCGAGACATCCAGGGATATTTGTCTCCGATGATCATTTTCATGTTGAGAGTGATCCTTCAGAGGATTAAATATGCATGATGTTTTTTTTTTTTGGGCGCGTCTGCGTATGTGTGTATATATTGACTCTTTTATTGCTTTATTTCTTGTTTTTATTTAAATATTGGTAGTTTTAGGTGTAAATTATTTATATCACTTATAATGTAAATCATATGTAAATTATGTGTGATGTTGTGATGTTTATTTTATTTTTCCACATTATTTTATTTAACAATATTCTGTTTATCAGGAAATATCTTACAATATGTAATATTATTTAACAAATGTTTTACAACTTGGGTAAATTTTATTTATTTATTTTATTTTTCTTTATATGTGTGGCATCCCCAAAGGGGTGTTACACATACTGTATATATATGAGATTTGCCATTGAGGGCATTTTCATAATTTTTGTCATCGAGGGCATATTTGAAATTTTTGCCATTGAGGGCATTTGCGTAAATACGCATATTTATACCATTGAGGGTATTGTGGTAATTTTTGAACATGCATTGAGTTAATGCCAATCTTGGTGGATTGATTGACGAGGTGAATCACACTGTGTTGTCAGTGCGATAAGCGTAGTGTGGTTCATTACTTTATGGACTTGGAGACATTAGTGTGCGGATTATTCCATTTGTGGACAGTTGGTCTCTCCTCTGAGCCGTAGTAACTGGCAACACACTAATGGACTCGACACGCACTATACTTAATCGAGATCTTGTAAAGTCTAATAGTACATTGCCTGTAGTGACACGACGTTAGACAATGTGCTACACCAAGCCATGTGATTGTGGGCTATAGACGCAACGTGAGACCGCGGAATAGTTTGGTTGGGCAGCCGTGGTACTAATAGATTTTGCGGGTCATTCTCTTTGATGTCTGTATGTGTTTAGCTCCATGGAGTAGGATCGTGTCATATTGCATATGTATCTGTGATGTAACATTATTATATTTTTATTTGTATCATCATATATATTTAATTTTTATATTTTCAGTGTTATACTGTATTTATGTTTATATTATTTGGTGTTATACTGTATTTATGTTTATGTTGTTATGGTATTCTGTTATGGCATTCTATATTGTATGAACTGTATATCTAATTGTATTGTCGTTTTCTTATTTACCATGTTTGTGGTGATATAGATTGTCTTACCTCTTTCTTGTATGTGTTATCTGTATATTTTAAATTATGTGATAAAGAGTTTGAGGAAGAGGAACAGCCTCTTGAGTGTGAGAATCCCGAGGAGGAGGAGGAAGAGCAGCAAGCCGAAGATCAGTTCTACGTTCAAGAACCATCCGATCATCCATATCCATTGGATTGATTGTGTTAGTATGACACTATCAGGATTCTTTGGGTTCGTGCAACTTAAGTTTCACGGAGGCTCTGAAGCCTGGCGTCTGCGAGAGGATAGAGACTCGGTGGCGTACATAGGGCGTCTGACTGTGACCATACGTACGGAGTTTGATGGAGTGTCGATCTTTTCTACTTTGCTGTACCTACATGTGGAGTTGCCGCTATCTCTTAGGCGTCATTGGGGTGGTATGTTTGATGCGCCTAGTGAGATCAATAGCATATCGACTGCACGGACTCGTGTCCGTAGACGGTCGAGGCATCCTGGATATCTATCACCTGAAGTTTCATCTGAGAGTGATCCTTCAGAGGGCTAGATATTTATAATGTGTACTTGGGCGCGTCTGCGTTATATGTATAGACCTTTTACTGCTTGTTTACTGTTCTGTTTTAGTTTTAAATATTGGTAGTAGTACATTATTTGTCTAACCTATGATGGAACCATATGTATATTATGTGTGATAATAATGTGCTTATTTTATGTTTTGTGTTATTTTATCTCGTAATATTCTATTTAATCGGAAAAATTTTACAACCCATATTATTATATAATGAATGTTTTACAACTTGGGTAGATTTTATTTATCTTTATTTTATTTTCTTTATAAATGTGACATCCCCATAAGGGTGTTACATTAGACAATCTACATCATTACCAGCATGGCAGTATAGAAAATGACAGAACATACAGATATACCAATTTATACAATAGTTCATACTTTCACATCATATACGATATCTCAAGTCAAATATATCACATTATGATGCAGATCACATATGCAATGTACATAGACTTGTTCCTACTTTATGGAGCTAAACACAAACATTAGAGAGAATGATCCGAAAGACCTGTTCGTACCTCAGGCTGCACTAACCAAACATTTACACAATCAAACATCATATAAATAGTACACAGTCAAATCGTTGTGTAAGTAGTACACAGTCTAATCGTCGTGCACAACAGGCATTGTACCAGACAGTCTCCACAAGATCTTGATTAAGAATAGTACTTGTCGAGATCGTTAGTGCGTTGCCCGTTACCACGGCCCAGAGGAGCTACCAACTGTCCACATGTGAAATCCTTGGCACACTAACGCCACCAAGTTCACTCAATAAACCACACTACGCCTGTCACACCCACAACACAGTGTAATTCATCTCGTCAGCCAATCGCCAATTTTAACCAAATTGACACATCTCTCAATGCATGAACATGAACCAAAATTACACAAATACCCTCAATATCAGTATTTCCAAATATAGTACATCTCCACTTGACAGTACTATTTCTTAACATGTCTTGGTCCACCACTTTGGCCCGACAGTAAACTTACTGCTCCTTTTAGTTGCGTAAAGATTTTATCGCATTTTTATAATCGCGTCACTTTTTTTCAACGTTTTCAAATCGCGTAAATATTTTTCAACATTTTTAATGTTGCGTAGTGTTTTTAAATCATTTTCTAAATCGTGTAATATTTTTAAATCATTTTCTCAATCGCAAAGCTTAAAAATCATTATTTTAAATACGCGTAAGCTATTTCTAGTATTTTTCAACTACGTAAATATTTTCTTTATGTTCTAAATTATATTTTAAAACTTTTTCCATCATTTGTTCATTTTTAATTAATTTTGACAGTATTTCATCTAGAAAATCCATTAAGTGATATTTTTTATGTTTTCCTTTAAAATTTGCCTCTTTTAGTCATAACCATTATCTATCACTTGAAACTTGCTAACGCGCTTTAAAATCCAAAAGGGTAAGCTCTATGTTAGTATTTTTCAAGTGTTCGATTTATTTCTAATCTATACTTAATTTCTCTAATTAGGTTTCTAACAAAAAGTTCATTTATTTTGTTCTTCAAAATCCATTGAAATTGAGTTCTCTTTATGTTAATTACTTAGTCTACACTTAGGAAATAAATTTTGGATCAAAGATAAAATCAAGTGGCATGTTGGCCGAAATTTAATGTATCCTTTATAAATCATCTTTGAATTATTTTTCATCCTTTAAGTCATTGTAAAATTCATCTATCCCATTAAATCAATTAAATCATTCTTTTAAAATATGGTTGAGAACATCTTGGTTCTCTTTTGTATGATGAAGCCGTGAGCTTTCTTGTGTTCTTTGGAACACTCATGCAAATCCTCACATGTTATTCACATCCTACAATAATTATCATACATCTATGAACACATACTATATATTTTAAAGCTATAGACATGCTTGCACACATAGTCATTCACAAATAGAAAAGACATTAAACAACCAAGTTAATGAATCCTTATGGATTCTTCACCACAAATACATCCATTTTCTCACCACCACACAAGGTTGATGAGATTAAATCTCCTTCTAACCTCAAAGGAAGACAAACTCCTTCTAGACTCCTAGTGATTTTCGTGTAGCTCCCAAAGTAACCCTGACAAACTTAAATAATTTTAAAGAGTCATAAACTATGGTTGAAAATGAAAAACCATGGATCAATCATGGCTTAGAACTTTAAGAATCATGATAGAAATAAGAGACATAGAAAAGAAACTTCAAGGTGGTTTTCCAAGCTCCAAATGAATTTTCTTGAAGAAACTCTCAAGATGAAAGATGCTTAGAATAGTGTTTGGATTTGAGAAGTGGTGTTAGATGAAAATTTAGAAGAGTGGATGATGGTGTTTAGGGTAGTGGCCGAATACCTCAAAGAGAAAAGTTATGGAGTTTTCTGTGTTCTTGAAGAAAGAAAGGAAATTTTTTTGTGATAGTAAAGATAAAGATGAAGATGAAATGACTTAGTAAAAATGCTCTCCAACCTCTCCTAATTTACTTGGCCGTGGAGCTCCCTCAAAGGCGGTGGCCATCTTTGTTGACCATCCAAGGACTCCTAATGGCCTAGGATGTGATCAAGGGTTAATATCCAAGGCTTTGTCTCCAAGTTTACTTCTCATTGGCTTAGAGAATCAAGTCATCAAGTGACTTGGTCCTTCTTGAAGACGCCATAATCGAATGGCCTAAGGGAGAGCAAACTAAGTTCTAGTTCACTTAGGCAATCTAGTTAGACTTAGGTGCATTTAGTTAAGTTTCTTAGTTACTTGTCTAACTATCTAGTCACTTAAGACAACTAGCCATATTCTTGACATTACTAGAACTTTCACTAACTAAAACTCTAATGAGTAGCTAACTAGGTTTGTTCCATTTAGTTACTACTTAGATACATTAAATTAACTTAGTTAAACTTAAGCTAACGTAGTTAGGTTTTTCTAGTTGCTTACTAATTAGTCCAACCACTTTTGTTGACTACTTCCTATTGGCTTAGAGATTTTCAAGCCACTTATGTTGACTAGCTCTCATTGGCTTAAAATAGTTCAAGCCAATTTCGTTGACTGATTCACCAAATGTGGGTTCCACAGACTTTTCTGGGTCCATGGTCCGTTGGAGCTGAATCTACTGTTTTTAAGACAGTAGGTACTGTCTAATAAAATAATATTATAAAAATATAACACAATTTTATTGAACAGTTAAATTCTAAAAATTAAAAGATTGATACACGTATCACTCGGAATTTGGTTTAGTAAGATCCCCCAGCTCTGAATAATCAGATAAAGATTTCCCCAACCCGAAAAATATTATTTTCTTGACTCAGAGTAAATCACACACAATGATCAAATACAGTCACGAAATAGTCAAATTAATTTTATAACTTACAGAAAACGTAAAATAGTACATTGTGGACAATATCATAATTTAATCAAAAGTTGGGGTGTTACACAAACAATTCCCACCCAACTCAAGCCAAATAAGTGTGGATGGTCTCCAAAACACCAAACTCCACCATCATGTCATGGTCCAAATATTTGTTAGCAATAATGGAGTACTGGCGAAACTATTCATATTTTTCGTGATGTGCTCTAGATTCAAATTGGAGAAGGCGATCAACCTCCGCTATTGAATGAGAGGGAATAGAGTTGCCACCATAAATGTCATCAATGTTAGAAGCTGAGAAATAAAGCTGAGAAGGCGATCAACCTCCATTATTTTTAGGGGCATGGTACCTGAAAAAAATGAAGGAAAATATCAGCAATGTCATCAAATCAGAAGCTGAGAAATAAAGTAGTCAAGCACCAAAAGCATGCAACCAAAGATAATGTTGAGGTAAATCGTAACCAAAACGATGAAAAATATTCAGGTCAGAAAAATGCAAGTGTGCACAAAATTGAGCATGGATTTGAGTAACATGGCCACAACATATTGAAAACAACCAACATAACCAGATAGGCATATAACAATCAGTATAAACAACAATCAGTATGATCAAATAGGTATGGTCAAGGCTACAACAAAGTGAAAAGAACCAGCATGCAAGATGAACAGTGGCATGCAAAATAATAGACAGGCCAAAATCTAATAATCCACAGGCAAAAACAACCAGATACAACAACAAGGAATTCCTTGGCAACAACGTCAAAAACTTGTTGTGGATTTTTTGCAAGCGCACGGATCGTACAATAGTAAAATAAAGATTGTTCCCATGAGGATCGATTGACTATTAACTCTTACGGTAATTTTTTATTGCTTAAGCGAATAAAGACAATAGTGAAAGCTATATTGAAATCAGAACAAAACTTAAAGCAATAAAGTAAACATTTGAAAATAGAAAAGATTAGATTCAACAAATATTTAAAGGCCTAAGACTCAGAATCCACTTCACTATCCCCTACGATAAATTGTAATCTTATCTTTGTTAATGTTCAATCATGTTCTTGAAGTCGATTTGTCCTAAATTATTTAAAGCCCAATTTCTTGGCCCTAAAAACGTGCTAAAACTTTGTGAATCACATTCTCATGGCAATTAATCCAAGTTCCAACCCATTAAGATTCATGACAATCATTTATCCCTCAAAGGATTTAAGCCTATATCTAGGTCTCAATTCCTAAGTTCAATTCTTGGATTATTAAGCAACTAGATTTCATCTTTTGATCCTTCGCCTAAAACCTAAGATCTTGTAAATATGGCACGCAATATACCACAAGCATTAAGCATACCAAGAATGAATCAAGAACAATAATTTCATTAACAAAGAATCAAATTAACAATTCATAATAGAGAAGTAGAGAGTTCCATCCTAATCCTAGAAAAAGGGTTTAGCCACTCATGATAATTGTATCACAAACAAGAACAAGGATTAAAGAAACAACCATGATTGATAAATAAAAAGAAAAGATAGGGAAGATGAAGATAGAGAAAAAAACTTCATTGGTTGATCTTCAAAGACTCTTGCTCTTGCCTTCGTCTTCGAAGCCTTCGCCTCAAATCCTTACGCCTCTCCTCTGAAAACCTGTTGTCACACATATAACATCCCAGGACTACCTGTAGGATTGACAAATGTCTCCACAAACCAACACGGGTCTTTTCAGCGTGCTTTGTCCTCACTCACACGCATCCTAGGAAACTTCCCAAGAGGTCACCCATCTTATAATTGCTCCAGGTCAAGCACGCTTAACCATGGAGTTCTTATGTTCTAGGCTCCCGAAAAGAAGTTACAACTTGTTGATATGGCTACGCCTAATCAATTCCTTTAAGCCATCCTCAACTATGCAGTCCCATACCTGCACAATCTCTGAATCCCTCTCATTCCGGTGCGTATTCAGTTCATTCATGGGACCCTTCGCCTAAAAGCCTGCCAGGAGCCGCTTATTGATGCTTTCACTTTAGCACCGCCCGGGGACGCCACAGTTTGCCTCCATCCGATGTGATGCTTATCTGGAGCCGACACTCGATTTCCTCTCTACACTCTCGGTCTCTTGTGAGTGTCAGACCATTGACCAGCCGGGAACCATTGAGTTCAGACTTAATTGACGTCACTTTGCCATGTCCTTGAATAAGTTTTATGTCACTATAGGCTTCAAGACCGCTGTGTCCATTCAGTTTCCTGATTACCAGAACACATATCTAGATTATCCATGCACATTTGTTGATAACGAGTTCTAGATTGCAATTCATCAAGTACCCTACCCTTACAACCCCAACATTTCTAAATCCTCTTCTATTTGTGACCCTGCTTTGAGATGTATCCATTGTTTCATCTCTCATAGCATCTCGGGGTAATTTTGCAGCACTGGGGTTATCACAAAGAATGATCTTTTCTATTTGTGGTGCTTGGTGCATGGCCACCATTGCAAAATTGGCTATTGGTTCCTTCAGCATGTGTTGATGATTGATAAGGCCAAGGGTAGGGCCAAACAGATGTACATCCCTGTGGGGTCTTACATTACTAACCTAGCTCAGAATCTTGATGCACTACATCCTAGTGCCCATTTCGCTAAGCCGATGGAGCCGATTGATTGAGCTATGTTGATTCGCCTAGGCTTTATTTACGAGGTTGCACCCGGCCATTTGGCACTCCGCGATGGACCTATTCCAGATCTACCTTCTCCACCACCGGAGGTTGACGTTGTTGCTGTCGCTGCTAATCCTGCTCTTACTGACGCTCCTCCTGCTGCTGAGGCTAATGCTCCATAGTTACCTCCTCATATACTGGCTAATCTAAATGACAGCCTTGCTCATATGGAGGCTGGTTAGGCTAACTTTCGCTAGTGCGTCCTCAATGATTTGAGTCTTATGGCAGCTGAGCAGGCCAATTTTCAGCATCATATGACTGCCCAGTTCGACCAGCTTTTGATCTTCCTGGCTTCTCGATTCCCTCAAGATCCACCACCCCCACCCCTTGCATGATGTCATTCCTATGTTATTTTTATGGAAGTTTCAGTATCTAATATTTTGTTTCTTTCATTGTCATCTCATATTTCTTTTCTTGTTGCTTTACCTTTTACATTGAGGACAATGTAAATATTAAGTGTGAGGGAGTGCATTTAAATTTTGATGCACTTAATTGATAATTTTGTATATTAAATGACACTTGAGTATTGCACCAAATCAAGCTTGATCTTTAGTATTATTTTCTTGATTATTTCTAAGTTGATTGAAATATGTTTGAGAGGGAATTCCACTGCTAATGAACTGATTTTTGTGAAAAGGCAATTTTTTTTCAATTAAATGTTGAAAAATTTAGCATTTTATTTGAGAAATTAGTCATGTCTGCTTGTAATTTTCTCTTTACTAACTTAAGCCATAAAGTGAGTGTTGAGCCCCTAATGATTAGATTTTTTATACACAAAATCCTATTTTTCTTCTGGAGTGAATTTTCTCTTGATTTATGTGTGCTAGAACTTGATTTGATATCTTGTTGAGATTTTATTAATTCACATACATACTTGAACATGATTAAGGCACTTAGTCTTAATTCTTTCATGGCTTCCAGAGTTGCATTGATAAATAATCCCTTAGTTGCCCCATTTGAGCCTAAAATTTATTTTTCTTGGATACCTTATTAATTAATCAAGTTGAATTTATTTTGAGCAGCTGATGTGGTAATTAAGAAGTCATAAAAAGATTGTTTTTATCCTCAAGGGTTAATAAAAAAATGAATGAAATGATGAAAAGGAAGAAGAAATAAAAAGGGATTGTTGGTGAAGAATTATGAAAATAATTTGGTTGAAAGTGAGAATGACCTTGTACATTATGCTCTATTAATCATCTTTTCAACTTGATTCTGCTTTGTATAGCTTTATCGATAAACATTCTTTACCTTTATTCATTTTTTTCCTGCCATTTACTGTACCCTTGGCCTCATTACAACTAATGGAAGTCCTTTTAATTCTTGTTATGTATGTGAACTTGAAAGTGGATATGAGACTGATAATCAAGCTTATGGTCATGCATTTGTCAAGAAAAATTTGAGTGATCTCTTTAAACTTAAACACTTGAGATATGGAAAAATGAGTGACATCAATTGTTTGGTAGAAAGAAGAAGTGCAAGCTAGACTCAAGCTTCTAATTGTATCAAGTGCGAGACTTTCTTGTTTGATTGGATTTGAATTCTGAGCATTCATTAAATTTTTAAATTGTGGAATTTCCCTTGATTCTTGCTTCTTGATATTCAGTTTAATCTTGATTTTGATAAATATTCATTGCTTGAGGACAAGCAATGTTCAAGTGTGGGGAAATTTGATAAGCCTATATTTTATAGCCATAAAATGGATAAATTATGATGATTTGCTTGTTATTATCGATGAATTTTGATGGATCCTTATCAATTATCTTCATTTTTGTAGAATAAGATAGATTTAACACATTTAAAGTGAAAGCAAGTGAAGATATCTCATTTTCAGAGCAAAAGAAGACAATTTTGGCTTAGACAGGGCTCTATGTCAACTCAAAAGAGATTTATGAGTTAGACACGACCCTGTCTAACTTGAAGAAAGCTTTTGACTGGGAGACACAGCCATGTCTCTTGGTCATATAGCTATGTCTCCCCTGACATTGAAGTTACGTAGTTCTGGAGACACGATCGTGTCTTAATTCATCAAAGCTTCTGAGTAGGAGACACAGTTGTGTCTCTTGGACATACGGCCATGTCTCACTTAAAGTACTAAGATGCAGTTTTCAAAGGACACGACCGTGTTGAAGGGAGACACGGCCATATGAGTCCTCTTGGCGTGAAAAAATGAAAGTTTTGCCCCCAAGTCATTATAAATTGGGCAAAAACACCAAACCTAAAGGGACTTTTGGCTAGAGACTTGTGTGACGACAGGTTTTCAAAGGAGAGGCATAAGGATTTGAGGTAAAGGCTTTGAAGGCAAGAGCAAGAGTCTTTGAAGATCAACCATTGAAGTACTTTTATCCATCTTCATCTTCCCCATCTTTTTTTTTTGTTTATCAATCATGGTTGTTTCTTTAATCCTTGTTCTTATTTGTGAAACAATTGCCATCAGTGGCTAAACCTTTTTTCTAGGATTGGGATGAAGCTCTTTACTTCTCTATTATGAATTGTTAATTTATTCTTTGTTATTGAAATTATTGTTCTTGATTCATTCTTAGTATGCTTAATGTTTATGGTATGTTGTGCACTATATTTACATGATCTTAGGTTTTAGGTGAAGGATCGAAAGATGAAATCTAATTGCTTGATAATCCAAGAGTTGAACTTAGAAATTGAGACCTAAAGTTAGGCTTAAATCCTTCGATGGTTAAACGATTTTCATGAATCTTAATGGGTTGGAACTTGGATTAATTGCCATGAGAATGGGATTGACAAAGCTTTAGCACGTTTTTAGTGTCAAGAAATTGGGCTTTAAATAATTTAGGAGAAATTGCCTTCAAGAACATAATTGAACATTAACAAAGATAGGATTGCAATTTATCGTAAGGGGTAATGTAGTGGATTCTGAGTCCTAGGCCTTTAAATATTTATTGAATCTCATCTTTTCTAGTTTCAATTGTTTACTTTGTTACTTTAAGTTTAGTTCTGATTTTAATATAACTTTCACTATTATTTTTATTCGCTTAAATAATAAAAAATTACCGTAAGAGTTAGTAGTCAATCGATCCTCATAGGAACGATCTTTATTTTACTACTTGTATGATCCGTGTACTTGCGAAAAAATCACAACATTTACTCTAGATCTTATGAAAACATAGTGTGTAACACCCCTTGATGTAGCAACCGGAGCGTAATCGTCATTACACCGCAGTTACTAAATCCAAGTGTGTCACAGACATGATAACATTAATTTAAATCCTCAAGAGAGTATATTTTTTTTTTGACAATTTGTATAAGTAGAAAATACGAGCCTCGAATGAAATATAAATATATTCAACCCATAATACAACCACTGAAATAAAATCATATTCGTTATATATATATTTTATAGTCAATTTACACAAATCACTAATGACATAGAATATAATAATTTCAGAGTCCAATAAAATACAGCAGGAATAAAAACACTAAAGGGGGGGAAAGTAGTAACCCAGGGATGGGTACTACCAGCAGACAAAGCCGCAACCCCATATGTACATGACGCACGGCGTCCCAATCGACACGACAGGCATCAATGCCTCCACGCGGCTGCACTCTTACGCAGTTGAAGAAATCTTGTCCAGACGCTCAAGCGAATCAACCAAGGTGTGGTCCCTCTTTATCTTCCTCATGATCTTTTATCAAATATAAATATAAAATAGAAATGCACAAATATAGGAAAGAGGTAAGATATCCTACCATCATTACCAATTATAGCAGCCAGAAACAAAACAGCGCAACGCGCCCAAATAGCAATTCAAAATAGCATTTCAAATTAATAAACAGTAGATCCAATAATAAGCGAATAAACAATTCCAGATAGATGTTCATTACAGTAATGATCAGACAATTCACAGTTACGGAAAGTAATGATTTACAATGATAGATTATTTCATGATGCACATGCATACTTTCCCAAATTTCTACTCCATGGAGCTAGACACAAATAGTCAGAGAGAAAGATCAGGGGACATGTCTGTAACTCGACTGTCACGGCCAAAGTGCTAAAATCAATAATTCTCACGTGCACATCCAGGCATTGTACAGACATTCCACGCTTGATCACGATATAGGACAGTGTCTCGGTCCGGATTATCGGTGTGTTTGCATCGGTCTACCCCACGGCATAGAGGAGCTCATAACTGTCCATGTGAGGAACTCGCACCCCGACGCCCCCAAGGTCAAACATAACCTCACTAGTCTACTCGCACCCGCACTAAGGTGTGTTCAATCTCCTAGGCAACTTGGCCTTATAATAGTCCACAAGACATTCACAATGCATAAGACTCTATGCATGGACATGTATAATCATCAATTTCATACAATTCCATAATATGCCACAATTGGCCAAGATAAGCATCAACACATAAATGGTCACTCACATGGACCCATAACATTATAATATAAAGGTAAAATCAATTGGTACATTCTTAGGTCCATTATGAATCCTAACTTAGAATTTGTTTCTCCTTTCAAGGTTCATGTCCAATCCAATTCTTACAATTAGTTTAATCTTCCAAGGTAATTTAATTTCATACAATTTGTAAATTATTCAAGTTCTTAGGCCTCACACTCTCTTGTTCTTCACTCACTTGTAATTACCTTAAGTCTTATGACAATCTCACTCTTAGTCCTTTAGAATTTATGAAATCTTTGATTATATTAAATTCTTACAATTTATTAATTGTCTACCTCATTACATAGGTTTTTAATTGCATAATTACTTATACTTCCAAGTTACCAAAGTTACATATTTACACCTAAAAAGGCTTTAGAGGCCGTGGCCTCTCTAGGGATTCAATTCCCAAATCTTTTCAATTTATCATATTATAGGTTACACTCTTAATTCACTTAATCCTTTACTTGTTGCATTGGTTCACCAATAACCCCAATTTTGGGCTCAAAACCGTGGCCACCCTATAGGTTTCAATCTCAAGTTTTCCTTCCATTATATTTCATTTTATCACTTGATTAATTTAAGTCTCATGCTTGTTACAACTTGTCTACAATTTACCCAATTTTTAACCCTCAAAACCGTGGCCTCCCTAAGGCACTCCATATCCATTTTCTTCCATTTCAAGCCGTCCTATCCAATCCAATAAATCAATGTACACAATCAATCAATTCAAGGTCATGAATATCATAAAATCAACATGTAAGCATAATAGTCATCCAATTAAAGAATAACCCACATTAGGGTTTTTCTTACAAACAAAAAAATCAAAGTTCTTAGATGCTAATAGAGGTTGAGAAGGAGTGTCTTCCTCTTACCCAAGTGAAGAAAACAAAAGAACACCAAGGAATCTCCCTTGTAATTTCGGATTGGAACTCCACCAAACCCTAGAAATTTCAACTTTGTTAAAACAACACCAATGCTTGAAAAATAAAGCATGGATGGTCACCAAGAGGACCATGAACACGAAAATGAAGAGAGGGAAGGAAGAATAAAAAATCTTACCTAGGAACCCAAAGCTTGAAGCTTGAAGAAGATGGTGATAATGGTGGAATTTCAAGTTGCTCCAAGCAAGAAAGATGTTTAGAAGGAGGAGAGGATTAAGAAATGTAGTTGGTTGTAATTTTTGTGAAGAATGAGTGGGAGGGAGAGAGCTGGTCGTAGCTATGATAGAGAGAAGGAGGAGAAATGTTTGAAGAAGAAAGGAGATGAAATGTAGAGAGAGAAAGGCTTTGGTGGAATTTGGAAATTAAGTGGTATAATGAATTAAGGAAGCAAAATAATTTTCCCCCATTTTTCCTTGGGCTGCTGCCGTGCATAGAGAGAGAAGGGAGAGAGAGTTTTTGGCTTCCCTTGGAAGCTAAGGGCTCTTTAGTCATTAATTGGTCAAAGCTTCTCAAAGAAGCTTTGATTATTTTACATTAAATTTGAATGAAAGTGAATTGATTAGACATAAAGTAGATTGCATTAAGATAATGTGATAGGATTTTTATTACATGCTATTATCCAGTGGATAATAGTTATAGTTGACAGAAGTCAATATTTAATTAATCTGACAGATAAATTTTTTGCAGTATTTGTTTTATTTTATCTATTAGAATTTCTAGAGAACTGTAAAACCTCGTACACTGTGTCCAGTCTTGGGTTTAGTAAGAGCCCTCGTCGACATGTCCATAGTTCCAGGTTCACAGAGAAAATATCGCGTTTTTCCAGTTCCGCTCAGTGCGCACGCAAAACGAAGAATATATTAAAATATTCGACGTTTCCAGAAAAATCCCAGAAAATTCTCAAAAATTGCAAATATTGTAAAACGACTATTCGTCATATAATTTTCCAATTTTTGAAGCGCTACAGTCGTTTTCCCGACTCTGCTCAAGTTTTGCGTAAAACGAGAAATATATTAAAATATTCGTCGTTTCCGAAAAATTCCGAAAGAATTCACATAATTCATAAATATTAGAAAATGACTATTCGTGGTAAAATAAATAATTTCCGGAGTGTTACACTGACCTCAGCAATTCCCAGCTCAGTGTGTACGCAAAACGAGGAATATACTAACATATTCGACGTTTCCGAAAAATTCCAGAAAAATTCCTAAAAATCATGAATATTATAAAATGATTATTTATTATTAAACAGATATTTTTCGGGATGTTACAACACTCCCCAACTAAAAGGAATTTCATCCTTGAAATTTACGTACCTCAGAATAGTTCTGGATGTTGCTCCTTCATCTTGTCTTCCGGCTCCCGAGTCGCATCCCCAGTTGTTTCGTTCCAAATCACCTTTACTAATGGGATCTCCTTACCTCTAAGTCGCTTTATCCGTCGGTCCTCGATTCTCGCAGGAGATGCCTCATAGGTTAAGTTCTCTTTTAATTGTACCGTGTCCGGTGCTATGACATGACTTGGGTCAGGTAAATATTTACGCAGTTGTGACACATGGAAGACATTGTGTATGTTAGAAAGAAAAGGGGGTAAGGCTATTTGGTAAGCTACTGGACCTATCTGGCGAAGAATTTGGTAAGGTCCAAGAAATTTTGGAGTAAGTTTCCTAGATTTCAAAGCCTGGCCGACCCCAGTTGTGGGTGTGACTTTCAAGAATACATGCTCACCTTCTTCAAACTCAAGGGGATTTCTCCTCTTATCCGAATAACTCTTCTGCCGGCTCTGAGTAGTCTTCATCTTTCTCTTGGATCATTTTGACCTTCTCAATTGTTTGTTGTATGATATCCGATCCAATCGTGAGACGTTCACCGTCTTGATACCAACACAAGGGTGTCTGACACCGTCTTCCATATGGAGCTTCATAGGGTGCCATCCCTATACTCGAATGGTAACTGTTGTTGTAGGTGAACTCTATCAATGGTAGAACTTCATCCCAACTTCCAGTCTGTTCTATAGTACAAGCTCTAAGCAAATCTTCTAGAGATTGGATCGTTCTTTCCAATTGACCATCGGTTTGTGGGTGGTACGCCGAACTCAGATGTAACTTTGTTCCCAATGATGCCTGTAGACTCTACCAAAATCTTGAAGTAAACCTTGGATCCCTATCCGAAACAATACTCGTAGGCACACCATGCAGCCTAACGATCTCTCCAATATATAGCTGGGTCAGCTTCTCCAGACTGTACCTTATGTTGATCGGAAGAAAATGAGCTGACTTTGTAAGCCGATCAACTATTACCTAAATTGAGTCGTGTCTTTTTCTTGTTCTTGGCAAACCCACAACAAAATCCATTGTAATGTTGTCCCATTTCCATTCAGGAATAGACAATGGTTGCAGCAATCTTGTAGGTCTTTGATGTTCTACCTTAGCTTTTTGACAAACCAGACAAGTCGATACGCATCAAGTGACATCGCTCTTCATCCCATGCCACCAGAACAACTTCTTCAAGTCTTGGTACATCTTCGTTATGCCCGGGTGCATATTCAACATGCTGGTGTGAGCATGATCCATAATATATCGTCTAAGCCCTTGGTCACGGGGAATACAAACTCTACCCCGGAATCTCAGAATTCCATCCATTCCCTCCTCAAATTCCATTTCCTTGCCTTGCCTTATCAGTTCTCTCACTTCTTGCAAGAATTCATCGACCTTCTGCTTTTCCCGTATGTCATCCATTAGTTCACTTGAGATGGTGACCATGTTCATACAAATCCTTCTGAGTTCTAACTTAACAAATGACCAAATATCTCTAAACTGTTCTATGAGGTCTCCTTCCTTGATCATCAGGGCAGAAACACTGACGGTCTTCCTACTCAAGGCGTCTGCCACGGCATTTGCTTTTCCAGGGTGATACAACAATTGGAAGTCATAGTCCTTTAGGAATTCCAACCATCTTCGCTGCCTCATGTTCAGCTCCTTCTGATCATACAAGTACTTCAAACTTTTGTGGTCACTGAAAATGTTGAACGTCGCTCCATAAAGGAAATGTCTCTATATCTTCAGAGCAAAAACCACAGCTGCTAGTTCCAAGTCATGTGTTGGATAGTTCTTTTCATGCACTCGCAACTGTCGCGAAGCATAAGCTACCACTCTTCTGTGTTGCATAAGAACATACCCCAATCCTTGGTATGAGGCGTCACAGTACTCCTCAAATGGTTCATTAGGATCAGGTAGCACCAATACTGGTGAGGTAGTTAGCCGTTTCCTCAACTCTTGGAAACTTTAGTCGCAGCTATCAGCCCATTCAAAAGCTTGGTTCTTCTTTGTCAGCTGAGTGAGCAGTCCAACAATTTTGGAAAATCCTTCTATGAATCTCCTATAATATCCGGCTAAACCCACGAAGCTACGAATTTCTGTCACTGACTTTGGTCGTTATGGATATCAGAAGTCTTAATTCTGGAAACTAATAAGGTTTTCATTGGAATGGTTTAGTAGGATATGACTAGAAAATGATCAATCAGTCCCTAAATCATGAACTCTAACCGATGCGATTTCAAGTAAGCAAAATAGATCAACAAAAGGTTCAATCTTCATGAGAAGTAGGATAGATTAAACAAACTCAGGTGTCAAGACAAGTCTCAACAACAGGAATGGGAACAACCAAGTCGAAGATAAGAAAGATGCAGATGAATCTAAATGATCCATGCAGTTACGAATTGAAAATAGAAGGGTTACCCCCATAATTATATGGCACGATTACAGGGTCATTGTAACACCCTTCTGGGGATGTCACATTTATAAAGAAAATAAAATAAAGATAAATAAAATCTACCTAAGTTGTAAAATATTTATTATATAATAATATGGATTGTAAAATTTTTTCGATTAAATAGAATATTACGAGATAAAATAACACAAAACATAAAATAAGCACACTATTATCACACATAATATACATATGGTTCTATCATAGGTTATACAAATAATGTACAACTACTAATATTTAAAAACTAAAACAGAATAGTAAACAAGCAGTAAAGGTCTATGTATACAACGCAGACGCGCCCAAGTACACATCATAAATATCTAGCCCTCTGAAGGATCACTCTCAGATGAAACTTCAGGTGATAGGTATTCAAGATGCCTCGACCCTCTACGGACACAAGTCCGTGCAGTCGATACACTGCTGATCTCACTAGGCGCATCAAACATACTACCCCAATGACGCCTAAGAGATAGCGGCAACTCCACATGCAGGTACAGCAAAGTAGAAAAGATCGGCACTCCATCAAATTCCGTACGTATGGTCACAGTCAGACGCCCTACGTACGTCACCGAGTCTCTATCCTCTCGCAGACGCCAGGCTTCAGAGCCTCCGTGAAACTCAAGTTGCACGAACCCAAAGAATCCTAGTAGTGTCATACTAACACAATCAATCCAATGGATATGGATGATCGGATGGTTCTTGATCGTAGAACTAATCTTCAGCTTGCTGCTCTTCCTCCTCCTCGGGATACTCACACTCAAGAGGTTGTTCCTCTTCCTCAAACTCTTTATCACATAATTTAAAATATACAGATAACAAATACAAGAAAGAGGTAAGACAATCTATATCACCACAAACATGATAAATAAGAAAATGACAATACAATCAGATATACAGTTCATACAATATAGAATGCCATAACAGAATACCATAACAACATAAACATAAATACAGTATGACACCGAACAATATAAACATAAATACAGTATAACACCGAACAATATGAAAATTAAATATATATATGATGATATAGATAAAAATATAATAATGTACATCACAGATACATATGCAATATGACACGATCCTAATCCATGAAGCTAAACACATACGACATCGAGAGAATGACCCGCAAAATCTATTAGTACCACAGCTGCCCAACCAAACTATTCTGCGGTCTCATGTTGCGTCTATAGCCCACAGTCACATGGCGTGGTGTAGCACACTGTCTAACGTCGTGTCACTACAGGCAATGTACTATTAGACTTTATAAGATCTCGATTAAGTATAGTGCGTGTCGAGTCCGTTAGTGTGTTGCCAGTTACCACGGCCCAGAGGAGCGACCAACTGTCCACAAATGGAATAATCCGCACACTAATGTCTCCAAGTCCATAAAGTAATGAACCAGACTACGCTTATCGCACTGAAAACACAGTGTGATTCACCTCGTCAATCAATCCACCAAGATTGGCATTAACTCAATGCATGATAAAAAATTACCACAATACCCTCAATGGTATAAATATGCATATTTACGCAAATGTCCTCAATGGCAAAAATTCCAAATATGCCCTCAATGGCAAAAATTCCAAATATGCCCTCAATGGCAAAAATTACGAAAATGCCCTCAATGGCAAATCTCATATATATACAGTATGTCCCACTTGACAGTACTGTTTCACAATCTGTCCGGGTCCACCACTTTGGCCTGACAGTAAAAACTTGCTGTTTCCGTCAATTGCGTAGAAATTTTATCGCATTTTCAAAATTGTGTCGTTTTTACAAATATTTTTAAATTGCGTAAATATATTTTACTGTTTTTAAAATCGCGTACTATTTTTCAAACGTTTTCTCATTCGCGTAAGATTTTTTAAATCATTTTCTTGTCCGAATTCCTTAAAAATTACTGTTTAAATAAACAGAAAATAATATTTAATATGTTTGAATTACGTAGAATATTTTCATACCGTATATGATATAATAGACATCTTTTCTATCTTATTTGTCTGTTTTAACAAAAATTGATGATTTTGCTTAGAAAATGTATGATAATGGTTTTCTAAGTTTTCTACAAAAATTCCTTTTATTTATATTTTAACCATTTATTTATACTCTTGAACACCACTAACGTGCTTCAAAACATAAAATGAGCTCTACGTTAGAAATTTTACAAAAGCTACTGTATTTCCTTCTAAACATTAAAATCATTAGTTTTAACTTCTTAAACTTAATCTAATCATTTTTATTCCTCAAAATTCATTGTAATAAAATTCCTTTTTGCATTATTACCTAACCTTTGTTGAAAAACAATTTTAGAAATAAAAACCTTCACATTTGGCATGTTGGCCGAATTACTCTATTTCCCTCATTTGATCCATAAATTCATTATTCTCTCTTTAAAAACACTTTGTATCTTGTCAATTTTCCTAAGTCAATTAAATCACTCTTTTAGAAAATTGTTGAGAACATTTTGGTTCTCCTTTTATGTTGAGGCCGTGAGCCTTGATGTTGTGTTCTTTGGAACACTCATGCAATCCTTAGCATGTTATTCACATCCTACTAATTATACATGCATTTCTAACACATACAATATATTTACAACTTGTAGACATGCAATTTAATACAAATCACAAATAGGAAAGCTAATAACAAATAACACAAAAGAATCCTTATGGATTCTACAACCACAAACAATTCCATTTTCTTATCACCACCCAAGGATGATAAGATTCAAGTCTTCCTCTTACCTTAAGTGAAGACAAATACTCTTTCACTCCTTCTAGGGTTTCGGTCTTCACCCTCCAAAGTCACCTATCAAACATAAACAATTTCTACAAGTTACCAACAAGGAAGAAAGCTTAAACCATGGATTAATCATGGCTTAGAACCTTAAAAAAGAATTTAGAAATGAAAAACATGGATTTTCACCTTCAAGGTAGAATCTTCAAAGTAGTTTTTCAAGCTCAAGATGATGGATTTTGCAAGAACTCTCAACTAGAGATATTCTTAGAATTGTGTTTAGGTTTAGAAAAGTAGGTTAGAAAGAATTTTGGGTGGATGGATGGTGAAGAATGGTGCTTGGCCGAATGGACCTTCAAAGAAGCATCAATGGAGTTTGGTATTTTTGGAAGAGAGAGAAGAGAGAAAGTGTTAGAGAATGAAGTGATTCTTGGCTCTCCAAGGTCACTTAGCCGTAGACATCATGCAGGGAGGTGTTCCCTTGGTTGGCTCCATCCAAGCCCTAGAAATGATGAATGGTGAGGATTAAAACTTGATCACCAAGCTTAACTCTCATTGGCTAATCCAAGCCTTGTCATTAAGCCTAGTCATTAAGCCTAGTCACTAAGCCTTGTCATTAAGCTTAGTCATTAAGCTACTACTCTAAAACGTTAACTGTTTCACTAAACGTGGGTCCCGCAAAACATTTCTGAGTCCATTACTGCTTATTTGCACTGACTAATAAAATAATATTATAATAATATAAAATTATTTTATTACACAGTTAAATCCTAAAAATTAAAAGATTACTAACCGTATCATTTAGAATTGGGTTTAGTAAGATCCCCCAGCTTCGAATAATTAAAATAAGATTTCCCCGGCCCGAAAAATATTATTTTCCTGTCTCGGAGCAAATCACACAAAAAGTTCAAATAAAAACACAGACAGTAAAATAAAATAGTATTTCATACAGAAAAACAACAACCAGTACAAAAAGGACATAACGATCATTTATCCTAAAGTTGAAAAATAGAAAACAGTACATTCGGGACACAACGGTAATTCACTCAAAAGTTTAGGGTGTTATAGTAATCATTTGAGGCATAACTTTCCTTGTTGAGATCCCCAAATGTTGAGGTCTGATTGGATCTACCACTACTAGCACTTTCCCCTACGGGTTGGGTGTGGTTGTTACTTCCTTGGTACCCGTGAACATAGTTCTCGTTTAAACTTATTAGCTTTTCCATTATTCCTCCTTTGGAATCTAGGTAGTCCATGGTTATCCCAAGTCTAACTTTCCTTCAATAGATTTTGAATCTTAACCTCCAATTCTCGTTGTTGTGCGGTCCTCTGATCTTGGTGAATTGTCACATCAGTTATCCTTTGTATTTTCTCCTGCAATCGCAGCCATAATTCTACGGTCTTGTCCTGCGCTTATTGAGTACATTTGCCACAAGCCATTGACTCTCTTCGAAGGTGGACCAAACATAACACGATAAAACAAATGTAATTATTTCAAACAACATTACCTCCCTTTGGAAGTCAAACACAAAGAGTCACACAAAGCACACAATTCAAACAAAGCAAATTCAACTCACAAATCCTAATGATCTCTAGCTCTAACTTCTTCGTTCTGTCTCCTGTGGCGTAATCTCTCGTAAGTCCCCAATCTCTAAACAACTTCTCGAACCAAATTTAAACTAGTCATTCTTTCTTCAGAAGATCGGTTTTCCAAAACTTTTTGATCTCCGCACAAAAGACTTCCTATCTTCCTAACACAGCATGCCTAGGAGAAGTCATAGTTTCTTGTACACACAGAACATTACATATCGAGTAAGCCAGTCCTTAATATCATGCAATTGCATAACAGTAACTATCAACATTCAACCTACAACAAGTCATGCATTCTTTTCCCATTTTCTCAATCAAGAGACAAGGAAGTGCACAACAGACCAAATTCTAATATGCCTAAACATAGCAAATCCAT
This sequence comes from Ormosia emarginata, assembly GCA_029884605.1. Classification (NCBI taxonomy): domain Eukaryota; kingdom Viridiplantae; phylum Streptophyta; class Magnoliopsida; order Fabales; family Fabaceae; genus Ormosia; species Ormosia emarginata. The sequence continues at coordinate 19,866,797 of JAQQTP010000079.1, forward strand.
ACCCCGGCTCAACAGGATGAATTGCTCTGATACCACCTAATGTAACACCCCTTGATGTAGCAACCGGAGCGTAATCGTCATTACACCGCAGTTACTAAATCTAAGTGTGTCACAGACATGATAACAGTAATTTAAATCCTCAAGAGAGTATTTTTTTTTGACAATTTGCCTAAGTAGAAAATACGAGCCTCGAATGAAATATAAATATATTCAACCCATAATACAACCACTGAAATAAAATCATATTCCTTATATATATATTTTATAGTCAATTTACACAAATCACTAATGACATAGAATATAATAATTACAGAGTCCAAAAAAATACAGCGGGAATAAAAACACTAAAGGGGGAGGGGGAAGTAGTAACCCAGGGATGGGTACTACCAGCAGACAAAGCCGCAACCTCCACGCAGCTGCACTCTTACGTAGTTGAAGAAATCTTGTCCAGATGCTCAAGCCAATCAACCAAGGTGTGGTCCCTCTTTATCTTCCTCACGATCTTTTATCAAATATAAATATAAAATAGAAATACACAAATATAGGAAAGAGGTAAGACATCCTACCATCATTACCAATTATAGCAGCCAGAAAAAAAAACGGCGTAACGCGCCCAAATAGCAATTCAAAATAGCATTTCAAATTAATAAACAGTAGATCCAATAATAAGTGAATAAACAATTCCAGGTAGATGTTCATTACAGTAATGATCAGACAATTCACAGTTACGGAAAGTAATGATTTACAATGATAGATTATTTCATGATGCATGTGCATACTTTCCTAAATTCCTACTCCATGGAGCTAGACACAAACAGTTGGAGAGAAAGATCAGGGGACATGTCTGTAACTCGGCTGCCGCGGCCAAAGTGCTAAAATCAATAATTCTCACGTGCACATCCAGGCATTGTACAGACATTCCACGCTCGATCACGATATAGGACAGTGTCTCGGTCCGGATCATCGGTGTGTTTGCATCGGTCTACCCCATGGGACAGAGGAGCTCATAACTGTCCATGTGAGGAACCCGCACCCCGACGCCCCCAAGGTCAAACATTACCTACACTAGTCTACTCGCACCCACACTAAGGTGTGTTCAATCTCCTAGGCAACTTGGCCTTACAACAGTCCACAGGACATTCACAATGCATAAGACTCTATGCATGGACATGTATAATCATCAATTTCATACAATTCCATAATATACCACAATTGGCCAAGATAAGCATCAACACATAAATGGTCACTCACATGGACCCATAACATTATAATATAAAGGTCAAATCAATTGGTACATTCTTAGGACCATTATGAATCCTAACTTAGAATTTGTTTCCCCTTTCAAGGTTCATGTCCAATCTAATTCTTACAATTAGTTTAATCTTCCAAGGTAATTTAATTTCATACAATTTGTAAATTATTCAAGTTCTTAGGCCTCACACTCTCTTGTTCTTCACTCACTTGTAATTACCTTAAATCTTATGACAATCTCACTCTTAGTCCTTTAAAATTTATGAAATCTTTGATTATATTAGATTCTTCCAATTTATTAATTGTCTACCTCATTACATAGGTTTTTAATTGCATAATTACTTATACTTCCAAGTTACCAAAGTTACATATTTACACCTAAAAAGGCCTTAGAGGCCGTGGCCTCTCTAGGGATTCAATTCCCAAATCTTTTCAATTTATCATATTATAGGCTACACTCTTAATTCACTTAATCCTTTACTTGTTGCATTGGTTCACCAATAATCCCAATTTTGGGCTCAAAACCGTGGCCACCCTATAGGTTTCAATCTCAAGTTTTCCTTCCATTAAATATCATTTTATCACTTGATTAATTTAAGCCTCATGCTTGTTACAACTTGTCTACAATTTACCCAATTTTTAACCCTCAAAACCGTGGCCTCCCTAAGGCACTCCATATCCATTTTCTTCCATTCCAAGCCATCCAGTCCAATCCAATAAATCAATGTACACAATCAATCAATTCAAGGTCATGAATATCATAAAATCAACATGTAAGCATAATAGTCATCCAATTAAAGAATAACCCACATTAGGGTTTTTCTTACAAACAACAAAATCAAAGTTCCTAGATGCTAATAGAGGTTGAGGAGGAGTGTCTTCCTCTTACCCAAGTGAAGAAAACAACAGAACACCAAGGAATCTCCCTTGTAATTTCGGATTGGAACTCCACCAAACCCTAGAAATTTCAACTTTGTTAAAACAACACCAATGCTTGAAAAATAAAGCATGGATGGTCACCAAGAGGACCATCAACACGAAAATGAAGAGAGGGAAGGAAGAATAAAAAATCTTACCTAAGAACCCAAAGCTTGAAGCTTGAAGAAGATGGTGAAAATGGTGGAATTTCAAGTTGCTCCAAGCAAGAAAGATGTTTAGAAGAAGGAGAGGATTAAGAAAATGTAGTTGGTTGTAATTTTTGTGAAGAATGAGTGGGAGGGAGAGAGCTCGCCGTAGCTATGATAGAGAGAAGGAGGAGAAATGTTTGAAGAAGAAAGGAGATGAAATGTAGAGAGAAAAAGGCTTTGGTGGAATTTGGGAATTAAGTGGTATAATGAATTAAGAAAGCAAAATAATTTTCCCCCCTTTTTCCTTGGGCTGCTGCCGTGCATAGAGAGAGAAGGGAGAGAGAGTTTTTGGCTTCCCTTGGAAGCTAAGGGCTCTTTAGTCATTAATTGGTCAAAGCTTCTCAAAGAAGCTTTGATTATTTTACATTAAATTTGAATTAAAGTGAATTAATTAGACATAAAATAGATTGCATTAAGATAATGTGATAGGATTTTTATTACATGTTATTATCCAATGGATAATAGTTACAGTTGACAGAAGTCAGTATTTAATTAATCTGACAGATAAATTTTTTGCAGTATTTGTTTTATTTTATCTGTTAGAATTTCTCGAGAACTGTGAAACCTCGTACATTGTGTCCAGCCTCGGGTTTAATAAGGTCTCCCGTCGACATGTCCATAGTTCCAGGTTCACGGAGAAAATATCGCGTTTCTCCAGTTTCGCTCAGTGCGCATGCAAAACGAGGAATATATTAAAATATTCAACGTTTCCGGAAAAATCCCAGAAAATTCTCAAAAATTGCAAATATTGTAAAACGACTATTCGTCATATAATTTTCCAATTTTTGAAGTGCTACAGTTGTTTTCTCGACTCTGCTCAAGTTTTGCGTAAAACGAGAAATATATTAAAATATTCGTCGTTTCCGAAAATTCCGAAAGAATTCACATAATTCATAAATATTAGAAAATGACTATTCGTGGTAAAATAAATAATTTCTGGAGCGTTACACTAACCTCAGCAATTCTCAGCTTAGTGTACACGCAAAACGAGGAATATACTCTAATATTCAACGTTTCCGAAAAATTCCAGAAAAATTCTTAAAAATCATGAATATTATAAAATTATTATTATTATTAAACAGATATTTTTCGGGATGTTACATAGTGAACTAGTTAAATGAAGCATGATTAAATGACCTAGACATAGGCTTTTAACTAAGTTAATTTCTTAAGCTAACAAATCACGTCTCATTTATGTTGCTTTAGAGGATTGCATATCATCAATTGAATTAGAGCATGAAGAATGATTTCCTATTTTCTAATCAATATCTTTAAGTCTAATTTACTGTATTTAAGTCTTTCATTCACAGTTAACTTACACAACCCTTCTAAATTTGAATGTTCTTGAATAGTATTAAGTTATTAGTTAATATTTGGCTTTAGAGATTAATGTACTCCTCATGGGAAGGATATCATACTCTTTACTATATTACTTATGCGACCCATGCATTAGCAGTAGCAATGCAACAAGTTTTTGACGCCATTGTCGGTGAAGTACGACTTAATTTCAGTATTGTCAATATTAACAATGAGCTTATTTAGTTCTAGTTCAAGTTTCTTTTCGTTTATATTAATTTAAGTTTCCACTCTTTATTTGTTATAGGTATGGTGTGGTGTGAATTGTGATTAAAATTAAGGACAAAATCAGTTGCAAAGTTCCACAAAAAATATATAAAAACCTTGCAACCAAATCGTGTTTACTGTTATTAAAATGAAAAACAAAAATTGAATTTAAAGTAATAACAGTAAACGTGATTTGAATTACTAATTAAAAGGTATTGGTTAAGAGAAAGAATTCACCACTAGATTTATATGATCATGCTAGCCCACATATCCTTTATGTCAACATAACCAATTATGTTCCTATGCAATTGTGAGATTAATTCTCTGTTTTCCTTAAGTTATAATTAATTTAGAAACCGCTCAAATTAAATCCTAATCACTAGTTAGTTATAAAGCAACCGCTCTTATCCCCACCTAATGATTGCATTAAGATTTTGAAAATCAATCACACTTAGATCTAATTACACACTAGGATTAAATTACTTAGATCATATCTCTCACTAGTCTTACCATTGCAACCGCGCATAGTAATCCTAGTTTTACCCCTTTTGAATTTGGAAGATAGTATAGAAACCTTTATACCTAATTAAGATCAAAAAACATATGAATAGAAATACAACTGTATTGAAATAAAGAATTATGCAAAATTCACATGATCAAAACTAGGGTTTCATCTTCCCTTAACCAAATAAGAAACTTAGCCGCACATGACAAATTCAAAATTAAAAGAATAACAAAAGAAAAACATCATCCAGAATAAAAGAAGAGAAGAAAAGTAAAGATCAAATTAGTTTCCAAAGAGCAAGGTTAATTGATCTTCGATTGCTCGAACCCGAGTTTCTATTCTTTGATCGAATCTCCCTCTTTCTAATCTTTGTGGATCAACCCTTGCTAACTACAATTGATTGTAAGGTTTTTATATATTTTTTGTGGAACTTGGCAACTGATTTTGTCCTTAATTTTAATCACAATTCACACCGCACCAAATTTTGATAATTTCTTCAGTTTCTTAACGGCTTCCAGTCCAGAGATTCCTTTTAGGGGCCCTAGGCAATCCTATTTATAGCTTTGGATACCCAATTCCTCAATCAGATTGAAATCTAATTTCTTGATTCGTAAACATGGGCCGTGTCTAATGACACGTCCTACCCCGTGTCTGACTCTGACATCATAAAACAAACGCAATTTTGAACTCAGAGAAGAACACGACCTACCCCATGTTTGATGACACAGGCCATGTTTTCAAATTGGCTCAACACTGAGCCAAACTTGAGGTATCAGAGCCGGACACGGCCTATTTCGTGTCTAGGGACATGGGTCGTGTTATTTATTGTTGCCCAGAACTGAGTATATGTGACATGCCAAAGAAGAACATGGCCTACCCCGTGTCTAAGGACACGGGCCGTGGCTTCTAGTTTCTTCATTCTTTGTCTTTTCTCCTCGAGGACTCCATCATTCAATAATTTCTTGCAAAGCATAACCCAATTAATGATTGCTTATAATCATATTTAAGCATAGTTTCACAATAAAGATCCGATTAAGCTTGAAATCTAGAAACTTAGCTAAATGTTAACAATTAAGCACAAGTGGAGTCGAATTAAATCAAACATAAAGCACTTAGAGTGTAGAAATAATCGACAGATCAAACACCCCTACACTTAGCTTTTTGCACTCCTTGGCAAAACTATATGATTAAGCACATGTTTCCAATGAGTAATGAAAGTGCAGACAATGAGCAAAGACCTTCACACCTTAGTCACTTAAAAGAATCTAAGCAATTAGGAATTTCTTCCCTTGACAATCCAAACCAACAAGAAAAATCAATCAAATTTCAGGGTTAAATCAAAATGATAGACTCTCACAGATATATGCTCTCTCACTTAAGTGTTTTAGGGCTTGTATTTACTCTCAACTCACTCATGAAAAAATGCTCTACCATATGCTTGGCGAGCCTCTAACTTCTCCACCACCTAGATCACTTGCATACAAAGATCAAAAGGTCTTGAATTGGATTGTAATGGGGTCAAGGTTAAGGTATGATACATCAAGGATAAGCAAGGTTAGACCATAGGAAATAGAAGAGCCAAGGGAAATATATCCAATCATTACAATAAAAATTTACCCCAATGCTTTTCAATCTCAATTCACTTTTTGTATCTTTTCCCTTTTCTTGCCTTTCTCCATACAATAATTAGTTTTTTTTTTCTGAATATCCAAGCATCTCAAAATTTTGCCATATATCCATCAGGTCACTTTATAAGTGACATATGTTGCACCACTTTCATTTCAACTAGCTCACTTTTTTCTCTGATTTCACATGAATATCTTTTTCATTAAAGGAACAATCACATGATTAAATACCCCCCACTTATTCAAAACCCAATTCCTAACACAATTACCAAGCTCTTCTACACCCTAAGGTTGGGTAGCATGATGGTTTTTCACTTTTAGGCTTATATTGAGTTGTGATAGAAGGAAAGGAAACGAGGTCAATTAGGTTCAAAGGGGGAAATTGATAACTCCATAAAATGGTGTTATTGTGACCCTATATTTGTGCTGTATTGATTGCTCAGTCTTTGTTATCAGGCATAATTAGAAGGTTTTAAGTTAAATTCATTGATTTCAATTGTGATATCTTCCTATATGTTTTCTGAGCAAATTGATATAATTCTTCCATTGATTATGTGAACTCATTATTGTCATTAATTTGGTGACTTCTTAATTGCAGGAAGGACTCAAAAAGGAGAATAATGATCAAGAACTTAGAGCTGCATTGGAAGAGAAAGCACTAGATTAAGTTCAGCATTTAGCGCCGTGGCGTATGTCATTCCCCTGTTTAGGCAGAAGCTACACATTTTGGAGCGCCGCGGCATGAAGAATGAGTGTCGCGGCATGCTTGACCTAATTTTACCATGCGCCGCGGCATGGCATGTGGAGCGTCGTGGCGTGAGACAGTTTTCTGGAGCCCTATAAATACTGTTCTATCAGATTTTAAAAGGGAATGTTTTTGGTTTTAAAACACAGCTACTAGGGTTCATTTGTGAGACTAAAGGGAAGCTAAAAGGACTAAAGTTGGAGGCCAAATCCTTCCACAAGGAGGATTCAAGCACTAAGGACTACCATTATTAAGCTTGCAACTTCCTCTCCTTCATCTTTCTCTTTATTCAGATCATGACAATGAGTATTTTTGTTGTATTTTCCTTTATCATGAGTGGCTAGTCTGTATATAGGGATTTCCTTGGATCCTTCTATGAATATTGATGATTTTGTAAACCTTTAAGTTAATATATGTGGTTAGAGTTGTTCAATCATATTGCTCCTAATGCTTTTGAATATTTGGCCAATGTTTAATATGTTTTGATTAAATCTAATGATTATAGACATAGGAGATTAGATTTAAGATCATAAATATGGTTTATGCATGTTTGATTTCATTCAATTGACTTGAATAAATTGATTAGCAAATAGGATTGAAATATATCTATTAGTCATGCATGGCTATTACTGAGGCTTGCTCTTAATGAGTGGAATTTAATCTAGCTTTTATGGACACATAGAGACTAGGTAAACGAAGCATGATTAAATGACCTAGACATAGGCTTTTAATTAGATGAGATTCTCAAGCCAACAAATTTCATATCATGTATGTTAGTAAAGGGGTTTGCATATCATCAATTAAAGTAGAAGGTGAAGAAGGATTCCCTATTCTTTAATCAATAACTGTAATTCCAATTAGCTAGCATTTAAATCTTTCCATTAGTTTATGCACAACTCCTTTAATTTGAATGTTCTTAGATAGAAATTATTAAACTATTGGTTAATAATTAGTTTTGCATTAGCAATAGTTCTCGTGGGAACGATATCGGACTCCTAGCTACACTACAAGTGCGACCCGTGCACTTGCGGTAAGCAAAAGAGCGAACAAGTTTTTGGCGCCGTTGCCGAGGACTACGGCATAATTTTGGTAGAACTAATATTAACAATGAGTTTAATTAGTTCTAGTCTAAGTCTTTTTTGCATATTATTTTAAGTTGTAATTCTTTAATTTATTTAGTTAAGTTTTAAAGATGGCAGAAGAAGTCGTTATGCACGAGGTGAAGGACGATAGCCGTACAAGGCCACTGAGGGAGTTTGCTACTCCTCAGATGGATAATCTACAATCTAACATTAGACGTCTTGCTATCTGGGCAAACAACTTCGAGATTAAGCCTGCCATCATCCAAATGATCCAAACTTCTGTACAGTTTGACGTCTTATCTAATGAGGATCCCAATGCGCATCTCTCCAACTTCTTAGAGATTTGTGACACGTTTAGGCATAACGGAGTGTCCGAGGATGCTATTCGCCTAAGGCTTTTTCCTTTCTCTTTAAGGGATAGAACCAAAAGTTAGTTGCACTCTCTTCCAACGAGATCAATTACAACTTAGGCGGAGGTATGTACCAAGTTTTTGAATAAATACTTCCCTCCAGCCAAGACGGCAGAGATGGTGAATGATATTACATTATTCACCTAGTCTGACTCAAAATCCTTACATGAAGCCTGGGAAAGGTATAAGGATCTGTTAAGAAAGTGCCCACATCATGAGATACCACCTTGGCACCAGATTTATTCATTTCATAAAGGCTTGCTCCACCACCACCGTCCAATAGTTGATGTTGCAGCCGGAGGCTCCTTGTTAAGCAAATCCTTCGATGATGCCTTCCAGCTCTTAGAGGAATTAGCTGCTAACAGCTATCAGTGGCCAGCCGCAAGAAATACTCCACGGAGAGTGGCTGGTGTGCATGAAGTGGATGCCTTAACCTCATTAACAGCATAGGTTGCAGCATTGGCAAGCAAGATGGATAATATGGGACAGTAAAGATCTCATCAAAGCCTATTTGTCCTTTGCGACAATTATGGAGATAATCACGTGAGTGATAGGTGCCCTAGTATGTCTGAAAGTGCACATTATGTTGGCAACTATCGCTCCTAGCCGAATAACCCATACTCTAACCAATATAACCCTGGATGGAGAAACCATCCAAATTTCTCTTAGAGGGATAATCAAGGAGCCTCTTCTTCAGCGCCTGGAGCTGAACGACCTTATAATCCTCCTGAATTTCCCTCACAACCCAGACAATAGTTTCAAGACAAGAAACCATCTCTTGAAGATATGCTCATGCAGTTGATGGTAAAAACTGATACCTTCATGACAAAGACAAAAGCTCACTTAGGAAAGAATGACTCAGTAATACAGAGTCAGTCAGCTTCTATAAGGACTTTGGAAACTCGGGTGGGGCAATTAGCAAATGCAATTAATAATAGACCCCTAGGCACTTTTTCAAGTGATACAATCAATAATCCAAAAGGCTCCTCAACTGATCATTGTAAGGCGATCTCACTGAGAAGTGGGAAGGAGATTGAAAGTAATCCTAAGACAAAGTTGTTGGAAGAAGAGGTTGCTGGTAAAGACCAGGAGAAGGTGGGTGAAGAAAGCCCAAAGGAAGAAGACGTTGTCCACAAAAAGGTGGAAGAAAAGAAAGGTGAAGAGAAGGCCGATAACAAAAAGGTAGAGAATAGGCCTTATATTCATCCTTTACCTTTTCCAAGCAGGCAAATTAAGCATAAGATGGATGAGCAGTTCAAGAAGTTTTTAGAAGTTTTCAAGAAACTTCACATAAACATCCCTTTTGCTGAAGCCTTAGAGCAGATGCCCAGTTACATCAAGTTCATGAAGGATATTCTTTCAAACAAACGTAAGTTGGGTGAGTTTGAAACGATTGCATTATCTGAAGAATGCAGTGCCATCTTGCAATAGAAGCTTCCCCCTAAGTTGAAGGATCTGAGGAGCTTTACTATTCCTTATGCCATAGGAAAGAACTTCCTAGGCCAAGCATTGTGCGATATAGGGGCAAGTATTAATCTCATGCCCCTATCCATATTCCAGAGGTTAGGTTTGGGGGAATGCAAGCCCACATCCGCAATCCTCCAGCTTACCGATCGTTCTTATACTTATCCCAAGGGAATTGTGGAGGATGTCCTGGTGAAAGTGGACAAGTTCATATTCCCTGCGGACTTTGTGATTATGGATATGGAGGAGGATCAAAGGGTACCTTTAATCCTAGGTAGACCATTCTTAGCCATAGAGAGAACACTCATAGATGTGCAAAAAGGAGAATTGACTATGAGGGTTCAAGATCAAGAGGTAACTTTCAACATTTTTAAAGCAATTAAGTTTCCTCAAGATTTAGAAGAGTGTTCTTATGTTGGAGTATTGGATAACATCATTGATGATGTATTCCAAGCCAATATTCCTAAGGATTCTCTTACCATGGCTTTGACTTCATCAACTGATATTGATGAAGATGCTAGGGAGGATGTGTCAGATTACATCAAGCACCTTGATGCGGTCCCTAAGAAATATCGGTCGCCCAAGTTTGAAACCTTGGAGTCCGATCCAATAAAGGAAGCATCTAAGCCTTCCATTGAAGAACCTCCAAGGCTGGAGCTAAAGCCGCTACCTAACCATCTGCATTATGCTTATCTGGGAGCAACCTCCACCCTTCCAGTAATCATATCGTCTACTCTCTCAGAAGATCAAATGGAGAAACTTCTTCGTGTGCTTAGAAAATACAAACATGTTATTGGATGGACTATTGCCGATATTCAAGGCATTAGCCCTTCCATATGTATGCACAAGATCTTGCTAGAGGACAATCAGAGAGGTGTTGTGGAACACCAAAGAAGGTTGAATCCAATAATGAAAGAAGTGGTGAGGAAGGAGATTATCAAGTGGTTAGATGCAGGGATAATTTATCCTATTTCAGATAGCCTCTGGGTATCCCCAATTCAGTGCGTGCCAAAGAAAGGTCGCATGATGGTAGTCACAAACGAAAATAATGAGCTTATTCCCTTTCAGAAGGTTACAGGATGGAGGGTATGCATGGACTATCGTAAACTAAACAAGGCCACACGAAAAGACCATTTCCCGCTTCCTTTCATTGACCAGATGTTGGATCGTCTGGCAGGAAAGGCCTATTACTGCTTCTTGGATGGTTATTCTGGATATAATCAAATTGCTATAGCATTGGAGGATCAAGAAAAGACAACATTTACTTGTCCCTATAGTATATTTGTGTTTAGAAGGATGTCATTTGGGCTATGCAATGCTCCTGCGACTTTTAAACGCTGTATGATATCCATCTTCGCAGATATGATTGAGTATGGCCTAAAAGTGTTTATGGATGACTTCTTAATATTTAGAGATACATATGAAAGTTGTTTGCAGACCTTATCTTCCGTGGTAAAAAGATGTGAAGAAACCAACCTTGTCCTCAATTGGGAGAAATGCCACTTTATGGTCCAAGAAGGCGTAGTTCTTGGCCATAAGGTTTCTATCAAGGGGATGGAAGTGGATAAGGCAAAGATAGATGTGATTGAAAGGCTTCCTCTGCCTAACTCTATCAAAGGAATCTGTAGTTTTCTTGGTCATGCGGGTTTCTATAGGAGGTTTATAAAAGACTTTTCAAGGATGACCAAGCCTCTCTGCAACCTATTGGAGAAAGACATCTAGTTTATCTTTGATAAATTGTGTCAGGTTGCATTTGAGGAGCTGAAAAAGAAACTGGTCTCAGTGCCTGTAATTATCACTCCAGATTTGGACTTACCATTTGAACTCATGTGCGATGCCAGCGACTATGCTGTGGGTGTAGTGTTGGGTCAAAGAAAAGACAAGGTGTTTTGCTCCATTTATTATGTGAGCAAAACACTAAACGATGCCCAACTAAACTACACCACAATAGAAAAAGAGTTGTTGGTCATGGTCTTTGCATTTGATAAGTTTCAAGCTTATTTGCTGGGGACTAAGGTGATTGTTTATACTGATCACTCCGCCATTAAGTATTTGGTTAGCAAGAAAGATGCAAAACCACATTTGATCAGGTGGGTTCTGCTATTACAAGAATTTGATCTAGAGATCCGTGATAAGAAAGGTACAGAGAATCAAGTTGCAAATCACCTTTCAAGGCTTGAGAATAAAGACCAGCAAGTTGAACTGCTCATAATTAGGGAAACATTTCTAGATGAGCGGCTTTTTGCAACCATCGCTCAATCATGTCCATGGTATGCTAACATGGTTAACTACATAGTGTGTGGTGTGTTGCCTCATGATTTAACTTCTCACCAGAAGAAGAAATTCTTGCATGATGCCAGGCACTATATCTGGGACGAGCCATTTTTGTTCAAACAGTGCTCTAACTAGATGCTTAGGAGGTGTATACATATGGAAGAAATGGAATAGATCCTGAACTAATATCTGCTTCTCCATATGGTGGACACTATAGTGGTGAGAGGACAGCTGCAAAGGTACTCCAATCTGGCTTTTATTGGCCATCTCTCTCTAAAGATGCACATTTCTTTGTGCAAAGATGTGAGCGGTGTCAAAAGTCAGGTAATATCTCAAGAAGGAATGAGATACCCCTAAATTTCATTTTAGAAGTTGAGGTATTTTACGTTTGGGGCATAGATTTCATTGGTCCCTTCATTCCCTCCTATGGAAACTTGTATATTCTTGTGGCTATGGACTACGTGTCCAAATGGGTGGAAGCATGTGCTTTTCCTACCAATGATGCAAAGGTAGTGGTAGGCTTCTTAAAGAAACACATCTTCACCCGATTCGGAACACCTAAGGCTATTATAAGTAATGGAGGGTCCCACTTTTGCAACAAGTCCTTTGAAGCTCTTCTCGCTAAGTATAGGGTAACCCATAGGATTGCCACTGTCTATCACCCGTAGACAAGTGGGCAGGCAGAGGTGTCCAATCGCGAGATTAAGCGAATTTTAGAGAAAACAGTGTGTACCTACGAAAGAAATGGAGCAGATCTTGAACCAATGTCATGCTTCTCCATATGGTGGACACTATAGTGGAGAAAGGACAGCTGCAAAGGTGCTCCAATCTCTCTTTAAAGATGCACATTTCTTTGTGAAAAGATGTGAGTGGTGTAACACCCCAAATTTTATTTATTTTATGATAAATATTCATTTTCTAATATTTATGATTTTTGAGAAATTTTCTAGATTTTTCTGAGAACGCAGAATATTTTAATATTACTCCTCGAGCGGAGCCAAGAAAATGAGATATTTTTTCTGAGAACCTTGATCTGTGGAAACGTCGACGAGGGATCTTACTAAACCCGAGGTCATACACAGTTTACGAGGTTTCACATTTTTTGAGAAATTTTAACAGATAAAATAATAAATCACTGTATAAATTTTATCTGTCAAATAAATTAATACTGATTTCTGTCAACTGTAACAATTATCCATTGGATAATAACATATATTAAAAACCCTATCACATTATCCTAATGCAATCTACTTTATGTCTAATTAACTCACTTTAATTCAAATTTAATGTATTTTAATCAAAGCTTCTTTGAGAAGCTTTGACCACCAAATGACCCATGTACCCTTGGCTTGTTGGGGAAGCCAATTTCCCCCTCCTTCTCTCTCTTAATGCCACGGCAATGCTTGCCTTGGAGAGGCAAAAATTTGCCTCCACACTTAACCAAATAATCACCAAAAATATCATTTCTCCTACAACACTTTCTCTCTCTAGTTCTTCTTCTACATATTTTCTCCACCTTCTCTCTTCTTCCTCTTCCTTGGCTACGAAAATTGCAGCCCCATTACCAACCATTTTCTTTGATTTTTCTCTTCACTAAGACCATTTCCAGACTCACCTCAACCTTTTCTACACTTTCTCTTTAGAATTTTTTTTTCAAAATCTAACCTTTCCTCCATTGTCATCCAAGACAAAGCTTCAAGCTTTAAGGTGAAGTTTTTATTTTTCTTCTTCTTTCTCTTCATTTTCGTGCTCCATGGTCTCTTTGATGACCATGGATCTATTCTTTTTCAACCATTGATGTTGATTCATTGTCTTGAAATTTCTAGGGTTTTGGGAAGCTCAAAACCGAACCTTCAAAAACCAAGTAGGAGATCATTTTTGTGTTCTTCCTTTAGGTAAGAGAGAGACTACTCACTTCAACCATTTTTTGTGGTGAGGGAACCTTTGTATACTTACTTTATTTTGGTGATTTTGTATGGTTATGTATTCTTGAATTGGATAAATGTTGAATGGTGATCTTGGATGTGTCGAAATGCTTGATGGTGTTATGGTTGTTAAATGGAAAATTTGGAGTTTCCTAACCTAATGTTATGTCACGGTTTTGATTAGAAATTTAGGGATAAAAATTTGTTTTTGTATACAATGAAATGAAACATAGGTGATTGAATGTGGAATGGTGATATTAGAATTAATGAATGGAAAAAAAATTGAGGGATTTCTACACTAGGAGCTGATCACGGTTTTGGTTTGAATTTTAAGGGATTGGAGTGATTTTGTTTGAACTAAAATTTAAGTAATTATATATATTGAGAGACAAATGCATAATATGAAAGGAAATTGGAACTTGAAGACCTAATATGAGGCCACAGTTTTAGAGGAAAATTTTGAGGTACAATGATGCCTTGATGCATTTTTGGAGATTAGGAATTTAAAGACATGTACAATCTATAATCAAGTGGAAGAATTAATTTAAGTAATAACTCTTGAGAGTGTCATCGTTTTGAAGGGTTACTTAACCTAAAATTTCCATAATTGACCAAAGCTTGAGACTTTGAAATTTAGGATCCATAATGTGGACTTGAGATAATTGACGAACCATGAATACATATTGATGTTGAGAATTGATTCTATGATTGTTGTGAAATCCCTATGTGGGCTAAGTAATTGTTGACTATGTACTTAAGGAAACTATGATATATTGATGTTGAGAAATGAATGTATATGTCATTGTGGTATGCTTATGATAAATGTATCATTGATAGACATACATGATTGGATATTGCGTCGTCATGCATATGTGTTATCCGTTGGACATTGTTATAAAGACGGTGTATGCCTTGGAGTTTGAATAACACCTATGTGCAAGTGCGAATAGACTAAGCGTAGGGTCATAGTGGTTGGCCCTGGGGGCATTGGGGTGTGGGTGTCTCACAATAGACAGTGGTAGCTCCACTGGGGCCATGGGATAGACCGGTGCAAACACATCGACGATCCGGATTGAGACGTTGTCCTATCTCGCGATCAACTGTTGAGGTGCCATGTATAAGTCGTATTGTGCAAATGTTTTTATGAGATGAGCACACTAATTATTTTGGCTAACGAGATACTATCATTACTCCTTGATCATTCACTCTGAAAATGTTTAAGTCTAGCTCCTAGGAGTATGAATTTTGGTACCAGTTGCATTGTGAACTGTTAGTCTTATAATTCATTGTGCATGAGCATCTATAACTGTGGATTAATATTTGTCCTTATTACTGTGATAATTACTTGACTTGGTTGCTCTTGATGATATTTACTGTTATTTATTGTTGTTGTACTTTTATTGTTAATTTTAATTATTACTATAATTGAATATATGAACTATATTTATATGTGGGCATCTAGCGCTGTTTTGTTTTCTCGTTGCTATTTTGGTACTGAAAGCTGGGTGTCTCACCTCTTTCTGCATTTTTTATGTTTTCTGTATTTTCTGTATTTTTATCGAACTGTGTTTTGAGAAGACGCTCATGAGGAAGAGAAGGAAACACCTGAGTTTTTGGATTTCTTGCCACATTACGACTAGAGCTATCGAGGATGTCGTCACGTCCACGCCACTTTTTGGGGTACGTGAAGTTGACCTTCCATGGAGGACTAGACTACTGGCACTTACATGTGGAGACGGATCGATGCGTCTACTGCAGGGAGCTGATGGTGTCCTTATCTTGGGGTCGTTATGACGCCCCTGTGTTTGATTTTTCTGCTTTTGTTATTTTGGAGTTTCACCTACCCGTGAGGGATATGTGGACAGATATGTTCTACACCCTTCAAGAGGATTCCTTCCTCTCCACTGCTCGGGCTTCCGCCCGAGACTCGGTTGCTTCGATGGAAATTTCATCAGATGACGAAGACCCTAAGGAGGACCCAACTACGGTCCCTTCTCGTCAGTCGTAGGGGTTGATACTGTTGATGGCTACCCGTTTATCTTTTTGGGGAAGCCTGATGTTTTGTTAATTCAGGGGTGTATATTTGTAACTATCTTGGGTGGGTAAAGCCTTTATCTTTTTGTATATTTTGTGATGTAACTAAACAGGCTGATGCATATGAATATAAATATAAATATATATATATATATATATATATATATATATATATATATATATATATATATTGTGTATGGTTTACTTTATGTCGATTCCACTATGATTGTCTCAATTATTATCTCATCACGTACTAAATTTTTAAATTAATTTTTATGCTACTTGGTAATAATATAATTTAACAAGAAAAAACAAAAAAATAAGATAATATATTGTGTCATATATAGAGGAATCTAAGTACCCATAAAATGAACCGGGTCTATGAGTTTTAAATTTACTACTATTATTTTCCGCAAGTTGTTTTATATTATTTACTTCACTATGGTGTGACGTTCCTTCTTCGTGAGTTTGAGAAAAAGGGGCATTACAAGTGGTGTCAAAAGTCAGGTAATATCTTCAAAAGGAATGAGATGCCCCTAAATTTCATTTTAGAAGTTGAGGTCTTTGACGTTTGGGGCATAGATTTCATGGGTCCCTTCATTCCCTCCTATGGAAACCTGTATATTCTCGTGGCTGTGGACTACATGTCCAAATGGGTGGAAGCATGTGCTTTTCCTACCAATGATGCAAAGGTAGTGGTAGGCTTCCTAAAGAAACACATCTTCACCCAATTCGGAACACCTAGGGCTATTATAAGTGATGGAGGGTCCCACTTTTACAACAAGTCCTTTGAAGCTTTTCTCGCTAAGTATGGGGTAACCTATAGGATTGCTACTGCCTATCACCCGTAGACAAGTGGGTAGGCAGAGGTGTCCAATCACGAGATTAAGAGAATTTTAGAGAAAACAGTGTGTCCTTCTAGAAAGGATTGGTCAAAAAGGATGGACGACGCAATGTGGGCTTATAGGACTGCCTATAAGAGTCCTATTGGTATGTCCCCATATAAGTTGATATTTGGGAAGGCATATCATCTGCTGGTTGAGCTTGAACATAATGCATACTGGGCAATCAAGCAACTAAACTTCAACTTACAAGCTACTAGGGAGAAGAGATTATTGCAACTCAATCAGCTTAATGAATTTAGGCATCAAGCATATGAGAATGCAAAGTTGTATATGGAGAAGGTGAAATTCTGGCATGACAAGGAGATCATGCGAAAGAGACTTGAAGAAGGTCAACAAGTTTCCTTTACAACTCTAGGCTTAAATTATTTCCCGGAAAGCTCAAATCTAGGTGGTCAGGACCCTTTGAGGTAAGAAGAGTGTCCACTCATGGAGCAGTGGAGATAGCTCCTGTAACACCCTAAAACTTCCTAAATATAAGACAGTAATTTTGACAGTTAACAGAATTCTACTGTTTAGTGATTTCTGTGTACTGTAAAATTATTTTGATTATTCCGTGACTGCTTTTGATCGTTTTGAGTCATTTACTCCGTGTCAGAAAAATAATAATTTTCGGGCGAGGGAAAATTTTACGTAATTTAATTATTACTGAAAAGTCTTAATTATTTTACGTAATCTAATTTGATATTTGTGCATTTTCTAATTTTTGTGATTTTGTGTGTGATTATGAAAATTTTATTTCACTCTGTTTATTTTAGCGTTATCCGTGGGCCATCTGTGGGCCCAGGGAGGTCGTATGTGGGCCCCACGTGGGTCCAAAAAGGTAAAAAAATTTCTATAGCCAGGAAAATTTGTACTGTTGAGACGGAGACGGAGGATCTTACTAAACCTGAATCCAGAAATAGTTTTTAAAATTTTCTTTTACTGTGTTTTGCACTGTATTTAATTATCGGGTGATAAAGATACAGTAAAAATATTATTCGAATGGCAATAGCAAATACAAAAATAAATATTGTACTGCGAAGTCAACATTAGTGGCTTGGATATCTACCATTGATGTATTCAACGGTGGAGACTTGATATTGATTTAATCAAACGGTTGAGATTTAGTCTTATAAAGTGGCTAGGACCATTTATAGCCCTTAGATGTAAAGTTTGAAGGAGTAATCTTGACCCTTCATTTTGGAGACACATCTAATGGCTATGATTTCAAGGAGGAAAGATCCAATGGCCTAAATTAAGTCTTCTATCTAAGCCTAAACCTAGAAGCTACATTAAATCCTAACCATTGATCTAATCAATGGTTAAGATGACCTAAAATGATGGCTAGGAGATTTGTTGCATTTTGAAGAGTGCATGGATGGGGGGGACGGTTTTGGTGCGGCATTTAGGAGCTAAAGCAACATTGGAAGACCATAATTGATCACCTTTGGTCATTACTGAATCATTCTTCATCTTTCCTAAAGCAAGACTTAGAAAAAAATTTTCTCTCCATTCTCTCCAAAACCATAGCTACGGCCACACCACCAAGGACACCCTTCCATCACTCAACAATTCTAAACAACCATATTTCTTGAATCCTTACCTAATTCTAAGACACTTTGTAGTTTACACCAAGTCCTAAATCTTTCATCTTCAAGGAGTTTTTCCTAGAGCAAGTTCTAGGGTCCTTAAGGTGAAGTTATGAAAAACTTCATTTTTTCTCTTCTTTTTCATGTTCTAAACCATGTTTGATCCATGGTTCTTCTTATTCAAGCTTAATATACTAATTTCTTTGTATTTGTTTTGTGTTCAAGAGTCTTTTGTTGGTGGAGATCTTGTTCAAAATACAAAGCAAGGAGCTTTTTGTGGTTCTTCAAGATGTAAGAGGGAGATCCATCTCACCAACCAAGTATGGTGGTGAGAGATGGTTTTATATTTGATGGATAGTGAATTCATGTGAGGATTCATATCCATGGTCATGTAATAATTTGTGTGTGTTTATGTGCTTTGATTATTTTCCTATGTTTGATATGATTTGCATGATTTTATTGCTTATATGGTATGCTTATAATATGCATGATGAAAGCATGTTGAATATATTATGGTGGATGTATGTTGAAACAAACAATTTTGGCTCCAAAGGCCATGGAGGAGGCTACGGTTTTGAGCTCTAAAAATTAGGGTTCATGTTGAAATTTTTCAAGAATAAGGGAAATAATTTTTGGTCCCTAAACTAAGGTGAATTTCGGCCAAGACACCTCAAATTAGGTGTTCACAAATTTATATTTTCATGAATGATAAAATTGAATGATTTGGGAAGTAAGGAAAATAAACAAAGGGTTTGATTTTCAAGAAACAATGTACACAGTTTTGGAGAAGTATTTTTATTAATTTATTTTGTATAAAAACAAGAATGGAACTTAGTTGATTTAGAAGGAAAAATACAAGAATGATTTCAATGGTCATGTCCACGATTTTGAAGGCTTGTAATGCTTTGATCTTTATAAACAAAGTGATTTTCAAAGTGAAAATATAAAAGGAATTTGGAAAGGGAATCAGAGTGTTTTAACATTTGAGAATTGGGATTTTCTAACTTAAAACTCATTCTTTGGGTTTTAGAGAGCGTTAGTAAATTTTAAAGTTAAAAACATTGATTTAATTCAATGAAATGATGATTTTATGGAATAAATTACGAAAAGTATTTTCTTGAGTAAGAAATGTGTAAAATAATGTGAGAAGTCATATTATTTTGAAAAATGTTGAGAAGGAATTTTTAAACGGTTGAGAAATATTTTATGAAGTTGAAAAATAGTGAAAAATGATTTACGTAACTTAAAAACGTGATTTTTAAGCTACGTGATTGGAAAAACGTTTAAATATTTCCACACAATTTGAAAAACGTTGAAATATTACTACACAAATTTAGAAAGCATTTAAATATTTTTACGTGATTGAAATGTTATTGAAAAATCACTACGTGATTTAAAAATGATGGAATATTTTTACGTAATTGATGAAAACGTTGAAAAATCTATATGTGATTTGAAAACGTAACATAAATATTAATAACTTGTGAAAACGCGACAAAAGTAGTTCGCGACTATGAAAACGCGATAAAATAATTTTTGTGATTAAATATACAGTAAAATTATTGTTGAACCAGTGGATGAACACTATCTGAGAAAATGATAATTTTTGCCTGTGATTGGCATTAGTGCATTTTATATGCATGAAATAGTGTTTGGACATTGTATGAAAAATTATGTGAATTATCTTTGGTTGGTAATTAGTGCATTATACATGCATTGAAAAATGGTCCGATGGACTGGATATGGCTAATTGCCTAGGAGAGATGTACACCTCTTGAGTGGGTGCGATATGCGTAGTGTAAGTCACTTGTTGACCTTGGGGGCATCGGGGTGCGGGTTGCTTACATGGGTGGTTGGTAACTCTTCTTCCCGTAAGTTAGACCAATACAACGCATCGATGATCCTGACCAAGACACTATTCTTAATCGAGATCTCGTAAAGACTGTCGTGTATATGCTAGATGTGCAAATACAAATAAGAATTGTAGCACTTGGTCTGAGGCATTTTGGTACAGATAGATCTTTCGGATCAACTTCTCCGAACTGAGTATTAGCTCCATGGAGTAGGAACATTGAGTCTATGTGCACATGCATAACATATGCATCTTTATTGAGCATTGATTATGATAATTGAACTGTTGAAATACTTAGATGATAATACTGTTAATGGCATGATGGTAAATGTTATTTATTGTATCTATTATTTGAATACATTATGATGATGGCATAATTGTATTTATGGTATGATATAACTGTATAGTATGTTGTATGTATTATCTCTGTGCTACCATATTGGTAATGGCGTAGGTGATCTCACCTCTTTGTATGTATATGTATGTATGGTATTTATATTTGATAAAGACGTTGAGAAAGAAGTCGTACAAGAAGGGGAAGAGGAACTACTCCTTACTTCTGGGAACGCAGAGTTTTGATAGCATGGCGTCAAGGTCGAGTTTCTTCGGGTACGTGCGTTTGCAGTTCCACGGAGGAGCTGGAGCTTGGAGGACAAGTCCTAATGAGAGGGGACTTATTTATGAGGGGCATCTGACAGTAAACTTTAGTAGGGTATTTCATGGGGATCCGTTTTTCTCTGTAACTATTTTTGTACATGTGGAATTTTCGCTGTCTATTAGGCGGCATTGGGATACGAGAAACTATGTCCCAATGGAAATTAGTATTGTGTCGTCCACTCAGACCCCTGTCCGTAGGGCTTCGCGTCAAATCAAATTCCTACCTGCTGAGGAGTCTGAGGAGGACCCGTCTGATGGTTCTGCTGCTTAGTTAGACTTGGGCGAGTCTAAACTTTGTTACAAACTATGTATGTATATATTTAAGTGTGTTATCTAGTTTTTGAGAAATTGTCTGTATATAAATAATCCTGACAGTACGTTCGTAATGTATGATGATGTAAATTATGTGTGATGATGTATAATATTTTATTTTCCGCTAAGTTTATTTTATAGTTATCAAAGAAGAAAGAAAGAAAAAATTTACAACTCATATTTTATTACAACGTCAAACTATAATAACTTAGGGGTAATTTGGTAATTAAGTATCATAAATGTGGCACCCTACGGTAGGTGTTACATTTAGTTGGTATCAGAGCCCAAGTTAGAGTCTTTTGGGTTTGTGGTTAGGTCTGTCTTGTTTGTGTTCCGTGATTCTCTGTTATTGTTTTCTGAAAAGAAACAATATTGTTTGAAGATTGACCTTGCTTTCTTTGTGTTATCCAGTTCAAGTAGAGAAAAGTAATGGCAGGACGAGGACGAGGACGTGTCAATACTAGAACAGGAATGGAAGATATTGGTAATGATAACCAGAACATAGTTGCAGCTGTAGCAGCGATGCAACAGATGGGTGATGTTGTTGCACAACAAAATCAAAGAGCAACTGAGGATACTCACAGTTTATCTGAATTCCATAAGAATAATCCACCGAAGTTTCGGGAGAATTTGACCCGGAGAAAGCTGAATTGTGGATCCAAGAATTAGAGAAAATATTTGAAGGTATGAGATGTACTGATGAACGCAAGTTGACCTTTGTGACTTTTATGTTAGTCGGCGATGGTGAAAACTGGTGGGAAGGAGCCCGAAGATTGTTAGAAGCTGAAGGAAGAGTTGTGACATGGCAGCTCTTTAGGCAGAAGTTTTTGGCAAAGTATTTTCCAACAAGTGCGCGTGATGCTAAGGAGATGGAATTTCTTAGTCTGAGGCAAGGAGTAATGTCTATTAGTGAGTGTGCGGTAAAGTTCGAGAGCTTATCTAAGTTTTCGAGGTATTTCCAAATGCATCCAGATGAAGATTGGAAACGTAGAAAATTTGAGGAAGGATTGAAGCTTGACATTAAGCGAGCTGTAGCAACCCTGGGAATTGAGCAGTTTCCAGAATTGTTGGATAAGTGCCTTAAGGTTGAGGAGATTGATCAACAGCGTGTGGTGAGAAACAAGAACTTTGGACCTACAAGGTTCCAGAGAGGAAAAAGTAGCGGAGGAAATCGATTTCAACAGAAACCATATGCGAAACTGGCAGGAAATCAGAACCGGCAGCAGGTTGTTGGAGGAAGTTCTGGTGGCAATAAGGCAAGTCAAGCTGGAACTCCTACGTATAGCTGTTACAAGTGTGGGAAGAACCATCTGACCAAGGATTGTCAGCATAAAGGAATTGTTTGTTTTAGATGTGGGAAACCTGGACATTTATCCAGGGATTGTGATCATATAAAGAGGGAACCTTCTGTGGGAAATGTTCGTACAGCAAGGCCACAGGCAGGTGGTCGAGTGTATATGAGCGGAGAAGAAGCCGCGAAATCTAAGGATTTAATCATGGAGGAGTGTGCTATTGAAGGTAATCCTTTAATCGTACTCTATGATTTGGGAGCAACACATTCTTTTATTGCATGTGATTATGTGGAACGTTTGGGATTGACTGTGACTACATTGCCATATGATTTGAGTGTTGCTACTCCTACTAATAAGCCTGTGATAACTACAAAAGTATGTTTGAATTGCCCTGTATGTGTTAGGGATAGAATCTTTCATGTGGATTTGATTTGTTTGCCTCTTTCCAAGATTAATGTAATCTTAGAAATGGATTAGTTATCTTCTAACCATATCCTAATTGATTGTTCGAATAAGACGTTAGTATTTCCTGAGGCTAAAGATCTTAGATTCTTAACGGCAACTCAAGTAGAAGCTTGTTTGAAGGAAGGAGATCATGGGTATCTATTGTTGTTTTCTTTGGAGGTTCAGTGTGAGGATGCCTTAAAGGTTATTTTCATAATTAATAAATTTCTTGAGGTATTTCCTAAAGATATACCTGGACTACCGCCAGAAAGAGAAATTGAGTTTACTATTGATTTAGTACCTGGAGCTGGACCTATATCTATTGCGCCATATCGTATATCGCCGGTAGAGTTGGCGGAGCTTAAGAAACAACTGGAGGATTTATTGGAAAAGCAATTCGTGAGACCTAGTGTGTCACTATGGGGAGTTCTAGTATTATTGGTTAAGAAGAAGGATGGAACTTCTCGTCTATGTGTAGACTACGGACAATTGAACAAGGTTACGATTAGGAATAAATATCCACTTCCAAGAAATAATGATCTGATGGATCAATTGCGAGGAGCTGCAATATTTTCCAAGATTAATTTACAATCTGGATATCTCCAGATTCGTGTGAAAGTGGAAGATATTCCCAAAACTGCATTTCGGACTCGTTATGGGCATTATGAATATCTTGTGATGCCATTTGGTATGACGAATGCATCTGCCATATTTATGGACTTTATGAATAGAATTTTTTGTTCGTACTTGGATAAGTTTGTTGTTGTCTTTATAGATGACATTTTGATTTATTCTCAAAGTCAGGAGGAACATGCTGAACATCTCAAAGTGGTTCTCCAGATTTTGAAGGCGAATAAGTTGTATGCCAAGTTGTCCAAATGTGAATTTTGGTTAAGCGAAGTTCAATTTTTGAGACATGTTATATCGGAGGAAGGAATTGAAGTTGATGCTTCAAAGGTGGAGACAGTTTTGGAATGGGAAAGACCAACGACTGTAACAGAAATCCGTAGTTTTGTCAGATTAGCTGGTTACTATAGACGGTTCATTGAGGGGTTTTCAAAGATAGCAGGACCTCTTACCCAACTTACACGGAAGAATCAACCGTTCGTGTGGACTAATGCATGCAAAGAAAGTTTTCAAGAGTTGAAAAGACGATTAACTGCTTCATTGGTATTGATTCTACTTGATCCGAATGAACCTTTTGATGTATATTGTGATGCTTTGTACCAAGGATTGGGTTGTGTACTTATGCAGAATCGTAAGGTGGTGGCTTATGCTTCAAGGCCGTTGAAAAATCATGAGAGGAATTATCCGACTCATGACTTGGAGTTGGCAGCTGTGGTGTTTGCATTGAAAGTGTGGAGACATTTTCTCTATAGAGCAACGTTCACTGTTTTTAGTGATCATAAAAGTTTAAAGTACTTGTTTGACCAGAAAGAGTTGAACATGAGACAAAGGCGTTGGTTAGAGTTTCTGAAGGATTATGACTTTCAGTTACAGTATCATCCCGGAAAGGCGAATGTCGTAGCGGATGCGTTGAGCAGAAAAATGCTTAGTGTTTCTGTTATGATGATTAAGGAGAAAGAATTGATAGAAGAATTTCGGGATACGCGTTTATCTGTGAAACTTACGCCAGGAAAGATGCGTGTAAACATGACCACCATTTCAAATGATTTGATGGCTAGGATACGAGATGGACAAAACAGTGACCAGTACTTGCAAGAAGCAAAAGAAGCAAAGAGCCAAGGTGCAGAGGTGGAATTTAGCGAAGGTGCTAATGGAATTTTAAAGTTTCAAGGCAGAGTTTGTGTGCCTAATGATCCAGAAATTAGGAGATTGATTTTGGATGAGGCTCACAAGAGTAAGTTGAGTATGCATCCAGGAGCCACAAAGATGTACTAGGATTTAAAACAATTATATTGGTGGTAAGGAATGAAGAAAGATGTCACTGAGCATGTATCATCCTGTTTAGTCTGTTAGAAGGCTAAGGTGGAACATCAAAGACCTTCGGGAATGTTGTAACCTTTGCCTATACCTAAGTGGAAATGGGATGACATAGCAATGGATTTGTGTCAGGACTATCAAAAACTCGGAAAGGTCATGATTCTATTTGGGTAATTGTTGATTGGCTTACAAAGTCAGCGCACATTTTGCCGATTAATATTAAGTACTCAATGGAAAAGTTGGCCCAAGTGTACATCAGTGAAATTGTTAGACTTCACGGTGTACCATCCAGTATTGTTTTGGATCGAGATCCTAGGTTTACGTCAAGATTTTGGAATAATTTGCAAGAAGCGATGGGAACAAAGCTACGACTGAGTTCTGCTTACCATCCACAGACTGATGGTCAGTCAGAAAGAACCATTCAGTCGTTAGAGGACTTGTTGAGAGCATATGTTCTAGAAGAAAGTGGAGGTTGGAATGAGTTCTTACCATTGATAGAGTTTACATACAACAACAGTTTTCATTCGAGCATAAGGATGGCACTCTATGAGGCGTTGTATGGAAAGCGATGCAAAACACCATTGTGTTGGTATCAGGACGGTGAAAGTGTTGTATTAGGACCAGAGATTGTTCAACAGATAACTGAGAAAGTGAAGATGATACAAGACAAGATAAGAATAACTCAAACTCGGCAAAAGAGCTATGCTGATAAAAGGAGAAAATCGCTTGAGTTTGAAGAAAGTGACCATATATTTTTGCAAGTGACATCTATGGAGTTGGACGAGTGCTTAAGTCCAAGAAGCTCACTCCAAAGTTTATCAGGCCGTATCAGATTTTACGTCGAGTAGGTCCGGTAGCTTATCAGATTGCATTACCACCTTTTCTATCAAATCTTCACAATGTATTTCACGTATAGCAACTACGGAAGTATATTCCTGATCCTACCCATGTTATCGAACCAGACACAGTACAGCTGAAGGAGAACTTAACCTATGAAACGTTTCCAATCAAGATTGAGGATCGAAGGATGAAACAACTTCTAGGTAAGGAAATTTCATTGGTTAAAATAGTTTGGAATGATGTAAGTGGTGAGGCTACATGGGAATTAAAAGAAAAGATAAAGGAACAATATCCGTATTTATTCTGAGGATGTGAAGTTAAGTCTATCAAGTTTCGAGGACGAAACTTCTTTTTAGAGGGGGAGCATTGTAACACCCCAAAACTTCCTAAATATAAGACAGTAATTTTGACAGTTAACAGAATTCTGCTGTTTAGTGATTTCTGTGTACTGTAAAATTATTTTGATTATTCCGTGACTGCTTTTGATCGTTTTGAGTGATTTACTCCGTGTTAGGAAAATAATAATTTTTGGGTCGGGGAAAATTTTACATAATTTAATTATTACTGAAAAGTCTTAATTATTTTACGTAATCTGATTTGATATTTGTGCATTTTCTAATTTTTGTGATTTTGTGTGTGATTATGAAATTTTATTTCATTCTGTTTATTTTAACGTTATCCGTGGGCCATCTGTGGGCCCAGGGAGATCGTATATGGGCCCCACGTGGGTCCAAAAAGGTAAAAAAATTTCTGTAGCCAGGAAAATTTGTACTGTTGAGACGGAGATGAGGGATCTTACTAAACCTGAATCCGGAAATAGTTTTTAAAATTTTTTTTACTGTGTTTTGCACTGTATTTAATTATCGGGTGATAAAGATACAGTAAAAATATTATTCGAATGGCAATAGCAGATACAAAAATAAATATTGTACAGCGAAGTCAACATTAGTGGCTTAGATATCTACCATTAATGTAATCAACGGTGGAGACTTGATCTTGATTTAATTAAACGGTTGAGATTTAGTCTTATAAAGTGGCTAGGACCATTTATAGCCCTTGTGTAACACCCCTTGATGTAGCAACCAGAGCATAATCGTCATTATGCCATAGTTACTAAATCCAAGTGTGTCACAGTCATGATAACAGTAATTTAAATTCTCAAGAGTCTATATTTTTTTTTTTGACAATTTGCATAGGTAGAAAATATGAGCCTCGAATGAAATATAAATATATTCAAGCCATGATACAACCACTGAAATAAAATCATATCTCTTATATATATATATATAGTCAATGTACACAAATCACTGATGACATAGAATATAATAATTACAGAGTCCAATAAAATATAGCGAAAATAAAACATAAAAAGAGGGAAAAGTAGTGACCCAGGGATAGGTACTACTAGCAGACAAAGCCGCAACCCCATATACACATACGACGCTCGGAGTCCCAGTCAACAAGTCAGGCATCAATGCCTCTACGCAACTACACTCATACGTAGCCGAAGGAACCTTGTCCAAACGCCCAATCCAATCAACCAAGGTGTGGTCCCTCTTTATCTTCCTCACGATCTTTTATCAATATAAGTATAAAACAGGCATACAAAGATATAGGAAACACAGAAAGAGGTAAGACATCCTACATCATTACCAATTATAGCATGCTAGCAACATTACGGCGCCACACACCCAAATAGCAAATCAGAAACAGTATATTCAAATACTAACAGTAAGT
The DNA here is from genome assembly GCA_029884605.1 of Ormosia emarginata. Classification (NCBI taxonomy): domain Eukaryota; kingdom Viridiplantae; phylum Streptophyta; class Magnoliopsida; order Fabales; family Fabaceae; genus Ormosia; species Ormosia emarginata. The sequence goes on from JAQQTP010000079.1 coordinate 19,894,353, forward strand.
CCAACAGTAAGCAATTAAACAGTCCAGGCAGGTAATCATTACAGTAATGAACAGATAAGTCATAATATGGAAAATAGATAATAACAACAATGTATATATATATCATGTCTCATATGCATGTTCTCTCAAACCCCTACTCCATGGAGCTAAACTCAATCAATGGAGAGAAAGATCAGGAGACATGTTTGTGACTCATTACTGCCGAGGCCGGTGCTATAAATCAAATCGTGCACAATCATGGCATTGCACGAGACATTCATCACTAGATCACGATATAGGACGGTGTCAAGTCCGGATCGTCGGTGTGTTTGCATAGGTTTGTCCCACGGTGCAGGAGCTCTAAAGCGTCCATGTGGGGGACCCGCACCCCGACGCCCCGAGGTCATAACACGACCCACACTTGTCTATTCGCACCCGCACTAAGGTGTGTTCAATCTCCTAGGCAACTTGGCCTTACAACAGTCCACAAGACATTCACAATGCATAAGACACTATGCATGCACATGTATGATTCACAATTTCATACAATTCCATAATATGTCACATTAGGCCAATATAAGCATCAATATATATAAATGGTCACTCACATGGACCCATAATCACATAATATCAATATCAAATCGATTAATACGTCATTAGGTTCATTATGAATCCTAATTTAGAATTTATTCTTCATTTCAAGGTTCATATTCAAAATCAATTTAGCACACTATGGCAATTCAATTTTCAATAATTCACATTTTATGTAAGCCCTTAAGCCTCACACTCTCATGTTCTTAACTCAATTAGAATTCTCTTAAGTTTTATGAGTGATTCACTTTCAATCCTTTAAATTTTATAAAGTCTTAATTATAATAAATTCTTCTAATTTCTTAATTATTCATTTCATTACCTAGGCTTCCAATTACTTAATTACTATTGCCTCCACTCACTAAAATCACACTTTTGCCTAGAAATTCCCTAGAGGCCGTGGCCTCCTATTTGATTCAATTTCAAGTCTCTTCAAGTCAACAATCTTATACATCATTCCCTTAATCATTTAAATTATTCACTTGATCAAGTAACTCACCAAAAACTCTAAATTCCTAGCTTCAAACCGTAGCCACCATAGAAGTTTCAACTCCCAATTGTTCTTCCATTAAATCCCATCTTGTTACTTAATTACTCCTAGTCTTATACTTATTGCACATTAACCATAAATTACCCCATTTTTCCACCCCAAAACTGTGACTTCACTTGGGTTTCAATTTCAAATTCTTCTTCCATTACATTCCACTTTATACATTGATTACTTTAAATCCAATACTTGTTACAATTTATCCCAATTTCCCTAAATTGCTATCCTCAAAACCGTGGCCACCAAGGAGGGCATTCAACCATTTTCCATCCATATCAAGTCATTAAATCCAATCTAACATTCCATTATATTCAACAATTCAATCCAATAGCATAAATAAATAAAAATCAATACATAGCATAATTAATCATTAAATTCAAGAACAACCCTCATTAGGGTTCTTCCACAAATCAAACAATCAAGGTTCCTAGATGCTAAAAATGGTTGAAGAGGAGTGTCTTCCTCTTACTTGAGTGTAGAAATCGAGAGAGCTCCAAGAATGCTCCTTGGAATTTTCGGATTCAACCTCCAAAATCCCCAAAAATGGTAACTTGTTAGAATGAACACTAAGGCTTGGAAATATGAAATATGAGTGGTCATAGAAGAGACCATGAGCACGAAAATGAGAGGGAAGAAGAGTGGTCTTGATCTTACCCAAAAATGTTCAAGGTTGGAGCTTGGAGAAAATGGTGAAAATGGTGGAATCTCAAGAAGCTCCAAGAGGGAAAGATGTTTAGAATGGTGAGGAGAGTAAGAAAATGTAATTAGATGAAGATTTTGAGAAGTTGGAGTGGAGGAGGGGCTGCTGGACGTTGGGTCTTCAAGATAGGAGAAAAAGAAATATTGGAGAAGGAAGAAGAAGAAGAAAATGTAAAATGAAGAGAAAATGGTGTGTTTTGAGTGATAATGTGTTAAATGTAATATTTGGTTAATTAAATCAATTCTTTTCCCCTTTTTGGGCTGTTGCAGCCGTAAAAGAGAGAGAGAGAAGAGTGGGTGAGAATTGGCTTCTCAAGGAAGCCAAAACATGTGGTCAAAGTTTGGGGTCAAAGCTTCTTGAGGAAGCTTGATTATTTAACTATTAAATTTGAATTAAAGTGGATAGATTAGATATCAAGTAGATTGCATTAGGATAATGTGATAGTATTTTTATTACACACTATTATCCAATGGATAATAGTTCTGATTTGAGTCGTATTTAATTAATCCGACGGATGAATTTTTTCTGTATTGATTTAATTGCATCTGTAAAAATTTCTTGAAAATTGTGAAACCTCGTAAACTGTGTCAAGTCTCGGGTTTAGTAAGATCCCCTGTCGACATGTCCATAGTCCAAGGTTCTCATAGAAAACATCGCGTTTCTCTAGTTCTGCTCAGCGCGCACGTAAAACGAGGAATATATTAAAATATTCGACGATTCCGAAAAATTCCCGAAAAATTCCCAAAAATTGCAAATATTATAAAACGACTATTCGTCATATAATTTTCTAATTTTTGAAGCACTACAGTCGTTTTCACGACTCTGCTCGAGTTTCACGCAAGACGAGAAATATATTAAAATATTTGTCGTTTCTGAAAAATTCCAGAAAAATTCACATAAATCACAAATATTAGAAAATGACTATCGGCGGCGAAATAATTAATTTCTGAAGTGTTACACTGACCTCAGCAATTCTCAGCTCAGTGCACACGTAAAACGAGGAATATATTAAAATATTCCGCGTTCTCAGAAAAATCCAGAAAAATTCCAGAAAATCCCAAATATTATAAAATGATCATTTATCTTGAAATTATTAATTTTCGGGATGTTACAACACTCCCCTTCAAATAGAAATTTCGTCCTCGAAATTTTCATCCCTTATATCAAACATTAACGTGTTTCTTCATCTTATTTTCTTACCCTCAGATTATGTCTCTAGTCACGTAAATTTAGATCACCCTTACCAACGCTATCTCTATATCTTTGCGTTGCTTTATTCTTCTATTCTCAATCTTCACGAGAAGTTTCTCATAAATCAGACTCTCTCTGAATTACACCGGGTTTAGTTTGATGACGTGGCTGGATCGGTGACATACTTTCGCGATCGTGACATATGGAAGTTATCATGGAGGTTTAGAAAGAAAGGATGACAGAATTTGTTGACAAGCTATTGAACCAAACCCGAAACGAAACTTGATATAGTCCAAAGAATTTTGGAGTGGGTTTATTAGTGACCCAGACAAGACGACACTGAAACTAGACGTTATACTCCTTCAAAAACTCTAATCACCTCTCCTATCTCATGTTCAGCCCCCCTTTTTTTTTGAATGGATACTTCGGGTCCTTGTGATTGCTAAAAGCGTTGATCGTAGCAAGTTTCTCCATATTCTCAGAGCAATTTTAACTACGGCTAGCACCAAACCGTGAGTTAGGCAATTCCCAATGCGTCTCTAACTACCTTGAGGTGTAAGTCACAACCTTCCTAACCATGCATGAACACATATCCTGGATTTTAATGTGAAGCATAAAACTCTCCAAACAGTTCCCCGAGATTAGGTAGAACCAAATCTGACAAGTATCCGAATGTCTCCTCGACTTTTAAAATCTTTCTCCACACGCGTTAGTCCATAGAAGTTTTGACTTTCTTCTTGTAAACTGAGCAAAATATCCGGCTATCTTGGAGGATCCATTGATACTCCTTCAATCTGTGTCTTCTTCGATAAAATTAACCAATTCCACCAGCTATGTGTCTCTTTTACGGTCTCCGATCTTTCCTTTTGAAGAACTACTTCAATCTCTTGGGAATCCACAACAATTTGGAATTTCATGATCCAAAACTGAACCTTCTCAATTAAGAATCCGTACTCTGATACTTTGGCATTTACTCTCTCTCCTTTAAAGTCAGGAAAACTATGCCGAGATGTCCAACGTGTATCTCCATATTCTCGAGAATAGATCAGAATGTCATCATTAATGACAATGACAATTCTGTTCTAGGTAAGGACAAAAGATACAATTCATGTCACTCATGAATACGACAAGAGGATTTGTTATTCCGAATGGTATCACGAGACACCCATAATGCCCATAGCGCATTCGAAATCATTTTGAGGACATTCTCAATCTCCCGCGAATTTAATGATGACCAGGACGTACATCTTTCTCTGAGGATACTCACCCTTGATCATAATCTCGTTCGTTTGACGATGGTGTTCATCTCACTGAGATGTCCCATTCTTCTCCTTAACTGACAGCATTGTAGTTCATCACAAGAAACTTACTGACCATAATGGTGACAGTCATATTCCCTTTTCTTTTGTCCTCTACAAAAGGTAACATGTATCCTTGGATTTCTTTTCCCTCACAACGCTTCAACTTTGTTGGCTGTTACGAACTCAAAAGCCTTAGTTTTGAGAATCACTAAGGTTCTTATCGGAACGCTCTAGTAGATAATGACCAGAAAATAACTGATCAATCTCTGAAATCATGAAATCTAATATGCATGATTCTTGGTAAGCAAGATAGATCAACAAAAGGTTCAATCTTTAGCAGACACAGGATAGATTAAACAAACTTAAGTGTCAACGATAAGTCTTAGTAACAGGAATGGAAATGATTTAAGTTAAGGATAGGAAAGATACAGATGAATCCCAATGATCCATAAAGTTACAAATTGTAAAAGGAAGGGTTACCCCCAGAATTATACAGCACGATTACAGAATCGTCATTTGAGGCATAACTTCCACGGTTTGGATCTCCGAATTTTGAAGTCTCAGCACCTCCCAGGGTATAAGTTCTGGCTTCTGCTTGTGGTTCTACAACCCTTACAGCATTGACTGAAGAATTTACCTTTGCTTGGTCGCAGTTGCGAGAGACGTGTCCAGGCTTTCCACATTTAAAACAGATTATCCCTTTGATCTTACACTCCCTCGTGAAGTGTTCCTTTCCGCATTTCATACATCTTGGCGAAGATGTCGGGATCTGACTAGATACACCGCCACTAGTACTTTGTCCAGGAATCGGTTGTTGTTGTTGTTTCCCTGATACCCATGCGCGTGGTTTTCGCTTAAACTGGTTAACTTTTCTATTATTCCTCCTTTGGAATCTAGGTAGTCCACGTTTGCCCCAAAGTCGACTTTCCTCCAACAGATTCTGAACCTCAACTTCCCATTCTCGTTGTTGCGTGATCCTCTGACCCTGGTAAGTTGTCATCTCAGCTACCATTTGCCTTTCTTCTGCAGTCGTGGCCATACTTCTATTGTCTTGTCCCGCGCTCACATGTATATGTCTGTCACGAGCCACCGCCCTTGCATGTCTACTACGAGCCATTGAATCTCTCTGAAGATGGACATAATTACAACAAACAAAAAAATTACTTCAAACAATGTTATCTCCCTATGAAAACCAAACACAGAGAGTCACACAATTCACACAATTCAAGCAAGACAAGCTCAATTCCATACATCCTAACTATCTCCAGCTCGAACTTCTTCATTCTGCCTCCACAGCATAATCCCTCGTAAGCCGTCAACTCCCAAACTGCTTCTCGAATCTAGTTTACACCAACTATTTCTTTCTCCAGAAGATCAGTTTTCCAAAACCTTTTGATCTCCTCACAGAAGAAATCCTATTTTCCTAACACAGTACGCCTAGGTGAAGTCGTAGTTTCCTGTACACACAGAACATTACATATTGAGTAGGCCAGTCCTCAACATCATGTAACTGCATAACAGTAGCTATCAACATTCAACCTACAGCAAGTCATGCATTCCTTTCCCATCATCTCAATCAAGAGACAAGGAAGTGCACAACTGACCAAATTCTAATATGCCTAAACATAGCAAGTCCATACTCCGGCTCAACAGGATGAACTGCTCTGATACCACCTAATGTAACACCTCTTGATGTAGCAACCAGAGCATAATCGTCATTACGCCATAGTTACTAAATCCAAGTGTGTCACAGTCATGATAATAGTAATTTAAATTCTCAAGAGTCTATATTTTTTTTTTTGACAATTTGCATAGGTAGAAAATATGAGCCTCGAATGAAATATAAATATATTCAAGCCATGATACAACGAAATAAAATCATATCTTAAATAAAATCATATATCTATATATATATATATATATATATATATATATATATATATATATACATAAATATATATATATGACATAGAATATAATAATTACAGAGTCCAATAAAATACAGCGAAAATAAAACATAAAAAGGGGAAAAAGTAGTGACCCAGGGATAGGTACTACTAGCAGACAAAGCCGCAACCCCATATACACATACGACGCTCGGAGTCCCAGTCAACAAGTCAGGCATCAATGCCTCCACGCAACTGCACTCATACGTAGTCGAAGGAACCTTGTCCAAACACCCAATCCAATCAACCAAGGTGTGGTCCCTCTTTATCTTCCTCACGATCTTTTATCAATATAAGTATAAAACAGGCATACAAAGATATAGGAAACACATAAAGAGGTAAGACATCCTACATCATTACCAATTATAGCATGCTAGAAACATTACGGCGCCACGCGCCCAAATAGCAAATCAGAAACAGTATATTCAAATACTAACAGTAAGCAATTAAACAGTCCAGGCAGGTAATCATTACAGTAATGAACAGATAAGTCATAATATGGAAAATAGATAATAACAACAATGTATATATATATCATGTCTCATATGCATGTTCTCTCAAACCCCTACTCCATGGAGCTAAACTCAATCAATCGGAGAGAAAGATCGGGAGACATGTACGTGATTCTACGCCGAGGCCGGTGCTATAAATCAAATCGTGCACAATCATGGCATTGCACGAGACATTCATCACTAGATCACGATATAGGACAGTGTCAAGTCCAGATCGTCGGTGTGTTTGCATCGGTTTGCCCCACGGTACATGAGGAGCTCTAAAGCGTCCATGTGGGGGACCCGCACCCCGACGCCCCGAGGTCATAACACGACCCACACTTGTCTATTCGCACCCGCACTAAGGTGTGTTCAATCTCCTAGGCAACTTGGCCTTACAACAGTCCACAAGACATTCACAATGCATAAGACACTATGCATGCACATGTATGATTCACAATTTCATACAATTCCATAATATGTCACATTAGGCCAATATAAGCATCAATATATATAAATGGTCACTCACATGGACCCATAATCACATAATATCAATATCAAATCGATTAATACGTCATTAGGTTCATTATGAATCCTAATTTAGAATTTATTCTTCATTTCAAGGTTCATATTCAAAATCAATTTAGCACACTATGGCAATTCAATTTTCAATAATTCACATTTTATGTAAGCCCTTAAGCCTCACACTCTCATGTTCTTAACTCAATTAGAATTCTCTTAAGTTTTATGAGTGATTCACTTTCAATCCTTTAAATTTTATAAAGTCTTAATTATAATAAATTCTTCTAATTTCTTAATTATTCATTTCATTACCTAGGCTTCCAATTACTTAATTACTATTGCCTCCACTCACTAAAATCACACTTTTGCCTAGAAATTCCCTAGAGGCCGTGGCCTCCTATTTGATTCAATTTCAAGTCTCTTCAAGTCAACAATCTTATACATCATTCCCTTAATCATTTAAATTATTCACTTGATCAAGTAACTCACCAAAAACTCTAAATTCCTAGCTTCAAATCGTAGCCACCATAGAAGTTTCAACTCCCAATTGTTCTTCCATTAAATCCCATCTTGTTACTTAATTACTCCTAGTCTTATACTTATTGCACATTAACCATAAATTACCCCATTTTTCCACCCCAAAATCGTGACTTCACTTGGGTTTCAATTTCAAATTCTTCTTCCATTACATTCCATTTTTATACATTGATTACTTTAAATCCAATACTTGTTACAATTTATCCCAATTTCCCTAAATTGCTATCCTCAAAACCGTGGCCACCAAGGAGGGCATTCAACCATTTTCCATCCATATCAAGTCATTAAATCCAATCTAACATTCCATTATATTCAACAATTCAATCCAATAGCATAAATAAATAAAAATCAACACATAGCATAATTAATCATTAAATTCAAGAACAACCCTCATTAGGGTTCTTCCACAAATCAAACAATCAAGGTTCCTAGATGCTAAAAATGGTTGAAGAGGAGTGTTTTCCTCTTACTTGAGTGTAGAAATCAAGAGAGCTCCAAGAATGCTCATTGGAATTTTCGGATTCAACCTCCAAAATCCCTAAAAATGGTAACTTGTTAGAATGAACACTAAGGCTTGGAAATATGAAATATGAGTAGTCATAGAAGAGACCATGAGCACGAAAATGAGAGGGAAGAAGAGTGGTACCCAAAAATGTTCAAGGTTGGAGCTTGGAGAAAATGGTGAAAATGGTGGAATCTCAAGAAGCTCCAAGAGGGAAAGATGTTTAGAATGGTGAGGAGAGTAAGAAAATATAATTAGATGAAGATTTTGAGAAGTTGGAGTGGAGGAGGGGCTGCTGGACGTTGGGTCTTCAAGAGAGGAGAAAAAGAAATATTGGAGAAGGAAGAAGAAGAAGAAAACGTAAAATGAAGAGAAAATGGTGTGTTTTGGGTGATAATGTGTTAAATGTAATATTTGGTTAATTAAATCAATTCTTTTCCCCTTTTTGGGCTGCTGCAGCCGTAAAAGAGAGAGAGAGAAGAGTGGGTGAGAATTGGCTTCTCAAGGAAGCCAAAACATGTGGTCAAAGTTTGGGGTCAAAGCTTCTTGAGGAAGCTTGATTATTTAACTATTAAATTTGAATTAAAGTGGATAGATTAGATATAAAGTAGATTGCATTAGGATAATGTGATAGTATTTTTATTACACACTATTATCCAATGGATAATAGTTACGATTAATGATGTAAGTCGTATTTAATTAATTTGACAGATGAATTTTTCGCTATATTGATTTAATTGCATCTGTAAAAATTTCGTCGAAAATTATGAAACCTCGTAAACTGTGTCAAGTCTCGGGTTTAGTAAGATCCCCTGTCGACATGTCCATAGTCCAAAGTTCTCAGAGAAAACATCGCGTTTCTCTGGTTCTGCTCAGTGCGCATGCAAAACGATGAATATATTAAAATATTCGACGGTTCCGAAAAATTCCCGAAAAATTCCCAAAAATTGAAAATATTATAAAATGACTATTCGTCATATAATTTTCCAATTTTTGAAGCACTACAGTTGTTTTCACGACTCTGCTTGAGTTTCACACAAGACGAGAAATATATTAAAATATTTATCGTTTCCGAAAAATTCCAGAAAAATTCACATAAATCACAAATATTAGAAAATGACTATCGGCGGCGAAATAATTAATTTCTGAAGTGTTACACTGACCTCAGCAATTCTCAGCTCAATGCGCATGCAAAACGAAAAATATATTAAAATATTTCGCGTTCTCAGAAAAATCCAGAAAAATTCCAGAAAATCTCAAATATTGTAAAATGATCATTTATCCTGAAATTATTAATTTTCGGGACGTTACACCTTGGATGTAAAGTTTGAAGGAGTAATCTTGACCCTTCATTTTGGAGACACATCTAACGGCTAGGATTTCAAGGAGGAAAGATCCAATGGCCTAAATTAAGTCTCCTATCTAAGCCTAAACCTAGAAGCTACATTAAATCCTAACCATTGATCTAATCAATGGTTAAGATGACCTAAAATGATGGCTAGGAGATTTGTTGCATTTTGAAGAGTGCATGGATGGGGGGGGTGGTTTTGGTGCTGCATTTAGGAGCTAAAGCAACATTGGAAGACCATAATTGATCACCTTTGGTCATTACTGAATCATTCTTCATCTTTCCTAAAGCAAGACTTAGAAAAAAAATTTCTCTCCGTTCTCTCTAAAACCATAGCTACGGCCACACCACCAAGGACACCCTTCCATCACTCAACAATTCTAAACAACCATATTTCTTGAATCCTTACCTAATTCTAAGACACTTTGTAGTTTACACCAAGTCCTAAATCTTTCATCTTCAAGGAGTTTTTCCTAGAGCAAGTTCTAGGGTCCATAAGGTGAAGTTATGGAAAACTTCATTTTTTCTCTTCTTTTTCATGTTCTAAACCATGTTTGATCCATGGTTCCTCTTATTCAAGCTTAATATACTAATTTCTTTGTATTTGTTTTGTGTTCAAGAAACTTTTGTTAGTGGAGATCTTGTTCAAAATACAAAGCAAGGAGCTTTTTGTGGTTCTTCAAGATGTAAGAGGGACATCCATCTCACCAACCAAGTATGGTGGTGAGAGATGGTTTTATATTTGATGGATGGTGAATCCATGTGAGGATTCATATCCATGGTCATGTAATAATTTGTGTGTGTTTATGTGCTTTGATTATTTTCCTATGTTTGATATGATTTGCATGATTTTGCATGATTTTATTGCTTATATGGTATGCTTATAATATGCATGATGAAAGCATGTTGAATATATTATGGTGGATATATGTTGAAACAAACAATTTTGGCTCCAAAGGCCATGGAGGAGGCTACGGTTTTGAGCTCTAAAAATTAGGGTTCATGTTGAAATTTTTCAAGAATAAGGGAAATAATTTTTGGTCTCTAAACTAAGGTGAATTTCGGCCAAGACACCTCAAATTAGGTGTTCACAAATTTATATTTTCATGAATGATAAAATTGAATGATTTGGGAAGTAAGGAAAATAAACAAAGGGTTTGATTTTCAAGAAACAATGTACACAATTTTGGAGAAGTATTTTTATTAATTTATTTTGTGCAAAAACAAGAATGGAACTTAGTTGATTTAGAAGGAAAAATACAAGAATGATTTCAATGGTCATGTCCACAATTTTGAAGGCTTGTAATGCTTTGATCTTTATAAACAAAGTGATTTTCAAAGTGAAAATATAAAAGGAATTTGGAAAGGGGATCAAAGTGTTTGTTACAAACTGTGTTTGTATATATTTAAGTGTGTTATCTAGTTTTTGAGAAATGGTCTGTATATAAATAATCCTGACAGTACATTCGTAATGTATGATGATGTAAATTATGTGTGATGATGTATAATAATTTATTTTCTGCTAAGTTTATTTTATAGTTATCAAAGAAGAAAGAAAATTTTTTTTTACAACTTATATTTTATTACAACATCAAATTATAATAACTTGGAGGTAATTTGGTAATTAAGTATCATAAATATGGCACCCTACGGTGGGTGTTACAGCTCCCCTGGATAGTTCATCAAGCTTTAAGGTTATTGGCCAGCGCCTAAAACCTTAATATAGAGGAGAGATTCAAAGGGGGAAGACCTCCCTCACTTTGATAGCTCCAACATGAGGTCTGGAAAGTCCTACTGGGTGTTTTAATGTTAGGTGTTTTAAGTCTTTAATAATAATATGTTAATATGTTGATTTTGTAGTTTGATTTAGTTTTTGTTGTACAAACTGTGTTTTAACCTTTTGAGCAAGTTTTGTAGGGGTTGGATGCTGGAAATGTGCAAAAACAGCAGCAGAATGTAAAATTCTACAGAATTCTGCAGGCTGGCCTCTCACGCCGTGGCATGGTTCTTGTCAAGCTGCAGCGCCCGTGGTGCATCAACCAAATTCCAGAGACTAGAGCACCGCGGCGCGACTATGTTGATCGTCGTGGCGCACTGTTCAAAAAAAAAGGATAAAAAAATAATAATAATTAATAAATTCTGTGCAATCAATGCACACCGCGGTGTTACAAAACTTACGCCGCGGCGCTATGCTACCTGTGGGTTTAAGTGTCGTGGCAGTTGGTTATCCTTTTTACGTTCTACTACATTTCTTTATTTTTTGTGATTCTCTGCCTTCTTCTTCCTGTTTTCTTGCCTTCCCTCCTGTTCTTCCTCATTTCTCCACTCTTTACGAGGTATGTATAAGATTATTTTAATTATTTTTATTTATTGTACATATTTTCTATTATAGTTTACATTTCTGTTGATTTTTGTTTCAATGTCGCGAAGTGACCATGTAACGCCGCGACGTTCTGGTTTATTTTGATGAATGTCGTGGCGTGTCCATATAACGTTGCCGCGTGATTTGAATCTTATTCAAATACTGTGAAGTGCACATATAATGTCGCAGCGTTTCTTGTATATGGTGTTGAATGTCGTGACGTATAATGTTTATGCCGTAGCTTGTTCATGAATCTATTGAATGTAGCGGTGCTTGGTCCCAAATTTTGCAGAATTTATTCTTTTTACAGTTTCTTTTATCTTATCAATTCAATTCTAACAGAATATGTTTTCTTTTGACAGGTACCATGGGTCCTAAACGTCAGCGAGGATAGAGTAGTCATCAGCATAGGGAGCCTTCTCCCCCGCCTCCTGATTTTGACAGGAGGATTTTTATCTTAGCTGCTGCAGCTCAGACCTACAGGGTCATGGTCACCAAGACCATTATAGCCGAGAAGGGATTCTCCTTCTTTAGGGCGATCCACCCAGAGCTTGAGGGTCTCCTCAACGAGCTCAATTGGAGCAAGTTTGCTCGGCATCCAAAGGATTCAGTTGTTCTGCCCATCGTTCGCGAATTCTATGCGAACGGCCTCCATGCTGCCGAGGGAACTACTATTATATGCATTCGGGGGCGCAATGTACCCTACTCTGTCATTGCTGTCTGAGTTGCTTTAGGATTGCCTGAGCCCCCGCTCTTATACGACTATACAGCCTTTTGCCAGTGGCAACCAGTTAAAGGCATAGATCTTGCGATCGTCACAGCCCGAATCTGTCGGCCAGATTCCCAGCCGGTGCAATGGGTCATGAGCATTTAGACCAACCGGCCTCAGTACTTTCCCCAATCATGCTTGACATCAGAGGCACGGGTCTGGTATCATTTTATTACCACCTGTATCCTTCTGTCTACTAACCTATCTGAGGTTACACGTGATCAGGCCATCCTGATTTACTGCATCCTGGAGCTCCACCGCATTGACGTAGCACAGATTATCCATGATCAGTTCCGGCGATGCATTCGAGAGTCGACTAGTCTCTTCTTTCCATATCTGATCCATACTTTGTGCAGCCGACAACGGGTGCAGTGGGGGCTGAATAAGGAGCTTGCGGACAGTAAACAGCCTCTCAATGACTCATTCATAGAGCGTGTGGGAGGAGCTGCAGCCCCAGCCCTAGCTAGACAGTGGTAGGCCTACCAATAGCCGAGAGTTGCTGCTCTAGTTGATGATGGAAACCTGCACGCTTAGATCGTACAGCTTCAAGCCATGGTCTCCTACAGTTTCCAGACTCAGCAATGGATGGCCGAGCATCTCCAGCTTCCCATGGATGACTATCCTATGCCAGAGTTCCCACCCCAGGCGGTAGCTAACCTACCCCAGCCCCAGCCGGATGCCCCTGATGCTGATGCTGATGATGACGAGGACACAGATGACTAGCATACAACGCACTTTCTTTCGTTGTCATTCATTTTGTTTTTGTACAGTGGGACACTGTTTCCCATAGGTTTGGGGGTGGGCATTATAACATGTATGGGTGTATATTTTTAATGTTCAAGAGCATGTTATAATGTTAGACTTTTTGGCTTGATAATTAGTGAATATTATGTTATTATTGTGTTTATATTTAGTATTCTGAGTAAACAAATTGTGAATATTTAGTTTTATGTTTTAATACCCAAATAAGTGCATGTTTTGAATATTTGAATTTGAATCTGTTGAAATGCATCATTCTGGGCCAATTAAATACTAGTTAGAATGATATCATCTAAAAGAGAATGCAAATGTGAAAATCCTATTCAAGATAAAAATGTCGTTCCCTTTTACAGTATGAATCTGATGTATATCACTAGGGTGCATGATGGTTTACATGTATGTTTGAAATGTTGAAATTCTTTGATGTACATCATGTGCCAATTGCTGGTGTAGTGTTGATTGTCCCATGATATTTTTGCTTGTGAAGTGCCATCTTTTGAGCGAAACCATTTGTAATCAAAAAACATGTTTAACAATCCAGTCATTTTTCAAATGCATGATTTAGATCCCACTTGTATGCTGGTGCAACTTTGATCATGATATGAGTGTTGTCTAGAGAGGGTTTATGAATAAGGGCATGTTGAAGTTTTGATTATCTTAAAATTATGTTTAAACTCTCTTGAGGTGAAATCCTAGACTGTGCAAGATTGAGGAAATGATTAGGGCGTTGTTTGGACCGATTGAGCCTTAAAAAGCTTACCCTGATATGAATATATCCATAGGTCCCCCTTGAAGCTTAATGTATGAGTGGCCTTACATGTTTTTCATCACTATATATTCCCTATCCATGTAACTAACCTAAATGCATGTGAAAACATTGCAATTTCATCTTACCATTATAGTTTGTTAAGTGCATAATAGGTTATTTCTTGACTTAAGTCTTGTGTTTAAAGAGTATGGGTAAATGTTCAATGTCAATTGAGCTTGAAAGAACCATTTGCTGAGAAAGAAAGAAAAAAAAATAAAAGAAAAGCTTTGTGTAACTATAAAAGAAAAGAAAAGAGATAAGCAAAGCAAAATAAAAAGAAAAGTTAAATCCTAAAGGCATTGAATGGTTCTTAAGAGTTCTAATCTTTTAATTTTGTTGAACACCCAAATATTGTCACTTGAAGGCTCAAATCTTGAAATAGCATGTTTATGTGTGTTAATGTTTGTATTATATCCATTCTATGTTATTCTTTATCCCATTACCATTGGTCTATCATTACAAGCTGTTGAAGTCCTTTTTGATCCTCAATTATGTGCGATTTACATTAGTGGAGAGAGAGTTTGCATACAATTTTGTGGAATATGTGATTCTGATGCATGTATGTTCATAAACTTATCTAGATAAATGTGATTTGATTAGGATAAGTTTAACTAGCATGCTAGTGGGATATGTGTTCTGCTTGAGAAAGATTTTGGATATTTGTATGCTGATGAGTACATATGTGTGAATTTGATGGTATAGCATTAACAATCTTTGAGGATTAAATCAATCTTGATACATTAGTAGTGGTTTCAGTAATACTGGGAATTCTTGATAAATGCTGAGTGAATGAGGTGTGTGTGTTGTTTAGTTGGTTTGCTTAATCAGGCTTTGTTTTGCTTGAGGACTAGCAAAATCCTAGGTTTGGGGGTTTGATAACTCCATAAAATGGTGTTATTGTGACCCTATATCTGCACTGTATTAATTGGTTAGTCTTTGTTATCAGGCATAATTGGAAGATTTTAAGTTACATTTATTGATTTCAATTGTGATATCGTCCTATATGTTTTCTGAGCAAATTGATATAATTCTTCCATTGATTATGTGAACTCACTATTGTCATTAATCTGGTGACTTCTTAATTGCAGGAAGGACTCAAAAAGGAGAATAATGATCAAGAACTTAGAGCTGCATTGGAAGAGAAAGCATTAGATGAAGTTCAGCATTCAGCATCGCGGCGTGGGCAAGTTGGCGCCACGGCGTATGTCATTCCCCTGTTTAGGCAAAAGCTACGCATTTTGGAGCACCGCAGCATGAAGAATAAGCGCCGCAACATGCTTGACCTAATTTTACCACGCGCCGCGGCGTGGCATGTCGAGCGCCGCGGCATGAGACAATTTTTTGGAGCCCTATAAATATTGTTCTATCAGATTTTAAAAGGGAACGTTTTTGGTTTTAAAACACAGCTACTAAGGTTCATTTGTGAGACTAAAGGGAAGCTAAAAGGACCAAAGTTGGAGGCCAAATCCTTCCACAAGAAGGATTCAAGCACCAAGGACTACCATTATCAAGCTTGCAACTTCCTCTCCTTCATCTTCCTCTCTATTCAGATCATGACAATGAGTATTTTTGTTGTATTTTCGTTTGTCATGAGTGACTAGTCTGTGTATAGGGATTTACTTGGATCCTTCTATGAATATTGATGATTTTGTAAACCTTTAAGTTAATATATGTGGTTAGGAGTTGTTCAATCATATTGCTCCTAATGTTTTTGAAAATTTGGCCAATGTTTAATATGTTTTTATTAAATCTAATGATTCTAAACATAGGAGATTGGATTTAAGATTATAAATATGGTTGATGCATGTTTGATTTCATTCAATAGGCTTGAATAAATTGATTAGCTAATAGGATAGAAATATACCTATTAGTCATGCATAGCTATATCTGAGGCTTGCTCTTAATGAGTAGAATTTAATCTAGCTCTTATAGACACATAGAGACTAGGTAAACAAAGCATGATTAAATGACCTAGACATAGGCTTTTAATTAGATGAGATTCACAAGCCAACAAATTTCATATCATGTATGTTAATAAAGAGGTTTGCATATCATTAATTGAAGTAGAAGGTGAAGAAGGATTCCCTATTCTTTAATCAACAATTGTAATTCCAATTAGCTAGCATTTAAATCCTTCCATTAGTTTACACACAACTCCTTTAATTTGAATGTTTGTAGATAGAAATTATTAAGCTATTAGTCAATAATTAGTTCTGAATTAGCAATAGTCTCGTGGGAACGATATCGGACTCCTAGCTACACTACAAGTGCAACCCGTGCACTTGTGGTAAGCAAAAGAGCGAACAGTAATCAATGGATGAGAATACAGGGATGGCTATTTGTCCAGTAGTTATTTGAAGTAATGCCTTTTTCATTTCAAATGTATGCAATGATGTGCAGCTTAAAAGAGCGTCAAAACAAGTTCTGAAGAACACATAATCATGAGCGAAATCACACAATTAAAGAACAAAAATGGTATAACATTTAACCATTCACATTAAGGCCCAAAATCTCGCCAAGGTCTCAATCCATCACATTTGAAATAGCCCCTCAATTTTTCAAAAATTTCATTTGATAGATTTGAACACAAGAAAATTTACTGCTTCAAACTTAAAAACTTGTTCTTTTGTTCAAAAACTGATCTTCTGCTCATCATTCAACTCAATTTAAAACCCATTGGAAGCATGAACCAAATATTCAATTTAGATCAATAGATCAATACCCCCCCACACTTAAATCAAACATTATCCTCAATGGCAAAGCATACCCATAGCAGAGAAAATTAATACAATTAAACCAATAGGGCATAGACAAAAACATGAATAAATCAAATCCAGAATCATGAATCAACAATCATATTCCAAAAATAGATCCAATATAATGTCAAAATATCTAGCCAATGTCAAATGATAATCCCACAATAGCAGTGGGAATACATCAAGATGGGGGAGGTGTAACATCCCGAGAAAACATGTTAGGCTTGTATATGGTCTCAGAGGTACTATTATACTTGTATAACATGTCAGTTAAGTTTTGTGACAAGCTGACTTCATTTAGGCACTTAGTTGCAACCTAGAAGTTGAAAAGTAGCATAAAATAACTCAAATAGTAGCATAAATTGCTAATTTGAGGGAAACAGGTATGAATAACTTGTTTCTAGGTCACAAATGAATTAAATAAGGTGTAGTTAATGCCGGATTGATTGTAATGCTGGATTGATCCCTAGCAGATATGAAAAAATAGAATAAAAGTAAAACAACAATTTAGATGAATACTAGCATTTATTCTAAAGTTGTTGGAAGCTAGAAAACTTGAATTAGTATAATTCAAGTGTCCTTAGCAGATATAAGTTTCAACATGGAAACTTAAGTTAAACTTTTTCCTTAATTTCCTCCACATCGCACCCCTTATTTCTCTCCTCTCCACGGCCAGAGAACCGAAAAATAGAAAAAGAAGAAAGGGAAAAGAGAGGAAAGGGAAAAGAGGAAGGGAAAAGAGGAAAAGGAAGAAGGGAAGGTCAAAGATCAAGCCTCAAGCTTGAAGATCTTCATCTCCATTAAGAGGTAATGGGATTTCTATTCATTTCTCCCTCTTTGATTATCTTTGGATATAGTTTGGGGTTTTGAGTAGAAATAGGGGTTTGGAGAGCCAAATCCAAGTGCTTAACTTGGTTCTTGATTCCAAGGACTATGTTAGGATAATTTAAGCCTAGAAAATGCTAGATGGCCATTTATGGTTTAAGAATAACCACAGAATCCATAGAAAATGGATTTGGAGAATAGTTGGAGTTATGTGATTCTGGACCTAGATCTATGCCCTAAGAGAATTCATAGGTTGTAATTAAGTTACAACAAGTTTAAGGGCCTAGATTAATGTCATAAATCACTTAGAATCCATAAGGAAGGGATTGGAAATTGGTTTTCCAACCAATTATCCATAAACGTGTTTTGCAAAACTTTCTATAGAATGGCCATGCCTAGGCACAACTTAGCCACGCCTAGGCGTGGGTTAATCAGTATTTTATACTGACCAAATAGAGATAGTCATGCCCAGGTATGATAAATCCATGCCTAGGCATGGACTAATCAGGTTTTGGTTCAGGCAAGCCAGAGAAGGCCATGCCTAGGCATGGGAAAGTCATGCCTAGGCGTGAGACAGGGACTATGCCACACCTAGGCATGGGAAAGCCAAGCCTAGGCATGGGTACCAGGATTTTTCAGGAATTCTATTCTTGAAGAATTGATGTTTCCTACGAGTTAGAGTCATCCTTATATGTTTCCCAAAGGGTGTTAATACACAAAGGGGAGTAGTTCAAGAGGAGGAGGATCACTTAGCAAGTATGAAGAAGCTAAGGCCTTTGTGCAAACCAAGAGTAAAAGGTGTTGCCCTAGGAAAGGATTAAGCACATTAGGCAACTTAATGTTGTAACACCCTAATCAGGATGTCACATTTCCGACACAATAATAATAAAACATTTCCCAAGTTATAAAATGTTTGGTACATATATATTATGAGTTGTAAAATTTTTTCTTTTTATACATGATAGCATTAAATAAAATAAAACGAATCACAGAACAAAACAAACTATTATTACACACCATAATGTGCATATGATTTTTGTCTTAAGTATACAAATAATTTACAACTACAAATATTTAATAAAGCAGTAAAAAGTCAGCATAACACTAAAACATAAACATACCCAAGTGCACATCATAGATTTCTAACCCTCCAAAGGATCATCCTTAGATGGATCATCGGATGACAGAAATCCTGGATGTCTCGCAGCTCTACGGACAGGAGTCCGTGTTATCGATACACTACTGATCTCACTAGGTGCATGAAAACATCCTCCCAGTAATGCCTAAGAGTCAAAGTCATCTCAAGATGTAAATACAGAGTAGTAGTAAATATCAGTGCTCCATCAAACTCTTTACGCAGGGTCACAGTCAGACGTCCCACGTAAACCACCGATCCTCTATCTTCACGCAGTCGCCAGGCCTCAGACCCTCTGTGGAAATCAAGTCTCACGAAACCAAAGAAATCAGACAAAGCCATAACCACAAGATCAATCCAAATGATATGGGTGATCTAATGGCTCGCCTTCCTCGAACAGATCGCTCGGTTGCTGGTCCTCCGGGTACTGAATCTCTAGAGGTTGCTCCTCTTCCTCTTCCTCAAACTCTTTACAGAATATAAAAATAATACAGAAAATGCATACAAAGAGGTAAGACAATCTACATCATTACTAACATGGCAGTACAGAAAACGACAATACATACAAATATCACAGTTGATTCAAAAATCCATATCATCACATCATACACAATACATCAAACATAATATCTCAAATTATATATAAATAATCACATTATAATGCAGATCACAAATGCAAATGTACACCGACTCATTCCTACTCCATAGAGCTAAACACAGACATTAGAGAGAATGATCCACAAGACCTATCCGCACCTCAGGCTGCCTAACCAACTATTACACAATCAAACGTTGTGTAAATAGCACATAGTCAAAACGTTGTGTAAGTAGTACACAGTTAAATATGTCATACACCACAGGCATTGTACTAGACAGTCTTCACAAGATCTTGATTAAGAATAGTGTTTATCGAGATCATTAGTGTGTTGCCCGTTACCACGGCACAGAGGAGCTACCAACTATCCACATGTGGAATCCTCCGCACACTAATGCCTCCAAGTTCACTCAATGAACCACACTACGCCTATTGCACCCACAACACGGTGTCATTTATCTCGCCAGCCAATCGCCAATTTCAACCAAACTGACACATCTCTCAATGTATGAACATAAACTAAAATTACACAAATACCCTTATTATCACTATAAGCCATAATTACAACATACCCTCAGTATCGGTATTAGCCAAATATAGTATGTCTCCACTTGACAGTACTATTTCTCAATATGTCCGGGTCTACCACTTTGGCCCGACGGTAAAACTTACTGTTCCTTTTAGTCGCGTAAAGATTTTATTGCGTTTTCACAATCACGCCGCCCTTTTTCAAATATTTTTAAATCACATAAATATTTTTAGATGTTTTTAAAATCCTGTAGTGTTTCTAAATCATTTTCTCAATCCCGTAAGATTTTTAAATCATTTTCTTAATCATGTAGCTTAAAAATCATTATTTTAAATACGCGTAAGCTATTTCTAGTATTTTTCAACTACGTAGAATATTTTTCCTTACGTTCTATTTATATTTTGGAACTTTCTTCCTTATTTAACCATTAAATTAATTTTTTTACAGCATTTTGTCTAGAAAATTCATTAAATGATATTTTTTACTTTTTTCTTTAAAAATTACTTTCTTTGGTTATAACCATTATTTACACTTTGAAACTCACTAACGTGCTTCAAAACCCTAAAGTGAGCTCTACATTAGTATTTTTCAAGTGTTCGATTTATTACTTGTTTATACTTAATTCCTCTAATTAGATTTCTAAAATTAAATCTATTTATTTTGTTCTCCAAAAATTCATTGAAATTGAATTCTTTTTAAGTTAACTACTTAATCTACCTTAGAAAATAATTTTGGAAATCAAATATACATTGAATGGCATTTTGGCCGAATTCAACATATTCTTTACAAATCATCTTTAAATCATTTTCCATCTTCTAAATCATTGTAAAATTCAGTAATCTAATTAAATTAATTAAGTCATTCTTTTAGAAAATGGTTGAGAACATTTTGGTTCTCTTTTTCTTGGTGAAGCCGTGAGCTTCCTTGTGTTCTTTGGAACACTCATGCAAATCCTCACATGTTATTCACATCCTATCATAATTATCATACATATATGAACACATGCAATATATTTCAAAGCTATAGACATGCATACACACATAATCAATCACAAAATAGAAAAGACATTAAACAATCAAGTGAATGAATCTTTATGGATTCTTCACCACCAATACAATTCATTTTCTCACCACCACACAAAGCTGATGAGATTAAATCTCCCTCTTACCTTAAGGGAAGACAAACTCCTCCTAGTGATTTCGTGAAGCTCCAAAGAATCCCTAATAAGCTCAAACAAATTTTAAAGAGTTATAACTATAGGTGAAAAATATAAACCATGGATCAATCATGGCTTAGAACCTAAGAAATCAAGTTAGAATTAAGAAACAAAGATTTTCACCTTGTAGGAAAAATCTTCAAGATGGTTTTCCAAGCTCAAGAAGGATGATTTTGAAAGAACTCTCAACTAGAGATGTTCTTAGAATGATGTTTGGATTTGAGAAGTAAGGTTAGGTTAAATTTTAGAAAAGTGGAGGTATGAGAAATAGGTGGAGGCCGTGAGCTTCTAAATGAAGAAAGGAGAGAATTTTCTTGGTTATTTTGCTTTGGTGAAGGTTGAAGATGAAATGAACTTAGCAAAATTGCTATCACACCCTTCCTAAAGCCCTTGGCCATGGAGCTCCTTCAAAGGAGGTGGCCATCATTGTTGACCCTTAAGACTCCTAATGGCCTTAGATGTGATCAATGGATGACATTCAAAGCTTTGTCTCCAAGCTTGCATCTCATTGGTGTAGGAAATCAAGTCATCAAGTGACTAGGCTCTTCTTGAATGTGCCATAACCGAATGGCCTTAGGAGAAGCAAACTAGGTTTTAGTTCATTTGGTTTTCTAGTTAGGTCTAAGTTAATTTAGTTAGGTTTCTTAGTTACTTAGTTAGCCATTTAGTTAGCTAGGATGACTAACCCTTTGTCTTGATTCTTCTAGAACCTTCTCTAACTAAAACTTAAATGAATAGCTAACTAGGTTTGTTCCATTTAGTTACTACATAAGCTTCCTAACTTAACTTAGTTAGTTTTAGGCTAACTTAGTTAGATTTTCTAGTTATAACCTAACAAGTTCAAGCCACTTTTGTTGACCATATCTCATTGGCTTAGAAATAAATATAGCCAGAAATGTTGACTGGTTCTCTAAACATGGGTCCCACAGACTTTTCTGGGTCCATAGTCCATTTTGGAGCAGATTTTTACTGTTTTCAAGACAGTAGATACTATTTAATAAAATAATATTATAATAATATAAAATATTTTTATTACACAGTTAAATCCTAAAAATTAAAAGATTAACACATGTATCACTCGGAATTGGGTTTAGTAAGATCCCCCAGCTCCGAATAATTAAATTAAGATTTTTCTAGCCAATAATTTTTTATTTTCTTGACTTAGAGTAAATCACACACAACAATCAAATACAGTCACGAAATAGTCAAATTCATTTTATAACTCACAGAAAACATAAAATAGTACAATTAGGACCATATCGTGTGAATGCATGTGTCTTGAAGCATGTCAAATGGTTTTTGATGATAACAAAGACAAAGATGAAGATCAAAGAGTGAAAGAGTAAACCAAGATCAAAGGAAGAAATCAAGAGGTTTAGATATAGGCATTATAGTACATCAATGTTAAATGCTCCCAAGATATCTCAAATGGTTTTTCAAAAATGATTTGAATCAATATGGTTTTCAAAGATCAATTCCTAAAAGAGAACTTCTTTTACCTTGGATCATGCCAAATAATGTATTATATTTGTTTAATCCATGTTTTCTAAAGTTAGGAATGATATAAATCTGTTTTAAGGCTTGAAAAATGAGTTTAAAGTATAGTGTAATCGATTACCAAGGTTTAGTAATCGATTACAAGCCAAACAGAAGCCTTGTAATCGATTACACCATCCCTGTAATCGATTACCAGAAAGTCAGAGAACGTGTAATCGATTACACCAAGTCATGTAATCGATTACCATGTTCCCAAAAAGTCAAGAACACGACCAAAAGGGCCATGTAATCGATTACATCAATATTGTAATCGATTACCATGAAGTCAGAGGGCGTGTAATCGATTACACAAGCCATGTAATCGATTACCACAAGCCTAGAAAGCCAAGAACACATTCTATTTTCCATGTAATCGATTACCAAATCCTTGTAATCGATTACTAAGGTTCTGACATGCCCAACGGCTATATTGAATGCATTTAATGCTTGGCTTTAACCACCCCCAACGGCTCTTTTAATGAATGGGCTTTAAATACAATTGCTGGGGCATCATTAAGGGTTGTTCTTGAACCTAAAAACATCATAGCAACATATCATACGAGAATCAAACTCTGAAATCATTCTTGCTCTGTTTTTGTCCAATCTTTGAGATATCTTTGTGAACATTATTAGAGCTTCAATTTGTATCATATACTCTAGTGAGAGCTTCTCAAA
The DNA here is from genome assembly GCA_029884605.1 of Ormosia emarginata. Classification (NCBI taxonomy): domain Eukaryota; kingdom Viridiplantae; phylum Streptophyta; class Magnoliopsida; order Fabales; family Fabaceae; genus Ormosia; species Ormosia emarginata. Next base: position 19,917,973 of record JAQQTP010000079.1, read on the forward strand.
TTCAATCTTAATTTTGTATAGAGAGAGGGTGAGGTATCCCTCCAATTTGTAAAGGGTGAGGCATCCCTTTGTTTGAAGAGACTCAAGCTCAAGGGTGAGGCATCCCAAGGAGTTGAGGGCTCAAGTTTGTAAAGGTATTCAAGCACCTATTGAAGCTTGGAGAAATAGTGGAAATCTCAAGTGGTTGCTTGAGGACTGGACGTAGGTCACAAGTGGATTGGTGGCCGAACCAGGATAAATCACTGTGTTTGATTCTCTAAACCCTTCTCTTTATATTTGTGCATTGCTTATACTCTTGCTTGATTACTTCTCTCTTGTTTGGTTATTAAGCAATATACATTGTTCTTATCAATTCATTCATTTCAATTAGCCAATAGCTTCAACGAAAATCAATAGTCAAGTGTTTTGCGAAAGAATTGCGAACTTGTTTTACAAACTCAATTCACCCCCCATCTTAAGTATTGAAGCCACTTGATAACAAGTGGTATCAGAGCTAGACTCTTGTATAAAGAGCTTAGCCGCTTCAAGAGTAAAGATGGCTTCAAATGGTTTTTCTAATGAAAGTTCTTCTATAAATAGGCCTCCCTTTTTCAATGGGGACGGGTATGCATATTGGAAAGAAAGAATGAAGATTTTTATTGAAGCTATTGATATTGATGTGTGGGATGCTGTTGAAAATGATCCTTTTATCCCCACACGTCTAGTTGATGGTGTTAGAACAAATACACCAAGAAATGAATGGACCGATGATCACAAGAAAAAGGTTCAATACAACTTGAGAGCCAAGAATATCATTACTACCTCTTTAGGATATGATGAGTTCTTTAGGGTGTCAAATTGTAAGACCGCTCAAGAAATATGGGATACATTGCAAGTAACTCATGAAGGTACAAGTGAGGTAAAAAGATCTAGAATTAACACACTCACTCACGAATATGAATTGTTTAGAATGAACCAAGGGGAAAGCATTCAAAAAATGCAAAAACGTTTTACTCATATAATTAATCATCTTGCTTCATTGGGAAAAACTTTTGCCAATGAAGATTTTATTAACAAAGTTTTGAGATGTTTAGTAGAAATTGGCAACCCAAGGTGACGGCAATATCGGAATCAAGAAATCTTGCCGCAATGACTTTGGCCACTCTCTTTGGAAAGCTTCAAGAGCATGAGTTGGAACTAAACCGATTAAGTCAAAATGAGGAGCAAGATAAGAAGAAAAAGGGAATTGCACTCAAAGCCACCTCTTCCATACTTGAAGATGATGATGAAGATGGTGAAGAGGATGCTGAAAATATTGAACTAAGTGAGGAGAATCTTAGTCTCCTTGTGAGAAAATTCGGAAGATTCCTAAAGAAAAAGGGACTTCAAAGAAGACCATCCTTTCCTCAAAAGAAAGCATATCACAAAGGAGAAGGATCCTCTACTCCTCCAAAATGCTACGAATGCGGAAAACCGGGGCATATGAAAATGAAGTGTCCTACATATCTTAAGAAGACGGAGAAGTTTGAGAAAAGACCCTCCAAGGAAAAGAAAGGAAGAAGAGCATATATAGCTTGGGAGGACAATGACTTAAGTTCTTCCGACGACTCGGAAAATGAAGAAGCCCATCTTTGCCTCATGGCTCAAGGAGAAGAAAGTGGAGAAAGCGACACCGAGGTAACCTCTTCTAACCTAGAACCTCCACCTACTTATGATGAATTGCAAGATGCCTTTCAAGAATTGCATGATGAATCTTTGAGACTCACTAAAATGATTTTGTCTTCAAATAAAACAATCTCCCTATTGACAAACAAGGTTTCTACTTTAACTAAGGAGATAAATGAACTTAAAATTGAAAATGAGACCTTAGGACTCATAGATGCTAATTCATCATGCATGACTTGTTCCTCACATGATAATGCATCCATATCATTACCTTGTTTATCATGTAAAGCTTTTGACAAAGAAATTGAAGACTTGAACAACACTCTTGTGAAATTCACCCTTGGAAGAGACAACTTGAATGTGTTGTTAGGGAGACAAAAATGTGTTTTTCAAAAAGCCGGTTTAGGATTTAATCCAAACAACCATAAAAAATCTTGTAAGAACTTCTTTGTTTCCTCAAAAACTTCAAGTAGCCCCTTTATCAAATGTTTTCATTGTGGTAGGAAAGGGCATAGTGCATCTACTTGCAATGTTAGAAAGAATATAAACACTAAAGTTGGAATAAAAAGGGTTTGGGTTCCTAAAGGCACCATGCCTAACTCTAACACACAAGGACCCAAGACAATTTGGGTACCAAAAGTTAGAACTTGAATGTGTGTTGTAGGTGTGCTTGAAGACCAAGAGCTCAAATTGGTATCTTGATAGTGGTTGCTCCAAGCACATGACCGGTGATGGGTCCAAGTTCTCCTACCTTACTCTCAAGAAACATGGTCATGTCACATATGGTGATAACAACAAAGGGAAGATTCTTGGAATTGGCAAAGTTGGTAAGATTCCTTCATCATCTATTGATAATGTTTTGCTTGTTGAAGGACTTAAACATAATTTGCTTAGTATTAGTCAATTATGTGATAAAGGCAATAGAGTTATATTTGATTCAAATTGTTGCATAATTGAGAGTAAGGATGATAAACATGTTAGGTTTGTTGGTCATAGGGTCAATAACATATATATGATTAGCCTTGATGACATTTCCTCAAATAATGCTAATTGCTTTATGACTAGAGAAAATGATTCATGGTTATGGCATAGAAGAATTGCTCACATTCACATGGATCACTTAAACAAATTAGTTTCTAAAGAACTAGTAATTGGTCTTCCAAAGCTCAAATTTGAAAAAGACAAACTTTGTGATGCATGTCAAAAGGGAAAACAAGTAAAGGTCTCTTTTAAAGCTAAAAATGTGGTTTCAACTTCTAGACCTCTACAACTTTTGCACATGGATCTTTTTGGTCCCTCTAAAACTATGAGCTTTGGTGGGAATTACTATGCCTTAGTGATTGTGGACGATTTTTCTAGGTTTACATGGACATTGTTTTTATCTCACAAAAATGATGCTTTTCAATCATTCAAAAAGCTTGCTAAAGTTATCCAAAACAAAAAAGGTTTTTGTATTGCATCCATAAGAAATGATCATGGTGGTGAATTTGAAAACCATGAATTTGAAACGTTTTGTGATGAACGTGGCATTGAGCATAATTTTTCAACCCCTAGAACACCACAACAAAATGGTGTTGTAGAAAGAAAAAATCGATCTTTAGAAGAAATGGCAAGAACTATGCTCAATGAGGCCAACCTTCCTAAGTATTTTTGGGCGGATGCGGTTAACACCGCTTGTTATGTTATGAATAGGGCTCTAATAAGGCCAATTTTAAAGAAAACCCCCTATGAATTATACAAAGGAAGGAAACCAAATGTCTCACATTTTCATGTTTTTGGATGTAAATGTTTTGTTCTAAATAATGGAAAGGATAACTTGGGGAAGTTTGATGCAAAATCTGATGATGGAATCTTTCTTGGTTATTCTATACATAGTAAGGCCTTTAGGGTTTATAACAAATGATCTATGACCATATAAGAGTCCATACATGTTGCATTTGATGAGACTAACCCAAACGAGCCAAGAAAGGAGCTTGTTGATGATGTTGCAGAAATCCTTGCAAGAACTCACCTTGGTAATCGAGAAGAAGAAGTCAAGAAGCAAGAAGAAAGCCCATATGATTCCCCAAGACAAGAGGACTCTCAAATCATGGATCTTCCCAAGGAATGGAAAACATCAAGATATCATCCTCTTGACAAAGTGATAGGTGATGTATCAAAAGGGGTAATCACTCGTAACTCTCTTAGAGATGCATGTAATCATATGGCTTTTGTTTCTCAAGTTGAACCTAAAAACATAAATGAGGCCATTAATGATGAACATTGGATCTTGGCCATGCAAGATGAATTAAATCAATTTGAGAGGAATCAAGTTTGGGAATTAGTCCCAAGGCCCAATGATCATCCAATAATTGGCACCAAATGGGTTTTTAGGAACAAACTTGATGAAACGGGCTTAATAATAAGAAACAAGGCTAGGCTTGTAGCTAAGGGTTATAATCAAGAAGAAGGTATAGATTATGAAGAAACGTATGCTCCCGTAGCTAGAATAGAAGCCATTAGAATGTTACTTGCATATGCTTGCATCATGGATTTCAAACTCTTTCAAATGGATGTCAAAAGTGCCTTTTTAAATGGTTTCATACAAGAAGAAGTATATGTTGATCAACCTCCCGGTTTTGAAAGTTTTGAGTTGCCCAACCATGTCTTTAAACTTAAAAAGGCCTTGTATGGCTTAAAACAAGCTCCTAGAGCTTGGTATGAAAGGTTGAGCAAGTTTCTTTTGGAAAATGGTTTCTCTAGGGGAAAGGTTGACACAACTCTTTTCATCAAACATAAAAAGCATGACATTTTACTTGTTCAAATATATGTTGATGATATTATATTTGGTGCTACTAATGACTCTCTTTGTAAAGAATTTGCTAATATCATGCAAAGTGAGTTTGAGATGTCCATGATGGGTGAGCTCAACTTCTTCCTTGGGCTTCAAATCAAGCAAACAAGAAATGGGACTTTCATAAGTCAATCAAAATATTGCAAGGAGTTGCTCAAGAAGTTTGGAATGGAAGGAGCAAAGCAAATGGCTACACCAATGGGAACTTCTGTTACTTGGACAAGGATGAAGGAGGTAAATCGGTAGAAATCACTAAGTATAGAGGTATAATTGGCTCACTCCTTTATCTTACCGCAAGTAGACCGGATATCATGTTTAGTGTATGCATGTGTGCTAGATTTCAATCAAATCCTAAAGAATCACACCTAAGTGCTGTAAAACGTATTATGAAATATCTAATAGGCACTTCACAAATGGGATTGTGGTACCCTAAGGGTGCTTCATGTTGTTTGGTTGGTTATTCCGATTCTGATTTTGTTGGGTGCAAAATGGATAGGAAGAGTACTAGTGGGACATGCCACTTGCTTGGAAGCTCATTAGTTTCTTGGCATAGCAAGAAGCAAAATAGTGTGGCATTGTCACAAAGAAAATTTGAATATGTTGATATTTGGAAGTTGTTGCGCTCAAATCCTTTGGATGAAGCAACAACTTCTAGACTATGGTCTTGAGCTGGATCACATCCCCATAAGATGTGATAACACTAGTGCAATCAATCTATCTAAGAATCCCGTTTTACACTCAAGAACAAAGCACATTGAAATAAGGCATCATTTCATAAGAGATCATGTTCAAAAGGGTGATTGCATGCTTGAATTTATGGAAACCACTAAGCAACTAGCAGACATTTTCACTAAACCTTTAGCAAAAGAAGCCTTCTATTATATAAGAAATGAACTTGGCATATTGGATCAATCATGCATAAGCTAATTGCTACATAAATACATTGCTTTGCTGCATAAAAAGCAAATTGCTGCATAAACATACTTTTCCTGCATAATCATGTCCCTTTGCTGTATAATTTTTGATTTTCTTTTCAATCTCATACTGACTTGAGCGTCGGAGATTTCCCCAAAGTTGTTTTGCAGGTGCTCCTTCATGTCAAAAATCTCCAAGAAACTCAAAAGCATCACAAATCCATCCAAATGGGGTAATTCTTAGTAAAAGTAGCAATCTTGTATGATTAAGTGTTTTGGATCAAAATCTGTGTGAATTACATGCCTAAATGATGTTTGAAATTGATTTAAGATGCTTTGCAATCAACTTGAATAGTTTAAAATTGATCCCTAATTGTTTGAAATGCAAAATCTGTGTTTCTGTAAGATGGTAATCGATTACACAAAACTGGTAATCGATTACATTGAATCCAGAACTCAGGTAATCGATTACACATATACTGTAATCGATTACAAGGTTTCCAGAAAGATGGTAATCGATTACATTGAAGTTGTAATCGATTACAAGGGAAAACAGAAGGCAGGTAATCGATTACACAACTCATGTAATCGATTACAGAGGGGTTTAAAAGGATTCTGACGCGCGAAAGGTCACTCATTCTAAACTTTTCACTTTTTCCTCTCCTCTGCTCTCGCGAAGCTCTCCTCTCTCAACTCTCTCCTTTTCACTCAAACCTCCACAAAACCCTCCAAAATCACCTTCCTCTCACTCGAAATCCCTCTCCTCACACATCCCCATCATCAAATCCCATCACAATCCACTTCTTTCTCTCACCCACCACCTTCGTTCTTCTTCTCTTCGACCCTCACGAACTACACACCCCCAATCACTCATCCATGGCTGACCCATCCCAACGTGCTAAACGTGCAAGGATAGGGACCACTGTTGGTGAGTCCTCCAGTGCTCCTCCACGGAACATTTCTGGCTTGGACCTCACGAGGCACTTCTCCACCACCAAGAAGGCTGAACTCTTCAGGAAGAACTTCCAGCTGAGGAAGCTCATCTCCCCGAGGTATCTCACACAATCCTTCTGCACCAGTGAACCCCTAGAGTGTTTCCAACTGATTGAGAGGCTAGGCTTGCTTGGGTTCTTCAGCATTCAGAAAGCCATTTATCCCAACCTGGTTCGTGTGTTCTATGCCAACCTCAGGTATGAAGATCACTGCCTGATATCTGAGGTGAAGAAAACTCAGATTAAGATCACTTGGGAAGAATGGTGTAGGTTGACCAAGCTAACCTATGCTGGGACCAGCTTCTATGGTAACGAAAATGCTTGGGGTGACGAGTTTGAGTATAAGAGTGCTCTGATGTCCCTGATTCGCTCCGGCTACGTGCTTCCCAGGAACAACAAAAGAGTTATGGCAACTGGCCTAACAATGGAGAACAGGGTACTCCATTATTTGGTGGTTAGAGGCTTGATTCCCAGAGGCGGGAATTATTCTCAGGTTTTGCGGGATGATGTTGTGGTCTTGTGGGCCATGACCACTTGGTAGGCCAATCAACTGGGCCAATTACATCATTCAGCACATGCTTGGATGTGAAGAAGAAGAAAAACTTGCCCGCCCTATGCCATGTTGGGCTTGCTATCCGGAGCACTTTGTCGCATCTCCTTGGCTGAGGAATCCAAGGATACCAGCACCAAGGGACCCCAATCCATTGGCCTGCACACCTTGAAGAAGCTTCAGTTGAGCAAGGTCGATGGACGCTGGTACTATTTGGCCCATGGTAGCTATGGGCACATTCCTCATGGTCCGGAGAGTGATGATGAGGATGAGGACGTGCAGCCTGCACCAGCTCCACCAGCTTCAGCCACATTGGAGCTTCTACTGCAAGAGATGCGGAGTTTGGCTACCACCGTGGATGCCCGGATGGACCGCATTGAGCAGAAGGTGGATCACCTCGAGCTTAGGATGGACTACTCCGATCAGGAGCTTGCTGCCATTCATTCGCATTTGGAGGGCCCCAGACACGCTGCACCATCCACCTCCTCTGCTCCTCCACTCTCATTTGTTGATCCCTCTGCCACTCCAGCTGGAGTTCCCGCTGAGAATGAGGAGCTCCTTGGTTCTGAAGACGACCTTGATACTGAAGACGATGATGTGGACCTTGGAGATGTTGCTGCTGATGTTAAGAGCGATAGCGAGGCCACTGATAGTGATCATGGACCTCTGCCATGATAGTTTCTTAGTTTTCTGATATTTGATTGTATATGGAATTTGGAAATACATTTATATATAAAAATCAGTTGGTTATTTTGATGTTTATTGCTTTTCTGAATCATCTTGATATATTGTTGTTTATATACATATGCATGATTGATTATGATCTGCTTGTCTGAGCCACATTGTTCTCTGTCAACTGTTGTTGTTGGGAAATCATGAAAAACAGAGGAAATGCTGTCCAAATTTCCGCTTAATGATAATGTGTTTTTGATAATGCCAACGGGGGAGAGATTAGTGACTTGCATTAGTATGGGGGAGTTCGATTTAATGCTCTTACATAAATACTTCACTAACCCTATATTGTGCATACATTACGGGGGAGAGTTGCGCTTAAATCTCTGATATACATATATATATATATATGCAATTGTTTCTCTTCCTTTCAATGTTCAGATTGTCATCATCAAAAAGGGGGAGAATGTGAATGCATGTGTCTTGAAGCATGTCAAATGGTTTTTGATGATAACAAAGACAAAGATGAAGATCAAAGAGCGAAAGAGTAAACCAAGATCAAAGGAAGAAATCAAGAGGTTTAGATATAGGCATTATAGTACATTAATGTTAAATGCTCCCAAGATATCTCAAATGGTTTTTCAAAAATGATTTGAATCAATATGGTTTTCAAAGATCAATTCCTAAAAGAGAACTTCTTTTACCTTGGATCATGCCAAATAATGTTCTATATTTGTTTAATCCATGTTTTCTAAAGTTAGGAATGATATAAATCTGTTTTAAGGCTTGAAAAATGAGTTTAAAGTATAGTGTAATCGATTACCAAGGTTTAGTAATCGATTACAAGCCAAACAGAAGCCTTGTAATCGATTACCAGAAAGTCATAGAACGTGTAATCGATTACACCAAGTCATGTAATCGATTACCATGTTCCCAAAAAGCCAAGAACACGACCAAAAGGGCCATGTAATCGATTACATCAATATTGTAATTGATTACCATGAAGTCAGAGGACGTGTAATCGATTACACAAGCCATGTAATCGATTACCACAAGCCCAGAAAGCCAAGAACACGTTCTATTTTCCATGTAATTGATTACCAAATCCTTGTAATCGATTACCAAGGTTCTGACATGCCCAACGGCTATATTGAATGCATTTAATGCTTGGCTTTAACCACCCCCAATGACTCTTTTAATGAATGGGCTTTAAATACAATTGCTGGGGCATCATTAAGGGTTGTTCTTGAACCTAAAAACATCATAGCAACACATCATACGAGAATCAAACTCTGAAATCATTCTTGCTCTGTTTTTGTCCAATCTTTGAGATATCTTTGTGAACATTATTAGAGCTTCAATTTGTATCATCTACTCTAGTGAGAGCTTCTCAAATTCAATCTTAATTGCTGTATAAGAGAGAGGGTGAGGTATCCCTCCAATTTGTAAAGGGTGAGGCATCCCTTTGTTTGAAGAGACTCAAGCTCAAGGGTGAGGCATCCCAAGGAGTTGAGGGCTCAAGTTTGTAAAGGTATTCAAGCACCTATTGAAGCTTGGAGAAATAGTGGAAATCTCAAGTGGTTGCTTGAGGACTGGACGAAGGTCACAAGTGGATTGGTGGCCGAACCAGGATAAATCACTGTGTTTGATTCTCTAAACCCTTCTTTTTATATTTGTGCATTGCTTATACTCTTGCTTGATTACTTCTCTCTTGGTTGGTTATTAAGCAATATACATTGTTCTTATCAATTCATTCATTTCAATTAGCCAATAGCTTCAATGAAAATCAATAGTCAAGTGTTTTGCGAAAGAATTGCGAACTTGTTTTACAAACTCAATTCACCCCCCTCTTGAGTATTGAAGCCACTTGGTAACATATCATACTTTAACCAAAAGTTGGGGCATTACAAATGTTGCATTAGACATCACTTAAGATGTGATGAGTTGGTGCATTGAATACAAATATTCATTTTAGTAAAGATGAGAAAGATATGAATTCTCGGTTATCCGAGAATGATGTATTAGCTTGGAAAGGTATATAAACCCTTAAGCAACAAAGTGTTGCATAGATATCACCAGAATGATGATTAAAGAGCTAAGTTAGCTTGAGTTAAGTGCTGTAAGGCTTAATTGACATAAATTAAGTTCCATAAGGCCTAGTTGACAATAGTTGAGCACCTAGTTGGCAATAGTTGAATGGCATAGTGCCTAGTTAGCAATAGTTGAATGCTATAGAGCCTAGTTGGCAATAGTTGAATGTCATAGGACCTAGTTGGCAAGAGTTGTGTGCCATAAGGCCTAATTGGCAAGAGTTGTGCGCCATAGCATTTAGTTGGCAATAGTTGAATGCCATAACACCCAATTGGCAATAGATAAATGCCATAGTGCCTAGTTGGCAAGAGTTAAGTACCATAGGGTCTTGTTGGCAATAGTTGAGTGCCATAGGACCTAGTTGGCAAGAGTTTGGTCCTTTATTTAGAAAGGATTAGTTATCTAGGTAGTGAACATTGCCAAGCAAGCCTAGTAAAATAATGACACCGGAGTGTTTCATGAAAGGATTAGTTATCTAAGTAGTGAACATTGCAGGGCAAGCCTAGTAAAGTGATGACACCGTAATGGCTCATGAAAAGATTAGTTATCTAAGTAGTGAACATTGCCAGGCAAGCCTAGTAAAATGGTAACACCGGAGTGTTTCATGAAAGGATTAGTTATCTAAAGCTAAGTCAAGGATATCAGATCCAAGACTAAGCTAAGGATTAGTTATCCGATGCCAAGCCAAGGATGTTAGGTCCAAGGCGAAGCTAAGGATTAGTTATCCAAAGTTAGGCCTAGGATGTTAGGTCCAAGGCTAAGCTAAGGATCAGTATTTTCAGACTAAGGATAAGTAGGCTTAATGTCAAAGATAGGAATACAATTCCTAAGTATAGTTAAGTTACATATATAAGTTTTAGTTTAGAAATATATCTTTGTATATATTTAATTTTAATACCATGAGATATATGTTTTTCTGAGAATTTTTATATTCTCACCCCTTTATGTTTCATGGTTAGCAGGTATAGACCCTATGAGAGGATAAGCAGATGAAGATAGCAGAAGAATTATAAGAGTTTAGTTTCGATTTTTAGTTTGAAGCTTATGTATTAATTTATATTTATTTTGAAAGAGTAAAAGTTGTATGGATAAAAGTTTATATGTATAACTTTAGTTATAGCTCTCCATAATGATTTATTTAAATGTTATAGATTAGTTAAAGATTAAGTTAGAAGTAGCAGAACTGATACTATTTATCTAGGTATATATTATATATACTAGGTTATAGATATTGGGCTGTTACAGGAGAAGGATAAGACAATCGTTGCAGCAAGGCATCTAGTTTGCCATCAAGGTTATCCATCCGCTGAGCAGTAGAGTCCTCCAGCGCCTAGAATCTATCATCAAATCTCTATAAGCGGTCATCTAAGCTCAGGAACCAATCATCCAATCTCTGGAATCGAGTGGCATGCTCCAAGTCCAGGTGATCAACACGGTCTAGGATGTCATTATAAGAAGCAGCTCGAGCGTGAGTAGAGGGGCCTGCGTCTGCTTCAAAATCAAAAGTATACTCTGGGGGTGGTGGTGCGACATCATCCTCCTAGGGCTTAGGCATCGAAGCTTGCCTAGGTAAGACCAATTCATCCACTCTAACTAACTGTAATGCAACATTTTAATGGACACATATTTTCATAGCCACCAGTATGGGTCCATCAATAGCACTGGAACCATGAATAGAAGCCTCCTCCAGCAAATCCAAATAATCGAAATGGGCAGAAATAACAGAAACATAGCCCTCATGCAAAATACGGCCAACTCTAGTGGCCTCGACATGCTGAAACTGGTGACATAATCATAACGACCCGAATCAGTCACAGTCAAAGTAGACTAAACATTTTCAGGGTTAAAATCATGGGGCAAACAATTGTGGCCCACTGGGAAACCAAAAATGGCACTAAATTGGTGGATGTCTAGGGTGTGAAGAGTGCCTAACAACCTAAATTTAATCTCACTAGGCTACTCAGCTTGGTTACTCAAAGGGTAGAGTTTGCATTCAAAGGTGGAAATAAATTCCCGAGTCAAATCAGCGTAAGTGGGCCTACGCATATTTGCAAACTCACCTTAGCCTATCCTACCTAACAAATTAACTACCTCATCTAATAAACATATGGACCGTAGGGTGTCCACATCTAAAAAGTGGGTAGGGACCACTTTTTTCCTATTTATAGGATGGATGGGTACCTGTGGGGGAGACACGGCTTGTGGTGGTAGGGGAGGAGGAACCTCCTTCCGGGCCTGCATCTTCATACGCTTCTTGGGAGGCATTGTACAATGGGGTTGGAGTGGTTGAGGTTGAAAAGAAAAAAATGAGAGTGGTTTGGGGATGGTGAAAAAGGGTTATGGAAGAAATAGTGGTGATGGTGGAAGTTATGGTTATGAGGGGAACATGGGTTTTGTGGATGTGAGTGGAGGTGGATTATGGTAATTGTAATTGGCTAGCTATTATGAGTAATAGTTTTGATGATAACAAACGTGAAGACAAACATGAAGATGATGAGAAGACCAAGTCCAAGATCTTCAAGAATAAGCTTTAGGACTTAGGATCCTTGTAAAAGCCTCATTGGATATCTCATTAATTGGCATTGCAAAGAAATGTTTTCAAAATTGTTTTTCCAAAATTAAACAACCATTTTTCGATCATTTGAAAGCATTTAAAACGGATTTTATAAGAGGTATTCGAATACCCTGTTAGGTATTCGAATAGAGTGTTTTTCAAGTTTGAACGTTTTTTTTTCAAAGTGGTATTCGAATACCCATCTATGGTATTTGAATAACTTGTTTCGAAACTGATATTTCTCTTTGTGCCAAAACAGAGGCATTCGAATACCCCATATGGTATTCGAATACCCTAGATTCAGAATGAACCTTTTTAAATGAGGCATTCGAATACCCTTAACTCGGTATTCGAATAACCCATATTTTAATCGTTTTTAAGAGAGTTTTGGCAAGAGGCATTCGAATACCTCATAAGGTATTCGAATACCGTTCTGCAAAATTGATTTTCACGAAACGTTCAAAAATGGCAGCAACGGCCATATTTGCTTTTAATGGTTTCTTAATTGGCACCCAACGGCTAGTTGCTTTCTTTGCTCTATAAATATAGACCTTGGGTCTCTTCTGAAAACCCCCAACCACTTGAATTATTTTTTGCTTGGCTGAAAACGAATTTTACATTATTTTCTCTCTCTTTTTACGTGCTCTCTTTGCCAAAACCTTGAGATACCCTCTAGAGAGCTTATTAGCACTTCAACTTGTAATATCTCGCTCTAAGTGAGAGTTTATTTTTCATCTATTCTCTCGCTTCGTAAAATGGTGAGGTATCCCTTAGTGAATTTGTGAGGGTGAGGTATCCCTCTAGTAAAAGGGTGAGGTATCCCTTGGTGTAAAGAAGGTGAGGTATCCTTCAAAGGGGTGGGTGAGGTATCCCTCTAGTAAATAGGGTGAGGTATCCCTGTTGTGTAAAGGTTGCAAGCACCTGTTGTTAAGCTTGTATTGAATAGTGAAAAATCTCGAACTGTGTTTCGGGGACTGGACGTAGGCCACAAGTGGTTGGTGGTCGAACCAGGATAAATATCGTGCCTGCTTTTCTACCCCTTATTCTCTTTATCTTTATGCACTTTATTTATTCTTGCAATTTAATTATTATCTGTTCTTCTTACGTTCTTCTCATTCACGACTTTTAATAATTAAATTCAGTATAATTCATTTGTTTAAGGCTTTTGCGAAAAATCTTTAATTACTCAATTCACCCCCCTCTTGAGTACTGAAGCCACTTGGGTAACAAGTGGTATCAGAGCTAGACTCTTGTATAAAGAGCTTAGCCGCTTCAAGAGTACATGGCTTCATCAAATGTTTTATCAGAAGCAACTTCCATAAATCGACCACCCTTTTTCAATGGGGATGGTTATGCATATTGGAAGGAAAGAATGAAAATCTTTATCGAGGCTATTGATCTAGATGTGTGGGATGCTGTCGAAAATGGCGCATTTATACCTACACGCGTTGTCAATGGTGTAAAAACCGAGACACCTAGAAGTGATTGGTCTAAAGATGATAAAAGAAAAGTTCAAAATAACTTAGTAGCCAAAAACATCATTACCTCAGCTTTGGGACATGATGAATTTTTTAGAATTTCAAATTGCAAAACTGCTAAAGAAATGTGGGACACTTTACAAGTTACCCATGAGGGTACTAGTGAAGTTAAGAGGTCGAGAATCAATTCTCTAACTCGCGAATATGAATTATTTACAATGAACCAAGGAGAAAGCATTCAAGAAATGCAAAAGAGGTTCACCCACATTGTTAATCATCTTGCATCATTAGGAAAGAATTTTACTAACGAAGATTTGATTAACAAAGTGTTGAGATGTCTTAGCAGGATTTGGCAACCAAAAGTAACAGCAATTTCAGAATCAAGGGACTTGACAACTATGTCATTAGCAACTCTTTTTGGAAAACTTCATGAGCATGAATTAGAACTCAATAGGCTTGACCAAAGTGAGGAAAACGATAAAAAGAAAAAGGGGATAGCGCTTAAAGCCACCACCTCCACTATCAATAATGAAGAAGAAGACGATGGAGATGACGTGGACAACATTGAGCTAAATGAACAAAATCTCAATCTTCTGGTAAGAAAATTTGGTAAGTTCCTAAAGAAAAAGAGAACTCAAAGAAGATCGCCATTTCCCCCAAAGAAAGTTGAAAAGAAACCCTCTAAAGAAAGAAGAGTCTACATAGCATGGGATGACAATGATATGGACTCCACCGATAGCTCGAGATAGTGAAGAAGCCCATCTATGTTTTATGGCGAAAGGAGAAGAAGAAGAAGAAGAAAGCGACAACGAGGTAAATTCTGACGTATCTCCTTCTTATGATGAGTTACAAGATGCCTTTGAAGAATTGCATGACGAAACTTTAAAACTCACAAAACAAATTTCTTCTTCTAAGAAAAAAATCTCTTCTTTAGAAAATCAAATTCTTATTTTAAATAAAGAGATTGAAGAATTAAAAATTGAAAATGAAACTTTGGGAATTATTGATGCATGCTCATCTCATCCCTCACATGCTTCTACTTCGTATTCTTGCTCTTCATGTCATTTGCTTGAAAATGAAATTGAAAATTTAAAGAACACCCTTGCCAAATTCACATTTGGAAGAGATAATTTAAATATTTTATTAGGAAAACAAAGGGTTGTCTTTCAAAAAGCTGGAATAGGATATAACCCGAATAATCAACACAAATCTTATAAAAATTTCTTTGTTAATTCTAGCATTTCATGTAGCCCATTTATTAAATGTTTCTATTGTGGGAAGAAGGGTCACAGTGCTTCAACATGCAATGCAAGAAAGAATGTTAACACAAAAATTGGAACAAAAATGGTTTGGGTTCCTAAGGGCACTATACCCAAAACTGACAATCAAGGACCCAAGAAAATTTGGGTACCAAAAACCAAAAATTGAATTGTGTTGCAGGTGTGCTTGATAGCCAAGAGCTAACTTCGGCATTTTTGAAAATGGTTGCTGCAAGCACAAGACTATAATAAATTCCAAGCTCTCCTTCTTGTCTCTATCAGGCTTGGACTTGCATTCATATGAGTATTTCCATGAAAAGGTAAGCTTTCTTATCTCAAATATGCCTTCTGGATGCAAAATATATGCTTTTATGTTTGAGTTATTCGAATACCTCCCTGTGGTATCCGAATACCATTGCATCTGTACGTGAAAATCCATGTTTTTCTGATAGGTCTATTCGAATACCCTCCCATGGTATTCGAATACCATACATCAGTACAGAGTTCTTGTGGTTTTATTAGCTTGGGCATTCGAATACCCAAATGTGTATTCGAATAACCTGAAACGTCTTTATCAGTACTTGTCACATGCTATCTGGAGTATTCGAATACCTTCCAAGGCATTCGAATACTTGCTCTTTCAGGAGCTTATAAAATGTGATGGGTATTCGAATACTGACAAGAGGTATTCGAATACCACATGACTGAAAGCAAGTTTTACGACGTGTTCTTTGTTTCGCTTCTGTTTCCTTTTCTTATACATATGCAATGAAAATATATTCCAACTATGAATAACATGCTTTAATCTTATTTCATCAAGCCTTCATTTTTGCCCTATATGAAAATTACATGATGTTCTTAAATGCATATTTCTTGGCTTGTTCTTGCTCTTTTTTTTTTTTTCTAAAATATGCTCAATGTAATTGGCTATTGTTTTGATATACGAACAAGTGCAATAAGTGGTATATGAAATATTTAATATTTATGTTTTTATTGACATATGTCAGATTTATAAGAATTTGTTAACAAGTGGTAAATGCTTAGAACATCTTGACAAGTGATATCAAACAAGTGGTAAATGCTTTACATTTTGACAACAAGTGTTATCAAAGTGGTATGAACATAATAACAAATAATAACAAATGATAACAAATGATATCAAACAAGTGATTTCTTGGCCAAATTAATCAATAAATGTATTTTTTTGCCCTTGAGAATCATTTGCTGCTTTTGCCTCATTGTTTTAAATGCTTATTGACTTATGAGTTTGACTAACCCCTATGGATCCAACATTAATGGATACCAATGAAAGCACTCTGAATTTTGTTGTAGGGAGAACACTACCTCAAGCATAAATTTAAATGGAAAAAAATTCATTCAACTTGAGGACATGCATATATTGTTTAATATGATAAAATGGGAAAGAAAAATACTTGCCCCATCTTTTTGATCATGACAAAAGGGGGAGAATGGTATCCAATGTACAAAAGGGGGAGAACAAGTTTAAATGTCTTTGTTTGAGAAAAGTCAAGAAAAGAAAAAGTCAAAACAAAAATAGAAATTGAATTCCAAAAGTAAGGGGGAGCTGCTGTACATATCTCTGATGAAAATCACCTCTTATGAAAAAGAGGGGGAGTAAGTATCTCTAAACTAACTTTGTGAATTCCAATTTATATGAACTAATGCTTTTCTCAAATGTTAGTTTGTCATCATCAAAAAGGGGGAGAATGTAATTGGCTAGCTATTATGAGTAATAGTTTTGATGATAACAAACGTGAAGACAAACATGAAGATGATGAGAAGACCAAGTCCAAGATCTTCAAGAATAAGCTTTAGGACTTAGGATCCTTGTAAAAGCCTCATTGGATATCTCATTAATTGGCATTGCAAAGAAATGTTTTCAAAATTGTTTTTCTAAAATTAAACAACCATTTTCTGGTCATTTGAAAGCATTTAAAACTGGTTTTATAACAGAGGTATTCGAATACCCCTGTTAGGTATTCGAATAGAGTGTTTTCAAGTTTGAACGTTTTTGTTTTTCAAAGTGGTATTCGAATACCCATCTATGGTATTCGAATAACTTGTTTCAAAACCGATATTTCATTTGTGCCAAAACAGAGGCATTCGAATACCCCATATGGTATTCGAATACCCTAGATTCAGAATGAACCTTTTTAAATGAGACATTCGAATACCCTTAAGCGGTATTCGAATAACCCAAATTTAATCGTTTTTAAGAGAGTTTTGGCAAGAGGCATTCGAATACCTCATAAGGTATTCGAATACCGTTCTGCAAAATTGATTTTCACGAAACGTTCAAAAATGGCAGCAACGGCCATATTTGCTTTTAATGGTTTCTTAATTGGCACCCAACGACTAGTTGCTTTCTTTGCTCTATAAATACAGACCTTGGGTCTCTTCTGAAAACCCCCAACCACTTGAATTATTTTTTGCTTGGCTGAAAACGAATTTTACATTATTTTCTCTCTTTTCTGTGCTCTCTTTGCCAAAACCTTGAGATACCCTCTAGAGAGCTTATTAGCACTTCAACTTGTAATATCTGCTCTAAGTGAGAGTTTATTTTTCATCTATTCTCTGCTTCTGTAAAAGGGTGAGGTATCCCTTAGTGAATTTGTGAGGGTGAGGTATCCCTCTAGTAAAAGGGTGAGGTATCCCTTGGTGTAAAGAAGGTGAGGTATCCTTCAAAGGGGGTGAGGTATCCCTCTAGTAAATAGGGTGAGGTATCCCTGTTGTGTAAAGGTTGCAAGCACCGTTGTTAAGCTTGTATTGAATAGTGAAAAATCTCGAACTGTGTTTCGGGGACTGGACGTAGGCCACAAGTGGTTGGTGGTCGAACCAGGATAAATATCGTGCCTGCTTTTCTACCCCTTATTCTCTTTATCTTTATGCACTTTATTTATTCTTGCAATTTAATTATTATCTGTTCTTCTTACGTTCTTCTCATTCACGACTTTTAATAATTAAATTCAGTATAATTCATTTGTTTAAGGCTTTTGCGAAAAATCTTTAATTACTCAATTCACCCCCCCTCTTGAGTACTGAAGCCACTTGGGTAACAGTAATGGTTGAAATATACGAGAATGGGTATGGTGGGTGGAACGTGGTGGATTATAGTGATCTAGAAGAGGTGATGGAGAGGGAGATTGGGGCTTACACATGGAGAAATGGGTGAATGGGGTGGTGTAGAGTGGAATTAGGAAAAGGAGTGGGTGTAAATGGAGGAAGAGAGGTGAGAGAAGAGAAAAAATAGGGGAATGAAGGATAGAGGTGGGGGCTAGGCAGGGTGGGTTTGGAGCAGAAGGGCTGACCAAAATGCCCAATTGAAACCTTAAGGGAGGGTTTTGTGTCTTCTGACGCAACAACATGGGTCGTGCTAGTGGACACGACTAAACTCGTGTCCTTTTATGGAAGAAACATGGTCCCTGGTACCACAAAAACACTGGTCGTGTCATTTGACACAACCTTACGCGTGTACTCCTCTGGAAACAGCATGGGCATTCCCCCCACGAAAACACGGGTCGTGTCTTGTGACATGGCCCTACCCATGTTTGGCTCTATGAGCCACTAGGTTTGCAGAAGTGTCTTCTGATACGAGGACACGGGCCGTGTCAAGAGACACGGCCTACCCCGTGTAGTTCTCTGAGAGCAATTGGGGTTGCACCTGGTTGGAGACACGAAGTGTGTCTTGAAACACCCCCTCCCTGTGTCATCCACTGACTTTGCCACTATTTAAACCACATTATATCTCTTATAAGAAACAAATTTGCAAAGGTTTCCATCCATTTAAACTCTAAGAATGACTTCTAACACTCATCAAACTATCAAATTATGCACTCAATCATAGTGCCAGTGTTACCAAACACAAAATATATGTATATAACAATCCCTAAGAAACCAAGCAAGAAACATACCAAAAACTATTGAACCTACGAAACGAATAAAGCAAGCAATAAAGAAACACAAAATAAAAGGGACAAAGAAAGAAAATCTGAAATTTTTATTGGTATGGTGATGGGATGCCTCCTATTGTGCGCTTGGTTTAATGTCCTCAGTCCGACATTGTGCTATTCCTCAATGTTCTGCATAATGTGGAGAGAGGAGGGTCACCTCTTGCACTTCTTCACTAGCTGGGAGCTCATAGTAAGGCTTAAGGCAATGTCCATTAACCCTAAATGTCTTTCCAGATGCCTCATTCATAATCTCCACTGCACTAGAAGGAAAAACATGAGTTACCACAAATGGTCCTATCCATTTAGAATGCAACTTACTTGGAAACAGTTTAAGTCTTGATTAGTATAGCAACATGCATTGTCCTTCTGTGAAGCTCTTCCTAGAGATCATTTGGTCATGAAATGCCTTAGTTTTGGCCTTGTAAGTAATGGCACTCTCATATGTTTCATTCCTCAACTCCTCTAACTCTTGTAATTGGAGCTTCCGCTGTTTGCCAGCACCTTCCAATTCCCAATTGGCTTGCTTGATAGCCCAATATGATCGATGCTCCAGCTCCATGAGCAAATGATAGGGCTTCCCATATATCAACCTGAATGGTGACATGCCAATTGGGGCCTTATATGCAGTCCTATAAGCTCATAGTGCATCATCAAGTCTAGTGCTCTAATCCTTGCGCGTTGGATTCACTGTCTTTTCACGGATAGACTTGATTTCCCAATTGGACACTTCAGTCTGCCCATTTATTTATGGATGGTAGGGAGTGGAAGTCCTGTGCATCACACCATATTTCTTTAAGAGGGCCTCAAATGTTCAATTGCAAAAATATGTTCCTTGATCACTAATGATGGCTCATGGAGTTCCAAACCTGGAGAAAATATAAGACTTCACAAAATTCACAATAGTTTTAGAATCATCAGATCTAGTGGCCTTTACTTTCACCCATTTTGAAACATAATTCACAGCTAGGACAATGTAAGAAAACCCAAATAAAGGGGGGAATTATCTCATGAAGTCAATGGCCCAAATGTCAAAAACTTCCACAAAAATGATCGGAGTTTGAGGCATTTGATTCCTATGACCAATGCTACTTATCCTTTGACAGCGGTCACATGACTTACTAAAGTTGTAAGCATCATTAAAAATTGTAAGCCAGTAGAAACCACTGTCAAGCACCTTGTTAGTTGTTCTCTTCATGCCAAAATGCCCTCCACATGCATAGGCATGATAGAAAGAGAATGGAATGAGTTTCTGAATCCAGAATGCACCTCCTAATTACTTGATCTGCATAGTGCTTCCAAAGGTAAAGGTCATCCCAGATATAATATTTGCAGTCACGATTCAACTTGTCCCTTTTGTGCCTTGTTCAAGCCTTTCGAAAAGTCCTTAATGGCCAAGTAGTTAGAAATGTCAGCATACCGTGAAATTGTAGTTGTGATGGCCATTAAATGTTCATGCGAAAAACTATCTTGGATAGGTATCTCCTCTTCCTCAGTCACCAACCTACTCAAGTGGTCTGCCACCAAGTTTGCGCTCCCCTTTTTGTATTTAATCTCCAAATCAAACTCCTGGAGTAGCAAAATCCATCGAAGCAATCAAGGTTTAGCATCCTTCTTCGCAAGTAAGTACTTCAAGGTTATATGATCAGAAAAAATAATTACTTTAGAACTAATTAGATATGATCTGAATTTTTCTAAAGCAAAAACTACAACAAGAAGTTCTTTTTCAGTTATAGAGTAGTTTAGTTGAGCATCATTTAGGGTCCTGGATGCATAGTAAATAGCATAAGGCATCCTATCAACTCGCTGTCCTAGGACAACCCCTACTGCGAAGTCACTAGCATCACACATTATTTCAAATTGTAGCTCCCAATTTGGTGGCCTAATGATAGGCACCTTAGTCATCAACTCCTTAAGCATGGTGAAAGCTTCCAGACATTTGTCATCAAAATGGAATGGAACATCCTTCTGAAGTAACGAGCAAAAGGGCAAAGAGATCTTGGAGAAATCCTTGATGAATCTCTGGTAGAATCCTGCATGACCAAGAAAAAAACGAATTTCCCGCACACTAATGGGCGAGGGTAAGGAACGCATAAGTTCTACCTCAGCTTTATCAACCTCAATTCCCCTAGCAGAAATTACATGACCTAACACTATACCCTCTTCTACCATGAAGGGGCATTTTTCCCAATTCAACACAAGGTTAGTATCAATACATCTTTTTAGTACTAGTTTCAGATTTTCTAGACAACTCTTAAATCCATTCCCAAAGACACTAAAATCATCCACGAAGACCTCTATAATATTCTCTAAATAATAAGAAAATATGTTCACCATACATCTCTGAAAGGTCCCTGGTGCATTGCAAAGTCCAAAAGGCATTCACCTATATACAAAAGTGCCAAAGGGATAAGTGAAGGTGGTCTTGTTTTGATCCTCTGGAGTAATGACAATCTAGTTGTAACCTAAAAATCCATCTAGGAAATAATAGTGAGTATGACCAGCTAATCTCTCTAACATTTGATCAATAAAAGGCAAAGAAAAGTGGTCTTTTCTGGTGGTTGCATTTAATTTTCTGTAATATATGCAAACACGCCACCCTGTTTGTAGTCGAGTGGGAATAAGCTCATTCTTAGTATTTCTTACCACAGTGATGCCAAATTTCTTTGGTACTACCTGGACTGGGCTTACCTAGTTACTGTCAGAAATGGGGTAGATTATCCCCACACTTAGGAGCTTCAGTATCTCTTTCTTCACAACCTCCATCATAGGAGGATTCAACCTCCTCTAAGGGTCTCTCGTTGGTTTAGCAACCTCCTCCATCAAGATTATGTGTATGCAAATGGAGGGGCTAATACCCTTGATGTCAACTATGGTCTAACCAATGGTCGTCTTGTGTTCATTCAAAACAACCACCAATTTCTCCTCTTGTTCTTGGGTGAGTGACTTAGCAATGATCACTGGAAATGTGTCCTTCTCTCCTAAGAATATATATTTAAGATAATCAGGCAATTCCTTTAATTCCAAATTTGGTGCCTGCACAACAGAAGGTTTAGGTGCATCATTAAAAACTGGTAACTCAACATAAGAAACCTCACATCCTTCTGAAGTGGAAGAGAGCTCATGCAAGACTGCTACTTTATCATGAATGTCCTTACTCCGTAGGTCTCATGCGTCATCCTTCTTCTCTTCCTGTTCATCTAAGCTATGAGTCAATACAGTATCAAGAGCATCAAAATGATTAGACTCAAAAGCTACTGAAATTAAAGTATCAAAAACATCAAAGTATTTAATAAAGCAAGCAGAGTGCACATCACTAGGGTATCTCATGGCCTCAAAAATATTGAATCTGATTAATTCTCCATCAAATTCCATGGTCAATGTCCCTGAGTGTACATCAATCTTTGTCCACGCAATCTTCAAGAATGGTCTCCTTAACAAAATAGGAGTGGAGTTTGGGGATTTATCTTCCTCCATATCCAGCACATAGAAGTCTGTCAGAAATACTAACTCATTCACCTGCACCAACACATCCTCAACAACACCCTTTGGGTATGCATTAGATCTATCTGCCAATTGAATAATAACACAAGTTGGCTCTAAAGGACCCAGATGTAAAGATGCATAAATAGAATAAGGCATGACATTTATGGATGCACCTAAATCTAGCATAGCCCTCTCAAACCTTGTGTTACCAATGATGCATGGTATAATGAAGGTGCCAAGATCCTTATACTTAGTTGGGAGTTTCTTTTTAATCACAGCTGAAACATTTGCTCCCACTTGGACTTTCTCATTACTTTTTAACTTTCTTTTGTTAGTGAATAATTCCTTTAAGAACTTGGCATATTTAGGCACTTGTTTAATGGCATCTAACAAAGGAATGTTAATTTCTACTCTCCTAAAGGTCTCTAATATCTCTTTTTCTACCTCATCTTTCTTATTCTTAACTAACCAACTAGGAAAATGAGCCTTAGTGATATACTTAGGGAGTGGTTCAGGAATACATACCTTAGGGGCCTTAGAGTTTTGCCCCTCCTCATCTACCTCCTTATGCTCTTGAATTTTCTTTTTAGTGACTTGTGGAGAAGATGTAGGTTCATCTAATATCTTCCCACTTCGCAAGGTGACAGCACTAGCATTTTCCCTCGAATTCACCTCTGGTTTTGAGGGAAGTTTCCTAGAAAGTTGGCTCTAAACTTTATTGATTTATGTGGCTAATTGTCCCACCTGATTCTGCAAGTTACTGATAGTGGCCCTTGTTTCTTGTTGAAACTGAATGTTAGTAGTGGCCATTTGCCTCATTAGCTCCTCCAGTGAAGGCTCAGGTTGCCTAGGAGCTTGAGCTTGTTAATATCTCGGTGGGAAAGGTGCTTGCTTCTATTGAAATCTTAGAGGCTCATAGGCTAGAGGTTGATTCTAGGGCTACTTTCCATAGCTAA
The DNA here is from genome assembly GCA_029884605.1 of Ormosia emarginata. NCBI lineage: Eukaryota > Viridiplantae > Streptophyta > Magnoliopsida > Fabales > Fabaceae > Ormosia > Ormosia emarginata. Next base: position 19,941,370 of record JAQQTP010000079.1, read on the forward strand.
AGTTGGGATGATCCTTCCACCTTGGATTATATGTATTAGAGTAAGGATTGTAATTTTTGGAAGGTCCGAAATATCCCCCTGCTACCTTTACCACCTCATTTGTATCCTCTTGTAAGGTGGGACACATATCAGTAGGATGTCCAGAAGAAGAACAAATCCCACAAGCATTTACTGGGGCTCTTCCATTATCCATTAACCACTAAACCATGGCAGTCAACTAAGTCATTTGTTGCTGCAAACTATTCATTTTTGCCTCTTTAACTACTCTAACTCTAGTGTCATTTCGAGTGAAAAATTGTTGAGTGTTCGTAGTCATTCTTGAGATCAAGTTTCTAGCTTCTTGGGGAGTCTTATCTACCAAAGCTCCTCCACTAGCAGTATCAATCATGTTGCAGTCCATCACTAGCAAACCCTCATAGAAGTACTGAATTAGCAGTTGCTCACTAATTTGATGTTAAGGGTGGCTGGCACACAGTCTCTTAAACTTTTCCTAATAATCATGAAGTAATTCCTCGTGCCTTTGTTGGATGCTGCAAATTTCTTTTCAAATGTTGGTGGCCTTTGAGGCAGGGAAGTATCTGTCTAGGAAAGCTCGAGCCATGTCCTGCCATGAATTAATGGATATGGGTGACAAATAGTACAACCACTTCTTTGCCAAATCCTTCAATAAGAATGCAAAAAGCTTTGAGCTTAACTTATTCTACTAAAATTCTTATAGGCTTCATGCTAGAATAAATCACATATATCTCCTTCAAATGCTTGTTAGGGTCCTCCCCAGCTAATCCATTGAAAGATGGAAAAAGATGGATTAAGCCGGATTTCAACTCAAATGCTCCTTCAGTTTATGGAATTTCATTGCACAGCCAACGCTCTTAAAGTATTTTTTGCCATCACCACTTCTTCAGATGTTTCAGAAGATATCTCAGAACTGGATAGATCTATATGATGGGCAGCTTCGACGTCAGCAGGTGCAAATTAAATAGGAAACTATGAGCTGACTTGTTCAAAGTAATACCTTAGATTCCTCAATTGCTCGTTCACTTCACCACTAGACATGAACACTTGCAAAATAGTCAGAAAGAAGGAATAAAAATATTAAAAACTGAAACAAAAACAAAGTGAAAAATAGGAAATAAATTAATAGCATAATTGAACAATTAGTTTCTCAAGAACGACTACAAAATTTGGGGTGGTGTGAATTGTGATTAAAATTAAGGATAAAATCAGTTGCCAAGTTCCACAAAATATATATAAAAACCTTGCAACCAGTTGTAGTTAGCAAGGGTCGATCCACAAAAAACTAATTCAATTAACACCATTAATTGATTCCTAAATTGAATTCTCAAAAACAGTAAAAAGTAAAATGGGGTTTTGTTTATTAAAACTAAAAACAAAAATTGAATTTAAAGTAATAACAGTAAACACGATTTGAATTACCAATTAAAAGGTATTGGTCAAGAGATAGAATTCACCACTAGATTTATATGATCATGCTAGCCCACATATCCTTTATATCAACATAACCAATTATGTTCCTATGAAATTGTAAGATTAATTCTTTGTTTTCCTTAAGTTATGATTAACTTAGCAACCGCTCATATTAAATCCTAATCACTATTTAGTTATAAAGCAATCACTCTTATCCCCACCTAATGATTGCATTAATCTTTGATTGAATCTCTCTCTTTCATCTCTGGACTGGAAGTTGATCTGTCGATTATTACTATATCTTGAGTGTCATATGTTTGATCTAATTGAACTTCATGTGTGTTTAATTGTTAACTTTTAGCTAAGTTTCTGGATATGAAGTTTAATCGAATCTTTATTATGAAACTGTGCTTAAGTGTGTTTATAAGCACTTATGATTACATTGTGTTTTTCAGGAGATCAATATTATCCCTAGGAGCGAAGAAAGAAAAGTATCTGTGAAGAATGAGGGCAAAATTTGAAGAAAGCAAGTGACAGGGCCGGTGTCATCTGATAGGGGGTAGGCCGTGTCATACGACAAGGCCCGTGTCATCTGACAGGGGGTAGGCCGTGTCCTCCTTTAACTTGCAATTCACTTGAATTTATGTTAACAGAACTTGACAGGGGGTAGGCCGTATCATGCGACATGACCCGTGTCATATGACAGGTGGTAGGCCGTGTCATCGAATCAGAAAGTCAAATACAAATTCTAATGCAAAATTAGGTCTCTAAAGTTATAAATAGGATTGCCTGGGGCTTCAAAAAGAGATTTTGGACCATAGAACTGCCAAGAGGCTGAGGAGAAGACCAAGAACAAGGGAGAAGGAGATTGGATCGAAGATTGGAGTCTCGAGTTCAACCAATTGGAGATCAATCATCCCCAACCTTTGGAAACTAGTTTGATCTTTAGTTTTCTTCTTCACTTTCATTCTAAACAATGATTTTCTTCTGTTATTCTTTTGGTTTTGAATTTGTCATGTGTGGCTAGTTTTCTTATATGGTTAAGGGAAGATGAAACCCTAGTTTTGATTATGTGATTCTTGCATATTTCTTTATATCAATAAAATTGTATTTTTATTCATATGTTTCTGTTCTTAATTTGGTATAAAGGTTTTTATACTCTTTGCCAATTTCAAAAGTGGTAAAACTAGGATTGTTATGCGCAGTTACAGTGGTAGGACTAGTGAGGCATATGATCTAAGTAATTTAATCTTAATGTGTGATTGGATCTTAGTGTGATTGGTTTTCTAAATCTTAATGCAATCAATAGGTAAGTGTAAGAGCGATTGCTTTACAAATAACTATTGATTAGGGATTGATTTGAGCGGTTGCTAAATTAACCAAAACTTAAGGAAAACAGGAAATTAATCTCACAATCACATAAAAACATAATTGATCATATTGGTATAAAGGATATGTGAGCTAGCATAATCATATAAATCTAGTGGTGAATTCCATCTCTTAACCATTGTCTTTTAATTGATTTTCCAAATCGTATCTATTATTTTTGTTTTGGATTCAATTTCTGTTTTTAATTTTAACAAACAAAACTCCCATTTTATTGTTTACTATTTTTGAGTGTTTAAATTAGGATTCAATTTATAGTGTTAATTGAATTAGTTCTCTGTGGATCGACTCATGCTAACTACAACTAGTTGCAAGGTTTTTATTTTTTGTGGAACTTAGCAATTGATTGTCATTCTAAATTTTAATCACAATCTAACACAACACCAGAAGCCATCAAGAAACTGAAGGAATTATGAAGAACAAGAAAGAGGGAGATTCGATCAAAGATTAGAAACTCAAGTTCGAGCAATCGAAGATCAATCAACCTTGCTCTTTGGAAACTAGTTTGATCTTTAGTTTTCTTCTCTTATTTTATTCTGGATGATGTTTTTCTTCTGTTATTCTTTTGATTTTGAATTTGCCATGTGTGGCTAAGTTTCTTATTTGGTTAAGGGAAGATGAAACCCTAGTTTTGATCATGTGAATTCTACATAATTCTTTATTTTAATATAATTATGTTTCTATTCATATGTTTTCTGATCTTAATTAGATATAAAGGTTTTTATACTTTCTGCCAAATTTGAAAGTTGTAAAACTAGATTGCTATGCGCGGTTGCGGTGGTAGGACTAGTGAGACATATAATCTAAGTAATTTAATCCCGGTGTGTGATTAGACCTTAGTGTGATTGGTTTCCAAAATCTTAATGCAATCATTAGGTGGGGATAAAAGTGGTTGCTTTATAACTAACTAGTGATTAGGATTTAATTTGAGCGGTTGCTAAATTAATCATAACTTAAGGAAAACAGAGAAGTGATCTCACAATTGCATAGGAACATAATTGGTTATGTTGATAGAAAGGATATGTGGGCTAACATGATCATATAAATCTAGTGGTGAATTCTATTTCTTAATCAATACCTTTTAATTAGTAACTCAAATCATGTTTACTGTTATTACTTTAAAATCAATTTCTGTTTTTAGTTTTAACAAACAAAACCTCTTTTTACTATTTATTATTTTTGAGAGTTCAATTTAGGAATCAATTAATAGTGTTAATTGAATTAGTTCTCTGTAGATCAACTTTTGCTAACTACAACTGATTTTTATATATTTTTGGTGGAACTTGGCAATTGATTTTGTCCTTAATTTTAATCACAATTCACACCACACCAAATTTTGGTAATTCCATCAGTTTTTTGACGGCTTCCAGTCTAGAGATTCCATTTAGGGGCCCTAGGAAATCTTATTTATAGCTTTGGATACCCAAATCCTCAATCAGATTGAAATCTAATTTCCTGATTCACAAACACGGGACGTGTCTAATGACACGTCCTACCCCGAGTTTAACTCTGCCATCATAAACACACGCAATTTGGAACTCAAAGAAGAACACGGCCTACCCCGTGTTTGATGACACGGGTCGTGTTTTCGAATTGGCTCAGCCCTGAGCGAAACTTGAAGTATCAGAGCAGTACACGACCTACCCCGTGTCTAGGGACACGGGTCGTGTTATTTGTTGTTGCCCAGAACTGAGTATATGTGACATGCCAGAGAAGAACATGGCCTACCCCGTGTCTAGGGAGACGGGCCATGGCTTTTAGTTTCTTCATTCTTGGTCTTTTCTCCTTGAGGACTCCATCATTCAATGATTTCCTGCAAAGCATAACTCAATTAATGATTGCTTATAATCACATTTAAGCATAGTTTCACAATAAAGATCCGATTAAGCTTGAAATCTAGAAACTTAGCTAAATGTTAATAATTAAGCACAAGTGGAGTCCAATTAAATCAAACATAAAGTACTTAGAGTGTAGAAATAATCAACAGATCAAGGTATAGTTAAGGTGGCGGATGATCACAACTATACGAGGCCTTTGAGGGAGTTCGTAACTACTCAAATGGAGAATTTACAGTCTAGTATAAGACGGCCTTCCATCTGCGCAAACAATTTTGAGATCAAGCCAGTCATAATCCAAATGATACAAACTTCTGTGTAATTTGGCGATTTGCCTAGTAAAGATCCCAATGCTCACTAATCCAATTTCCTAGAGATTTGTGACACCTTTAGGCATAATGGAGTATCTGAGGATGTCATTCGCCTAAGGCTCTTTCCTTTCTCTCTCAAAGATAGAGCCAAGAGTTAGTTACAATCTCTACTGGTAGGATCAATAGCAACTTGGAACAATGTCTACAGCAAATTCCTCAATAAATATTTTCCACTGGCCGAGGATGTTGAAATGGTGAATTATATTACATCATTCACCCAATCTAAATCTGAATCCTTGTGCGAAGCTTGGGAGAGAAACAAGGATCTTCTGTGTAGATGTTCCAATCATGAGATACCTCCTTGGCATTAGGTTTACTCATTTAATAAAGACTTGCTACCACATCATCATCCTATAGTGGATGCGGCTACTAGAGGTTCATTACTGAGCAAATCATTTGATAATGCATTTCAATTGTTAGAGGAATTGGCAGCCAATAGCTACCAATGGCCTTCAGCAAGAAATGCTATAAGGAAGGTCACAGGAGTTCATGAGGTAGATGTTATTACTACATTATCAACTCAAGTGGCAGCAATTGCAAACAAGCTAGATAGTTTAGGACAAAGCCCTCACGAGAGGCCATTTGTTCTATGTGACAAGTTTGGTGATAACTATTCAAGCGATATTTGCCCTTCTATTTTTGAAAATGCTCAATATGTTGGGAACTATCGCCCACAACAAAACAACCCATACTCGAACTAGTATAACCCTGGATGGAGAAACCATCTCAACTTCTCTTGAATGGACAACCAAGGAGCTTCCTCCTCAGCACTAGGAGATGAGGGACCAAACTATCTTGTTGGTTTCTCATAACAAACTAGGTAGCCTATTCAAGACAAGAAACCATCCTTAGAAGACATGTTCGATGAGAGCATTGGAAACATAAGTGGGGCAATTGGCTACTGCTATTAACAATAAACCCCTAGGATCCTTTCCAAGTGACATTGTTACTAATCCAAAAGGTACTTCCAATAAGCATTGCAAAGCCATCTCACTGAGGAGTAGGAAGGACATAAAAGGGAATCCTAAGACAAAGCTGCTTGAGGAAGAGATCGAAGTGACAAAGGATTAAGTGGTTGTGAATGAGGAAGTGGAAAAGAAAGAAGAAGTTGTCCAGAAGAAGGTAGAGGATAAGAAAAAGGAGGTCAAGCCATATACACCACCTTTACCCTTCCCTAACAGACAAGCTAAGCAAAAATTGAAAACTCAAATTCACAATTTTTGGAAATTTTTAGGAAACTTCACATAAACATACCATTTGCTAAGGCCTTGGAACAAATGTCAAGCTATGTGAAGTTTATGAAGGACATCTTATCCAAGAAAAGAAGGCTTGGGGACTATGAAATAGTGGCACTGATAGAGGAATGTAGTGCCATTTTACAAAACAAGTTACCACCCAAGCTGAAGGATCCAAGAAGCTTTATCATCTCATGCACAATTGAAAGCCAATTCTTTGGTAAAGCTTTATGCGACTTAAGGGCAAGTATTAACCTAATGCCCCTATCCATCTTCCAAAGGCTTGGTTTGGGGGAGGTGAAACCAACATCAGTAACCCTGCAGTTAGCAGACGGAACCCTTACTTATCTGAAGAGGGTCATTAAGGATGTTTTGGTCAAAGTAGACAAGTTTATCTTCCCTGCTAATTTTGTCATCCTGGATATAGAAGAGGACCAAAATGTCCCATTGATTTTGGGAGGCTCTATTTAGCAACTGGTAAGATAATGATTGACATGCAAAAAGGTGAGCTTACCATGCAGGTCAATAATAAAAAGTTAACCTTCAACATTTATAAGACCATGAAATTCCCTAATGACCAAGAAGAATGCTTATACATTGGTATAATGGATCAAGTAGTAAATACTACATTTCATGCAAGTTTCCCTGATGATTCCCTTGCATTATCTTTAACTTCTAATGAAGAGCATATAGATAGGGAAGACGTTAAGGAATGCATTAAGTTGCTTGATTCCTTTGCAAGGTATTACAGGAAACCAAATTTTGAGCAGCTAAACATATCCACTGATAAGCTCATTTTCCAACCCTCTATAGTCATCCCACCTAAGTTGGAACTGAAATCACTACCTGATCATTTAAGGTATTCATACTTAAGGGGAGCTTCTACTTTGCCTGTTATTATTTCTTTATTTTTATCGGAAGAACAGGAATCAAAGTTATTGAGAGTACTTAGGGAGTACAAGAAAGCTCTAAGGTGGATGATTACAGACATAAAAGGCATTAGTCCTACAATATGCAAGCATAAAATCTTGATGGAAGCAGATTCTAAGCTAATCATTGAGTACCAGAGGCATTTCAACCCCATTATGAAAGAGGTGGTCAAGAAAGAGATCATCAAGTGGTTAGATGTATCATATATCTAGTATCTAATAGTAAATGGGTGAGCCCTGTTTCATGTGTTCCTAAAAGGGGTGGAATGACAGTTGTTGCTAATGAAAACAACGACTTAATTCCCACCAAGATAGTAACAGGGTGTTGTATATCATATACTACAGGAAGCTGAACACTGCAACCAGAAAGGATCATTTCCCACTACCATTTATTGATCAAATGCTGGATAAGTTGGCTTGGGAGGCTTTTTACTATTCTTTGAATGGATATTCTGGATACAATCAGATTGTGATTGCCCCTAACGACCAAGAGAAAATAACCTTCACTTGCCCCTATGGAACATATGTTTTTAGAAGGATGTCATTTGGTTTGTGCAATGCATCGGCAACCTTCCAGAGGTGCATGATGTTAATCATTACTGTAATACCCTGAAAATTGTTTGTTTCATGATATATAGTCAATTTATAATATTTGTGATTTTTGTGAATTTTTGTGAATTATTCTGAAGACGTTGATTATTTTAATATATTTCTTAATTTACGTGCACACTAAACGAAGTTGGGAAAATAAAATATTTTTTCCGAGGCTGGATAACTTTGGACTATGAAAATGTCGATGGAAGATTTTACTAAACCCGAGGCCGGACACAGTTTTACGAAGTTTTCATTTTTTGAGATTTTATCTGATAAATAAAATCGCAATACTTTTTATTATCCATTGGACAAAAAATTCCAGTTTTGTTAACTGTAACTTTTATCTACTGGATAATAGCTTTAGTAAAGTATTAGTCATCTTTTCTAGAGAGCACTTTAATGACATCATGAAGATAACATCATCAAAGTGACATCATCACTTTGACTTTTTCAAAAAAAGTGAACAAAGCTTCTCAAGGAAGCTTTGCACCAAGCTTCTAGAGGAAGCTTCTCCTCTCTCTCCTCCCTTGATGTCCACAGCAATAAGAAGGAAAAATGTGACAATTTTTGTCACCTTTTCACCAAAAATACATTTTCACTTCCACTTTTCAAATTTCAAAAGTTTTCTATCACTTTCTCTCTCCATATTTCTCTACTCTCATTCTTCCTCCTTCACATTTTCTCTTCTTCCTCTCCTCTTCAACTCCATGGCAACCACCATTCTCCCACCCTCCATGTTTGATTAATTTCAAGCAACCACTTTGCTTAGAACTACATCTTGATTTGAAGGTTTTCTTTCTTGTTGGAACCACCTTTAAAAAGCTCACATTTCCTCTCCATTTTCTCTCCATTCCCACGGCCAAACCACCATTTTTGTCCATCCAAGTTTTCTTGTTCCACCAACCTCATTTCTTGCTTCTACTCATCACCTAGAACCTTTTTCCTTTTGTGACCACCTCTTGAATTTTCCATCTTCACCTTCTTCCATAAAGCCCTAAGATTTGAAGCTTTAAGGTAAAGTTATGACTTTTTATTTTCTCTTCTCTTTTTTGTGATCCTTGGTCACCTTGGTGATCAATGATTTTTTTTCCAAGCTTTGGTTGTTGATTATGTGAGTTTAGATATCTTAGGATTTTGTTGGTGGTGGTGGACGAATTTTAAGAGCACTAAGGAGCTTGCTTTTCTTGTTTTCTCTTTAGGTAAGATGGAGATAATCCTCTTCAACCTATCATGGTGGTGAGGAAAACGTTTTTGTGTTAGTAGTGAGGAATCCATGTTAGGGTTACTCACTTTGTTGTATGATTCTTGATGATCTTTGTATTGATTTTACCTTGTATGACTTTATTGGTTGTTATTGTATATCTTGATGGCTTTGGAATAATTTTAATGGATTGGAATCATGTATGGAAAGCAAGGGCTCTTTGCCCCTTTGTTGAGGCTCACGGCCACACACCCACCAATAGGGTGTCCATAATCAAAATTTTATAACAATTTGGGAGACTAACTAATTAAGTGGTTAATAATGAATGGAGTAATGAAAAATTTAGGTTCTTAGTCCCTTAGAGCTCATGGCCTCTTAGAGAAAATAATGGCAAGATTTTGTGTTAAAATGGAAACACAATTAATTAGATGATTAGATGTTGATTAGGGATTCATAAAATGGAAAGAACAAAGAATAAAATTTTATCCTATAACTTAGAGTAATTTTTTACCAAAGAAAGAACATGAGTGTAAGTGAGATGTTGAGAAACTTAAATTAAATTACCCTAAGTGAATTAGGTTTAGAACTAAGTAAAGGACTTGTTTAATTAGAGTAACAAAGATGAGGTGAAAAATGCAAGAGAATTCCCCTAGAGAGGCTTAATGGGAAAAAAGTTAAAGTTAAAGCGTAATTTCATAATAAACTTTAAACGTATATTTTCACAATTTAGAATCGGATAATGTATTGTTGTGGGTCCATAAGTGGGGCTAAGGATCTGTTGATAATTAATTTGGCCAAATTGTGGCGTGATTATGGAAAAAGTGTATTATTGTTGAATATACATGAATATGCATTGAGTCATCACGCATTGCGAAAGTCTGGTGGACTTTGTTGTAAGGATGTATGCCTAGGAGGTGAATCACACCTAAGTGCAGGTGTGAATAGACTAGTGTAGGTCACTCGTTGACCTTGGGGCGTCGAGGTGCGGGTATCTCGCAATGGACAATTGGTAGCTCCTCTGTACCATAAGACAGACTGATGTAAACGCACCGACGATCTGGACCGAGACACTGTCCTATATCGCGATCTTGTGAAGAATGTCTTGTATGAGCCATGTTGCGCAATTTATTGATATTGAAGCACTTGATTTGAGGCCGATGAGATACAGACATATCTCCTTAATCATTCTCTCCGATGTTGTGTTTAGCTCCATGGAGTAGGGTTTTGGTACTTTGTGCAAGTGCATAGTTAGTCATCATATTTACCTGACATCTAATTATATGATTATGAAATTGTTTCTTTTATTGATAGTATGACTACCTGGATTATTAAATTGTTTATTATCTGATCTTGATGTTGCTTACTATTTTATTGTACTGTTTGGCGTTATGCTCCGTTTATGTTTCTTTACTGCCATGTTGATAATAATGTTGGGTATCTCACCTCTTTACTTTGTTATTTTGTTTATATATATTTGTACTTCTGTAAAGACCGAGGCGTGGAAGAGACTGTGTTTCCTGGGTTTTGGTCAAATTAGTCTTCTATTTCATGATGGCGTCGGGTCGAAGCTTTTTGGGTTACGTAAGTGTTTGTTCCATGGTGGATCAGATGCCTAGAGGATTGACTGGAACTCTGAGCGCATCAGATATACTGGAGATGCTTTTGTAATTATTCTAGGATTAAGGATGATGTTCCCTTCTTTTCTTTGGACACTACTATACACTTGGAGTTTTTCATGCCTGTTAGGGAACTTTCGGGTGTTCTGAATTATACCCTCGTGAAGATAGTGAGGTGTCCTCTACACGGACTCCTGTCCATTAGAGAGTGCCTCCTCTGGTAGTCTTATCTTCCAAAGAGTTGGAGGAAGACCCATCAGAGGGTCCTCTCCCGTAGTTGCGAAACTTTGGCATATGGTGTGTAGCTTTTTGGGGGGCTGATGTTTTGTAATTTTTGGAGGGCTAATGTATGTAATCCTTTTTGGGCATGTGAAACTTTTACTTATGTATTCCCAAGATCTTTTGATGTGTATAAGTACATATGAAAATATATATATATGTTCTGATTGGATGTATGTAATGTTCTACCTGTTATTTATTTCTACTAAGTTTATGTTTTTTCGCTTACAAATATTATATATATATATATATATATATATATATATATATATATATATATAAAGAGAATTACAAAATTACTATGTACTTTATAAATGAACAAGTTATTATCTATACATATGAAAACTGGGTCTTAGTGTTAAAATTTGATCTTTCTTTCATGTTTAATATGACTGTCCCTCTCCAAAAAAAGGGCATTACAATTACCGACATGGTAGAGAAATTTTTGGAGGTTTTCATGGACAATTTCTTAGTCTTTGGTGATTCCTTTGATGAATGCCTTAATAATTTGGCTTTGGTCCTACAAAGGCGTGAGGAGATCAATTTGGTGCTCAACTGGGAGAAATGTCACTTCATGGTCTAAGAAGGCATAGTTCTTGGCCATAGAGTGTCTCAGAAAGGGATGGAAGTTGATAGAGCAAAGATAGAGGTGGTTGAGAAACTTTCACCACCAATCTCGGTGAAGGGAGTTCGGAGTTTTTTGGGGCACACAGGATTCTACCAGAGATTTATAAAATACTTTTCCAAGCTTGCCAAACTACTGTGCAGTTTATTGGAGAAGGATGTGTTTTTCCAGTTTGTTCATGTGTTTTGATTTTTATACAGCATTTTAGTTCCCTTTTTGGTTGTTTTTATGGATACCTTCGTTTATTGGAGAAGGATGTGTCGTTTAAGTTTGACGAGGCATGCATGGATACCTTCGTAAAGTTAAAGAAAAGACTCGTTTCAACACCAATTATCACTAGCCCTGATGAGACTATACCATTTGTATTAATGTATGACACTAGTGATTATGTGATTAGTGTTGTGATGGGTCAAAAGAATAATAGGATTTTTCATTCTATTTATTATGCGAGTAAGACTCTCTCAGATGCCTAATCGAATTATACAACTACTGAGAAAGAATTACTGGCAGTGATTTTTGCATTTGATAAGTTTAGGTCGTATCTTGTTGGCACAAGGTTGTTGTATATATTGACCATTATGTGATCAAGTATCTAATTAGCAAGAAGGATGCAAAACCAAGATTGATTCGATGGATACTCTTGCTTCAAGAGTTTGATTTAGAAATCCACGATAGTAAAGGAGCTGAAAATCAAGTGGCTAATCACTTGTTAAGACTGGAAGGCGAGTCAAGCCAAGGTGCTTCAACCTTGATTAATGAGTCATTCCCTGATGAACAACTTTTACTGGTAAAACACTGATAACTTCACAAAGTATAGTTATTTATGCCCCATATCTGTATTTCTCAGATTGCTAAAGTCCTTGTATTCATGCATATTTGGAAGGTTTTATACTTATATTTGTTATATGAAATTCTGATACCTTTCCTATATGTAATTGAGCAAACTATGTGTATTATGCTATTGATTAAGTGAATTTATATCTGTTACTGATTTGGTCTTTTCTCTATCATAGGAAGGGCTCCAAACAAGATGATATTTGGAGCATTTGAGCTAAATTGGGAAGAGGAAGCCAAATTTGCATTTCAGACATCAACGCCGCGGCGTGGCATGTGAATGCCGCGGCGTGAGAATCCCCTACATCCAAAGTCAGGGACTTCGAAGAACTGAATGCCGCGGCGCAAGGAAATCAATGTCATGGCGTTCCTGACCTAATTAACATGCGCCACGGCGTGGTAATACGAATGTCGCAGTGTGCCTCTGTTTTTGCTGAGTCTATAAATAGATTTTAACATATTTTTAAAAGAGAGTTTTTTTGGAGAGCTCCGTAGGTTTTAGAGAGGCTGCGGCCTGTTCTTCATTTATGGGCTGATTAGAGGCCTAGGGAGGCTAGGTTGGATGTCATCTTCCTCATGGAAGGAGATTCAAGCTTCCAGGATGCTATCCATGGATTCCTTCCTCTTCTGCCTTTGTTTCTCTTCTCTTCCCTATCTTTTGAGCATGGTTTTTGTTTGTGATTTCATGTTCATGGATTAGCTAAGCTGTAGTTAGGAAATACTTTGGATCTTTATATGAGTATTGATGTTTATGTTATCTTTTGAGTTTCTGTTGATGTTTAGCTTTGTTCTTTCATGCCTATGCTTAATGCTTATTTCTGTTAGATCAATAATTGCATGATGTTAATTGATGCAAATGAACTAGACATAGGGATTTGTGGAGATGGACATGGTATGGTTGATGCATGTTCGATGTAACACCCCAAATTTCTTAACTATTTGACAGTAATTTTGACAGTTAACAGAATTTTACTGTTTAGTGATTTCTGTGTGTTGTAAAATTATTTTGATTATTCCGTAAGTATATTTGATCATTTTGAGTGATTTACTCTGTGTCAAGAAAATAATAATTTTCGGGTCAGGAAAAATCTTTATATATTTATTTCTCTTGATTGTTAATTATTTTTAACAATCTGACATGATTTTCATACGTTTTCTAATATTTATAAATTTTGTGGATGATTACGAAATTTTTATATTTCTCTGATTATTTTTGGGCTGTCTGTGGGCCCAGGTGGCCTTATGTGGGCTCGAGGTGGGTCTCGAAAAGTAAAAATTTTTCTACGCATAGAAAAATCTGTACTGTTGAGACGGAGACAGGGGATCTTACTAAACCTGAATCCGGAAACAGTTTTAGAAAACTTCTTTTACTGTGTTTTATAGTGTATTTAATTATCGGGCGATAAAAATACAGTAAATATATTCTTTTGTGGGGTTATAGCAGATAAAAATAAATATTATACTGTTAAGTCAACATTAGTGGTTATGACAACTTTATGACAGACCAATAGAAAGTAAGTTTAATTTTGAAGCTTTGAATATCAATCGTCAATTTAATCAACGGTGGAAAATTAGTCTAATAAAATGGCTATGACCATTTATAACCATTGGATGAAGAATTAATCAAGGGTGGAGATTTGGTCTTACAAAGTGGCTAGGACCATTTTGATGCATGAGAGGCACGTACAAGGAGCGGCTTGTTGGATTTGGATTTAATCAACGGTAGAGATGGATCATTTATGGCCATTGGATGTGGATTTTATCAATAGTGGAGATTTGGTCTTCTAAAATGGCTATGACTAATTCTGACCCTTGGATTTAAAGTATGAAGGAGTAATCTTGACCCTTCATTTTTGGAGATACATCTAATGGCTAGGATTTCAAGGAGGAAAGATCTAATGGCCTAGATTAAGTCTTCTAACTTAAAGTCTACCTTAATCCTAACCATTGAATTAATCAATGGCTTAGAATGCTCTAAATGGTGGCTTGAAAAGATGATCATTTATTGATCACTTATTGAATGCATAATGAGAGGGAGGGACGGTTTTTGTGTTATAGTCTAAAGCTAAAGCAAGTTTGAAGACCATTATTAGCTATCTTGGTCATTATTGATCATTATTGGTCATTCTTGAACTTTCCTAAAGCAAAGCTCTTCAAAAATTTTCTCTCCTTTCTCTCCAAACTAAGTTCACGGCCATGGCACCATAATCTACCTTCCATCACTCAACAATTTTATCCAACCTTATTTCTTGAATCCTTACCTTATTCTAAGCAACTTTCATGTTGGAGACTTTCTCTAAATCATTCATCTTCAAGGATTTTCTTCAAGAACAAAGTTATAGGTTTTTTATGGTGAAGTGTAAGGAAACTTCATTTCTTCTCTCTTTTTCACGTTCTAAGCCATGTTTGATCCATGGTTCCTCTTGTTCAAGCTTGATATGCTAATAAATATATGTTTTGTTGAGTGTTTAAGAAACCTTTGGTGGTAAAAGACTTGGAAAAAGAAGCAAAACAAGGAGCTTTTGAGGATCTTCAAGAGGTAAGAGGGAGATCCATCTCACCAACCAAGTATGGTGGTGAGAGATGGTTTTGTATTTGATGGATGGTGAGTCCATGTGAGGATTCATATCCATGGTCATGTAATTATTTGTGGGTGTTTATGTGTTTAATTTATTTGTTCATGTTTTGTATGATTTGCATGATTTATTGCTTTTGATTATGGCATGCTTGTGGTATATATGATGAAATATGTATATGTATGCCATGATGTGATGATGGAAAGGAAAACAATTTTGGTTCCAAAGAACCATAGAGGCACACGGCCTCAAGGACATTTTTGAATAAAAATATTCTAAGAATTTTATTAATCATGAGTTTTAAATGAAAAGAGCAATGAGTTGATGATTTTAAGGATTTGCAAAGAAAGTGAAAATGAAAATGAACAAATGAATTGGTTTTTAAGACTATGAGTCTCACGGTTTTAAAACAAAATTTTAATGATTTTGTTTGTGTAAAAACAAGAATAGAACTTAGTTGATTTAGAAAAAAAGAAATGATGGCTTCAATGGCCAAAGACTCCATGGTTTTTTGGGAGATTGGAATAGTTTTGGTTTTATGAAACAAAGTGATTTCAAAGTGGAAACAAAGTGTTTGCACAAAGTGTTTTAGTACAAGGATTAAAGAAAATGGAAACAAGGTGTTTTGTTACTTGAAAGATGGAATTTCGTTATGAAAGACAAAAAGAGGTTAAAAGTGTTTGAACCTCAATTTATTTTGAAGAGAATTGATTTTAGAATTGATTTGAGAAAAATGGAGAATACAATAGTGATTTGATATTTTCTAACGTGTAACTCATCCTTTGGGTTTTGGAGAGCGTTAGTAAATTTTAAAGTTAGAAACATTGATTTAATTCAATGAAATGACGAGATTGTGGAATTTATTACGAAAAGGATTTCTTGAATATGGAAATGTGGAAAATGAAGTACGAAGTCATATTATTATGAGAAAGGTTGAAATGGAATTTTTGAAGGTTGAGAAATATTTTTCGTAATAGAATTATGGTGAAAAATGATTTACGTAACTTAAAAACGTGATTTTTAAGCTACGCGATTTGAAAAACGTTAAAATATTTCTACGCGATTTGGAAAGCGTTTAAATATTTCGAAAATGATGGAAAATGGTTTACGCGACTTAAAAGAATGATTTTTAAGTTACGTGATTGTGAAAATGCTGAAAAATCGCTACACGATTTGAAAAACGTGTAAATATTTTTACGTGATTGAGAAAATGTTGAAAAATCAATATGTGATTTGAAAATACAACAGAAGTGTTGTGGAATTGAGAAAAACATAACAGAAATGTTGTGCGATTGTGAAAACACGGCGAAAGTGTTTTGTGACTATGAAAACATGATAATATGATTTCGTTGTTGAAAATACAGTATAATTACTGTTGAACCAGTGTATGGACACTGTATGAGAAAATGACGAGTTTTACCTGTGATTGGCATTTGGTGCATTTTACATGAATTAAAAAGATATGCCTGTGATTGGTATTTGGTGCATTATACATGCATTGGAAAAATATGCATTGTGGCATATGATGAAATTGAAAGATATGCATTATGGCATATGATGAAATTGAAAAATATGCATTGTGGCATATGATGAAATTGAACAAAATTGCATTGAGATATTCGTGCATTGAACAAAAAAAATTAATAGCTGAAAGCTATTGTGACCCTTGTGGTTGAAGAGGGAATGAGAATTGAGAGTGAGGTCTATGATGGATCTTGGGGGCGTCAAGGGGCGGCGGTCGACCAGTGGATGTTAATTGGCAAAATGACCTTGTGCCACTTGGTGATGCAGTTCGTTGCAACGCATTGACGATACCCAACAATGACACGATTCTTTTCGACGACTGGGAGATTGTCTTTGGGCTAAGGCTGACAATTAACCAGAGCATTCTTCTCAAAATTGTGAAAACCTCCATGAAGTAGGACATTGAGTCTACATGCATAACATATGCATCATTAGTGACCATTGGTTATGATAATTGAACTATTGAATACTTGAATAATGTTGAGGGCATTATCGTAAATATTGAATATCAATTTCTAATTGAGGAATATTGGATGATGATGATGATAAATAATGTTGATGGCATTATTGTTATTTTATACATTATGATGATGGCATAATTGTAATTATGGTATGATATATCTGTGTGGTGTGTTGTTTGTGTTATCTCTATGCTACCATGTTGGTATTAGCGTAGGTGATCTCACCTCTTTGTTATATTGTTTTGTTGTGCTTGTATTGTTAAAAATTATATAATAGATGGAACAAGTTCCTTAGACATGACGGGAAGTAGATATTCTGAGTTCGGTGACAACATCGAGGAGTGACCATCCCGGACTGGTTAGTGTACAGTTTTGATGAGGAACAGATATATGGCGCATCAAGATGAATACAAGATGAAATAAGTATGTTGAGTTTTCTCGTTAGTGTTTTACCGTGCTATTAAGTAGGACCCGTCACAGGATTTGCTACTATTAAAAATTGAGTCTGTAAGTGTTATATTTCTTGAATAATTGTTAAATATTAAGTGGTGTCTGTTATATGAGTTTTAATCAGTTTAAATCTATTTTTTAGTATTACTTATAAATATTAGTAAGTTTATGTTTACCGCAAAAAGAAATTTTGAAACCCACCTTTTATAACTCAAACCTTTTATGAAATCATTTTCAGATTATAAGTTGGTAGTCAGAAATGTGATACCTCTACGGGGGGTGTTACATTCAATAAGTTCAATTGGCTTGGATGAGTTGATTCGTTAACAGGATAGAAATATACTTTTTAGCCATGTATTAGTGTGTGTTTGAGAATAGATCGTTCATTAGTGGAGTTTATACTAGTCCTCATGCAAACATAAGAAACATAGTGGATTAGGTAAATGACACCAAGGTTGATCGACTTAAACATAGGCTTTTGACTAAATCAGATTGTCAAGCTAACTAACTAATCATTGATGTTGCTTATAAGGATTGCATATCATTAGTATGAAATAGAAGGTGAAGAAGGATTCGTTAGATCTCTAAACCATTATCTTTATTACTTTTGTAGTTTAGATTTAGATTATTTGCATTTCTTTATTTTATATGTCCTGGATAGAATTTAGCTAAGCTATTGGTTGTTACTTAGAAATAGAAACCATATATCCTCATAGGAATGAACTTTTACTCTGCATCTGTATTACTTGTATGACCCATGCACTTGCGGCCTAATAAAGGGACAAACAAGTTTTTGGCGCCGTTGCCGGGGATAATGGTGTATTTCCAAAGAGTATAACCTTATTCCTTGGCAATTGCTGGGGGATAACGGTTTAATTCCATATTGCTAATATCAACAATAAGTTTGGTTAGTTCTAATTCAAGTTATATATAATCTATGTTAATTTCAGTCTCTTTATGTTATTGCTTTAGGTTCAATAAAGAAGTTGGATGACTTTAATCATATGAGGTCCTTCAGGGAATTCATGACTCCTCAAAAGGAAAAGCCTTGGATCAAGTTTAAGAAGACTACTCATCCGCACAATTCATTTTGGTGACAAAGTCCTGCCGGGACTATAACTCAGGTCCTTCTTGGGAGGAAACCCAGGTTTTTTATGTTTTGTACATTATTATATGTTTAGTAAGTTTTAATTCATAAATATGCTAGTATGTTAGTTTTTGTAACTTTAGTTAGTTTTTAGGCTTTTCTTGTATTTTAACTTATACATATGTTAGTATGTTTGATTTTTGTATTCTTCTAGTTAGTATGTGTGATTTTAGTATCTTTAGTTAGTTTTAAGTCATATATATGTAGTATGTTTGATTGTAGTAAGTTTAGTTAGATTTTATGTTTATGTTTAGTTTTAGGTTATATATAGGTTAGTAAGTATGATTTTGAGTTTTTATATATTTTAGTTGTCCATTTTATATTTTAGCCTTTTGGACAAATTTGGGAGGTGTTGAGGACCTCTTTGGAGCAAATTATGCAGCAAAACTGAATTTGCTGCAGAATTGTATTGGCTGATGTCTCGCGCCGCGGCGTGAGGTAGTTGCACGTCACGGCGTGACCGTTACTGATGCGTATTCAAGCCAAAATCCAGAGACCTCAGCATTGCGGCGTGGAATTGTAATGCCGCGGCACGCACCTGCTGAACTTGTTAAAAAAAAAAAAGAGTTACTTGTTCTGGGTGCTACTGAAGGCCCATTCTGATCAAATGCCGTGGCATGGATGTTGTGTGTTGCGATATGTTAGGTTGTAGTGTATATATTGTAAATGATTAGTTTCTTTTAGGTGTTTTTAAATATTTGTAGTATACTCAGCTCTCACATTTTTTATGTTTATAGGCTCAAGTACCCTGGACACCATGGAAAGTGAGGACTTTGTCTCACTTGAGTTTAGGGGAGTGTCATTACATGCTTTGGATTACTATGATGTATTATGTGATGCATGTGATGATATTTTCTAGATGCAGTTGTGATAACCACCATGTTTCAATGAGTTTCTATTTGATTTGGTTATTACTGATGGGTTTGCAAAGAAGTTTCAATTTTTACTCTTATGCAAATGATGTATGCATGTCATATTGAAAAGTTGAATCTAATTGAATGCATGCTTTGTTGCAAAAGACTGCTGGTATTGTTTTGGTTGTTCATGATATGAAAGGTTGCTATTTGCCCCCTTATGAGTGAAACCTTGTGTGATCTTGAAGCATGTGAAACAGTTTAGTTGCTATTGATGCATGATTTACATTCTACTTAGATGCAAGTATAACTTTGAGTATGATATGAATGCATGTTTAGAGAAAGTTTATGGATGTACATGTAGAGTTTCGATTATCCTAGAAGTTGTTTTTAAACTCTCTTGAGGCGAAATCATAGATTGTGCATAACTGAGGAAATGATAAGGGCATTCTTTGGACCGTTTGAGCCTTAAAAAGCTACCCTGAATGATGATATCCTTAAGTCCATTTTGAAGCCTGATAATTATTTGGCCTTATATATTTTTCATTCACCTACGCATTCCTTACCCTATTAACCGTTCTAATGCATGTGAAAGCATTGCATTTTCTTCCTACCTTTAATGTCTGTTAAGTACATGATGTGTATTTCTTGAAGTGAGTAGGGCTATGTATGTTTGAGAAAAATGAGCCTGAAGGAACCAAATGCAATCAAAAGAAAAAAAATGAAATTGCTTTGTAAAAGTAAAAAGAAAAAAAAGAAAAAAAATGAAAAGAGAGAAAAACAAAGCAAGACAATGAAAGAAGAAAAGTTAAAAATGAAAAAGCATTGCATGGTTCTGGCAAGTTGTGATCCTTTACTGTTGAATACCCCATGAGTTCACTTGTTCTTAAGTCTTGAAATCATATGTGTATGTGTCTCAATGTTTGTATGTATCTTTTCCCTTCTTTTCTTACACCCATACCATGGCCTAACATTATAAGCTGAAAAGACCCTCTTGATCCTCAATTGTGTGTGGTTTACATTAGTGGAAAGAGAGTTTATGATTAATTTTGTGGATTTTATGATTCATAAGCATGTATGTTTATAAACTTATTCGGATATGTATGATTTGAGTAAGAGAAGTTTATATTGCATGTTCATGGATAATGTGAATTGCAAGGAAATAAGCTAGATTGTTAGCATGTGACGGATTATGTATGTGTGAAGCTAGTTTTGGGGCATTTGTACTTTTTATGGATTGAAGTAATCATTAGTACCACGGCTGCCCAACCAACTATCGCGCTGTCACACGTTGCGTCAATAGCCCACGACACTGGGAATTCACCATCCAGGCGTAGTATAGTTCACGGTCTCCCGTTGTGGCACTATAGACAATGTACTACTAGACTTTACAAACCTCGAGTAAATATAGTGCGTGTCGAGTCCATTAGTGTGCTATCGGTTTATCACGGCCCAGCAGAGCTACCAACTGTCCATATATGGGATCCCGTACACTAAAGTCTCCAAGTTCATTAGAACAATGAACCACACTACGTTTATCGCATCGACAACACGATGTGATTCGTGTCGTCAACCAAAACACCAAAAATTAGCATATTACCAAAATACCCTTGAGAAAACATATCCTCAAAGATAAACATATAAAGTAAGTCCCACCGGATAAATACTGTTCCAAAGCCTGTACGGGTTCACCTCTTAGCCCGACAGCAGAAAAAATACAGAAACTTCATAAAAATATCGTTTCGATTAATCGCGTAAAAATTTTATCGCATTTTCACAATTTCATCGTTTTTATAAACGTTTTGAAATCGCAGAAACATATTTTTCTATTTTCAAAATCGCGTAGAGTTTTAAACACAATTTCTCAATCGCGTAAGATTTTTAAATCATTTTCTTGTTCGAATACCTTAAAAATTACTGTTTAAATAAATGAAATAATAAATATACGTTTAAACTACGTAAAATATTTTCCATACCGTATACTGTCTTTTGGACATCTTTTCTACCTTATTTGTCCGTTTTTACTAAAAATTGACAGTATTTTGTTTATAATTTTAATAATAATGGTTTCCTAATTTTTTTCGTAAAAACTCTGTTTATTTAATTAAACCGGATAATTTAATCTTTTAAAATTCCTAACATGCTTCAAAATATAGCATGAGCCATATGTTAGAAATTCTTTAAAGATTATTGTATTTTCTTTATAACAATAAAATTTTTTATTTTAATTCCTTAAATTAATTCTAATCAATTGATTTCTTTAAAACTCATTTTAGAAAATTTCTTTTTAACATATATTGCATCTTTATAAGTAAAAATGGTTTGGAATTGATTTTAGAAATCAAGAATACCTAGTTTGGCATGTTGGTCAACTTCATAACCCTTTGCATTTGATTTCTAAATTATTTTCCATCTTCTAAATACCTATCAAATTTGTTGTATTGTCTAAATTCATTTAGTCATCATTTTTAGAAAATGGTTTTTGAAATCAACCCATTCATTTTAGGCATGTTGGCCCAAAATACTAAGTTTTACCATTTGATTTCTAAATTCATTTTTCATGATCTAAACAACTTGAAACCTTCTTAATTCTCCTAGGTTAATTAAATTACCTTTTAAGAAAATTAAGAGAACATTTTGGTTCTCCATTTGGTTAGTGGCCGTGAGCCTTGGTGTAGTGTTCTTTGGAACACACATGCATTTCCTTGACATGTTATTCACATCCTATACATTATCATGCAATTCTAACACATGCAATATATTTCTAACACATATAACCTAAATCAAAGCTTGTAGACATGCAATTTAAAGCTTGTAGACATGCAAATTATTACAAACAACAAAGGAAAGCTATTAACAAATACACAACCACATCAAATAAGCTACTAACAAGCACAAACATGAATCCTTATGGATTCTACAATCATAAAATCAAACTCCATCTTCTTACCACCATCCATAGGTGATAAGATTTGTCTTCCTCTTACCTTAAATGAAGACAAAAGGATTTTCTTTCACTCCTCCTAGGTCACGGTTTTCTCCTTCAAAATACCTAGCAACTTAAACAAAACTACAAGTTACTAACCATTGAAAAAGAACCTAAACCATGGATAAATCATGGCTTAGAACTTTGAAAAAGAATTTAGAAAAGAAAAACAAGAGATTTCACCTCCTTGGTCAAATCTTCCAAGTAGGTTTTCAAGCTTCAAATGTAAGAATTTGCAAGAACTCTCAACTAGAGATGTTCTTAGGATTGTGTTTAGGTTTAGAAAACTTGGTTAGATGAAATTTAGAGTGATTGGATGGTAGGGTTTTAGGTTTGGCCGAATGGTTGAGAAAGGGCAACAATGGTGTTTAGGGTTCTTGGAAGAGAGAGAAGAGAGAAAAGCATGAAAGATGAAGTGATCTTTTGGTCTTCCAACCTCACTTGGCCGTAGACTTCATGGCTTGCAAGGTGTCCATGGCTTGGCTTCATCCAAGCCTTAGAATGCATCAAAGGCCAAGATCAAAACTTGGTTAGCAAGCTTGTCTCCCATTGGTTCCTTCTAACCTAGTCACTAAGCCTTGTCACTAAGCTTCATCATCATACTAACCTAGTCACTAAGCTAGTCACCATGTTCTAGAGAGTTCCTTCACTAATGATGATTAATTAAGCTACTAAATTAATCTGTATTAGCTAAACGTGGGTCCCGCAAAACATTTTCGGGTCCATTTTGTCACTAAGTTATCTTGACTAATAAAATAATATTATAATAATACAAAATTATTTTATTTGTGATTAAATCCTAAAAATTAAAAGATTAATTTTAGGCTCATTCAATTGGGTTTAGTAAGATCCCCCGCCTACGAATAATTAAAAACAGATTTTACCGGTTCGGAAAAATATTATTTTCCCGCTTAAGTAGCAAATCACACAAAAAGTCCATATAAAATCACAGACAGTAATATTGGACACTAAATCAAGTAGAAAACAATTAAAAACAGTAAAAACAGCACAAACAGCACGTTCGGGACGTAACGGTCATTTTCCCATTTTTTCCCACAACGTAGCTAATTGTCCAAAACGTTAAATAAAATTACAGACAGTATTAATTGTCTGTATATCATCCAAAAAGATTAAAACAGTAGCTCGGAAAAACTTTTATTTTACCGTCTCGAAACAAATTACGTAAAAAGACCAAATAAAATTTGAGCCTGTATAAACGTATTTGTATTTCATGCAGAAATCGAGAAATAGTAAAATAAGGACACAACGGTCATTCACACGAAAGCTTAAAAAAACAGCAAACAGTATATTCGGTACATTTTCTAAAAATTGGGGTATTACAACTCTCCCCAACAAATAAAAATTTCGTCCTCGAAATTCGCTGTTCCTCAAAACAAATGAGGATATTGATCCTTCATTTTATCTTCCAGCTCCCAGGTAGCTTCACCCGTCACATCATTCCATATGACCTTCACTAGCTCGATCATTTTCCCTCGAAGCTGCTTTACCTTTCTGTCCTCAATTCTGACAGGTAAAGTCTCGTAAGTCAAATTCTCCTTCAACTGTACGTCATCTGGTTGTATAACATGCGTCGGATCTGGTATATACTTTCATAACTGAGACACATGAAATACGTCATGCAGATTCGACAGAAACGGCGGCATAGCGATCTGATTTGCTACAGGACCTATACGTCGAATAATCTGATACGGTCCAATGAACTTAGGAGTAAGCTTCTTAGACTTAATAACTCTTCCGACACCAGTCGTAGGAGTAACTTTTAGAAACACATGCTCACCCTCCTCAAATTCAAGAGGTCGTCTTTGTTTATCCGCATAACTTTTCTGTCTGCTTTGCGTCATCTTCATCTTCTCTTGTATCATCTTTACCTTTTCCGTAGTCTGTTGTACAAGATCTAGTCCAACAGTCATACTTTCCCCATCTTGATACCAACATAACGGTGTCCGACATCGTCTTCCATACAATGCTTCATAAGGTGCCATTCCGATGCTTGAGTGAAAACTATTGTTGTAGGTGAATTCTATCAGAGATAAAAATTCATCCCAACTTCCTCGTTGTTCCAAAACACAAGCACGCAATGTGATCTTCCAAAGGCTGTATAGTTCTCTCTGTCGACCATCATGTCTCTGCGGATGATACGCCGAACTCGGTCGCAACTTGGTTCCCATAGCTTCTTGCGAGACTCGCCAAAACCTTGACGTAAACCTCGGATCTCGATCGAAACTATACATGTAGGTACACCATGTAATCCGACAATTTCACGATGTACAATCGGGTTAATCTTTCCAATGAATACTTAATATTAATTGGTAAGAAATGAGCCGATTTCGTAAGCCTATCGACTATAACCCATATCGAATCATGACCTTTCCTCGTCTTTGGCAAACCGAAGAACGAAATCCATCGATATACTCTCCCATTTCCATTTCGGAATAGATAACGGTTGTAACATTCCAATTTGGTCTTTGATGTTCCACTTTCGCCTTTTGACATACTAGACAAGTTGACACGCACCTAATAACATCACTCTTCAATCCGTGCCACCAGAATAACTTCTTCAAGTCTTGGTACATCTTTGTTATGCCTGGATACATACTCAATAGACTAGTATGGGCATGTTCCACAATATATCGCCTCAGCTCCCGGTCACGAGGAACACATACTCTACCCCGAAACCTCAGAATTCCATCAGTTCCTTCTTTGAACTCTATTGTCTCGTCTTGCTTTATTTGTTCTCTTATTCCTTGCAAAAATTCATCAGCATTCTGTTTTTCCCTTATGTCTTCCATCAGCTCGCTCGAGATAGTAACCATGTTAATACAGATCTTCCCCGGTTTCAACTCAACAAATGACCACACATCTCTAAACTGTTCAATGAGCTCCTTTTCTTTGATCATCAGAGCAGAAGCACTGATAATATTTCTACTTAAGGCGTTAGCCACGACATTCGCCTTGCCAGGGTGGTACAACAGTTGAAAATCATAATCTTTCAGGAATTCTAACCATCTCTGCTGCCTCATGTTCAGCTCCTTCTGATCATACAAGTACTTCAAGCTCTTGTGATCACTGAAGATGTTGAACGTTGCTCCATAGAGAAAATGTCTCCATATCTTCAGAGCAAAAACCACAGCGGCCAATT
This sequence comes from Ormosia emarginata, assembly GCA_029884605.1. Classification (NCBI taxonomy): domain Eukaryota; kingdom Viridiplantae; phylum Streptophyta; class Magnoliopsida; order Fabales; family Fabaceae; genus Ormosia; species Ormosia emarginata. The sequence goes on from JAQQTP010000079.1 coordinate 19,966,861, forward strand.
CCAAATCGTGCGTTGGATAATTCCTCTCATGAACCTTCAATTGTCGAGAAGCATATGCCACAACGTTCCGATCTTGCATCAACACGCGTCCTAGCCCTTGATAAGAAGCGTCGCAATACACATCAAAAGATTTCGTCGAATTTGGTAGGATCAACACCGGTGCAGTTGTTAATCTCTTCTTTAACTCTTGAAAACTGGCTTCACGTTCTTCCGTCCATTCAAAAGCTTGATTTTTCCTCGTAAGCTGCGTAAGTGGTCCAGCAATCTTGGAAAAACCTTCAATAAACCTCCGATAATAACCAGCAAGTCCAACAAAACTTCGAACTTCTGTTACCGTCTTAGGTCTTTCCCACTGTAAAACAGTCTCCACTTTAGATGGGTCCACCGCAATACCTTCTTTAGAAATTACGTGACCAAGAAATTGGACTTCTTCCAACCAGAACTCACACTTAGCCAATTTTGCATACAGCTGCTTCTCCCTCAAAATTTGAAGAACAATACCAAGATGTTCAGCATGCTCTTCCTTAGATTGAGAATAGATCAGAATGTCATCGGTAAAGACAACGACAAATCTGTCTAGATACGGATGAAAAATCCTGTTCATATAATCCATAAATATAGCAGGAGCATTCGTCACCCCGAATGGCATTACCTGATACTCATAATGTCCATATCGAGTTCGAAAAGCAGTTTTCGGTACATCTTCCCCTTTTACACGAATCTGGTGATAGCCCGATCTCAGATCTATTTTGGAAAATACCACAGCTCCTCTTAACTGATCTATTAAATCGTCAATTCTTGGAAGCGGATATTTATTCTTGATAGTCACCTTGTTTAGCTGACGATAATCCACACAAAGTCGAGACGTTCCGTCCTTCTTTTTGACCAAAAGCACTGGCGCACCCCATGGGAAACACTAGGTCGCACAAACTCTTTCTCCAACGGCTCCACCAATTGCTTCTTCAGCTCCTCCAATTCCACTGGCGACATACGATACGGTGCAATTGAGATAGGACCTGTTCCTGGTACTAAATCAATTGAAAACTCGATCTCCCTCTCAGGCGGCAAACCAGGTACGTCGTCAGGAAAAACATCAGGAAATCCATTGGTAACAGGAATAGTATTCACATCCTTCTTATTCTTAACTTCTAGAGATGACAATACCATATATCCCTGTGCTCCGTCTCTTAACAAAGACTTGACCTTAACAGCAGTTAAGAATCCAGACTCTTCTTCCTTAGGAAAAACTATGGTTTTACTTGCACAATCTATAAGAATATGGTTAGAACATAACCAGTCCATCCCTAAGATTACATCTATCTCAATAAGAGGTAAACAAATCAAGTTGACCATAAACAAACGGCCCTTCACAACAATAGGACAATCCAAACAGATCTTAGATGTAACAACAGGTTTAGCAGTTGGCGTAGATACACTCAATTTAACATTCAGAGAAGACACAGGCAACTTCAGTCTCTCCACACAATCATATGCAATAAAGGAGTGTGTAGCACCAGAATCATACAACACGTTTGTAAGATTACCTCCAATGTCACCTTCTCCTTGAATAAGATCATCAGATTTAGAAACCTCAGTTCCCTTCATTGTATAAACACGCCCTCCAGATCTCGGTTGAGTATTCCCCGATTTCTGTTGATTTGTACGAACATAACGAACAACATGTTTCCTCTCCGGCTTTGTACAATCCTTCGATATGTGCCCGGGTTGCTTACGATTAAAACAAAGCGTACCTTTAACCGTGCACTCGGGAGAGATATGACCTTTCTTCCCGCACTTAAAACAGTCGGCGTAAACGCCACTCTGCATCAAACTCTACTACCACTTGTACCTCCACTAACTTATGGTCGTTGAGATTGATTTCTGTTGGCCGGAATACGGCTTTACGCTGAAACCGATTTGTATTACTACCTCCACCTCTCTGAAACCTTGTCGGCCCAAAGTTCCGATTCCTCTGATCTCGCGACGATTCAAGCTCCTCAAGTCGCGCACATGCATCCACCAAAGCATGAAACTGAGTCATTCTCAAGGATACTACCCCTCGTTTCAGTTCCACTCTTAAACCTGATTCAAACTTCCGACATCTCCACACATCATCTTGCCGGGTTTGAGCATAATCTGAGAATTGAGACAAATTCTCAAATTTGGTGGCATACTCATTCACCGTCATATTTCCCTGTCGCAACCCAAGAAATTCCATTTCTTTGGCATGCCTAGCACTCGCAGGAAAATACTTCTCCAGAAAAACATTAGAAAACACTTCCCATGTGATTTCTATTCCTTCAGCTTGTAAAACTCGGCAGGTTCCTCTCCACCAATGTTCTGCATCACCTCTCAGCATGAAGACAGCATAAGTCACCTTCTTATTGTCTGTGCATCTCATCCCTTCAACAATCCTTTCCAAGTCTTGCATCCACTGACTTGCTTTCTCCGGATCAACCTCGCCTCTAAACTGTGGCGGATTGTGGCGCCTAAATTCAGATAAATTTAGGGCATCAGCAGTAGCATCTTGTTGTTGAGCTGCTCTCAGATTTTTTTCCGAGTAATCACTTCAGCCATCTGCCGCATAGCTTCAGCAGCAACCATCATAGGATCCACTTCACGATTCGCGTTCACACGTCCTCTGCCTCTACCAGCCATCTTCTTTCTTCAAACAAAACAAAACAAAGTCAGATACATCCTTTTAGATACTTCCGAAAGGATATAAATCACAGAGAATCACACAGCACAAACAAAAACAGACCCAACCACAACCCCAAAAGACTCTAACTTGGGCTCTGATACCAACTAATGTAACACCCCTTTGGAGGATGTCACACATAAAAGAAAATAAAAGAAAGAGAAACAAAATCTACCCAAGTTGTAAAACATTTGTTACATACTATTACGGGTTGTAAAATAATTCCTGTTAAACAGAATATTCTTAAATAAAATATGCGAAAATAGCAAATAAAAAAAAACAACATTACTTATAATATACATATGATCCAAGTTATAAGTTATACAAATAATTTACAACTAAAAGTACAAATATTTAAACGGAAACATTAAAGAAAGACAGTAAAAGAGTCAATATATACATACATACGCAGACGCGCCCAAAAAACAACATCATGCATATTTAATCCTCTGAAGGATCACTCTCAACATGAAAATGATCATCAGGAGACAAATATCCCGGATGTCTTGATACTCGGTGATAACGAGATCGCGCAGTCGATACGATACTAATCTCACTAGGCTCCGTGGTTATACTACCAAAATATCGCCTAAGAGATAAGGGTAACTCTAAATGTAAAAATACAGTAGTAGTCATAACCGGCTCTCCATCAAACTGTTGACGTAGGGTCACTGTCAGCCGTCCTACATACGTCACAGAGTCTCGGTCTCCTCGCAGATGCCAAGCTAGCGATCCTCCATGAAACTCCAGCTGTACAAATCCTAAAAATCTAGGTACCGCCATACCCAATCAAATCAATCCAATGGATATGGATGATCAGATGGTTCTTGATCGTAAAACTGGTCGTCGATTTGCTGATCTTCCTCCTCCTCCTCCTCGGGGTACAGGATCTCAAGAGGCTGGTCCTCTTCCTCAAAGTCTTTATCGCGTAAAATAAATATACAGAAATACATACAACGAAGAGGTAAGACAATCTAAAATCACCATAAACATGGCCAATAAGAAGACGACAAACAACATGTATACAATTCATGCAATACGAAAAGCTATAACAGTAATAATAACGGAATAGAGTAAAGCTTAGATATCATAACATTACATAACATCATAGATATAACACAGATAAAAACACAGATAAAACAATATCACAGATAGAATAAAATAAGAAATAGACAACCATCATAATAATTACCAGATAAAGATAAATAGAGAAAATAGAATAATATCCAAAATATAATCATATACACTAAGACACGATCCTACTCCATGGAGCTAAACACAAACAGATATCAGAGAGAATGACTTGCAAAATCTATTAGTACCACGGCTGCCCAACCAACTATCGCGCTGTCACACGTTGCGTCAATAGCCCACGACACTGGGAATTCACCATCCAGGCGTAGTATAGTTCACGGTCTCCCGTTGTGGCACTATAGGCAATGTACTACTAGACTTTACAAACCTCGAGTAAATATAGTGCGTGTCGAGTCCATTAGTGTGCTATCGGTTTATCACGGCCCAGCGGAGCTACCAACTGTCCATATATGGGATCCCGTACACTAAAGTCTCCAAGTTCATTAGAACAATGAACCACACTACGTTTATCGCATCGACAACACGATGTGATTCGTCTCGTTAACCAAAACACCAAAAATTGGCATATTACCAAAATACCCTTGAGAAAACATATCCTCAAAGATAAACATATACAGTAAGTCCCACCGGACAAATACTGTTCCAAAACCTGTACGGGTTCACCTCTTAGCCCGACACCAGAAAAAATACAGAAACTTCATAAAAATATCGTTTCGATTAATCGCGTAAAAATTTTATCGCGTTTTCACAATTTCATCGTTTTTATAAACGTTTTGAAATCGCAGAAACATATTTTTCTGTTTTCAAAATCGCGTAGAGTTTTAAACACAATTTCTCAATCGCGTAAGATTTTTAAATCATTTTCTTGTTCGAATACCTTAAAAATTACTGTTTAAATAAACAGAAATAATAAATAGTACGTTTAAACTACATAAAATATTTTCCATACCGTATACTGTCTTTTGGACATCTTTTCTACCTTATTTGTCTGTTTTTACTAAAAATTGACAGTATTTTGTTTATAATTTTAATAATAGTGGTTTCCTAATTTTTTTCGTAAAAACTCTATTTATTTAATTAAACCGGATAATTTAATCTTTTAAAATTCCTAACATGCTTCAAAATATAGCATGAGCCATATGTTAGAAATTCTTTAAAGATTACTGTATTTTCTTTATAACAATAAAATTTTTTATTTTAATTCCTTAAATTAATTCTAATCAATTGATTTCTTTAAAACTCATTTTAGAAAATTTCTTTTTAACATATATTGCATCTTTATAAGTAAAAATGGTTTGGAATTGATTTTAGAAATCAAGAATACCTAGTTTGGCATGTTGGTCAACTTCATAACCCTTTGCATTTGATTTCTAAATTATTTTCCATCTTCTAAATACCTATCAAATTTGTTGTATTGTCTAAATTCATTTAGTCATCATTTTTAGAAAATGGTTTTTGAAATCAACCCGTTCATTTTAGGCATGTTGGCCCAAAATACTAAGTTTTACCATTTGATTTCTAAATTCATTTTTCATGATCTAAACAACTTGAAACCTTCTTAATTCTCCTAGGTTAATTAAATTACCTTTTAAGAAAATTAAGAGAACATTTTGGTTCTCCATTTGGTTAGTGGCCGTGAGCCTTGGTGTAGTGTTCTTTGGAACACACATGCATTTCCTTGACATGTTATTCACATCCTATACATTATCATGCAATTCTAACACATGCAATATATTTCTAACACATATAACCTAAATCAAAGCTTGTAGACATGCAATTTAAAGCTTTTAGACATGCAAATTATTACAAACAACAAATAAGAAAGCTATTAACAAATACACAACCACATCAAATAAGCTACTAACAAGCACAAACATGAATCCTTATGGATTCTACATCACAAAATCAAACTCCATCTTCTTACCACCATCCATAGGTGATAAGATTTGTCTTCCTCTTACTTTAAATGAAGACAAAAGGATTTTCTTTCACTCCTCCTAGGTCACGGTTTTCTCCTTCAAAATACCTAGCAACTTAAACAAAACTACAAGTTACTAACCATTGAAAAAGAACCTAAACCATGGATAAATCATGGCTTAGAACTTTGAAAAAGAATTTAGAAAAGAAAAACAAGAGATTTCACCTCCTTGGTCAAATCTTCCAAGTAGGTTTTCAAGCTTCAAATGTAAGAATTTGCAAGAACTCTCAACTAGAGATGTTCTTAGGATTGTGTTTAGGTTTAGAAAACTTGGTTAGATGAAATTTAGAGTGATTGGATGGTAGTAGGTTTTAGGTTTGGCGAATGGTTGAGAAAGGGGGCAACAATGGTGTTTAGGGTTCTTGGAAGAGAGAGAAGAGAGAGAAGAGAGAAAAGCATGAAAGATGAAGTGATCTTTTGGTCTTCCAACCTCACTTGGCCGTAGACTTCATGGCTTGCAAGGTGTCCATGGCTTGGCTTCATCCAAGCCTTAGAATGCATCAAAGGCCAAGATCAAAACTTGGTTAGCAAGCTTGTCTCCCATTGGTTCCTTCTAACCTAGTCACTAAGCCTTGTCACTAAGCTTCATCATCATACTAACCTAGTCACTAAGCTAGTCACCATGTTCTAGAGAGTTCCTTCACTAATGATGATTAATTAAGCTACTAAATTAACTGTATTAGCTAAACGTGGGTCCCGCAAAACATTTTCGGGTCCACTGTCACTAAGTTATACTGACTAATAAAATAATATTATAATAATACAAAATTATTTTATTTGTGATTAAATCCTAAAAATTAAAAGATTAATTTTAGGCTCATTCAAAATTGGGTTTAGTAAGATCCCCCGCCTCGAATAATTAAAAACAGATTTTACCGGTTCGGAAAAATATTATTTTCCTGAGTAGCAAATCACACAAAAGTCCATATAAAATCACAGACAGTAATATTGGACACTAAATCAAGTAGAAAACAATTAAAAACAGCAAAAACAGCACAAACAGCACGTTTGGGACGTAACGGTCATTTTCCCATTTTTTCCCACAACGTAGCTAATTGTCCAAAACGTTCAAATAAAATTACAGACAGTATTAATTGTCTGTATATCATCCAAAAAAATTAAAACAGTAGCTCGGAAAAACTTTTATTTTACCGTCTCGAAACAAATTACGTAAAAAGACCAAATAAAATTTGAGCCTGTATAAACGTATTTGTATTTCATGCAGAAATCGAGAAACAGTAGAATAAGGACACAACGGTCATTCACATGAAAGCTTAAAAAAATAGCAAACAGTACATTCGGTACATTTTCTAAAAATTGGGGTGTTACACGGTGCAAGGAAATCAATGCCGCGGCGTTCTTGACCTAATTGACACGCGCCACGGCGTGGTAATGTGAATGCCGCGGCGTGCCTCTATTTTTGCTGAGTCTATAAATAGATTTTAACATATTTTTAAAAGAGAGTTTTTTTGGAGAGCTCCGTAGGTTTTAGAGAAGCTGCGGCTTGTTCTTCATTTCTGGGCTAATTGGAGGCCTAAGGAGGCTAGGTTGGATGCCATCTTCCTCATGGAAGGAGATTCAAGCTTCAAGGATGCTATCCATGGATTCCTTCCTCTTCTCCCTTTGTTTCTCTTCTCTTCCCTATCTTTTGAGCATGGTTTTTGTCTGTAATTTCGTGTTCATGGATTAGCCAAGCTGTATTTAGGAAATACTTTGGATCTTTATATGAGTATTGATGTTTATGTTATCTTTTGAGTTTCTATTGATGTTTAGCTTTGTTCTTCCATGCCTATGCTTAATGCTTATTTTTGTTTGATCAACAATTGCATGATCTTAATTGATGTAAATGAACTAGACATAGGGATTTATGGAGATGGACATGGTATGGTTGATGCATGTTCGACAAGTTCAATTGGCTTAGATGAGTTGATTTGCTAACGGGATAGAAATTTACCTTTTAGCCATGTATTAGCGTGTGTTTGAGAATAGATCGTTCATTAGTGGAGTTTATACTAGTCCTCATGCAAATATAAGAAACATAGTGGATTAGGTAAATGACACCAGGGTTGATCGACCTAGACATAGGCTTTTGACTAAATCAGATTCTCAAGCTAACTAACTAATCATTGATGTTGCTTATAAGGATTGCATATCATTAGTATGAAATAGAAGGTGAAGAAGGATTCCCTAGATCTCTAAACCATTATCTTTATCGTTTTTGTAGTTTAGATTTAGATTATTTGCATTTCTTTATTTTATATGTCCTTGGATAGAATTTAGCTAAGCTATTGGTTGTTACTTAGTAATGGAAACCATATATCCTTGTGGGAACGAACTTTTACTCTGTATCTGTATTACTTGTATGACCCGTGCACTTGCGGCCTAATAAAGGGACAAACAAACACCATAAGTTTCCTTGGTATGCTGATTATGCCAACTATTTGGTGAGTGATGTTTTACCACCTGATCTTACTCATCATCAAAGGAAAAAGTTCCTACATGATGTGAAGGTTTATCAATGGGATGAGTCATATCTCTTTAGGCAATGTGTGGATCATCTAATCAGAAGATGTGTGCCTTTAGAGGAGACTAAGGTTATCCTTGAGCAATGTCATGTATCCCCTTATGGTGGCCATTTTGGAGGATAGAACTGTCGCTAAAGTAATGCAAGTAAGATTTTATTAGCCATCTCTATTTAAAGATGTTGTTTCCCTTATAGCCAGATGTGATAAGTGCCAAAGAACAGGAAACATATCAAAAAGGAATGAAATGTCATTAAACATCATGTTGGAGGTTGAATCGTTTGATGTGTGGGGAATTCACTTCATGGGGCCATTCATACCATCCTTTGGTCAATTGTATATATTAGTGGCAGTGGATTATTGTTGAATCTCTAGCACAAGTAAGTTTTTGGGTCAAATTAGTTTTAGAATTAAAGAATTTAGGTAGAAATTAGATAAGTTTTAATTGTTTAAGAGTATTTTAGGTTTTTGTGTTCTCTAACTAATAGGATTTAAATTTTTGTTGAAATAGGTTTGGTTTTAATTTAGAAGAATGAGGAAAATGTCTTCGTTGTGTGCTGTCACGAGGCGAGGAACTTCCATCATGAGGCAATGCGTTCTATCGCGAGGTGAGGAACAACCATCGCAAGGCGAGCTAATGATTGAAAAGAGCTCGAAGCTGCAATGGGCTTCTCCTCATATACGGGCTGTCACGAGGCGAGCTTGGGCCATCGCGAGGCGACGACCGTTATCCTGCAAATTGTAAATAGTCAGAGAAAACAATTTTTACGTAACTTTTGTTTTTGGTTCATTTTTCCAGAGATTTCGAAATTTTGGGGGTTTTACCTAGAGCTCTGCTAGGTTTTCATCTTCTTGTACCTCCATTGATGATTCAAACTTGGGAACAAGACTTTGAAAAATCAATGGCTTCTTCCTCCTCCATTTGTTTGAATTTTCTCATCTCTTCTTCTTCCATCATGAGTAGCTAAATTTTTATTGGCTAGGGTCAGATGAACATTATAAATACTCTTATGTGATCTGATTTGTTTATCTTTACAAGTTAATTTCATGGATTTGAACATTCTACTCATTGCTTAATGCTAATCAATACTTGATCATTATTGGTTTGAATGTGGGTATTACTTCAAATTGGAAAATTCATTTTAATGCTGGGTCTGAGTAGAGTTGGCATAATTATGATTGAATATAGGAATATATCATTGTAATTATGTGTTCCATTAAATCACTGTTATTAATGCTTAACTTGAATTAACAATTACCTAAGGAATTGGGAGTTGTGATTTGGGTTAAAGGGGTTTTGAGTCAAGGAATTGATCTTGGCCTAATTTTGTTGATTAGAACTTCAAATGCATGATTATTACTTGTATTGAGAGTTAATCAGTAGCATAAGAGGGTAAACAATGGGATTCGACCCCTAGCCGTTTTTCTAGATTAATTTTCTTCTCCTTAAAAAATCCAAAAACATTCTTTAATTTGTCAATTGCTCTGTTTTTAGTACATTTCTTTTATACTTGTTTAAAAACCAATATAATTCAAAGTTACCAAATCATATTCTCAGTTCAAGTAGAAACAACCTTTTCTTTTGTGTTGATAAAAAGATTACAATCCCTGTGGAGACGATATTCCTTTTCTCATCATTATATTACTTGTAGCGATTTGGTGCACTTGCCGAAATTGTCGTCAACAATTATATCTCCAAGTGGGTTGAAGCAGTAGCCTTGCCCACAAATGACTCAAAAGTGGTGGTGCAGTTCCTAAAGAAGCATATGTTCACCTGCTTTGGAACCCCAAGAGCGATCATAAGTGATGAAGGTTCTCACTTTTGCAACAAACGCTTTCAAGAGCTCTTAAGGAAGTACGGAGTCTCACATAAGGTTGTCACAGTATACCACCCACAAACAAGTGGGCAGGCCAAAATCTTAAACCGTGAGATTAAGATAATCCTGGAGAAAATGGTAAGTCCTTCAAGAAAGGACTGCTTAAGGAGGTTGGAAGATGCATTTAAGGCTTATTACACTGCTTTTAAGACTCTGATTGGCATGTCTCCTTACAACCTTGTATTTGGAAAGACCTGTCACCTGCCGGTTGAATTGGAACATCATGCATATTAGGCTATCAAAAAGCTCAACTTTGATCTTCAAGCAGCAAATGAGAAACGACTGCTCTAGTTAAATGAACTGGATGAATTTCGCTTGTGAGCTTATGAAAATGCCAAGCTTTACAAAGAGAAAGTCGAGAGATGGCATGATAAGCTCATTATTGATAAGAAATTTGAGCCAAGGCAACAAGTCTTATTGTATAACTCAAGACCTAGATTGTTTCTTGGAAAGCTCAAATCAAGGTGGTCAGGGCCATTTGTGGTGATGAAAGTGTTCCCCCATGGAGCCATAGAGATTGCTCCACTGAATAGCTCATCAAGCTTTAAAGTTAATGGTCAGTGCCTAAAACCTTATCATGGAGGAGAGGTTGATAGGAGGAAGACTTTCCTCACATTAAATGATCCATGATGCAAGAAAACAAAGTCCTGCCGGGACTATAAATAAAGCCCTTTTTGGCAGGGAACCCAAAGGTTTAATCATTTAAGTTTAAAGTATTTAAATATGTCAATACTTTGATTTTGTGATTTTATTATGTTTTTGTTGTACAAACTGTAATTTAACCCTTTAGACAAGTTTTGCATGTGATGGAGGCCAGAATGATGCAAAAACAGTAGTAAAATGGATTTTTCTATAGAATTATGCAGATAGACTCCTCACGCCGACACCATGACGCCCGTGTATTTTAGGTGCATCAGGCCAAAAACCAAAGAGCAGCACGCTACGATGCAACATGTCTCCACGTCACAGCGTCCTTGTTAAAATAATAATAATAATATATTAAATATTATAAATAATTAGTAAAATTTAAATAAATAAAATGGTGAGAATTGAATGCACGCCATGACGTATGTATGTCATGCCACGGACGCGTGCGTCAAATAGGGTTAAGTGCTTCGGCTTTTTGTGTTTCTCTCCTATTTCATCTCATCTTCTCTATTTTTCTGCTTTAATCTCTTGCTTCCTGCAACCTTCACCTCCTCTTTAGCCTTAATTCTTCAATTTCTCAAGGTATGTGGTGATTTAATTCAGTTAGTTTGCTATTTGGTTTTTATTTTTGTGTTATTTTGAGTTTTAGTTTATTTTGTTTTTGTTTTTGTTTTTGTTTTTGGTGTGTTTTTATTTTTTTGTTTTTGGTTGCTTTCTATTGAATTTCTGCTTGTTTTGCAATAGTAGTATATAATATATAGTATTTAGGTGCTGCCCTAGGTGTTGTTGGGCAATTGCACGAATTTTTGGTGCTTGTGCAGTTGTGTGACTCATGCATGCCACGGTGTGTGTTTAAATGTTTATAGATGTTGTGGCGTGGAGCTTTCATGTTGCAGCATAAGGATGATTAACAATGAATGTCGTGGCATGCCTAGTTCATGCCGGGACGTAAGTATGAATTTGGTTGAGTGTTGCGGCATTGTATGATTTTTTGCTCAAATATTGCGACGTGGGTGATATGTGCCACGACGTGTGCTCGAATAGGTATGAATGTCACGGCATAGGGGTGAATGTCGCAACGTGTAGTCCCAATATATGCAGAATTGATATGTTTTACATGTTTTATATACTTTTGAATACTCAATTTTAACATTTTGAATATTTTGACAGGTTAGGTACACTATACCTCTCATACCATGCCTTCTAAATGCCAAAGAGGATCTAGCAACCAATGTAACAGAGAGGCTTCTCCTCCTCCTCCTCTTGAGTTCAATAGGAAGAAGTTTATATCAGCTGCCACGGCTTAGCGGTACACTATATTGGTCACCAAACCACTCATTCCAAAGCACGGCTTCTCCTTTTCTAGGGCCATCCATCAAGAGATAGAGGGGCTCATCAACTAACTCAACTAGGGTGTGTTTGCCCATAATCCAAAGTCTGCAGCCATTCTTCCCATAGTTCGTGAATTATGTGCAAAAGCGGCCTTCTCTAGTAAGGGGAGTACTATAGTGAGAGTGCGGGGGCAGATGGCCTCTTACTCTACAAAGGCTATCTGTTCAGCTTTGACCTTACTTAAGCCCCCTGAGATCTATGAGTATATTGAGTTCTGCCGATGGGAGCTTAAGGAGGGGATAGCCCTTAGCACGGTCACTGCTAGGATCTGCATAATTGAGTCACAACCTGTGGTCTGGACCTTGAGTGTATAGACAAACCGAACACGGTTCTTCCCCCGATCCTGTTTGACACCAGAGGCCAGGGTCTGGTATCATTTCATCAACACCCGCATTCTCATATTAGTGAACTTATCTGAGGTGACTCGCGATCGGGCTATATTAATTTATGCTATCCTTGAGCATCAATCTATAAATGTTGCTCAGATCATCTTTGACTAGATCATAAGGTCAATAAGGGAGTACAAGAGCCTCTTCTTTCCATTTCTCATCCACTCACTCTGCAACTGGCAACATGTACAGTGGAGGCCACATGAGGAGTTTGCTGAGAGCAGCAACACCTACCGAACAAAGATAGGCTCGCAAAGAGCCTAGAGTTACCCCACCACCTGACTTAGACTGGCGATTAGATAGCACGTCTTGCGGCCTTACAGACCTGCTAGTATCAGTATACCATCCAAACACAATGTTGGATGGTAAAGCACTTAGGACTTCCTATGGATGACTTCCTCGTGCCTGAGTTCCCACACGAGGTAGTGGTTGCCCCTCCCCCACAGCAACAGGCTCTCAAGGCTGGAGAGAGAGCTGATGATGCTGACCTAGACGACGAGGAGCATGATGATTAGCCCTACTGCATGCATGGTGTTTTATTTTATGTTATTTTTATTATATTTTGTGTACAGTGGGGACATTGTTTCCCTTAGGTTTGGGGGGAGCATTATAACATGTTTTGATGTTTTTTGGGATTGTATGTTTATAAATGAAAAACATGTTATAATGTTAAAAAAATTGATGATTAATGGATATTGTATATATTATCATGATTATATATAGTGTTTTGGTTATTAATGTTAAGTAAGTATATAGTTTTTATGTTTTAATGCACATGAGCCAAATGAATGCATGTTTTGAATATTTAACGCAAAGTCGAATCTATTAAAATGCATCATAATGGGCCAATTACTAGTGTAGTCTTGGTTGTCCTATGATATTATTTCTTGTGAATTGCCCTCTTTTAAGTGAAACCATATGCAATCAAGAAGCATGTTGAAACAATCTAGTTGCTTATTAATGCATGATTTAGATCCCACTCATATGCCTGTGTAACTTTGAACATAATATGAGTGTTGTCTAGAGAAGGTTTATGAAAAATACATGTAGAGGTTTGAATTATCTTTGAAATTGTATTTAAACTCTCTTGAAGCAAAATCCTAAGTTATACATGATTGAGAAAATAATTAGGGCATTATTTGGACTGATTGAGCTTTTCAATCTTACCATGTTGTAATTAAATCCATAGGTCCCCTTTGAAACTTTATTAATTTTGGCCTTTTATTTTGTTCAACAACCATTATATCCCCTACCTTGTAACCATTCTAATGCATGTGAAAACATTTCATTTCCATCCTACCATCATTGTTTGGTGAGTACATATCATATTATTTCTTAAAGTGAGTCCAGTGATTAGGAGTATTATGCATGTCAATTATAAAAATGAACTTGAAAGAACTATCTGCAGTAAAAGACAAGGAATTGCTTTGTGCACGTATAAAAAAAAAGACAAATCAAGCAAAACAAATGAATGAAATAAGAAAAATCAAATACAAAAAGCATTGAATGGTTCTAAAAGATTTCTAATCTTTTATTTTTGAATATCCTAATAGTTTCACTTAGTGATTCAAGTCTTGAAATAACATGTTTATGTTTCTCAATGTTTGTATTACATCCTTTCCATGTTGTTCTTCTGCCCATAACCATTGGTCTTACATTACAAGTTATTGAAGTCCCATTTGATCCTCAATTGTTTGTGATTTACATTAGTGAAGAGAGAGTTTAAAGACAATCTTGTGGATTATTTGATTCCTATGTATGTATGTTCATAAACTTATCCAAATGAGTATGACTTGATTAGGAGAAGTTTAGCTTGCATACTTGTGGGAGATATGATTTGCATGAAACAAGCCTTTGAATGTTAGCATGCTAAAGATTATATATGTGCAGAGTTGATTGTGAGGCATTAGCATTCTTTGAAGCCTTAAACAATCATTGTACACTAATTGTGATTTCAGTGAAATTGGAATTCATGATAAATGTTGAATGTATGTTGAAGCATGTGTTGTTAAGCAGGTTTACTTAATCATACTTTGTTTTGCTTGAGGACTAGCAAAAACCTAGGTTTGGGGGTGTGATAACTCCATAAAATGTAGTTATTTATGCCTTATATATGTGCTCTATAGAATGCTTAGTCCTTGTTATTATGCATATATAGAAGATTTCAAACTTATATTCATTGAATTCAATTTTGATATCTTCCTATATGATCTTGAGCAAATATGGTATAATTCTTCATGTGATTATGTGAATTTGCAACTGTTACTAACTTGGTGATTTCTCTAATGCAGGAAGGGCTCAAAACAAGCAAATTTGTTAAAGACTTGGAGCTACATTGGAAGAGGAAGGCCAAGGTGGATTTCAGCATCTCACATCATGGCACAGGCATGTTCATGCGGTGGCGTGGTGCATTCAGCCTGCTGTATATTGAAACTCGAAGCTTGAACACTGCAGTGCAAAGGAGTGAATGTTGTGGTGTGGTGACATAAATTTAACACGCCCCGCAGCGCAAGGTGGTTCATGTCGCGATGTGACAGTGAAAAATTTGCCTATAAATACTAATTTTAGATAATTCAGAAAAGAAAGCTTCAACACTTTCAAACACAACTATTAGGGACTGTCCTTGAAGTTGAAACGAAGCTGAAGGGACAAAAGTTGGAGGTCATCTTCAAGAAAGAAGTTTCAAGCATCAAAGATCATCCTATTAAGCTTCCATCTCTTAATCCTTTTACCTCTTCTCTTCTATTATCATGACATTGATGATTTGTGCTAGATTTTCATATGTCATGAGTAACTTTTAGAACTAGATATGAGCATTACGAATATCTTGTAATGTCTTTTGGTTTAATCAATGCACCAGTTGTATTTATGGACTATATGAATAGGATTTTTAGACCATACCTTGATAAGTTTGTTGTTGTCTTTATAAATGACATTCTCATTTATTCAAAGTTAATAAAGGAACATGAAGAACATCTTAGGATAGTTTTAGAAATCCTAAAAGAAAATAGATTGTATGACAAGTTGTCAAAATGTGAATTCTAGATGAAAGAGGTACAATTTCTAGGACACGTGATATCTGGAGACAGAATATCCGTAGATCCTAGTAAGGTAGAGGCAGTCTTACAATGGCAGAGACCGTCCATTATAACCAAAATCAGAAGTTTTTTAGGTTTAGCATTGTATTATAGAAGGTTTATTAAAGGCTTTTTCTCAAATAGTTTTACCATTAACTAGATTAACCAGAAAAGGAAGGACTTTTGAATGGACACAAGAGTGTGAAAATAGTTTCCAATAACTAAAGGAGAAATTGACCACCACTCCTATTTTAGTAATTCCAAATCCAAAGGAAAACTTTGAGATGTATTGTGATGCCTCAAGAAAGGGATTAAGTGTAACACCCACCATAGGGTGTCACATTTATGTTAACTAATTACTAAATTACCCCCAAGTTCATAAAATGTGATGTTGTCATAAAAGTACGAGTTGTAAAATTTTTTTCCTCTTTGATAATGATAAATAAACTTAGTAGAAAATAGAAATATTATACATCATCACACATAATTTACATCATATACACTATAGAAGTACTGTCGACATTATTTATATACAGACCAAGTTCTCAAAGTAGTTAAACATAATTTAAAACTGACTTGCTTGCCCAAGCATAACTAAGCAGTAGAACCCTCGGACGGGTCCTCCTCAGACTCCTCAGCTGGTAGGAATCCGACCTGACGCAAAGTCCTACGGACAGGTGTTTGAGCAGACGACACGATACTAATCTCTGTTGGGACATAATACCTAGCATCCCAATACTGCCTGATTGACAGCAAAAATTCGACATATACATATATAGTTACGGAAAAGAACGGATCTTTACGAAACTCTCGGCTCATGTTGACCGTCAGATTTTCCTGATATATTAGTCCCCTCTCATCGGGACTAGTCCTCCATGCTCCAGCTCCACCATGGAACTGTAATCTCACGTAACCGAAGAAACTAGATCTGGACGTCATCCTATTAAAACTCCACTTCCTCAGGAGAAATCTGCTCTTCTTTACCCTCTTGTGCAATGCCTTACTGAACGTCTTTATAAATATAATTACAGTACAAAATAATATATAAGGAGGTGAGATCATCTACGCCAATACCAACATGGTAGCATGGAGATAACACAAACAACACACCATACAAATATATCATATATAATTATAATTATGCCATCATCATAATGTATAAGATAACAATAATTACAACAATGCCATCAACATTATTTATCATCATCATCATCCAATATTCCTTAATTAGAAATGAATATTCAATATTTATGATAATGCCCTCAACATTATCCAAGTATTCAATAGTTCAATTATCATAACCAATATTCAATAATTATGCATGTGCACATAGACTCAATTTCCTACTCCATGGAGCTAATACTCAGTTTGGAGAAATTGATCCAAAAGATCTGTCTGTACCAACATGCCTCAAACCATGTGCCACATTTCTCATATGTGTTTGCACATCTAGCATATACACGACAGTCTTTACTAGATCTTGATTAAGAATAGTGTCTCGGTCAGGATCATTGGTGCGTTGTATCGGTCTAACCCACGGTACAAAAGAGCAACCAACTGGCCAATGCGAGCAACCCGCACCCCGATGCCCCCAAAGTCAACAAGTGATTTACACTACGCATATCGCACCCACTCAAGAGGTGTACGTCTCTCCTAGGCAAATAGCCATATCCAGTCCATCGGACCTTTTCATTGCATGTTCAATGCACCAATGCCAATCACAGGCAAAATTCATCATTTTCTCATACAGTGTCCATACACTAGTCCAACAGTAATCCTACTATTTATTCAGCCATGAAATCATATTATTACATTTTCATAGTCACGTAACACCATTGTCACGTTTTAAAAATTGCGCAACATTTCTGCCACGTTTTCAAATCGCGTAGCGATTTTTCATCGTTTTCTCTATCACGTAAAAATATTCCATCATTTTTCAATCACGGAGTGATTTTTCGACAATATTTCAACAGCGTAAAAATATTTAAACGCTTTCCAATTCGCGTAGAAATATTTTAATGTTTTTCAAATTGCGTAGCTTAAAAATCACGTTTTTAAGTTACGTAAATCACTTTTCACCATTTTTCAACTTCGTAAAATATTTCTCAACCTTCAAAAAATTCTATTTCAACCTTTCTCAAAATAATATGACTTCTCACATTATTTTCCACATTTTCTTACTCAAGAAAATTTTTTTCACAATTTATTCCATAAATTCACCATTTCATTGAATTAAATCAATGTTTCTCACTTAAAATTTCCTAATGCGCTCCAAAACCCAAAGGATGAGTTTTACATTAGTAAATTTTAAATCATCAACGTTTCAAAATAAATTCTCAAATTCAATTCTCTTCCAAAATATTTTGAGGTTCAAACCCTTACAACCTCTATTTTCCTTTCATAACCGAAATTTTTATTTTTCAAGTGATAAAACACTCTGAATCCCTTTCCAAAATCCTTATACTAAATCAAATTATATTTCCACTTTGAAAATCACTTTGTTTCATAAAATCAAGGCATTTACAAGCCTTCAAAACCGTGGACATGGACATTGAAACCATTCTTATATTTTTTCTTCTAAATCATCTAAGTTCCATTCATGGTTTTACAAAAACAAAACCATTAAAATTCCTCATCAAAATCGTGAAACACTTGGTCTTTGAAGTCAAATCTGTAACACCCACCGTAGGGTGCCACATTTATGTTACTTTATTATCAAATTACCCCAAGTTATAAAATATGATGTTATAATAAAATACGAGTTGTAAATTTTTTTTTTTATGACAATAAAATAAACTTAGCGGAAAATAAAACTATTATACATCATCACACATAATGTACATCATTATACATAACGTGATCATCACACATAATTTACATCATTATACATATTACACAAGTGCTGTCAGGTTTATTTATTGCAGACCATTTCTTGAAACAACAAACACACTTAAATAATTACAGACATTATTTATATCAGAGTTCAAACATGCCCAAGTTTAACTAAGCAGAAGACCCCTCAGATGGGTCCTCCTCGGGTTCCTCAGTAGGTAGGAATCCGTTATGACGAGTAGCCCTACGAACAGGTGTCCGGGCTGACGACACTATGCTGATTTTCGTTGGGACATAATTTCTAGTGTCCCAATGTCGCCTGATATGCAACGGAAATTCAACATGAACAAAGATAGTCACACAGAAAAATGGATTCCCACGATACAGCCTACTAATACTAACAGTCAGGTACCCCTCGTAAATAAGTCCTCGCTCATCGGGACTTGTCCTCCATTCTCCAGCTCCTCCGTGAAATTGTAAACGTACATATCCGAAGAAAGTGGCTCTTGACGTCATCTTGTCGAACTCTGCGGTTCCGATGTGAGAAGTAATTCCTCTTCTCCTTCTAGTACCGTATCTTTCTCAACGTCTTCACCCAATATAAATACAATATACGATATACATACAAAGAGATGAGATCACCTACGCCAATACCAAGTATAATAGCAGAGATAATACAAACAACATATTATACCAAAAATATCATATCATGATCACAATTATGCCATCATCATAGTGTAAGAATAATAATTACCATCATGCCACTATCACTGTTTAAATCACAAAATAATTACACAAACACCATCACATAGATATAGATGCTCAGTTTCATGCATGCGCACGTAGACTCAATGACCTACTCCATGGAGCTAATACTCAAGTCGGAGAAATTGATCGAAAAGATCTGTCGGTACCACGTGCCTCAGACCAAGTGCTATAATTATATATTGCACATCTAGCACATACACGACAGTCTTTATCAGATCTCGATTAAGAATAGTGTCTCGTTCCGGATCATCAGTGTGTTGCATCGGTCTAACCCATGGTGCAGATGAGCTACCAACTGCCCATTGCAAGCAACCCGCACCCCGATGCCCCCAAGGTCAACAAGTGACCTACACTACGCGTATCGCACCCACTCAAGAGGTGTACGTTTCTCCTAGGCAATTAGCCACATACAGTCCATCAGACCATTTTCAATGCATGTGTAATGCACCAATTACCAACCAAAGGTAAATCACATAATTTCTCATACGAGGTTCAAATACTGTTTTACGTTCATGTATTAATGCCAATTTCAGGCAAACTTCTAAATTTCTTGTACAGTATTCATATACTGATTTTAACTGTAAAGTTTACTGTATAATTAACAGCAAAAATACATTACCATGTTTTTCTCATTCGTAAAATATTTTTGTCATATTTTCACGGTCACATAATATTTTATTACGTAATCAATGATTTGTAATATTTCTGTTACGTTTAAAAATTTGCGTAACAATTTTGTACTGTATTAAAACGCGTAAAATATTCTTTCATTTTTAAATCGCCTAGCGATATTTTTCTACAAACATTTCGATCGGGTAAAATATTTAAACGCTTTAAAAATCGCGTTGAAACATTTTAACGTTTTTCAAATCGCGTAACTTAAAAATTATGTTTTTGAGTTACTTAAATCATTTTTCACCGTTTTTACCCTTCGTAAAATATTTCTTAACTTTAAAAATATTATTTTGGATTTTTCTTACAATAATATAATTTCTTACTTTATTCCCTTCTTATTCTTAGTCAAAAATATTTTCCGTAATATATTTTCTCAAAAATCACTTTTTATTGATTTAATCTTACAAAATCACATTTAGTTGATTTAGTTACTGTTTCTAACTTTAAATTTCCTAACGTTTTCCAAAATCCAATAAATAAATACTACGTTAGTAAATTTAAGTTATGAACATTTTCTTTTATATTTCTAAATCACTTCTAAAATTAATTCTCTTTAAAATAATTTGAAATTCAACACTTTCAATTTCTTTTTCCTTTTATTTATAAAAATTCCACTTCACTAAATATATTATACTTTAATTCCTTTTTCCAAAAATCCTTATTTGAAAATTCTTGTATTTTATAACATCAAATATTTTTCTAAATTGTCAAAACCTTATATATGGCCTTTGAAACTACCAAATATTTTTCTTGTAAATCATCTAAGATCCATTCTTGTTTTCTACACAAAATAAATTAATAAAAATATAACTCAAAAACCGTGTGCCTTATTTTTGTAAAACAAACCCTTTTATTTAATTTCCTTACTTCTCAAATCATTCAATATTGTCATTCATGAAAATATAATTTTGTGAACACTAATTTGGTTGATGTCTTGGCTGAAATTTATTTTAGTTCAAGGATTAAAAATTCATTCTATAATTCTTGAAAAATTTCAAATTAAACCTTAGTCTTGGAAGTTCAAAACTGTGACCTCCTCTATGGCCTTTGGAGCCAAAATTTTGCTTATTTCAACATACATCCATCATAATATATTCAACATATATCATCATGCATATTTTAAGCATACCATATAAACAAATAAAAATATAAAAATCATACTAAGCATGCATACACAAGTAAATCATGCAAAGCATATCAAGCATAGGCAAAAATAATCAAAGCACATAACACACATAAATTATTACATGACCATGGATAGGAATCCTCACATGGATTCACCATCCATGAAATATAAAACCATCTCTCACCACCATGCTTGGTTGGTGAGATGAATCTCCCTCTTACCTCTTGAAGAACCACCAAAAAGCTTGTTGATTTGTGTTTTGAACAATATCTCCACCAACACAAGTTCTTAAACATGAAACAAAACAAGAAAATTAGTATATTAAGCTTGAATAAGAAGAACCATGGATCAAACATGGTTTAGAACATGAAAAAGAAAAGAATAAATGAAGTTTTCTTACACTTCACCAACAAAAACTCTAGAACTTGATCTTAGTGAAAGTCCTTCAAGACGGAAGATTTAGAGAAAGTCTTCAACATGAAAGTTGTTTAGAATGAGGTAAAGATTCAAGAAACTAGGTTGTATGAAATTAAAGAGTGATGGAGGAGAAGATTGGAGTGCTTGGCCGAATGGTCATATTTTGGGAGAGAAATTGAGTTTTCTTGGTTTGGTTTCTTTGAAGTTTAAGTGATAAAGTGAAGAAGTGATAAATGAAGTGTAGAATGGTCTTCCAAGATGGCATTGCCGTAGCATGCCTTGGAGAAAAATACAAAGTGAAATTTGAAAAACATAAGCATTAATGATCAATAGTAATTTGTCTTAACACTTGGCTATTTTCTTTATCCTTTTCCATCCTTTTTCTTTGGCCTAAAAACCTATTCTAAAATGGTCTCCCTTCTTCCTTGCTCCTTCAACGGTCCCTCCCTCATCATGCACTCCAAAATGTGACAATTTGATAGCCATTTTTGTTTTTAGTCATTTTAGGTATTAATTAAAAGCATTATAGGTAGAAGACTTATTATGGGCCATTGGATCTTTTCTCTTTAAACCCTATCCCTTAGATGTGTCTCCAAAAATGAAGGGTCAAGATTACACCTTCAAACTTTACATCCAAGGGTCCAAAATGGTAGTAATCATTTTTGATGACCAATTCTCTACCATTGATCTAAATCCAAATCCAATGGTCATTAATGATCCATCTCCACCATTGATTAATTTTACATCCAAGGGTTGATAATGGTCATAGCCATTTATAAAATTAAATCCCTACCCTTGATTTAATTTCCATCCAACGGTTATAATTGATCCTATTTACTTTTAAAATCAAATCTCCACCGTTAATTAAATCAAGATTAATTCTCCAACGATAATTAAATTGATAGTGGATATCCAAACCACTAATGTTATCTTAACAGTATAGAATTTTATTTTTATCTTCTGTTCTAGCCTCACAAATATATATATCTAATTACTGTATTTTTAATTAAATACAGTAAAGGAAATTTTCTAAAACTGTTTCCGGATTCAGGTTTAGTAAGATCCTCTGTCTCCGTCTAAACAATACAAATTTTTTTATTCGTAGAAAAAATTTTCATTTTGTGGGATCCACCTGGGCCCACATACACCTTGTGGGGCCCACAACACAGTAAAAATTCCAAAATCACACATAAAATCACAAAAATTAGAAAACGCACAAATATCAAATCAAATTACGTAAATTAATTAAGACTAAACAAGTAAAAATTAATTTACGTATATTTTTTCGCCCTGAAAATTATTATTTTCTTGACACGAGCAAATTACTCAAAACGATCAAATATACAGACAGAATATTCAAAATAACTTTACAGTACACAGAAATCACTAAACAGTAGAATTCTGTTAACTGTCAAAATTACTGTTTAATAAATAGAAAGTTTGGGGTGTTACAAAATCATTTGTTTATTTTCCTTACTTTTCTAAACATCCAATTTTACCATTCATGAAAATATTAATTTGTGAACACTTATTTTGAGGTGCCTTGGCCGAAATTCTCATGGTCTTTGGAACCAAAAATATTTTCCTTTCCAACAATTTTTATGGCATACATCACATATAATCAACATATTATATTTCAAGCATACCATAAAAGTAAATAAAAATCATACTAAGCATGCAAGCACAAATAAACCATGCTAAGCACATAAATCACATAAACACATAAACATCCAATAATAATTACATAACCATGGATATGAATCCTCACATGGATTCACCATCCATCAAATACATAAACCATCTCTCACCACCATAATTGGTTAGTGAGATGGATCTCCCTCTTACCTCTTGAAGAACCTCTCAAAAACTCCTTGCTTTGCTTCTTTTTCCAAGTCCTTCACCACCAAGAGCTTCTCAAATACAAAACAAGACACAAGTTTATTAGCATATTAAGCTTAAACTAGGGGAACCATGGATCAAACATGGCTTAGAACATGAAAAAGAGATAAGAAATGAAGTTTTCCATAACTTCACCTTAAGAACCCTAGAACTTTGCTCTTGAAGAAAGTCCTTGAAGATTATGGATTTAGAATTTGCTCCAAACTACAAAGTGTCTTAGAATGAGGTATAGATTCAAGAAGTATGGTTGTTTGAAATTAAAGAGTGATGGAAGGTGATTGTAGGTGCTATGGCCGAAACTTGCATGGAGAGAAAATGGAGAGAAAAGTTTTGAAGAGCTTTGTCTTTGGAATGATCAATATGAGAAATAATTGGTTTCTTGAAACTTGGCTAAGCTATTAAGCCACCAAAACCGTCCCCCCCCCTCTTCTTGCACTCTCCTTGAGTGACCAATCTCACTAGCCATTATTTGAAGTATTCCTAACCATTGATTAGTTCAATGGTTAGGATTAATGTAGATTCTAGGTATAGCCTTTAGATTAGAAGACTTAATCTAGGCCATTGGATCTTTCTCCTTGAAATCCTAGCCATTAGATGTATCTCCAAAATGAAGGGTCAAGATCACTCCTTCAAACTTTACATCCAATGGTCATAAATGGTCCTTATCACTTTACAAGACTAAATCTCCACCCTTGATTAAATCAATGGTGGATCTCCAAACCAACAAGGTTGACCAAGTAGCATAATATTTATTTTTATCTGCTATTACCCTACGAATAATATTTTTACTGTATTTTTATCACCCGATAATTAAATACAGTACAAAACACAGTAAAAGAAAATTTTAAAAATTGTCTCCGGATTCAGGTTTAGTAAGATCCCTCTTCTCCGTCTCAACAATACAAAATTTTTTTGCTATGGAAAAATTTTCATTTTTCCGGGCCCTCCTAGGCCCACGTACAGCCCCCTGGGCCCACAAACAGTCCAAAAATAATCAGAAAAATATAAAAATTTTATAATCATCCACAAAATCATAAAAATTATAAAATTCATAAATATCAAATTAGATTACGTAAAATAATTAAGACTTAATAGTAATAATTAAATTACGTAAAATTTTTCTCGACCCGAAAATTATTATTTTCCTTACACGGAGTAAATCACACCAAATGATCAAATGTACTGACGAAATATTCAAAATAATTTTACAGTACACAGAAATCACTAAATAGTAGAATTCTGTTAACTATCAAAATTACTATCAAATAATAAGGAAATTTGGGGTGTTACATTAAGATGTGTCTTGATGCAAAATGGTAGGGTAGGTTCTTATGCTTCCAAGCAACTGAGACCCTATTAAAAGAAAATTATCCAACTCATGATTTGGAATTAGCAGTAGTAGTTTTTTCCCTGAAGATTTGGAGGTATTACTTATATAGTGTAAAATTTGAGGTCTTTAGTGATCATAAAAGCTTAAAATATTTGTTTGAAAAAAATAATTAAACATGAGGCAAAGAAGATGGATGAAGTTTTTGAAAGATTATGACTTTGAATTGATGTATCATCCGGGTAAGGTCAATGTGGTGGTCGATGCACTAAGAAGAAAACTTTTACATGTGTCTCATATGCTGATACAATAAATGGAATTGTTAGAGAGTTTCAGAAACTTGAGTTTGGCAATGACTGTGTTGCCACATGGTCTCTATTTGAATATATTAGAGATTCAAAATGAATTAAGGAATCAGATTAAAGCTGCTCAAGAAGAAGATAATGAATTGAAAGAAATAAGTGAACAACTTTTGCTAGGGAAGAAAATGGAATTTAGAAGGGCTCAGAATGGGACAATTATGTTTAGAGATAGATTATGTGTCCCAAGAAAAGCTGAAATTAAAGAAAGGATCTTAGAAGAAGCCCATAAAAGCAAGTATACCATCCACCCTAGAGCAACCAAGATGTATCAAGACCTCAAGAAAATATTTTGGTGGTCAAATATAAAGAGAGATATAGCAGAATATGTGTCCAGATGTTTAGTATGTCAAAAAGTCAAGATAGAGTATCAAAGACCTTTTGGTCCTTTGCAACCCTTAGAAATCCCAGAATGGAAGTGGGAAAGTATTTCAATGGACTTTGTAATAGAATTGCCTAGAACCTAGTTAGGTCATGATGCGATTTGGGTTATAGTGGACAAGTTAACAAAGTCTGTGCACTTTTTGGCCATAAGAGCTAATTATTCATTGGAAAAATTAGATCAAGTGTACATCTAAGAAATAGTGAGACTGCATGGTGGCCCCTCAAGTATAGTATCTGATAGGGATCCAATATTCACACCTAGATTTTGGGCAGCCCTGCAAAAGGCATTTGGGACTAAGCAAAATTTCAGTACAGCTTATCATCCGCAAATAGATAGACAAACTAAGAGAACTATCCAGACCCTTGAAGACATGCTTAGAGCTTGAGTGTTAGAATAGTAGGGTAGCTGGGATAGGTTTTTTCCTATAAAGCACTGACAAGCCGTTTTTAGGACACGTGTCAGACACGTATCCATGTCAGACACATGGAGACACTCGTACGACACACGTGTCTTGAGTGTCTGATTAAAAAAATTATTATTTTTAGTTTGGGCATGTAACACCCCAAAATTTACTTTTCTACTATCAAAATTCATTCTAAAAATATTTATGATTTTCTGGAATTTTCTTGGAATTTTCTGAGAATGCGGAATATTTTAATATATTTTTCATTTTACGTGTGTACTGAGCAGAACCGGAGAAATGAGACATTTTCTCCGAGAACCTTGAACTATAAAAACGTCGACGGGGGATCTTACTAAACCCGAGGCCCAACACAGTTTACAAGGTTTTACATTTTTCGAGAAATCTTAACAGATGAGATAATAAAACATTGTGAGAAATTTATCTGTTAGATTCGTTAATACTGACTTCTACCAACTATAACTATTGTCCAATAAATAATAACATGTATTCAAAATATTATCACATTATTCAAAATCTAATTTTGTATCACACCTATTAGTTTTAATTTCAAAAGAGAGATTAAATTTAATCCAAGCTTGTTATGGGAAGCTTCCTAGCAATTTCCCTTGCAACACATTTTTCTCTCTCCCTTTTTCCACTCTTCTACGGCAGAAGCTACAAAGGGAAGCCCAAATATTTCCCTTCCATTGTCTTCATATTTCACTCTCATTTCTCTACACCCAAATACCCATTTCTCTTTTTCTCTCTTCTCCTTCCTCTCCACCGTCCACACACACACACCATCACATTGGAGACCAACTTCCTCATTTGCCAAACAAATCACATTTTCTTGTTCCTTCCACCATTCCAAGGCTATTCTCCTTGTTGGTTGTCTTTTGGTTCCTCTTCTTCTTCTTCTTTCATTTCTCTTCCACCATTAAAGCTAAAGCTTGGAGCTTTAAGGTAAAGTCTTCAACTTTCTTCCATTTCCTTGCTATTTTTGTTTTCTCTTGGCCACCTTGGTGATCAAGAACCTATTTTTCATGGTTTGAGTGAACATTATGATGATCACTCACATTGGAGTTTTTCTTGAAGGAGGGAAAACGAAAATCTAGGACAAGAAGGAGTGGCACATTGTGTTGTTTTCTAAATATGTAAGAGGGAGATGATCCTCTTCAACCAATCTTGGTAGTAAGGGAATGTCTTGTATGTGTATTGTTGTTGATTTTTGAATCCGTGTATAAAGTTCTCTCATTTTTATGTTGATTTTGATGATAGTGTATTTTGTTGGATTTGTATGATTCATTGATGTCTCTTGCATGATTTGAAGGTATATTTGAGTATTTTGTTGATTTAATATGATGAGGAATGGTTTGGTTTGAGTTAGAGGACCTGAGAACTCTGTTTTTCTACAAACTTACGTGTGGTAATCGATTACACGAGGCTTGTAATCGATTACCAAGCTCTTAAAGATACAAAATCGTGATTCTAGAAATCTGGTAATCGATTACATCTGGTGTGTAATCGATTACAGAGATTCTGTTTAGCTTGTAATCGATTACAAGGGGAGTGTAATCAATTACCAAGCCTCTGATGTCACGAAATGGTGCTGCTGGGAATCACGTAATCGATTACAACTTGGGGGTAATCGATTACGGAGGTTCTGTCCAATTGGTAATCGATTACCACGGTGGTGTAATCGATTACCAGTGCCTTGAAGTTACGAAACGTGATTCTGGGAATCACGTAATCGATTACAATGAGATTGTAATCGATTACAGAGGTTCTGTTTCTCAGGTAATCGATTACAAGGGTGCTGTAATCGATTACCAAGACCAAAAATGAGATTTTTGAGCTGGAAATGATTGAGATTATGGTTCTTTATCCTTTGTAACTCAAACATAACCTAAAAACCCTGGATTCAAGGATTTTACTTTACTAAATTGTGATAGAAATGTGCATTCACCCCAATAGGGAAGAAATGATTTTTGAATATGAAATCCTTGGATCCATGATATGGAAATTGTGGTATGTGTGTAATGAGGAATGCATGTTGATGCTGAGAATTATTGATGTAGTACTCAATGAGATAAGGATGATGATGTGCCATTGAGGCAATGTTTTAAATAAATGTATTGTTGATATGTCATGTTGGACATTAAATAATGCTTATGTGCCATTGAGGAAAGGCTTATGTTGAATGCATCATAGATGAACATACATGATTGGACATTGTGTCGTCATGCATGCGTATTGTCTGTGGGACATTGTTGAGAAGGCTATGTTGTCTAGGAGTTTGAATAACACCTATGTGCGGGTGCGAATAGACTACGCGTAGGTGTCATATGTTGTTGACCCCGAGGGCGTCGGGGTGTGGGTGTCTCGCAATGGGCAGTGGTCGCTCCACTGGGGCCGTGGGATAAACCAATGCAACACACTGACGATCCTGACTGTGACACTGTCCTATGTCGCAATCAACTGTTGAGGTGCCATGTGTGAGCCATTTTGCGCAAATGTTTTTATGTGATGAGCACACTATATTTTTAAGGCTAACGATACACTAGCATTACTCCTTGATCATTCACTCCGAAAATGTTTATGTCTAGCTCCATGGAGTAGGAACTTTGGTACCCTTGTTGCATTGTGAGTTGTCAGTCGCATGGTCCATTGAGCATTCATGATTGGATGATGTGTTTACTATTATGATTGTGACATTTATTCGATTCTTGGTAATGCTAATATTGCTAGTTGGCTATGGATGATGTTAATTACTGTTCCTTGCTATTTTACTCTTATTAATTACTTTCATGTGTTACTATACCTGTATGTGTTAACTGTGTCTTATGTGGGCGTATGACGCCATTTATTCTCTTGTTGCCTTATTGGTACTGAAAGCTGGGAATCTCACCTCTTTCGGTACTTTTCTTTATTTTGCATTTTGGTTGAATCGTATGCTCTCTAGAAGACACTCGTGAAGAGAACAAGGAAGCTACTGAGTTTCAAGGTTTCTGGCCTTATCTTGATTAAGACTGAAGTCGTTGAGAATGTCTTTTCGCCCCCGTGGATTTTTTGGTTACATGAGGATCAACTTTCATGGTGGTCCGGATTGCTGGCATATCAACGTGCAGACGGATCGATGTGTGTACCACGGCGAATTGACAGTGTCTTTAGCATGGGGACGCTACACTGCTTCTATTTTTTATTTTCATGCTTTTGTGTGGTTAGAATTTTATATGCCTGTAAGAGATATGTGGGCGGATATGTACTATACCCCACGTGACGACTCTTTCTTGTCTACTGCCCGGGCTCCTGCCCGCTGTTCTGTCGTCCCGATGGATGTCTCATCGGACGACGAGGACCCTGAGGAGGATCCATCTACGGTTCCTTCTCATTCCAGGCAGTCTTAGGGTTGGTTTTTTTTAAATTGATGGCTACTGATGGCTATCCGTTTATTTTGAGGGAGCCTGACGTACTACTGGATTGTGGGTAGATATATTTGTATCTCTTGGGGTAGGTACACATTTTGCTTTTTGTATATCTTTTTTTGGAAATGTAATTTAAACAGGCTTGTAATTATGGTACAAAGGATGTAACTACCTATATTGTATATGGTTGTGTGTTTCATTACAAGTTGATTTCTCTTTGATGTTTTTGATAAGAAGTTTTATATGAAGGAGGAACTTTTAATTTTAACTCAATCACGTGATATATTTACAAACAGGTGTATATGTATATTGATGGAAGTTTTGGACCGGAACTATTTAAAAAAAAATGCTTAAATTTTTCGTAGCCATTTTTGTGTTGTTTCACTATAGTGCGACGTTCCTTCTTCTCACCCGTTGTGATACGAGTGAGAAAAAGGGGCGTTACACTGTCTTGGTATCAGAGCTCCTGGTTATGTTTCTTTGGGTCGTGTGGTTTGGACTGTCTTGTTTGTGCTATGTCATTCTCTGTGATTTTGCTATTTGTTATTCAAATGAATACATTTGACTTTCTCTGTGTTTTGCATAGTCTAATCCGAGAAGGAACAATGGCTCGTCGGGGTGATATGGCTGCTGCCATAGAGGCAATACAGAAGATGGCCGAGGCAATGTTACAAACAGAACCCAGCAGACAGACTCAACAATGAGGCTAGGGCTGCACTGTGACTAGAGGCTACAGCGGATGTTCAGAACTTGGAAGGATTTCTAATCCTCCACAGTTTAAAGGGGAGTTTGACACGGAAAAAGCTACATTGTGGATTCAAGAATTGGAGAAAATATTTACGGGGATGAATTGTGCTGATGATAGGAAGGTGACCTATGCCGCCTACATGCTGATGGGAGATGCTGAACATTGGTGGACGGGAGAACAAAGGCTGCTGCAAGCTGCGAACAGAGTGATAACCTAGGAAGTGTTCAAAGAAAGGTTCTTGAACAAATATTTTCCTGAAAGTGCCAGACACGCGAAAGAAATGGAATTTCTGAGGTTGCGACAGGGAGGCATGACTGTGAGTGAATACGTTGCCAAGTTTGAGAACTTGTCCAGATTTTTAGCCTATTTTCAACTTCAACCCAATGAAACTTAGAAGTGTCGGAAGTTTGAGGAAGGCCTGAGGCATGATGTGAAGAAAATCGTGATAGCTTTGAAGATCACTCAGTTTTCTGAGTTACTCAACACTTGCTGCTTGGAAAGTGTGGAACAAGAACGCGAGGAAAGAAACAGAAACTTTGGTCCCGTTCAGTCCCAAAGAGGAGGTGGTGGTAACGCAAGTCGTTATCAAAAGAAGCCTTATTCTAGACCCTCTGGAAGCCAACAACCACAAAAATTTCAAGGAGGAAGTCCAACTGGAAGCCCTGCAAGGATAGGTCAGAATGCTACAACTACTCCGAGATGCATGAAATGTGGGAAGGAGCATTTCACAAGGGACTGCACAATCAAAGGATTCATTTGCTTTCGGTGCGGGAAACCTGGTCACATTTTTCGAGACTGTAACCAGACCAAGGCGGAACCATCCGTCAATGCTGCTAAGACTTCTAAACCACAAGTTGGAGGCAGAGTCTACACCCTGAGTGGTGCTGAGGCCTCTGAATCTGAGGATCTGATACAAAGAGAAGGTATCATTGAAGGCAATCTTTTAATTGTACTTTATGACTCTGGTGCTACTCATTCTTTCATTTCACATGATTGTGTGAAAAGACTTGGATTGTCTGTGTCTTCTTTACCTTTCGATTTGACTGTTTCAACTCCTACTGCAAAACCTATAGTCACTACTAAGGTGTGTCTAGGTTGTCCTTTAATCGTGGAAGGTCGAATCTTTTCTGTCGATTTGATCTGTTTACCATTATCCTAACTAGATGTGATATTAGGAATGGACTGGCTATCTGCCAACCATGTTTTGTTAGACTGTTCCAGAAAAACAATAGTTTTCCCTTTGGATAAGGATTCTAGATTTTTGACCGCCAACCAAGTGAAAGATTTCCTGAAAGAAGGAGCTAGAGGATACATGCAGTTATCTTCTTTGAAAGTCGAGAGTGAAGTTGATGTGGACGCAATCTCTGTTGTTTGAGATTTTCTTGAGGTTTTCCCTGATGATGTACCTGGTTTGCCACCGGAACGTGAGGTCGAGTTTGCTATCGACTTGGTACCTAGAGCTGGCCCTATTTCTATGGCGCCTTATCGTATGGCACCAGCAGAACTCGTGGAACTTAAGAAGCAGTTGGAAGAACTCCTAGAGAAGAAATTCGTGAGACCCAGTGTGTCACCTTGGGGAGCACCTGTATTGTTGGTCAAGAAGAAAGATGGGACTTCAAGATTATGGATGGACTACCGTCAGTTAAACAAGGTTACGATCAAGAACAAGTATCCATTGCCGAGGATAGATGACTTGATGGACCAATTGAAGGGAGCAGCTGTGTTTTCCAAGATTAATCTACGATCGGGATATCACCAAATCAGAGTGAAAGTGGAAGATATTCCCAAGACGGCTTTTCGTACTCGTTATGGTCATTACGAGTACCTGGTGATGCCTTTTGGTATGACAAATGCACCTGCGATCTTTATGGACTATATGAATAGGATCTTTCGTCCTTACTTGGACAAATTCGTTGTTGTTTTCATCGATGATATTTTGATCTATTCGCAAAGTCGAGAGGACCATGCTGAGAACCTCAGCATAGTTCTCCAGATCTTGAAGGAGAAAGAGCTATATGTGAAACTATCCAAGTGCAAGTTTTGGCTAGATGAAGTGAAGTTCTTAGGTCATGTAATCACAAAGGAAGGAATTACAGTGGATCGTTCAAAGGTAGAAGTTGTACTATAGTGGGAAAGACCAACTACAGTGACGGAAATCCGAAGCTTCATTGGTTTAGCCGGATACTACCGGAGGTTTATTGAGGGATTTTCCAAAATCGCTGGACCGCTCACTCAACTCACCAAGAAAGACCAAGCTTTTGAATGGACAGATTCCTGTGAAGGAAGTTTCCAACAGTTAAAAAGGAAGCTGACTACGTCATCAGTGCTAGTCTTATCGAATCCTAGTGAACCATTTGAAGTGTACTGTGACACTTCGTATCAAGGTTTGGGGTGCGTTCTCATGCAAAACGGAGGAGTGGTGGCTTACGCCTCAAGATAATTGCGAGTGCACGAGAAGAACTACCTAACACACGATCTTGAGTTAGCTGCAGTGGTGTTTGCATTGAAGATATGGAGACATTATTTGTATGGAGCCACATTCAACGTCTTCAGTGACCACAAAAGTCTGAAGTACCTGTACGATCGAAAGAGTGAACATGAGGCAGCGAAGATGGCTGGCTAGAATTTTTGAAAGATTACGATTTCCAGCTTCAGTATCATCCTGGAAAGGCGAACGTGGTGGCCGATGCTTTGAGTAGAAAGACGATTAGTGTTGCTACTATGATGATTAGAGAAAAGGACTTGATAGAGCAATTCAGAGATGTATGGTCATTTGTAAAGTTAACACCGGGTAAAATCTGCATGAATAGGATCACTATCTCGAATGACCTGATGGATGATATTCGAGAGAAACAAAAGGTCGATAAATTCCTGCAAGAAGAAAGAGAATTGATAAAGCAAGGTGGTGTGTCAACATTGAAGGAAGGAAGTGATGGGATTTTGAGATTCCAAGGAAGGGTCTGTGTGCCTAAAGATGAAGAACTCAGAAAGTACATACTTGAACATGCTCATTCTAGTCAGTTGAGTATGCATCCTGGAATGACCAAGATGTATCAAGACTTGAGGAAGTTATTTTGGTGGCATGGGATGAAAAGAGATATCGCTAGATGCGTGTCATCTTGTTTGGTTTGCCAGAAAACAAAGATTGAACACCAAAGACCAGCTGGACTACTACAAACCTTGGCTATTCCTGAATGGAAATGGGATAGCATTGCCATGGACTTTGTTGTCGGATTACCAAGAACTCGGAAAGGATATGACTCAATATGGGTAATAGTGGATCGACTTACGAAGTCGGCTCACTTTCTGCCAATCAACATAAGGTATCCGTTGGAGAAGTTGACTCAGATATACATTGGTGAAATTGTCAGACTTCACGGGATACCCATGAGTATTGTTTCCGATAGAGACCCGCGGTTTACCTCGAAGTTTTGGCAAAGACTTCAAGAGGCTATGGGAATAGAGTTGCGGTTAAGTTCTGCCTACCATCCACAAACTGATGGTCAATCAGAAAGAACAATTCAGTCATTAGAAGATCTGTTGAGAGCTTGTGCGATAGAGCAAACTGGAGGTTGGGATGAAATCTTGCCATTGGTGGAATTCACCTACAACAACAGTTACCATTCAAGTATAGGGATGGCGCCCTATGAGGCTTTATATGGACGAAGGTGTCGGACGCCTCTGTGCTGGTATCAAGATGGAGAACGGCTTACCATTGGACCTGAACTCATTCAGCAGACAACTGAGAAGGTTAAAATGATTCAGGAGAAAATAAAAACGGCTCAGAGTCGACAGAAGAGTTATGCAGACAAGAGAAGGAAACCTCTTGAGTTCGAAGAAGGAGAGCATGTCTTCTTGAAAGTCACGCCTATGACTGGGGTCGGTCGTGTCCTCAAATCTAGAAAACTCACTCCAAAATTCCTTGGACCCTACCAAATTCTTCGTCGGATAGGTCATGTTGCTTACCAAATAGCTTTACCTCCTTTTCTTTCAAATCTTCATTATGTCTTTCATGTGTCACAACTCAGAAAGTATATCCCAAATCCTAATCATGTCATAGCACCTGATTCTGTGCAATTGAAGGAAAACTTGACATATGAGACAACTCCTGTAAGGATTGAGGATAGGAGGACAAAGCAACTCAGAGGAAAGGACATTGCACTAGTGAAGGTAATCTGGAATGAAGCAACTGGAGATGTGACGTGGGAGCTGGAAGACAAGATGAAGGAGCAATATCCCGAATTATTTTAAGGTATGGAAAATTTCGAGGACAAAATTCCTATTTGTTGGGGAGAGTTGTAACACCCCAAAATTTACTTTTCTACTATCAGAATTCATTCTAAAAATATTTATGATTTTCTGGATTTTTTTTGGAATTTTCTGAGAACGCGAAATATTTTAATATATTTCTCGTTTTACGTGTGTACTGAGCGGAACCGGAGAAATGAGACATTTTCTCTGAGAACCTTGAACTATGGAAATGTCGACTGGGGATCTTACTAAACCTGAGGCCGGACACAGTTTACAAGGTTTCACATTTTTCGAGAAATCTTAACAGATGAGATAATAAAACATTGTGAGAAATTTATCTGTTAGATTCGTTAATACTGACTTTTACCAACTATAACTATTGTCCAATAAATAATAACATGTATTCAAAATATTATCACATTATTCAAAATCTAATTTTGTATCACACCTATTAGTTTTAATTTCAAAAGAGAGATTAAATTTAATCCAAGCTTGTTATGGGAAGCTTCCTAGTAATTTCCCTTGCAACATATTTTTCTCTCTCCCTTTTTCCACTCTTCTACGACAGAAGCTACAAAGGGAAGCCCAAATATTTCCCTTCCATTGTCTTCTTATTTCACTCTCATTTCTCTACACCCAAATACTCATTTCTCTTTTTCTCTCTTCTCCTTCCTCTCCACCGTCCACACACACACACCATCACATTGGATACCAACTTCCTCATTTGCCAAACAAATCACATTTTCTTGTTCCTTCCACCATTCCAAGACTATTCTCCTTATTGGTTGTCTTTTGGTTCCTCTTCTTCTTCTTCTTCTTCTTTCATTTCTCTTCCACCATTAAAGTTAAAGCTTGGAGCTTTAAGGTAAAGTCTTCAACTTTCTTCCATTTCCTTGCTATTTTTATTTTCCCTTGGCCACCTTGGTGATCAAGAACCTATTTTTCATGGTTTAAGTGAACATTGTGATGATCACTCACATTGGAGTTTTTCTTGAAGGAGGGAAAACGAAAATCTAGGACAAGAAGGAGTGGCACATTGTGTTGTTTTCTAAATAGGTAAGAGGGAGATGATCCTCTTCAATCAATCTTGGTAGTAAGGGAATGTCTTGTATGTGTATTGTTGTTGATTTTTGAATCCATGTATAAAGTTCTCTCATTTTTATGTTGATTTTGATGATAGTGTATTTTGTTGGATTTGTATGATTCATTGATGTCTCTTGCATGATTTGAAGGTATATTTGAGTATTTTGTTGATTTAATATGATGAGGAATGGTTTGGTTTGAGTTAGAGGACCTGAGAACTCTGTTTTTCTGTAAACTTACGTGTCGTAATCGATTACACGAGGCTTGTAATCGATTACCAAGCTCTTAAAGATACAAAATCGTGATTCTGGAAATATGGTAATCGATTACATCTGGTGTGTAATCGATTACAGAGATTCTGTTTAGCTTGTAATCGATTACAAGGGGAGTGTAATCAATTACCAAGCCTCTGATGTCACGAAATGGTGCTGCTGGGAATCACGTAATCGATTACAACTAGGGGGTAATCGATTACGGAGGTTCTGTCCAATTGGTAATCGATTACCACGGTGGTGTAATCGATTACCAGTGCCTTGAAGTTACGAAACGTGATTCTGGGAATCACGTAATCGATTACAATGAGATTGTAATCGACATGAGGTTCTGTTTCTCAAGTAATCGATTACAAAGTGTTTGTAATCGATTACCAAGACCAAGAATGAGATTTTTGAGCTGGAAATGATTGAGATTATGGTTCTTTATCCTTTGTAACTCAAACATAACCTAAAAACCCTGGATTCAAGGATTTTACTTTACTAAATTGTGATAGAAATGTGCATTCACCCCAATAGGGAAGAAATGATTTTTGAATATGAAATCCTTGGATCCATGATATGGAAATTGTGGTATGTGTGTAATGAGGAATGCATGTTGATGCTGAGAATTATTGATGTAGTACTCAATGAGATAAGGATGATGATGTGCCATTGAGGCAATCTTTTAAATAAATGTATTGTTGATATGTCATGTTGGACATTGAATAATGCTTATGTGCCATTGAGGAAAGGCTTATGCTGAATGTATCATAGATGAACATACATGATTGGACATTGTGTCGTCATGCATGCATTTTGCGCAAATGTTTTTATGTGATGAGCACACTATATTTTTAAGACTAACGATACACTGGCATTACTCCTTGATCATTCACTCCGAAAATGTTTATGTCTAGCTCCATGGAGTAAGAACTTTGGTACCCTTGTTGCATTGTGAGTTGTCAGTCGCATGGTCCATTGAGCATTCATGATTGGATGATGTGTTTACTATTATGATTGTGACATTTATTCGATTCTTGGTAATGCTAATATTGCTAGTTGGCTATGGATGATGTTAATTACTGTTCCTTGTTGTTTTACTCTTATTAATTACTTTCATGTGTTACTATACCTGTATATGTTAACTGTGTCTTATGTGGGCGTATGACGCCGTTTATTCTCTTGTTGCCTTGTTGGTATTGAAAGCTGGGAATCTCACCTCTTTCGGTACTTTTCTTTATTTTGCATTTTAGTTGAATCGTATGCTCTCTAGAAGACACTCGTGAGGAGAACAAGGAAGCTACTGAGTTTCAAGGTTTCTGGCCTTATCTTGATTAAGACTAAAGTCGTTGAGAATGTCTTTTCGCCCCCGTGGATTTTTTGGTTATGTGCGGATCAACTTTCATGGTGGTCCAGATTGCTGGCATATCAACGTGCAGACGGATCGATGTGTGTACCACGACGAATTGACGGTGTCTTTAGCATAAGGACGCTACACTGCTTCTATTTTTTATTTTCATGCTTTTGTGTGGTTGGAATTTTATATGCCTATAAGAGATATGTGGGCGGATATGTACTATACCCCACGTGACGACTCTTTCTTGTCTACTACCTGGGCTCCTGCCCGCTGTTCTGTCGTCCCAATGGATGTCTCGTCAGACGATGAGGACCCTGAGGAGGATCCATCTACGGTTCCTTCTCATTCCAGGCAGTCTTAGGGTTGGTTTTTTTAAAATTGATGGCTACTGATGGCTATCCGTTTATTTTGAGGGAGCCTGACGTACTACTGGATTGTGGGTAGATATATTTGTATCTCTTGGGGTAGGTACACATTTTGCTTTTTGTATATCTTTTTTTGGAAATGTAATTTAAACAGGCTTGTAATTATGGTACAAAGGATGTAACTACCTATATTGTATATGGTTGTGTGTTTCATTACAAGTTGATTTCTCTTTGACGTTTTTGATAAGAAGTTTTATATGAAGGAGGAACTTTTAATTTTAACTCAATCACGCGATATATTTACAAACAGGTGTATACGTATATTGATGGAAGTTTTGGACCGGAACTATTTTAAAAGAAAAAAAATTGCTTAAATTTTTCGTAGCCATTTTTGTGTTATTTCACTATAGTTCGACGTTCCTTCTTCTCACCCGTTATGATACAAGTGAGAAAAAGGGGCGTTACAGGGCACAGCTCGGACATGCTTGGACACGTCTCGGACACGCTTGAAAATGTCTAGGACACGGTTTGGACACGGCCCATTAATATTTTTAAAAAAAAATTAGTTTTCATGACTAATATTCAGTTAGTAAGCCTGTAACTCACTCAAGCCCAATCACATGACTAACGTCTCAAGCCACTATTTTCACATACTAGTATTTTAAGTTTTATCTTTTCAAGTGTCACTATTAGACTTTTAAGTTTTATCTTTTCACATACCACTATTTTCATATGCTCCTTCTACCTCTGCTCGTACCATGTCATCCACTTTGTTTTCATCGAATATTTCCTCTAGTTATTTTTTTTTTATGTACATGTACTTGTATATAGTTAGTTCTATTAGGAGAAGTTGGTTTAAGAAATTTTTTAGAATATGTCAATAGAAATTATCCTACATATTTTTTAGAAGGGGCTTATTAGGTAGTAAATATTGACACAAATGACATATATTAAGATATTGTAAATCTTCAAGTTTATAGAAATGATATTAATGAATTATGAATCTTTTTCTTAAATTTTTCAATTATATGTGTGTCTGTATGTGTGTGTGTGTGTGTCATGTCTATGTCCTACAATTTTTTGAATTTGATGTGTTCTCGTATCCATGTCTGTGTCGTTCCGTGTCTGTGCTTCATAGGTTCTTTCTTTTGGTAGAATTTGTCTACAACAATAGTTATAATTCCAGCATAGGTATGGCACCATATGAAGCCTTGTATGATATGAAGTGTAGGTCACCTCTATATTGGTACGAAATGGGAGAGCAAACTATCCTAGGTCCAGAATTAGTACAACAAACTATTGAACATATTAGAAAAATCAAGGATAGGTTGTTAGTTGCCCAAAAGTAGGCAAAAGAGTTATGCGGATGAGAGAATAAGACCATTATAATTCGAAGAATGAGAACATATGTTCCTTAGAGTCATTCTTATTACGGGGGTTAGTAGAGTCATTAAAGCCAAAAAGTTGAATCATCGTTTTATCGGTCTTTTCCAAATTTTAAAAAGAATTGGACCTATTGCTTACCAGATTGCTTTACCACACAGTTTGTCAAACCTTCATAATATTTTCCATGTTTCCCAACTTTGAAAGTATAATCTGGATCCTTCACATATCATTGAAAATGAATCAACACAGTTAAAAGATGATTTAACTTATATACTTAAACCTGTGAGGATCATGGATAGAGCAGTTAAACAGCTCAGAGGGAAACAAATTCATTTGTTAAAGGTACTATGGAATGGTGGTGACTTAGAGGAAGCCACATGGGAACTTGAATCCAACATAGTGCAGAATTATCCAGAACTTTTTGAATAAGGTAAGGAAATTTTGAGAACAAAATATAAAAAAAAATAGGGAAGAATTGTAACATCCTCCCTACCCCAATGATGTTAATCATGATTATAGAAGCTCAATACTATAAGTATAAGTTGGATAATAATTTTGGTAATATTTTGGATTAGTTTAAGCCTAATTCTATAATACTGAATGTGAAGAATATCTAAAAATTTAGCTAAAATGGCTGATATGATAGAAATAAATGTGAAAAATATATTTCTATATCGTAAACAGTGAGAATGAGTTACAGTAAATTTTTAAGGATCAAATGAATTAGTTTGACATTTTTAGTAATACTGAGTGTCTAAATGTCAAATTAAATAGGAAAGTAACTCAGAAAATTATGAAACTTCGAACAAATGCTAAAAGGAGGATAAAGAGTAATCTGGTGATGAAAACAGGTGAAAATGAATATTATTAAGCTTCCTAGTTCCATTTCATAGGTTTAACTAAACCTAGAAAAGAACACTGAAGCTTAGTGAATGATAAAGATATATATGAAAAGTTGATAATTGAAGAAAATGAGAAATGGATAGAATCCCAGAATTTTCTATAATACAAATAAAGGTTAGAAAATTCACTAATATAATATTGAAACATCCTTAAGAGATATAAAGTTTCAGCTAAAATTCAATTCTTTCTTTATTTTTCTCTTCCACCGCCTCTGCCTTTCTCTTTATCTCATTTGTTGACTTCTTTTCTTCACTTTTACTTATTCTCTAACGCACGCACACAGCAGAAAAGAGAGGAGAAAAAGAGGGAAAAGAAGACAAACTAAAAGAGAAGGAAATCAAGCAAGAAGAAGAAGGAAGAAAAGAAAAAAAGGACAAAGGAAAAGGCATTCAAATAGGATAAGGTAGGGTATGTTGTTTCCAGCTTTCCTTACTTTCCAAATCTTCTTTTATGTATGAGAAATGGGTTTGTGGAATGAAAATGTTTTTTTTGGAAATTTTTCACGACTTTGTGGTTGATTTGAATTTGAATGAGTTGTTTGAGGAATTTGATTATTGTCCTTCTATGTTAGGGTTTTAATATTTTTTAAGAATGCTCTATGATGATATGAATATCTGTTATGAAAATGGAAACAATTTGGAATCAAAGTTTTGAATGTTAAAATTTTGGTTTTTGAAACCAATAGAACAAGGGATCCATTCTGTTGCACCAGTGCTTAGGCGTCGGAATCTAAGTGCTCAAGCGCTCAATGCCCAGAACGTGTTCCCCTAATTGTTGCTTGTTGGGCACTCAGGCATTGGTTGTGTAGCGCTTAGGCGCTAACAGCAGCAAAAGCAGAGTAAGTTCTCTGTCCATTCAGCGCTTAGGCGCTAAAAGCCTAGCGCTCAGGCGCTAGTGATTGGAAAATCAAAGTATACACTCTGCCATCCCAACACCCAAGTACTGGTGAACGGGCGCCCATCGCAGAACTTGATAGAAATTTGTATTTTGAAAAAATTGATTTTTGTGTATATTGCGATCCCTTGTGTTTATGTTCTAAAGTATGCTATGATATAATTTGTGGAACATTTCCTATGTATTAGAGTAATTGTATTGGAATGGTATTACTCTTGAGAAATATCAAATTGAAT
Organism: Ormosia emarginata; assembly: GCA_029884605.1. Lineage (NCBI taxonomy): Eukaryota > Viridiplantae > Streptophyta > Magnoliopsida > Fabales > Fabaceae > Ormosia > Ormosia emarginata. The sequence continues at coordinate 20,007,630 of JAQQTP010000079.1, forward strand.
TGTATGAATTGTGAGTTTGAGAATATGCTCCCTTAAGTCATTAAGGTTGAGTTATCATTGAATTTAAGAATTGAGAAATAGTATTCTGAATGTATATTTGATTTGTCAATGCTCTCATAATTTGAATTTGTATTGCAATTGAGAATTTGGACTATTATCCTTGAATGGGAAGGTAATTAGTCCATGCTTTCCCACTCAATATCCTTGCTTTTATGTGAATGTGTTTCACTCAGTATAGTAGATTTTGGAGATGACCCTGTATGAGGACAGGGTATTCGAAATTCCATTAGAGTCATGGAAATGACCTTTTGCGAGGAATAAGGATCTTGTATTATTGAATGAATTCCTCATTGTATTAGTATAATCCTCACATATTAATTCCCTCATAGGATACTAATGGTAGTATGAGGCCCTGAATCACGCCCTACCATGAGTATATAGAACCCAAGCTATATGAGGTGGCTCCCATCCTTGTGGTGCTTGAGATATAGGTTCTATGGGATAAACGAGTATTTGAATGGGCACTGAAATTTGAATTAAATTTGTTTATCATCTTATGACTTGAATATTATTTGAATATTTGAATGAAATTGGTACTATAGTACTTGTATTTGGAGATAATTTATGAAAAAAAATTTGTGATTGCAATTTGTATTATTGATAATGGATGATTTTGGAAACTACTAAATAGAATTCTATTTCGGGAAGAGAAAAGACCATATTTGACATTTTTGCCACCTTTCTAACTATATATGTATATAATGATCTTGAATATTTTAAAGAAATGTATTTTTCTCCCAAACAACTGAAATTATTATGATGACACCTTTTTCATGATAGAATCTACTGAGAATTAGTATTCTTACGCTATTGTTTTGTATTCCATGATAATTCCAGGGTTATATCTTGCCGCATAACAGTAGAAGCAGAAGATGTAGTTTATTTAGTATATTTATGAATTTTGTATTAAGGATGTACGGATGAATCATTGAAGGCATGTGTTGTATGTATTTGTACTATGATGTACTATTATATAAACATCCTTCAGTATATGTAAATGATTACACTTTGTCCAGACTCATATTTATATATATATTTTGTAAAGTATATTTGAAGTTTTTAATGAATAGTTTAAGTGATGTGCTTACTATTGTTTGCTATGGGGTAATTTCAGATACACTATTAGTAATAATAGTAAGGGTGTTACATCCATAGATTTGGAACAACCCGAACCGCCAAGTTGACACCCAAACATTACTACGCACATGAAGCAGCCTATTTACTAGGCATAACTTCCTCAATAGATATCAATTTTAATCATGCCTCGCATAAGCAGTGGAATAATGACAAGGAATAACAATTTCCACGATTCCAAGTAACAACATTCAATGCACATTGAATGCTCAGATTTCTCACACCTTAAAATGCTCATATATACACACTCGGCAAGGTGAAAAAGGTATGACCTAATTTCTAATATACACACTTCCCTCCTTGCGCACATACTAACTTGAGTATCAGAGTGCCTTTTGCAAGTACCCACCACCTTGCTCCATTGTTGTTGCTGCTGCGTCACAGAGGAATCTATCATCTCTTACCTTCTCAAATAACTCTCAGAACCCAGTTTTGAACATAGAGGCATATGCCCCCATTGAAATTTAAATTAAATTTGTATTCTATGTATATGTGTTAATTTATTATTCTCATTATATTGTCTTACTTGTCTATTACCCATATAAATAGCTGTAAAAAATAAAAATAACTCAACTCATCAAATCATTTTTCTTATTGTAATAACTTTAAACTTTTGATAATTACAAGTTAATATTATTTTACTATTTTGATTTTATTTTAGACTTATAGAATATATATTAAATGTTATTTTTAAAGATTTTAAGTTTACAATTTAAATAACACCGCTCAGGTGTCTTGATCCGTGGTCCGAAGCACGTCGTGACTCTTCCTCCACGACAGCTAGGAGGAGTCCGGTAGTGCGCACACCGGGTTGATCCTATGGGTCGGGATCCCGGATCTCAGTCCAGAACAGTTGCCCCCAGCTTGGCTCTTGGATGAGATAGACCAGAGCCAAGTTTAGAATGGATCAACCACCACATGGCTGACGTAGTAATTTAACAGATAGGTGTTAGACCCCAAGTTATTACCGACGTCCTTGTTTTACTTAATTATGAGCAAAAATTACTGCTATCCAATACGAGTGCTGGAGACAAATTCAACGTGAATCCCGAATGTGATCTCTGGTGACTTCAGCTTGCGATTCTCTGGGAAACTGATACTTGGACTTTATTGGGAAATAACGATTCTTTTAAAGAAAACGTCAGTTTCATAAGGATTTTCTCAACTGCTCCCTATCTTCGTGACCAACCAGAGATCTAAACATTTATTTTGGTTGACTTCATGGGATCAGGTCACCTTTTACGCGACCAATCAGAATCCTTTATGCACGCTATAAGTACAGAACACTTCTTCATGAGCTTGCATTCTCTTCTTCTTCACTATTGCATAGAGATGATTTTTCCCAAGGGGATGAGTGTAGTTCTTTCTTCTTTCTCCTTTTTTGTGAAGAGAGCTTCATCATCTACAAAAATCATATTTTTATTTTTTCCAAAGTCCTTGAAGAGATTTGATCTTCTCCGAGCGTTTTTTCTTTCCGACAGAGGCCTTTCTATCTTGGCGTAAAACTGGGTTGCTATGCATTTAGGGAGGCAGAAGCCTTTCTATCCTGGCGTACACGGGGGTGTCTGATCCTACGTGTTGTTAGGATGGAATAATGCTTCCGTCTGATTACATGGGGAGCCGGTGGAGCACATTGTTCCTCTCTCCATCTTCTCGGCGGGTTACTTGAAAGCATCTGGCCAGTCTTTCTCGTAGTAACGGCTGGAAATGCAAGGATGCCTAATCAAAGGAGTGAGAACCCCCTTGGAGCAACTTGCGGTGGTCTGCTTTCTTTGACTTGCTTTCAAGGAAGTAACGGGAATCCGCTTCTGCCGTTATCTGTTGAGAAGGTGGGAGAAGGACGAGTGAGCGGAGGATTTCTACTCTAGAGTGGCTTCAGTTCATTCCGGGGTGGAAAACCCGCTGTAGCTACTCTATGACTTGAGGCAACTTGGAATAGCTAACACTGGCGAAGGATTCTTCAGCTAGAGAGGTCTTACCCCTTCCATCGAGCGAAAGAAGATCCCGACCTTTAGTTGCATCGCGGAGAGGTCGTGCAAAGAGCATTGACGTTCTCTCCGGGGTCATGATCCCAGTTTGCCAATGTTCTGCAAAGCCAATCCACTTTTTCAGGAGACCGAGGTTTGGAGATGTGGACCGGGTACGAGCCAGGTGGCCGGAGATATTTGCCCCCTTTCCCGGGATTTCCTTATACATTCCATGTCTCAATATTTTCCTTTTCCTCTTATTCAGTTGTATGACGATGTATGGAATGAAAATGATTCAATAGACCTTTTCCTTTTCTGAATTTGTTCTGTATTTTCATTTCATTTTTCCACTGAAGTAACTCTGCCGGGATGAGTCCAACGCTTATCCTGGTAAAAACCAAGTAAAGACATTGCCGGGGTTGGTCCAATGCCAACCTGGAGTAATGGCCATAAACACTCCTCGGAATTAGCACGTCGTGTGTAATGTCAATAGTTAATTGGGCCTGGAATCCGTGGTACCAACCCGGGTTCTCATCCAACATTCGTACGACGTTTTAGATTACTGCATAACCGTCCTTTCAACTGCTATTACAGCTGTGTGGGCCACGTGTTGCGATTTCATTGGAGGGACGTGCCTAGAGCTCCGCGAGCCATGATGAGCACCTTTTGAATTTGCATTGGAGGGGACAGGAATGCCCCCTAACCGTTCAACCCTTAATAGACCCTTTATAAATAAGAGTCAAAGGTTTGTCTTCCTTACTCTATCATTTTTAGCCTCCTTCACCGTGCGTTGAAAGCTTTGGCTTCCTTTTGGGTGCTTTCCACTCGCAGCTTCTCCATTGTTCTAGCGCAGCTTCTCCACTCTCTGCTTTTACATAGTAAGTTGCTTTCTTTCAGTCTTTTTGTCATTTGCGCTTTTCAAAAAGTAGAGTAGCTACGCATTCCTGATTTTGCTTGTCTTCAAATAGGGCTTAGTAATTTAGGTAGATACAGTCACCTCCCTGAAACACCAACTTCGTCGCACCATGCGCGGTGGAGGAGTTCCTCTGAATGCTTTATTTCCGGTGGGACAGGAGGTCGGTAGGGGAGGTTAGGATTACCTCACTCTCCCTGTGTCTGAATCTATGAAACTATTGATTCTGACAGTTTCTTACCGACTTCTTTGGATGTTCTTAGGGTTTCCATGGCTAAAGGAAAAAAAAACTAGGGTTCAGCTCCCATTTCACGATGTTCGTGATCCGGCGGAAGACGAGCTGGTTCGAGTGCGGCGGAGCCCCGGGTTGGTATGTCCGTGGGTAGTGGACGACATGTGGAATCGTCAATCCAGGTTTTCAAGTGAAGCCATACTCCGAGAGTCCCTCTTCGCCTTGGAGTTAACCATGAACAAGGCTCGAGATGACGAGTTCGAAGTTGTCTATCCGAACTGGAACGAGAGGGTATGTTCCTGCCGAGAAGAGGGTTCGCATTTCATGTTCCTGTACGAGCCGTTTTTCCTTAAGTTAGGGCTGAGGATGCCGTTCTCTGACTTTCAAATGGACATACTTCGCACTCTCCAAGTGGCCCCTTCACAGATCCATCCTAACGGTTGGGGCTACATCATATCGTTCGAGAGGTTTTGTCAGTTGATGGGCCTCAAGTGCTCGGCGAATACCTTTTTTTATTTTTATACAAGAATAAACACCCAGGGGACAGTAAGGCAAATGAGCTGGCTTGTCATCCGATCCCGGCTCGGTCGTAAGTCCTTTGATGTTTTCGAAGAAAGCTTCAAAGGGTTTAAGACTGCGTTTTTCAAGATAAAAGCCAAGGAGGGATGTCATCCTTTTTTCCTCAAGCTGGACGGGGAGCTAGAATTTTCTCTTTATTGGACGCGGAGGTGCTGGGACGTGCCTCTCGACATGATTGAAAAAGAAGAAGGAGATCTTGACCTCGAAGAATTTAGGACCGCGAAATTCATAACCCGATACGCTGAGAAGCATGGGAACATCAACATTAGAGATGTCATTTGTGTCCCTGGTGATGATCTTCTTTACTCTTTGTTAGGTAGGAATTAGGGCGTTTATATCTCTAGTGTGTCCCTAGGAGTTTGCTTTGTCTTCATATATCAATGTTTCGAGATGTATTGACTGTATTTGTTTATGCTTCTTTTCAGTTAGCAACATGACATCTGGATCTTCCATGGTTACACTGCGGTCTTCAAGGAACCGGAGGAAAGGGAAGAAGACCGCAGCTTCTTCCTCCACAGCCATTCCGGACTCATCCGACTGGGGCGTTGCTATTAGAGAGCAAGATGAGCCGGGATCCCCTACCCCCCTTCTCAAAGGGAGAAAAAGGTAAGCTGTTGAAGAGCCTTCTGAGCATGATGGACGATCGTCGGAGGGCGGCGAGAGGGAAATGGCAAACTTCTTGCCAATCATCACGGGGAACTCTGAGCCCGGGCCCTTCATAGATGGGCGACTTTTGAGTGGCGAGGTGAGGCAACATATTTCCGAACAGGGTCTGGGCCAAAACTTAGCCGCGCTCTAGAGGCAAGCTCTCCAGGCGGCAACCGAGATCCGTGTCATCGAGGTCACTATCGAGAACGTTGATCGCCAAGCGTCGGCAGAGCTGAGGACCTTGAAGAAAGAAAAGGAAGAGATCGACCAGAAGTTAGCCGCGTCCCTAAAAGCCAGTGAGGATAATAGGATGAGAGCCGTCGAACTGGAAAAGAAAGTCACTGAGCTGGAAAAGGCGTTGGCGGACTCTGAGGTTGCCAGGAAGGTCGAGAAGCTTGAAGCCGACAGAAGCATTGGCGCTCTGAGGGCCGAGATGGCGGAGCTTGAAAAGGAGGTAGAGGAGCTGAACGGAGTAGCTGGAAACGTTGGGGAGGAGCAGTTCCAAAATGCTGTGAAGCAAATCCAACACTTCAATCCCGGGGTCGACCTTATCTTGGAGGGTGTGACCTCAGAGAAGATGTTTCATGACGGCCAGCTTGTAGCTGTCGAGGAATTAGCCGCAAAAGCTCCTGGTGGCAACCCGGAGGTTATTCAGATCCCGGAAGAGCAAGAGGCCGGCATTTGAGCTACTTTTTTTTTTGCCCCCTGCGTGGGGTTTTACTGTTTGTATAGATAATTGCCCCGTGTTTGGGGTTTTATAACTAATTACTTTGTTTAGTCATTTGTTTTCATTTTTCATGGTCCGACCTGGGTCCAACGCCCATTTTCGTAGTCGTTATGCCGGACTTAGAAAACTGTGCTGTGAAAACCGTGGTCCGGGATCCTTCACTCATGTCATTAATTGAGTGGCATTCCCTTGGACTTAGGTAAGAAAAGGCCTTGGTCTTTAATCTAATGCTTATAATAATGAAACATCAAGAAATTTTAGACTTAGGCGAAGTAAAACCTTAATCCGTATTCCAGTGCTTGCTACGGGAAGCGTTTGGAATTGCAGACATAGGTAAGAGTAGCACCTGGTTAGGGCATTTTACGCGAAGACCCTTTTGCCCAAGGCGCCAGCATTGCTTTCAACCTTGCCCAGGGTAAGTATCCTAATAATCGTATAGATTTTAGGATCCCTCCTTGGCTTAGGAATAAGGAAGGAGTGTGTACATATGATCCGTACTGTCTCCTATCGACTTTTTAGAGCAACGCGTTGGATCAAACCTGGTTTCCTGAATAATAACTTTATTGCTGAACCTGGGAGAACAAGAGTCCGTACATAGCGTACTTATTTAAAACAAGAACGGATCAAAGATAATTCTACTGAAGGGCTAAGCCGCTATGGGCATTTAGCTATAGTATTTCCTTAATTTGTCCGCATTCCAGTAATTCTTGACCGGGGTCCCAGATAACGTTTCCAATGTATGGGCTCCCTTACCCGTACTGGTGACGACACGATAGGGGCCTTCCCAGTTAGGGGCCAGTTTTCCTTGGGAGGCATTTTTCCCTCCTATGTCGGCTCTTCTGAGGACTAGATCGCCGGGCTGGAATTTTCTTGGGACTACTTTCTTATTGTACTTGGCTGCTGTCTTCTGCTTGAGGGTGGCATCCCGTATGTGGGCTACGTTTCTTCTTTCTTCGAGCAAGTCCAGGTCCTCTCTGATTAGCCCGGGGTTCCTGTCGGATGAGAACTGTTGGTAGCGCCAGCTAGGCTCCCCTATCTCCACCGGGATCATGGCTTCGCAGTCATAAGTAAGCTTGAAAGGGGTCTCTCTCGTCGTGGAATGGGGGGTGGTCCGGTATACCCAGAGAACATGGTCAAGTTGCTCGACCCAGTTCCCTTTGGCTTCGTCTAACCTCTTTTTCAAGCCTCGCATGATGATTCTATTGGCGGCCTCGGCTTGTCCATTCGTCCTGGGGTTCTCGACGGAGCTGCAGTGGTGCTTTATTTTCAAACCGGCTAGTAGCTCCTCAAAAGCTTTGTCTTTGAACTGGGTTCCGTTGTCCGTGACTACAGATTCTGGTATGCCGAACCTGGTGATGATATGGCGCCAAGTAAACTTCTGAATTCAAGCCGTGGTGATGGTGATCAGGGGTTCGGCCTCGATCCATTTAGTAAAATAGTCTACTGCTACCACCAAGTATTTAAACTGCCCTGGGGCCTGGGGGAGCGGACCTAAGATGTCCATACCCCACCGGTGAAAGGGCCAAGGAACCGACGTCGTGGACAGCTCTTCAGAAGGGGCTTGAAAATGATCTGCATGACGCTGACACTTGTCGCAAGTTTGAACATGTGCATGAGAGTCAGCTTCCATTGTTGGCCAATAGAATCCTGCCCTCAATACTTTTTGGGCTAGGGCTTTGGCTCCTAAGTGGTGACCGCAACTCCCTTCATGAACTTCAGCTAGGGCGTATTCTGCTTCTTTGGGGGTTAAGCACTTTAGAAGAGGGGAAGAGAAACCACGCCGGTATAGTCGACCATTGTAAATGGTGTATCTGACCGACGTCTTTACTAATCTGGAAGCCTCCTTCGGGTCCGTTGGCAGCTTTCCATGCTGCAGATAACCCAGTATAGGAGTGATCCAAGATGGCTGATGATCCTCCACTTGGGATATGCTATGATCCGTGATGGAGGGTTGGGAAAGAGTTTCTTGGATTACAGACCGGTTGTTGCTAGGGCTTTTTGTGCTGGCCAGTTTAGATAAGAGGTCAGCTCTGGAGTTCTGTTCCCTTGGGATGTGCTCTATCCTGACTTCTTCAAAATCTTTTAAAAGTTCTTGGACCTTGTTCAAGTATTGGTCTGTAGCTTGATAGTCACCTCGGATTTGAGAGGTTACTAGCTGGGAGTCACTGCAAAGTGTGATCCGCGTTGCCTCCAAATCCTTTGCCATTAGCAACCCGGCGATGCAGGCCTCGTACTCGGCCTGATTGTTTGAAGTTGGGAATTCAAACTTCAGGGAGTGCTCCAAAGTCAAACCCTCTGAATTTTCGACTATCACCCCGGCCCCACTTCCTTTGGGGTTCGACGATCCGTCGACAAAAATGTCCAGAAAGCTTTCTTTGGGTCGCCGTTGTCTGTTGTGAGTTCTGCCAGGAAGTCGGACAACGCCTGGGCTTTTATTGCAAGTCGTGGTTCGTATGTAATCCCAAATTCTGAGAGTTCAATCGACCACGTAATCATTCGCCCAGCCAGATCTGGTTTGTGTAGTACCTGTCGGATAGGTTGGTCGGTTCTTACCACCACAGGGTAGCATTGGAAATATTGCCGAAGTCTTCTTGCGGTGATGATGAACGCAAAGGCGACTTTCTCAACCTTTTGGTATCGGAGCTCAGGTCCCTGGAGGACCTTACTCACGAAGTAGACAAGCTTCTGTCCCTCGTCGGTTTCTCTGATCAAAACTGAGCTTACGACTTCGTCATGGGCGGATAGGTACAAGTAAAGTGTTTCCATGTCCGGCCTTGTCAAGATAGGGGGGAGGACAAAAGGTTTTTCAATGATGTGAAGGCGTCCTCGCACTCTTGAGTCCATTCAAAACTTCTTCCCTTCTTGAGCAATTTGAAGAGGGGGAGAGACTTGTGAGCGGCTTTGGCTAAGAACCTTGTGATGGCCGCTATGCACCCCGTGAGCTGTTGTACTTCTTTGACATTCCGAGGACTCCTCATGTTGAGGACGGCCTGACATTTATCCGGATTGGCTTCAATTCCTCTATGCGTTAGCATGAACCCCAAAAATTTACCGGCCTGGACCCCGAAAGCGCATTTCTCCGGGTTTAACCTCATATTGTATTTTCGGATTTGTGCAAATACTTCTTCAAGATCCACCGTATGAGATCCAGCGTGTGGGGTCTTGACTATCATATCGTCTATATAGACTTCTAGCATCTTTCCCACTTGGTTTTCAAAAACCTTGTTCATCATCCTCTGGTAGGTGGCTCCTGCATTCTTCAGGCCGAAAGGCATGACCTTGTAGTAGTAGCTCGCCCTATCGGTAATGAAGGCGGTTTTATCTTCATCCCCAGCGTACATGGGAGTTTGGTTGTATCCGGAATACGCATCCATGAATGAGAGCCACCTAAACCCGGAGGATCCGTCCACTAATTTATCCACATTGGGGAGTGGATATGGGTCCTTGGGACAAGCTTTATTCAGGTCGGTATAGTCTACGCACATCCTCCATTTTTCGTTGGACTTTTTTACCAGGATCACGTTGGAAAGCCATGTGGTATAGGAAATTTCTCTGATGAAGTTGCCATTTAGCAGATCTTTAACTTGGTCTTCGACGACTTGCTGCCTCTCGGGTCTGACCTTCCTCTTTTTTTGCGTAACCGGTTTGGCACCTTCTTTAATCGACAGCCGGTGGCAAATAAAGTTGGGATCGAGTTCGGGCATGTCGGAGGAAGTCCAAGTGAAAAGGTCTTTGTTTTTCAACAAGAGTTCTGAGAGCTGTTGTTTTTCTCCTTCACCCAGACGAGCTCCGATTTTAGTTATCTGTCTAGGATTGTTCCCGAGTTAAAGGGATTCCAGTTCACCTTCGGGTTGTGGTCGGGTATCCCGGATTTCTTCTCTAACGTCCAGCTCGGTCATCAGAATGTTAACCTGGTCGACAGCCGGGGTAGAGACAGAGCGGCTTGACGTCCGGGGTACTTTACAAATCTTCAAGCTCTCGTTATAGCATTTTCTGGCTGTAACCTGGTCGCCTTTAATAGTGACGACGTCATTGTTCTTATTGAGGAACTTCATCATCAGGTGAGTGGTGGGTATTACTACCCCGAGAGCGTTGAGAGACGGACGGCCCAGGATAATGTTATAGGCCGAGGGGCAGTCCACGACCAGGAATTTTACCTTCACAGTCCTAAAGAGTGCAGATGATCCAAGAGTTAGGTGGGTTTCGTAATATCCTACCGGAGTGATCTTCTCACCGGTGAAACCCGTCAATTCTCCAACATGGGGAGTCAAGTCGGATTGCGGAAGTTCTAATTTTTGGTAAAGGTCTAGGAACATAATGTCGGCTGAACTCCCTTGATCGACAAAAATTCGGCGGACTTCGGCATTGGAAATTACTCCAGAGATGACAAGTGGGTCGTCGTGATCTGGGATTATTCCACCGTAGTCTTCGTCTGAGAAGGTGATGAGAGACGCTTTCCTCTTTTCCGCTTGTGTTCTTAATCCTGAGTGGGCCACGCTAAAAACTGCCATTCTGAGGGCTTTCTTTCGAGCTCCATTGGAGGATCCTCCTCCGGCAAAACCACCGGCAATGGTATGGATCGTCCTGTTGGGCTCGGCGCGGTGATCATCGTTACCGGTGGGGGGAGTGTTTCTATCCCGGCCCTGTCGGTCACTGTTATTACGTTGAGGCGGAGTCCGGGATCTTCTCCTCGGGCTTCTTGTCCTTCTTCTGCGCGGAGGGAATGGACTCCGACGTTTGCTGTCTGTGCGTCTGTTATCCCCTTCGTTGTTTTGCGCGCGGAGGATATACTGCTGTAGGTGCCCAGCCTTGATTAGAAATTCAATGGCATCACGCAGCTGATAGCAATCCTCTGTATCGTGGCCATAGGTTTTGTGCCATGTGCAATGTTTGGAGTGATCCTTCTGCCTCTGCCTCTTGATAGGAGGCGGTCTCGGGATGTTCTGAAACTCCGTGTTCATCACTTCCCTCAAGATCGTTTCTCGGGGTGTGTTCAAAGGAGTATAGTCTGCATAGTTTCTCCGGGCTGGGCTACCCTTTGGGGGTCGTGGCCTTGAGGAATTTTGGTTGGGCTTTTGGTGAGAAGGTTCACTTTTGTCCCACCTCCTATGGTCTTCTGTTGCCTCTTCCAGGTAGACGTACTTCTCGGAACGTTTTTGGAAGTCGGTCAAATTGTCTGGCTTCTTTTTTGTCAGGGACTTGAAGAAGTCGGAGCCTATCCGGAGACCGCTTCTGGCGTAATGCAAGGCTATTCTGTCTTCAAAGTTTTCTACGTTGGTGCAGGCAGCTATAAAACGTCTGACATAGTCCCGGAGACTTTCATCCTTTCCCTGGCGGATCTTGGCCAAGGATTTGACGGATTTAGACTGTTCCTTACTCGTGGTGTACTGCAGCAGGAAACGCTGCTTGAGGTCAGACCAATCCACGATGGTTCCCCGTGGTTGGCCGGTGAACCATTTGAGGGCCCCCTTTTTGAGGGAGAGAGGGAAGGCTCGGCACAACAGTTCCATGGATCCGCCATAGAAGCATAGGGACTGCTCGTAGGCATTGATGTGTTCTTGGGGGTCCGTGGTCCCGTCGTAAATTTCAAGGTTTGGAGGAAACTTGAAATTTCTCGGAACCCGGAATTCTATGAGCTGGTCGGAGAAAGGCTGTTCCACGATTCCTTGGTTTCGATTGTTGTCCCCAGTATGAGGAATTCCCTCATCATCATGGGCCCTCGTCCTATTATTTTCCACGTCGGTCCGTCTGTCACGTCGGCGTGGCTCTGGTTGACCTTCATGCATGGCGCGTTGCATGTCTTCCAGTCTTCTAAACTGGTCATTGAGCAGATCCATATGTTGTTGCAACATATCCTGGAATTGGCGTTGAGAAGCCCGAGATTGATGTGTGTGTTCAGAGCGTGATGCACGATCGTCGAACTCGTTGCTCGGGTTTCCCAAGCGTTGGTGTACAGGAATTCTGTGTTCTTGAAGGTTCTGGCCGCCCTTCTGGGCTGGGAATTCAAGTCTAACCCTGACAGAAATCCTGCGTGATGGGTTAGGAGACTCCTCAGAAAAGGAGGTGGAGTGCCCATCACGTTGGCTTCCTGGTCGGGACGTTTGCTTTCTCACAGCAGAGGTTTGAGCCACAAGTGGAGGCAATGGTGGTGGTGGACGTTGCATGTCAAGATCTTGTCTCTGGTTGACAGAGGCTTGAGCAGCGTCTCTTCTGGAGTTTTGCCTCGTATTCACCATGATTGGGTGGGATTAGAATTTTATGATTTTCCCACAGACGGCGCCAATGTTCTGAAGTAAATTCAGAGGAGTATTTGAGATAGGCACGTTATGGTGGATTCCTCCGTAGTACAGCAGCGACAACGGTGGTGCAAGGGGGTGGGTACCTGCAAAAGGTACTCCGACGCTCAAGTTATACCGTGCACAATAGGAACAGTCTATATATCTGAGGAGATACCTACCTTTGACGGTTGGCATGGTATTTATAGGAGCGTACGCAGAATCCTAAGGGGATTTGTAACACCCTCCCTAGGGTATCACATTTTCAACTCCCGACTCATAATCTAAAAAGAAGTTCACACAAGGTTTGAGTTATAAAAAGTGGGTTTTAAAATTTCTTCTTTATTGAAACATAAATTTACTGAAAATATTAGGTAATATTGAAAATCATATTTCAACTATTCATTATGCAATATTGACACTAATTAATATTTCATAATTTAAAGAGAAATATAAAATTAATAGACTCTTTTTTTTTAACAGTAGTAAACCCCATGACGGGTCCTACTTAATAGCACGGTACAACACTAACGTTAAAACTTATCATACTTATTCTGTTGTGTATCCATCTTGTTGCATCAGACATCTGTTCTACATCTGTTCTTTGTCAACACTGCACACCTTCGAGTCCTGAATGTCCACTCCTTATTGTTGTCACCAATCTCAGAGTATCCATCGCCCGTTATGTCTAAGACAACTCAATCCTTCTATTATTTTATTTTAACAGTACAGACACAGCAAACAACATAACAAAGAGGTGAGATCACCTACGCCAATACCAACATGGCAGCACAGAGATAACACAAACAGCAATATCATACAGATATGTCATACCAGAATTTCAATAATGCACTCAACATTAATCAACTATCATCATCATACTATTAACATTATTATCATCACACAATAATCACAATAATTCCATCAACATGATTATCATCATCATCATCCAAGTATTTCAAAACAATTGTCATAGCCAATATTCCTCAATTAATATATATCATGCATATATGAATGTCAGATTATGCATGTGCACGAAGACTCAGTTTTTCAAAAACAACTCCATGGAGGTTTTCACAATTTCGAGGAGAATGCTCTGTCAATTGTCAGCCTTAGCCCAAAGACAATCTTCCAGTTGTTGAAAAGAATCGTGTTCTTGTCGGGTATCGTCAATGCGTTAACGGATTGCATCGCCAAGTGGCACATGGTACTCGCCAGTTGTCCACTGGTCGACCGCCGCGCCTCGACGCCCCCAAGATCCATCATAGACCTCACTATCAATTCTCATTCCCTCTTCGACCACAAGGGCCATATACAATGCACGAGTATATCCGTGCAAGTCCAACCCCAAAGGGTCAAATCTTTTCCAATTTCATTTGTTCAATCATATGCCTCAACGCATATTTTTTCAATGCATGTATAATGCACCAAATGCCAATCATAGGCAAAACACGTCATTTTCTCACACAATGTTTATACACTGGTTCCACAGTAATCATATTGTATTTATAATAGCGAAATCATATTATCATATTTTCATAGTTATAAAATACTTTCATCGTGTTTTCAAAATTGCGCAACATTTCCGTTTCATTTTAACAATTCCAAAATGTTTCTATTACGTTTTCACAATTCCAAAATGTTTATATTACGTTGTCAAAATATCGTAACACTTATGTTACATTTTCAAAATTCTGAAACGTCTCTGTTATATTTTCACAATACCGTGACACTTCTGTTACGTTTTCACAATACAGTAACATTTCTGTTACGTTTTCAAAATACCGCAACTCTTCTGTTGCACTTTTAAAACACGTACTAATTTTTCAACATTTTTCTCAATCGCGTAAAAACATACGTTTCTCAAATCGCATAGTATTTTTCCACTGTTTCAAAATCGCGTAACTTAAAAATCATTCTTTTACGTCACGTAAATCATTTTCTATCATTCTTAAAATATTTAAAACACTTTCCAAATCTCATAACAATTTTTCCCCATTTTCACATTCGCATAAAAAAATATTTTATCGCTATTCAATCACGTAGTGATTTATCAATAGTAGTTCAAGTCACGTAAAATATTTAAACGTAAATTCAAATCGCGTATAAATATTTCAACGTATTTAAAATCACATAGAAATATTTTTCTATATCACGTAACTTAAAAAAAATCACGTTTTTAAGATACATAAATAATTTTTCACCACAATTTCATTACAGAAAATATTTCTTGACCTTTAAAAATTCCTTTTTAACTTTTCTCAAAATAATATAACTTTATACTTCATTTAATATATTTTCTTACTCAAGAAAATATTTTTTCACAGTTCTTTACTCAAGAAAATATTTTTCCACAGTTCTTTACTCAAGAAATTCTTTTTCAAAATATAATTCACAAAAATCACTTTTCCATTGATGTAAATCAATGTTTCAAAACTTAACATTTTTTTTAACGTATTTCAAAACTTGAAAATAAGTTATACGTTAGTAAATTTTTAAAACACCATTATATTCTCCATTTTTCCCAAATCAATTCTAAAATCAATTCTCTTCAAAACAAATTAAGATTCAAACCCTTGCAACTTTTCATTTTCATTTTCATATGAAAGTTCATTTCTCAAGTGATAAAATACTTTGATTTCCCTTTCCAAAATCCTTATACTAAAACATTTTGTTCAAACATTTTGTTTCCACTTTAAAATTACTTTGTTTCATAAAAATCAAAATTATTCCAACCTCCAAAAATCGTAGAGTCTTTGGCCATTGAAGCCATCAAATATTTTTCTCCTAAATTGATATGATTTTACACAAACAAAACCATTAAAATTCTTTATTTTCAAAACCGAAATACCGATGGTCATAAAAACCAAACCCATTTGTTCAAATTCATTTTTACTTTCCTTACAAATCCTTTTTCACTTTCTTTGCAAATCCTTAAAATTATCATTGCTATTTTCATTTAAATCTCATGTTTAGTAAAACACTTAGAAACTTTTTACACAAAATAAATCAATAAAAATCCTTCTAAAACCGTATTCATGTACTATTTGAAAAATAAATTCTTTGTTTATTTTCCTTACTTTTCTAAACATCCATTTTCATCATTCAAGAAAATATTAATTTTGTGAACACCTATCTTGAGGTGTCTTGTTCGAAATCCACCATGTTCTAAGTACTCAAAAATCAATTCTTTTGTTCTTGAAAATTTTCAACATGAACCCTAATCAAGGGCATCAAAACCGTAGCTCTTCCTTGGCTATTTGGAGCCAAAAATCAATTTCCTTTCCACCATCAAGTCATGGCATATACATATATATTTCATCATAAATAATATAAGCATACCATCAAAGCCATAAAAGCATGTATAGCATATCAAGCATATCATCAAAGCTATAAAATCATGCAAAGCATATCAAGCATAGAAAATTAATCAAAGCTCATAAACACCTACAAATTAATTACATGACCATGGATATGAATCCTCACATGGATTCCACATCCATCAAATAAAATACCATCTCTCACCACCATGCTTGGTTGGTGAGATGGATCTCCCTCTTACCTCTTGAAGATCCTCCAAAGCTTCTTGATTTGTTTCTTTTTCCAAGTCCTTCATCACCAAGAGCTTCTCAAATTCAAAACAAAATACATAAAAATTAGTATACTAAGCTTGATTAAGAAAACCATGGATCAAACATGGTTTAGATTATGAAAAAGAGAGAAGAAATGAAGTTTCCTTACACTTCACCATAAATACCTCATAACTTTGATCTTGAAGAAAGTCCATGAAGATGAATGATTTAGAGAAAGTCTCCAACATGAAAGTTGTTTAGAATATCATGTAGATTCAAGATCTATGGTTGGATGAAATTAAAAGAGATTGGAGAGTGGTTTTAGGGGTCTTGACCGAATGGTTTCTCTTGAAGCACAAAGATGGAATTTTTGATTTTTGATAGAAACTTGAAGCTTGGATTTGAAGCCCAAGATGAATGATTTTGGAAAAACTCATAACTAGAGATGTTCTTAGAATGGTGTTTAGGTTTAGAAAATCAAGTTGGATGAAATTAAAAAGTGATGGAAGGTGTTCTTGGAGTGCTTGGCCAAAACATGAAGAAGGAGAGAAATGAAGAGAAAACTTGGTAACTTAGCTTCTTGAAAATGTCTAACTTTTTCCTATGTCCTAAAGCTTCTCAATTTCGTAGCTCCCCTCCAATGCATTTTCCTTGAGTGCAAATTGATCAATAATGATCAATTATGATGAAACATTGACCAAGACATGCAAAAATGACATAAAGCTTGTCTCTTTGTCTTCTAAACACTCCAAAACCATCACCTTCTCTTCATAATGCATTCAATAAAGTTGTCTTCATTATTTGCCACCATTTGAAGCATTTCTAGCCATTGATTAATTCAATGGTTAGGATTTAGGTAGATTTTTAATTTTAGAAGACTAAATCTGGCCATGGATTTTTCTCCTTTAAATTTAGTCATTGGATGTGTCTCCAAAATTAAAGGTCAAGATTGCTCTTCTTACTTTTAATCCAAGGGTCATAATTAGTCTTTATCACTTTTTAAGACTAAATCTTCACCATTGATTAAATCTAAATCCAATGGTCATAAATGGTCCTTGTTACTTTACAAGACCAATTCTCCACCCTTGATCACTTCTAAATCCAATGGTTATAAATGGTCTTTGTCACTTTTTGAGACCAAATCCCTACCCTTGATTTAATCTACAGTTGATATTGAAGCCTTCCTTATTAAGCTTGTCTAGATTAAATCTCTACCATTGATTAGATCAATGGTTAATATCCAATGCTTCTTCATTAAGTTTATTTCTTAACCGTTGATTAAATCAATGGTTAATATTCAAACTAAGTATTCTCATCCAAGGGTATAAATCAAGTCAAGCTCTCTTTGTTGACTACACAGTATAATATTTATTCTTGTATCCTACAAATAATATTTTCTTGTATTTTTATCATCCGATAATTAAATACAAGATAAAACACAAGACAATAAAATTTTCTAAAAGCTGTTTTCCGGATTCGGGTTTAGTAAGATCCTCTGTCTCCGTTAAAATCAGCAGACAAATTTTTCTATGCGTAGAAAAATTTTTGTTTTCTTGGACCTACCAGCCCACGTATAGCCACACTGGGCCCACATAGGACCACCTGGGCCCACATACGATAAAAAAAAATTCATAATCATCCACAAAAATCACAAATATTAGAAAACACACAAATATCAAATCAGATTATGTAAAATAATTACCTAACAAGTAAAAATTAAATTACGTAAAGTTTTCCCTAGGCGAAAATTTTTATTTTCCGACACGGAGTAAATCACTCAAAAAGATCAAATACGTTGACGAAATAAACAAAATAATTTTACAGTGCACAGAAATTACTAAACAGTAAAATTCTGTTAATTGTCAAAATTACTGTTTAAGAGATACAGAAATTTGGGGTGTTACAGGATTCCTCTTAGATGCAGGTAATTCAGGATTGATATCTTGATGATAATCACCTTTCCATTATTGTAAGATATATCCCTATAAATCCAGGATTAATATAAGGAAAGTATCTAGCCATCAAAGATATCTATAAATCCTATAATATCATGTTGACGATTGACATTTAAGATATTTAGGGTTTATCCTCTGCGTGGATCAATCACCACGATGTCATATAGTAACACCGCTCAGGTGTCTTGATCCGTGGTCAGAAACACGTCGTGAGTCTTCTTCCACGACAATACTAGGAGGAGTCAGTAGTGCGCAGACGCCGGGTTGATCCCATAGGTCGGGATCCCGGATCTCGGTCCAGAACAATATTATTTATATTTTCAATAATAATATGTGATAATAAATATAAACATTTTAATATTTTTTAATATATATACTCTCCCTCCGTTTACTAAAATTTCTGACTTCATCACTCCGGGCCTTGGTACGCTTCAAAATGCCCGATTCTAAACCATGATTTATTTTTTAATGTGAGTGCCTGATTCCCAAAATTTGTAGGTTTCAAGTAAGCAACACACCCACCTGTGTTTCGTTTGTGTGATGTGAATCCAAACAGAATAGAATCCTTCCTAGACTGAGCTAAGTACTACTATTTTCCAATGTGATTAATATATTTTTCTCTTTTCTTTTGGTTTATATATCGGGGTCAAAGCAACCTGTGATGATTATTTTGTAGAGGATTCATCGCTGCCGCACATAGCTAACCAGAAGCACGTGTCTACATGTGACTTATCAAATTCATTGAACAGGTTAACATATAATATATTTCTAATATATGTAGAGTAGTAATAATAACCTTACTTCATTTAAGCTGAATTGTTGAGAAATAAAAAAAAAAACTTAACTTTATTGATCGCTAATAAGTACTATTGAATATTAAAAATATATATAAAAAGCTTAAATTATTGTAAATGACTATACAAAATTTATTTAAAAAGAACTAATAAATTTTATTTGACATAATAAAATATTCTTAATTAGAATCCTATTTTTAAGCCACTCATGGATGAGTGCATATCTGTTAAGAGAAATGTTTATTATAATATGTAAGAGTAGTGAATCTTAATCATTGAATCTTACATGAATAATCAATATTAGAATATAAATATATGTTACATTTTTAAATGATTATATGATCTTTAAGTAATTTTTAATCTTAACTATTTATGTATAATTGTATAGTTAAGATTTACTATTCTTACATTCTCATAATAAATATTCTTCTAACTAAATATATTTCCTCTCGTAAATAGTTTTTCAACAAAAGAAATTAAATATTCATTAATTGACAATATATAACCATTTTCTAATTTCTTCAAAACTTATTTAGTCTTTATAGTTCGCTACTCAAAAGGGAGTCCACTTTATAAACGTTATTAACAATTTATTAATTGGTAATAACCATTACCTAATTTCCTACTAACTTGTTTAATCTTTATAGTGGTAAAGATTTTGTAAACCATCGTTAGCTAAACATGAACAGACACTCCTTTTCTTTTTCTTCTTTTATAAAAAAAAATGAATAGCCGCTCAATGAATGATATTAGTCATTGACAATAGTCCTTATTGTTCTAGACCGTGATTTGGGATTCTGTCATGCAGGGTCAACTTGTCACGAGTCCCATCGGACCCCGCTATAAATACTCTAGCCAAGGCCTTATTACCAAAGACCACGGCATTGGATTATAATGATCACTAGATCTGTGCATATATTCTTAACTGTTAATCATGATTCACGAGATTATAAGATTCATAACTGTTTCTAATAGAGAATGATCATATCTACGTTCCCACATTATAGGGATGCTCTCCGATGATAAACGGATGACAATCCTCAATAGGATACTAATCTTAAATACTTGCATTCAATATTGATCTTATTACGATTTCAGTCACGCTCTATATATACTAGGTTAAGTCAACCTAATCAGGTATCTGCTATTTAATTGCATAAATCTTATTTGTGCACTACCTAACTTGAGCATTAGAGTCCCTTTACAAGTACTCACCCTCTTGATTCAAAACGCTTGACAGTAACTATATAAAAAAAAATTATCATACATGTATCTTTCTTAAGTAGTTCATAACAAATGTCTAGTCATTAAGTAAAGTATAGTAGTTCATATCCCTAAGTAAATTTTGTCTGTTCCTTTCATAATAATTTATAGATTGAATATTTTTTACTAGTGGTCCTTGAAATTAATTACAAAAAACAGCATGGTAAATGTGTCTGCAATGCATAGGCCTTTGTATCACAAATGGAACGGACTTAAATGCTACTGGCTGAGAGGAGAGAAGTGGAACGGACTGAAAATAAATATTGCTTGGAAGATGCGACAAAAGTGGGAAGACAAAAAAAAAATTGCACGGGACCCACTGTGTAAGTTTTCTTCAGGCGAGAAAATTAAGTAAAGTTAAATTGGCAGAAAGAGTGGGGGCTGAGATGCGAAAAAGTAAGGGTAGGGGTGGTGGAGATGCATTTTTATTTTTCAGTGGGGAAAAAAAAAAATTTTAAAAGAATTTTTCGTTACCTGTATTTTTGAAAAGATATTAATACTCTGCTAACTTAGTATAAACTTATTAATTAATTTTATAAAATATTCTATTAATAATAATCTATAACTTGATAAATCAATATATACATATATTTTTTATCGTATAATTTGTTATCATTTTTTTTATAAGTTAGGTAATAAAAATTATAAAAATAAAAAATATATAATAGAAAATTAAAATTAAAATTAAAATTTGTAATATTTAAAATTTAAAATTATTTTAAAATTAAAAAAATTTAAATAAAAATTAGCTGAAATATAAATTTATATAATAAATAACTAATGTACACATTTTGATTAGAAAGATGTCATATCCTTAAAAAGGCACCGAGAAAGGTCTTTAATTTTTTTTTAATCTTTTCCAATTTTCTCTTCGTCCAATGCCATTGTGGCTGAATCCCGCCACTGTCACTCGCTACCCCAATCCTCCATCCTCTGTCACCTGCTATCCCCATCCTCCATCCTCTCGCTCGGTCCTCAGCCTCAGCAACAAAAAAAAGGGACTCAGCATCTAGATATCTGCAACCTGAAGCTCAAGCAGTGATCAAAGATCTCAAACCCATCTCCCAAATAGAGAACAAAACTTTGTTGTCAATTGTAACCTGTAACGAAAAGAGTTAACAAAACTGTGAAGTCTGTAGCGTGTTTAACACTACCCTCAAGGATTATTTCGATACAAACAAAAATCCCCTAGGGTACAGCAGACTCTTCTTGTTTGACAGAGATTCAAGAACTATAAGAGATTTAGAAGAACAAGTAACCTATAAGAGAAGGTGAGGAGATAGTAAAGGTAGAGAAGCGAAGGCAAAGAAAAGTAGTATATAAACAACAGTAAGTAAACAATATTTATAGAAGGCAGAAAGAGCCGTTTAGCAAATATGTCTGTTGGTATAATAACGTTGGAAAATGAATTTGTCTTTTGGAAACTAATTTGTCCGTTGAGAAACAAATATGTCCGTTAGGAACTAATTTGTACGTTGAAAACAAATCTGCCCATTGATAAAACCAAGTCAAATACAACCAAATCAGTTTTGACCTCTTCAACAATACTCATTTTTTTGGTAAGCTAAAAAATTAATTAAATATTTGACAAAAAGATTTGGGTCTCATGATACCACATGCAGGGGGCAAATCGATGATTTGCACAAGTCATGAGCTTTCAGTCCATTCTTGTGCGCGCGAGCCCACCACCTTATTTATTTCCTACAAAGCCCAAAACACAAGTTGATATATAAACTCTTCCAAAGACTTACTTTCAACCAATGTGAGACTTTATTCTTTTGAAAATATAACACTTTTCACAACAATCCACACATATTTCAAAAGAATATTAAAAATAATTAAAAAAAATAGAATCTGGGTTACATCATCAGTGCAAATGTTTTGAATTTGGTGTCTTTTGGACTATGAACCAAACCTAGATAAATAGG
This sequence comes from Ormosia emarginata, assembly GCA_029884605.1. Classification (NCBI taxonomy): domain Eukaryota; kingdom Viridiplantae; phylum Streptophyta; class Magnoliopsida; order Fabales; family Fabaceae; genus Ormosia; species Ormosia emarginata. The sequence goes on from JAQQTP010000079.1 coordinate 20,029,677, forward strand.
ATTTTAACTTACAATGTAATTAGTGAAGTTTAAACTTCTATGAACCAAAACATTTTTCGTGTAAATTAGAATCCCATTTGATCACATTTACACCCTTACATATCTCTTGTTGTTAACGCCGTTTTGCACTTTTCGGCCATGCGCATGCCTGGTTGTTCATGAGTGCTTTAGAGACTATGTCATTATCTCACAGGAGCGGCCCCACTCCACACTCATATAGGTGATTTCATCAAGTGTATACTGTACTTTATACACCACCCGTAAGGGATATGAAAATCATTAAAAACATTTAGCTTATCCTCACAATAAATGTAGTCTAGCAATTGTCATGCTTCTCACACCATAGGAAGGGACAAACAAAGTGCTAGTAGTACTAACAAGTGACTTGTTATTACTTATATGAACTTTTTCATGGGATCTCCACTCATAAAAGTTGGGTTACCATCACTGTTAGTTTCAAATTGGCTTAAGTCTCATTCCTCTCGATGTGGTATATATTAAGTTTCTTCCTAAAGGCTTAGTCAGAGGATCGACCAAGTTCACTTCTAACTTCACATAATCAATGGATAGAATTTCATCTTTCACTAGCTGCTTTATCACTTCATGTCTCAATCTAATGTGTCTGTTCTTACCATTTAAGGTTTTATTATTTGCAATAGATATTGCCACCTTATTGTCATAATGCATAGACACATAAAGGGTTAGTTTTATTGCCAATGGAATATTTTGTACGAAATTTCTCAACCACTCAGCCTCATTACCGGTCTTTCCCAGAGCAATAAACTTTGATTCCATGGTAGATTTTGTAATTATTGTTTGTTTGGCTGATCTCCAAGTCACCGCACCACCACTAAAGGTAAACACATAGCCACTAGTGGATTTAATCTTATATGAATCTGAAATCCAGTTAGCATCATTGTATCCTTCTAATACAACGAGAAATCCACTATAAACAATACCATAGTCCATGGTACCTCTCAAATATTTCATTAGTCTAGCCAAAGCGGGCCAGTGATCATTATTAGGATTATGTGTATATCTACTCAATCTGCATACAACATATGCTATGTCAGGTAGAGTGAAATTCATCAAATGCAACAGACTCCCAATAATCTATGCATACTGAGACTGGGCAACAGGATTGATGGGATATAATTATATTTAAAAGTTTCAAACCCAAGTGTAGGTTGTCTCAAGTAATAAATTCTCTGGAGTCCGAGGTCGATCCACAGGGAATTGATGAAGGAAAACTAAATAATTGAGGTAAAGAGAAGATGTGTCACAAGATTAAAGGTGATATAAGTTGTTCACAAATGAAAAAGATTTACTTGGGTTAGGAGATCCACTCTTGGTAATAAATTAAAAATAAGATTATTTCATTTTATAACTCAATTGAAATCATGCATAATGAAGATTCCAATCAGAAGATTTAACATTCAAAGTTCAATCATGTAATCATATTATGGTTCCAATAATTATCTACTAATACTTATAAATCGTCAAAAGCATCCAATGTGCCAATCCTATTGTCTACAATGGATCAAGATATTCATTATAAAAGAAGAGTTTCTAAATTAATTGGAAACAACATATAACACATATTATATTTGCTTAATAATATATCATTTAAGTACAAGAAAGAAATTAATCTAACCTTAATTTATTACCAAGAGCTTCACTTTTTTACCCAAGCAAGATGAAGATTAGTTACACATGAGAAAGAAGAAAAGGAAAAGGAAAAGGAAAAACTTTGTTCGCAGCAAAATTCTCCTCCTCCGAATGCTTCAACCCTTCGTCCGTCGTCCGTATTTATTTTTTGAGGTTACTGTGCAATGAACAGTAACCTATTGATGTCATGGATGATGTAATGCTACAGTACTTAATGATGTCATGCTGATGTCATGCTATAGTACTTGATGCTACAGTTCTTTTTTTTTTTTTAGAAAATCTTCTATGCAATCAACTCCATTCTTCAATCCTTTGCATTTACCTAACAAAAATACTAAAAATACATAATTGCAACACAATTTAAAATACTAAAAATATAACAAAACTCAAGAACAAACCCAATTAAAAAGATTAAAAAGAATGAAAAACACACACAATGAACCGTAAAAATTATAAGTTTTGCGGGTTCATCACACCCCCACACTTGAGCTTTTGCACTCTTGGGCAAAATATATAATATCAAAGCTAAAAAACAAAGAAAAACGACATAGACTCAAAAGCTAAAAACTCTAAAAGATTTAATGAAACAAGAAAAGCAACTAGTCATTTAAGGGAACAAAGCATTTTTTTTTTAATATTTCTTCATATCTCAAATCATCAAGCAAGGAAACTTCAGTTAAAAAAAATGAATCAAGAATGAAAGATCCTTACAGGATTTACTCTCAATCCCTCTAGTGTTTAAAATGGTAGATATTTCACTCAATTCAACCCATGAAAAATTACACTACCATAAGCTTGCTTATCTTCTACTTCTCCACTACTTAGAACACATGCACACAAAAATCAAGAGGACTTTATTCAAGGTTGTAACAAGGTCATGGTAAAGGAAAATGGATAATATGGACATGAGAAGATAAATACCAAAGAGAATAAAAGAGCATTATGGTACAGCTAGAGTGGAAAAGATATTTGAGAACATTCATCAATAAGGACAATGACCAATATTTGACTAATGTTTTATTGAAGATTAATCCCAAATCGATGAGTTGAATTTATTGTTAGGCATAAACCTTTTCCTTCTCTTCCTGTTGTTTCAAAGCATCAATCTTTATTCTAGATATGTTTATGTCACATAGTGTATCAGATGGTCAGCTTTTTCTTTCTTTTCTTTTTTTTTTTTCTTTTTTCTTTTTTTTTATTTTTTTTTCCTTTTTTTTTACACACACACACACCCATACTTGTTTAAGAACAAAGTCAATGCTCTCTTATTCCCTAAGATCAGGTAAAAACATGTTCCTTTTTTTTTTAAGGCACGTAATAAGCTAAAAACAAGAACTGGCCAAATAAGCTCAAAGGGGTTATACAAGGGAAAATATACAAGGATGGCTATTTGGTCAAAGTAGCTATTTTAAAATACCTCAATCATATTTATGTATGCATGTGAAAATGTAGCCTCAAAAAGAATCAAAACAAGTTCTAGAGTAACAATTTCACGAGTGAAAATCACACAAGAAAGAAGAGAATGGTATAAATGTTCAATCCATTCATAAACAAAGGCTTCTAATTAGGTTCATAAACAAAGGCTTCTAATTTATCAATCAGCTCATCAATAGTGGAGGCAGAGATAAGAATTTTTCTTGTTGAAGGAGTGATAAATTTTTGTTCCATGGCTTTATCAAGAAAAAATAGCAAAAGATCAAAGAAATTATTAACATTCAACAAACCAATGGGTTTATGGTGGATGTTCTGTTCGGCCCAAGAGACAATTTGAAAAATTTCTTCCAAAGTACCAAAACCACCTGGTAAGGCAATAAATGCATCAGAGTTGTCAAGCATTTGTTTCATTCGTCCATGCATAGATGATACCTGAATTTCTTCTCCAATTGTCTTTCCAGTGATGTTATTTTGAGCTAAAGGTCTAGGAATGATACCTAAAACCTGACTGTCTGCTACAAATGTAGAGAGTGATATAGCCCTCATTAACCCACGACAACCGCCCCCATATACAACATGAATATTCCTCGCAGCAAATGTTCGACCAAGAGCGCTTGCTACATTTACAAACTCTAAACCCTTCCCATAACTTAACCCACAAAAAACACAGACATTTTTAATGTTACGAACAGGAGGTCCCATAATTTCACCTTCCCTTAGAATGATTATGAGTTGGAGGAAAGTGAAGAGAATGGAGTGTTTAAATAGGAAAAAGAAGGGAAAAAGTAATCATAGCACCTATATGGGTAGGTTGGCTGTTGTCAGAAAAGTTTGAAAGTAAGAAACACGAAATCTTTTTTTTTTTTTTTTGTTCACTGTTTTTGTTTTTGTTTTTGTTTTTGTTTTTTTTTAACTTTTTTTTAACTTCAAGAAAACCATCAGGGTAAAGAAGTCTAGAAACCCCTGAAGGACCCTGCTCAAAGGATCGTCTGTTCAAAAACCAAAATAGAACAGAATCATACAAAGATAAAATAAATATAATAATAAATGAGGACATACCTGTATGTACAGTTTTCATGGCGTATCTTTATACTGTGTGTCATGAATGCAATAGTGGCATGTATTTGAGTTGCGTGTCACCAGTGCAACATATGAATTCCACAAGGATTGTCGAACTGACAATAAGAACCTTTAAATCCTTTCCGTCCTGCTTACGGAAGAACAACCCTTTATCTTCCTACAAACCTAATTAAAGGCCTGTATTCTAAGAAGATGGTACCTGACCGCAGTCAGTCAGAACTCGCCATAGAGACCTACTAATTAAAGTAAGTATACAATTTCACTAATAGTTTCCGTTCATCGTAAAGACGGACGCTTCTTTCTGTCCATTAGCGCTACAGAGCCTTGGTTCCAAGAACTGGGAATGTAGCACACGGCTCTCTACAGAGCATGGCACACAAACTTTATTTACATACTGGCGTGTGAAGGTCTCCTCCTGAGTCTATGACAGGACGGGCATCCGCCCGGGGCTCCTAATCTAATTAAAGACCAAGTACAACCGTAGTTTCGCCCTCTATTTTTTTTTCAAGTTGTTAGAAACCTGATGAAAGATGGGTGTATACTTACTTGAGATTGGGATGGAGGTAGTCTGCTCTTTCGGCTTTGTGCCAAAGCATTGTTGACCAATATTAGACCCATTCAAGACCAGCGCAACATAGGGCTCCCAAAAGGGACAAGTGACCATAATATGACTGGCTGCCTCACATGTGGGATACAATCTACCTTCTTTGTTTTTCTATTAAGAAGGCTGGATCAAGATGCATGCATTTCCCCATTCACGTTTTGTGTTACCAAAGCTAAACCCAAGATGTATACAATTTTTTTTTAATTTTTAAAATCTCTTTTTTATTTATTTTTTATTTTTTATTTTTATTTTTTTATTTTTTTTAGGCCGACGATATTTACATTCCCATACAAAGGCTTCGAAATCTGGGAGGCACTTAAGCCGACTCAAAAATACAAATGAAATATTAAAAACTTACCTCAGCTTTGGTAGACAGGATCTTCTACCAAAGTCTCGACTACATCTGGATCTTTCAACTCAAGTTATGGCTTCATATGTTTGGTGACCCTTGTCCTTATTTTCTGGCTTAACAGGATTCTTTGTCACCTCAGGTTCCTTGGGTAGTTTAATATCACTACTATCTTGATTCTTTTTTATATCTTCTAGCTCATTCACACTCAAGGAGTTCATCATTCTAGATACTTGACTTTTTATCTCTTTACTTTCTTCAACAACCTTTTCATTCCTAAGAGTTATCACATAATTGACTTGATTTATTTGTTAGTTTTCTGAACTACCCTCATTTAGACAGTAGTGACCTTTGGGATTCGGTTGGGGTTGAGAAGGAAATTTTCTTTTCTCATGAATGGTGAGTGCAAAAGTAAGTTTGGAAAGAGTGTCTTTTATGTCAATCATGGTTTGAGTGTTTTGTTTATTGATGGCCTCTTGCTTTTCTATGAATGCACTCAATGTTCCTTCAAGGTTTTTCCTATATGATGGGACATAAGGTACATATCCTTGAGGATTTTGAGAATCCTGTTGTTCCTGAGGAGGTGGTGGTTATATAAATTGTGCTTGATTATTATTCCTCCAACTGAAGTTCGGGTGATTTCTCCATCCTGGATTATAAGAATTTGAAAAAGAAGAGGTGAATGACTTTTTAAAATTGTTCATTGCATTTACTTGCTCACGCACAACTTCTTTAAAAACAGGAATATTAGGACATTCATTTGTCAAGTGTCCTAATTCATCACAAATATCTTCAATTTGCACATATTTGACTTCTTTTACTTTCCCTAATTCCATTGCTTCAATTTTTCTAGCCAAACTGGCAATCCTAGCATTTAGATTTTCTTCTAGTCTAAGATTATTTTTTTCTTTATTAGCATTTGCAAGGTTAGATCTAATTGAATTTCTAGAAATATTAGTATCATGCAAAGATTGAGAATTTTCAGCTAACTGGTCTAAATAATCTCAAGCTTCATCAGGTTCTTTATCAAGAAACTTGCCATTATACATTATTTTCATAAATTGTTTGGTTTCAAGTGTTAAACCTTCATAAAAGAAGCTTATAGTCCGCCATTTTTCAAAACCATGATGTGGGAAAAAATTTAACAAATCTTTAAAACGTTCCCAACTTTGAAAATACGCTTCATTTGAATTTTGGAAAAAATTTTGGATTTGTCTTTTCAAAGCATTGGTTTTATGTGTTGGAAAAAATTTCTTTAAAAACTCACTTTGCATTTCTTACTATGTGCCAATTGATCTTAGTTTCAAAGCATTAAGCTAAGTTTTTGCTTTATCTTTCAAAGAAAAAGGAAACAATTTAAGCTTAATAATTTCTTCAGTGCAATTTTGATTATTGAAAGCAATACAGACTTCTTCAAATTCTTTTAGCTGTAAACATGGGCTTTCATTTTCTAAATCATGAAAATTGGGAAGTAAAGAAATCATACCCGACTTAAATATAAAATTATTAGCAGTAAGTGGAAAGATAAAACATGATGGACTAGAATTTCGAGGTGGTTGCAAATATGCACGCATAGTTTGTAATGGTTGATTTCCTTGTTCATCATGTATACTTTCATTTTCAGCTCGTTGTGTTTGATTATCATGTTCAACATGTGCACATTCAAATTCAGTCATTGTGTTAATTGTGTGATTGTGATTCAAACAAATCAATATATAAAGTATTAGGATTAATTTTAACTAAACGATCAGAATTTGAATCACGATACCAGTTAAGCATAAATAAGTGACATAAAATAAAAATAATATACAAGAAAGCGGTATATTAGTAGTTAAATATTAAATAGGATGTGGTATAAACCAGCCACCCAAAAATAAAAATACAGAAATTAAAATGCAGAAAATAAAGTACAAAAAGTAAATTTAAATATGAAAATCGGAGAGTACAGAGCCCCACAGAAAGCCCGTAAAAGAGAAGAGAAGAAGAAATATTATTTCTTTAAGTTGATGGCAGAAAAATAAATGACAGAAATTAAAAGTTAGATTACGTAAAATAAATGATAGAAATTAAAAGTTAGATAACGTATATAAATAAATAAATTAAAATGTTCACAAAAGGATGGGGTAATAATGGACAAGTAAGCGGTATAAACCAGTCGTTAAATATTAAGAAGGATGGGGTAATAAACCAGCCACCAAATAAAAAAAATACAAAAAATAAATTATAGGAAGGTAAAAGGGAGAGTTACTCCCACTAAATTAGTGCGTAAAAATAAAAGGGAGAATTAACCCCACTGAGTTAATATATACAAAAGGTTAATTTTTTTTTTTTTTTTATTTTTTTACTATTCATTATCACTATTCACTATTCACTATTCACTACTCACTATTTATGTTACTATTTATATTACTATTCATATACTATTTACGTATCTTATTCATATTACTATTCACATAAAAAAATTACTAGTTAGTGTGTTAGTAAATAGATAAATAAAAATGAAAAGAGTAGAGGAAGAATATCCGATAAAGTGAAGTTTACTTACAGAAAGAGAACCTCAATATATTAGAACTTCAAATCAAGTCTCTGGCAACGACGCCAAAAACTTGATAGGATATAATTATATTTAAAAGTTTCAAACCCAAGTGTAGCTTGTCTCAAGTAATAAATTCTCGGGAGTCAAAGTCGATCCATGAGGAATTGATGAAGGAAAACTAAATAATTGAGGTAAAGAGAAGATGTGTCACAAGATTAAAGATGATATAAGTTGTTCACAAATGAAAAGTATTTGCTTGGGTTAGGAGATCCACTCTTGGTAATAAATTAAAAATAAGATTATTTCGTTTTATAACTCAATTGAAATCATGCATAATGAAGATTCCAATCGGAAGATTTAACATTCAAAGTTCAATCATGTAATCATATTATGGTTCAAATAATTATCTACTAATACTTGTAAATCGTCAAAAGCATCCAATGTGTCAATCCTATTGTCTACAATGGATTAAGATATTCATTATACAAGAAGAGTTTCTAAATTAATTGGAAACAACATACAACACATATTATATTTGCTTAATAATATATCATTTAAGTACAAGAAAGAAATTAATCTAACCTTAATTTATTACTAAGAGCTTCACCTTTTTACCCAAGCAAGATGAAGATTAGTTACACATGAGAAAGAAGAAAAGAAAAAGGAAAAGGAAAAACTTTGTTCGCAGCAAAATTCTCCTCCTCCGAATGCTTCAACCCTTCATCCGTCGTCCGTATTTATAGAAATTTTTGAGGTTACTGTGCAATGAACAGTAACCTGTTGATGTCATGGATGATGTAATGCTACAGTACTTGATGATGTCATGTTGATGTCATGCTACAGTACTTGATACTACAGTTCTTTTTCTTTTTTTTTGAAAATCTTCTATGCAATCAACTCTATTCTTCAATCCTTTGCATTTACCTAACAAAAATACATAAAAATACATAATTACAACACAATTTAAAATACTAAAAATATAAAAAAAACTCAAGAACAAACCCAATTAAAAAGATTAAAAAGAATAAAAAACACACACAATGAACCGTAAAAATTATAAGTTTTGCAGGTTCATCAAGGATCACCTCTGTTTTTCTTTAACTGAGAGTTAGCATCATAAGGGATACTTACAGGTTTGACATCAAAATATCCAAACTTCTTTAGAAGTTTCTCAACATAATGTTCTTGTGATAGTATTATACTATCACACTTCCTTATGACTTTAACACCCAGAATTACACTAGCTTCACTTATGTCTTTCATGTCAAATTTAGATGCAAGAAAACATTTTGTATGATGCACTATGTCATGACTAGTACCAAAAATTAGCGTGTCATCCACATATAGACAAATAATCACACATTCATCATTTACTAATTTTGTATATACACATTTATCAACTTCAATAGAAGAAAAACCATCACAAATTAAAGTTTGATCAAACTTTTCATGTCACTGTTTAGGTGCTTATTTTAGACCATATAAAGATTTCAGAAGCTTACATATTTTATTTTCTTGTCCAAGAACTACATACCCCTCAGGTTGTACCATGTAAATTTCTTCTTCTAAATCACTATTTAAAAAGGTTGTTTTAACATCCATTTGGTGAATAACCAAGTTATATATGGAGGTTAAAGCAATCAAAACTCGAATAGAAGAAATTCTAGTTACAGGAGCAAAGGTATCAAAAAAGTCGACATTTTATTTTTGAGTAAAACTTTTTACTACTAATCTAGCCTTATATTTTTCAATTGATCCGTCGGGATTATATTTCCTTTTAAAAATCCATTTGCAACCAATTGGTTTTGCTCCGAGAGGTAAATCTACCAAAACCCAAGTATTACATTTTGTAATTGAATCAATTTCAGATTTAATGGCTTTTTTCCAAAAAGGTGCAACAGGCTAGGAAAAAGCTTCAAAAACATTTAAAGAGTCATCATCAACAAGATATGTGTAAAAATCATTTCCAAAAGAAGTTTTCTAATTTTAAGGGAAAAACATGTTCAAAAAATTCAGCATTTTTTATCTCAATTATAGACTTGCAATCAAGCACATAACTTTTTAAAACTAAAAATCTATATGCAGCACTATGATCAGCATACCCAATAAACATACAATCTGAAGTCGTAGAGCCTATTTTCTTATTTTTAGGTTTAGGTAACATCACTTTAGCTAAACACCCCCACACTTTTAAATATTTTAAGTTAGACTTATAACCCTTCCATAACTCATGGTATTTTACCTGTTTCTTATAGGGAATCCTATTTTGTAAGTAACATGCAGTTAATATGGCTTCACCCCAAAGGTTATCAGGTGCACTAGAACTAATTAAAAGGGCATTCATCATTTCTTTTAAAGTTTTATTTTTCCTTTCAGCTACACCCTTGGATTGAGTTGAGTAAGGGGGTGTAATTTCATGAATTACTCCTTTTTCACAAAAGTCATTAAATAAAGTGTATTCACCACATCTATCTGATCTAACTCTTTTAATTTATTTATTTAATTGATTATCTACTTCTGCTTTATATACTAGAAACATATCAAACGCCTCATCTTTATTTCTAAGTAAATATACCTTAGTGTACCTAGAAAAATCATCAATAAAAGTTACATAATATTTTTTACCACCTCTAGTCATAGTTTATTTTAAGTCTCCTAAATCAGAATGAATTAAATCAAGAATTTCAATTTTTCTTTCTACGGATAAACAAGATTTTTTAGTTATTTTTTATTCTGCACATATTTCACATTTATTTAAGCATGTATCACTAAGACTAGAAATTAATCCAAGATATTACATGTTCTTAATATAAGAAGCACTAACATGTCCTAATCTAGCATGCCACATATCCATAGAGTCAATCAAATACACAGAAGAAGATGCATTTTCATTAATTTTAGTAATATTGAGTACAAACAGTCCCTGATTACAATAACCTTTTCCTACAAGGGCATTATTTTTTATCATCACTATTTTGTCAGACTCAAAAGATACCTTAACCCCAACCTTTCCTAGCAAGGCCACAGAAATTAAATTCGCGCTTATGCTAGGTACATGAAACACTTCGTTGAGAGCTAAGGTCTTGTCAGATGTGAGTTTGAGAAGAACTTTTCCTTTCCCAAGAACTTCAGCGGTTTAGGAATCACCAAGATAAACATGTTCTTCTCCATCCCCCACTGAATTGTAGGAGGTAAACATATTTCTGTTTGCACAAATATGCCTGATAGTCCAAGAGTCTACCACTCAATCATTCACATTAGCTATCAACCAGGCTTGAAAAATGACTGCAGCAATTATATCATCTCCTTCGACTTTATTTGCCTTAGGAGGATTGTCATTTCTCTTCCTATGTCTGCATTGAGCCGCTCAATGACCTGTCTTGCCACAAACATAACAATTTCCTCCACTATTTTTGAAAGTGGGATTATTCACTCTTGGCACATAGTTAAGTTTATTATAATCAGACCTTTTGTTGGGTTTATTTTCGTACCTATTCTTATCTGACTTGTACCATGTTTGCCCTTGAAGCCAATGCTTTAGCCCTTGTAGCTTTGATCTCCTTCTTGTTCGTGTCCTCAATGATGATGTGGGTGATCAGATCAGCAAGGGACAACTGTTTGTTTTTGTGTTTGAGTTGTTGTTTGTAGTTCTTCCAAGATTATGGTAATTTTTCAATGAGCAATCCTGCAATGAACTCATCAGGTAATGTGATGTTCTCAACCTTCAACTCTTCTAATAGTTTGTGGTATTGGTTGTTCTGAGTCTTGATATCATTTTCATCTATCATCTCCCATCGGTAGTAGTTTCCAATGACGAACTTTTGTTTGCCAGCATCCTCAGCAGTGTATTAGAGAAGCATAGACTCCCAAATTTTATTGGTTTCCTTGTATGAACAGTAGACATTGAACAATTCGTTAGATAATGTACTAAGAATGGTATGCCTACAAACCTTGTTGGCATAAGTCCAATCGTCTAGTTTTTTCTAGTCAACAGTTGAGTCTAGCATTTGATCTGTGAGAGCATTAGTGACGCTGTGCATGTCAAGAACTGAGTAGACATACTCCTATCACGTTTTGAAGTTCTGGCTTGTGAAAAACTCAATTTTGGAGACATCAAGGAAAGGCTTGGCGTAGGTGACTGCGACAACAACTGGAGGCGAGTTTTGCGTGGCATTGTCAAACCCGTTGTTGGTTGAGAGTGTGGCCTGTTGTGGTTCCATAATCCTTGAGATTGTTGTCAACCGTAACCTGCAACGAAAAGAGTTAGCAAAATTGTGAAGTCTGTAGCGTGCTTAGCACTACCCTCAAAGATTATTTCGGTACAAATGAAAATTTCCTAGGGTACAGCAGACTCTTCCTGTTTGACAGGGATTCAAGAACTACAAGAGATTTAGAAGAACAAGTAACCCAAAAGAGAAGGTGAAGAGATAGTAAAAGCAGAGAAGCCAAGGCAAAGAAAAGTAGTATATAAAACAACAGTAAGTAAACAATATTTATAGAAGGTAGAAAGAGTCGTTTAGAAAATATTTCTGTTGGTATAATAACGTTAGAAAATGAATTTGTCTGTTGGAAACTAATTTGTCCATTGAGAAACAAATCTGCCTGTTAGGAACTAATTTGAACGTTGAAAACAAATCTGCTCGTTGAGAAAACCGAGTCAAATACGACTAAATTAGTTTTGACCTCTTCAAAAAACTCATTTTTCTGGTAAGCTCAAAAATTAATTAAATATTTGACAAAAAGATTTGGGCCTTATGAAATCACACACAGGGGGAGAAATCGATGATTTGCACAAGTCATGAGCTTTTAGCCAATTTTTGTGCATGCGAGCCCACCACCTTATTTGTTTCTTACGAAGCCCAAAACACAAGTTGATTTATAAACTCTTGCAAAGACTTACTTCCAACCAATGTGGGACTTTATTATTTTGAAAATATAACACTTTTCACAATAAACTTTGCACATCAAACCTCTATGAACACCACCATTTTCAACCCAAAAATTACCCTTTCAAACAGAACACCTCCACCCAGTTACCAACCCACTGAAAATGGAACCCTCCCACATCTCCATGGTCGTGACCACTGCTCAGAGCCACCATCCCATGCAGGAAATGCTGCAAACCCCATGCACGGTCCCGAACAACCATCCGCGAACTAGAACCCGCGAGCCCAAGGTCACCTCTGCCCAAAACTGTGAGCCCAAGGCCGCCGCTGGGCTAAACCAGAACCGGTGACCCACTACACTGAAACACTAAATCTTCCGTTAGCTGGAGCCACCAAATGCTCTGCGTGCCTCACCAATCACTAGCCATGTCCCACCTCGTCGCCCTCAAGGTAGTCCACAATGACTCGAACCTAGTGACCCAACGCCAAATCCCCCCATCCTCCATGCTCCCTTCAACATGCTATAGTCCAAAATTAAACACCTGTTGTACTCTTCCATAGCCAACCCTGCACAATCGTCGTCTCCACATCGCGGCCAAGCCCAACAACCTCCGCCATGTGTGACGACCACGAAATGCAGACCGCAACACATATGTCACTACCATTAGGAGAGAGAACTTGCTTTCCTGATAGAGAACTTTGGGTCACTTTGCAAATACGAAAAAACCAAATGGTCCATTCTCTTGTAATAAATTCTAATGATGTATTTTATTTATAAATGAAGGGTTGTGATGTAAGGTGTGTCATGCAGAAGGAGCCGCCCAACATAGTGGTATAGTTGAGCCTATCAATAAACTGAATACAAACGTAGCAGAGGTAGGAGTAAATGAATTTGGATCTTTATCATATCATTTTTTTCTTTTAAATTATCAAGTGAAAGAGAGAGATAAATACAAATGTTATAAAAAAAATTCATAAATTTTAGCTGGATCTTATTAATAAATTTCTTTATATTTATCTCTCTTTTTTACTTAACCATCTTGAGAGAAAAAATAATATAAGAAAATCTTAATGCAGGAGAAAATATATGGAGGATTGGTGCTGTGGTGCGGGATGGAGATGGGTGCATCCTGGCAGATGCTACTTGGACAATTCACCAAGCAATTGAGGCGAAACTTGCTGAAACAATTGATATGAAGTTGGGCTTGGGTCTAGCGGCAGATATGTGTCCTTTTTCAGATTGAAGCAGAATCAATTTGTATTGAATTAGTCACTGCCTATGGTGTTTTGGCACATGACACTTATTTTGATTTGCTGGTTCTTGATTATTTGGCTGTAGTGTTCTGCTGCATAGTTGCTCTTTTGCTCTTTTGCTCATGTTGGTAGGGAAGGAAACCAAGTGGCTCACAATCTTGCTAAACTAGCTGGGTCTGTTGGGGAAATGGTATGGGTTGAGGATGCTCCACCTGTTATTAGAAATTTTAGCCTTCATCGATGTAATGGCTTGTCGAAGCTTTATTCAATAAATTACCTTTTAAGCGTAAAAAAAAAAAACTTTCAATCCTACTCTTCTATCTATTTTCTCTCTTTTCATTTTCTTTCTTTTAATTTTCTCTTCTCATCCAAGCTAAGTGTTAATATAGGAATATAGATAATGTGCACGTAAAGAAATTTCAAGTTTCAAAATTTTCACCAAAGTAAGAATGTTTTCTCACTATGATCTGAACCCATTTTCATTAAATTCAAAATGAGGAAAGTTTCTAAGCCAATTAGTCATGGATTTAGTGGCAAAAGCTAGTAGTCTTAGATGATATTCCTATAGCAGTGGAACCTTTAATTGTTGATGGTGAAACATGCACAAGTAACCAGTTCGGCTGCATAAGATACCAGCCAACATTCAAAAGCAACGTCATGTCAATCATTCAGACTTACAGACCCAGTTATATATTTGTGAAACCCTAAACATATAACGTCATGTCAACGTTATATGATGGTTGATGAAGTAATTAAAAATCAGAGACTGCAATAGAAATCGCACAGGAAATTTAACCCAAGGCATTTGTGTAGTATTGCAATTCAGCAACCAATCAACATATGAAAAATTTATATTTTGATGATCCTTACTGCTATATATAGTCACTTTACAAAATCGCAAATAAACAAAATTCTGTGTAACTTTATCCCTTTAAATCAACTGTGAACAATTGCTATAAGGAATACTACCTGGTCCTATATTATTCTGCAGTGCGAGAAGAATATATGCGACATTACATCAAACGATAGCAACTTGCCTCTTCATCACTTTAGCAGCAACAGCATTAATGAATTATGCAGTTTCAGCAGTGATAGCTGAAAAAGCGTCTACATGTTACTACTTCAGAGGAAGTCTACCTTGTTTTCTTTGTAAGTTTTGGATTCTTGCACATTCGGATACTTTGGGGGGTGACCTCTACTAGTTCATCTTCTTGGATGTACTCAATGCAGTCATCCAGACTATAATCCAACGGTGTATCAAGAATCACTGCATAAGGGAGTAAGGTATATTAAAAATTTCTCAATTGTTAGGTTGCTACAAATATAGAGTGAATGTGAAGTTGAACAGTAATAATAGATATTGGACTTGGAAAATATAAAACCACAATTCAAGCTTATATAATGTTGTCAACCTAGTATTGATAACCAATCATACTCTGAAAAGCCCATTCAGCAGCTTTGTATAATCCCATAACAGTAATTATGCACTGGACCTTAAAATGTATTACCAAGTACAGGTGCCTTAGACTTACAGATTATAAAATAATAGTTCGCAAGAAATTTTTATTTATTTATTTTGATTTGAGCCAATAATTTGCAAGAATTATAAATGAAAGAAATAGTAATCCCAAAAAGAATTATAAAACACGCTAACACAGATCTGACTGAGGCTTTGTTGCACCCATAGTCACATTAGAATTCTTTGTAAGGTCCTCCTAAAAGGAGCTCTAGAATAGTAGCAAACTAAATAGCTTAGGATGAACTAATGGTTACTAAAGCGGCATTATTCCTCAACGGTATAAAAAAGTTACATTAAAAATAAAAAAATTGAAAGAATAAATCATTTGAAGTCAGCATAAAACTGCTTTAAGGAACTAGAAATTGCATCAAAACACCTTATTTGAATTTGTGTATTTCATACAAGATAACATGGTAATTGCACTGGAGCTGCTTCTCACCTGTTTGTTCCTTGTTGGAACGTATGTTCGTTGCAGCCTTTTTCTTGCAAACATTCAACGCCAAGTCCCCAGGTCGCTGATGGATGCCAACAATTTGACCTTTATAAATATCCACTCCAGAACCAATAAACATCTGTCCCCTCTCCTGTGAACTAGAGATTGCATAAGAAGTACTTGTTCCATCCTCAAAAGCAACCTGGAATTCAATAACTGTATCATTAATGAATGAAGGAAACATTGGTATTCTGGAGTGCCATGCTACAAATAACAAAAATTGATATAATCTGCTATCAATAATCAAAACAGGATATCAAAGCTAGGTCCTCAGTAGTACGATCATCACGTTTTAAGTTTGCACTGTGAACAGCAATGCAGACATTACCAGTGAGCCTTGATCCCGAGTACTAATGTCACCAGCCCAAGGTCCAAAGCTATCAAAGGTAGTGTTGAGAATAGCTGTCCCTCGGGAAGCAGTTAAAATTGCATTCCGCAATCCAAGAAGGCCACGAGTTGGGATCTTATATTTGAGTAGTGTAGTTCCCTCCGATCTAACAGAGAAATAAATGTTGAAATTATCAGACCAAATGCTATATTAATCTAGACGATAAAGATCTTCAAAAGTGTAGGATGCACTTTAGAGTTTACAGAGTAAGTGTGATATTCATTGATATATAATTTCAACGGATTAGATTTTGATAAACATGAATTACAAACAATGGTTCTGCAAGAACCTATGATGCACAGATACAAGTACGGGTATCGGATATAACGCCAGCATGACACGGGGATACAACATTTCTTAAAAAGTTAGGATACAAGTATGTCAAGATACAATATAGCATATAAAAAATTATATATATCTCAGAACCAAAAAAACATATAAACCATAAGACATCATAAACAAAAAATAATAGTTGGGACATTCCATGATTGAGAGGAAGAACTGGAAAGGTGGATGAAAGAGTTTTTATTTTTCAATATTAGTCATTGGAGATACAATAAAAGACTAGCATTTATCAAATTCTTATGATATCTCACCTGTATTGGTCCAAAATTCAAGATTAAAAAAAATTATAGGATGTATGGTATCCAATACAGGTACACATTCGACACCAGTACGACAGACATCTCAAAGTATCTGTGCTTCCTAGGTGAGAACCCACTCCCTTATTTTTCTCATTAGTGGTTACGACTTGAACTTTACTCACTAAAATGCACCCTGCACTTCAGAGGAGCCAAATCCTAATCTAGAAGTCATTACTATAATCTGGTCTTATGAGTGCAAAAAGCTAACTAGACCACCCTTACAAGTTGGAGAAGGAAGCCATTAATCACCTACACAGTTCAGGTGGAAAGCTATTCGTAAATTTGCATGGTGGGTGTTATAATCATTAGTAAATGAAAAATTTATCTATTTTCTTCATGGAAAATATAGAGTACTATGCATCCTTTGTCAACCATGATAGTCATTCAACAACAAAACAGGCTTTCTCCATAGCCAGTATGGATAAATTTGAATCTTTTGTCAATTATTATAGTCATGTAATAGGTATTATCAATATGGCTTTTGCATGAATCTAGACTATTATTCCACAAGAATACAAGATATGAATCCAAATTTTCTATCAACAAAGAAACTACTTGCAATGATGAATATTCTCTTAGAATTTTGCTTTATTTCAATGCTCTGTTGCCATAACCATAAAACTTTGGTGGTAAATTATATCACAATCAAAATAGAAGCAAAGAAAGCAATTTACATATGGCTTTTGCATGAATCTAGACTATTATTCCACATGAATACAAGATATGAATCCAAATTTTCTTTCAACAAAGAAACTACTTGCAATGATTAATGAATCTTAGAAATTTTGCTTTATTTCAATGCTCTGTTGCCATAACCGTAAAACTGTGGTGGTAAATTATATCACAATCAAAATAGAAGCAAAGAAAGCAATTTACACACCCAACTCCTTGCATATCAAACATTTGCCCTCGTCTCTTGCCAAGAAGTTCAACGACAGCTCCCATGTGTTCTTCTGGTACCTCCACAGTTGCAATCTGCAACCATTCCACTTGTTAACATATATAACAAATGAGTGAAGGAACTTAACTGTTCAGGAAAAACTGGATACCTCCTAATTAAGAACTTCCAAACAGCACAAAGCTTTTAACTAACAGTTCCAATATTTAGTAGTGTTGAATATCTTTTAGTATTGTATCATATCATATGCTTTTAATAGTGTATCTTGTCTTATCAGCTGTAATTAGAATATAGGAAGTGGAATATTTAGTTACCGTAAATAGAGATATCAATCCAAATCTTAGGGATTTACTTTAGAATTAAGTGTATATCTTGTAATTATAAATATACAATGCTGAGAGGGTTTTCTCTCAAGCAATTCAGGCTGCATTTGGTGCACCTGATAGTATAAGGTAAGATAGTATAAGACAATAGGATAATGTCTGATAGTATAAATAAGTTGATAAGATCTTATACTATCAAATATTTAGAACACATAGTAAATGTAACTTGATAGTATATATAACTATCTACTCTGACTCTATTACCCTTCACCTTCCTCAGCACCTTATAGAACCCAAACCACCACAGCCACCCCACAACTTCCATAACCACCACCTCACTTCGCTTTCATCATCAGCCTCATTACCACCATCTTCAATAAACCATAACCAGTCCACCATTTCCATCTTCAATCTCAGCGCTGCAACAACTCCCCAGAACCACGATCAAAATCAAGAGCCTGTTCAAACAGAACCAATCAAATTCAATTCAAAAGTTCAATTTTGTTTTTCTTAGCAGTTTCATTCGAGTTTTGCAGCAACAAAGAACTATGGACCACCTAGCCAATGGAACAGGTGTGAACCATCAATCTATAACCATTAGATGTATTAAAATTAAATAAACGGTAGAGATTAAAGAAGAGTAACATGCTTACGCAGGTTATTTAAAAAAATCCCCAAAAAATTACTCCTCCACCTCAGCCAGAACTCCGCCGTTGGACCACCACCACGAACCACCGCCTAGCCACCAATGGAACCCACCATTCACAACAAAACACCAACCTGAGAGTCTGAAATAGATCGAAAATTGAACCCCCTTGCCTCCATCATCGTAGCCACCCTCCTCTAGCCTCTCCGGCGGTGGTGAAGGTGAGATGGGCAATGGAGGTTGACGTCGTGGTGCTGCAGATCTGATGCGTCATGGCAGTGGTTGACGTCGTGGTGTCGTAGATCTGAAGCGTGGCGGTCATTGACGTTGACACGTTGTGGTGCCGTAGATCTCAAGCGTCGTGCCGCCAACGTAGTTGATGGTGGCAAATCTGGATCTCGGCGGTGATGGCTATTTGGCAGGTCTCGTGGCGGAGGGCGAAGCTGCTTCACTAGTAAGCTGCTTCACTAGATCTCAAGCGTCGTGCCGCCAACATTGTTGATTGCATGTTACCGACATTTGGTGCGTCACAATGGTACCTTGAAAATCTGGAATATTATATTGAGGGAGAAGAGACAGAGATTGAAAGAGGGAGGCCAGAGATTGAAAGAGATGAAGTTGAGGGGTAGGATAGGAAGAGATATCCTATCAGATCTAATCAGGGGAGTGGGGGGAGGATAGAGTAATCAGGTTAGAATGGGATAAAAAAGCTTGACCTGATTTGACTATACTATCAAGTTAAAGCACCAAACACCTGATAAGGTCTGATACAACAACAACAACAACCAAGCTTTTTCCCACTAGGTGGGGTCGGCTACATGGATCAAACGACGCTATTGTGCCCTATCATAAACCAAGTTTTCAGAAATGTCATTCAAATCTAAATCTTTTTTAATTGTTTCACCTATAATCTTTTTTGGTCTCCCTCTACCTCTAGCTATTAGACTATCCTCCACCTGATAAGATCTGATAGTATTAGTTAATACTATCAAGTCCTTCTTATCCTGTCCACCAAACACAGCCTCAATCACAATATTCTCTCCTCTAATTTCAAGTAGTAGAAATAAAAACAAAAACCGTTCCAGTATTTGATTGTCATATCTGAGTCTATGTTCATGCTTATAAGTTCAAGTCACACACTCATGTATAGGAAAAAAATGAAAAGAGGCTTCTTATATTACATCATCTTAATTTATTTATATAACCAATAGTGTTGATTTTCCAAGTAAAAGGTAATTACAAGCTAATTTTTTAGGAAAGTAATTATTGGAAAAGATGTAAAGTAAAAGGCCATCACAATTCACAAATTTCCAGGATCCTTCATATGCTTTTAATAACACAAAATCGCATTCAATTACACAATAGCATAGTCATATTTATACTTTCAGACCTTCATGCAACAGACACTGTAACAAAACAAAGCAATTAATCATGAGAAATAAGCAAGTTTTTTTTTTCCTTGAATAAGCATGTCAATTCTACAGGAAAATAACTAGATTTCCATGTCTGTCAAATATGACTCCTTAAGTCATGTGTACTTATATCACCTCCTTTATATATTTTGTTTTTAAAAGGAAATAAAAAATTTGATTGAAAAGTTACCTCATATGGTTCCAGCAATTGCTCGTTCACCTTCTTGTTGATAACTTTGGGAGGCCCAACCATGAATTCATATCCTTCTCTTCGCCTGTAGATGGAATATTATTCGAGGAACTTGAAGCATAATTAAAGAGAAATGGAATACTCGTACTTACATATTTTCTATGAGTATGGTGATATGCAAAGTTCCACGCCCACAGACAATGAATGTATCTGCTGTTTCACCATCTTCAACTCTCATAGCCAGATTTCGTTCAAGTTCACGATAAAGCCTGTCCCTTAAGTTCCTACTAGTAACATACTTTCCCTGGAAAGTTACAAATGAATTTTAGCTGGTCTGTTACCTTGCTGTGAAAGCAGAACTTACAATATTACCAAGAAGGCTGAAACTAAAAGCAATTATTGTGCCTAACAGACAGCATCGGGACATCTACATAGGAAAAGATACAGATAGAGATCTTTCTTTAATGGCCACAAAATATCAATCTATAGACATACCTCACGGCCAACAAAAGGTGAAGTGTTTATGGAGAAAGACATTTTCACTGTTGGTTCTTCCACCTTGATGGAAGGTAGTGGCTTCCCAGATACTTTATCAGCAATTGTCTCCCCAATCTGAGTAAAGAATTGAAATGGTTAATAAGGTTATGTAATAGAAGATCATGCATTTCATCCAAAACCCTCAATCATTACCTGAATATCACTAATTCCACAAATTGCACATATATCACCAGCCTCCACACTTTCTGCAAGGACCCTACTGAACTTGTCATACACATAAAGCTCACTAATTCTTCCATATCTACATGAATCTTCTGAAGTACATACCTGGACAAAATCAACCTATCAGTGGTAGGTGGACTAAAATCCCCTATTTCCTACACTGGACTTCCAAACAAAATGGTCATGAAAAATTGAAATTAAAGCCTCAATAATTTGTACTCCACCTCTTCCAAAAATTAAAAATAAATCTCACAGAGAGGAATGATGAGTTAGTGAAAGTGAGTGTCAGACTAAAAATTTACTTTTATTTAGTGAACTTTACTTATTATGCATAAATATTCACCACCTGGTATAATAATCACAAGGTAAAAGGTAAAGTGTAGCATGGAGGAGTTTACAAATTGACAAACAAAAATAAAGGAAAAGAAATACTCACCTTGACATCCATGCCTTTTTCTAAAACTCCAGCTTGCAAGCGCCCAATTGCTATACGCCCTTTATGTTCATCATACTCAATATTTGTAACCTAGTTGATAGAATGAGCATATGGTAAGACTAGTAGACTACAGATTAGATCTTTATATACATATTTATGAATATGCTTCACATAAATTTGGTCAGTATCGTGTTTACAATAAGATTCATCTAGTATTTTGAAATTTCTTATCTCTGTTACAAACTATAACGGACTGCAAAGTAGATCCTACAAACTTCATGTGTCTACATAAGGAAATAGTATTGTTGGAAACATATGTAATTAGGTGTAATTAGTAGTACAATTGTTAGTCCCACATCATGTAAATTGTGTAATTAGTTATTACTTATTGAGTATATATTCAGCCTCCGTTGTGTAGTTGAAACACACGGTTTCTTCATATGTCTCTCTCTTTTCTCTCTTTCAACATGGTATCTAGAGCCTAAAGAGAGGCAATCCTATAACCGTGCACGCCCGGTGAGCCCACTGCTCTCCGGTGAAAATTTTTCCGGCCAACCGGGTTTCCCTTCCGGTTTGCCGACCTTTCACCCTTGCCGTGACGTCTTTCCGACCTCTTTTTCTCCCTGTTCGCCGTTGCCACCGCCGTCCGCCGTCGTCCGCCGCCTCCTTTCCGGCGCCGACCACACCATCGGAACCGTCTCCCACCGACCGGCCGGACCCCAGAAGCCTAGCCCCAACGCTGCCGGGACGCGCCGCCCTTCACCGCTACCAAACAGCCACCGCACGGCCTGTTTTCTGGCGCGTGACGGCGCATGAGCCCCCCCCCACCGGCCGCCGTTTGTACCGCCGTGATCGCCTTTCTCTCTTCTGTCTGGATCTGCCCTCGCCTTTTGTGTTCGTGACCGTTTGTCGTGACCCCCCCTTTTGATTCGGTGCATTCAGGTACTGTTTGGTTGTTGCTTACTGATCCATGGCTAGTTCTACCTCCTCAGCTAGCTCTAAGGACGCCTCGAAGGCTGAGTATGCAGATTTTTTATAGTGGTTTGCACAATGTAAGTCCTCTGGTTTTTCTACTCCAACAACTGCCTATGCCGACTTTCTGAAGTGGTTTGAGTAACGTTAGATCTCTAGTTCCACTGCCTCTGTTGCACATATTGGTACTTCATTTGCTTGTCTCTCTCGTTCCCCATCCATTGGTACTTGGGTTCTTGATTCTGGTGCAACTAACCACATTTCTGGTAATAAGACTCTTTTCTCCAACCTTTCTCACAATGGTTATTTGCCTACTGTCACTTTAGCAAATGGTTCCAAGTCTCAATCCCAAGGGATCGGCACTACCTATCCCCTCCCTTCCCTTTCAGTAGACTTTGTCCTTTATGTTCCTGGGTCTCCTTTTAATTTGCTTTCCATTAGTCATTTGACCCGGTCTCTTGATTGTATGATTACCTTTACTAAAGACTCTGTCATTCTGCAGGACCAGAGTTCGGGAGGATACTTGGCACCGGATGTGAGTCCCATGGCCTCTACCAACTCTCCAACCCCTCTCGTGTTTGCGCTATCAAGGATTCCCCTCTCACCATCCATGCGCAGTTGGGTCATCCTAACCTTTCTAAACTCCAAAAATTGGTGCCCAGCCTCTCTAAGTTGTCTAGTCTCCCTTGTGAGTCATGTCAACTAGGAAAACACACCCGTAGTCCGTTTCCTGGTAAAATCAGCAGTCGAGCGTCTTCTCCTTTTACTTTAGTACATTCTGATGTTTGGGGTCCTAGTCGTACTGTTTCTACTCTAGGATCCAGATATTTTGTCACCTTCATTGATGATTACTCTCGCTGCACTTGGTTATTTTTGATGCAAAATCGGTCTGAGTTGTTTTCCATATTTCAAAACTTTTATCATGAAATTAAAACTCAATTTGGTGTTCCTATACGTAGTTTGCGTAGTGATAATGCCCGTGAGTATTTATCTCAACCATTTCAATCCTTTATGGCTTCTCATGGCATTCTTCACCAAACCTCTTGTGCACATACCCCTCAACAAAATGGAGTTGCTGAACGTAAAAACCGACATCTCGTAGAAACAACTCGGACCCTTTTACTTCATGGTAATGTTCCTTTTCGCTTCGGGGCGATGCGTTCTTCGCACTCGTTATCCGATTAATCGTATGCCCTCCTCTGTGCTTGATCACCAGGTCCCTTACTCTATTTTATATCCCCATCAACCTCTGCATTCCTTACCACCTCGTATATTTAGGTCTACTTGTTTTGTTCATAATCTCACTCCTAGTCTTGATAAACTTTCCACCCGATCTATTAAGTGTGTTTTTCTTGG
Source organism: Ormosia emarginata (assembly GCA_029884605.1). Classification (NCBI taxonomy): domain Eukaryota; kingdom Viridiplantae; phylum Streptophyta; class Magnoliopsida; order Fabales; family Fabaceae; genus Ormosia; species Ormosia emarginata. Next base: position 20,053,485 of record JAQQTP010000079.1, read on the forward strand.
TTACCATCGGTCCCAAAAAGGTTATCGTTGTTTTTCCCCTGATCTCCGACATTACCTCATCTCGGCTGATGTTACCTTCTTTGAGTCTGTTCCCTTCTTCCAGTCTCCTTCATCGACTCTTGAGCCTATCTCTGAGGTCTTACCCATCCCTCTTCCTCTTATCTCTGTTGAGTCTACTGCACCTCCGACCCCCTATGTTGAGCACACCACCACTACTATTCGTCCCTTACAAGTCTATCATCGTCAGCCACCACACACTCCACCAGAAGTTGTAGAGGTCAATGTGGACTCTCCTCCGGTACCACTTCCTTTACCAGCTTCGACACTACCTCCTGACCCTCCCATTGCTCTCCGAAAAGGTATACGGTCTACTCGTAACCCTTCTCATCATTATGTTAATTTGAGTTATCATCGCCTATCTTCTTCGCATTATGTTTGCCTTTCTTCCTTGTCTTCTGTGTCTATTCCTAACTCTCCAGGTGACGCTTTATCTCATCCTGGGTGGAGACAAGCTATGATCGATGAGATGTGTGCCCTTAAGAGCAGTAGCACTTGGGAACTTGTTCCTCTTCCTCCCGGGAAGTCTGTGGTAGGCTGTCGGTGGATTTATACGGTCAAGGTTGGCCCTGATGGCAAGATTGATCGCCTCAAGGCTCGTCTGGTGGCCAAAGGATATACCCAAATTTTTGGCTTGGATTATGGGGATACTTTCTCGCCTGTGGCGAAGATGGCTTCGGTTAGACTTTTTCTGTCAATGGCTGCTATTCGACACTGGCCCCTTCATCAGTTGGACATCAAAAATGCTTTTCTCCATGGTGATCTAGAAGAAGAGGTTTACATGGAGCAACCACCAGGGTTTGTTGCTCAGGGGGAGTCTTCTGGACTAGTTTGTCGTCTTCACAAATCTTTGTATGGCCTTAAACAGTCTCCTAGGGCTTGGTTTGGCCGATTTAGTATTGTAGTTCAGCAGTTTGGTATGACACGCAGTGTGGCTGACCACTCTGTCTTCTATCGCCATTCAGCTCAAGGGTGTATTTATTTGATTGTATATGTCGACGACATTGTTATCACTGGCAGTGATCACCATGGCATAATTCAGGTAAAACAATATCTTGGTCATCACTTTCAGACCAAAGATCTTGGCAAACTTCGATACTTCTTGGGAATAGAGGTGGCACAATCCAATGATGGTATAGTAATTTCACAGAAGAAGTATGCCATGGACATTCTTGAGGAAACAGGTCTGTTGAATGCAAAGCCTGTCGACACTCCTATGGATCCGAATGCTAAACTTTTACCAAATCAGGGGGAGCTATTCTCGGATCCAGGAAGATACAGAAGGTTAGTTGGAAAACTGAACTACCTCACTGTTACCCGTCCTGACATCTCCTTTGCGGTTAGTGTGGTAAGTCAGTTTCTAAATTCACCTTGTGATGCACATTGGGATGCAGTGATTCGCATCCTAAAGTATATTAAAGCAGCTCCTGGAAAAGGCCTCATCTATGAAGATAAGGGACATACTCAGGTCGTTGGATACTCAGATGCTGACTGGGCAGGTTCTCCTATTGACAGACGATCCACTTCTGGGTATTGTGTACTCATTGGAGGCAACCTAGTTTCCTGGAAAAGTAAGAAGCAAAATGTAGTTGCAAGATCTAGTGCCGAAGCAGAATACCGAGCTATGGCCTCAGTCACTTGTGAACTCATTTGGTTGAAACAACTCCTCAAAGAACTTCAATTTGATGAGGTTATGAAAATGACACTCATATGTGACAATCAAGCTGCTTTGCATATAGCTTCCAATCCAGTGTTTCATGAAAGGACCAAACATATTGAGGTTGACTGTCATTTCATCAGGGAAAAGATTCTATCAGGAGACATCACCACAAACTTTGTCAACTCAAATGATCAGCTAGCAGATGTCTTCACCAAGTCCCTGAGAGGTCCACGAATAAGTTATTTGTGTAACAAGCTTGGTGCATATGATTTATATGCTCCAGCTTGAGGGGGAGTGTTGGAAACATATGTAATTAGGTGTAGTTAGTAATATAATTGTTAGTCCCACATCATGTAAATTGTGTAATTAGTTATTACTTATTGAGTATATATTCAGCCTCCGTTGTGTAGTTGAAACACACGGTTTCTTCATATGTCTCTCTCTTTTCTCTCTTTCAACAAGTATCATCCAAGATAAGTTGAAAATAGATAGGATTGTCATGCATATTCTCTCACAACTAAAGAAAATGGTCAACATCTTCACCTGCTTCTTTTATTTCTGTTTCCCCTGAGGTGGTAAGTTAGTAGGAACAGAAATAGGGTAACCACTCTAAAAAAAACAAATCAATAGAACAATTACATAAAAAAGATCAAGAAGTAATATAATAAATAACCACTAACAAGCATTTGAAGTGCGCCATCTTTGTCAATACGTGGTCCAGGGATGCATCTGATGATGGATTCAAACAATGGCCCAAGGTCTTCTGCTAGATTTTCAGGAGACAACCCTGCTTGCCCTTTTATACCACTTGCATATATTACTTGAAAGTCACACTGCATGCAGAAAAAATGTTGCAGAGCTATGATGCTTACAGAATATTTTCTTTCATAATACTGAAACAAGTATAATCCTTCAAACACAAATGATATGTTTGAATTTGCCAGCAGACAGCATTCAAAATCTAAAAGATTTTATAAATTTCCTCCCACAGACCATCATGAATAAAGAAGCCACAGTTGAGTTTTGGCTCATGACAAACTTCCAAGTTCCAACCCAATTTGTAAACCATACAGAAACTACAACTATTTTATATCACCAGCATACCTGTTCATCTGTTGCATTTAGTTCAATGAAGAGTTCAAAAGTAGAATTAACGACAAAATCTGGGCGAGTAGAAGGCCTATCTATCTTATTGACAACCACAACAACTGCATGGCCAAACTCTAAAGCCTTCTTTAAGACAAATCTTGTCTGTGGCATTGGCCCTTCTACAGAATCTACCTACAAAAACAAAGAGCAGCTTGATAAATCCTATATATGACAAGAAGCCACATTTCAGGGAAGAAAACCAAGCAATTATAGAAGAGAGAAAGTATAATATATTTTCTAATAGAGGAAAGCAAGATTATCTTTATTATAGACAACAAATCCCCCAAAGAATAAGGAAATATTTGTACAGTCAGAGTAGTCTAGAATAAAAAGGTGAGAAATTTAAAAATTCCTCCGGTCCAGAAATTTCAAACCAATATTGATAATATGTTAGGTGTCGAGACATGGAAGGAGGGAATAAAAATCTTCATCTAGAAAGTAAGTTTGATGACATTCTTCTTCAAATACAGCAGTTTCTTCATAGCCTGTACGTTCTTGCACTTGAAAGTAGTTTGCATAAGAGACCTGTGTTGTAGATGGTTGAGACTCATCCCACAAAGGGGGAGCAGGGTTTAGCATTGGGGGTTGAACCTAGTGACTCCCCGCCGCCCCCCCCTCCCCCCAAAAAAAAAAAAAAACCCAAAAGAATGTGGTAAAATGCAAGCGGATTGCATCAGTGAAAAGTGAAAACCATTTTTCTTTTTCATTGCAAAGAAATGTAACAAGCAGCTAGGAATTACTAATTGTCAATATCAATCATCATGGTCAACAGTGCAAAAAGATGCATGATCGCCAAGGAAATGGGAAAAGAGTAGGGGTACCACTAGAAGGATTCCTTCCACCATATTTAAGATACGCTCCACTTCACCTCCAAAATCAGAGTGACCTGGAGTATCTATTATATTAATCTTTGTGTCTTTATAGGAGACAGATGTATTTTTACTTAGTATTGTGATTCCTCTTTCACGCTCCAAATCATTTGAGTCCATTATCCTTTCCTGTACAAATTGATTATCACGAAATACCTGCAAAAATGTCAACAGAGACATATCATTGAGAATTATAATCTATCCTCACTCTTTTCTACCGAGAGGGAAGGCAACATAGGAAGAACAAATTAATTGACTTTGCAATGGAAACTATGGTTAAATTGTTCAACAGATGTTAAGTTTCTATCAAAATAATTTTTCCTTCACATTCTCGACAATCATATAGAAATCACTATCAAAAATCACTTTCTAAATTCTATTTGCTTCAACTGAAATTGTAAGCAACATGTCAAGTTGTCAACAAAAAGTAGTGTTGAAATCCATTGACCCATTCCTCCATTAATATCTAGATTCCATGTTCAGCGTTTATGCAGTATAAAAATGTGGAGGACTATGCTTTAGAAGAATTAATCTCAAGTCTTTTTATTGCATACTGATACAGTTGTTACTAAACGCATTTAAGATGGTAATAATCTGGCATGGACTTTTAAGTTAGTAAAGATATGTTTAGGTGTGAGTTCGTGCATACGAATTTATTATACTAAATTGGCAGGTAAGTTCAAAAGGTCTTTAACTTAGTTTATATTTTCTATTCATATTTATTAAAAAAAACATGCTGTCAGTTGGAATCATCACTCATATCTTTATCTTTATCATGACGTGATTCATAACCGCTCAGCGAAAGGATCAAAAGAGAAAGAAAAGCAATTCATATTCCTGGCACAACCTTTGTTTGTTTCAGCATGGCATCAACTAAAGTTGTTTTTCCATGATCAACATGAGCAACAATCGCTATGTTTCGTACGTCTCCGCTTCTCATCAATTGCCTCTTCTTCTCTAAGGTGGAAAGAAAGAAGGTATTAGAAAACTCATAGCACATCTACTGGAAAAATACATTACCAAAAAAAGAAAACCAATGCTCGTGATAGACACCAATGAAATTATGATGTTAAGTGCAACATCCAATGTTGAAACTATGCAGAACACGTGTGCAATATGCAGAACGGTTTTCGAACATTAACACTAGACACCCCAAATATAAGAACAAGCAAAGGGAATAGAAAAGAACGAAATAAAAGTAAGACAACAAACAATATGGTGTGTACATGGAGGGATGAAAATTGAAAAGTAGCAATATGCCCATACTTTTACCATGCTTTTAAATATTTTCTTATCTTTTCTAGATAAAAATCTAACATTTTAATACATAAACAATTTAGACGAAATATGTATTCACTCAGTGGCAATATTTTCTTTTCTTTTTTATAAGAATCCGCCCATTTAATACACCAAAATAATTTTAACGAAAGAATCAATGTTTTTGGATAATTCTTCTCACAGAGCAGGACATAAACGAAAACCCATGAAAAAAAAAAGCCAGGAGAAGGTGAATCACCAGTTTTGGGTTCTGTGGCTTCAGAAACAGAGCATTTGATGGGCCTGCAAGTAGTGTTCCTGGAAACAAATTGCAGGCGTGGTTTGGCGGCGGTTGAAGAAGAAGAAGAAGAAGAAGAAGAAGATAAGGGAAGGGCAAGTAGTTGGTTAGAGAAGAAGAGTGGAGAAGAGGTCTTTGGAAGGGCAGTGGGGTTTCTCATGGAGAAGAAAGAGCTGTGGATAGTGAGTGCCATCTTCTCCATAGGCCCTCACTTACTCACTCACTCACCGTGTGTTGAAGTTACAGAGAAAAATAGAGAAGAGCAGCAAGTGAAGGATGGGAGAAATGAGTATGAGGCCGTCAAATTGGTACCATAAGTTCCGAAACTTTGAAATGAAATGACTATAATTTTAGTGGTACAGGAATGGATACTGGTACTGAGGAAAATAGCCAATCAGGTTTCGCCTTCATTCCCTCTATGGCTTACTTTACTCCACATCATCCAACATGCCTTGCCACCCTCACCACTCGTGGTTAATTTGCTATTTGCTATTTTTTATAATTATTAATTTTTCTCCTGACTATTTTACCAACTCTTTTAGGAAACTATGAAAATTTTACACAATTTTTTTTTCTTAGCATATTTTCATGTTTTTTTGGGAACCAGAGTAATTCTCTTTAGACATATACCTAATCCATTGTAGGTGTAAATTTTAAATATTTTATTTAAACTTGACAACTAATATTTCAAATATTAAGAGATGTAAGAAAATAACAGAGTAAAACTTCACATTAAGTAGAAGTTTTCTTTAATACATTGTGTACTAAGGGAAATAGCCAATCAGGTTTCGTCTTCATTGCCTCTATGGCTTACTTTACTCCACATCACCCAACATGCCTTGTCACCCTCACCACTTGTGCCGTTAATTTGCTATTTGCTATTTCTTATAATTATTAATTTTTCTCCTAACTATTTTACCGACTCTTTTAGGAAACTATGAAAATTTTACCCACTTTTTTTTTTCTTAGCATATTTTCATGTTTTTTTTGGGTATAAGAGTAATTCTCTTTAGACATGTACCGAGCCCATTGTAGGTGTAAATTTAAACATTTTATTTAAACTTGACAACTAACATTTCAAATATTAAGGGATGCAAGAAAATGAGAGAGTAAAACTCCACATTAGGTAAAAGTTTTCTTTAAGACATCGTTAATAAATATAGTTATATAAGTTTTTTTATTACTTAAATATGTTTTTGGTTGCTTATATAATTTTTCAGTTTAATTCATATCAAATTTGTGTTTCGATTTGTGTTCTTCTTTTTTTTTTAAAGATGAATACTTTTGGTTCTTATTATTATCTTAAATTTATTATGTGTTGACGTGATAAACGGATGCCCAACTCATACTTGTCACATGTCTTGTATACTTTGTGTGGCATTATACTATTTGCTATGTTCCCCCATCCTTTTTTTCTTTTTCCTTTCTCTTTTCTTTTTGCTTTCTACAAAATTTCAAGCCCTAAATTTGCAAGGCAAGCCATTGTGCAAGTTGTGAGCTCGTCCATTCACCTAAGTCAAGCTACAGAACACTTAATTGGCCTCGTCCTATTCCATTGTGATTTTTCCCAACCTCCCATTATTTCTCGCTTGAGGCAAAGGACGCAGATTTAGATGAAGGTGATGATGATTCAGAGGTGTTGTGGGTTGAAAGTGTGAAGAAGAGGAAGATGAAGATGAACAAGCACAAGCACAAGAATATGAGGAAGCAAATGAGAAGATGGAGTTAGGTGAGTCAAAGTTGGTGCTTTTTGGGGCAATGGGATCATAATGTTAATGTGTGCAACATCGAGATTGATTCCCGGTAACTAAACCAAAAAGTAAATCAATCATTGTGTTGATACTGATCAAATCTAATCTTAGCAAAACAACAATAGTATTGTATCGATTTAATTTTAGTTGGTACATTAGTAAGTAACGGTCATTCATGTAGAGGATTGGGTCTAATTCTATGAATTACCAAGCCAAGTAAAAAGGAATGGTTATTGAACAGTAATTTAAATAACAAAAATTAGAGCGGAATATAAAAGTGCAAGCAAACGAATTAAATTATTGATGTAAATAATGATGATTGGATTGGTTAAGGATTTATTCTCCATCAATATATGATTCTTAGGAAACTATTCTCAGTTTAGTATGGCCTACGCAATCAAATCGTGGCCTAAACTCAGAATGTCGACTCTTTTACGTTCGAGAGGAGAGAGTAATCTAACTCTCATTGTTGCTTTATTCGTTTGTCGACAAGGGCCTTGATTGTTTGTTTGTAAAGTTAAGAATCAATATTCAACAATAACAGTGTGTGATCATGTTAAGCATACATTAAATATCAAAGAAATAATGTTGGGTGTGTCATTCAATAACATGTATTGAAAAGAGATAGTTGAATTGAACTTGAGAAAACACTTACAGCATCATTCCATGTACAAATTGACGTATAAGCTACAAGTTACTTCTACTCCTAGAAAGTAAAGATAAATTCCTATCTAAAAAAAGAAAAATGAAAAGGATGGTTACTGGTAACTCGTCTTCCTGTTGTTGTAACATCCCGAAAATTAGTAATTTCAGAATAAATGATCATTTTATAATATTTGAGATTTTCTAGAATTTTTCTGGACTTTTCTGAGAACGCAGAATATTTTAATATATTCCTCATTTGTGTGTGCATTGAGCTGAGAATTGCTGAGGTCAGTGTAACGCTCCGGAAACTAATTATTTCACCACCAATAGTCATTTTCTAATATTTGTGATTTATGTGAATTTTTTTAAAATTTTTCAGAAACGACGAATATTTTAATATATTTCTCGTTTTGCGTGAAACTCGAGCAGAGTCGTGAAAACGACTGTAGTGCCTCAAAAATTGGAAAATTATATGACGAATAGTCGTTTTATAATATTTACAATTTTTGGGAATTTTCTGGGAATTTTCCGGAACCGTCGAATATTTTAATATATTCCTCGTTTTGCGTGCGCATTGAGCAGAACCAGAGAAACGCGACGTTTTCTCTGAGAACCTTGGACTATGGACATGTCGACGGGGGATCTTACTAAACCCGAGACTTGACACGATTACGAAGTTTCATAATTTTCGAGAAATTCTAACAGATAAAAATAAATCAATACAAATGAAAAATTCATCTGTCGGATTAATTAAATACCGACTGTTTAATTGTAACTATTATCCATTGGATAATAGTGTGTAATAAAAATCCTATCACATTATCCTAATGCAATCTACTTTATGTCTAATCCATTCACTTTAATTCAAATTTAATGTTAAATAATCAAAGCTTCTTTGAGAAGCTTTGACCAAATATTGACCCAAATACCCTTAGCTTCTCTTGGAAGCCAATTTTCACTCTCTCTTCTCTCTCCACTCACGGCTGAATGCAGCCCAAAACAAATGAAAATTTGCTTTGATTCATTAATTCAATTACACACTTTAATTCATTTAATTTCCAAAACACTTTCTCTCTCATCATTTCTTCTTCCTTCTTCTTCTTCACTTTTCTTTTCTCCTCCTTCTCTCTATCTCCACCATGAGCACGAAATTGCAGCCCCTCCTTCCTCCATTTTTGTTCATCTTTTCTCCTCTCCAAGCCCATTTCTACACTTGCCTTCACCTCCTCTACCTTCTTTGTGTAGAAAGTTTCTCCATTTTCCATTTCTATCTCCATTTTCTCTCCACCTCTTCTCTTCTTCCTCCTCTTAGATCCGAAAATTCCAGCCACCATTAGAGAGTCTCTTCTTCACTTTTCTCTCCATAAACACCATTTCTAGACTTCTCTTAACCTCCTCTACACTTTCTCTTTAGAAAATCTCTTCAAAAATCCAACTTTTCTACCCCTCCTTCCTCAAATCCGAAAATCACTCCTCCATGGATGGCCAAGCTTTTTGATTTTTCTCTTCACTAAACACATTTATACACTCATCTTCATCTTCTCTACAAGTTTCATTTGGAAGGTTTGCTCAAAATCCAACTTTGTCTCCATTGTCTTCCAAGGTAAAGATTCTTGATTTCTCTCCATTTTCTTCTCATTTTCGATTTCCTTGGTTACCTATATGACCAAGGATCATTCTTTTCAAGCTTTAAATTTGTAAATATGAGAATTTGACTACTTTATGGTTCTCTTGAAGGTGGAATCCGAAAATTACAAATCAAGGAACCAAGGAGTTGTTTTCTTGCATTGTCTCCTCTAGGTAAGAGGGACACTACTCACTTCAACCACTTATGGTGGTGAGAAGACTTTGTGTGTGTGTGTTGATGGAGAAATCCATCCTTGTATGCTCTTTGTATGCTTGCTTGAATTATAAATTTTGTATAATTTAGTATTCTTGAATTTGATTGATACTTGATTATGCTATTGAATATGTTTGATATATTAATTGTGCTTGATCATGTTGGGGTTGCTAAATGGAAAATTTGGAGTTTCCTACCTCAACATGGTGCCACGGTTTTGATTAGAAATTAGGGGTGAATATTGGTTTTGTATACAAGTGAAATAAGACTTATATAATCAAAGATTGAATGATAGTATTAACACTAATGAATGGAAGACTTTGAGGGTTTAATATCCAAGAGGGGTGCCACGGTTTTGGTCTTGGTAAAAAGACAAATGGATTGATGTTGATGATCTAAATTTAAGTGAATTAAGAGTGTAACATATAATGTGATAATTGTGACCTTAGATTGATTTGTGGTATATAATGGAATGTTGGATTGGATTATGTGATTGGAAATGGAAGAAAAACTTTTGGGAACCTCTCTTGGAGGGCTACGGTTTTAGGGTGAAAATTGGATAAATTATAGTTGATGTGTAACAAGCATTAGACTAGAATTAATCAAGTGACAAAATAGAATTTAATGGAAGAAAAGTTTGAGATTGAAGCCTAAATGATGGCTACGGTTTTGAGGCATAAAGATTAGGGTTCTTGGTGAGCTAATTTGATAAGTGAACACTTAAATGAATTAAGGGAATGACATGTAGTATGATGACTTGAGAGAATTTGGGATTGTAACCATTGTGAGGCCACGGCCCCTAGGGCAAGTTTTAGGTAAGCATGTGGTTTTGATAATTTGGAAGCATAAGTGATTAGGTAATTAGAAACCTATGTAATAAATGGACAACTAATAAATTGGAAGAATTTAGTATAGTCAAGACTTCATAAATTGTTAGAAGACTAAGAATGAGACCATTGTAAAACTTAAGGTGATTCTAAGTGAGTGAAGAACAAGAGAGTGTGAGGCTTAATAGCTTAATTAAATTACAAGTTATAGGAAATCGAATTGCCTTGGTATATTAAGCTAGTTGCAAGAATTGGATTTGGTCATGAACCTTGAAAAGGGAAACAAATTCTAAGTTAGGATTCATAATGAACCTAAGGACACATCAATTGACTCGGTCTTTATGTTATGATGTTATGGATCCATGTGAGTGACCATTTGTACATTGATACTTATATTGGCCTAATGTGGCATATTATGGAATTGTATGAGATTGTGGATCATACATGTTCATGCATAGTGTCTTATGCATTGTGAATGTCCTTGTGGACTGTTGTAAGGCCAAGTTGCCTAGGAGATTGAACACACCTTAGTGCGGGTGCGAATAGACAAGTGTGGGTCGTGTTATGACCTCGGGGGCATCGGGGTGCGGGTCCCCCACATGGACAGTTTAGAGCTCCTCTGTGCCGTGGGGCAAACCGATGCAAACACACCGACGATCCGGACTTGACACTGTCCTATATCGTGATCTAGTGAAGAATGTATGTGCAATGCCATGATTGTGCACGATTTGATTTATAGCACTGGCCTCGGCAGTCGAGTCACAGACATGTCTCCTGATCTTTCTCTCCGACTGTTTGGGTTTAGCTCCATGGAGTAGGACTTTGGAAAAGCATGCATATGAGCCATGATATATTCTGTCATTATTAATATTTATTTCCCCGTAATGCTTGTGGTGATTTGATTATTGTTCTTGTGATGATTGTCGATTGTTGTGTAAATTCCTGGAAATACTATTGTGATCTGTCTGCTATTACCTGTTGTTGTTCTACTTTACTATAAATATCGTTGTTATTATTCATTCTTATTATTGCTTACAAATGCATTGCTTTTGTTATAAATTCCGCTGTTGTCGTTGATAAATATATGAACTGTATTGCTTTATGGGCGCTCTGCGCCGTATCGTTTTCTTACTGTCATAATGGTAATGAAGGATGGGTGTCTCACCTCTTTCCTATATCGTTGTATGTCTGTTTTTTACTTATATTGATAAAAGATCGTGAGGAAGATAAAGAGGGACCACACCTTGGTTGATTGGATTGGGCGTTTGGACAAGGTTTCTTCGGCTACGTACGAGTGCAGTTGCGTGGAGGCATTGATGCCTGACTTGTTGACTAGGACTCCGAGCGTCGTATGCATATATGGGGTTGCGGCTTTGTCTGCTAGTAGTACCTATCCCTGGGTCACTACTTTTCCCCCTTTTTAGTGTTTTATTCCCGCTGTATTTTATTGGACTCTGTAATTGTTATATTCTATGTCATCAGTGATTTGTGTAAATTGACTATATATATATATATGTATAAGAGATATGATTTTATTTCAGTGGTTGTATCATGGCTTGAATATATTTATATTTCATTCGAGGCTCATATTTTCTACCTATGCAAATTGTCAAAAAAATAATATAGACTCTTGAGATTTTAAATTACTGTTATCATGATTGTGACACACTTGGATTTAGTAACTATGGTGTAATGACGATTATGCTCTAGTTGCTACATCAAGGGGTGTTACATTAGGTGGTATCAGAGCAGTTCATCCTGTTGAGTCGGGGTATGGACTTGCTATGTTTAGGCATATTAGAATTTGGTCTGTTGTGCACTTCCTTGTCTCTTGATTGAGATGATGGGAAAGGAATGCATGACTTGCTGTAGGTTGAATGTTGATAGCTACTGTTATGCAGTTACATGATGTTGAGGACTGGCCTACTCAATATGTAATGTTCTGTGTGTACAGGAAACTATGACTTCTCCTAGGCGTACTGTGTTAGGAAAATAGGAATTCTTTTGTGAGGAGATCAAAGGATTTTGGAAAATCGATCTTCTGAAGAAAGAAATAGCTGGTGTAAGTTAGGTTCGTGAAGCAGTTTGGAAGCGGACAACTTACGAGAAGTTACACTGTGGAGGCAGAATGAAGAAGTTCGGGCTGGAAGCAGTTAAGATTCGTAAATTAGCTTGTATTGCTTGAATGGTGTGTATTGTGTGACTCTTTGTGTTTGGCTTCCGAAGGGAGGCAATATTGTTTGAAATAATTACGTTTGTTTTATTGTGTTATATTTGGTCTGTCTTCGAAGAAAGACACGGCTCGTGGTAGACGTACACATATGGCGTAGGATAAGACCATCGAAGTATGGCTGCGATCGCAGGAGAAATATGAAGGATAGCTGATGTGACAATTCACCAAGATCAGAGGACCGCACAGTAATGAGAATTGGAAGTTGTGGTTTGAAATCTATTGAAGGAAAGTCAAACTTGGGATAACCATGGACTACCTAGATTCCAAAGGAGGAATAATGGAAAAGCTAACAAGTTAAACGGGAACTACGTTCACGGGTACCGAGAAAGTAACAACAACGCCCAACCCGTAGGGAAAGTGCTAGTAGTAGTAGATCCAATCAGACCTCAACATTTGGAGATCTAAACAAGGGAAGTTACGCCTCAAATGACGACCCGATAATCGTGCTGTATAATTCAGGGGGTAACCCTTTCCTTTTACAGTTTGTGACCGTATGGATCATTTGGATTCATCTCGTATCTTTCTTATCTTTGACGTAGTTGTTTCCATTTCGTTACTAAGACTTATCGTTGACACTTAAGTTTGTTTAATCTATCCTATTTCGCTAAAGATTGAACCTTTGTTGATCTATCTTGCTTACCAAGAATCATACCTATTAGATTTCATGATTTCGTAGATTGATCGGTTATTTTCGGTCATTATCGCTAGAGCGTTCCGATAAGAACCTTAGTGATTTTCGAAACTAAGGCTTTTGAGTTCGTAATGGCCAACAAAGTTGAAGCGTTGTGAGGAAAAGAAATCCAAGGGTACATGTTACCTTTTGTAGAGGACCAAAGAAAAGGGAATATGACTGTCACCATTGTGGTCAGTAAGTTTCTTGTGATGAACTACAGTGCTGTCAGTTAAGGAGAAGAATGGGACATCTCAGTGAGATGAACACCATCGTCAAACGAACGAGATTATGATCAAGGGTGAGTATCCTCGGAGAAAGATGTACGTCCTGGTCATCATTAAATTTGCGGGAGATTGAGAATGTCCCCGAAATGATTTCGAATGCGCTATGGGCATTATGGGTGTCTCGTGATGCCGTTCGGAATATCAAATCCTCTTGTCGTATTCATGAGTGACATGAATTGTATCTTTTGTCCTTACCTAGAACAAAATTGTCATTGTCATTAATGATGACATTCTGATCTATTCTCGAAAATATAGAGATACACGTTGGACATCTCGGCATAGTTTTCCTGACTTTAAAGGGGAGAGAGCAAATGCCAAAGTATCAGAGTACGGATTCTTAATTGAGAAGGTTCAATTTTGGATCATGAAATTCCAAATGGAGGGATTGTTGTGGATTTCCAAGAGATTGAAGCAGTTCTTCAAAAGGAAAGATCGGAGACCGTAAAAAAGACGCATAACTGGTGGAATTAGTTAGTTTTATCGAAGAAGACACAAAGATTGAAGGAGTATCAATGGATCCTCCAAGATAGCCAGATATTTTGCTCAGTTTGCAAGAAGAGAATAAAAAACTTCTATGGACTAACGCGTGTGAAGAAAGGTTTTAAAGGTTGAGGAGACATTCGAATACTTGTCAGATTTGGTTCTACCTGATCCTAGGGAACTGTTTGGAGAGTTTTATGCTTCACATTAAAATCTAGGATATGTGTTCAGGCATGGTTGGGAAAGTTATGACTTACACCTCAAGGTAGTTGAGGACGCATTGAGAATTGCCCAACTCACGGTTTGGTGCTAGCCGTAGTTAAAAATTGCTCTGAGAATATGGAGACACTTGCTACGATCAACGCTTTTAGCAATCACAAGGACCTGAAGTATCCATTCAAAAAAAAGGGGCTGAACATGAGATAGGAGAGGTGATTAGAGTTTTTGAAGGAGTATAATGTCTAGTTTCAGTGTCGTCCTGTCTGGGTCACTAATAAACCCACTCCAAAAATTCTTTGGACTATATCAAGTTTCGTTTCGGGTTTGGTTCAATAGCTTGTCAACAAATTCTGTCATCCTTTCTTTCTAAACCTCCATGATATCTTCCATATGTCACGATCGCGAAAGTATGTCACCGATCCAGCCACGTCATCAAACTAAACCCGGTGTAATTCAAAGAGAGTCTGATTTATGAGAAACTTCTCATGAAGATTGAGAATAGAAGAATAAAGCAACGCAAAGATATAGAGATAGCGTTGGTAAGGGTGATCTAAATTGACGTGACTAGAGACATAATCTGAGGGTAAGGAAATAAGATGAAGAAACACGTTAATGTTTGATCTAAGGGATGAAAATTTCGAGGACGAAATTTCTATTTGAAGGGGAGTGTTGTAACATCCCGAAAATTAGTAATTTCAGAATAAATGATCATTTTACAATATTTGAGATTTTCTAGAATTTTTCTGGGCTTTTCTGAGAACGCAGAATATTTTAATATATTTCTCGATTTGTGTGCGCACTGAGCTGAGAATTGCTGAGGTCAGTGTAACGCTCCGGAAACTAATTATTTCGCCACCAATAGTCATTTTCTAATATTTGTGATTTATGTGAATTTTTCTGGAATTTTTCGGAAACGATGAATATTTTAATATATTTCTCGTTTTGCGTGAAACTCGAAAGCAGAGTCGTGAAAACGATTTGTAGTGCCTCAAAAATTGGAAAATTATATGACGAATAGTCGTTTTATAATATTTTTGCAATTTTTGGGAATTTTTCTAACCGTCGAATATTTTAATATATTCTCATTTTTGCGTGCGATTGAGTAGAACCGGAGAAACGCGACGTTTTCTCCGAGAACCTTGGACTATGGACATGTCGACGGGGATCTTACTAAACCCGAGACTTGACACGCTTTACGAGGTTTCATAATTTTCGAGAAATTCTAACAGATAAAAATAAATCAATACAGCGAAAAATTCATCTGTCAAATTAATTAAATACTGACTTCTGTCAACTGTAACTATTATCCATTGGATAATAGTGTGTAATAAAAATCCTATCACATTATCCTAATGCAATCTACTTTATGTCTAATCCATTCACTTTAATTCAAATTTAATATTAAATAATCAAAGCTTCTTTGAGAAGCTTTGACCAAATATTGACCCAAATACCCTTAGCTTCTCTTGGAAGCCAATTTTCACTCTCTCTTCTCTCTCCACTCACGGCTGAATGCAGCCCAAAACAAATGAAAATTTGCTTTGATTCATTAATTCAATTACACACTTTAATTCATTTAATTTCCAAAATACTTTCTCTCTCATCATTTCTTCTTCCTTCTTCTTCTTCACTTTTCTTTTCTCCTCCTTCTCTCTACCTCCACCATGAGCACGAAATTGCAGCCCCTCCTTCCTCCATTTTTGTTCATCTTTTCTCCTCTCCAAGCCATTTCTACACTTGCCTTCACCTCCTCTACCTTCTTTGTGTATAAAGTTTCTCCATTTTCTATTTCTATCTCCATTTTCTCTCCACCTCTTCTCTTCTTCCTCCTCTTAGATCCAAAAATTCCAGCCACCATTAGAGAGTCTCTTCTTCACTTTTCTCTCCATAAACACCATTTCTAGACTTCTCTTAACCTCCTCTACACTTTCTCTTTAGAAAATCTCTTCAAAAATCCAACTTTTCTACCCCTCCTTCCTCAAATCCGAAAATCACTCCTCCATGGATGACCAAGCTTTTTGATTTTTCTCTTCACTAAACACATTTATACACTCATCTTCATCTTCTCTACAAGTTTCGTTTGGAAGGTTTGCTCAAAATCCAACTTTGTCTCCATTGTCTTCCAAGGTAAAGATTCTTGATTTCTCTCCATTTTCTTCTCATTTTCGATTTCCTTGGTTACCTATGTGACCAAGGATCATTCTTTTCAAGCTTTAAATTTGTAAATATGAGAATTTGACCACTTTATGGTTCTCTTGAAGGTGGAATCCGAAAATTACAAATCAAGGAACCAAGGAGTTGTTTTCTTGCATTGTCTCCTCTAGGTAAGAGGGACACTACTCACTTCAACCACTTATGGTGGTGAGAAGACTTTTTGTGTGTGTGTTGATGGAGAAATCCATCCTTGTATGCTCTTTGTATGCTTGCTTGAATTATAAATTTTGTATAATTTAGTATTCTTGAATTTGATTGATACTTGATTATGCTATTGAATATGTTTGATATATTAATTGTGCTTGATCATGTTGGGGTTGCTAAATGGAAAATTTGGAGTTTCCTACCTCAACATGGTGCCACGGTTTTGATTAGAAATTAGTGAATATTGGTTTTGTATACAAGTGAAATAAGACTTATATAATCAAAGATTGAATGATAGTATTAACACTAACGAATGGAAGACTTTGAGGGTTTAATATCCAAGAGGGGTGCCACGGTTTTGGTCTTGGTAAAAAGACAAATGGATTGATGTTGATGATCTAAATTTAAGTGAATTAAGAGTGTAACATATAATGTGATAATTGTGACCTTAGATTGATTTGTGGTATATAATGGAATGTCGGATTGGATTATGTGATTGGAAATGGAAGAAAAACTTTTGGGAACCTCTCTTGGAGGGTTACGGTTTTAGGGTGAAAATTGGATAAATTATGGTTGATGTGTAACAAGCATTAGACTAGAATTAATCAAGTGACAAAATAGAATTTAATGGAAGAAAAGTTTGAGATTGAAGCCTAAATGATGGCTACGATTTTGAGGCATAAAGATTAGGGTTCTTGGTGAGCTAATTTGATAAGTGAACACTTAAATGAATTAAGGGAATGACATGTAGTATGATGACTTGAGAGAATTTGGGATTGTAACCATTGTGAGGCCACGGCCCCTAGGGCAAGTTTTAGGTAAGCATGTGGTTTTGATAATTTGGAAGCATAAGTGATTAGGTAATTAGAAACCTATGTAATAAATGGACAACTAATAAATTGGAAGAATTTAGTATAGTCAAGACTTCATAAATTGTTAGAAGACTAAGAATGAGACCATTGTAAAACTTAAGGTGATTCTAAGTGAGTGAAGAACAAGAGAGTGTGAGGCTTAATAGCTTAATTAAATTACAAGTTATAGGAAATCGAATTGCCTTGGAATATTAAGCTAGTAGCAAGAATTGGATTTGGTCATGAACCTTGAAAAGGGAAACAAATTCTAAGTTAGGATTCATAATGAACCTAAGGACACATCAATTGACTCGGTCTTTATGTTATGATGTTATGGGTCCATGTGAGTGACCATTTGTACATTGATGCTTATATTGGCCTAATGTGGCATATTATGGAATTGTATGAGATTGTGGATCATACATGTTCATGCATAGTGTCTTATGCATTGTGAATGTCCTTGTGGACTGTTGTAAGGCCAAGTTGCCTAGGAGATTGAACACACCTTAGTGCGGGTGCGAATAGATAAGTGTGGGTCGTGTTATGACCTCGGGGGCGTCGGGGTGCGGGTCTCCCACATGGACAGTTTAGAGCTCCTCTGTGCCGTGGGGCAAACCGATGCAAACACACCGACGATCCGGACTTGACACTGTCCTATATCGTGATCTAGTGAAGAATGTCTGTGCAATGCCATGATTGTGCACGATTTGATTTATAGCACTGGCCTCGGCAGCCGAGTCACAGACATGTCTCCTGATCTTTCTCTCCGACTTTTTGGGTTTAGCTCCATGGAGTAGGACTTTGGGAAAGCATGCATATAAGCCATGATATATTCTGTCATTTTTAATATTTATTTCCTGTAACTGTGACTGATTTGATTATTGTTACTGTGATGATTGTCTGATTGTTGTGTAAATTCCTGGAAATACTATTGTGATCTGTCTGCTATTACCTGTTGTTGTTCTACTTTACTATAAATATCGTTGTTATTATTCATTCTTATTATTGCTTACAAATGCATTGCTTTTGTTATAAATTCCGCTGTTGCAGTTGATAAATATATGAACTGTATTGCTTTATGGGCGCTCTGCGCCGTATCGTTTTCTTACTGTCATAATGGTAATGAAGGATGGGTGTCTCACCTCTTTCCTATATCGTTGTATGTCTGTTTTATACTTATATTGATAAAAGATCGTGAGGAAGATAAAGAGGGACCACACCTTGGTTGATTGGATTGGGCGTTTGGACAAGGTTTCTTCGGCTACGTACGAGTGCAGTTGCGTGGAGGCATTGATGCCTGACTTGTTGACTGGGACTCCGAGCGTCGTATGCGTATATGAGGTTGCGGCTTTGTCTGCTAGTAGTACCTATCCCTGAGTCACTACTTTTCCCCCCTTTTTAGTGTTTTATTCCCGCTGTATTTTATTGGACTCTGTAATTGTTATATTCTATGTCATCAGTGATTTGTGTAAATTGACTATATATATATATGTATAAGAGATATGATTTTATTTCAGTGGTTGTATCATGGCTTGATATAAGAGATGTGGCACTTCATGCATCTAAATGGATGTAATGGAGATAACTTCTTCATCATGGGTAAGCTTGACGATTAACACTATGTAACCAAAGGTCTTTTGGAAGGTCATGTAACATCTTGCCCAACCTAATCATATTAATCGGTGTTATAATAGCTCAATAAATCTGATATTGGTTACTTGGTAATTTAAGTAAATTTTGGGTGAATTGAGTATAAATTTACAATATTAAATATGAGAGATAACTCAAAATAACTTAGAAAATTATAAAATCATGAGCAAATGGTAAATAGAAAATGAAGATTAAGTTGAGAGTGAAAATAGAATAAATTAGACATTGAGAGCTTCCTAGTTTAATCTCATAAGGTTTAATTTAAATTAGAGATGAATAGTGAAACTCATTAATTGATTAAAGTGCCTAAGATTATGTGTCAAAGAATGAGTTTTTGAATTAAAAAATAATCCTAAAATCTTTTATAACTAGTTTAGAGATTAAGTTATAGAGGATTAAAGTATTTTTAAAAGATAAAATGTTTTCAAATGAATATTTTATTAATTCATTCTCTAATTTTTCTGAATTCTTTCTCACATTCTCCCTCTCTTCTTTCCTTCATTCCCGCGATTCTCTCTTTCTTGTTTGGTTCTCTCACACTCGGTCGTCACCTTGCCATGTTACTTGGTCGTTCGTGGTGTTGCTCTATCATTCGTGGTTTTGCTCGGCTATTTGCTCTCTGCTCAGCCATACGTCCTCTGTTCTTGCTCGACTGTAAATGTTTACCATCTTTCTTGCTCGTGAGTAGCTCTCACTAGCTCTCACTGTCTCTCTTGTTTTGATATTCTTCTTATATTTCTATTTCTTTGTTTCATTGATTCTTATTCGCTCTCTTTCTCACTCTCTCATCTCGGGTTGCTTGAGAAACAAAGTTTAGGGCAAGAAAAATGAAGGAAAGGGGAAAAGGAGGAGGAGGGAAAAGCTTGACGAATTAGAAAGAAAACTATGAGGTAGAGGGTTCCTTGCCATCTCTTGCTCATCTTTCTTATCTTTTTGAGTCTTAAATATGGTCCATGGAGTCTTGAAGCTCACGACCAGACTTGTGAAAGTATGAGTTTTGTGCCTTTTGATGCTTTTATTTCATCTTGTCTTAATTTTATTCCTGTTATGTGTGTTGAGCAACAGTTTATGAATTTAATTGACACTTTGATGCTTACTTCTTCAAGGTTTGATTGGTGTTTTGTTGTTTATAACTCATGGCCAAGACTTATATAGGGGTCTTGGATTTGTTTTAATTGATTTGGCATTTGTTTGATTTTGAGAGTGGAAACCGTAGATGTATGAGTGAATTTTTAATGTCTACACCTAAGATCTGATGTAGTTGTATTTGTAATGTGTAATTCACAGTTCTTACTTCTAATTGAGTGTTATTTCTCTATTACATGTTGTATGAAATTGAGGTGTTGAACTTAGTAAGAAATTGGCTGAATATGGGGCTAGTTGTTTTATAGCAATTACTGCCAGAATTTTTATCAGTATTATTTCAATAGTTGACTAGAATTTTGTTCAATTATAAGTAGGAAATGGTGACTTATATATTTGAAATTATTAAAACAGAATGTTGCTATAAAGTGACTAGAAGCATGAAGCTTTGTGGATAGCAATTTAGCTTGCAATGTGATTGATACACATGATGGAATGCGGCTTTGTATTAATCACAAATTAAATGTAATTTTTGTTATATATTGATACTAGATATGTATTGAAAATGTTAAAAATGAGTTCTCTTATATTTTGTGACTAGGTGGTTTACGGTTCTTATAGAGGTAGTAAGGATTTCCTTATTTTAATTGATTTCTTTACTTAAAATGTGACTGCGGGATTTAAGGATGCAAACCCAAGTGCAGGTTG
The DNA here is from genome assembly GCA_029884605.1 of Ormosia emarginata. Classification (NCBI taxonomy): domain Eukaryota; kingdom Viridiplantae; phylum Streptophyta; class Magnoliopsida; order Fabales; family Fabaceae; genus Ormosia; species Ormosia emarginata. The sequence goes on from JAQQTP010000079.1 coordinate 20,074,377, forward strand.
TCTCAAGTAGTAAATTTATCGGGAGTTCGAGGTCGATCTACAGGGAATTGATGAAGAAAAATTAATTGAGGTAGGAAAGGATTTGTCATAACACCAAAAGTAATAGAAAATGTTCACAAATGAATTTAAGAATTTGCCTGGGTTAGAAGATCCACTCTTGGTAATAAATTAAAGGCAAGATTATTTCTCTTTATAACTCAATTGAAATCCACACACAACGGAGGTTCCAATCGGAAAATATAACATTCAAAGTTCAATTATATATGCAATCATATTATGATTCCTTTAATTATCTACCAACATTTGTAAATGAGTTCAAGCATTCACTGTGCCAATCCTATTGTCTACAATAAATCAAGATCTCCATTATACAAAGAAGGTTTCTAAATTAATTGGAAACAAAATACAACACATATAATGTCCATTTAATAATATATCTTTTAAGCACAAGAAATAGAATAATCTAACCTTATTTCATTACCAAGAGCTTCACTCTTTCACCCAAGCAAGATGAAGATTTAGTTACTCATAGATAAGAAGAAAGAAAGAGAGAAGAAGAGAAAGATGAACATAGCTTCACTTTAGAACAAGAGAAAATTACAACAAAGTAAAACAAGAAACAAACATAATCATAACTTGTAAAAACTAAGCCTAATACCGAGTGTCCCAAATAATCAGCCAATGGTGCCTTTTATAGAGGATTAGGGATACAAAATAACAAAGGGGCTGATTAAGAGTAGGTGGATGAGTGGATGAATGAGTGGAAAATGGCAAATGGTGAGTTGGTGAGTGAAAAATTATTAAGATTCCTTGTCTCCAAAATCATTCATTGCTTAACTCATGGATTCTGTCATCAAATAGAAAAGTCATCTTCATGAAAGTTGTAGATCTAGATCTTAACTTTCAGATGTCCAAATTTCAGCTCATTTCATCACCTGCAGCCCGAGATATGGCCCAATTACTGAAGACTAATCAGGCCCAGTTTCAGCATCTCTGTTTTGACTTCCAGACCCAATATCACCTCCAAGCTGTCTGAAAGAGCTCTTGTGTTCTTCATGAAAGTTGTAGATCTAGGTCTTAACTTTCAAATGTCCAAATTTCAGCCCAAGATAATTCTTACAGCCCGAGTTATGCTCTAATTACTGTACACTGTTCAGGTTCCAAACACAAAACTCATGTTCTGTCTTCCAAGCCTAATTAGCTCCACTAGATGTCTGATTGAGATTTTGAGCTCTTCATCATAGTTGTAGAGCTTTCTCTCAGATTTCCTACAAGGTAAAATTCATAATTTCTAGACATCTAGAACTCAAGATATGACCAAAATACAGAAATAGTGTAAGACCCAAATAATGCTAAAAAAAATCAATTAAATCCAATTTGAGTCCGATCTTACAAAACATAACCAGGCTTAATCAATTAAGTACATGAAGAGTGTAAATGACTAGAGTTTATTAATGTATAAAATATGTGATTATCAAAATGATTGTTAAATTAGGTTTGTAATTTGTTTAATAAAAATTATAGCTAAACATAGTTTTAATAGGGATTCACGACCAAGTAATTGATGAATATTTAGTTTATGATTCTAATTTGTTTTTCTTGATTTTGAGTACTTGGTTGAGTGGTTGAACATATAAGGAGTTAAGATGACAAGTTATGGCCAAACTTTACTCTAAATAGGCCCACAGTCAAGGCAAGGAGTGAATGGAACTTTCTTTTGTTTTGACTTGCTTATTTTATGTTATTTGTTATTATGTTGAGTTTATAATACTGATTATGATTGAATGGTGAATGAAAATCAAGGCAAAATGCTGCCAAAGTTTAAACAGAATTTGGGCACAAATGATCATGAGTTTATATTTTGAAATGTAGATGAAATATATGGTAGAAAACTATAACCCCCCTTTTTGGAGAGGGACAGTCACACCAAAAATAAAACTCAAAAGAATACACTAAGATCCGGTTTACATACATATAGACAGTAACATGTTCATTTACAAAGCATATAATAACTTGGCAAAAAAAAAATTTTGTAAGCGAAAAACATAAACTTAGTGGAAATTAAAATGAAGATTAAACCATACATTTATACAAAAGGTACATGATATAAGTATTTAGATATATCAATAGTTTTAGCAAAAGAAAGCAGAAGCTTTACATGTCAAAAAATATACATACATCTGCCCTCCAAAAAGTTATAAACAGACAACTACCAAGGCTGCAAAAAGTATCATGCCCCTAACAACTATTGAGAAGAAGCCTCGGATGGGTCCTCCTCAGAAGAAGAAATCCTTATAGGAGCAGCAGACTCACAAGCAGGGGCTCGTGCAGAAGACAGGAACGAATCCTCCTCTGGGGTATACTCACGGTTACCCCACACCTCACGTATCGACATGTAGAACTCCAGCCATACAACAAGATCAAAAGAGAAAACAGGTGGGTCATAACGACCCATGCCAAAGACATAGTCACATCTGCCACGTAGACAAAATGCTCAGTGTTCAAGTCGACGTGCCAACAGTTGACACCTCTGTGGAACCTCAGTCTGGCATACCCAAGAAAACCTCGCTGAGATGCCATCACAAAACAGAAGACTAGGTTGATCAAAAATTAGGAAACGCGGGCTCTTCCTTGCCTCGGTCTTTACAGAAGCACAAATATAAGCAGAATAACAAAGTAAAGAAGTAAGATATCTAACATCATTACCAACATGGCAGTAAAGAAAGCTAAACGACGCATAACGCCAAACAGTATAGTAAAATAGTAACTAGCATCAAGGTTCGGATAATAAACAATTTAATAATCCAGGCAGTCATAATATCAATAAAAGAAACACCTTCATAATCATATCTATATATGCCAGCTAAATATTGTGATCGACTATGCACATGCACAAAGTACCAAAATCCTACTCCATGAAGTTAAACACAATATCAGAGAGAATGATCAAGGAGACATGTCTGTATCTCATCAGCCTCAAATCAAGTGTTCCAATATCAACAATTTGCGCAACATAGCATAAACAAGACATTCTTTACAAGATCGCGATATAGGACAGTGTCTCAGTCCAAATCGTCGGTGCGTTGCATTGGTCTATCCCATGGCACAGAGGAGCTACCAATTACCCATTGTGAGATACCCACTCCCCGACGGCCTCAAGGTCAACAAGTGACCTACACTAGTCTATTCGCACCTGCACTTAGGTGTGATTCATCTCCTAGGCATCAAGTCTTACAACAAAGTCCACCGGACTTTCATAATACATGATGACTCAATGCACATGCACGTATATCCAATAATGATATACTTTTTCCATAATCACGTCATAATTTGCCAAATTAATTATCAACAAATCCTTGGTCCCACTTATGGGCCCACAACAATTCATTATCTGATCGTCAATTACAAAAATATATGTTCAAGGTTTAATATAAAATTATGCTTCAACTTCATCACTTTTCCTATTAAGCCTCTATAGGGGAATTCTCTTGTATTTTTCACCTAATCTTTATTACTCTAATTAAACAAGTCCTTTACTTAGTTCTAAACATAGCTCACTTAGAGTAATTATTTTAAGTTTCTCAAAACCTCACTTACATTCATGTTCTTTCTTTGGCCGAAAATCACTCTAAGTTATAGGATAAATTTTGTTCTTTGTTCTTTCCATTTTATGAATCCCTAATCAATATCTAATCATCTAATTAATTAACTTTCATTTTAACACAAAATTTTGCCATTGTTTACTCTATGAGGCCGTGAGCTCTAAGGGACTAGGAACCTAAATTCTCATCATTCCATTCATCATTAATCACTTAATTAATTAGTCCCCCAAATTGTTACAAAGTTTTGATCATAGACACCCTATTTATGGGTGCTTGGCTGTGAGCCTCAAACAAAGGAGCAAAGAGCCCTTGCTTTCCATACGTGATTCCAACCCATTCAAAACATTCCAAATCCATCAAGATATACAATAGCGTGTAATAAAATCATACAAGACAAAATAACCACAAAATCATCAAGAATCACCAAAAACCATACAACAAAATGAGTAATCCTAACATGGATTTCTCACTATCAACACAAAAACATGTTCCTTACCACGAAGATAGGTTGAAGATGATGATCTCCCTCTTACCTAAAGAGACAATAAGAAAAAGCAAGCTCCTTTGTTGTTTCTTGCAAATTTTCATCCAACTCCTCCACCAAAACCCTAGGATGGTCAAACTTATATAATCAACAACCAAAACTTGAAAAGAGAAGTCCTTGGTCATCAAGGTGACCAAGAATAACGAAAATGGAGGAAGGAAAAATAGAAAATCAAGAACTTTATCTCAAAGCTTCAAGTTTTAGGGTTTTATGGAAGAAGATGAAGATGGAAGATTCAATTGATGGTCACAAAAGGAAAAAGCTTCAAGGTGATGAGTAGAAACAAGAAATAAGGTTGGTTGAGCAAGAAAGGTTGGATGGCAAAAAATGGTGGGTTTGGTCATGGGAATGGAGAGAAAATGGAGAGAAAATGTGAGTTTTTGAAGATGGTTCCACAAGAAAGAAAAGCCTTCAAATGAGATGTAGTTTCAAGCAAGGTGATTGCCTGAAATTAAGCAAACATAAAGGGTGGAGAAGAGGGTGTAGCCGTGGGTTTGGAAAGGAAAGGAAGAAGAGAAAATGTGAGAGGAGAAAAAGTGAGAGAAAAGAAAAGGTTGAGAGAGAAAGTGTTAAAAAACTTTTGAAAATTTGAGGAGTGAAAAGTGAGTGTGTTTTTAGTGAAAAGGTGACAATTTGTGTCACCTGTTCCCCCTTTCACTGTCGTGGAGTCCCCAGGGGAGGAGAGAGAGAAGTTTGCTTCCTTGAGAAGCTTGATACAAAGCTGCCTTGAAAAGCTTTGTGCACTTTTTGAAAAAGTCAATGATGATGTCACTTTGATGATGTTATCTTGGTGATGTCATTAAAGTGCTCTCTAGAAAATATGACTAACACTCTACTAAAGTCATTATCCTGTGGACAAAAATTATAGTTAACAAAATCAATATTTATTATCCAACGGATAATAAAACGTGCTGCGATTTTATTTATCAGATAAAATCTCAAAAAACAAAAACTTCATAAACTATGTCTGGTTTCGAGTTTAGTAAGATCCCCAGTCAATGTTTCCACAATCCAAGGTTTTTCAGCCTCAGGAAAAATATTTTATTTTTTCGGCTCGGCTCAGTGCATACGCAAATCAAGAAATATATTAAAATAATCAAAATCACCGAAATAATTCACAAAAATTACAAATATTATAAAATGAATATATATCATGAAACAAATAATTTTCAGGGTATTACAACTCTCCCCTTCTAAAAAGAAATTTCATCTTCAAAATTTGTCATACCTTGGAATAGATGTGGATGTTGTTCCTTCATCTTGTCCTCTAACTCCCACGTTGCGTCTTCGGTTATGTCATTCCAGATCATTTTCACTAATGGAATTTCTTTCCCTCTGTGTCGCTTCACTCTTCTAACTTCGATCTTTACAGGAGGTGTCTCATAGGTTAAATTCTCTTTTAATTGTACTGTATCAGGTGCTATGACATCGTTTGGACCAAGAATATATTTTCTCAATTGCGACACATGAAAGACATTGTGAAGGTTAGAAAGAAAAGGTGGTAAGGCTATTTGGTAAGCTACTGGACCTATTCGACAAAGAATTTGATACGGTTCGATGAATTTAGGAGTGAGTTTTCTAGATTTAAGAACTCGACCAACCCCAGTCGTGGGTGTGACTTTCAAAAACACATGCTCGCCTTCCTCAAACTCAAGAGGTTTTCTCCTTTTGTCCACGTAGCTTTTCTGCCTACTCTGAGTCATCCTCATTTTTTCCTGAATCATCTTGACCTTTTCCATCGTTTGTTGCACAAGATCAGGTCCAATCGTAAGATGCTCTCCATCTTGGTACCAACACAAAGGTGTTCTACACCGTTGTCCATATAGAGCCTCATAGGGTGCCATCCCTATGCTCAAGTGAAAACTGTTATTGTAGGTGAACTCTATCAAAGGTAAAACTTCATCCCAACTTCTAGTCTGTTCTAAAGTACAGGCTCTAAGCAAATCTTCTAACAATTGGATCGTCCTTTCCAATTGACCATCGGTTTGAGGGTGATAAGCAGAACTCAAGCGCAAATGTGAACCTCAAATCTTTATCAGAAATAATATTGGAAGGCACACCATGCAGTCTAACAATCTCGCCAATATACAGTTAGGTTAACTTTCCATTGAATACCTTATGTTAATCGGTAAGAAGTGTGCGGACTTAGTAAGCCGATCAACAATTAACCATATTGAATCATAACCCTTTCGGGTCTTTGGCAATCCAACCATGAAATGCATCGCAATACTATCCCATTTCCATTCGGGAATAGTTAGAGGTTGCAACATTCTTGACAGTCTCTGATGTTCAACCTTAGCTTTCTGACAAATCAGACAAGATGACACATATCTGGCAATATCCTTCTTCATTTCGTGCCATCAAAATAACTGTTTCAGGTCTTAGTACATCTTGGCCATTCCCAGATGCATACTCAACTTGCTTGTGTGAGCGTCTTCAAGAATGAACTTCCTAAGTTCCTAATCCTTGGGCACACAAACCCTATCTTTGAACCTTAGGATTCCATCAGGTCCTTCCTCTACTGTCGGCACAATGTCGCTCTTCATCAGCTCCCTCTCATTTTGTAAAAATTTGTCACTTTTTTGTTTTTCTCGAATTTCTTCCATTAGATCACTTGAAATAGTAACCATATTCAAACAAATCTTCCCTGGTGTCAATTCCACAAATAACCATATATCCCTGAATTGCTCTGTCAACTCTTTCTCCTTGACCATTATAGCAGAGATACTAAGCATTTTCCTACTTAAAGTATCTGTCACAACGTTTGCCTTTCCGGGGTGATATTGAAGTTGAAAATCGTAATCTTTCAAAAACTCCAACCACCTCCTTTGCCTAATGCTCAACTCCTTTTGATCAAATAGGTACTTCAGATTTTTGTGGTCACTAAAGACATTGAACGTCGCTCCATACAGAAAGTGTCTCCGTATCTTCAAAGCAAACACCACAGTTGCTAACTCCAAGTCATGCGTAGGGTAATTCTTCTCATGCACCTTAACTGTCTTGAAGCATACGCTACCACTTTCCTATCTCACATGAGCACACATCCTAATCCTTGATGTGAAGTATCATAATACACTTCAAAGGTTTCATTTAGATTGGGTAGAACTAAAACTGGTGAAGTAGTCAGTCGTCTCTTCAACTCTTGAAAACTTTCTTCGCAAGCATCAGTCCACTTAAAAGCTTAGTTCTTCCTCGTAACTTGAGTGAGAGGTCCTGCTATTTTAGAAAATCCTTCAATGACTCTTCGATAATATTTAGTTAATCCCATAAAGTTTCGAATCTCAGTCACGGTCTTCGGCCTTTCCCATTGTAGAACTGCTTCGACCTTTGATGGATCCACTGCAATCCTATCCTTCGAGATTACATGGCCCAAAACTTAACTTCTTCCAGCCAAAATTCATACTTTGACAACTTGGCATACAACTTCTTCTCTTCCAGGATATGGAGAACTATACTGAGATGTTCGATATGTTCCTCTTGATTTTGAGAATAGATCAGAATGTCATCGATAAAAACAATGACAAATCTATCTAGGTAAGGACAAAAGATTCTATTCACGTAATCTATGAATATCGCAGGTGCATTCGTCACTCCAAACGGCATCACAAGATACTTATAATACCCGTAATGCGTATGAAAAGTCATCTTGGGGATATCTTTTACCTTCACTCGGATCTGATGATAGTTAGAACGCAGATCTATCTTGGAGAAAACAACGGCTCCCTTCAACTGATCCATCAAATCGTCTATCCTCAGAAGTGGATACTTGTTCTTAATTGTGACCTTGTTCAGCTAGCGATAATCTACACATAAGCGTAAAGTTCCATCCTTCTTCTTGATCAACAATACTGGCGCTCCCCAAGGTGACACACTAGGCCTGACAAACTGCTTTTCCAGGAGCTCCACCAACTGTTTCTTAAGTTCAACCAATTCTGACGGCGACATCTTGTACGGTGCTATGGATACAGGACCAGATCCAGGTACAAGATCAATAGTGAATTCTATCTCCCGCTCTGACAGTAAACTAGGTACATCATCAAGAAAGACTTCAGGAAACTCATTGACTACCAGAATAGCATTCACATCTGTCTCACTCTCGACTTCTAAGGAAGACAATAGCATGTATCCCTGAGCTCCTTCTCTTAAGAAAGCTTTAACTTAGTTGGTCATAAAAAATCTAGAAACTTCAGACTTAGGGAAAACTAGGGTTTTATTGGAACAATCCAATAGGATATGGTTAGAAGATAACCAATTCATTCCTAAGATTATGTCTATTTGGGAAAGAGGTAAACAGATCAAATTAACAGAAAAGATTCGACCTTCAATAGATAAAGGACAATTCAGACAAACTTGGGTAGTAACAACAAGTTTAGCAGTAGGGGTAGAAACACTCAAATCAAAAGGCAAAGAAGACATAGGTAAGCCTAATCGACGCACACAGTCATAAGCAATAAAAGAGTGGGTCGTCCCTGAGTCATACAATACAGATAAAAGATTACCTACTATGGTACCATCTCCCTTTATCAAATCTTCAGATTAGGAGACTTCTGCTCCACTCATCGTGTAAACTCTACCTCTTACCTGAGGTCTTGCAACTCGTGCATTACTGATAGAAGGCTCTGCCTTAGGTTAGTTGCAATCTCTAGAGATATGTCCAGGCTTTCCATATCTAAAGTGTAACACCCTCCATAGGGCATCATATTTTTGACTAAAAACTTAAAACCTGAAAATCATTTCATAAAAGCTTTGAGTTCTAAAAGATGGATTTTAAAATTTCTTTTCGCGAAAACATAAACTTACCAAAAATATAAGTAATACAGAAAAATAGACTAAACTGATTAACACACATATTACTTATATCACATAATATTTAATAACATTTTAAAACATAAAATTTACAAACTCAAGAAAACAGTAGCAAACCCAACGACGGGTCCTACTTAATAGCACGGTAATATCACTAACGAGAAAACTCAACATACTTGTTCCGTTTCTCTACCAAACTGTATACTGTTGAAACTTGGAAGATCACTCCTCGACGCCGTCACCGACCTCAGAATATTACCTCCAATTAGTCTAATAAACTCGTTTCTCCTACTATATGAATCAATACAAACACAACAAAGTAATACAGTAAAGAGGTGAGATCCCCTTTCACCAATACCAGTACGGTAGCAAAGAATGATACGAATGACAAAGTCATTCCATACACACAGATATCATAAATATAATCATGTTATCAATTTATAAATAATTCCAATAAACATATATTGTAATAAAATGAACAGCAATAATATTACCATAACAGATATAACAATTGATACAATAAACTATATAGTCACATCACGTATAATAACTCACATCAACACATCATATATAACATCTTAACATTGAATTTTAGAATTTATCTATGAAATAAAAAAAATGAATTTTATTATCTGTTGGACAGTACCTACTAACTTATGAATAGTAACTTTAGACCTGATATCTTTTGTCCATTGGACAATAGACTTAGAAAAGTCTTTGCGACTCACAAAGTGGTGAACCAATAAGATTAAGTCAATATAAATGGCTTGATTTTCTAAGCCAATGAGATGTGGTCAACAATAATGGCTAGTCTAGTTAGCCATGCAACCAAGTAATCTAACTAAGTTAGGCTAAAGCCTATGTAGTAACTAAATGGAACAAACTTAGTTTATTATTAGGGCTCCACAGGTTCTAGTACCTTCTAGAATGTATGATTCACACCTAAGTAACTAAATGGTTAGCAATGGAACTGAGTAATCTAACTAAGTTAGCTTAAGTTAGTTAGGAACTAATTGAATCAAAAACCAAGTTACCTTTTCTCCATGAGTCACACAGCCACCTTGGTGTTCTAGGAGGTTCATGAACAACTTAATCATCTAATGTGACCATTGTATGACAACTTCAGGACATAAACCATGTGACTTTGTTTCTATCTTGTTTAACAAGCTTAACTCTTCTATCCATGCACCTACATGGCCAAGCACATGTTTAGTAGGATATTCACTTAAGTTTATCACCTTTATGTCATAAACATTTCTATCCTTTCTCATTTCTTCCTAACTTAGCCAAAACTCAATTTCTCCCCACCTTTGAAGCTCTCGGCCTCCACATCCAACACCAACATCTAATCTTCTATAATTTCATCCAACACCATTTTCTTAACCTATACAAGATTCTAAACACCTTTCATGTTGTAAGTTTCACCTAGTTCATCCATCTAGTACTTGGAAATCAAGCTTGAGTTTTCTACTCTTAAAGCTAAAAGCCTTGTTTCTTGATTCAAAGTTTAGTTCTTTAGTTTCTAAGCCATGATTGATCAATGGTTTCTCTTTTTCAAGCTTAGTTTATGACTTTGTGTTGGTTTAAGCTTGTTAGGGTTTTCTTTGGAGGCTACACGAAATCGTTGGAGAAAGCAACTTGTAGGATTTTGTCTTCCTTTAGGTAAAAGGGAGATTAACCTCATCAACCAATTGTTGGTGGTAAGGGAATGACTTGTTTGTGGTGAAAAATCCATAAGGATTTATTCACTTGTGTGGTTTAAGCTTGCTTTGTTTGTGATGATTTTTGATTGGTATGCTTTATTGGTTTTGATTATATGCTTAAGTATGTGAATATGGAAGCATGTTGATTCTTGACTATGGCATGATGTAAATTATATGATGAGAATGAGTATGAAGGTTCCAATGAATCCATGGAGGCTCACGGCCTCAACACCACAAAGAGAGCAAAATATTCTAAATTATTTTCCTAATCATGAATTAAGTGATTTAATGATGAGAAATTGAATTAAGGGTTTTTACAAAGAATTATGTGATAGAAAATGATTAAATATGATTTATGAGGCATAGAGGAGATTTCAGCCAACATACTTATTTTTGATGTACTAGATCCAAAATTATTTTATTAAATGTAGATTTAGGTATATAATTAACAAGAAATTAATTTAATAGGTTTTTATACATAAAAAGGAAGTAAACTAATTTTTAGAATAAGTTTAGTAAAATTTTGTGAGAAATAATGGAAAATACTACTTAAAGAATTTTTAGTAGTAGAATATGGTAAATAAAGCCGAAATATTTACTTTATGTGAAAATTTTCAAAAATAAGTTTAGAAAGCTAAAAATATTCTATGCAATTGAAAAATATTAGAAAAACCTTACGTGTTTTCAAAATAGTGATTTTTAAGCTATATAGAAAATAATTTAAAATCGTTATGCGATTGAGAAAATGTTTAAAAATCTCTGCGCGATTTAGAAAACGTTTGAAAATATTTTTGCGATTGCAAAAACATTGGAAAATACTTACGCAATTTGAAAATGTAAGAAAAATGCTCTGCGATTGTGAAAACGCGATAAAATGTTTGTTAATTAGAAATAACAAATGAGTTCTTTGTTGAAATTTGGTCATTGTGGTGGGCCCAGTTGTGTTAGAAAGTGATATCGCCAAGAGATGGCGTGTGTCTATGATAAATTATGAGAATGATGTTTCTATATATTTTTGGATCATACATCATGCATTGAAAAACGTGTCAGCTTATTTAGTTAAGACAATGTGCCTAGGAGATTGAATTTACACCTTCATGCAGGTGAGAATTGTGTAGTTATAATCTTCAGTGATCTTGGAGACGTAAGGGTGTGGAATGTCATATGTGGCCAGTTGGTAGCACCTTTGTGCTGTGGTATCCTATGCAAACACACCGACGGTCTTGATGGAGTTACTACTCTTTTCGTGATTGGTTGAGAGAGTCTTGTATTAGCCATGTTGTGCACCTTGATATGATATATTGGCACATGATTTGAGGCTAATGATATACAAACATGTACTCCTTATATTTCTCTCCAAAATTTGATTAGCTCCATGGAGTAGGATTTGGTCTTTGTGCATAGGCATAGTGGGTCAGCATATTGATATGATAATTGTGCTTATCTGATATATTATCTGTGATGTGATAATATGACTGTATGTGATAATATTGTATCTGTACCAATTACTATCATTTTTTATACTGCCTCATTGGTATTGATGTAGGGGATCTTACCTCTTCGTTGTATTATTTCTGTCTTGATTGTATATGTTTGATGAAGACTAAGTGTAACACCCCAATTTTTAGAAAATGTACTGAATGTACTGTTTGCTGTTTTTCAAGCTTTCGTGTGAATGACCGTTGTGTCCCTATTTTTACTGTTTCTCGATTTCTGTATGAAATACAAATACGTTTATACAGGCTCAAATTTTATTTGGTCTTTTTACGTAATTTGTTTCGAGACGATAAAATAAAAGTTTTTCTCGAGCTATTGTTTTAATTTTTTTGGAAGATATACGGACAATTAATACGTCTGTAATTTTATTTGAACTTTTTGGATGATTAGCTACGTTGTGGAAAAAAATGGGAAAATGACCATTACGTCCCAAACGTTTGTTTGTCTGCTTTTTTCTTGTTTTTAATTGTTTTCTACTTGATTTAGTGTCCAATATTAACTGTCTGTGATTTTATATGGACTTTTTGTGTGATTAGCTATGGGGCGGGAAAATAATATTTTTTCGGACCGGTAAAATCTGTTTTTAATTATTCGAGGCGGGGATCTTACTAAACCCAATTGAATGAGCCTAAAATTAATCTTTTAATTTTTAGGATTTAATCTTGTCAAATAAAATAATTTTGTATTATTATAATATTATTTTATTAGTCAATATAATTTAGTGACAAAGTGGACCCGAAAATGTTTTGCGGGACCCACGTTTAGCTAAACCAATTAACTTAGTAGCTTAATTAAACATGATTAGTGGAGGAATATTCTTGAACATGATGATAAGGCTTGATGACTAGGTTATTAGTGACTAAGCATGGTGACTAAGGCTAATGACTAGGTTAGGAGCAACCAATAGGAAACAAGCTTGCTAATCAAGGCTTAATCTTGACCTTTGATGCATCCAAGGGCTTGGATGAAGCCAAGCAAATGTCCACCTTGCATGGCTTGAAGTCTACGGCCATATGGCTTTGGGAGGACCAAAAATCTCTTCTCTTTCATGCAAATTCTCTCTTCTCTCTCATCCAAGAACCCTAAACACCATTGTTACTTCCTTGCTCACCTATTCGGCCAAGCTTGATACTACACCATTCAATCACCCAAAATTTCTTTTAACCAAGTTTTCTAAACCTAAACACAATCCTAAGAACATCTCTAGTTGAGAGTTCTTTCAAAATCTTACATTTGAAGCTTGAAAACCTACTTGGAAGTTTGTACCAAGGAGGTGAAATCTCTTGTTGTTCTTTTCTAAATTCTTTTTCAAAGTTCTAAGCCATGGTTTATCCATGGTTTAGGTTCTTTTTCAATGGTTAGTAACTTGTAGTTTTTGTTTAAGTTTGTTAGGTTCTTGAAGGAGGAAAACCGTGACCCTAGGAGGAGTGAAAGAATCCATTTGTCTTCATTTAAGGTAAGAGGAAGACAAATCTTATCATCTATGGATGGTGGTAAGAAGATGGAGTGTGGTTTTGTGATTGTAGAATCCATAAGGATTCATTTGTGTGGTTGTTAGTAGCTTGTTAATATGGTTGTGTATTTGTTAATAGCTTTCCTATTTGTTGTTTGTTGTAATAATTTGCATGTCTACAAGCTTTAAATTGCATGTCTACAAGCTTTGATTTAGGTTATATGTGTTAGAAATATATTGCATGTGTTAGAATTACATGATAATGTATAGGATGTGAATAACATGTTAAGGATTGCATGAGTGTTCCAAAGAACACAATCCTAAGGCTCACTGACCATGGACACAAAGGGAGAACCAAAATGTTCTCATATTTTTCCTAAATTGAGATTTAATTAATCTAGGAGAATTAACAAGTTATTACATTGTTTAGATTAGGGAAAATGAATTTGGAAATCAAATAGCATAAATTTCTAAGTTTCGGCCAACATGCCAAACCAAGTATCCATGGTTTCTAAAATTTAAATCCAAACCTTTTCTAAGTATAAGAATGCAATATGTGTTAAAAAGAATTTTTCTAAAATGAGTTTTAAGGAAAAGAATCAATTAGAAATAAGTTTGAGAACTTAGAACTAATGATTTTGTTATTAGAAATGAAATACTGATAACTTTCGAAAATTTCTAACATATAGCTCATGCTTTGTATTTTGAAGCATGTTAGTAGTTTTCAAAGGGATTAATTTTATGGTTTAAAAATTTAATAAAAGAATTTTTACGGTAAAATTAGGAAACCATTAATATAATTTTCTAAGCAAAATCTTGTCAAATTTTAGTAAAAACGGACAAATAAGATAGAAAAGATGTCCAAAAGACAATATACGGTATGGAAAATATTATACGTAACTTAAAAGTATTATTTATTATTTCTGTTTATTTAAACAGTAATTTTTAAGGAATTCGGTCAAGAAAATAATTTAAAAATCTTACGCGATTGAGAAAACGTATTAAAAATCCTACGCGATTTTGAAAACAGAAAAATATATTTACGCGATTTCAAAATGTTTATAAAAACGACGAAATTATGAAAACGCGATAAAATTTCTACGCGATTGACCGAAACAGTATTTTTCTGGATTTCTGTATTTTTCCGCTGTCGGGCTATGAAGTGAACCCGTACAGGCTTTGAGACAGTATTTGTCCAAGGGGGACTTACTGTATATTTTTGCCATTGAGGGCATATATTTTTATACTTTGAGGGTATTCTGGTAATTTACCAATTTTTAGTGAACTTTGGTTGACGAGGTGAATCACATCGTGTTGTCGATGCGATAAACGTAGTGTGGTTCATTGTTCTAATGAACTTGGAGATATTAGTGTACGGGATTCCATATATGGACAGTTGGTAGCTCCGCTGGGCCGTGGTAACTGATAGCACACTAATGGACTTGACACGCACTATATTTAATCGAGATTTGTAAAGTCTAGTAGTACATTTGCCCGTAGTGTCACGACGTGTGACAGTGAACTACACCACGCCTGGATGGTAAATTCCCAGTGATGTGGAGCTATAGACGCAACGTGTGACCGCGGAATAGTTGGCTGGGCAGCCGTGGTACTCATATATTTTTGCGAGTCATTCCCTCTGATATCTATGGTATCTGTGTTGTTTAGTTCCATGGAGTAGGAACGTGTCATATTTCATATGAGTATATCTGGAATCTTATTTTATTTTATCTGTCTATTTTTATCTGGTTAGTATTATGAGGATTATTTATCTGTTCTATTATTTTATCTGTGATATTATGTGTCGTTATGATAATTAAATCTTTTTCTTTATTATATTATTGATTTCTGTTATAGCTTTTCATATTGCATGAATTGTATAAGCTGTTGTTTGACGTTTTCTTATTTACCATGTTTGTGATGATTTTAGATTGTCTTACCTCTTTTTCGTATTGTGTATATTTCCTGTATATTTATTTTACGCGGTAAAGAGTTTGAGGAAGAGGAAGAGGAACGACCTCTTGAGGTTCGTACCCGAGGAGGAGGAAGATCGCCTAGCCGACGACCGGTTTGACGATCAAGAACCATCGATCATCCATATCCATTGGATTGATTAGTTTTGGTATGGCGGTGCACGGATTTTGGGGTTCGTGACTCTCGAGTTTCACGGTGGATCGTTAGCGTGGCACATGAGAGGAGATAGAGACTCTGTGACGTATGCGGGACGGATGACAGTGACCCTACGCCATAGGTTTGATGACGAGCCAGTGATGACGACGACGATGTTTCTGCATTTAGAGTTACCTTTATCCATTAGGCGTCATTGGGGTGGTGTTTCCACTGAGCCTAGTGAGATGACACTCGTATCGACTGCGCGGTCTCATGTCCGATGAGTGTCGAGGCATCCTGGGTATTTATCTTCTGATGAGTTTCCTGAGAGTGATCCATCAGAGGAATAAATATTTACGATGTGTATTTTTGGGCGCGTCTGCGTATGTATATATTGACTCTTTACTGTTTTGATTTACTGTTTCTATTTAAATATTTGTAGTTGTAGTTGTAAATTATTTGTATAACTTATAACTTGGAACATATGTATACTATGAGTGATGTTGTTATGTTTATTTTATGTTTTCCGCATTATTTTATTTTTAATAATCTGTTTAACAGGAATTATTTTACGATTCATATTATTATGTAATAAATGTTTTACAACTTGGGTAGATTTTATTTATTTTCTTTATATATGTGACATCCTCCAAAAGGGTGTTACATTAGTTAGTATCAGAGCCCAAGTTAGAGTCTTTTGGGGTTGTGGTTGGGTCTGCTTTTGTTTGTGCTGTGTGATTCTCTGTGATTTACTTCCGAAAGGATGTATCTAATTTTGTTTTGTTCTGTTTGAAGATGTCTGGACGAGGTAG
Source organism: Ormosia emarginata (assembly GCA_029884605.1). NCBI lineage: Eukaryota > Viridiplantae > Streptophyta > Magnoliopsida > Fabales > Fabaceae > Ormosia > Ormosia emarginata. The sequence continues at coordinate 20,090,903 of JAQQTP010000079.1, forward strand.
AGGACGTTCAAACATGAATCGTGATGTGGACCCTATGATTGCGGCTGCTGAGGCTATGCAGCGGATGGCTAAAGTAATGATGCAGCAGAATGTGAGAGCAGCTCAACAGCAAGATGCTACTGTTGATGCCCTAAATTTATCTGAATTTAGGCGCCACAATCCGCCACAGTTTAGAGGCGAGGTTGATCCGGAGAAGGCAAGTCAATGGATACAAGACTTGGAAAGGATTTTTGAAGGGATGAGATGCACAGATAACAAGAAGGTAACTTATGCCGTCTTTATGCTAAGAGGAGATGGAGAACATTGGTGGAGAGGAACCCGCCGAGTTTTGCAAGCTGAAGGAACAGAAATCACATGGGAAGTGTTTTCTAATGTTTTTCTGGAGAAATATTTTCCTGCGAGTGCTAGGCATGCCAAAGAAATGGAATTTCTTGGTTTGCGACAGGGGAATATGACGGTGAATGAGTATGCCACAAAGTTTGAGAATTTGTCTCAATTCTCAGATTATGCTCAGACACGACAAGACGATGTGTGGAGATGTCGGAAGTTTGAATCAGGCTTAAGGGTGGAACTGAAACGAGGAGTGGTATCCTTGAGAATGACTCAGTTTCATGCTTTGGTGGATGCTTGTGCTCGACTTGAGGAGTTGGAACCATCTAGAGATCAGAGGAATCGGAACTTTGGGCCGACAAGGTTTCAGAGAGGTGGAGGTAGTAATACGAATCGGTTCCAGCGTAAGCCGTATTCCAGACCAACAGGGACTCAATCTCAACGATCATCGGTTAGTGGAGGTGCAAGTGGTAGTGGAGCTGGACAGAGAGTGCCGTTCACGCTGACATGTTTTAAGTGCGGGAAGAAAGGCCATATCTCGCCAGAGTGCACGCTTAGAGGTACAGTTTGTTTTAACTGTAAGCAACCTGGACACATGTCAAAGGATTGTACTCAACCGGAAAGGAAACTTGCTGTTCGTTATGTTCGTGCTAGTCAACAGAAATCAAGGAATACTCAACCGAGATCTGGAGGGCGTGTTTATACCATGAAGGGAACTGAGATTTCTCAATCTGATGATCTTATACAAGGAGAAGGTGACATTGGAGGTAACCATCTGACTGTGTTGTATGACTCTGGTGCTACACACTCGTTTATTGCATATGATTGTGTGGAAAGATTGAAGTTGCCTGTGTCTTCTTTGAATGTTAAGTTGAGTGTTTCTACTCCAACTGCTAAACCTATGATTGCATCAAAGATATGTTTGGATTGTCCTGTTGCTGTGAAGGGCCGTCTGTTTATGGTCAACTTGATTTGTTTACCTCTTGTAGAAATAGATGTAATCTTAGGGATGGACTGGTTATCTTCTAACCATATCCTTATAGATTGTGCAAGTAAAACCATAGTTTTTCCTAAGGAAGAAAAGTCTGGATTCTTAAGCTGCTTGTTAAGGTCAAGTCTTTGTTAAGAGAGGAGCACATGGATATGTGGTATTGTCTTCTCTAGAAGTTAAGAATGAGAAAGATGTGAATACTATTCCTGTTGTCAACGAGTTTCCCGAGGTTTTCCGATGATGTACCGGTTTACCACCGAAAGGAGATCGAGTTTTCAATTGATTTAGTACCAGGAGCGAGGTCCTATCTCAATTGCACCGTACCGTATGTCGCCAACGAGTTGGAGGAGCTGAAGAAGCAATTGGTGGAATTGTTGGAGAAGCAGTTTGTGCGACCAAGTGTTTCGCCATGGGGTGCTTTGCTTTTGGTCAAGAAGAAGGACGGAACTTCTCGGCTTTGTGTGGATTATCGTCAGCTGAACAAGGTAACTATCAAGAATAAATATCCGCTTCCAAGAATTGACGACTTGATGGATCAGTTGAAAGGAGCTGTGGTATTTTCCAAGATAGATCTGAGATCTGGTTATCACCATATTCGTGTAAAAGGGGAAGATGTGCCAGCGCTTTTCGAACTCGTTATGGACATTATGAGTATCAGGTAATGCCATTCGGAGTGACGAATGCTCCTGCCATATTTATGGATTATATGAATAGGATTTTTCGTCCTTATTTAGACAGATTTGTTGTTGTCTTTATCGATGACATTCTGATCTATTCTCAATCGAAGGAAGAGCATGCTGAACATCTTGGTGTTGTTCTTCGGATTTTGAGGGAGAAGCAGCTGTATGCGAAATTGGCTAAGTGTGAGTTCTGGTTGGAAGAAGTCCAATTTCTAGGTCACGTAATTTCTAAAGAAGGTATTGCGGTGGACCCATCAAAAGTTGAGACTATTTTACAATGGGAAAGACCTAAGACGGTAACAGAAGTTCGAAGTTTTGTTGGGCTTGCTGGTTATTATCGGAGGTTTATCGAGGGTTTTTCCAAGATTGCTGGACCACTTACGCACTTACGAGGAAAAATCAAGCTTTTGAATGGACGGAAGAACGTGATGCCAATTTTCAAGAGTTGAAGAAGAGGTTAACGACTGCACTGTGTTGATCTTACCTGGGATTCGAAGAGATCTTTTGATGTGTATTGCGACGCTTCTTATCAAGGGCTAGGATGCGTATTGATGCAAGATCGGAACGTTGTGGCATATGCTTCTCGACAATTGAAGGTTCATGAGAGGAATTATCCAACGCACGATTTGGAATTGGCAGCTGTGGTTTTTGCTCTAAAGATATGGAGACATTTTCTCTATGGAGCAACGTTCAACATCTTCAGTGATCACAAGAGCTTGAAATACTTGTATGATCAGAAGGAGTTGAACATGAGGCAGTGGAGATGGTTAGAATTCCTGAAAGATTATGATTTTCAACTGTTGTACCACCCTCGCAAGGCGAATGTCGTGGCTGACGCCTTAAGTAGAAAAATTATCAGTGCTTCTGCTCTGATGATTAAGGAAAAGGAGCTCATTGAACAGTTTAGAGATGTGTGGTCATTTGTTGAGTTGAAACCGGGAAGATCGTATTAACATGGTTACTATCTCGAGCGAGCTGATGGAAGACATAAGGGAAAAACAGAATGCCGATGAAATTTTGCAAGGAATAAGAGAACAAATAAAGCAAGACGAGACAATAGAGTTCAAAGAAGGAACTGATGGAATTCTAGGTTTCGGGGGTAGAGTCTGTGTTCCTCGTGACCGGGAGCTGAGGCGATATATTGTGGAACATGCCCATACTAGTCTATTGAGTATGCATCCAGGCATAACAAAGATGTACCAAGACTTGAAGAAGTTATTCTGGTGGCATGGATTGAAGAGTGATGTTATTAGGTGCGTGTCAACTTGTCTAGTCTGTCAAAAGGCAAAAGTGGAACATCAAAGACCAACTGGAATGTTACAACCGTTATCTATTCTAGAATGGAAATGGGATAGCATATCGATGGATTTCGTTACTGGTTTGCCGAAGACGAGGAAAGGTCATGATTCAATATGGGTTATAGTCGATAGGCTTACTAAATCGGCTCATTTCTTACCAATTAATATTAAGTATTCATTGGAAAGATTAACCCAGTTGTACATCAGTGAAATTGTCAGATTACATGGTGTACCTACATGTATAGTTTCTGATCGAGATCCGAGGTTTACGTCAAGGTTTTGGCGAAGTCTGCAAGAAGCTATGGGAACCAAGTTGCGACTGAGTTCGGCGTATCATCCGCAAACAGATGGTCAGACAGAGAGAACTATACAGTCTTTGGAAGATCTGTTGCGTGCTTGTGTTTTAGAACAACGAGGAAGTTGGGATGAATTTTTATCTTTGATAGAATTCACCTACAACAATAGCTTTCACTCAAGTATAGGGATGGCACCCTATGAGGCATTGTACGGAAGACGATGTCGAACTCTGTTATGTTGGTATCAGGATGGGGAAAGCATGACTGTTGGGCTAGATCTTGTACAACAGACTACGGAGAAGGTAAAGATGATACAAGAGAAGATGAGAACGACGCAAAGCAGACAGAAGAGTTATGCGGATAAACGAAGACGACCTCTTGAATTTGAGGAGGGTGAGCATGTGTTTCTAAGAGTTACTCCTACGACTGGTGTCGGAAGAGTTATTAAGTCTAAGAAACTTACTCCTAAGTTCATTGGACCGTATCAGATTATCCGACGTATAGGTCCTGTAGCGTATCAGATCGCTATGCCGCCGTTTCTGTCGAATCTGCATGACGTGTTTCATGTGTCTCAGTTACGAAAGTATATACCAGATTCGACGCATGTTATACAACCAGATGACGTACAGTTGAAGGAGAATTTGACTTACGAGACTTTACCTGTCAGAATTGAGGACAGAAAGGTAAAGCAACTTCGAGGGAAAATGATCGAGTTGGTGAAGGTCATATGGAATGATGTGACGGGTGAAGCTACCTGGGAGCTGGAAGATAAAATGAAGGAGCAGTATCCTCATTTGTTTTGAGGAACAACGAATTTCGAGGACGAAATTTTTATTTGTTGGGGAGAGTTGTAACACCCCAATTTTTAGAAAATGTACCGAATGTACTGTTTGCTGTTTTTCAAGCTTTCGTGTGAATGACCATTGTGTCCCTATTTTACTGTTTCTCGATTTCTGCATGAAATACAAATACGTTTATACAGGCTCAAATTTTATTTGGTCTTTTTACGTAATTTGTTTCGAGACAGTAAAATAAAAGTTTTTCCGAGCTACTGTTTTAATTTTTCTGGAAGATATACAGACAATTAATACTGTCTGTAATTTTATTTGAACTTTTTGGATGATTAGCTACGTTGTGGAAAAAAATAGAAAAATGACCATTACGTCCCGAACGTGCTGTTTGTACTATTTTTGCTTTGTTTTTAATTGTTTTCTACTTGATTTAGTGTCCAATATTACTTGTCTGTGATTTTATATGGACTTTTTGTATGATTTGCTACGGGGCAAGAAAATAATATTTTTTCGAATTTGGTAAAATCTATTTTTAATTATTCGAGGCGGGGGATCTTACTAAACCCAATTGAATGAGCCTAAAATTAATCTTTTAATTTTTAGGATTTAATGTCAAATAAAATAATTTTGTATTATTATAATATTATTTTATTAGTCAAGTATAATTTAGTGACAAAGTGGACCCGAAATGTTTTGCGAGACCCACGTTTAGCTAAACCAATTAACTTAGTAGCTTAATTAAACATGATTAGTGGAGGAATATTCTTGAACATGATGATAAGGCTTGATGACTAGGTTATTAGTGACTAAGCATGGTGACTAAGGCTAATGACTAGGTTAGGAGCAACCAATAGGAAACAAGCTTGCTAATCAAGGCTTAATCTTGACCTTTGATGCATCCAAGGGCTTGGATGAAGCCAAGCAAATGTCCACCTTGCATGGCTTGAAGTCTACGGCCATATGGCTTTGGGAGGACCAAAAATCTCTTCTCTTTCATGCAAATTCTCTCTTCTCTCTCATCCAAGAACCCTAAACACCATAGTTACTTCCTTTCTCACCTATTCGGCCAAGCTTGATACTACACCATTCAATCACCCAAAATTTCTTCTAACCAAGTTTTCTAAACCTAAACACAATCCTAAGAACATCTCTAGTTGAGAGTTCTTTCAAAATCTTACATTTGAAGCTTGAAAACCTACTTGAAAGTTTGTACCAAGGAGGTGAAATTTCTTGTTTTTCTTTTCTAAATTCTTTTTCAAAGTTCTAAGCCATGATTTATCCATGGTTTAGGTTCTTTTTCAATGGTTAGTAACTTGTAGTTTTTGTTTAAGTTTGTTAGGTTCTTGAAGGAGGAAAACCGTGACCCTAGGAGGAGTGAAAGAATCCATTTGTCTTCATTTAAGGTAAGAGGAAGACAAATCTTATCATCTATGGATGGTGGTAAGAAGATGGAGTGTGGTTTTGTGATTGTAGAATCCATAAGGATTCATTTGTGTGGTTGTTAGTAGCTTGTTAATATGGTTGTGTATTTGTTAATAGCTTTCCTATTTGTTGTTTGTAATAATTTGCATGTCTACAAGCTTTAAATTGCATGTCTACAAGCTTTGATTTAGGTTATATGTGTTAGAAATATATTGCATGTGTTAGAATTGCATGATAATGTATAGGATGTGAATAACATGTTAAGGATTGCATGAGTGTTCCAAAGAACACAATCCTAAGGCTCTGACCATGGACACAAAGGGAGAACCAAAATGTTCTCATATTTTTCCTAAATTGAGATTTAATTAATCTAGGAGAATTAACAAGTTATTACATTGTTTAGATTAGGGAAAATGAATTTGGAAATCAAATAGCATAAATTTCTAAGTTTCGGCCAACATGCCAAACCAAGTATCCATGGTTTCTAAAATTTAAATCCAAACCTTTTCTAAGTATAAGAATGCAATATGTGTTAAAAAGAATTTTTCTAAAATGAGTTTTAAGGAAAAGAATCAATTAGAAATAAGTTTGAGAACTTAGAACTAATGATTTTGTTATTAGAAATGAAATCTGTAACTTTCGAAAATTTCTAACATATAGCTCATGTTGTATTTTGAAGCATGTTAGTAGTTTTCAAAGGGATTAATTTTATGGTTTAAAAATTTAATAAAATGAGAATTTTTTCTTGTAAAATTAGGAAACCATTAATATAATTTTCTAAGCAAAAATCTTGTCAAATTTTAGTAAAAACGGACAAATAAGATAGAAAAGATGTCCAAAAGACAGTATACGGTATGGAAAATATTATACGTAACTTAAAAGTATTATTTATTATTTCTGTTTATTTAAACAGTAATTTTTAAGGAATTCGGTCAAGAAAATAATTTAAAAATCTTACGCGATTGAGAAAACGTATTAAAAATCCTACGCGATTTTGAAAACAGAAAAATATATTTACGCGATTTCAAAATGTTTATAAAAACGATGAAATTATGAAAACGCGATAAAATTTCTATGCGATTGGCCGAAACAGTATTTTTCTGGATTTCTGTATTTTTCCGCTGTCGGGCTATGAAGTGAACCCGTACAGGCTTTGAGACAGTATTTGTCCAAGGGGGACTTACTGTATATTTTTGCCATTGAGGGCATATATTTTTATACCTTGAGGGTATTCTGGTAATTTACCAATTTTTGGTGAACTTTGGTTGACGAGGTGAATCACATCGTGTTGTCGATGCGATAAACGTAGTGTGGTTCATTGTTCTAATGAACTTGGAGACATTAGTGTACGGGATTCCATATATGGATGAGTTGGTAGCTCCATTGGGCCGTGGTAACCGATAGCACACTAATGGACTCGACACACTATATTTAATCGAGATTTGTAAAGTCTAGTAGTACATTTGCCCGTAGTGTCACGACGTGAGACAGTGAACTACACCACGCCTGGATGGTAAATTCCAAAGTGATGTGGAGCTATAGACGCAACGTGTGGCCATTTGAATAGTTGGTGGGCAGCCGTGGTACTAATAGATTTTTGCGAGTCATTCCCTCGATATCGTGGTATCCGTGTTGTTTAGCTCCATGGAGTAGGAACGTGTCATATTTCATATGAGTATATCCGGAATCTTATTTTATTTTATCCGTCTATTTTTATCCGGTTAGTATTATGAGGATTATTTATACGTTCTATTATTTTATCCGTGATGTTTTATTTTATACGTGATATTATGTGTCATTATGATAATTAAATCTTTTTCTTTATTTACATTCGATTTCTCGTTATAGCTTTTCATATTGCATTAATTGTATAACTGTTGTTTGACATTTTCTTATTTACCATGTTTGTGATGATTTTAGATTGTCTTACCTCTTTTCTGTATTGTGTATATTTCCTGTATATTTATTTTACGCGGTAAAGAGTTTGAGGAAGAGGAAGAGGAACAACCTCTTGAGGTTCTGTACCCCGAGGAGGAGGAAGATCAGCTAGCCGATGACCTGTTTGACGATCAAGAACCATCTGATCATCCATATCCATTGGATTGATTAGTTTTGGTATGGTGGTGCCTGGATTTTTGGGGTTCGTGACTCTCGAGTTTCACGGTGGATCGTTAGCATGGCACATGAGAGGAGATAGAGACTCCGTGACGTATGCGGGACGGATGACAGTGACCCTACGCCATAGGTTTGATGACGAGCCAGTGATGACGACGACGGTGTTTCTGCATTTAGAGTTACCTTTATCCATTAGGCGTCATTGGGGTGGTGTTTCCACTGAGCCTAGTGAGATGACACTCGTATCGACTGCGCGGTCTCATGTCCGCCGAGTGTCGAGGCATCCTGGGTATTTATCTTCTGATGAGTTTCCTGAGAGTGATCCATCAGAGGAATAAATATTTACGATGTGTATTTTAGGCGGCTAGTCTGCGTATGTATATATTGACTCTTTCTTGTTTTGATTTCTTGTTTTCGTTTAAATATTTGTAGTTGTAGTTGTAAATTATTTGTATAACTTATAACTTGGAACAATTGTATACTATGAGTGATGTTGTTCTGTTTATTTTATGTTTTCCGCATTATTTTATTTTTAATAATCTGTTTAACAGGATTTATTTTACGATCCATATTATTATGTAATAAATGTTTTACAACTTGGGTAGATTTTATTTATTTTCTTTATATATGTGACATCCTCCAAAAGGGTGTTACATTAGTTAGTATCAGAGCCCAAGTTAGAGTCTTTTGTGGTTGGGTCTGTTTTTGTTTGTGCTGTGTGATTCTCTGTGATTTACTTCCGAAAGGATGTATCTAATTTTGTTTTGTTCTGTTTGAAGATGTCTGGACGAGGTAGAGGACGTACAAACATGAATCGTGATGTGGACCCTATGATTGCGGCTGCTGAGGCTATGCAGCGGATGGCTGAAGTAATGATGCAAACGAGAATGTGAGAGCAAACTCAACAAAGAAGATGCTACTGCTGATGCCCTAAATTTATCTGAATTTAGGCACCACAATCCGCCACAGTTTAGAGGCGAGGTTGATACGGAGAAGGCAAGTCAATGGATGCAAGACTTGGAAAGGATTTTTGAAGGGATGAGATGCACAGATGACAAGAAGGTAACTTATGCCGTCTTTATGCTAAGAGAAGATGGAGAACATTGGTGGAGAGGAACCCGCCGAGTTTTGCAAGCTGAAGGAACAGAAATCACATGGGAAGTGTTTTCTAATGTTTTTCTGGAGAAATATTTTCCTCCGAGTGCTAGGCATGCCAAAGAAATGGAATTTCTTGGTTTGCGACAGGGGAATATGACGGTGAATGAGTATGCCACAAAGTTTGAGAATTTGTCTCAATTCTCAGATTATGCTCAGACACGACAAGACGATGTGTGGAGATGTCAGAAGTTTGAATCAGGGTTAAGGGTGGAACTGAAACGAGGAGTGGTATCCTTGTGAATGACTCAGTTTCATGCTTTGGTGGATGCTTGTGCTCGACTTGAGGAGTTGGAACCATCTAGAGATCAGAGGAATCGGAACTTTGGGCCGACAAGGTTTCAGAGAGGTGGAGGTAGTAATACGAATCGGTTCCAGCGTAAGCCGTATTCCAGACTCTCTAGTTTCACGGTGGATTGTTAGCGTGGCACATGAGAGGAGATAGAGACTCCGTGACGTATGCGGGATGGATGACAGTGACCCTACGCCATAGGTTTGATGACGAGCCAGTGATGACGACGACGGTGTTTCTGCATTTAGAGTTACCTTTATGCATTAGGCGTCATTGGGGTGGTGTTTCCACTGAGCCTTGTGAGATGACACTCGTATCGACTGCGCGGTCTCATGTCCGCCGAGTGTCGAGGCATCCTGGGTATTTATCTTCTGATGAGTTTCCTGAGAGTGATCCATCAGAGGAATAAATATTTACGATGTATATTTTTGGGCGCGTCTGCGTATGTATATATTGACTCTTTACTGTTTTGATTTACGGTTTCTGTTTAAATATTTGTAGTTGTAGTTGTAAATTATTTGTATAACTTATAACTTGGAACATATGTATACTATGAGTGATGTTGTTCTGTTTCTTTTATGTTTTCCGCATTATTTTATTTTTAATAATCTGTTTAACAGAAATTATTTTACGATCCATATTATTATGTAATAAATGTTTTACAACTTGGGTAGATTTTATTTATTTTCTTTATATATGTGACATCCTCCAAAAGGGTGTTACACTAAGGAGACAAGGAAGCAGGATATTCTTTTTACCATCAATGATATTTTGCTGTGTTTGCTTGTATGGTGGCGAGGCGCCAAGTGTTGGGTTTTGTCCGAGTTCAATTTCATGGCGAAACTGACGCTTGGAGATTTGATTTTGATAATGAACGTTTTGTATATACTGGGGACTTGACTATGAACCTTAGTGGGATGCGTGATGGAGTTCCAATCATGTCAATGAATGCTTCAATTCGTTTATAGTTTTCGATGCCTATTCGAGAACTTTGGGGTGGAAGTATCTATACCCCACAGGAGGATTTTATGGTGTCGTCTACTAAGATGTTAGCCCAGCGTGTGATGTATCTGCCAGGGTTCTTTAGTGATGATACTGAGGAGGAGGATCATTCCGAGAGCCAAAATCCTTAGTTTGTAGGAGTTTTAATTAAGCAGTTATGTTTTAATGTATGTATTATACATATTTATCTTTTGGAGTGTACTGTACTTATATAAATTATGTGTGAACAAAGTTTCAAGTATTTATGTATATTATAGTGAGTTTTATTCAGTTACAATATTGTACTCATGTTTTATTTATTTTCAGTTATTCGCAAATGAAATTTTAATATCAATGTTTTGCAAGATTGATTCTTTTACAACTTTGGTAAGTTTTATTGAGATTAGTCTTAAATGTGATACCCTATGATGGGTGTTACATTGGTTGGTGTCAGAGCCCCGTTTAGAGTCTTTTGGGTTTTTGTGGTTAGGTCTATTTTGCTTAAGTTATGCAATTCTCTGTGATTGGTTTTTGAAAGGATACATCTGATTCTTATTGTGTTTTGTTTGGTTGCTTTTGAAGAAAAGAATGTCTCGTGGTCGAGGTGTACATGCGAATATGGAACGCAATCATGATGCAATGATTGCTACTGCTGAAGCAATACGACAAATGGCAGACGTACTTGTGCAACAAAATCAAAGAGGTGCACAACAACAACAAGAAACAGTAGATGCCTATAATTTGTATGATTTTCGTTGTAATAACCCGCCGCAGTTTAGGGGCAAGTTTGATATGGAAAAGGCAAGTCTATGGATACAAGAGCTGGAGAAGATTTTTGAAGGAATGAGATGTGCAGATGACTGCAAGGTGACTTATGCCACTTTTATGTTGATGGGTGACAATGAAAATTGGTGGAAAACAACTCAAAGAGTACTATAAACAAAAGGATGAGAAATTACCTAGGAGGTATTTTGTGATGCATTTCTGGAAAAGTATTTTTCGGATAGTGCAAGGCACGCCAAGGAGATGGAATTCCTTAGATTAACACAAAGTGGAATGACAGTTAATGAGTACGCAACAAAGTTTGAGAGCTTGTCTAAGTTCTCACTGTAACGCACCTAGATCTAGCCACTGCAGCACAATCATCATTATACCACAGCCACTAATGTCCAAGCGTGTCACAGTTTCAAGTTACAATAATTTAAAAATAATAAGTTACGTCTCGATGCATAAATAAAAAGTATGAGCCATGATATGAAATATAGTTATATCGACTTATATTCCAAATACACCATCAGTTTAATATAAAATACATATCCATAATTAATTCAACGCAACATAAGACAAAGTAATGAAATAAAGAGGTGAGACACCCATCTTTCATTACCATTATGGCAGTAAGAAAATAATACGGCGTAGAGTGCCCACGTAGCAATACGGTTCATATATTCATTAACAATAATAGTAGAATTTATAGTAAGGCAGTACAATTACAAGCAATAGTAAGAATCAATAATAACACGCAGGTCGCAATAATATCTCAAACAATCAGTACAACATCCAGACAGTTATTACAGAAATAGAACATATATTATCATAGTCACAAGTGTTCATGCTCAACAATTTATAAGATCGATAATGAATAGTGCACAATGCATTATGGTACCACAAATCCTACTCCATAGAGCCAGACATCAACATTTTCGGAGTGAATGATTAAGGAGTAATGCCAGTATATCGTTAGCCTTTAAAAATAGTGTGCTTCATCTCATAAAAATATTTGCACAATAATGGCTTATACATGGCAACTCAACAGTTGATCGCGATATAGGACAACGTCGCAGTCCGGATCGTTGGTGTGTTTGCATCGGTCTACCGCACGGCACAGAGGAGCTCTTAATTGTCCATGATGAGGCACCCGCACCCCGACGCCCCTAGGGCCAACCACTATGACCCTACGCTTAGTCTATTCGCACCCGTATGTAGGTGTTATTCAACGCAATAGGCATACATCACCTTTCTCAAATATGTCCAACGGATAACACATATGCATGACGATGCAATGTTCAATCATGTATGTTTATCAATGATACATTTATCATAAACAATACCACAATGGTATATAATCATTCTCAATGTCAATACATCAAGTCAATGATACATTTATCATATTCAATACCACAACGGTATATATTTCATCAAGTACTAAATCAACAAGTACTTAGCCCAACATAAGGGACCCACAACAACATAGAACCAATTTCTAACATCAATATATATTCATGGTTTATCAATTATCACCATTTCATATTATGGAATTCAACCTTTACAATGTTTTATGTCTTGATCAACTATGACAATTTCTAGATTCAATAGCCCTCAAAACTGTGGCTTCACAAGCCTCCAACTTTCTAAATTTCCTTCCATTTTATGTATTAGTCATTTAATACCAAATCACGCAACCACATTTCCCACAAAATTAATCCAATCTCTTGAAATCTAAAGCCAAAATCGTGGCTCTTCATTGGAGTAGTAAACCCCCACACTTTCCATTTATTTCATTTAACATTATTATTCAATACTTAACCATTTAAGCTTCACTGGATTTTTATTGCAAACCAAATTTACATTCCTAGGTTCTTATCAAATTGTGACATCCATAGAATTAGGAAAACCTAAGTCTTTCATAAGCAATTCCATTATGATCATCAATTCTTTGGTGTCCAATTACATGAGTGTTATTACTCACTAGTTTAATCCAAACTCTTATTATTTTGGGTCACAACCGTGGCCCCCCCAAGTCTTCAAAGTTCCAATTTAATTCCCTTTTATGCACTAGTCTCTTGATATTAAATCACTTAAATTTTTGTTCACTCAAAATCAATTCAATCCCTCATGGTTCCAAGCCAAAACTGTGGCCTTCATAGGTCTTCAAAGTCCTAATTTTCTTTCCATTTTATGTATTAGTATTTTGATATCAAATCATTTAAATCTTAGTCCACAACAATTTAATCCAATTCCTTAGGATTTTAAGGCCAAAACCGTGGCCTCACTTTAGATCAATAGATCCTTAAAAATTTCCATATTAAAATTCCAATATTAACATTCAATCTTTAATTACATAGCTTCATTTTATTGTGTACAAAAACCACTTTCCATCCCAAAATTCCCATCAAAACCGTGGACTCACATTAGGGCAGGAAACTCCAAATTTTTCATTTAACAACCTTAACATGATCAAGCATGTTCAACGTATCCAACACATTCAAAATCATTATACAAAAATTAATCTCAATTAAGAATGCATAAACATGAAAAATCACCCAACAAAGTAAGCATACAAAGATGGATTTCTCCGTCAACAACCACACAAGAGCCTCCTCACCACTAATAATGGTTGAAGTGAGTAATCTCCCTCTTACCTAAAGGAAGAACACGAAAATGGACTCCTATTTGCTCCTTGATGATTTCGGTTTTGGGGTCTCCAAGAACCCTAAAATCTCCAACACAAGAATCAACATCAAGCTTAGTAAAGGATGGATCTTTGGTTTCTAATGAGACCATAGAACATGAAAATGAAGAGAAGAAGGAAGAAAAATGAGAACTTTACCTTAAAGCTTGAAGCTTTGTCTTAGATGACAATGGAAGAAGAGTTGGTTTTTGAAGAAAACCCTCCAAATAGAAGTTGTAGAGGAGGTTGAGAAGAGTGTAGAAATGGTGTTTATGAAGAGAAAAGTGAAGAGAAATGGTTGGTAATAGGGCTATAATTTTGTGGTTGTGGGAGAAGAAGAAGAGAGAAGGAGGAGAGAAATCTTGAAGAAGAAACTAGAGAGAGAAAGTGTTGGATTTTGAAGAAAATCTCTAAAGGGAAAAGGTTTGGAATGGGAAGAGAAGAGTAGAAATGGTGGTAGCAAAGTGAGAAAGTGAAAATGGTCTCCCAAGAGGGTTGTAGCCGTGGAGAGGAAATGGAGGAGAGGAAGAAGAAAAGAGAAAATGGTGAAGAGAGAATGAAGAGGAAAGTTGGTAGCTTCTTGGTGTGTTAGACTTTTTTGGTAGTAAAATGAGAAGTAAAATCAAACCTTGGCCCCCCATAATAGGCTTCAAAGCCACGACACACACACAAGAGAGAAGGGAGGGAATGGCTTCTCTAACAAGCCAAGGGCATCTTAGTCATTTGGTAGTCAAAGCTTCTCAAAGAAGCTTTGAAGAAAGTACATCAAATTTGAATTAAAGAGGATTTGATTTGACATAAAGTGGATTACATTGGGATAAGGTGATAGGGTTTCTAATGCATGCTATTATCTAATGGATAATTGTTACAGTTGACAGAAGTCAGTATTAATTGTCTAGTGAAAAAAATTACACAACGATTTTTCATCTTGTCAGATGAAATTTCTCGAAAAATGTGAAACATCGTAAACTGTATCCAGCCTCAGGTTTAGTAAGATCCCCCGTTGATGTTTCCATAGATCAAGGTTCTCAGAAAAAATATCTCATTTTCTCAGGCCCGCTCAATTTATACGCAAAACGAGGAATAATGTTAAAATATTCCGCGTTCTCAGAAAAATTCAGAAAATCACAAATATTATAAAATAACTATTTATAATAAATTTATCAATTTTCGGGATGTTACATTCACAGTATCTCTAGATCCAGCCTGATAAGGTTTGGAAATGCCATAAGTTTGAGGAAGGTTTAAGGGTTGAGTTGAAGAAGGGAGTACTGCTAATGAGAATGAACCAATTCTCAGCATTGATAGATATGTGTTGCAAACTCGAAGAATTAGAGCCATCGCGAGATACAAGGAGTTTAACTTTGGACCATCTAGGTTCCAAAGGGTAGGAAGCAACAACAACAACCGATTTTAGTGGAAATTGTATTCAAGGCCATCGGGAAGCCAGTAACAACAATAACAACCACGTGGAGGAGGTCCTAGTGGCAATCATTTTGGCCAGAGTGTGGCACCGCCAACAAAGTGTATGAAGTGTGGAAAGGGCCATCTGACGAGGGACTGTATGATCAGGGGAATCATTTGCTTTAGATGCGAAAAGCCTGGTCACATCTCAAGGGATTGTGAACAAGCGAAGGTGCAGCCTTCGGTAAGCAATGTTCGTGCTGCAAAGCCACAAGCTAGAAGACAAGCATATACGATGAGCAGAGTTAAGGCATCTTAGTCCGATGATCTTATCAAGGGAGAGGTGTCATATCAGGTAATCTTTTAACTATACTATATGATTCGGGTGTAACTCATTCATTTATTGTATATGACTGTGTGGATTGTTTGGGATTGTCTGTGTCTTTTTTGAACTTTCAATTGATTATTTCTACACCTACTGCTAAGCCTGTTAGTACTTCTAAAATTTTCCTAATTTGCCCTATTACTATCAATAATCGAGTCTTTTCTATTGATTTAATTTGTTTGCCTCATACCGATATAGATATAATCTTAGGAATGAATTGGTTATCTTCTAACTATATCCTGTTAGACTATTCTAAAAAGACCTTAGTATTTCCTGAGAATGAAGTTTCTGGATTTTTGACTACCAATCAAGTCGAATCTTTATTGAGGGATGGAGCCCAAGGATACATGCTGCTATCTTCTTTAGAAGTCAAGAGTGAAAAGGGTGTGAATGTTATTTTTGTTGTAAATAAGTTTCCTAAAGTTTTCCCTGATGAAGTACCTGGATTACCATCGAAAAGAGAGATAGATTTTTCTATCGATCTTGTGCCAAGAGCAGGTCCTATTTCGATTGCACTGTAACGGATGTCACCGTCAGAATTAGCAGAGTTAAAGAAGCAATTGGTGGAATTGTTAGAAAAATAGTTTGTGAGACCTAGTGTTTCACCTTGGGGAGCTCTAGTGGTGCTATTAAAAAAAAAGGATAGATCTTCGAGTTTGTGTGTGGACTACCGCCAGTTAAACAAGGTCATAATCAAGAATAAGTATCTACTTCCAAGGATTGATGATTTGATGGATCAGTTGAAAGGAGTAGTTATTTTCTCTAAAATAGATCTGCGATCAGGTTATCATCAAATTCATGTCAAGGTAGAGGATTTACCTAAGACAACTTTTCGAATGCGCTACGGTCATTATGAATATCTTGTAATGCTGTTTGGAGTGACGAATGCTCCTGCGATATTCATGGATTACATGAATAGGATCTTTCATCCATATCTAGACAGATTTGTCGTTGTTTTCATTGATGACATTCTGATCTATTCTCAAAGTCAAGAAGAGCATATTGAATACCTTAGTATAGTTCTCCATATTTTAAAGGAGAAGAAGTTGTACGCAAAACTGTCAAAATGTGAATTTTGGTTGGATGAAGTTCAGTTTTTGGGTCATGTGATTTCCAAGGATGGAATTGCAATGGATCCAGCAAAGGTGGAGACAGTTCTTCAGTGAGAAAGGCCAAGGACAGTGATTGAGATCTGAAGTTTTGTTGGATTAGCAGGATATTATCAAAGATTTATTAAAGGTTTTTCCAAGGTAGCCGGACCTCTTACACAACTCACAAGGAAGCATCAAGCTTTCGTCTGGACAGATGAGTGCAAAAAGAGTTTCTAAGAGCTAAATAAAAGGTTGAATACAACACTAGTGTTAATTCTACTAGATCCAAATGAGTCTTTTGAAGTATAATGTGATGCTTCTTATCAAGGATTAGGATGTATGCAAATGCAGAATAGAAAAATGGTAGCATATGCTTCAAGGCAACTGAAGGTACACAAAAGAAACTACCCAATGCTTGACTTGGAACTAGCCACAATTGTTTTTGCCTTGAAAATTTGGAGACACTTTCTATATGGAGCTATGTTCAACGTCTTCAGTGATCATAAAAGTTTGAAGTATTTGTTTGATCAGAAGGAGTTGAACATGAGGCAGAGAAGATGGCTAGAATTTCTGAAGCATTACAACTTTCAGCTTCAATATCATCCTGGAAAAGCGAATGTCGTAGCAGATGCTTTGAGTAAGAAGATACTCAGTGTTTTTGCTATGATGATTAAAGAGGAAAAATTGATAGAGCAATTCAGAGATACGTAGTTATCGGTAGAATTAGTGCCTAGAAGGATTCGTTTGAACATGATCACTATTCTGAATGATTTGCTAGAAGAAACCCTAGAAAAACAGGAAAATGACCAGTTTTTGCAAAAAGAGAGAGAATTCTTGAAGCAAAGTCGTGTGGCAACAGTTGAGGAAGGATCTGACGGGGTCTTAAGGTTCAAAGGTAGGATTTGTATACCTAGTGATCCCAATCTTAGGAAGGCGATTCTCGATGAAGCTCACAACAACAGGTTGAGTATACATCCTGGAATGACTAAAATGTATCAAGATTTGAAGGGATTATTTTGGTGGCCTAGGATGAAGAGAGATGTTGCTGAACATGTGTCATCTTGTCTTGTGAGTCAAAAGGTGTAACAGCCCGAAAATTGTTTGTTTCATGATATATAGTCATTTTATAATATTTGTGACTTTTAGGAATTTTTCTAGAATTATTTGAATTATTTGATTATTTTAATATATTCCTCGATTTGCATGCATAATGAGCGGAGCCGGGAACATAAAATAATTTGCTGAGGCCAAAAAACCTTGGACTGTGAAAACGGTGATGATGGATCTTACTAAACCCGAGGCTGGACACAGTTTACGAAGTTTTGTTTTTCAAGATTTTATCTGATAAATAAAATCACAGTATGCTTTATTATTCGTTGGACAATAAATACTGGTTTTGTTAACAATAACTTTTGTTCACTGGATAATAACCTTAGTAGAGTGTTAGTCATCTTTTAGAGAACACTTTAATGACATCACAAGATGACCTCATTTGGTGACATCATTTTGACTTTTCAAAAAGTTAAAGTTTGGCTTCTTGGAGAAGCCTTGGAGGAAGCTTCCATGCACTTTCCTATTGGCTTGTTAGAGAAGCCAAATTTCCCTCCCTCCTTTTGTGAAGGCCATGATAAAGAAGCCCAAAAATGTAACCAAAAGTTTTTAATTTTCACTTAAGTCAAACTTCATTTTCATTCAAACTTTACTATCACTTTCTCTCTCTACCTTTCTTTTCTTCCATTTTCTCTTCACCTTTCTCTCTTCCTCTCCTCCTACCTCACGGCCACACCACCAACCACACCTCCATGTTTGTAAAAAAAAATTCTTCCAATCACATTTTCTTAAACTCCATTACATTCTAAACTACTTTCTAGTTAGAGTTATCTCCTAAAGCTTCCATCTTCTTCACTTTTCTTCAAGCTCTAGATTTGAAGCTTTTGAGGTAAAGTCTTGATCTTCATTTCTTCTCCTCATTTTCGTGTTCATGGTCTTCTTTATTGTAACACCCCAAACTTCCTAAATATTTGACAGTAATTTTGACAGTTAACAGAATTATACTATTTAGTGATTTCTGTGTGCTGTAAAATTATTTTGAATATTCCATTAATACATTTGATCGTTTTGTGTGATTTACTCCGTGTCAGGAAAATAATAATTTTCGGGCAAGGGAAAATGTTACGTAATTTAATTATTACTGAAAAGTCTTAATTATTTTACGTAATCTGATTTGATATTTGTCCATTTTCTAATTTTTGTGATTTTGTGTGTGATTATAAAATTTTTATATTACTCTGTTTATTTTAGCATTATCCGTGGGTCATCTGTGGGCCCAGGGAGGTTGTATGTGGGCCCCGCATGGGTCCAGAAAGGTAAAAACAAATTTATAATCAGAAAAATTCATACTGTTGAGACTAAGACGGGAGATCTTACTAAACCTGAATCCGGAAACAGTTTTAAAAATTTTCTTTTACTGTGTTTTGCACTGTATTTAATTATCAAGTGATAAAAATATAGTAAAAATATTATTCGAAGGGAAATAACAGATACAAAAAATAAATATTGTACTGCGAAGTTAACATTAGTGGCTTGGATATCCACCATTGATGTAATCAACGGTGGAGACTTGATCTTGATTTAATCAACGGTTGAGATTTGGTCTTATAAAGTAGCTAGGACCATTTATAGCCCTTGGATGTAAAGTTTGAAGGAGCAATCTTGACCCTTCATTTTGGAGACACATCTAATGGCTAGGATTTCAAGGAGGAGAGATCCAATGGCCTAAATTAAGTCTTCTATCTAAGCCTAAACCTAGAAGCTACATTAAATCTTAACCATTGATCTAATCAATGGTTAAGATTGCCTAAAATGGTGGCTAGGAGATTTGTTGCATTTTGAAGAGTGCATGGATGGGGGGTGGACGGTTTTGGTGCTGCATTTAGGAGCTAAAGCAACATTAGAAGACCATAATTGATCACCTTTGGTCATTATTGATCATTCTTCATCTTTCCTAAAGCAAAGCTTAGAAAAAAAAAATTTCTCCATTTCTCTCCCACCATAGCTACGGCCATAACCTCAAGAACACCCTTCCATCACTCAACAATTCTATACAACCATATTTCTTGAATCTACACCTAATTCTAAGACATTCTGTAGTTTACACCAAGTTCTAAATCTTTCATCTTCAAGGAGTTTTTCCTAGAGCAAGTTCTAGGGTTCTTAAGGTGAAGTTATGGAAAACTTTGTTTCTTCTCTTCTTTTTCATGTTCTAAACCATGTTTGATCCATGGTTCCTATTATTCAAGCTTAATATACTAATTTCTTTGTGTTTGTTTTATGTTCAAGAGACTTTTGTTGGTGGAGACCTTGTTCACAATACAAAGCAAGAAGCTTTTTGGTGGTTCTTCAAGAGGTAAGAGGGAGATCCATCTCACCAACCAAGTATGGTGGTGAGAGATGGTTTTATATTTGATGGATGGTGAATCCATGTGAGGATTCATATCCATGATCATGTAATAATTTGTGTGTGTTTATGTGCTTTGATTATTTACTTATGCTTGATATGCTTTGCATGATTTACTTGTGTTTGCATGCTTAGTATAAATTTTATTTGCTTATGTGGTATGCTTATGATATACATGATGAAGATATGTTGAATATATTACGATGAAAGTATGATAAAACAAGAAATTTTGGCTCCAAAGGCCAAGGGGGAGGCTATGGTTTTGAGCTCCCAAAATTAGGGTTCATGTTGAAATTTTTCAAGAACAAGGAAATTAATTTTTGGTTACTAAACTAAGGTGAATTTTGGCCAAGACACCTCAAATTAGGTGTTCACAAATTAATATTTTCATGAATGGTAAAAATGGATGTTTAGAACAACTAAGAAAATAAACAAATGGTTTATTTTCAAGAAACAAGTGCTCACGGTTTTTGTGAGAATTTTTAATGGTTTTGTTTGTGTAAAACCATATCAATTTAGAAGGAAAAATACAAGAATGGTTTCAATGGCCATGTGCACGATTTTGAAGACTTGAAATGCCTTGGTTTTGTGAGAACAAAGTCATTTTCAAAGTGGAAATATAACTTGATTTAATACAAGGAATTTGGAAAGGGAATCAGAGTGTTTCAACACTTGAAAAATGGAATTTTCATATGAAAATGGAAAAGAGAGGTTGAAAGTGTTTCAACCTCAATTTATTTTAAAAAGGATTATTTTTTTAGAATTAATTTGGAATTATAAAGAATACGTGGGAAACTTGGGATTTTCTAACGTATAACTCATTTTTTGGGTTTTGGAGAGCGTTAGTAAATTTTAAAGTTAGAAACGTTGATTTAATTCCATGAAATGGTGAATTTATGGAATAAATTGTGAAAAGGATTTTCTTGAATAAGAAATTGTGGAAAATAATGTGAGAAGTCATATTATTTTGAAAAAAATTGAAATAGAATTTTTGAACCTTGAGAAATATTTTGCGAAGTTGAAAAATAGTGAAAAATGATTTACGTAACTTAAAAATGTGATTTTTAAGCTACGCGATTGGAAAAACGTTTAAATATTTCCACGCGATTTGAAAAATGTTGAAATATTTCTACGCAGTTTGGAAAGCGTTTAAATATTTTTACGTGATTGAAATATTATTGAAAAATCACTACGCGATTTAAAAATGGTGAAATATTTCTACGTAATTGATGAAAATGTTGAAAAATCTATATGTGATTTGAAAACGTAACAGAAATGTTACAAAATTGTGAAAACGTGATAATATGATTTTCGTGATTAAATATACAGTAAAATTACTGTTGAACTAGTGGATGAACCCTGTATGAGAAAATGATAAATTTTGTCTGTAACTGGCATTGGTGCATTTTATATGCATGAGCTGGTGTATGAACACTGTATATGAATTTTTGCCTATGATTGGCATTGGTGGATTGAACATGCATTGGAAAGGTCCGAGGGACTGTATGAGGCTATTTGCCTAGGAGAGACGTACACCTCTTGAGTGGGTGCGATATGCATAGTGTAAGTCACTTGTTGACCATGGGGGCATCAGGGTGCGGGTTGCTTACATGGGTGGTTGGTAGCTCTTCTTCTTGTAAGTTAGACCGATGCAACGCACTGATGATCCTGACCGAGACACTATTCTTAATCAAGATCTCATAAAGACTATCGTGTATATGCTAGATGTGCAATTACAAATGAGAATTATAGCACGTGGTCTGAGGTATTTTGGTACCGACAGATCTTTCGGATCAACTTCTCCGAACTGAGTATTAGCTCCATGGAGTAGGAAATTGAGTCTATGTGCGCATGCATGAAACTGAGCATTTATATCTGTATGATATATTAATTGAGAAATATTAGTTATGACAATTGTTTTGTTGAGGAATAATTAGATGATGATGATGATAATCATGTGATGGCATTACTGTAGTTACTGTTACCTTATACACTATGATGATGACATAATTGTAATTATGGTATGATATATCTGTATGGTATGCTGTATGTATTATCTCTGTGCTACCATGTTGGTAATGGCATAGGTGATCTCACCTCTTTGTATATTATTTTGTACTGTATTTATATCTGTAAAGACGTTGAGCAAGGCACTGAACCAGAGGGTGAAGAAGAGCAGTTTCCCATGGAGGAAGCTGAGTTTTGATCGGATGGCATCCCGGTCAAGTTTCTTTGGTTACGTGAGATTGCAGTTCCACGGTGGAGCTGGAGCGTGGAGGACTAGTCCCAATGAGAGGGGACTAATTTATGAGGGACACCTGACAGTAAACTTTAGCAGGATATTTCATGGGGATCCGTTTTTCTCTGTAACTATTTTTGTTCATGTTGAATTTCCACTGCATATCAGGCAGCATTGGGATACTAGAAACTATGTCCCAACGGAAATTAGCATAGTCTCGTCAGCCCGGACACCTGTCCGTAGGGCTACGCGTCAAATCAGATTCCTACCTGCTGAGGAATCTGAGGAGGACCCGTCTGAGGGTTCTACTGCTTAGTTAGACTTGGGCGAGTCTAAACTCTGTTACAAACTATGTCTGTATATATTTAAATGTGTTATCTAGTTTTGGAGAAATGGTCTGTATATAAATAATCCTGACAGTACATGTGTAATGTAAATGATGTAAATTATGTGTGATGATGTATAATATTTTTAATTTCCGCTAAGCTTATTTTATCATTATCAAAGAAGAAAGAACAAAAAATTTACAACTCATATTTTTATTATAACATCACATTGTGTGACTTGGGGGTATTATGGTAATTAAGTAACATAAATGTGGCACCCTACGGTGGGTGTTACATTTGTGACCATTGATTCACTTTTTTTCAAGCTTAGAATGAGATGAAATTTCTAGGGTTTTTGGAGTGCTTGGCTGAAATCTTCAAGGACCAACAAGGAGACATTTTTCTTGTCATTTTCTTTAGTAAGATGGAGAACATCCTC
Organism: Ormosia emarginata; assembly: GCA_029884605.1. Taxonomy (NCBI): domain Eukaryota; kingdom Viridiplantae; phylum Streptophyta; class Magnoliopsida; order Fabales; family Fabaceae; genus Ormosia; species Ormosia emarginata. The sequence continues at coordinate 20,114,046 of JAQQTP010000079.1, forward strand.
ATCAACCACTCATGGTGATGAGGGATGAATTTATGTGTTGAAAATAGAGAATCTATGTGTGGATTTCTGCTCTTGATTGGTTGTTTTTCAATGATTTATAACTACGTGATTTATATGGTGTTATTGTTAATGTTGTGATATTATGTGTTGTTGATGGATTGTGATTGTTGTATGGTTAGATTTATATATGGATGACAAAGAACACTTTGTCCTTTGGAGGTGAAGCTCACGACCTTGTGGCCTTAAATGGGGAACCAAAATGAAATCTTTGTATAAACATAGAACTTGATGAACTAATTGATGAAATAATGAAAATTTTGGAGCCTTGAGACCTTAGGTGAGGTCACGACTAAGAGGAGGAAAACTAAGAAAAGTGCGACTAAATTGGTGATAAATGGGAACGTAGAAGTTTAAGTGAAAAATGAATTGATTGAAGAATTAAAACAATGGATTAAGAAGATGAATATTGAGTCCCGTGAACTTAGGGCTCACAGCCATCTAGGGTAATTAAGAGGAAAATTTGTAATAAAAGTGAAACTTGAATAGCTAAGTAACTAGATAATAAATTGGGAATTCATAAGATGGAAAAATAAAAGAAGTAGAACCTTAACATAAAACTATGATGAACTTTGGTCTTTGAAAGAAAATGAGTGTAAGTGAGGTTTGAGAATCATAACACTTCTAATTAAATAAAATTTATTGATAATAAAGATAAGCAATAATCGAACTAGAGAAAAGAGTATTAATGAAAGAAAGCAAGAGAGCTTATTAAGGTAATTCTTATAATGAAGTGATAATGGAAGTCTATGTAATTGAGAGTGAACGATAATTCTATTATCGCACCCGTAAATAGAACCTTGATCTGTTAATGATTATTATGACCTATGATGGTGAATGATTATGAATTTCACGACATTGGTGATTATGTATGTATGTGTGCATTGAGGCATTCATCATACTTTGTAAAGTCATGCGGACTATTGTTAAGGCTGTATGGGCCTAGGAGTTGAATTATACCTTCGTGCGGGTGTGATGGGCCTAGTGTAGGTCTTTGTTTACCTTGGTGGCATCGGGGTGTGGGTTTTCCACAATGGCCAGCTGGTGGCTACCCTGTGCCGTGGACTAGACCAATGCAAACACACCGATGATCCGAACTGAGACACTCATCCCAATCAGGATCTATCATATAATGTCTTGTATAAAGCCTTGTTGCACAAACATATTAATTTTATTGAAAGCACTTGATTTCTGGCTGACGAGATACAGACATGTCTCCCGATCATTCTCTCCGAAATATATGTCTAGCTGCATGGAGTAGGAATTGAGTACATTGTGTACATGCATACTGAGTCTGCATACCCTCATGACATTTCATATATGTTTGATTATCTGATATTGAATGACTTATTGAACTGTTAGATTACTAATGTTATCCCTGCTGTTGATATTTGATACTGCTGATTCTTGTATTTGGATGGTATTTCTGTCCATACTATCTCTACACTACCTATTGGTAATGATGTCAGATTTCTCACCTCTTAGTTGTGTTGTGTTATTTTATTGTATGTTCAAATTGATTAAAAAATGAGACGGAATTGAAGAGGAACTACCCCCTCTTTGATTTATGTTAGCTACTGTACTAAGATGACGTCAAGACTGTGTATTTTGGGTTATGTCCATGTGCAATTTCATGATGGTGTAGATGCTTGGAGGGTCAACTTGGACACTGAGAGGATCACTTATGCTGGGGCGATGACTGTGTCTTTTAGGGGGGAACATCTAGGGACCCCTGTTTTATCTTTTTCTGTGTCGATACACTTAGAGTTTAACATGCCAGTCAGGGAGTGGTGGAGTAATTTCCACTACACCCCTCAGGAGGACAGTGTTGTGTTTTCCGGGTGGACTCTTGTCCATCAAGGTGCACATCCTGCCGTGATCATATCTTTCGATGAATCGGAGGAGGACCTGAAGCATGATCCATCTAAGGATCCTATGACTTAGATATGTAAGACTTAGGCTAGTCGTGTGTTTTTGCTAGTCAGTCTGTCATGATCATCTGTACAATTTCGAGTATATGTGAGCGCCAATCTTTTGTAATTATTGAGTACATATTTATGTAATTTCTCACTAACCTATATATATATATAAGTATTGTTCAGTGTCCCTTATGATTTGTTGTTTTATTTAATTTATTTGTTATCCGCAAAGTAAAGGAAGGAAAGGAAAAAAATAAATAAATTTCTACAACTCTAATTATTATTTTAATGAATGATTTTATAACTTGGGTTAAATAGCAATGAGTCGGTGTATTTGTTCTGTTTGATAGTTATTAAAGTGTGACGTCCTCCTTCTTCGTGGGGAGAGGAAAGGGAGCGTTACATTAAGTTGATATCAGAGCCCAAGTTTGAGTCTTCTTTTGGGTTTGCCGTTAGGTCTGTCTTGTTTGTGCTGTGTGATTCTCTGTGTTTAGTTTCCGAAAGGTTACATATGACTTTCTTTGTGATTTGATCAGCCTAACTCTGAAGAATAGTAATGGCTCATGGTGGAGGCATGGCTACAGCAATTGAGGCAATGTAGCGGATAGAAGATGTCATAGTACAACAAAATGAGAGAGTTGCTCAACAACAAGAAGTGATGACAGAAGCCCAGAATTTGTCAGAATTGTTAGCCATGACAACCATCACCCAAGAGGGGGGTGAATTGGGTGATTACAAATTTTCAAAACAACTTTGAGAAATCATGCATTTTGATACTTTCAATCAACACTTGCAAATAAAGATACACATAATAGAGATTTCTCAAATACAACTTAGTCTATAGGATAAATCAAGCAAATAAGCTAGATATCAAATTCAACTCAAGCATATATAATTAAGACATAAATGTAAAGAAATAGAGTTGAGAAAAACAAACACAAGGATTTATCCTAGTTTAGCCACCCCTTGTGACCTACATCCAGTCCTCAAGCAAACTACTTCAGATTTTCCACTAAACTTCAAGCTTGAATGGGTGCTTGAAAACCTTTACACAATAGAGTATTCACCACACTTTGGGATATCTCACCCTTTGTGCTTGAGCTTCAAAATAGGGATACCTCACCCTCTTTACAACCTTTGAGAGATACCTCACCCTCTTCACAACCAAGGGATGCCTCACCCTTTACTCTTGAAGGATGCCTCAGCTTCTTTATAAACTAGGGATATCTCACCCTTTTTCTCTAGAGGGATACCTCACCCTCTTTACAGATTATACAAAGATTGAATGATATGAAACTCTCTCAAGAGTGGATGATACAAATTGAAACTATATGGGTATCAAGAATTCACACTTTAAAGCTCAAAATATGATTTTGATGATTCAAGGATCAAACCAAGTGTTATGGGGTTTCTCTACATGTAAATGCTTCAATATACACTTATTTATAGAGCCCAAGTGATAAAATAGCCGTTAGTAGTGTTTAGAAATAATTTTTTTTATATGAAAACTAGCCATTTATAGCCATTGGAAATGTTTCTGGGCACTTGATAATCGATTACACACTTCTGGTAATCAATTACATGGTCTCTGCCAGAGTTGTAATCGATTATAGGACTTGTGTAATCGATTACATGGTTTCTGGTTTTGAAAATCGACTTTAAAAGGTCATAACTTCTTCATTTCTTATCCGATTAAAGAAAATGACTAGTCATTGAAAAGATCTTTGAGTTTATTTTCAAATGAAATAATTTTCACAATAAAACTCAAAGTATTTTGAAAGTTATGATCAAAAGAGTGACCAAAGGTCAGTTTTTCAAAACTCAAAGTTGGCTATATTTCATAGTTTAAAGCAAATGGTCATAACTTCTTCATTTCTTATCCATTTAAAGTAAATGACCATTCATTGGAAATATATTTGAGTCTATTTTCATATGAAATAAGTTTCATAACAAAACTCAAAGTATTTTAAAAGTAAGACCATTTATTATTTTTCCTATTGATCATTAATGATCATGTTTTTCAAACTTCATTTTCCACTTCTCTCCAATGCATGCTACGGCCATGCATAGTCCTAAAGGCCAAATAATTCATTCTTTTACACTTCACATTATCACACCTTCACTTTTTCACTAAGTTTCAAGAAACCAACCAAAGAAAACTCCATTTCCTCTCCCAAAGAAGACCATTTGGCCAAGCACCCTAACTCTCTCCTCCATCACTCTTTAATTTCATGCAACCTAGTTTCTTGAATCCTTACCTTATTCTAAACAACTTTCATGTTGAAGACTTTCTCTAAATCTTCCATCTTGAAGGACTTTTACTAAGATCAAGTTCTAGAGTTTTTGTTGGTGAAGTGTAAGGAAACTTCTTTTATTCTTTTCTTTTTCATGTTCTAAACCATGTTTGATCCATGGTTCTTCTTATTCAAGCTTGATATACTAATTTTCTTGTATTTGTTTCATGTTTAAGAATTTGTGTTGGTGGAGATCTTGTTCAAAACACAAAGTAACAAGCTTTTTGGTGGTTCTTCAAGAGGTAACAGAAAGATCCATCTCACCAACCAAGCATAGTAGTGAGAGATGGTTTTATATTTGATGGATGGTGAATCCATGTGAAGATTCCTATCCATGGTCATGTAATAATTTATGTGTGTTATGTGCTTTGATTATTTTTGCCTATGCTTGATATGCTTTGCATGATTTACTTGTGTATGCATGCTTAGTATGATTTTTATTTGTTTATATGGTATGCTTATAATATGCATGATGATATATGTTGAATATATTATGATGGATGTATGTTGAAATAAGCAAAATTTTGGCTCCAAAGGCCATGGAGGAGGTCACGGTTTTGAACTCCTAAGACTAAAGTTATTATTGGAATTTTTTAAGAACTATGGAGTTAATTTTTAGTCCTTGAACTAAAGTAAATTTCGGTTAAGACATTAACCAATTTGGTGTTCACAAAATTATATTTTCATGAATGATAAAAATTGAATGATTAGAGAAGTAAAGAAAATAAACAAAAGGGTTTGTTTTGTAAAAAGAATGCACACGGTTTTAGGAGTTGTGTTTTCATGAATTTATTTTGTGTAGAAACAAGAATGAAATTTATTTAAGTTAGCAGAAAAATATTTCATGGTTCCAATGGCCATCTATAAGGTTTTGATAATTTTAGAAAAATGTTTTGATGTTATAAAATATAAGAATTTTCAAATAAGGATATTGGAAAGGGAACTAAAGTGTTATCAAGTAAAAATTTTCATAAATAAAAGAAAAGGGAGATTGAAAGTGTTGAACTTCAAATTATTTTAAAGAGAATTAATTTTTAGAAGTGATTTAGAAATATAAAAGAAAACGTTTGTAACTTAAATTTTACTAACATAGAATTTATTTATTGGGTTTTGGAAAACGTTAGGAAATTTAAAATTAGAAACAATAACTAAATCAACTAAATGTGATTTTGTAAAATTAAATCAATAAAAAGTGATTTGAGAAAATATATTACGGAAAAGAATTTTTGACTAAGAATAGGAAGAAAATAAAGTAAGAAATTATATTATTGTAAGAAAAGTCCAAAATAATATTTTTAAAGTTAAGAAATATTTTACGAAGGGTAAGAACGGTGAAAAACGATTTACGCAACTCAAAAACGTAATTTTTAAGTTATGCGATTTGAAAAACGTTAAAATGTTTCTACGCGATTTTTAAAGTGTTTAAATATTTTACACGATCGAAATGTTGTAGAAAATATCGCTAGGCGATTTAAAAATGAAAGAATATTTTTACGCATTTTAATACAGTAAAAAATTGTTACACGATTTTTAAACGTAATAGAAATATTACAAATCATTGTTTACGTAATAAAATATTACGTGACTGTAAAAAAAAACATGACAAAAATATTTTGCGAATGAGAAAAACATGGTAATGTGATTTCGCTGTTAATATACAGTAAACTTTATAGTTAAAAATCAGTATATGAATATTGTACAAGAAATTGAAAAGTTTGTCTGTAATTGGCGTTAATATACGAACGTAAAACAGTATTTGAACCTGATATGAGAAATTATGTGATTTACCTTTGGTTGGTAATTGGTGCATTACATATGCATTGAAAATGGTCCGATGGACTGTATATGGCTAATTGCCTAAGAGAAACGTACACCTCTTGAGTGGGTGCGATATGCGTAGTGTATGTGCAGTTGGTAGCTCTTCTGTACTGTGGGTTAGACCGATGCAACACACCGATGATCCGGACCGAGACACTATTCTTAATTGAGATATGATAAAGACTGTCGTGTATGAGCTAGATATGCAAGATATAATTATAGCACTTGGTCTGAGGCACGTGGTACCGACAGATCTTTTCGATCAATTTCTCCGACCTGAGTTTAGCTCCATGGAGTAGGAAATCGAGTCTATGTGTTCATGCATTAACATAAATGCTCACATCTGTGAAATATAATAGTTGTGAAATATTGATTATGACAATTATACTTTTTAACATATCTGCTTAGTGTAGATGGCATTTTCCTGTAATTATTAAATGTTAATTTTGATTGTTAATATGTTGATACCATATTTGTAATATGATGTGCTTATATGGTATGCTGTTATGTTATCTCTATGCTACCATGTTGGTATTGGCGTAGGTGATCTCACCTCTTTGTATGTATATTTGTATATTGTGTTTATAATTGGCTGAAGACGTTGAGAAAGAAATAGTACAAGAAGGAGAAGAAGAACTACTTCTCACGTCTGGGAACGCAGAATTTTGAGAAGATGGAGATGCCCAGCTTTCTAAGATACGTGACATTACAGTTTTGTGGAGGTTCAGAGGCGTGGTATGTTCATTTGGATAGACAATGTATATTTTATATAGGGGACCTGAACATTACTTACAGTAGGCTTTATCAAGGGAACCCCTACTTTAGTGTCAATATTTATGTGCAGTTGGAGTTTCCACTATCCATTAGGCAGTACTGGGGTGCTTACTACCGTACTCCTAATGCGATAAGTATCGTGCCGTCTACACGGACACCTGTCCGTAGAGCTTCACGTAATAACAGATTCCTATCTGCTGAGGAATCTGAGAAGGACCCATCTGAGGGTTCTGTTGTTTAGTCAGACTTGGGCAATATGTTGAGTCTTAAATTATGTTTAATTACTTTGAGAACATGGTCTGTAATATAAATAATCCTGACAGTACGTGTGTAATGTATAATGATGTAAATTATGTGTGATGATGTATAATATTTTTAATTTCCGCTAAGTTTATTTTATTGTCATCAAAGAAGAAAAAAAATTTACAATTCGTATTTTTATCATAACATCACTTTTTATGATCTTGAGGGTATTTGGGTAATTAAGTAACATAAATGTGGCACCCTACGGTGGGTGTTACATTAGTTGGTATCAGAGCCCAAGTTAGAGTCTTTTGGGGTTTGTGGTTAGGTTTGTCTTGTTTGTGTTGTGTGATTCTCTGTTATTGTTTTCTGAAAAGAAACAATATTGTTTGAAGATTAATCTTGCTTTCTTTGTATTATCCAGTTTGAGTAGGGAAAAAGTAATGACTGGACGAGGACGAGGACATGGGAATACTAGCACAGATATGGAACTTAATGGGAATGATAATTTGAACATGGCTGCAACTGTAGCAGCAATGCAAAGAATGGCGGAAGTGATTGCACAGCAAAATCAAAGGGCTAATGAAAATGTTCACAGTTTATCGGAGTTTCGAAGGAATTATCCACCGAAGTATCGTGGAGAGTTTGATCCGGAGAAAGCTGAACTTTGGATCCAAGAACTTGAAAAGATATTTGATGGTATGGGATGTGTTGATGGATGGAAGCTTACGTTGGCAACGTTTATGCTGGTAGGAGATGGTGAACGTTGGTGGGCAGGAGCTAGAAGACTGCTGGAAGCTGAAGGAAGGATGGTAACATGGCAACTTTTTAAGCAAAAATTTCTGGAGAAATATTTTCCAGCAAGTGTGAGGCATATGAAGGAAATGGAATTTCTGAGTTTACGACAAGGATTGATGTCCGTCAGTGAGTATGCGGCAAATTTTGAAAGTCTGTCTCAATTTTCAAGATATTTGCAGATGAACCCAGATGAGGGCTGGAAATGCAGGAAATTTGAGGAAGGATTAAAGCTGGATATTAAGAGAGCTGTATTGATGCTGGAGATTAATCAATTTCCAACTTTGATTGAAAAATGTCGTAAAGTTGAAGAGATTGATCATCAACGTGCGGTAAAGAATAAGAATTTTGGACCTGCAAGGTTCCAAAAATGGAAGAATAATCAAGCAAATCGCTCTCGGCAAAAGCCGTATATGAAACCGGCAAGAGGTCAGAACAAGAAGCAATTTGTGGGAGGAAGTTCTAGCAGTAATAAGGCAAGTCAAGCTGGGACTCCTATTCGATGTTTTATATGTGGGAAGGATCATCTCACGAAGGATTGTCAACATAAGGAAGTTATTTGTTTTAAGTATGGACAGCTTGGACATTTCTCCAAAGACTGTGATCAGATAAAGAAGGAAACCTCTGTGGGAAATGTCCGTACTGCCAGACCATAGGCGGGTGGTCGTGTCTATACAATGAGCAGGGAGGAAGCCGCTAAATCTGAGGACTTGATAATGGAGGAGGGTGCCATTGAAGGTAATCCTTTAACCATACTTTATGATTCAGGAGCAACACATTCTTTCATTGCATGCGATTGTGTTGAGCGTTTGGGATTGACTGTGACTGCTTTGCCGTATGATTTGAGTGTTGCTACTCCTACTGATAAGCCTGTAGTTACCTCAACAGTATGCCTGAATTGTCCTGTCTGCATTAGGGATAGAATCTTTTATGTGGATTTGATCTGTTTGCCTCTTTCCAAGATTAATGTAATCTTGGGAATGGATTAGTTGTCTTCTAACCATATCCTGATTGATTGTTCGAATAAGACATTAGTATTTCCTAAGGCTAAGGATTCTAGATTCCTAACGGCTACTCAAGTGGAAGCTTGTCTGAAAGAAGGAGATCGTGGGTATTTGTTATTATCTTCTTTGGAAGGGCAATGTGAAGATATCTTGAAGGATATTTTCGTGGTCAATGAATTTCCTGAAGTGTTTCCTGAAGATATACCAGGATTACCACCAGTAAGGGAAATCGAGTTTGCCATTGATCTTGTACCTGGAGCTGGACCAATATCTATAGCGCCCTATCGGATGTCGCTGGTAGAATTAGCCGAACTGAAGAAACATCTGGAGGATTTATTGGAGAAACAATTTGTGAGACTTAGTGTGTCACCATGGGGAGCTCCAGTCTTATTGGTTAAGAAGAAGGATGGGACTTCACGTCTATGTGTAGACTATCAGTAATTGAACAAGGTTACGATTAAGAATAAATATCCACTTCCAAGGATAGATGATCTGATGGATCAATTCCGAGGAGCCACAATATTTTCTAAGATTGATCTACGTTCTGGATATCACCAGATATGTGTGAAAGTGGAGGATATTCCCAAGACTGCATTCCGGACGCGCTATGGGCATTATGAATATCTTGTGATGCCATTCGGTGTAACAAATGCACCAGCCATATTCATGGACTTCATGAATAGAATTTTTCGTTCCTACTTGGATAAGTTTGTGGTCATCTTTATTGATGACATTTTGATCTATTCTCGAAATCAGGAGGAACATGCTGAACATCTCAGGGTGGTTCTTCAGATTTTGAGGGAGAATAAGTTATATGCCAAGTTATCCAAATGTGAATTTTGGTTGAGCGAAGTTCAATTTTTGGGACACGTAATATCGAAGGATGGAATTAAAGTTGATGCTTCCAAGGTGGAGACAGTTTTGGAGTGGGAAAGACCAAAGACTGTAACAGAAATCTGTAGTTTTATCGGATTAGCTGGTTATTATAGACGGTTCATTGAGGGGTTTTCAAAGATTGCAGGACCTCTTACCTAACTTACATGAAAGAATCAACCGTTCGTGTGGACTGATGCATACGAAGAAAGTTTTCGAGAGTTGAAAAGACGATTGACTACTTCACCGGTATTGATTCTGCCTGATCCAAAGGAACCTTTCGAAGTATATTGTGATGCTTCATACCAAGGATTGGGTTGTGTACTTATGCAGAATCGTAAAGTGGTGGCTTATGCTTCAAGGCAATTGAAAAATCATGAGAGGAATTATCCAACTCATGACTTGGAGTTGGCAGCTATGGTGTTTGCATTGAAAGTGTGGAGACATTTTCTCTATGGAGCTACATTCACTATTTTTAGTGATCATAAAAGTTTAAAATATCTGTTTGACCAAAAAAAGTTGAACATGAGGCAAAGGCGTTGGTTAGAGTTTCTGAAAAATTATGACTTTCGATTACAGTATCATCCCAGAAAAGCGAATGTCATAGCGGATGCGTTGAGTAGAAAAATACTTAGTGCTTCTGTTATGATGATCAAAGAGAAGGAGTTGATAGAAGAATTTCGGGATATGCGATTATCTGTGAAATTAACGTCGGGCAAGATGCGTTTAAATATGATCACCATTTCAAATGATTTGATAGATAGAATTTGTGAAGGACAAAACAGTGATCAGTATGTGCAAGAAGCAAAGAGTCAAGGAGCAGTGTTGGAATTTAGCGAAGGTGCTGAAGGAATTTTGAAGTTTCAAGGCAGAGTTTGTGTGCCTAATGATCCAGATCTTAGAAGATTGATTTTGGATGAAGCTTACAGGAGTAAGCTAAGTATGCATCCAGGAGCCACAAAGATGTATCAGGATTTAAAACAATTATATTGGTGGCAAGGAATGAAGAAAGATGTTGCTGAATATGTATCATCCTGTTTAGTTTGTCAGAGGGCTAAGGTGGAACATCAAAGACCTTCGGGAATGTTGCAACCTTTACCTATTCCTGAATGGAAATGGGATGACATAGCAATGGATTTTGTGACGGGACTACCAAAGACTCGGAAGGGTCATAATGCCATTTGGGTAATTGTTGATAGGCTTACAAAGTTGGCGCACTTTTTGTCGATTAATATTAAATACTTAATGGAAAAGTTGGCCCAAGTGTACATCAGTGAAATTGTTAGACTTCATGGTGTACCATCCAGTATTATTTCAGATCGAGATCCAAGGTTTACGTCGAGATTTTGGAATAGTTTGCAAGAAGCGATGGGAACAAAGCTACGTTTAAGTTCTGCTTACCATCCCTAAACAGATGGTCAATCAGAAAGAACAATTCAGTCTCTAGAAGATTTATTGAGAGCTTGTGTACTGGAGCAAACTGGAGGTTGGGATGAATTCTTGCCATTGATAGAATTCACATATAACAACAGTTTCCATTCAAGTATAGGGATGATACCCTATAAAGCATTATATGGGAGACGATGCAGAACACCGTTATGTTGGTATCAAGACGGTGAGAGTGCTATGTTAGGACCAGAGATTGTCCAACAGACAACTGAGAAAGTGAAGATGATTCAAGATAAAATGAGAGTGACCCAAACTCGACAAAAGAGTTATGCTGATAAAAGGAGAAAATCTCTTGAGTTTGAAGAAGGTGACCATGTATTTTTGTGAGTGACGCCTATGACGGGTGTTGGACGAGTGCTTAAGTCCAAGAAGCTCACTCCAAAATTTATTGGGTCGTATCAGATTTTACGTCGGGTAGGTCCGGTGGCATATCAGATTGCATTACCACCTTTTCTGTCAAATCTTCACAATGTATTTCACGTATCACAACTACGGAAATATATTTCTGATCCTACTCATGTTATCAAGCCAGACACAGTACAGCTGAAGGAAAATTTAACCTATGAAACTTTTCCAGCAAAGATTGAAGATCGAAGGACAAAGCAACTTCGAGGTAAGGAAATTTCATTGGTTAAAATTGTTTGGGATGATGTAAGCAGGGAAGCTACATGGGAACTAGAAGAAAAGATAAAAGAACAGTATCCCTATTTTTTTTTCTGAGGATGTGAAATCAAGTTCATCAAGTTTCGAGGATGAAACTTTTGTTAGAGGGGGAGAGTTGTAACACCCCAAACTTTCTATTTATTAAACAGTAATTTTGTAGATAATGTAATTTTCTTGTTTAGTGATTTCTGTGTACTGTAAAATTATTTTGAATATTTCGTCTGTATATTTAATCGTTTTGAGTAATTTGCTCCGTGTCAGGAAAATAATAATTTTTGGGCCGAAAAAATTTTACGTAATTTAATTATTACTGAAAAGTCTTAATTATTTTACGTAATCTAATGTGATATTTGTGAGTTTTCTAATTTTTGTGATTTTATGTGTGATTATAAAATTTTTACTATTTGTGGGCCCCAGGGAGTGTATGTGGGCCCAGGTGGGTCCTGCAAAGTAAAAATTTTTATACGCATAGAAAAATTTGTACTGTTTAGATGGAGACAGGGGATCTTACTAGACCTGAATCCGGAAACAATTTTAGAAAATTTCCTTTACTGTATTTTGTACTGTATTTAATTATCAAACGATAAAAATACAGTAAATATATTCTTTCTTAGGGTTATAACAAATAAAAATAAAATTCTATACTATTAAGTCAACATTAGTGGTTTGAATATCCACTATCGATTTAATCACCGTTGGAAATTTAATCTTGATTTAATTAACGGTGGAGATTTGATCTTAAAAGTGAATAGGATCAATTATAACCGTTGGATAGAAATTAAATCAAGGGTATAGATTTAGTCTTATAAATGACTATGACCATTATGAACCCTTGGATGTAGAATTAATCAATGGTGGAGATGGATCATTAATGACCATTGGATTTGGATTTAGATCAATGGTGGAGAATTGGTCATCAAAAAATGACTACAACCATTTTGGACCCTTGGATGTAAAGTTTGAAGGTGTAATCTTGACCCTTCATTTTGGAGACACATTCAATGGTTAGGATTGCAAGCCAAAAATGATCCAATGGCTCAAATGAAGTCTTCTATCTATAACCTAAACCTAGTAGCTATTTTTAATCCAAACCATTCTTTTAATCAATGGTTAGGATGACTTATAGTGATGGTTATGAAATTTGTCACATTTGGAATGCATGAAGAGGAGGGAGACGGTTTGGAGAAGCAAGGAAGAGGGAGAAAACTTTTGTGTAGGCTTTTTAGGCCAAAGAAAAAGATAAAAACAATAGCCAAGTGTCAAGACCATTTATTATTTTTCCTATTGATCATTAATGATCATGTTTTTCAAACTTCATTTTCCACTTCTCTCCAATGCATGCTACGGCCATGCATAGTCCTAAAGGCCAAATAATTCATTCTTTTACACTTCACATTATCACACCTTCACTTTTTCACTAAGTTTCAAGAAACCAATGATAATCACATATTTTATTCATTAAGAAACCCTCATTATTAGTCATTTACACTCTTCATGTACTTAATTGACTGAATTTGATTATGTTTTGTAAGTTTGAACTCGAATCGGACTTAATTGATTTTTCAGCATTATTCGAGTCTTACACTGTTTCTGTATTTTGGCCATATCTTGAGTTCTAAATGTCTGATAATTATGAATTTTACCTTGTAGGAAAGATAAAAGAGAGATCTACAACTTTGATGAAGAGCTCAAAGTCAAATTCAGACATCTAGTGGAGCTAATTGGGCATGGAAATCAGAATACGGGATTTGTAATTGGAACCCGAACAGTGTGTAGTAACCAGAACATAATTCGAGTTTGGGTTTATAGAATGGGCTGAAAATTGGTGATCTGAAAGTTAAGACCCATATGTACAACTTTCATGACAAACACAAAACTTGATTCGGGCTCCTTGATGGAGATATTGGGTCTGAAAGTCAAAACAGAGGTGCTGAAACTGGTCCTGAGCAGTCTGTAGTAATTGGGTCATATTTTGGGCTGTAGGACGAATTTTTGGGTGCTTCCAGAGCCATTGGAAAGCTTAGACAATTTCCTAGAACTTTCATGAAGACCACTTGGCTCAAAAATGACGAAATCAATGAGTTCAGCAATGAATACTTTCGGAGACAAGGAAGCTCACCTACCAAGTTCACCTACCAAGCTCACCTACCAAGTTCACCTACCAAGCTCACCTACTAATTCCACCTACTAATCTCATCTACCCATCTACTACTACTCTGAATCCTCTATAAAAGGAAGCATGTGGAGAGCTCTAAACACAACATACACTTAGAGTTAAAGATAGTTTTTCATAGTTCTTGTATATTTTTCCTTCATTGTAATGGAGAGCTAAGTCACTTCTAGTCAATTCGGGACTCTTGAAGAGATTGTGGCTTGGATTCTTGAGACCTTGGTTATGTAATGTATTTGATTTATATTTGAATTCCTCTTCTCTTCTTCTTCTCGTTCTCTTAATCTTGAATGCATGAATGGTGATTATGTTTATGTTTGATCCGATTTGATCTTGGTTTAAGATTAAGTATTGTGATGAAATTTAGAACCTGATTGATCTAAACTAATCACGTAATTGAAGAGGTTAGGTTACTGATTTTGTGCCTAGGTTAATTGAATTCGGTGCTTAAATTGACATATATTTACATGAATGGTGCGATTGCAGATTTGTGTTTATCACTTGTCAATTGAATTCTGGACGATTGTCTAGTATGAATTACGGATCGATGCGAGAGATCTCGGTTAGATCCAAGTTAACCATTCAAATGTATTTCGGTGTTTGTTGAAAGGTCTATGATTGAATCCACCCAATCTCGGATAGATTTCTGAATTGTTCGCTCTTTTAATTGTTATTTCTCTTTAAATCCTGTCATTGCGATCCTTGAACCATCAAAACCCCCCCTTTTTCTAACTTTCACTTGATTTGATAAAATTGCATCTACGATCCTTGAGGAGACGATCCGGTGTTGTTCACTATACTGCAAGTTTAGGTAATAACTTCGGTTATAATTTTGACTGAGTTCGGCGCTCGTCAACCAACCAAAGAAAACTCCATTTCCTCTCCCAAAGAAGACCATTCGGCCAAACACCCTAACTCTCTCCTCCATCACTCTTTAATTTCATACAACCTAGTTTCTTGAATCCTTACCTTATTCTAAACAACTTTCATGTTGAAGACTTTCTCTAAATCTTCCATCTTGAAGGACTTTTACTAAGATCAAGTTCTAGAGTTTTTGTTGGTGAAGTGTAAGGAAACTTCTTTTATTCTTTTCTTTTTCATGTTCTAAACCATGTTTTGTAACACCCCAAATTTCCTATCTCTTAAACAATAATTTTGACAGTTAATATAATTTTACTGTTTAGTAATTTCTGTGCACTGTAAAATTATTTTGTTTATTCCGTCAGCGTATTTGATCGTTTTGAGTGATTTACTCCGTGTTAGGAAAATAAAAATTTTCAGGCCGGAGAAAACTTTATGTAATTTAATTTTTACCATTAGGTAATTATTTTACGTAATCTGATTTGATATTTGTGCATTTTATAATTTTTGTGATTTTTATGGATGATTATGAATTTTTTTCTGTTTGTGGGCCCAGGGGGTGTATGTGGGCCCAGGTGGCTATACGTGAGCCCAGGTGGGTCCCGCAAAGTAAAATTTTTTTTCTACACATAGAAAAATTTGTATTGTTTAGATGGAGACAGGGGATCTTACTAAACCTGAATCCAAAAATAGTTTTAGAAAATTTCTTGTACTGTGTTTTGTACTGTATTTAATTTATCGGGCGATAAAAAAATACAGTAAATATAATTTTGTGGGGTTTTAGCATAAAAAAATAATAATAAATATTATATTGCTTAAGTCAACATTGGTGGTTTGGATATCCACCATTGATTTAATTAACGATGGAGACTTGATCTTGATTTAATCAACGGAGGAGATTTGATCTTAAAAGTGAATAAGATCATTTATAATCGTTAGATGGAGATTAAATCAATGGTAGAGATTTGGTCTCAAAAAGTGACAAAGACCATTTATAACCATTGGATTTAGAAGTGATCAAGGGTGGAGAATTGGTCTTGTAAAGTAAAAAGGACCATTTATGACCATTGGATTTAGATTTAATCAATGGTGAAGATTTAGTCTTAAAAAGTGACAAAGACTAATTATGACCCTTGGATTAAAAGTAAGAAGGAGTAATCTTGACCTTTAATTTTGGAGACACATCTAATGGCTAGAATTTAAAGGAGAAAGATCCAATGGCCTAGATTAAGTCTTCTAAATCAAAAGTCTACCTAAATCATAACCATTAAATTAATCAATGGCTAGAAATGCTCTAGATGGTGGCTAATAATGATGACAAATAATTAGATGCACAAGGAGAAGCATGCATGGAAGGGGATGGTTTTGGATTGTTTAGGAGACAAAGAAACAAAACTTTATGACCATTATTACATGTCATGATCAATATTACATCATCCTTGAATATGATTTCTTTGTTTGCATCCTTAGGAAATTTCTTGGAAGGAGGCCAAAATTTATTTCATGCATTATCACCTTCACTTTTCATCACACTCCACGGCCATACACTTGAGAAAGAAGACATTTCATTTCATTGTCTTCACTTTGTGACAAAAGGGAGCTATCATCTTTTAATGCAAAGCTTAGTCAATTTTAGTGACTTTGCACATGTACCCTATAGTCATCATCCTACTCAATATCTATTAAAGCTATCAAATAATTCTCACTTTCTCTCTTCTTGATATCCCACAGTCATACACTCAAAAGTAGGAGACAATACTCATTTATTGATTTCACTTATTCAATTGCTCATCATTCTATCCAAAGAACCAAGAACCAATACAAGAAATTCTCTTATTTTCTCTTCTCCAAGCAAGTTTCGGTCAAGCACCTTAGAACCATCATCCAAATTTCTATCATTTCATCCAACTTGATTTTCTAAACCTAAACACCATTCTAAGAACATCTCTAGTTATGAATTTTTCCAAAATCATTCATCTTGGGCTTCAAATCCAAGCTTCAAGTTTCTATCAAAAATCAAAAATTCCATCTTTGTGTTTCAAGAGAAACCATTCGGTCAAGACACTCAAAACCACTATCCAATCTCTTTTAATTTCATCTAACCATAGAACTTGAATTTACATGATGTTCTAAGCAACTTTCATGTTGGAGACTTTCTCTAAATCATTCATCTTCATGGACTTTCTTCAAGATCAAAGTTATAGGGTATTTGTGGTGAAGTGTAAGAAGACTTCATTTCTTCTCTTCTTTTTCATGATCTAAACCATGTTTGATCCATGGTTCCTCTTAATCAAGCTTAGTATACTAATTTTTATATATTTTGTTTTGTATTTGAGAAGCTCTTGGTGATGAAGGACTTGGAAAAAGAAGAAAAACAAAGAGCTTTTGAGGATCTTCAAGAGGTAAGAGGGAGATCCATCTCACCAACCAAGCATGGTGGTGAGAGATGGTCTTATATTTGATGGGTGTTGAATCCATGTGAGGATTCATATCCATGGTCATGTAATAATTTATATGTGTTTATGAGCTTTGATTAATTGCCTTTTTATGCTTAATATGCTTTGCATGAGTTTATGATTTTGATGGTATGCTTATACTATGCATGATGATAATATGGCATGCTTTTAATATATATATATATATATATATATATATATATATATATATATATATATATATTGTGTATGTATGTGTATGCCATGATTTGATGATGGAAAGAAAATTAATTTTGGTCCCAATGGCCAAGGAGAGCTACGGTTTTGATGCCCTTGATTAGGGTTCATGTTGAAATTTTTCAAGAACAAGGGAATTAATTTTTGATCCCTAGAACATGGTGAATTTTGGTTAAGACACCTCAAGATAGGTGTTCACAAAATTAATATTTTCTTGAATGATGAAAATGGATGTTTAGAAAAAGCAAGGAAAATAAATAAAGAGTTTATTTTTCAAAGAGTACATGAACACGGTTTTAGAAGGATTTTTATTGATTTATTTTGTGTAAAAAGTTTCTAGGTGTTTTACTAAACATGAGATTTAAATGAAAATAGCAATGATGTTTTTAAGGATTTGCAAAGAAAGTGAAAAAGAATTTGTAAAGAAAGTGAAAATGGATTTGCAAAGAAAGTGAAAAATGGAAATGAACAAATGATTTGATTTTCAAAGACTATGAGTCTTACGTTTTTGTAAAGGATTTTTAATGGTTTTGTTTGTGTAAAACCATATCAATTTAAAAAGAAAAATATTTGACGGTTTCAATACTCATGTCCACATTTTTTTTAAAGGCTTGTAATGTCTTGATTTTTTTTTATGAACAAAGTGATTTTCTTAGTGGAAACGTAACTTGATTTAATACAAGGAATTTGGAAAGGGAATCAAAGCGTTTTATCATTTGAGAGAATAGAAATTTTCGTAACAGAAAACAAATAGAGGTTGAAAACGTTTGAATTTCAATTTATTTTGAAAAAGACTGATTTTGGAAATGATTTGGGAAAAATGGAGAGTATAATGGTGTTTTGAAAATTTACTAACGTATAATTTATTTTCGAGTTTTGAAATACGTTAGAAGATGTTAAGTTTTGAAATGTTGATTTATATCAATGGAAAAGTGATTTTTGTGGATTATATTTTGGAAAAGGATTTCTTGAGTAAAGAAATGTGGAAAAAGAATTTTCTTGAGTAAGGAAATGTGAAAAATGAAATACAAAGTCATATTATTTTGAGAAAAGTTGAAAAATAATTTTTAAAGGTTAAGAAATATTTTTTGTAATGAAATTGTGATGAAAAATTATTTGCATAGCTTAAAAATGATTTGAAATGCAGTAAAATATTTTTTTTACGCAATTTGAAAAATGTGTTGAAAAATGATATTGATTTATTTAAGTCCAAAAATAATGTTTGGAATATTGAGGAATATTTTACGTGATTATAAAATGTTGAAAAATATTTTATGTATCTTAAAACGATTTGAAATACAGTAAAATAATTCTACGCGATTTTAAATACAAAAAAAAATATTTCTACGTGATTTTAAATACGTTGAAATATTTCTACGCGATTTGAATTACGTTTAAATATTTTACGTAATTTGAACTACTATTGAAAAATCACTACGTGATGGAAAAGTGATGAATTATTTTTACGTGATTGTGAAAATAGCGGAAAATCATTATGTGATTTGAAAAGTGTTTTAAATATCTTAAAAATGAAAGAAAATGATTTACGTGACTTAAAAGAATGATTTTTAAGTTACGCGATTTTGAAACAGTGGAAAAATATTATGGGATTTGAGAAACGTATATTTTTACGCAATTGAGAAAAATGTTGAAAAATTAATACGTGATTTAAGAGTGCAACAGAAGAGTTGTGGCATTTTGAAAACGTAACAGAAGTGTTACGATATTTTGAAAATGTAACAAAAACGTTTTGGAATTGTGAAAAATGTAACAGAAATGTTGTGCAATTTTGTGAAAACACGACGAAAGTGTTTTATAACTATGAAAATGTGATAACATGATTTTGTTGTTGAAAATACAGTATAATTTGGTACAATTTATATGCATTGGAAAGAGATGCCTGTGATTGGTATTTGGTGCATTATACATGCATTGGAATGGTCCGATGAGGACTGGATATGGCTGATTGCCTAGGAGAAACACACTTCTTGAGTGGGTGCGATATGCGTAGTGTAAGTCACTTGTTGACCTTGGGGGCATCGGGGTGCGGGTTGCTTACACGGGTGGTTAGTCGCGCTTCTTCCCGTAGGTTAGACCGATGCAACACACCGATGATCCTGATCGAGACACTATTCTTATTCAAGATCTGATAAAGACTGTCGTGTATATGCTAGATGTGCAAAATCAAAACGAGGATTATAGCACGTGGTCTGAGGCATGTGGTACCGACAGATCTTTTCGATCATTTCTCCGACCTGAGTTTAGCTCTATGGAGTAGGAAAACGAGTCTTGTGTACATGCATAATCTGAACATTTATATCTGTGTGATATATTAATTGAGGAATATTGGTTATGACAATTGTTTTGAATACTTGGATGATGATGATGATAACCATGTTGATGACATTATTGTGATTATTGTGTGATGATAATAATGTTAATGGTATGATGATGATAGTTGATTAATGTTGAGTGCATTATTGGAATTCTGGTATGATATATCTGTATGATATGTTGTTTGTGTTATCTCTATGCTGCCATGTTAGTATTGGTGTAGGTGATCTCACCTATTTATTATGTTGTTTTGCTGTGCTTGTACTATTAAAATCAAATAATAGAAGGATCGAGTTGTCTTAGACATAATGGGCAATGAATACTCTGAGATGGGTGACAACAATAAGGAGTGGACATTTAGGACTCGAAGGTGTACAGTGTTGATAAAGAACAGATGTCTGATGTAACAAGATGGATACACAACAGAATAAGTATGTTAAGTTTTAACGTTAGTGTTGTACTGTGCTATTAAGTAGGACCCGTCATGGGGTTTGCTACTGTTAAAAAAAAAGAGTCTATTAGTTTTATATTTCTCTTTAAATTATGAAATATTAATTAGTATCAATATTACATAATGAATAGTTGAAATATGATTTTCAATATTACCTAATATTTTCAGTAAATTTATGTTTCAGTAAAGAAGAAATTTTAAAACCCACTTTTTATAACTCAAACTTTGTGCGAATTTCTTTTTAGATTATGAGTCGGGAGTCAGACATATGATACCCTAGGGAGGGTGTTACATGTTTGATCCATGGTTCTTCTTATTCAAGCTTGATATACTAATTTTCTTGTATTTGTTTCATGTTTAAGAACTTGTGTTAGTGGAGATCTTGTTCAAAACACAAAGTAACAAGCTTTTTGGTGGTTGTTCAAGAGGTAAGAGGGAGATCCATCTCACCAACCAAGCATGGTGGTGAGAGATGGTTTTATATTTGATGGATGGTGAATCCACGTGAGGATTCCTATCCATGGTCATGTAATAATTTATGTGTGTTATGTGCTTTAATTATTTTTGCCTATGCTTGATATGCTTTGCATGATTTACTTGTGTATGCATGCTTAGTATGATTTTTATTTGTTTATATGGTATGCTTATAATATGCATGATGATATATGTTGAATATATTATGATGGATGTATGTTGAAATAAGCAAAATTTTGGCTCCAAAGGCCATGGAGGAGGTCACGGTTTTGAACTCCCAAGACTAAAGTTATTATTGAAATTTTTTAAGAACTATGGAGTTAATTTTTAGTCCTTAAACTAAAGTAAATTTCGGTTAAGATATCAACCAATTTGGTGTTCACAAAATTATATTTTCATGAATGATAAAAATTGAATGATTAGAGAAGTAAAGAAAATAAACAAAAGGGTTTGTTTTGTAAAAAGAATGCACACGGTTTTAGGAGTTGTGTTTTCATGAATTTATTTTGTGTTGAAACAAGAATGGAATTTATTTAAGTTAGCAGAAAAATATTTCATGGTTCCAATGGCCATCTATAAGGTTTTGATAATTTTAGAAAAATGTTTTGATGTTATAAAATATAAGAATTTTCAAATAAGGATATTGGAAAGGGAACTAAAGTGTTATCAAGTGGAAATTTTCATAAATAAAAGAAAAGGGAGATTGAATGTGTTGAACTTCAAATTATTTTAAAGAGAATTAATTTTTAGAAGTGATTTAGAAATATAAAAGAAAACGTTTGTAACTTAAATTTTACTAACATAGAATTTATTTATTGGGTTTTGGAAAACGTTAGGAAATTTAAAATTAGAAACAATAATTAAATCAACTAAATGTGATTTTGTAAAATTAAATCAATAAAAAATGATTTTGAGAAAATATATTACGGAAAAGAATTTTTGACTAAGAATAGGAAGAAAATAAAGTAAGAAATTATATTATTGTAAGAAAAGTCCAAAATAATATTTTTAAAGTTAAGAAATATTTTACGAAGGGTAAGAACGGTGAAAAACGATTTATGCAACTCAAAAACGTAATTTTTAAGTTATGCGATTTGAAAAACATTAAAATGTTTCTACATGATTTTTAAAGTGTTTAAATATTTTACACGATCGAAATGTTGTAGAAAATATCGCTAGGCGATTTAAAAATGAAAGAATATTTTTACGCATTTTAATACAGTAAAAAATTGTTACGCAATTTTTAAACGTAACAGAAATATTACAAATCATTGTTTACGTAATAAAATATTACGTGACTGTAAAAAAAACATGACAAAAATATTTTGCGAATGAGAAAAACATGGTAATGTGATTTTGCTGTTAATATACAGTAAACTTTACAGTTAAAAATCAGTATATGAATATTGTACAAGAAATTGAAAAGTTTGTCTGTAATTGGCGTTAATATACGAACGTAAAACAGTATTTGAACCTGGTATGAGAAATTATGTGATTTACCTTTGGTTGGTAATTAGTGCATTACATATGCATTGAAAATGGTCCGATGGACTGTATATGGTTAATTGCCTAGGAGAAACGTACACCTCTTGAGTGGGTGCGATACGTGTAGTGTAGGTCACTCGTTGACCTTGGGGGCATCAGGGTGCAGGTTGCTCACAATGGGCAGTTGGTAGCTCTTCTGTACCATAGGTTAGACTGATGCAACACACCGATGATCCGGACCGAGACACTATTCTTAATCGAGATCTAATAAAGACTGTCGTGTATGTGCTAGATGTGCAAGATATAATTATAACACTTGGTCTGAGGCACGTGGTACTGATAGATCTTTTCGATCAATTTCTCCGACCTGAGTTTAACTCCATGGAGTAGGAAATCGAGTCTATGTGTTCATGCATTAACATAAATGCTCACATCTGTGAAATATAATAGTTGCGAAATATTGATTATGACAATTATACTTTTTAAAATATCTGCTTCGTGTAGATGGCATTTTCCTATAATTATTAAATGTTAATTTTGATTGTTAATATGTTGATGCCATATTTGTAATATGATGTGTTTATATGGTATGCTGTTATGTTATCTCTATGCTACCATGTTGGTATTGGCGTAGGTAATCTCACCTCTTTGTATGTATATTTGTATATTATGTTTATAATTGGCTGAAGATGTTGAGAAAAAAATATTACAAGAAGGAGAAGAAGAACTACTTCTCACGTCTGGGAACGCAGAATTTTGAGAAGATGGAGATGCCCAGCTTTCTAGGATACATGACATTACAGTTTCGTAGAGGTTCGGAGGCGTGGCATGTTCATTTGGATCGATAGTGTATATTTTATATAGGGGACCTGAACATTACTTACAGTAGGCTTTATCAAGGGAACCCCTACTTTAGTGTCAATATTTATGTACAGTTGGAGTTTCCACTATCCATTAGGCAGTACTGGGGAGCTTACTACCGTACTACTAGTGCGATAAGTATCGTGTCATCTGCACGGACACCTATCCGTAGAGCTTCACGTAATAACGGATTCCTATCTACTGAGGAATCTGAGGAGGACCCATCTGAGGGTTCTGCTGTTTAGTCAGACTTGGGCAATATGTTGAGTCTTAAATTATGTTTAATTACTTTGAGAACATGGTATGTAATATAAATAATCCTGACAGTACATGTGTAATGTATAATGATGTAAATTATGTGTGATGATGTATAATATTTTTAATTTCCGCTAAGTTTATTTTATTGTCATCAAAGAAGAAAAAAAAATTTATAATTCGTATTTTTATCATAACATCACTTTTTATGAACTTGAGGGTATTTGGGTAATTAAGTAATATAAATGTGGCACCATACGGTAGGTGTTACAGGCCCAATAGTAATTCAACTGTATTTTCAATTGCGTAAGTATTTTACTGCATTTTCACAATTGCACAATTTTTCTGTAGCATTTTCAAATCGCGTATTGATTTTTCAATGTTTTCTCAATCGCGTAAAAATATTTAAACATTTTCTAAATCATGTAGCAATTTTTCAACGTTTTTGAAATCGCATAGCTTAAAAATCACATTTTTAAGTCGCGAAACACATTTTTAATCATTTTTCAACTGCGTAAAATATTTCTCAATATTTTAAACATCATTTTGGCCTTTCTAAAAATTAATAAGACTTCTACTTCATTTTTCCATATTTTCTTACTTAAGAAATCCTTTTCGCATTATATTCCACAAAATCACCTTTTCATTGATTTAATCAATGTTTCTAGCTTAAAATTTCCTAACGCGCTCCAAAACCCAAAGAGTGAGCTATACGTTAGTAAATTTTAAGTCACCAATATATTTCTCATTATAACGTGATTAATCTAAAAATTAATTCACTTTATAAAATATTTTGAGGTTCAAACACTTTCAACCTCATTCCTTTATGAAACGAAATCTCACTTTTGCAAGTAATAAATTGTTTTGTCTCCATTTTTATTTCTTAAATCTTTGTATTAATTTCCTTGCACCCTAACAACTAAGTTGCCATTTATAAATCATGTTTTTACACAAAACAAAGCCATTCGAGCCTCCATTGTAACACCCCTTGATGTAGCAACCGAAGCATAATCATCATTACACCACAGTTACTAAATCCAAGTGTGTCACAGTCATGATAACAGTAACTTAAATTCTCAAGAGTCTATATTTTTTTTTGACAATTTGCATAGGTAGAAAATATGAGCCTCGAATGGAATATAAATGTATTCAAGCCATGATACAACCACTGAAATAAAATCATATCTCTTATACATATATATATATATATAGTCAATTTACACAAATCACTGATGACATAGAATATAACAATTACAGAGTCCAATAAGATACAGCGGGAATAAAACACTAAAAGGGGGAAAAGTAGTGACCCAGGGATAGGTACTACTAGCAGACAAAGCCGCAACCCCATATACACATACGACGCTCGGAGTCCCAGTCAACAAGTCAGGCATCAATACCTCCACGCAACTGCACTCGTACGTAGCCGAAGAAACCTTGTCCAAACGCCCAATCCAATCAACCAAGGTGTGGTCCCTCTTTATCTTCCTCACGATCTTTTATCAATATAAGTATAAAACAAACATACAAAGATATAGGAAAGAGGTGAGACACCCATCCTTCATTACCATTGCGGCAGTAAGAAAACGACAAGGCGCGGAGCGCCCATAAAGCAATACAGTTCATATATTTTATAACGGCAACAGCGGAATTTATCATAAAAGCAATTCAATTGTAAGCAATAATAAGAATTAATAATAACAACGATATTTATAGTAAAGTAGAACAACAAAGCAATAACAAGACATATCACAATAGTATTTCTAAGAATCAAGACAACAATCGACAATCATCACAAGTAATAATAATGTGTCGGTCATAGTTACATAAATTAAACATTAATAATGACAGAATATATCATGGTTCATATGCATGCTTTCCCAAAGTCCTACTCCATGGAGCTAAACCCAAACAATCGGAGAGAAAGATCAGGAGACATGTCTGTGACTCGGCTGCCGAGGCCAGTGCTATCAATAAATTTTCTCGTGCACAATCATGGCAATGCACAGACATTCTACACTAGATCACGATATAGGACAGTGTCAAGTCCGGATCGTCGGTGTGTTTGCATCGGTTTGCCCCACGGCACAGAGGAGCTCTAAACTGTCCATGTGAGGGACCCGCACCCCGACGCCCCCGAGGTCATAACACGACCCACACTTGTCTATTCGCACCCGTACTAAGGTGTGTTCAATCTCCTAGGCAACTTGGCCTTACAACAGTCCACAAGGACAATCACAATGCATAAGACACTATGCATGAACATGTATGATCCACAATCTCACACGATTCCATACTATGCCACAATAGGCTAATATAAGCATCAATATACAAATGGCCACTCACATGGACCCATAACATCATAATACAAGGATCAAGTCAATTGATGCGTCATTAGGTTCATTATGGACCCTAACTTAGAATTTGTTCCCTATTTCAAGGTTCATGTTCGAAATCAATTTATAAAATTAATTTAACATTCCAAGGCAATTCAATTTCCCATAACTTGCAATTTATTTAAGTTCTTGGGCCTCACACTCTCATGTTCTTCACTCAATTAGAATTACCTTAAATCTCATGATGCTTTCAATCTTAGTCCTTGAAGATTTATGAAGTCTTGATTTCATCAAATTCTTCTAACTTATTAATTTCCCATTCCATTACATAGGTTCTTAATTACCTAATTCATTATGCTTCCAATTTACCAAAATCACATACTTACACTCAAAAATACCTTAGAGGTCGTGGCCTCACAATGATTCCAATTTCAAATCCTTTTAAGACAACATCTTGCATGTTATTCCTTTAATTCATTTAAGGTGTTTACTTATTAAATTAGCTCACCAAGAACCCTAACTTCTTGGCCTCAAAACCGTAGCCATCACCTAGGCTTCAATTCCAAGTTTTTCTTCCACTAAATTCCATCTTGTTGCTTAATTAATCCTCATCTTATGCTTGTTACATATTAACCATAATTTATCCAATTTTTCTACCCCAAAACCGTGACCTCCCATGGTGAATCCCAAATCACTTTCTTCCATTTCAAGTCTTCAAATCCATTCTTTCCTTCTCTTTTAGGTATTAACTTCTTGTCATTAGTTCACTTAGGTTTTTAGTTCATTAAAATCAATCCAAGTACCAAATTCAATGCCAAAACCGTGGCACCATGTTGAGGTAGGAAACTCCAAATTTTCCATTTAGCAACCCCAACATGATCAAGCACAATTTATATATCAAACATATTCAAGAGCATAATCAAGCATCAATCAAATTCAAGAATATTAAATCATACAAAATTTATAATTCAAGCAAGCATACAAAGAGCATACAAGGATGAATTTCTCCATCAACACACATACAAAGTCTTCTCACCACCATAAGTGGTTGAAGTGAGTAGTCTCCTCTTACCTAGAGGAGACAATGCAAGAAAACAACTCCTTGGTTCCTTGATTTGTAATTTTCGGATTCCACCTTCAAGAGAACCATAAAGTGGTCAAATTCTCATATTTACAAATTTAAAGCTTGAAAAGAATGATCCTTGGTCACATAGGTAACCAAGGAAATCGAAAATGAGAAGAAAATGGAGAGAAATCAAGAATCTTTACCTTGGAAGACAATGGAGACAAAGTTGGATTTTGAGCAAACCTTCCAAACGAAACTTGTAGAGAAGATGAAGATGAGTGTATAAATGTGTTTAGTGAAGAGAAAAATCAAAAAGCTTGGCCATCCATGGAGGAGTGATTTTCGGATTTGAAGAAGGAGGGGCAGAAAAGTTGGATTTTTGAAGAGATTTTCTAAAGAGAAAGTGTAGAGGAGGTTAAGAGGAGTCTAGAAATGGTGTTTATGGAGAGAAAAGTGAAGAAGAGACTCTCTAATGGTGGCTGGAATTTTCGGACCTAAGAGGAGGAAGAAGAGAAGAGGTGGAGAGAAAATGGAGATAGAAATGGAAAATAGAGAAACTTTCTACACAAAGAAGGTAGAGGAGGTGAAGGCAAGTGTAGAAATGGGCTTGGAGAGGAGAAAAGATGAACAAAAATGGAGGAAGGAGGGGTTGCAATTTCGTGCTCATAGTGGAGGTAGAGAGAAGGAGGAGAAAAGAAAAGTGAAGAAGAAGAAGAAGGAAGAGAGAGAAAGTGTCTGAAATTAATGAATTAAAGTGATAATTGAATAATTGAAATGAAGCAATTTCCCTTCCCCTTGGCTGCATTCCAGCCGTGAATGATGAGAGAAGAGAGAGTGAAAATTGGCTTCCAAGAGAAGCTAAGGGTATTTGGGTCAATATTTGGTCAAAGCTTCTCAAAGAAACTTTGATTATTTAACATTAAATTTGAATTAAAGTGAATGGATTAGACATAAAGTAGATTGCATTAGGATAATGTGATAGGATTTTTATTACACACTATTATCCAATGGATAATAGTTACAATTACTGATAAGTCGTCAAGTATTTAATTAATCTGACAGATGAATTTTTCACTGTATTGATTTATTTTTATCTGTTAGAATTTTCTCGAAAATTATGAAACCTCGTAAACTGTGTCAAGTCTCGGGTTTAGTAAGATCCCCCGTCGACATGTCCATAGTCCAAGGTTCTCAGAGAAAACATCACGTTTCTCTAGTTCTGCTCAGCGCGCACGCAAAACGAGGAATATATTAAAATATTCGACAGTTCCGGAAAATTCCCAAAAATTGCAAATATTATAAAACGACTATTCGTCATATAATTTTCCAATTTTTGAAGCACTACAGTCGTTTTCCCGACTCTGCTCGAGTTTCACGCAAAACGAGAAATATATTAAAATATTCGTCAATTCCAGAAAATTCCAGAAAAATTCTCATAAATCACAAATATTAGAAAATGACTATTGGCGGCGAAATAATTAGTTTCCAGAGCGTTACACTGACCTCAGCAATTCTCAGCTCAGTGCACACGTAAAACGAGGAATATATTAAAATATTCTGCGTTCTCAGAAAAATCCAGAAAAATTCTAGAAAATCCCAAATATTGTAAAATGATCATTTATTCTGAAATTATTAATTTTCGGGATGTTACAACACTCCCTTTCAAATAGAAATTTCGTCCTCGAAATTTTCATCCCTTAGATCAAACATTAACGTGTTTCTTCATCTTATTTTCTTACCCTCAAATTGTGTCTCTAGTTACGTCAATTTAGATCACCCTTACCAACTCTATCTCTATATCTTTGCGTTGCTTTATTCTTCTATTCTCAATCTTCATGAGAAGTTTCTCATAAATCAGACTCTCTTTGAATTGCACCGGGTTTAGTTTGATGACGTGCGGATTTGGATCGGTGACATACTTTCGCGATCGTGACATATGGAAGATATCATGGAGATTTAGAAAGAAAGGATGACGAATCTGTTGATAGTTATTGAACCAAACCTGAAACGAAATTTGATATAGTCCAAAGAATTTTGGAATAGGTTTATTAGTGACCCAGACCAGACGACACTGAAACTAGACGTCATACTCCTTCAAAAACTCTAATCACCTTTCCTGTCTCATGTTCAACCCTTTTTTTTTTATCGAATGGATACTTCAGGTCCTTGTGATTGCTAAAGGCGTTGATCGAAGCAAGTGTCTCCATATTCTCAGAGAAATTTTAACTACGGCTAGCACCAAACCGGGAGTAGGCAATTCCCAATGTGTCCTCAACTACCTTGAGGTGTAAGTCACAACCTTCCTAACCTTGCATGAACACATATCCTAGATTTCAATGCGAAGCATAAAATTCTCCAAACAATTCCCTGGGATTAGGTAGAGCCGAATCTGACAAGCATTCGAATGTCTCCTCGACCTTTAAAACCTTTCTTCACACGCGTTAGTCCATAGAAGTTTTTATTCTCTTCTTGCAAATTGAGCAAAATATCCGGCTATCTTGGAGGATCCATTGATACTCCTTCAATCTTTGTGTCTTCTTCGATAAAACTAACTAATTCCACCAGTTATGTGTCTCTTTTACGGTCTCCGATCTTTCCTTTTGAAGAACTGCTTCAATCTCTTGGAAATCCACAACAATCCCTCCGTTTGGAATTTCATGATCCAAAACTGAACCTTCTCAATTAAGAATCCGTACTCTGATACTTTGGCATTTGCTCTCTCCCCTTTAAAGTCAGGAAAACTATGCCGAGATGTCCAACGTGTATCTCTATATTTTCGAGAATAGATCAGAATGTCATCATTAATGACAATGACAATTCTGTTCTAGGTAAGGACAAAAGATACAATTCATGTCACTCATGAATACGACAAGAGGATTTGTTATTCCGAACGGCATCACGAGACACCCATAATGCCCATAGCGCATTCGAAATCATTTCGGGGACATTCTCAATCTCCCGCGAATTTAATGATGACCGGGACGTACATCTTTCTCCGAGGATACTCACCCTTGATCATAATCTCGTTCGTTTGACGATGGTGTTCATCTCACTGAGATGTCCCATTCTTCTCCTTAACTGACAGCACTGTAGTTCATCACAAGAAACTTACTGACCACAATGGTGACAGTCATATTCCCTTTTCTTTGGTCCTCTGCAAAAGGTAACATGTACCCTTGGATTTCTTTTCCCTCACAACGCTTTAACTTTGTTGGCTGTTACGAACTCAAAAGCCTTAGTTTTGAAAATCACTAAGGTTCTTATCGGAACGCTCTAGCAGATAATGACCAGAAAATAACTTATCAATCTCTGAAATCATGAAATCTAATAGGTATGATTCTTGGTAAGCAAGATAGATCAACAAAAGGTTCAATCTTTAGCAGAAATAGGATAGATTAAACAAACTTAAGTGTCAACGATAAGTCTTAGTAACAGAAATGGAAACAACTACGTCAAAGATAAGAAAGATACAGATGAATCCAAATGATCCATACAGTCATAAATTGTAAAAGGAAAGGGTTACCCCCGAATTATACAAAGACACGATTATCGGGTCGTCATTTGAGGCGTAACTTCCCTTGTTTAGATCTCCAAATGTTGAGGTCGATTGAATCTACTACTACTAGCACTTTCCCTACGGTTTGGGCGTTGTTGTTACTTTCTCGGTACCGTGAATGTAGTTCCGTTTAACTTGTTAGCTTTTCCATTATTCCTCCTTTGGAATCTAGGTAGTCCATGGTTATCCCAAGTTTGACTTTCCTTCAATAGATTTTAAACCACAACTTCCAATTCTCATTCGTGCGGTCCTCTCGATCTTGGTGAATTGTCATATCGCCTATCCTTCATATTTCTCCTGCGATCGCAACCATACTTTGATGGTCTTATCTTATGCTCATATGTGTAAGTCTGCCACGAGCGGTGTCCTTCTCCGAAGACAGACCAAACATAACACAATAAAACAAACGTAATTATTTCAAACAATATTGCCTCCCTTCGGAATCCAAACACAAAGAGTCACACAATGCACACCATTCAAGCAAGACAAACTAATTTATGAATCTTAACAGCTTCCAGCCCGAACTTCTTCATTCTGCCCCCACAGTGTAATCTCTCGTAAGTTGTCCGCTTCCAAACTGCTTCACGAACCTAACTTACACCAGCTATTTCTTTCTCCAGAAGATCGATTTTCCAAAATCCTTTGATCTCCTCACAAAAGAATTCCTATTTTCCTAACACAGTACGCCTAGGAGAAGTCATAGTTTCCTGTACACACAGAACATTACATATTGAGTAGGCCAGTCCTCAACATCATGTAACTGCATAACAGTAGCTATCAACATTCAACCTACAGCAAGTCATGCATTCCTTTCCCATCATCTCAATCAAGAGACAAGGAAGTGCACAATGACCAAATTCTAATATGCCTAAACATAGCAAGTCCATACCCCCGGCTCAACAGGATGAACTGCTCTGATACCACCTAATGTAACACCCCTTGATGTAGCAACCGAAGCATAATCGTCATTACACCACAGTTACTAAATCCAAGTGTGTCACAGTCATGATAACAGTAACTTAAATTCTCAAGAGTCTATATTTTTTTTTGACAATTTGCATAGGTAGAAAATATGAGCCTCGAATGAAATATAAATGTATTCAAGCCATGATACAACCACTGAAATAAAATCATATCTCTTATACATATATATATATATAGTCAATTTACACAAATCACTGATGACATAGAATATAACAATTACAGAGTCCAATAAGATACAGCGGGAATAAAACACTAAAAGGGGGAAAAGTAGTGACCCAGGGATAGGTACTACTAGCGAGACAAAGCCGCAACCCC
This sequence comes from Ormosia emarginata, assembly GCA_029884605.1. NCBI lineage: Eukaryota > Viridiplantae > Streptophyta > Magnoliopsida > Fabales > Fabaceae > Ormosia > Ormosia emarginata. The sequence goes on from JAQQTP010000079.1 coordinate 20,145,755, forward strand.
ATATACACATACGACGCCGAGTCCCAGTCAACAAGTCGAGGCATCAATACCTCCACGCAACTGCACTCGTACGTAGCCGAAGAAACCTTGTCCAAACGCCCAATCCAATCAACCAAGGTGTGGTCCCTCTTTATCTTCCTCACGATCTTTTATCAATATAAGTATAAAACAGACATACAAAGATATAGGAAAGAGGTGAGACACCCATCCTTCATTACCATTGCGGCAGTAAGAAAACGACACGGCGGCGGAGGCCATAAAGCAAAAGCAATACAGTTCATATATTTTATAACGGCAACGGCGGAATTTATCATAAAAGCAATTCAATTGTAAGCAATAATAAGAATTAATAATAACAACGATATTTATAGTAAAGTAGAACAACAACGAAATCAATAGCAGACATATCACAATAGTATTTCCAAGAATCAAGACAACAATCGACAATCATCACAAGTAATAATAATCGTGTCGGTCATAGTTACTGAGAAATTAAACATTAATAATGACAGAATATATCATGGTTCATATGCATGCTTTCCCAAAGTCCTACTCCATGGAGCTAAACCCAAACAATCGGAGAGAAAGATCGGGAGACATGTACGTGAGGACTCACGCCGAGGCCGGTGCTATCAATAAATTTTCTCGTGCACAATCATGGCATTGCACGGACATTCTACACTAGATCACGATATAGGACGGTGTCAAGTCCGGATCGTCGGTGTGTTGCATCGGTTTGCCCCACGGCACGAGGAGCTCTAAAGCTGTCCATGTGAGGGACCCGCACCCCGACGCCCCGAGGTCATAACACGACCCACACTTGTCTATTCGCACCCGCACTAAGGTGTGTTCAATCTCCTAGGCAACTTGGCCTTACAACAGTCCACAAGGACAATCACAATGCATAAGACACTATGCATGAACATGTATGATCCACAATCTCACACGATTCCATACTATGCCACAATAGGCTAATATAAGCATCAATATACAAATGGCCACTCACATGGACCCATAACATCATAATACAAGGATCAAGTCAATTGATGCGTCATTAGGTTCATTATGGACCCTAACTTAGAATTTGTTCCCTATTTCAAGGTTCATGTTCGAAATCAATTTATAAAATTAATTTAACATTCCAAGGCAATTCAATTTCCCATAACTTGCAATTTATTTAAGTTCTTGGGCCTCACACTCTCATGTTCTTCACTCAATTAGAATTACCTTAAATCTCATGATGCTTTCAATCTTAGTCCTTGAAGATTTATGAAGTCTTGATTTCATCAAATTCTTCTAACTTATTAATTTCCCATTCCATTACATAGGTTCTTAATTACCTAATTCATTATGCTTCCAATTTACCAAAATCACATACTTACACTCAAAAATACCTTAGAGGTCGTGGCCTCACAATGATTCAATTTCAAATCCTTTTAAGACAACATCTTGCATGTTATTCCTTTAATTCATTTAAGGTGTTTACTTATTAAATTAGCTCACCAAGAACCCTAACTTCTTGGCCTCAAAACCGTAGCCATCACCTAGGCTTCAATTCCAAGTTTTTCTTCCACTAAATTCCATCTTGTTGCTTAATTAATCCTCATCTTATGCTTGTTACATATTAACCATAATTTATCCAATTTTTCTACCCCAAAACCGTGACCTCCCCATGGTGAATCCCAAATCACTTTCTTCCATTTCAAGTCTTCAAATCCATTCTTTCCTTCTCTTTTAGGTATTAACTTCTTGTCATTAGTTCACTTAGGTTTTTAGTTCATTAAAATCAATCCAAGTACCCAAGATTCAATGCCAAAACCGTGGCACCATGTTGAGGTAGGAAACTCCAAATTTTCCATTTAGCAACCCCAACATGATCAAGCACAATTTATATATCAAACATATTCAAGAGCATAATCAAGCATCAATCAAATTCAAGAATATTAAATCATACAAAATTTATAATTCAAGCAAGCATACAAAGAGCATACAAGGATGAATTTCTCCATCAACACACATACAAAGTCTTCTCACCACCATAAGTGGTTGAAGTGAGTAGTCTCCCTCTTACCTAGAGGAGACAATGCAAGAAAACAACTCCTTGGTTCCTTGATTTGTAATTTTCGGATTCCACCTTCAAGAGAACCATAAAGTGGTCAAATTCTCATATTTACAAATTTAAAGCTTGAAAAGAATGATCCTTGGTCACATAGGTAACCAAGGAAATCGAAAATGAGAAGAAAATGGAGAGAAATCAAGAATCTTTACCTTGGAAGACAATGGAGACAAAGTTGGATTTTGAGCAAACCTTCCAAACAAAACTTGTAGAGAAGATGAAGATGAGTGTATAAATGTGTTTAGTGGAGAGGAAAATCAAAAAGCTTGGCCATCCATGGAGGAGTGATTTTCGGATTTGAAGAAGGAGGGGTAGAAAAGTTAGATTTTTGAAGAGATTTTCTAAAGAGAAAGTATAGAGGAGGTTAAGAGGAGTCTAGAAATGGTGTTTATGGAGAGAAAAGTGAAGAAGAGACTCTCTAATGGTGGCTGGAATTTTCGGACCTAAGAGGAGGAAGAAGAGAAGAGGTGGAGAGAAAATGGAGATAGAAATGGAAAATGGAGAAACTTTCTACACAAAGAAGGTAGAGGAGGTGAAGGCAAGTGTAGAAATGGGCTTGGAGAGAAGAAAAGATGAACAAAAATGGAGGAAGGAGGGGCTTCAATTTCGTGCTCATGGTGGAGGTAGAGAGAAGGAGGAGAAAAGAAAAGTGAAGAAGAAGAAGAAGGAGAGAGAGAAAGTGTCTTGAAATTAATGAATTAAAGTGATAATTGAATAATTGAAATGAAGCAATTTCCCTTCCCCTTGGCTGCATTCCAGCCGTGAATGATGAGAGAAGAGAGAGTGAAAATTGGCTTCCAAGAGAAGCTAAGGGTATTTGGGTCAATATTTGGTCAAAGCTTCTCAAAGAAGCTTTGATTATTTAACATTAAATTTGAATTAAAGTGAATGGATTAGACATAAAGTAGATTGCATTAGGATAATGTGATAGGATTTTTATTACACACTATTATCCAATGGATAATAGTTACAGTTGACAGAAGTCAGTATTTAATTAATCTGACAGATGAATTTTTCGCTGTATTGATTTATTTTTATCTGTTAGAATTTTCTCGAAAATTATGAAACCTCGTAAACTATGTCAAGTCTCGGGTTTAATAAGATCCCCCGTCGACATGTCCATAGTCCAAGGTTCTCAGATAAAACATCGTGTTTCTCTGGTTCTGCTCAGCGCGCATGCAAAACGAGGAATATATTAAAATATTCGACGGTTCCGGAAAATTCCCAGAAAATTCCCAAAAATTGTAAATATTATAAAACGACTATTCGTCATATAATTTTCCAATTTTTGAAGCACTACAGTCGTTTTCCCGACTCTGCTCGAGTTTTACGCAAAACGAGGAATATATTAAAATATTCGTCAGTTCCGGAAAATTCCAGAAAAATTCCCATAAATCAAAAATATTAGAAAATGACTATTGGCGGTGAAATAATTAGTTTCCGGAGCGTTACACTGACCTCAGCAATTCTCAGCTCAGTGCGCACGCAAAACGAGAAATATATTAAAATATTCTGCGTTCTCAGAAAAATCCAGAAAAATTCTAGAAAATCCCAAATATTGTAAAATGATCATTTATTCTGAAATTATTAATTTTCGGGATGTTACATCCATGGCCGTGGGGTATATGGTCTTTGAAACCAAAGTATATTTTCTTTTCCTTTCTCTTCTAAACATCCAATTTTATCATTCAAGAAAATATTAATTTGGAAACACCTATTTTGAGGTGTTGAGGCCGTGAGCCTCATGGTCTTTGGAACTAAAAATTATTTTCCTTTTCAACATTAATCATCACATACATGGCATATAATTATCATACTATATCACAAGCATACCACAAAAGCAATAAAAATCATATAAGCATAAAAGCATAAATAAATAAATTTAAAGCACATAAACACCACAAATAAATTACACAACCATGTATATGAATCCTCACATGGATTCACCATACATCAAATACAAGTTCATCTCTCACCACCATACTTGGTTGGTGAGATAGATCTCCCTCTTACCTTGTGGTAAAACCTCCAAAGCTCTTTGCTTTGCTGCTTGTACTAGTCCTTCATCACCAAGAGCTTCTTGAACATAAAACAAACACAAGTTTATTAGCATCTAAAGCTTGAATAAGAAAGACCATGGATCAAAACATGGCCTAGATCATGAAGATGAAATAAATAGTGAAGTTTCCATAAACTCCACCTTAACACCCTAGAACTTAAGTCTTGGAAAACTCCTTGAAGATGAATGATCTTGGTCAATACTTCAACTACAAAGTGTCTTGTATTTAGGCAAGAATTCAAGAAATAAGGTTAGTTGAAATTATTAGAGAGTGAAGGTGTGATTTAGGCCTCTTGGCCATGGGGTTTAGGGAAGAAAAGAGAGAGAAGTTTTGGTGATAGTTTTCTCTTGGGTGAAAGATGAAGATAAGTGATAGAAATGAATTAAAACTCTTCCTATAGCTTCCTAACCCTTAAAACCGTGAGCCTCCCCACCTTGAACACTAAGGAATTGTCTAAATTCATCTAGCCACTTTTTGAGACTTCAATTGGCATTGATTGAATCCATGGTGGATCTTTGTGAAGACTTCCAAGTGATAGGTTTGAATTTGAACCATTAGATCCCTCCTCTATGAAGCCTTAGCCGTGAGATACATCTTCAAAATGGAGGGTTAAGAGCTTCTCTTCCATGTTGCCATCCAAGGGTCACAAAAAGTCCTTGCCACTTTGTGAGACTAATTTCCACCATAGATTAAACCAATAGTGGATATCCAAAGCCTTCACCACCAAGCTTGCTTCCTATTGCTCCTCCATAAAGTTGTCATAACCACTTAATTTGACTAGCTAGTATAATATTTTTCTAGCTGCTATTACCCTACGGATAAAATTTACTGTATTTTTATTGTCTAATTAATAAAATAGTACAAAACATAGTAAAAGAAAATTTCAAAAATTGTTTCTAGTTTCGGGTTTAGTAAGATCCCCTAGCCCTGTCTCAACAGTACAAAATTTTCTGGCCACAGAAAAATTTTATTCTTTTGGGACCTGCCCCGAGCCCACATACAGCCCAAGAATAATATTAAAATAATCAAAAAATATAAAATCTCATAAGAATCCACAAAAATCATAAAAATTATAAAATTTATGAAAGTCAAATCATATTAGTAAAAATTAAGAATCAACGAAAATAATTAAAATACATAAAGATTTTCCTTAGCCCGAAAATTATTATTTTCCTGACTCGGAGCATATCAGACAAAACGATCAAATACAGTCACGAAACAATCAAAATAATTTTTATAGTACATAGAAATCACAAAATAGTACAATTCTGTCATTACTGTCAAATAACTAATTTTGGGGTGTTACAAATCTCATGCCCTAGAAATTGAACTTCTGAAAGTCAGAACTCATACTTTGAAAGTTTGGCATACAACTTCTTTCTCTCATAATCTCTAAAACTGCTCGGAGATGCAATTCATGTTGTTCCATTATCTTTGAATAGATTAAGATATCATCTATGAATACTGCTACAAACTTGTCTAGGTATGGTCTAAAAATCCTATTCATGTAATTCATGAATAGAGCTGGTGTGTTAGTTAACCCAATGGACAGAACGAGATATTCATAATGTCCATACCTAGTTTGAAAAGCAGTTTTTGGGATATCTTCTTCCTTAACCCTTATTTGATAATATCTTGATCTTAGGTTAATTTTCGAGAACACAAATGCTCCTCTCAATTGATCCATCAGATCATCTATCCTAGGTAATGGATACTTGTTCTTGATGGTTACCTTATTTAATTGTTTGTAGTCCACACAAAGCCTCATGGTACCATTTTTCTTCTTTATTAGCAAAATAGGTGCTCCCCAAGGAGAAACACTCGATCTTATGAATTGTTTTTCTACCAATTCCTCTATCTGCTTTTTAAGCTTAGCTAGCTCTAGAGGTGCCATGCTATAAGGTGCTATAGAAATAGGTCCCGTCCCCAGTACTAAGAGAAAGTGTGCTGAGGTGAAAATTTCAATAACTTGTGAAACTTCACCTCATATTCACCCACTATCATGCTTCCTTGCTCAAGCTTAAGGAACTCTACTTCTTTTTCCTCTTGCACTGGCCTTGGGTAGTACTTTTCTAAGAAAGTGTTTCTGAGCACTTCCCACGTAATCTATGTGGCTGTAACTTTTAACAACCTTCTAGCATTCCTCCACCAATGCTCTACTTCTCTGCTAAACATAAAAGTAGCGAATGATACTCTTTGTTCATCAAAACATTGCATGGCTTCAAAAATCTTCTCTATTTCAGTTAGCCATTCATCGACTTTCACCAAGCTGTACTCACCTTTAAACATCGGAGGATTCAACTTTCTAAACTCTATAAGGTCCTAAAAATGTTGATTCCTCCTGTAACACCCCAAAATTTATTGATTTTAGTTATATGTGGTTTTTATGATTTTTGTGAATTATTTGATTTATTTTAATATTATTTTTGGTTTGCATGTGTGCTTGAGGCGGTACCGAAAAAATAAAAATTTTTCGGGGCCAAAAAAATTTTGATCGTTAACGCGGGGCCGAGGAAGCTTACTAAACCTGAAACCGGAAACAATTTTTGAAATTTTTCTTTTCTGAGATTTTATCTGACAAATAAAATCTAAGTACATTTTATTATCCATTGGAGAATACCCTCTGGTTTTGCTAGTAGTAACCTTTGTCCATTGGATAATAGCTTTCGGTAAAGATCTAGATGGATGATTCTAGACACAAGCCTAGTCATCTCCTCTAGATGTTTCTCTTTGTGACTCACCTTGTTTTGCACCAATGAGATGAAAGCTTACAAGCTAGGTTTGATGGAAGTCCAATCTTGGTAGCTATGGCTCAAAGTGATGAACCAATGGGAGGAAAGCTTCTAGGACAAGCTTGTAGAAGGAGAAGTTCAAAATGGTTACTCAAGCTTAGAAGACAAAGTCAAATTGGGTACTTAGTCTGTTAAGTTCATCCTATCATCTTTTTCAAGAAACAAAGTACCAAAATTCTCTCATTTTTCTCTCCTTAGCATTTTCAGCCAAGGCTAAACTTGGAGGACAAGTTTTTCGCTTAGTTCATCTTATCTTTCTTTCATGAAGCAAAACACAAAACTCTCTCATTTCTCTCCTTCGAAGGTTTCGGCCAACCCACCTAAAGCACTTTCCAATCTTGTTTAATTCAAAATAAACCTAGATCTTGAACCTAAACACCATTTTAAGACACTTTTATGTTGTGATCTTCACCAAATTCATCCATCTTCAACCTTTTTCTTCAAGCCTAAGTTTGAGGGTTTGTAGGTGAAGTTCTTGAATCTTCACTTCTTATTTCATTTTCAAGTTCTAGACCATAATCTTGATCCATGGTCATTTTATTTCAAGCATTAGATGATGATATTTGCATGCTTGTTTTGTTTTAAGCAGCATTTTAGTGGTAAAAGTTTACATCAAGGACAACAAGGAGTTTCTTAAGGATCATCTAAGGTAAGAAGGAGATTAACCTCATCGACCAAACTTGGTGGTGAGAAATGGAATTTGTGATTGTTGGTGAAAAATTCATGTAAGGATTTATTCACTTGATTGTGTGAATTTAATGGTTATGCTTACTTGCTATATATGTGCTTAACTGCAACGTGTAATGATATGACTTTGATTGGTTGGTGCATATTTGGCCCTATGTGATTATATGATGTTGATAGTATGTATAAAATTGCTATGGTTGCTTATTAGCTATATGTGATTATGTGATTTTGATAGTATGCATGAAATTGCTATGGTAGGAATTGATGATTGGAATGTTTTACATGCTTTGAATCATGTGAGAATGACAAAGTTTTGGTTCCAAAGACCATATATGGCTCATGGCCATTTAGCCCAAAATAGGGTATCTAAGGAAAAAATATTTTATAAATTGTGAACTTAGATGATTAGGTGATAAGAATATGAGTTAAGAATTTACAAGATAAAAAAGGAGATGAACAAAAATTTTATCAGTTAAAAAGAATTGATTTTCGGTCATGAGAATGAAAATAAGTTTGAAAGAAGGTTTGAAATTTAAAGTATTTTATTTAAGAAAGTTTTTAGTAAAGGTAATGGAAAAATAATTTTTAAAAAAAATTAATTAAATCAAGAATAATGTAGTTTTTGTGAAAAACATTAGAAAATATCACTTAGAGGAGATTTGATAAGAAAACATTGGAAATAAGGTTCAAATTTTATATTAAACATGGAAAGTTTCAAAATAAAGCTTAGAACATCAATAAATGTTTTACGCAATTGAAAAATATTGATAAAACCTTACGTGGTTTAAAAACAATGATTTTTGGGTTATGCAATTAAGACAATGTTTGAAAATTTTTACGTGATTGGAAAAAGACATAAAAATGTTACACAATTCGAACACGTAACAAAAATGTTACATGAATGTGAAAATAGGATAAAAGTACTATGCGATTAAGAATAGCAGCAGATTGTTGTTGGGCAAACGTACTAGACCTGGAGAAGTCAGTGGATGATTTAGCCTAGTGATGACTTGTTTTTGTGCAAATTATGTTATTGATAATTATTGATTTATTGAGTCATTTGATGATGCATTTTGGAAGTCGTGGGACTATATTTGTTAAGGTTGTATGCCTAGGAGATTGAATTACACCTTTGTGCGGGTGCGAATTGCGTAGTGAAGATCTATGAATGATATTAGGAGTGTTGGGACGCGGTAATTCCATAGGTGGCCAGTTAGTAGCTCTACTGTGTTATGGTTCTCGATGCAAATGCACCGATGATCTCTACGAGACACTATTCCTATTCCCGATCCAGGGTAGAATGTCATGTATAAGCCATGATGCGCACATTGAGTAAATTTTAGCACTTGATTTAAGGCAGATGATATACAGACATGTCTTCTAGATCATTCTCTCTGAGGTTGGTTTTAGCTCCATAGAATAGGGGTTTGGTCCATTATGCATATGCATAGTCAGTAATACATTGTTTAGGTATGGATAGTATACATACTGTTGTGGTATTGTCAGTATTCATGTTATTGTGATATACATTTGTTGAATTATATATTAATTGATATCATGATTATACCTGTTGTTTCTGTGTTATTTTTGTATTGAATGACATTTTTGTTATTATCGTTTTTTTACTACCATATTGGTATGTGATGTAGGGGATCTTACCTCTTTATTGTATTGCTCTGTTTATTCTGTTTGTATTTATGTTTTATAAAGATTGTAATGGTAGTAAGGCATAATCTTCTGGGTTTCGTTAAGGTGTTATTTCATGGAGGCACTAATGCATGGTGCATCTATTTGGACACGGGGTGCATTCAGTATGTTGGAGATGTTACCTTGCGTTGGAGTAGGACCCGCCATGGGGTTGCTACTTTTTCTGTTGATATTGTTGTTTACTTGGAGTTTTATATGCCTGTTAGGGAGTTATGGGGTGAACTCTATTACACTCCTAGGGAGGATTCTGAGGTGTCAACCGCTCGGACTCCTGTCTATAGAGACATGCCCCAACTGGGAAATTTTTCTGTTAGGGATTCTGAAGTGGATCAGAGGAGGATCGAGTGCAGGACCATTCTCTTCAGGTGTTTGGACTTAGGCGTGGTTTAGTTTTAATATGGTAGTTGTACATATTCTTTTGAGTACGTAAGTTTTATTTATTTGTATTGTTAGTAAATTATGTTATGTACATGAGATGTGTAATAATTAGTTTTTTATGTTTTGTGTTATTTATATTTTTGTTAAGTTCATATGATCGGCGAAAAGAAATTTTTACAACTCGTATATTACAATATATATATATATATATATATATATATATATATATATATATATGACTTGGGGTTAGTTTTATATTGTTTAAGTCTAAAATGTAATTCCCTAAGGAGGGTGTTACATTAGTGGTTTCAGAGCCCAAGTTCGAGTCTATCGGGTCTGTGGCTAGGTCTGTCTTATTTGTGTTGTGTGTTTCTCTGTGATTTGATTTCTGAAAGGAGACACAGTTATTTGTAGTGGTTTTTATTGTGTTATGATTTGTCTGTCTTTGAAGAAAGGCAATGGCTCGTGGTAGATGTACGTATGTGGATGCGGGACATGACAATGATAATATAGTTGCGGCTGCAGAAGCAATGCAGAGAATGGTTGATGTAACAGTACAATAGAATCAGAGGGCTCAGCAGCAGGAAGCGACAACTGAGGCTCAGGATCTGTCAGAATTAGATCAGTTTTGGGATACGAGATCCCATAACTTTAGACCATCTAGGTTCCAAAGGGGGAGTCACAGTAAGGTCAATCGATTCCAGTAGAAACCGTATTCACAACCATTGGGAAATCAACAGTGACAACAAACATATGGAGGGAGTGCTAGTGGCAGTAGGTCCAGTCAGATCGTGACATCTTTACCAAGATGTAAGAAGTGTGGAAGAGGTCACTTAACGAAGGATTGCATGATCAAAGGAAAAATATGTTTCAAGTACGGGAAGCCCAGACACATTTCTAGAGATTGTACTCCACCAAAGACGGAGTCTTCTATTACTAATGTATGTACTTCAAGACCTTAAGCAGGAGGGAGAGTCTACACCCTGAGTGGAGCAGAAGCATTCTAATCTAAAGACCTAATCAAGGGAAATTGTGTCATAGGGGGTAATCCTTTAACTGTACTGTATAACTCGGGGGGCAACCCATTCTTTCATTACCTATGACTGTATGAATCAATTAGGGTTGTTTGTGCCTTCGTTACCATTTGACTTGATTATTTCTGCTCCTACTATTAAACATGTTATTACTACTCAAATCTGCTTAAACTGTCCTATTACTGTTAGAGACCGAAACTTTTTTGTTTATCTAATTTGTTTATCCCTTTCACAAATAAACGTGATTTTAGAAATAGTTTGGTTATCTTCCAACCATACCCTGTTAGATATGTCGGTCGGGTTATTGAATCCAGAAAACTCACTCCCAAATTCATCGGACCATATCAAATTCTTCGTTGGATAGATCTGGTAGCATATCAGATAGCTTTACCACCTATTCTTTCTAACCTTCACAATGTTTTCCATGTATCACAATTACAAAAGTATATTACTAATTCATCCCATGTCATAGCACCAGATATAGTACAAGTAAAAGAGAATTTGACCTATGAGACACTTCCTGTTAAGATCAAAGATGGGAGAATGAAGCGACTTCAAGGAAAAGAAATTGCCTTAGTAAAGGTAAATTGGAATGATGTCACTGGAGATGTAACATGGGAATAAGAAGACAGAATGAAAGAGCAATATCTGCATCTATTCTAAGGTATGATAATTTCGAGGACGAAATTCTTTTTAGAGGGGGAGTGTTGTAACACCCTGAAATTTTTTGTTTTTCAGTTATATGTGATTTTTATGATTTCTGTGATCTTTGTGAATTACTTGATTTATTTTGATTATTTTAATATTATTTTTGGTCTGTATGTGTGCATGAGGTGGTACTGGAAAAATAAAATATTTTTGCAGTTGGAAAAATTTTGACTGTTAACGCGGGGCCGGGGGAGCTTACTAAACCTGAAACCGAAAACAATTTTCAAAATTTTTCTTTTTTGAGATTTTATATGACAAATAAAATCTAGGTACATTTTATTATCCATTGGACAATACCCTCTGATTTTGCTAGCAATAATCTTTGTCCATTGGATAATAGCTTCTGAAAAAGATCTAGATGGATGATTCTAAACACAAGCCTAGTCATCTCCTCTAGATGTTTCTCTTTGTGACTCACCTTATTTTGCACCAATGAGATGAAAGCTTACAAGCTAAGTTTGATGGAAGTCCAATCTTGGTGGCTATGACTCAAAGTGATGAACCAATGGGAGGAAAGCTTCTAGGACAAGCTTGTAAAAGGAGAAGTTCAAAATGGTTACTCAAGCTTAGAAAACAAAGTCAAATTGGTTATTTAGTCTCTTAAGTTTATCCTATCATCTTTTTCAAGAAACAAAGTACCAAAATTCTCTCATTTTTCTCTCCTTAGCATTTTCGGCCAAGGCTAAGCTTGGAGGACAAGTCTCTTAGTTCATCTTATCTTTCTTTCATGAAGCAAAACACAAAACTCTCTCTTTTCTCTCCTTTGAAGGTTTCGGCCAACCCACCCAAAACACTCTCCAATCTAGTTTAATTCAAAACAACCCTAGATCTTGAACCTAAACACCATTTTAAGACACTTTCATGTTGTGATCTTCTCCAAATTCATCCATCTTCAACCTTTTTCTTCAAGCCTAAGTTTGAGGGTTTTGTAGGTGAAGTTCTTGAATATTCACTTCTTATTTAATTTTCAAGTTCTAGACCATAATCTTGATCCATGGTCAATTTATTTCAAGTCTTAGATGTTGATATTTGAATGCTTGTTTTGTTTTAAGAAGCATCTTGGTGGTAAAAGTTTACATCAAGGAGACAACAAGGAGTTTTTCAAGGATCATCTAAGGTAAGAGGGAGATTAACCTCATCGACCAAACTTGGTGGTGAGAAATGGAATTTGTGATTGTTGGTGAAAAATCCATGTGAGGAATTATTCACTTAATTGTGTGAATTTAATGGTTTATGCTTACTTGCTATATGTGTGCTTATTTGCTATGTGTAATTATATGACTTTGATTGATTTGTGCTTATTTGGCCCTATATGATTATATGATGTTGATAGTATGCATGAAATTGCTATGGCTGCGTATTGGCTATATGTGATCATGTGATTTTGATAGTATGCATAAAATTGCTATGGTAGGAAATTGATGATTGGAATGTTTTACATGCTTTGAATCATGTGAGAATGACAATGTTTTGGTTCCAAAGACCATATATGGCTCACGACCATTTAGCTCAAAATAGGGTATCCAAGGCAAAAATATTTTATAAATTGTGAACTTAGATGATTAGGTGATAAGGATATGAGTTAAGAATTTACAAGATGAAATAGGAGATGAACAAAAATTTTATCAATTAAAAAGAATTGATTTTTGGTCATGAGAATGAAAATAAGTTTGAAAGAAGGTTTGAAATTTAAAGTATTTTATTTAAGAAAGTTTTTAGTAAAGGTAATGGAAAAATAATTTTTAAAATATTTAATTAAATCAAGAATAATGTAGTTTTTGTGAAAAACATTAGAAAATATCACTTAGAGGAGATTTGGTAAGAAAACATTGGAAATAAGGTTCAAATTTTATATTAAACATGGAAAGTTTCAAAATAAAGCTTAGAACATCAATAAATGTTTTACGCAATTGAAAAATATTGATAAAACCTTACGTGATTTAAAAACAATGATTTTTGGGTTATGCGATTAAGAAAATGTTTGAAAATTTTTACACAATTGAAAAAAGACATAAAAATGTTACACAATTTGAAAACATAACAAAAGTGTTACGTGATTGTGAAAATACGATAAAAGTACTACGCGATTGAGAATAGCAGCAGATTGTTGTTGGGCCGACGTACTTGACCCGAGGAAGTCAGTGGATGATTTAGCCCAGGGGTGGCTTGTTTTGTGGAAATTATGTTATTGATAATTATTGATTTATTGAGTCATTTGATCATGCATTGTGTAAGTCGTGAGACTATATTTGTTAAGGTTGTATGCCTAAGAGATTGCATTACACCTTTGTGGGAGTGTGAATTGCATAGTGAAGATCTCCGAATGATCTTGGGGGCGTTGGGGCGCTGTAATTCCACAGGTAGCCAATTAGTAGCACTATTGTGTTGTGGTTCCCGATGCAAACGCACTGATGATCTCGATGAGACACTATTCGTATTCTCGATCTAGTGTAGAATATCTTGTATAAGCCATGATGTGCGCATTGAGTAAATTATAGCACTTTATTTGAGGCTAACGATATACAGACATGACTTCTAGATCATTCTTTTCGAGGTTGGTTTTAGCTCTATGGAGTAGGGGTTTGGTCCATTATACATATGCATAGTCAATATATACATTGTTGAGGTATGGACAATAAACACATTGTTGTGGTACAGTCAGTATTCATGTTATTGTGATATACGTTCGTTGAATTATCTATTAATTGATATCTTGATTATACCTATTATTTCTGTGTTATTTCTGTATTGAATAGCATTATTGTTACTATCGTTTCTTTACTACCATATTGGTATGTGATGTAGGAGATCTCACCTCTTTATTGTATTATTCTGTTTGTTCTGTTTTTATTTATGTTTTATGAAGATTATGATGGCGGCAAGGCAGAATCTTCAGGGTTTTTGTAACATCCTGAATTTCATTTTTTTTGCATAAATATGAATTTTATAATTTTTACGATTTTTGAGAATTTTTGTGGATTTTTCTGAGATTGTGATTATTTTAATATTATTTCGGACTGTTTGTGAGCCTGGGGTGGGCTCGGAAAAATAAATTTTTTTTAGGGACAGAAAATTTTGTACTGTTGATGTGGGGATGGGGGATCTTACTAAACCCGAAACTGGACACAGTTATCAAAATTTTCTTTTACTGTAATTTTACTATTCATTGGACAATAATTATTAGTTTGTGAGCAGTAATTTCTATTCTGTGAGTAATAAATTCATATAGCTTGTAGCCATGTGATACTAGCCTTTATTAATATTCAAATTTAGTGGCTTGAAATGTCATAAGCCAATAGAATATTGAAAAGTCAACAAAAATGGCTAGGTTAGTTAGTTAAGAAACTAAATAATCTAATTTAGTTACGCTAATAGTCTAATTAGTAATCTATAGTTACTAGGAAATATCTAGAGTTATCTAGAAGGCATGACAAATGCATGACATAAGTTTGTAACTAGATAGTTAATTATGTAACTAAATAATCAAATTAAGTTAGCTTGAAAGTAATTAGATGAACTAATTACCAAAGCTAAGTGTAATTAGGAATTAAATTAAAACAAAACTTAATTAGTTTTTCCATTGAGTCACATGGCCACCTAGGCTTTTCTAGCATGTTCTTGAATTTTCTAATGACTAAAGGATGACTACATGATGACTTAGGCCATGTGAGACCATGTGAAACCATGTGCAATTGTTTCTATCTTGCTAAACAAGCCTTAAGCTTCCTTTCCTATGCATCACACGGCTATACACTTGAGAAAGAAGGCATTTCACTTCATTTCTACACTTTGTGGCAAAAGAAAACTATCATCTTTCCTTTTTTTTCAAGAACTTCAAGAACAAATACCAAGAACTCCATCTTCTTCCTTCTTGGAGCATTTGGTCACTACTCGCAAAACCTACATCCAATCTTCCATAATTTTATCTAACTTCATATCTTGAATCTTCTCATCAATCCAAGACACTTTCAAGTTGTGAACTTGTCAAGATTCATCATCTTCACCTTTCTATCAAACAAAGAATACAAAATCTCTTACTTTTTTCTCCTTGTGTTGCTCATGTCCTCACTCTCTAAAATTTCCTTCCAATCACTCATAATTCCATCTAATCACATCATTTGATCCTAAACTTTATTCTAAGCAACTTTCATGTTGTGATCAAGACCTAATTCTATCATCTTCAAGCTTGATTCTTGGATTTAAATTCTAGGGTTCCAAGGTAAAAATCTTGAAACTTGATTTCTTACTTGACTCTTGGGAATCCTAAGAATATGTTTGATCTTTGGTCATCTTAATCAAGCCTTAGATACTAATTTTTATGTGTTTGTTTTGATTCCAAGATCTACTTGGTAATACAAAGAGAGTTCTACAAGGCCTCATCGACCATATGTGGTGGTGAGGGAATGGATTTATTTGTGTTTGTGAGTGGAAAATCCACGTGAGGATTTATTCACATAAATTGTGTGGTTATTGGTTTATACATGTTTGATTATGTATAATTATATGATGTTGATTGTATGCATGAAATTGCCATGGTTGCTTTTTGATTATATATGATTCTATTACTTTGATAATTAAGTATGATCTAAAGCATGAATATGTGATAGTGAAAAATATCATACGAGATATGTGGCATATGATAAGAATCATGTGGAAAGGAAAACTATGTTGTTTCCTAATAACTAAGGGGTACACGACCTCCATGAGGATTTTAGAACAAATCATTTGAAATATTTTACTAAGTGTGGATTTTAGATTATTAAGTAACAAGTAATCGGATTAAAGATTTTTATAAAGGAAAATGAGATAGAAAATGAATATATATTTGGTTATGGAAAATAAATTGATTTTCTGCCAACATGTCAAAAATTAGTGTTTTAGATCAAAAATATTTTCTTAAGGGTAGTTTTAAAGGGTTTATTAACAAGAACTTAATTTAGTGAATTTTGAGATGTAAAAAGAAAGTAAACTAATTTTTATAATTAAAATTACTGTAATTAGAGTATTATGTGAGATAAAAGTGAAAACTTGAAATTTACTGACGTATAGCTCGCCCTTTGGGTTTTGAAGCGCGTTAGGAAATTTTGAGCTGTAATATTCTAAGTTAATCAAAGAAATACAGTTTTGTGAAGAGAATATTAGAAAATATTATTTAGAGAAGTTTTAGCAAGGAAATGATTTTGAGGAGGGTTTGGAACTTAAAGTATTTTATTTAAAGTGTTATTGAGAGTAAAGAACAAATGTTTTTGAGATATCTTGAATTAATTTAAATAAGTTAAGTTTTATGGAAAATGTTTGAAAATATTTATTAAAAGAGGTTTAGTGAGAAAATGTTAGAAATATTAATTAACAATGATTTATCAAAGAAATATTGGAATTAAAGTCCAATTTTGATAATAAATGAGAAAAGTTTTAATTTAAGCTTAGAATATGATTAAAATATTTTAAGCGATTAAAAATACACAGAAAAACTCTTACGCGATTTAAAAACAGTGATTTTTAGTTACGTGATTGAGAGGAACAACAAGTGGTACTGTTGAGCCGACGTACTATACCTAAGTAGTTGTGGTCTAGCATTGTTCTTGTGGGACCAAGGTTCTAAACCCGTGTGGATCTTTGGTATTATGTAATTGTATGAGTGGTTATATAAAATCCTTGATACTAATGGTATTAGACAATTGTATGGGCGGTTGCTTTAATATCATTGGGAACAGTTCAACGGTGGTTTGGTTTCATTGAATATGCATTTGGGCATTATACAATTGATGGTTGTTGTGACGTTTTAAGCCTAAAGAGTGAACGGGAACTTACAGGATAGTGGAATCTTTGATAGATCTTGGGGAACGTCAGGGTGCGATGATTCACTTCATGATGATGTTGTCACGAGTGATTATGTTATCACTATATATATATACCTCTGGCCGTGATGAACTGATTGCAACACACTGACAACCCGACAGACACTATTACTTTTCAAGATCTGGCATAGACTGTCTTTTAGGGGGGACATGTAACACCCCAAAATTTATTTATTTTATTATAAATGTTTGTTTTATAATATTTGTGATTTTCTAAAATTTTTCTGAATTTTTCTGAGAACGTAGAATATTTTAATATTATTTTTCGTTTTGCGTATAAATTGAGCAGAGCTGGGGAAAATGAAATATTTTCTCGAGAACCTTGATCTGTGGAAACGTCGATCGGGGATCTTACTAAACCCAAGGCTGGACATGATTTCTGAGGTTTCACATTTTTTGAGAAAATTTAACAGACAAATAACAAAACGCTGTGTAAATTTTATCTGTTAGATAAATTAATATTGACCTTGGTCAACTGTAACAATTATCTGCTAAATAATAACATGCGTTAAAAATTCTTATCACATTATCCAAAATCTACTTTGTGTCAAATCCATTAGTTTTATTTTCAAAAGAAAGATTAATTTAATCTAAGCTCACTAATGGGAAGCTTCCTAGAAATTTTCCAACTAATTCATTTTCTCTCTCTTCCCTCCTCACTCTTCTCCACGGCAGAACACCCCTTGGGGAGTCAAAAGTGGTCTTCTCACTTTTATTACATCACTCCCTCATTTCAAACACATAACACTTTTCACTATTTTTCTCTCTTCTCATTTTTCTTCTCTTCTTCTTCCTTCTCCACCGTACACCCACCTATTGGAGACAATCTCCATGGTTTGCTAAATCAACCATATTCCTAGCTTTCCTCCATCATTCCAAGACCATTTTCTTTAGTGGTCATCCTTTGGTTCTTCTTCTTCTTCTTCTTCTTCTTCTTCTTCTTCTTCTTCTTCTTCTTCTTCTTCTTCTTCTTCTTCTTCTTCTTCTTCTTCTTCTTCTATTTTCCACCATTGAAGTTAAAGCTTGGAGCTTTTGAGGTAAAGTCTTCATTTTTCTTTCATTTTCTCCTCATTTTCGTTTTCCTTGGTCACCTATGTGACCAAGAACTCATCTTTCCATGGTTTGAGTGGACATTGTGGAAGTCACTCACATTGGTGTTTTCTTGAAGGTAAAAACGAAAATCAAGAACAAGCAGGGACTAGCATCCTTGTGTTGTCTTCAATTAGGTAAGAGGGAGATGATCCTCTTCAACCAATCTTGGTAGTAAGGCGATGTCTTGTGTGGTGTTGTTGATTTAGGGATCCATGTGTGGATTTCCCTCTTTGTTATGTGTTTTTCTTTCTTCTTTTCATATTGGTGTATTTGGTTTGATTTGTATGAGTCATTGATTTTCTTTATATGATTTTGGATGCATGTTTGAGCTAATATGATGTTGAAAATGTTATGGATTGATTTGGTTTGAGTTTAGATGGCCTAAAGATCATTTTTTTCTGCAAGTTTATGTGTGGTATTCGATTACATAGTTTCCCAGAAACACAATTCGTAACTCCAGGGACCTAGTAATCGATTACACAATTCTGGTAATTGATTACCAACAGGACAGAACCTCCGTAATCGATTACAGATAGGATGTAATCGAATACATGATTCCCAGAATCATGATTTTGTAACTCCAGAGGCTTGGTAATCGATTACACAGTTCTGGTAATCGATTACCAGAGATATGTAATCGATTACCAGGACCCTAAAATGAGATTTTGAGCTAAAAATGATGAAACTATGGTTCCTTGTCCCTTGTAACTCAAACATGAATCTTAAACCCTAGATTCAAGGATTTTAGTTCACTTAAATGTGATGGGATTATGTATCCATACCAATAATGGAGAAATGAATTTGAAAATGGAACTTTTGGATCCGTAACATGGAAATTGTGGTATGTGTGGAACGATGGATATGTATATGTATTGATATTGAGAATTGTTTGATGCAACTGTGAGTTCCTATGTGGGACCAAGTTCTTGATGAAATTATGACATGTTAATAATTGAAAATGGATATATATGCCATGGTAGTATATTTTATGATGAATGCATCATTGATAAACATACATGATTGGACATTGTGTCGTCATGCATATGTGTTGTCCGTTGGATATTGTTAGAAAGGCCAAGTTACCTAAGAGTTTGAATAACACCAATGTGCGAGTGCGAACAGACTAAGCGTAGGTGTCATATGTTGTTGACCCTGGGGGCGTCGGGGTGTGGGTGTCTCACAATAGACAGTGGTAGCTCCACTGGGGCTGTGGGATAGACCAATGCGACACACCAACGATCCTGACTAAGACACTGTCCTATATCGCGATCAATTATTGAGGTGCCATGTATAAGCCATTTGCGCAACTATTTTATGAGATGAAGCACACTGTTTTTAAGGCTAACGAGATACTGGCATAACTCCTTGATCATTCACTCTGAAAAATGTTTGTCTAGCTCCATGGAGTAGGATTTTTGGTACCCTTTGCATTGCGCATTATGAGTCACATAATTCATTGAGCATGAACATTTA
Source organism: Ormosia emarginata (assembly GCA_029884605.1). Lineage (NCBI taxonomy): Eukaryota > Viridiplantae > Streptophyta > Magnoliopsida > Fabales > Fabaceae > Ormosia > Ormosia emarginata. The sequence continues at coordinate 20,165,660 of JAQQTP010000079.1, forward strand.
TAATTGTAAATATAACTGTTCCTATTATTGTAATAATTATCTGATGATTCGAACTGTTGTCTGTTGGAAATATTACTGCTGTTTACCTGTTATTGCAATTACTATAATTAATTATTGTCGCTCTGCCTTTACTGTTAATTTTAATAGTGCTATGATTAAATGTATGAATTGTGTCATATGTGGGCGTCCAGCGCTGTATTGTTTTCTTGCTACCAATTTGGTACTGAAAGCTGAGTGTCTTATCTCTTTCTGTATTTCTATATTTTCTATTTATTTGTATGATTTTGAGAAGATGAGCATAAAGAAGAGGAAGCCCTTGAGTTTCCAGGCTTTTGGCCAGACTACGACTGAAGTGATTGAGGATGACGTCTCACCCCCACGAATTTGTGGGCTACACTCAGATCATCTTTCACAGAGGCCCTGACTATTGGCACATTAATGTGTAGACAAACTATTGCGTGTACCATGGGGAGCTGACGGTGTCCCTGGCTTGGGGTCGTTATGATGCCCCTGTTGTAGATTTTCATGCTTTTGTTTGGTTGAAGTTTTACATGCCCGTTAGGGACATGTGGGCTGATATGTACTACACCCCACGTGATGACTCCTTTTTGTCCACTGCTCAGGCTCCTGCTCGTTGCTATGTCGCTCCGATGGATGTTTCCTCGGACGAAGAGGAACTTGAGGAGGAGCTGGCAACGGTCCCTTCTCGTCAGTCTTAGGAGCTGATACTATTGGTAGCTACTGATGGCTAACCGTCTATCTTTTTGGGAAGCCAGACGTTTTGTTGTACATGTTGGGGGTATATTTGTATAACTTTGGGTGGGTATATATTTTACTTTTTTTTGTATATTTTGGAATATAACTAAACAGGCTTATGTATATAAATATGAATTTATATATTGTGTATGGTTTACTTCATGTTGGTTTTACAGAGACTGTCTTAATTGTTATCTCTATATGTAATGGATTTTTGAATTAACTTTTGATTTTACTCGGTAATGTAATAATTGAAAAAAAATAGTGACATTTGTAAAGGAACTTAAATAACCATAAAGAGAATCGGGACTATGAGTTTAAAACAATTATTATTTTCTACAATTTAATTTATTTCAGTCTATGTTTGTTTCGAAGTATCATAGTGTGACGTTCCTTCTTCGTGGTACATTTAGAAAAAGGGGCGTTACAGGACAGGTCTTCTAGAACATTCATCTCTAAATTTGAGTGTAGCTCCATGGAGTAGGAACTGGTTGCATTATGCATAAGGATGGTCAACATACACATTGTGTTGTGATGTAATATTATGGTGGAGTTATCATTATGCCTGATATCGTGATACAAGTTTAGCGAATTATTTACTTATTAAATATCATGAAAATATTTATTGATTTTATGTTATTGTATATATTTTATGTTGAAATGTGTTGGCATATTTGTCGTTGCCTTGCTGCTATGTTGGTATGCGATGTAGGGGATCTCACCTCTTTGCTATATTGTTCTGTTTGTTTCTATTTTATGTCTATGTCGATGAAGACTGCGATGACAGAAAGGAGGGATCAGCTAGGTTTCTTTATACTACATTTTCTTGAAGGCACTGCTGCTTGGTATATTCATTGGGACTCTGAGTATATAGAGTATTGTGGTGATATTACTCTATTTGTATGTAGGACCCGCCATGGGGTCATTAAATCTTACTTTATGACTGCACATGTAGAGTTCACTTTACCTATCAGGGAATTGTGGAACGATCTTCACTATATTCCTAGGGATGACTCCAAGATATATTTTGCTAGAATTTCTATCCGTCGAGACATTCCCGACTAGGGAATCTGTCTTTTGAGAAGGACTTTTGTTTTTAGAGGTTATGAACTTAGGCCAGGTCAAGCTTTTATATGGCTTATGTAATAAAGATATTACGAATCCATGTTTATATGAGGAATATATTTTATCCTATCTTTATATCTTGTGTTTTTCTAATTCAGTAAAGTTTATGTTATCCACACAAAAAAAGAAATTTTGAAATTAGTATTGTAATAATATTTAAACATTTTATAACTTAGGTAAGGAAAATAAAAGGAGTTGGTCTGAAATGTGATACCCTAAGGAGGGTGTTACAGTTTTGTTAGGGTGCAGTTTCATGGAGGCATTGACACATGGCACGTCCAATTGGACATGGGGTGCATTCAGTATGTTGGAGATGTTACCTTACTTTAAGTAGGATCCACCATGGGATTGCTACTTTTTCTGTTGATGCTACTATTTACATGGAGTTTTATATGCTTGTTAGAGAGTTATGGGGTGATCTCCATTACACTCCTAGGGAGGATCCTGAGGTGTCGACCGCTCGGACTCATGTCCATAGAGACATGCGCCAACTGGGAAATTTGTCTGTTAGAGATTCTGAAGTGGATCTAGAGGAGGATCGGGTGCAGGACCCTTCTTTTTAGGTGTTTGGACTTAGGCTAGGTTTAGGTTTACTATGGTAGGTGTACATATTCTTTTGAGTACATAAGTCTTATGTATTTGTGTTGTTAGTAAATTATGTTATGTAAATGAGATGTGTAATAATTAGTTTTCTATGTTTTGTATTATTTATATTTTTGTTAAATTCATGTGATCAACGAAAAGAAATTTTACAACTGTATATTACAATATATATATATATATATATATATATATATATATATATATATATATATATATATATATATGACTTGGATTTAGTTTTATAATGTTTTAGTCTGAAATGTAATTCCCTAAGGAAAGTGTTACACCTCCCCACCGGTACCTATACTTGTTGTTGAGGTTGAGTAGCTTGCAACCTTTCCAATATCCTGTTAGTAGTAGTTGTTTGCTCTTGCATAACCCTAGCCATTGCCATTACCACTTCAGCCATGCTAGGGTTCTCATAAGAAGGATCCTAATTTGCTCTAGTGCACCTTGAAGAAGGTATAATTTCTTGTATACACAAAACATTAAATATTGAGATGATCAATCTCAATATCATGTAATAGTGTATCAGTAGCTAATAACATTCAAACAAGGCCAAGTCATGCAAACATCTCACAAAAGAGATAAGAAATGCATAACATTAAGCAGAGTTCTAACTTGCCTAAGCCTAGTCAGTTCAGACCCCGGCTCAATAGGATGAACTACTTTGATACCATAATGTAACACCCTAATACAATTATCTTAAGATAATAGATATTACAAGAGTTGTTATCAAAATATCAAAAACATAATATTAAGTCTATCTATTCTTAGGTCTTTTTCTTCTTTTTCTTTTTATACTTCTTTATTTCTTTTGGAGTATCTTGCCCTGCTAACCATGAAACACAAACGATGTGAGAATATAAAATTCTCAATAATATAACAATATTTCACGGTATTAAAGTAAATATACATAAAGATGTAATTATAAAATTATACTCATAACTTACTATTGATATTAAATAAATAATTATTCAAATGTAAAATATCAATATCACTAAGCAAAATGCTTATCTTTTATCTAATTCTTAGCTTAACCTTGAATATCTAATCCTTGGTTTAGCTTTGGATATACTAATCCTTAGCCTAACCTTGGATATTTCATCCTTGGCTTAGCTTTGAATAACTAATCCTTTTGTGTAATACCCCGGTGTCACCACTCTACTGGGCTTTCCCGGCAGTATCAACTATTCGGATAACTAATCACAACTCCACATTTCGCAAAATGCTTTTCTCACTCCTTTGCAAGGTCAAGGGGCTTGCCTTACTCCTTTATTTAGGAATTGTGATGATCTATGGTTCAATCATTATAAATAAAAGAACCAAGTTTTGCTAACCACTCTGTTAATTCTAAACATTTTAAGATAAAAGAGTAGTTTTTTTAAGGCTAGCACAATTAACTTTACTTATTTAAACTATGTCAATTGTGCCTCAATGATAAGTATTTCTTTCTTATCAAACTTGTATCTAAACTACTTTACAGTCATATCTCTAGTGGTATTATAAGTCACACTAATGTGATAAAGGTTCTAAACAACTATTTCAAACAAGACATATTCTTGTAAAGCCTAGAAACTCCATTTGCTCCCATATACTAGGTGGGTTATTGCCTTTGTGAAATATCCCCTAAAGTGTTTTAATACACATAAGAATGCATGTATAAATGACCCCAACTAATAGGGAACTTCAAAACATCAAAAACATAATTCTTGAGAATTTATGGTATTCATGCCTAGGTGTATCTTTTCTATGCCTACGCGTGGCTGAAAACCCTGTCTTACACCTAGGTGTGGCACTCTTTATTTGATTCTGGACTAAAAATTCTCAGTCCACACCTAGGCGTGGAAAACCTGCGCCTAGGTGTGAACCTGCGACAGAAACTCTGCAGAAGTTTGGCCACTGTTCCTAATGGAACAAGCCAACTTCTAACCATCCAAAAAATAGTTTCTAGGTGATCTTTAACTTCAATCACACCCTCTAAACATGTTGTAATACTCATACAACTTGTTGGCTCACTTAGCATGGATTTAGGGTCAAAACCATACCCAACCATACCCATTCTTCAACTTTAAATTCAAGAAGCTCCATAGATAAACTCAAAACTAAAACTAGTCATCAAGCCTCTATTAACTCTAGTTGAACCATAAAATAGGTTTAGAACAAGTTAATCAAATCTAATCAATGGAAAAACCATGTCAAACCCATCTTCCAATATCACCACGCATATCCCTAATTAAAAGAATATAGTAAGAATAAGAGTTTGAGAGCTAATCCCCTTACATCTTGTTGCTTGGATGATGATGAATTTAGCTTCCTCTTTAGATTTTCTTCTTACCCTTCTTCTTCCCTTCTCCTTCGTTTCCTTTTCCTTCTATTTTTGGTTTCTTCTTTTCATTTTCTTCAGCCACATAATGTGTGGGATAAGAGAAAACAAAGTCAATAAAATAGACTTTGGTCACTTAATCATATGTTGTAACTTTCTTATCTGCTATGAACACTTATATTTTGCTAATTCAAGTTTTCTAACTTGCAATAACTTTAAAATAAATATTAAGATTCATCAAATTTATTATTTCACTATTTTCTCAAATTTTCGTATCTACTGGAGGTTAATTTGGCATTAAAACACACAACCGGTATGCTTAAAAATGTCAAACGAACTTTGATTGCTTTTAAATTTTAAATGAATCCTTTTTACCTTATTTGTGACTTAGAAACAAACTCTCTATGTTTATTTCCCTCAAATTAGTCATTTATGCTACTATATGGGTCATTTTAAGCTACTTTTTGCATTTTGGCTTGCAACAAAGTGACTAAATGAACTCAATTAGTCACAAAACTTAACTGACATGTTATTCAAGTATAATAGTACCTCTGAGACCATATACAAGCCTAACATATTTCTCTAGATGTTACACAAACCATAGATCAAAGTATTACAAATAACTCGTTTGTGATATGAATATGCATCTAAACAACCATAGAAATGATTTTCTTTAAGATGCATTTGAATTGATTAAGAATGAATGATGAATTGTATTTATCATGATGGGAATGATTATTTTGTCCATCTTGGATAAATTATCAAAAAAATGATGAAACATCTTGTTGCATACATGATGAGGATGATGATCTAGATGTGTAATAAAAGATGCTATTTGATCTTCAAGGGTAACTTATTATCTAGGAAATTGTCCTCATACTTAGGGTAAGACTTGGATATAGGTATTGAGAGGATGCGACATTCCATCTCTACCAAAGTAATTGAGGTTGATGATGGTCATCCTCTTTCTCTTTACCGGAGTTTTCCCTAGATGCAAAGTAGTTGAGGAAAGACATTCCCTCTCTACTTGATGTAATCCTAGATCATTGATAGTGTGAGGAAAGATGATACCCTCCCTGTCAGAGTAGTTGAGGATGAACATTCCCTCTCTTGTAAGGTATTGTGAGGATGGACATTCCCTCTATACCTTTTAACATATGATGAATGATGAGATATGATAAATGATAAGATATGATGAATAATTAGATATGTTGAATGATGATATATGACAAATGATTATTCTTGATAAATAACGAGACTCAATGAATTATTTGATTTTATAAATGATTTTGATAAAGGACATAAATTGAACCTCTGTTTTGAGAAAAGAAAGGAAATTATTTTGGCAATAGCCACCTTTCTATGAAATTAATTAATAATATTTACTTAATTTTTCTCCGAAACAGGTAGAATTAATATAATAACATATTTTTTATAGCAAACTACTAAGAATTGTAAGATTCTCACCCTATTTGTTTGAATTTCCATGATGATTCCAAGAAGAACATATGAAGCCAAGTAAAAAGAAGATCTCTAAAGTAGAGAGGCTTTATTTCATTTTTGTTTTAATTTTGATGCTTAGTTGCATAGATTTTGTGCCTTGAAGGCAAGTTATGCATATAAAGTACAATTAAGTACAATTTGTATAAATTCTATTATCAGATACATGTATAATATATTTCTGAGACAAGCTCATATTTTCATATATCCTTTATTTTTTTTCTACAAAGGTTGATGATATTTAAAAGTGATGTGCCAAATCTAATTACTAATGTGTAATCTGAATATGTCATTAGTACTAGTATTTGGGATGTTACACGCCACTTGGGGGGAAAGCCTTAGCTTTGAAGGCACTTAGGGTTGGATACTATTAGCTAACAATGGAAGCTGACTCCCTCTCACATGTCCGAGTTTGTAATGAATGTCAGTGACACTCGGATCATTATTAAGCTCCTCATGAAGAACTATCCATGATGTTCATACCCTGGCCATTTTACAGATGAGGTATGGATATCCTGGGTCCGTTCCTTCAAGCACCTAGACAACTAAAGTACTTGGTGGTGGCTATGGATTATTTCACTAAATGGATCGAAGCAAAGCCTCTAGTCATGATCACTTCCACTCGAATCTAGAAATTCACTTGGCACCACATCATCACCAGATTTAGGGTCCCGGAGTGCATTATGACAAATAATAGAACCCTGTTCAAGGATAAAGGTTTCGAAGAGCTACTTTTCGAGCTCAAAATCAAGCACCATTGCAATTCTGTTGAGAATCCCAAAACCAATGGACAAGCTGAAGCCTCCAACCAAGTTATTATTTGAGGAATCAAAAGGAGGTTGGACAAAGCTAAGTGAAATAATGCCGGATTGATTAGAGATGACTTGGATCTTCTAGAAGAAATAAGGTGCATTGTTCACATATACGACGTCGCCCTTAAATAGAAGACGGCAACTTGATATAACTTAAAAGTTGTCCTAATAAAGTTCGAGCCGGGTGACCTAGTACTTCAGAGAGCAGACATTGGAGGTAGGAATGCCCCCCAAGGGAAGTTAGCCCTAAATTGGGAAGTCTCCTAACAGAATCAACACTGGCAAGGGAGCCTGCATCTTGGAAACATTAATTGGCAAGCCAATCAAAAACTATTGGAATGCAAACAAATTGAGAAAGTACTATAGCTAAGTGTCTTTTAAGGCTTAGTCTCTTAGCTTTCTTTTATGTTTGATATGCCTCAATTTTTGAGAGCATATATTGTACAAGCACCAGTCCTTTGTTTAATCAATAAAATAGCAAAGTTGTTTCTGTACATATGCTTATACTTTTTTTTTAAAGAAGACCCTCAAGCTAGATCACTGCTTAAGAATATCTACAGAGCTCGTTCCTTATGAGATCCTAGGTTTCTTTTTAAAGTTTCAAGACCCTCAAGCTAGACTACGTCTTGAGAATGTCTATAGAGCCCGTTCTTTATAGAATTCGGGGTTCCTTAGATTCCATGTTAAGAGGGATGACCTACAAAATTGACTTCTAAGGTTTTGTTGTGAGTTATGGGTCCTTACCCAAATCCTCAACACTTGGCCATAACCATTTTGTGGTTGTGTAATTAATTGACAATACTAGCTACGACATCTGTGGTATGCCATTAGGTACCTACCGTGAATGTCCTAAGTTAAATTGGTTCTGAACTTGAAAACTCCTAAGTGTTAGGAAGTTTTCTGAACTAGGTCGTTAACATTAAAGACCCTGGTTATGGATCACCTTCTATTTTGCCTAAGTCTTCAAAGGAATTCTACATGCTCAAAAATTTGGGTGTTGGACCCTAGACCAAGGTTTCACACGATTATAATTCTCCTAAGTCCACAAATAGCTACCAAATGCACATTAATAATGGGCATTGGACCCAGTATAGATGATGGTAAAAGAAAAAGGAAATAAACACAAGTTGTAAGGATGAAGCAAATGCATTTAAGTGTGGCCCGTCAATCATAAAAATTGTCTTTATAAGAATAAAACACCCCACATAGGGGGCAAAGAAAAGCGGTCAAAAGAAAAGGGAAAAAAGCAAGTTAAGCTCCAACAGCATCACCCTTCGAATTTTGGCAACCTGTACCTGATGCTCCACCATCTCTTTCGACGAGGGTCAGATCTTAGATAACAGTAGAAGAGACCCTGGCAGTAGTTTGGTTAACCCCTTGAGCTTCCTCCGCCAGCATAAGATGACCGTTTAGTATCATTTTCTCGGAGTCTAATTCATCCAATGCCAAGGCAACCCCGGGATTGAGGAACAAAACTTGGGCGACTGCATTCTGAAATTACTCAACGCTTATGTTTGCACAGATATTCATCAGCTGCTTAGCATCCTCTTCCAGTTGCGCTACTCCGGTCCGGAGATCTTGATTTTTAGTACAGAGGATGGTGACCTCCTTCCTGACCTCTTCAGAGTAAGCCTTCTCTTTCTGAAGATCATCCTTAGAATCCTCCAGTTTCTTTTTTAGCTCTTCAATCTTCGCTTTGGCATCCTCTAAGCCCTTCTTGACTTCCTCTTTAGCTTTGAGGGCTAAGCCGAGCTTTCGGGCCCCTTCTTCCTTGGTCGTCCTCATTTTCTCAACCATTTCTTCTTCAAATTGGTCCAAGAACCTTTCAAGGAAACAAGCTTCAGTAGCAAGGCGGAGTTTGCTGATCTAGAACCTTGTCAGGATCTCCGACATACTTTTCTTAGAATTGCGGTCAACGACATCATCATCCAAGATTTGGAAGTCCACAAATGATCCATTTGATGTATCCTTCTTGCACAAGGAAATTGGACCCTGGACCTCAATTGGTTCCACAACTAGCCTTTTTTCGCAGTCTCCCACCCTACTGCCTTCACCAACCTTCCTCTTCCACTTTTGAGCAGGCTGAGCAAGAGACTCCCATTAAGTTGGAATCATCTCAATAATCAACTCCTAGACAAGTGAGGTCGGAGCAACAAGTGTAGGAGCATTAGAGGGTCTGGCTCCCCCTTTCCTCGCCTTCATGGCCTGGAGGGTAGCGACAGCTTGTCTGGATGCTATGCTTTCTACAAAACAAATCACAAGTTAGAAATAACAAGAAAGAACATACTAAAAGAAAAAAAGTAATGATAAACTATAACCAACACTCTACCTATCATGGCCTCAAGGGTTTCATCATCAATGGCATCCAGAACATCTGTACAAAAATAAGATGGACTTTCTCTGCCCACATATTAATAAATTTGAAGCACTCGACATTCTCCCGATCAAGTTCAAACCATTCCATCTCGATCATCTCGATAGGAATGTCCCAGACCCGAGTGGTCTAGTATAAGTCAAACACCAAGGTCTTGTCACCTCGAAGAATAGATGGACTCCAGGTGCTGCTATCAGCTTAAAGAACTTTGTCTTATAGTTCTTAAAGCTATCTTGGAAGACTTTGAAGACCTTCCACCCACTTCTTAGCTAGAGTGTGAGCCAATTTTTCTTTACTGCCCTTTCTCCCTAGGAGGACCACCTAGTGAAGAGGTAGAAAAATGCATTCTCCGAGTATCTTAGTTCGATCACTCGACAAAACCTTTCAAAAGCGAGGATGAAACCCCAGCTATTGGGGTGAAGCTGGGACAAAGCCACGTTTAGAGTATGGAGGACTACAATTTAGAAGTTAGTGAAAGAAAGTCAGAGCCCCAATCGGAGGAAAAGGTCATTGTACAGAAACATGAAGTGTTTGCATTCTGTCCGGGCTGAACACACTCTCTTGGAGCTAGGACTCGGTACTCATGGTCATGTATGCCGCCTATTGTTAACTCTAAATAGCTACCAAGTTTTTCGGCGTCCTCCATAGTTTGATGTTCGGATATGTTGGCCCAAACGTCATCCCCAACTTAAGGATACATATTCCTCATAGAGGCAAAAATCATGGGCCTCCCTGCAGTCGGTCTCTGAGGTCTTGCTACCATTCTTCTTACCATGGAATCCCTAGAAACACCCACAGAGGCCGATAAGGTGTGATCAAAATCAAAAGAATATCTAATTAACTACAGATCCAGACATATAGGAGGGTAAAGCACGTTAGGAAAGCTTGTTGAAGACCATCTACATCCGCCTCCGCCCTCTGTCTCCAGTTGTCTACACCCTTGGACATCAGCCTCCATGCCCTCAAAGGCTTATAAGCCTGTGTTGGGCGCCTCCACTGCTCACAACGCATTAGAGATGGTGCAAGCACTTCAGATTTCAAAACGCATCATCATGATGCGAGGAACCCTAATGACGACTCCCAATCAGACAACGCCATATGGAAAATCATAATTATCACACCAGATGAAGCAATAGTTTGCTCAGAGAGCCAAGCATTAGGTATGGTTTTCGGCTATGTTGAGATCATCAACATACACCAACATGGCCAAGAAAATAGTGTCGTGAGAGTATGTAAAGAGGTTGTGATCGACACTAGATTAGTGAAAACCATATTGAACCAAGGTGTGAGAAAGTTTAGCATACCAGTTTCGTGATGCTTGCCGAAGACCATAGAGAGATTTTCTCAAATGACATACATGACTAGTGTTTGAAACAAGATAACCTGGAGGTACATCCATGTAGACCTCTTCATCAAGATTGCCATGGAGAAAATCATTGCTAACATCCATTTGATGAAGTTCCCAATCTTTGGCTACTGCAACCGAAAGTAAACAACAAACTTTTGTCATCTTAGTCATTGGAGCAAAAGTTTCAGTGAAGTCTTCCCATTCAACTTATGTGTTCCCCTTTGCAACTAAATGTGTTTTGTACTTGTCAATTTTACCATTAGCTTTGTATTTGATTTTTTAGACCCACTTGCACCCTATGGGTTTCTTTCTTGGAGGAAGACTCTTAAGAGACTAGGTATTATTTGCTTCAAATGCTTCTAGCTCGTGTGCCATGGCATCTCGCCAATGTGGATATTTGACAACTTGTGAATAAGTTTTTGGCTCATCGTGGGACGTGATGCGTAACATTCTGCCTAACCTAATGATATTAATCAGTGTTACGGTAGCTCAATAAATCTAATATTAGTTATCTAATAAATGAATAATTGTTTGGGTTGAATTGAGCGTAAATCTATAACACTGAATATTAGAGATAACTCAAAATAACTTAGAAAAATTTATGAAATTATAAATAATTGTTAATTAGAGGATGAATAATTAATTAGAGAGTGAGAGCAAATTAGAATAGTACATGAAAATTTCTTAATTCAACTCTTTACGGGTTAACTTAACCCAGTTATGAATAGTGAAGTTAAGTGATTGGTAAGGTGTAAAAATGAAATTTTTAAATGAAATTCTTGAATTTTTCATATCACCAAAAAAGTTGGAAAATTCGTAAAAGGAATATAGAAATATCTTTATAGATATTAAGTTACAAGATTTCCTTTTATATTCTTTTGTCACCAACTCTTTTATCCTTTATTTCATTAACTTTATCTTTAACAATTATTATTATTTTATTCTTTTTTTCCTTTCATGTTAGATTACTCTCATCCACCCCTTTAAACCACTCATTTCTCTCTTATCCGTTCATTTTGCTTTCTTTCTCACTCACTCATTATTCACTCTCTCGTTTCACTCCCTTCCCCCTATCATTCATCCGCTCATCCCCGTTCTCTCTCGGTGGCTCGTTCACCCTCACTGGTTCGCTCATGGCCAACAGATTTGGTTTGCTCGTCATAAGTATAGTCTCTCTTTCACTCATTCACTCACAATTTCCTCTCTTGACGTTTGTCTCGTTGCTGCCTGAGCTAGTCTGTTTTGACCATTTCCTTTCTTATCTGTTTCTTTGATTCTTACTCACCTTCTCTTTCATTTTGTGGGTGTTGGAATAAAAGGAATAAAGGAAGAAACAGAGAAACAAGAAAAACAGAAGCATGAGAGAAAAGAGGGAAAGGGAGGACATGTAATGGGAGAAAATGAGGAGGGAAAACTTGAAGAATACAAAGGGAACAAAGAAAAATTATGAGGTAAAAGGTGATTACCTTTAACTTGCTCTTATTCTTGGATTATTCTTGAGTGAAATTTTGATTCTATTTCTTGAGGATAGCCACCACTTGAATATGATAAAAGAAGGTTTTCTCTTGAATTTATTGTGCTTGTTCCTTGTTGATATGCATAAGTTGTTGAATAAAACTTGTGTTGTTGTATAATGAGATTCTTGATAATTTGAATGATATAGGTCACGGTTAATTGTTTGAAATAGAACCAAGATAGATTGGTTCTTTAAAAAGTCCACATTTTCATATTTGTTATAAGTTGTTTACGGTCAAGAGCCATTTGATCATAATATTGTTGAATTGAAACTGTTAGCTGTCAAGAATTTATCTAAGCTACTTATGTTGATTTAAATTTAGTTAAGCCATTTTTATTGACTTTAAACTTAGTTGGTTTGTGAATTAATGAAGCCTTGACCATTGCCTTGACTAATTAATTTTAAGTCTAGTTGTCCATGGCCAAGACTGCAACACCCATCGTAAGGTGTCACATTTAAAACTAATTCTAATATAACTTACCTGAGTTGTAAAAGAATTAATCTTATAAAAATACTGATTTTAAAATTTCTTTTTTTTTTTGCAAAATAACAGATAATAAATAAAAACTTTAAACTTATAATGAAATTAAAACAAACACACCTTATATTACATATTACAAACATTGTTCACAAATAATTTACATAATTACACCCCCCAAAAGTTATATATACAATACACACCAAAATAAAACCACTAAACTAAAATTCCATCAAACTAAAGGTTCAGGCTCTTATTGGGATCCTCCTCCTCCTCTTCCTCAGTGTTGTCATCAAAGAAACCTGGCGGATACAACACACGCCTGGTTGGTGTCCTGGCAGTCGACATCATGGATTCCTCAAGTGGAGTATAAGTATTATTATTCTTACTCCAAAGTTCACGTATAGACATATAAAACTCTAAACGAACAGACACATGTTATGTCATGATAGAAGTACCATCCCTAGTACCACTTAAGGTCAGAGTCAGATTCCCGGTATACATAAACCTTTCCCTATCTAAGTTAACCCGCCACGCATTAATCCCACCGTGGAATCGAACCGTGACAAACCCTAAAACTTGATAGGATTAGGTGATAGGATTTTTATTACATGCTATTACCCAAGGGATAATAGTTACAGTCGACAGACGCCAGCATTAATTAATTTGACAGATAAGGTTTTCGCAGTATTTGATTATTTCATCTGTTAAAATTTCTCGAGCATCATGAAACCTTAGAAATTATGTCTGGCCTCGGGTTTAGAAAGATCCCCCGTCGATGTTTCCATAGTTCAAGGTTTTCGGAGAGAATATCTCATTTCTCAGGCTCCGCTCAGTTTGCACGCAAAATGAGAAATATATTAAAATATTTGACGCTCCTGGAAAATTCCCAGAAAATTCTCAAAAATTATAAATATTATAAAATGACTATTCGTCATATAATTTTCTAACTTTCAGAACGTTACAGTTATTTCCTCGACTCTGTCTATTGTGCACGTAAAATGAAAAATATATTAAAATATTCCGCGTTCTCAAAAAATTCCAGAAAAATTCTAAAAAATCTCAAATATTATAAAATGAATATCCTTAAAGAAAATAAATAAATTTTGGGGTGTTACATTCCTCTTTGATCATCATAGTAGAAACACTAGGCATCTTCATACTCAAAGCATCTGCCATAGCATTTGCTTTTCCAGGATGATATTGGAGTTGAAAATCATAATCCTTCAAGAATTCTAACCATCTTCTCTGCCTCATGTTTAACTCTTTCTGATTAAACAGATACTTCAAACTTTTGATCACTGAAGACGTTGAACGTAGCTCCATATAGAAAATGTCTCCAAATTTTCAATGCAAAGACAACTGCAGCTAATTCCAAATCATGTGCTGGATAATTCCTTTCATGTACCTTTAGTTGTCTTGAAGCATATGCTACTACTTTTCTATTTTGCATCAAAACACATCCTAACCCTTGGTATGAAGCATCACAATATACTTCAAAAGATTCATTTGGATTTGGAAGAATCAACACCGGTGCAGTAGTCAATCTTTTCTTTAACTCTTGGAAACTTTCCTCACACTCATTTGTCCAGACAAAAGCTTGATTCTTCCTTGTGAGTTGTGTAAGAGGTCCGGCTAACTTGGAAAAACCTTCAATAAATCTTCGATAATATCCGGCTAATCTAACAAAACTTCGGATCTCAGTCACTGTAGTTGGCCTTTCCCACTGAAGAACCGTCTCCACCTTTGCTGGATCCACTGCAATTCCATCCTTCGAAGTCACATGACCCAAAAACTGAACATTGTCTAACCAAAATTCACACTTAGACAACTTTGTGTACAACTTCTTCTCCTTTAAAATCTGAAGAACTATACTGAGATGTTCAGCATGCTCTTCTTGATTTTGACAATAGTTCAGAATGTCATCAATGAAAACGACAACAAATCTGTCTAGATACGAATGAAAAATCCTATTCATGTAATCCATGAATATGGTAGGAGCATTCGTTACTCCAAACAGCATTACAAGATACTCATAATGACCGTAACGCATTTGAAAAGTTGTCTTAGGTATATCCTCTACCTTGACATGTATTTGATGATAACCCGATCGTAAATCTATCTTAGAGAAAATAGCAGCTCCTTCATTTAGTCCATCAAATCATCAATCCTTGGAAGTGGATATTTGTTCTTGATTGTGACCTTGTTCAATTGGTGGTAATCCACACACAAGCACGAAGATCCATCCTTCTTTTTGACTAACAACATTGGGGCTCCCCAAGATGAAACACTAGGTGGCACAAACTATTTTTCCAACAGTTCCTCCAATTGCTTCTTCAGCTCTACTAACTTAGATGGTGACATTTGATACGGTGCAATCGAAATTGGACCTGCTCCTGGTACAAGATCGATAAAAAACTCTATCTCTCTTTCTGGTGGTAGTCTAGGTACATCGTCAGGAAAAACTTCAGGAAACTCATTTACAATAGGAATAGCATTCACATCATTTTCACTTTTGACTTCTAAAGAAGATAACAGCATGTATCCTCGTGCTTCATCCCTCAATAAAGATTCGACTTGATTGGCAGTCAAAAATCTAGAAACCTCATCCTTAGGAAATACAAAGGTCTTTTTGGAACAATCTAACAGAATATGATTAGAAGATAACCAATCCATTCCTAAGATTATATCTATATCGGTAAGAGGTAAACAAATTAAATCAACAGAAAAGACTCAATTTTTTATAGTAACAGGACAATTCAAGCAAACTTTAGAAGTACTAACAGGTTTGACAGTAGGTGCAGAAACAATCATTTGGAAGTTCAAAGAAGACACAGGCAATTCCAAATGATCCACACAATCATTTGCAATAAACGAATGAGTTGCACTCGAATCATATAGTACAGTTAAAAGATTACCTGATATGACACTTTCTCCCTTGATAAGATCATCAGACTGAGAGGCCTCGACTCCACTAATCGTATAAACTCGTCCTACAGCTTGAGACTTGGCAGCACGAACACTACTTACTGAAGGCTCCACCTTCACTTGATTACAATCCCTCGTAAAATGACCAGGTTTTCCACATCTAAAGCAAATGATTCCTCTGATCGTACAGTCCTTTGTTGCATGACCATTTCCACACTTCAAACATCTTGTTGGCAGTGCCGCATTCTGACCAAAATGATTGCTATTGCTACCTCCACCACGAGATTGCTATTGTTGTTGTTGACTTCCAGATGGTCTTGAATATGGTTTGCGCTGAAAACAATTATTGTTACTGCTTCCTCCCCTTTGGAACCTTGATGGTCCAAAGTTACGGTTCCTGATATCTCGCGATGGCTCCAACTCTTCAAGTCTGCAACACATATCCATCAGTGCCGAGAACTGGTTCATTTTCATTGGTATTACTCCCTTCTTCAGTTTAACCCTTAATCTTTCCTCAAACTTGCTACATTTCCAATTCTCATCAGACTAAATCTGAAGATAACGTGAGAATTTAGACAAACTCTCAAACTTTGCTACATACTCATTCACTGTCATTCCTCCTTGTCTTAATCCAAGAAATTCCATCTCCTTTGCATGCCTTGCACCCTCCGGGAAATATTTTTCCAGAAACACTTCACGAAATATCTCCAATGTAATTGCCCTTCGTTGTTCTTGTAACACTCTACGAGTAGCCTTCCACCAATTTTCACCGTCTCCTAACAACATGAAAGTGGCATAAGTCACTTTGCGATCATCTGCACACCCTATTCCTTCAAAAATCTTCTCCAGCTCTTCTATCCACAGACTTACCCTTTCCAGATTAAACTCGCCTCAAAACTGCAGTGGATCGTTTTGACGAAATTCTGACAAATTCTGAACATCAGCATTCGCCTCTTGTTGTTGTGCAGCCTATTGATTTTGTTGCATGATCACTTCTGCCATACACTGCATTGCTGCTGCAGTTGCTGTCATTGGATCATCATTGTGTCCCACGTTCGCACATGCACCTCTATTACGAGACATAGCTTTCTTCACCAGCAACCAAAACACAATAAGAGTAAGATATCATCTTTCGAAAATAAAACACAGAAAATCACACAACTTAAGCAAAACAGACCAAACCACAAACCCAAAAGACTCTAACCGGGATGCTCTGATACCAACTAATGCAACACCCACCGTAGGGTGTCACATTTAAGACTAATTCTAATGTAACTTACCCAAGTTGTAAAAGAATTAATCTTGTAAAAACACTGATTTTAAAATTTTTTTTTTGCGGAATAACAGATAATAAATAAAAACTTTAAACTTACAATGAAATTAAAACTAACACACCTTATATTACATATTACAAACCTTGTTCACAAATAATTTACATAATTACACCCCCAAAAGTTATATATACAATACACATCAAAATAAAACTACTAAACTAAAACTCCATCAAACTAAAGGTTCAAGCTCTCATTGGGATCCTCCTCCTCCTCCTCCTCCTCCTCCTCCTCTTCCTCAGTGTTGTCATTAAAGAAACCTGGCGGATACAGCACATGCCTGGTTGGTGTCCTAGCACTCGATATCATGGATTCCTCATGTGGAGTATAAGTATCATTATTCCTACTCCAAAGTTCACGTATAGGCATATAAAACTCTAAACGAACAGACACATGTTGTGTCATGACAAGAGTACCATCCCTAGTACCACTTAAGGTCAGAGTCAGATTCCAGGTATACACAAACCTTTCCCTATCTAAGTTAACCCGCCACGCATCAATCCCACCGTGGAATCGAACCGTGACAAACCCTAAAACTTGATGCCTCGCTGCCATACCAAGCAAATACAGAAAACCAGCTACTGATAGTAAAAAGACTTATTAGTCTCCTCGTCTCATCGGTCTTCATCAAATACATAAAATACACAAATATAATATAATAAAGAGGTGAGATCCCCTTTCATTAATACCAATGAGGTAGTATAGAAAATGACAGTAAAAGATACAGATACAAAATATCTCATACAATCATATCATAAAAAACAAATAAAATAGGCATAATTATCACACTAATATGCTGACCCATTATTCATGTGTGCAATGACCCAATTCGTACTCCATGGAACTAATCACAATTTCGGAGAGAATGATAGAGAGTACATGTCTGTATACCATTAGCCTCAAATCATGTGTCGTTTATCATATCATGGTGATGGCTAATACAAGACACTCTCAACCATATCACGAAAAGTGTAGTAACTCCGTCAAGATCGTCGGTGTGTTTGCAAAGGATACCATGACGCAGTGGTGCTACCAACTGGCCACTTATGACATTCTACACCCCAATGTCTCCAAGATCACTGAAGATCGTAACTACGCAATTCTCACCCGCACAAAGGTATAATTTCCATCTTCTAGGCCCATTGCCTTACTTGACATGCTTTTCCATGCATGATGTATGATTCAGAAATATATACAACTATTATTTTACAGTATTTCACAAATACGCGTTATTTCTTAGCAGTATCACTTTTTAACATAACGGGCCCCACCACGACAGCCCGACAGCCAACTGCTGTAATTTCCAATCGCATAAACATTTTATCGTGTTTTTGAAATAGCATGACGTTTTTCTTACATTTTCAAATTACGTAATATTTTTCAACGTTTTCGCAAACACGTAATTCATTTCCAACATTTTTTTAAATTACATAGATATTTTTAAACGTTTTCTAAATCACATAAATATTTTCAAATGTTTTTAAATTGTGTAGAGATTTAAAATCATTTTCTCAATCGCGTAACATAAAAATCAATCACGTAGCTTAAAAATAGTAATTTCTAAATCGCGTAATGCTTTTCTAGCATTTTTCACTTACGTAAAATATTTTTCTCAACTTTCTAAATTTATTTTATAAAATCCTTATATAATATATATATTTTGGCCTTCCTGAAAATATTTTCTTTCTAAAAATTCTTTACATAATATTTTCTATGGTTCTTTCCAAAAATTTGATTTCTTTGATTTACTTAAATAATATAGCTTACATACTAAATTAATTCCTACCCTTAAATCCATTTTTTCCTTTTCCTACTAAAAATTCCTTAATTCCAATTCTTTTAACTAATTATCAAAATCCACACTAGGTAAAATAATTTAGGGTTTCGAAAATTAGGTTTAGGGTTTCTATTCATATTTAATCATTTTTCATTACTAAAATCCTTTACAAAACCATTTTCCATCATCAAAATCCTTTACCAAAACCTTTAATCCAATTTTTATCCTTAAGATCATTAATCTATAACTGAGGAATTAATTTGAATCATCTTGTTCCCTTTGTAGTAGTCAAAACCGTGAGCCTCCCCTAGGTTCATTGGAACCTTCATACAATTTTCCTCATCATACAACTCATATTCTACTTTACACAATATTCATCATGCTACCATAAGCATATAAACAAGCATATAAGCATATAATCTACTTAAACAAGCATATAATCAAAGCTTAAAAATAAACCAACCATAAATAAAGCAAGCTTAAACCATACAAGTGAATAAATTCTTATGGATTTTTCACCACAAACAAAGTCATCTCCTCACCACTAACATATGGTTGATGAGGGTAATCTCCCTCTTACCTTAAGGAAGACAAAACTCCTTCTTGCTTGATCTTCTATGGATTTCGTGAAACTCAAAGGAAAACCCTAACAAACTTAAACCAAACCAAAGTCACAAACAAAGCTTGAAAAAGAGAAACCATGGAACAATCATGATTTAGAAACTCAAAAACTAACTTAGAAACAAAGAAGAAGAACTCTTACCTTAAAATTTCAAGAACACTAACTTGTAGAAAAGGTAGTAGATGAAGGATTTTGCTTAAGTCTTCAACATAGAAGTGTCTTAGAATGATGTTTAGGTGTAGGAAATAAGCTTGGATAAAATTTTAGAAGCTTGGAAGGGTAGTCTTTGGGTGATGGCCGAATGGTGTCTTGGAGGAGAGAAATGAAGTTTTGGCTAAGTGTAGAAAATGAAGAAATGAAGAGAATGACTTAGGAGACAAAGGTGATATAATTGTGATAGATAGTCTATCCTAGAGCTCATTGTCGTGGAGTGCTAGTGCTAGCATGTGGGAAATTAATTGCATGGTCAATCAAGGTGCAAATCAAGCACTTGTCATCAAGTCATGCTTTGGTCAACATTTGATGACTCACTAACTTTTGAATGTCCTAGAACTCTTCCATTGCCATGGAAGTCCATGCAAATTACTATCCAATAATTGTTTTAATTTGTGACCATTTAAGCTTAGGTTAGCTTACTAATTCATCTAGCTTAGTAACTAATTTAAACAAGTTATTTTTGTTGACTTATTACCATTGGTTAATTTTTATGACTAGCCACCAAATTTGACTTCTACTATCTAGTGGCACATGGTCATCACATAACTAGTACCTAGCTAAAGGTATAAAAATTTATTACTCACAGAATAAAATTAAGGCTCACAAACTAGTAATTATTATACAGTGAATAATAAAATCATAGTATAAAAAAAATTAGTAACTGTATTCAATTTTGGGTTTAGTAAGATCCCCCGGCCCCGTATTAATAGTACAAAATTTTCTAACCAATAAAATTTTTTAGTGTTTTTGGGCCCACCCTGGGCCCATAAATGGCCTAAAATAATACTAAAATATTTTTAATCTCAGACAAATCCAGAAAAATTTTCAAAAATCACAAAAATTATAAAATTAACATTTGTGTAGAAAAAAACAAAAATCAAGATGGTACAAAGACCATAAATTGTGCCATTTTATTGACTTTGTGAGACTTATTGTCTATGTTTGTGAATAGTTTTGTATCTTAATTTTCACAGTTGTAGTTGTATGTCTTAAGTTAGCCCTTCACTTTTTATTGAGTTATTGAATTGATTTTATGGACTTGAGTAATGGTATGACATGGCCAAGCTATAAACAATTAGGAGTTCTTTGCTTTTAAATTATTCTTCTCATTACATTAAATATTGAATTGAAATTATGACTTGTTTTAATGAAGTTATGACTAAACCTTAATCTTGTAAGATTCATGGCTGAGTTGTGTTGTTAAGATGTAAGTTTTCTTTTAAATTGATTAACTATACACTCTTGATGATTTTGTTTATTTAAGATATGATATTGATGACAAAAAAAAATCATTGGAATATGAATTTGAATATCACAACAATGTGTGATTGTTTATGACTAGGATTATGATGTCTTTATGTGATGTTTTGGTGGGTTGACTTACACTTAAAAATCATAGCAAAGTGCTGCTCATTTGTGAATGTATTATAATGGTTTTCTTGTTGGATTTTTATGGATGTTGACCACGGTTTGTGCCTTGCTTTGGGGCAGAATTGTGATGTTTATTTGATTGTGATGGTGGTCTATATTGTGATAAAGAGAATAGGCTAAATGTTATCCTATTTATAGTAGTATTTTAAATGTATTTGAGTATAAATTTTGAAGTTTGATTGGTGATGTGTGTGAAACAACATCATATTTTGTGCTTGTTTTGCATGCATTTTTAGGCATTTTAGTTTCCCTTTTTATTTGTTTTTCCCCTTATTTCGGATAACTGCAGTGTTTTTGGTGTTGTTATGCAGGATTGGTGCTGAATTAGTCTTGAAATGGATGGAAAGCTTGCACAATTGAAGTTGGAGCTTTGCGGATAGCAAATTGGGGCAAAAAGCTCACTCTAGAGAGTTCCGCGGTCAGCTTGTGGAATTCCCCACAGCCATAGATCGAGCAGCTGCGTGAAGAAGCAAAAGAAAAATTCCAGGGAGTTCCACGACCTGGCCGTGGAATGATCCACGACCGTGGAACTCAAACAGCAACATCCACGGCCAGCCTGTGGAATGACCCACGACCGTGGATCGTAGAACGAGATAGATTTTTAATTTTTATTTTTATTTCTTTTTATGGGCTAAGACAAAACAAAACCCCTAGGGTATTTATAGATGTTCTGAATACAATATTAGGGTTCCAATTTAGTTTTGAAGGAGGCACATTGGGAGGCTCTTGATCTTCATCTTTCTCCTATCTTCTCTCTTGGATTACAGGTTTGGATGTTCTTGAATTTGATTTCTTGTTCCTTTTTCTCTATGTCTGAGTATTTTCTTTTGTTTCTAGGATTGGGCAATGCCCTTTGATACATTGATGATGATTAATTGACTTTGTTTACCCCTTTTATTAATCTTGAATGTTCTTTGATTCAATCCTTATTGCGCTTATTCATGTGAATTTGTTGGCCACATATTTGCATCTCATAGACATTTAGGGATGTACTGAGAGGTGAACCTAAGTGTTGGAACCATAAAAATTGAACTTAAGGTCTAAATCATGAGAGTAGGTTTAGCCTTTCGAGGATTTAATGAATTACCATAAAGCGTAATGGGTTTAATTTAAATTCAATTACCACGAGAGTAGGAATTGGTTTAATTAGGCACGATTCTTGTCTCTTGAGAAAGAACATTAACTAATTTAGGGTAATTCACTTTCAATTGAATTTCAATTTTAATAAAAGGGTTATCAATTAGGAATTGTCTTGTATCATTGTGGTTATCCTCAATCTTGGAAGCTTTCTTGAATTTGAAAAGCTTTTCTTAACAACTTGCTATTTCTGTTCTAAATTTTGCATTTTGATATTTATTTATTTAATTACTTTGTTACTACGTTCTTGTTAATCAAAAATTATATCCCCTTTGTTTAATTAAATTTAATTAATTAATTAATTAGTATTCATAAACACGGTCCCTGTGAATTCGATCTTTTTATTACTTGACAACGAAACTGTACACTTGCAGATTTCATACATCAAGTTTTTGGTGCCGTTGCCGGGGACTGTGTTTTTCTTGAATATCAGTTTAATTTTTAATTTGATTATTTTAAACTTTTTTACTACTTTCTTGTTTTCTCTTTGACTCTCTGCAGGTAATTTCTCTTGTTTATACGAAGTACTAGACGTTCCAGGTCTCTTATTGAAGCATATCCTGAAATTGAAAGAACTTTTCGTAGAAAGAGAAGACAACAAAGGCAAAAAGCAAGAGAAATACTTGATCCAACACTTATCATGGCTGCACCTGCGAATAATAGGCCGCTTAAAGAGTATGCAGCCCCTAATGCTCGGGGTTTGCGTTCTAGAATTGCTCAGCCAGACATTGAAGCTAGACACTTCACCATACCTCCTGTCTTACTTTCTATGATAAGGCAGAACCAGTTTGGAGGATTGTCATCAGAGGACCCGAATGATCATGTGGATATGTTCTTGGAATTCTGTGAGATCCTCAAGGTTGAAGGTGCTTCTATTGATGTTATTCGTCTCCGCATATTTCCATTATCATTGAGAGATAGAGCCAGAGCTTGGTTAAAGTCAATTCCCGCTGAGACAATCACTACTTGGGACCAATTGGAGCAAACTTTCTTGGACAAATTCTTTCCACTTTCCAAGACTACTCATCTTAGGACCCAGATCACAAGTTTCATTCAGAAAGATGGAGAGTCATTGTTGGAAGCTTGGGATAGATATAAGGCTTACCATGGGTTAGAAAAATGGTTGATCGTCCACACCTTCTATAATGGGCTAGAATATTCTTCGAAGGTGTCTTTAGACTCCGCAGCTAGTGGAGCTTTGATGAACAGAAGACTGACAGAAGCTTATGAGATCGTTGAGAGTGTTGCCACAAATCATCACCAATGGACAAATGAAAGAAGTAATAACTCGAGAAAACTCTCGGGAGGTAAGTTTGAGGTAGACGGGGTTGATTTGATTATGTCAAAATTTGATTCTTTGAATAAACGTTTTGACATGTATGAAAAAGCTCATGTTAATGTCATAGGTGCTTCTAACAATTTTTGTGAGATTTGTGGAGCATAGGGACACGTGGGTGCCGATTGCCAAGTTGGAATTGGCTCCTCACAAGATGCACCAGTGGAGCAAGTGGAATCATGCCACAATTTTTATGACTTTAACTAAAAGGGGAGGAATAATCCGTATTCTCAAACTTATAACCCCGGTTGGAGGTCGCATCCTAACTTCTCATACTAGAATAGTCAACACCAAGCTAGGCAAGGTAGTGCTAAACCCTCTTTTGGATTCCAACAGGTACAAAAATCTAGACTTGAGTCTCTTCTTTAGAATTTTGTTGAGACTCAATCTAAGCAAAATGAGGAGTTTAGGCAACATGGACAAGTTGTGACTGAGGCTATTAGAGAGTTGTCATCTAAGGTTAAAAATTTGGCCATTCATAATAAGATGTTGGAAACTCAGATTACCCAACTTGCAGGCACTTCACATAGGCAACAGGGTAAGTTTCTTGGTTAGCCTGAAAAAAATCCAGGAATTGAAAATTGTAATGCTGTGAGTTTGAGAAGTGGTAAGAAATTGGAGGATCCCAAGGGTAAGGGAGAGAGTGACAAAGATGAGGGGAATGAGAAAAAAGAGACTAAGACACAACCTTTAGAAGAGGAGGAAACTAATAAGAAGGTGTCTAAGTATGTACCTCCTGAACCATACCAACCCCCAGTGCCTTTCCCTCAAAGTTGGCTAAGGCCAAGCTAGATAGACAATTTCGGAAGTTCCTAGAGGTCCTTAAGAAATTGTACATTAATGTACCCCTCACTGAGACGTTGCAACAAATGCTTACCTATGCTAAATTTCTTAAGGACATTTTGTATAATAAGAGAAAGCTTGAAGAATATAAAACAGTAGCTTTAATTGAGGAGTGTAGCGCTTTAATTCAAAATAAATTGCCTCCTAAGCTTAAACATCTAGGTAGCTTCTCTATTCCTTGTTTGATTGGTAACATAAATTTTAATAAAGCTTTGTGTGATTTGGGGGCTAGTGTTAGTCTTATGCCCCTTTCTGTGTGTAAGAAGTTGGAGGTGGGTGGGCTAAAACCCACAACTATCTCACTTCAATTGGTGGATCGATCTGTCAAATATCCCGTAGGCATCTTGGAGGATGTTCCTATTAGAGTGGGTAAGTTTTTCATACCTGTTGATTTTGTTGTGTTTGACATGGAAGCAGATACTAAAATGTCAATCATACTTGGGCGTCCATTCCTCGCCACTGGAAAGGCAATTATTGATGTCCATGAAGGGAAATTGACTTTGCGATTGAACAATGAGGAAGTAGTTTTTAATGTTTTCAATTCTAAAAAAAATCCTAATTCCTTTAATTCATGTAATCGCATAGATACTACTGATGTTGTGGACAGTGTAGTGCTTTCAGATATGCAGGAACCTGTGATTGATGCTATGTTAGAGGAGACCTTGCCCAAGGCTGCTACCAAGTTTGAGAAGGCCAAGCCGTGCAAGAAAGGACCAAAGAAGCAAAATGACAAGTGTATCATGCAACGTGCGTTTAAACTTGGGGATAAAGTTCTTGTCAATAACTCACTTCTACGTTTCTGTCCAGGAAAGTTGTGGTCGAAATGGTCTGGACCATATGAGATTGTTTGGGGCTTATCCTACGGTGTGCTTGAGGTGAAGACAGAAGGCCATAAGACATTCATGATAAATGGCCAGAGAGTGCAACACTATGAAGAAGGAGTGGGGACTGAGGACTACTCCATTGACATCACCTGAGTACAGAAACTAGACCAGAGTCGAGCTAATGACTTTAAACAATCACTTTTTGGAAGGCAACCCAAGTTTCTTTGTTTTTCCTTTTTATTTTTTCTTTTCCTTTTGACTTTTGTGTGTTGGATTGCTAGTTTGACCTTTACCTCATGGATTTTGTCTAGGTTTGACCCTTTTTGAAGCTCAAATTAGTAGGAGAGTGAAGTCAAAAAGTTCCACACCCAGGCCATGGAAAATTTCATGGCTATAGATTGAAGATCAGAAGAAAAATTTAAAAGTTAGAGAGATCCATGGCTAGGCCGTGGATCCAACCATGGCCGTGGAATTCAAGGGGCCTCAAAAAAAAAAAGAGGAAGAGGAAGTCAGCACCCTTTCCCACCACCGCAGTGAGTTCTTTTCTTTTATTCCTTCTCCAGTTATAGATTTTTACATTGGGGACAATGTAAGTTCTAAGCTTGGGGGGTATTTTTATTTTTATTTTCATTGTAGATCATTACTCTCATGCATTCTCATGTCTCATATTGCATTGCATTTTCTTGTTGTATTTTCACACCATTATATCTCTCGGCTTTTTGGTTGAACTTTGTGCCACTCTCTTTTGAGGATTTTGAGATGATCTTGATTTAGAACCTAATTTGTTGATTCTTGCGGTAGGCAACAGGCATTGTTTTAATTGATAGTAGAGGTGATTTCTTGATAGTTAATAATTAGCATATGTTCTCTAAATTTGTGTTTTTCGTTGATTTTTGAACCTCTAAATGTGAGTTTTGAGCCTATGGGATTTATGTACTATATGATTTTTGCTCCCATTCTTTGTGTTGAGTGATCATTCCTCATTGATTTTGTGCTCTAGAACTTGATTTGAAACCATTTTGAGGCGGAATTTTTGTTTGCACGCTTGAATGTGATTAAGACATCTTAGGTATTTTTCTGGCCTTCTGAAATTGTTACACTTTCATCCACTAGTTGCCCATTTTGAGCCTATTGCATAATTATTTTTTTTTTATGCCTATGATGATACATTGCCGGTTATCATTTAGAATATGAAATAGAGCATATTGGGTTTGAAAGTTGTGTTAGGAATCATATGTTATTGGCCTTCTCTTTCTTAAATTTTTTTAAAAAATGAGAAAATAAAAGAAAATTGTAAGATGAAAGCTTGAAAAAGAAGAGAAAAGGAGGAAAGAAAAGAAAGGAAGAAAATGCTTGGAGATGTGGAGTTATTGATTGAAAAATGCCTTTGCTCCATTTATGTTCTATTGGGTTTCTTGTGCTTATTGAAAATTTTGTTAGCCCCTTGTGCATACCTTCCTTTCTCTACCCTACCTAACATCATTCCCTTGGCCCTATTACAACCCTTGAAAGACCTTTTGATTCTTGTATGCATGCTGATTATTAGTGGAAATTTGGTTTCTTATCAAGCTTATGGAAGTGCATTCTCTTTAAGAATCTTAAGCGCATTGTCTTCACCCTTAAACACTTTGAGTGTGGTTAGTAGAGTGAACCTGATTCAGTGAGGAGCATGATTTTTGAGAACTTTAGTCTCTAATTGGACTTGATTTTGATTACCTCTCTAATTCTTGGTTTGCCTTTGCCTATTGTTTGGTTGGATGTTTTCTCGGGTTCCTGATTCATTATTGTCTCTTAATCCCATTTCTTGGTTTGGTCTTAGTTATTGCTTGGGGACAAGAAGCTTGGGGGGATTTGATGTGTGTGAAACAACATCATATTTTGTTCTTGTTTTGCATGTATTTTTAGGCATTTTCAGCATTTTAGTTTCTTTTTTTATTTGTTTTTCCCCTTAGTTCGGATAACTGTGGTGTTTTTGGTGTTGTTGTACAGGATTGGTGTTGAATTGGTCTTGAAATGGATGGAAAGCTTGCACGATTGAAGTTGGAGCTTTGCGGATAGCAAATTAGGGCAAAAAGCTCACTCCAGAGAGTTCCACAGCCTGCCTATGGAATTCCCCACAACCATGGATCAAGCAGCTGCGTGAAGAAGCAAAAGAAAAATTCTAAGGAGTTCCACGGCCGTGGAACTCAAACAGCAAGATCCACGGCCAGCCCGTGGAATGACCCATGACCATGGATCGCAGTACGAGACAGATTTTTAAGTTTTATTTTTATTTCTTTTTATGGGCTGAGACAAAAGAAAACCCCTAAGGTATTTATAGATGTTCTGAATACAATATTAGGGTTCCAATTTGGTTTTGAAGGAGGCACATTGGGAGGCTCTTGATCTTCATCTTTCTCCTATCTTCTCTCTTGGATTACGGGTTTGGATGTTCTTGAATTTGATTTCTTATTCCTTCTTCTCCATGTCTGAGTAGTTTCTTTTGTTTCTAGGATTGGGCAATGCCCTTTGATACATTGATGATGATTAATTGACTTTGTTTACCCCTTTTATGAATCTTGAATGTTCTTTGATTCAATCCTTATTGCGCTTATTCATGTGAATTTGTTGGCCACATATTTGCATCTCATAGACATTTAGGGATGTACTGAGAGGTGAACCTAAGTGTTGGAACCATAAAAGTTGAACTTAAGGTCTAAATCACAAGAGTAGGTTTAGCCTTTCGAGGATTTAATGAATTACCATAAAACGTAATGGGTTTAATTTAAATTCAATTACCACGAGAGTAGGAATTGGTTTAATTGGGCACTGCTTTTGTCTTTTGAGAAAGAACATTAACTAATTTAGGGTAATTCACCTTCAATTGAATTTCCATTTTAATAAAAGGGTTGTCAATTAGGAATTGTCTTGTATCATTGTGGTTATCACCAATCTTGGAAGCTTTTTTGAATTTGAAAAATCTTCTTAACAACTTGCTATTTTTGTTCTGAATTTTGTATTTTGATATTTATTTATTTAATTACTTTGTTACTATGTTCTTGTTAATCAACAATTATATCTCCTTTGTTTAATTGAATTGAATTAATTAATTAATTGATATTCATAGACACAGTCTTTGTGGATTCGATTTTTTTATTACTTGACAACGAAATAGTACACTTGCGGATTTCACACACCAATTGGTGGCTGTTTGTTAAGGAAGAATGCTGCCCAAATTGAACTAGTATTTTGTTACTTTAAATATGTAAAATAGTGACTTGAAATGGTTAGAAATGTTAAGGTAAAAGATTGCCTTATTATAATAAGAAATAGGTTGAAATTGTGCATGATAAGTTGACTTGAAAAGTGGTTGAAGTCTGCCCTGTTTTGACTATAGTTAATAATATATAAGTTATGCTTAAATAACAAGTTTTGATTTGAGAATGTAAATAATAAACTACTTATTGATTATCATGTACATTATTGAACTAAGAGAATGATACTGGATTGTTGAATTGAGGAAGGATTTCCATGATGATATTAAGTCATGATGTGAGAAGTTTTCAAAAATGAGATTTATATTTTTGATATTTATGCTTACTTTAAAACATAAGAATCAAGGTTATGATTTATATTTGAAGGATGTAAAGTTCAAAGATATGATTTATGATATAAATTTTAATAATAGGTATGATTTTCATAAAGATAAAATGAACTTACTATTTTGGGAAGAGGAAGGATTAGTTTTGGTTTTTGCCACCTTCCTATAATAAATGTTTAGTAATGATTTTTCCTCGAAATAGCTGAAATTGTTGTGATGAACTTTTAATTAAATTACTGAGAATTTCATAATTCTCATCCCCCTATATCTATGTTTTCCTTTATGATTCCAGGAAAGATCAATAACATTCAAGCAGAATGAAGATAAATGAGGCTTTGGAATGAAGATATAGTTAGTATCTTTAGTTTATTTATTTTTTTTGGTACCGTGGTATTGTATAATATGTTATATTTAGCGGTGTGTAAATTGTATATAATTTTTTTATATATTGTATGTATTTTACATTTCCGCGAAAGGCTCATATTTTGTATTATATCAAATTATTTTATTTAAAATTTTAGATATTCATGAGTATCATACTAAATTTCTAATTACTGATACATAAACTAGATACATTATTAGTGTTAGTAATTTGGGATGTTACATGATGGCCGCTAGAAAAGCTCTGTGAGTTTATAAAAATTTGTGGTACCTAATAGAATGAGAGAGAGAATAAGGCTTACCAGAAGAAACTGATGGATGAAGTGAAGAGCATGAAGGGGTTTAGGTAGTTGTGTGACAATAATAATCCTTTAGATATACTGGTGGTTGCCTCATACGTGGGCCTATGGCTGTAAGTCCAATATATTATTTGACTCCCCTTCACTGGAAGTGTGGTCCAACACAATAGGTGACTCCCCCTCACTGGAGTCGTTTTGTGCCATAATAGGAAGCACAAATGGCGGGTCAGTGATAGCAACATCTTTAGTAACTAGAGATGTGGACTCTTCCTCAGGTACAGGGACCATTTTAGGAAACGTAGGTATTAGTGAAGGTACTAGGATATGAGTGTTGTCTCCATGAGTGGCATAGGGAAAAATGTGCTTATAGAAGACCACATCTCGGGAAACAAAGAACTCAGTGTTGGTGTATGCCCTAGAGGCCGATACATTTTGTCTGTATTTACATACATTGTATTATGCTATTTTTTAATATATGAGGCATTTTATTTATTATGTTCCTTTTGATAAACATAATAAAGTCCTTAGAATAATAAGTTTGATGTCGTAGGACATCAAATTGATGACTTGATCGTGAGATCCTATTGGATAAAATACTATTCTTAAATGTCTCTGATCAAGTATTATTGTTAATTAGGACAATAATTATAACATCCCGAACTTAATAGCTATAGTATAATTGTCATTACACCACAGTTACTAAATTCATGTCTGCTACTAAAATTCAATGATGCATTTTCAAATATAACTCTTATGTGAATACAGAAAATATGAGTCACGAATGAATATATTTAATACACAACTCCAAAAAATTTCTTCCAAAGAGAGTTACATTCCACATATATATGTATATACCTAACAAAACTTACCAAGTACGTACAATATATAAAACTTATTAAATCAAACATATATACAACTACCATATAAAAACTCGATCTGACCCAAATGCAAACACCTGGAGAGAGATGTCCTGCACCTGATCCTCCTCAGGATTCTTGCCAGAATTCCTAATGTACAAAGGCTCCATATGGGACATGGTTCTACCAACAGTAGTTCGAGTATACGACACTACAGTCTCTTCTCTAGGGATGCGATGTAGTTCACCCCATAGGTCCCGAATAGGCATGATGAACTCCAAGCGTAGTGCAACATCCAGAGAAAAGAAAAGTTCCCCATCATGAGTCCTACGAACAACCATAGAAACATCTCTCGTGTATCTAATGCACTCCAAGTTCTAGTCTATTCTCCAAGCATCTAAACCCCCATGAAACAAAACAGTCACGTAACTAAGAAAATCTCGATCCGACGCCATCACGAGTATAGGAGAATCCGCACAGTAAAAAAGGATGAAATCCCTCTTCGTCTTCCCCTCGATCTTTATCAAGTATAAAATAATATAACACATAATAACATAACAAAGAGGTGAGATCCCCTACTTCAATACCAACATGGCAGCAAAGAAACAAGAAGGACAGTGACACCATCCAGATACAACAAGCAACAGTTACAGACATCAGTGGGCAAAATAATACTATCAGTTACTCATCAATTTAACAAATTATTTAATAGATAATCAATAAATAATTATTTCATCAAGTATCAGATAATCGAACAAGTATATACTGTCACAATGATATGCAGACCAACTATGCATATGCACAATGTACTCATTTCTTACTCCATGGAGCTAAACACAATTTCTGGGAGAGAATGATCTGGAAGACATGTCTCTATCTCGTTAGCCACAAAATCAAGTGCTAAAAATTTCTCATTATAATCAAATTGTGCAACAGGGCTTTATACAAGATATTCTACACCAGATAATGATTGGGGTGAGTGTCTTAGTCTGGATCGTTAGTGTGTTTGCATCGGTCTAACCCACAACTCAGTGGAGCTACCAACTGGCTATTATGGAAAACCTACACCCCGACGCCCTAAGGTCAACCAATGACCTACACTAGGCCCATCGCACCTGCACTAAGATGTAATTCATCTGCTAGGCATACAATCTTAATAAATAGTCCACCAGACTTTCAATGCATGACCAATGATTCAATATATGAACAATAAACAATCACATGATACAAAATAGTCACCACTAGGCTCAACAGGATATCAAATCCATCACATGATACAACATAGCCACCACTAGGCTTAACAGGATATCAAATTCATCACATGATACGAAATAGCCACCACTAAGTTTAACTTTCCAACATCATTCAAAATGTCTATAATACTTTAATTTACAAAACCCTTTCTCTATTACCTTTAAAAAACTCTCTTGATTTAAATCCTCTACTTTATAAATCACTAAATAACTAAATTCATTAAGTTCTTAAACATTGTTCAAACTCATTTTTAACCACTTGGCCGAAAATCACACTTGAATTAAGGTTGAAATATTATTTTTCTTCTTATCCATTTTATGAGTTCCTAATTATATTTCTAATCATCTAATTACTTAAGTTCAAGCTGGATACCAAAAATATTGCCTTGGTTGCCCTACATGGCCGTGAATCCTAAGGGTCACTGGACCCAAAAATTTTCATCATTGTATACCCTAAATCAATTCCTTTTTAGCCTAAGCTTCTAAGTTTCCAAATTACCACCAAACTTGTCTTGGATATCTCATTTCCTTCTTCTTGGCCAAGACCTCTCCCAAGGTTTCTAGTCCCAAAATTATTATCATTTCATTAATTACTTATCACCTAATCTCTGAAGTCCCAAATTAATACCATGATTTTATCTTGGACCCTTAATTTAGGCCACTTGGCCGTGAGCTACACCACAAAAAGGAACAAAGATTCTTTTGCCTTTTATACATGTTTTAAAGCATCTAAACATATCCATTAATAAATTTCACATTTCTATTCCAATAAACCATACATATTATTCAAAGCAATAGAAATCAAATAAAATCAAATAATCACAAAGCATATAAATTATACAAATAAATGAATGAATCCATACATCCACACAAAGTTTGTTCCCTCACCACCATGTGTGGTTAAAGAGGATAATCTCCCTCTTACCTAAAGAGACAACAAGAAAAACAAGCTCCTTTATGCCTCTTGAAATTCATCCAACTCCTCTACCAAAGCCATAGGATGATCAAACTCACATAATCAACAACCAAAGCTTGAAAAGAGAAGTCCTTGATCACCGAGGTGACTGAAAATCACGAAAATGGAGGAAGGAAAAATGAAAATCAAGAACCTTACCTCAAAGCTTCAAGTTTAGGGCTTTATGGAAGAAGATGAAGATGGAAGAATCAAGTGGTGGTCACAAAAGGAAAAAAGCTTCAAGTTGATGTGTAGATGCAAGAAATAACGTTGGTTGAGCAAGCAAGCATGGATGGCCAAAAATGGTGGGTATTGCTGTGGAATTGAAGAGAAAATGGAGAGGAGAGAAAATGTGAGTTCTTGAAGATGGTTCCAACAAGAAAAGCCTTCAAATGAGATGTAGTTTCAAGCAAGGTGATTGCTTGAAATTAAGCAAACATGGAGGGTGGAGGGAAAGGGTGTGGCCGTGGGCTTGGAGAGGAAAGGAAGAAGAGAAAATGTGAAAGAAAAAAGAAATGTTGAGAGAGAAAGTGATAGAAAACTTTTTGAATGAGAAGTGAAAATTATTTTAAGTGAAAAGATGACAATTTGTGTCATCTTTCCCCCCCCCCCCCAAAATCATAGGGTCACATGGGGGAGAGAGGAAGGGTGAAGCTTCCTTAAGAAGCTTGGTTCAAAGCTTCCTTGAGAAGCTTGGTGCAAAGATTTCTTGATAAGCTTTGTCCACTTTTTGAAAAAGTCAAGGGTGATGTCACTTTGATGATGTCATCTTGGTGATGTCATTAAAGTGCTCTCTAGAAAAGATGACTAACACTGTACTAAAGTTATTATCCAGTGGACAAGGGTTACAGTTAACAAAACCTGTATTTATTGTCCAACGGATAATAAAATGTATCGTGATTTTATTTATCAGATAAAATCTCGAAAAACAAAAAGTTCGTAAGTTGTGTCTAGCTTTAGGTTTAATAAGATCCCTCAGCCCCGTATCACAGTCCAAAATTTTAGTCTCAAAAAAATATTATTTTTCTTGCTCGTTTATTATGCATGTAAATCGAAAAATATAATAAAATAATCAAAGTCACACCTAAATAATTTACAAGAAATTTACAAAAATCACAAATATTATAAAGAGCATATATAATAGAAAATGACAAATTTCTGGGGTGTTACAACAATAATGCATTGAGACTAATATGTGTGTTGACTGATGGCCACATCTCACGGGTCATGAATATAAGATATCAAGTCTTCACATGGGTACAAATTAGAATAATAATGTACTAGACAGACCCGCCATGCAAACGCTACATGGATCGTTACGTGAATGTCATAAACGATTCTCATAGTGACTGATAGCTCCATAAAATGTAGTTATTTGCACCCCATATTGGTGATATATTGATTCCTTAGTCCTTGTGCTTAGGCATAATTGGAAGAATTTCCTCCCACTTTTTATTCAAATTCATATTGATGTCTTCTTCTCCAATCTTGCTAAAATCTTGTCTATTCTTTGTTGAATTAAGTTGATTTACACTTGTGATTAATTAGGCAACTTCTCTATGGCAGGATGGGCTCTAAACTAATAAAATAAAGTAAGTCAAGGCCTGGCATTGGAGGAGGGAGCTTAGCATGCATTCCAACTTATTACACCACGATGCAAGGTTTAGCGTGCAATGGCATCTCACTCTCTGCCTGCTGCGTATACTGAAGACAAAGGCTAGAGTGTTGCGACGCAAAGGATGACATGCCGCAGCGCGCGTTTGTCAGCACTGGTTTCATTTAACCACGTAGGCATTTGCACCACGTGGCAACTGATGCAGATTAAATGATGCAAACCCAAGTGCATGTTGTCTCAAGTAATAAATTCTCAGGAGTCCGAGGTCAATCCACAAGGAATTGATGAAGAGAAATTATTTGAGGTAAGAAAAGGATTTGTCACAAATACCAAAAGTAATAAAAGTTATTCACAGATGAAAAAGGATTTGCTTGGGTTCGGAGATCCATTCTTGGTAATAAATTAAAGGCAATATTATTTCTCTTTATAACTCAATTGAAATCTACACATAAAGGAAGTTTCAATCGAAAAATATAACATTTAAAGTTTAATTATATATGCAATCATATTATAATTCTTTTAATTATCTACCAACATTTGTAAATGAGTTCAAGCATTCACTGTGTCAATCATCTTGTCTACAATAAATCAAGATCTCTATTATACAAAGAAGGTTTCTAAATTGATTGGAAACAAAATACAACATATATAATATCCACTTGATAATATATCATTTAAGCACAAGAAATAGAATAATCTAACCTTATTTCATTACCAAGAGCTTCACTCTTTCACCCAAGTAATATGAAGATTTAGTTACCCATATACAAGAAGAAAGAAAGAGAGAAGAAGAGAAAGATGAACATAGCTTCAATTTAGAGCAATAGAAAATTACAACAAAGGAAAATAATAAACAAGCATGACCATAACTTCTAAAAACTAAGCCTAACACCCAGAGTACTAAATGATCAACCAATGGTGCCTTTTATAGAGGATTAGGGATACAAAATGACAAGGGGGCTGATTAAGAGTAGGTGGATGAGTGGGTAGATGAGTGGAAAATTAGTCATATTCTTTGTCTCTGAAATCATTCAGCTTTGATCTCATGGATGACGTTAGAAAACGGAAAAATAGTCTTCATGAAAGTTGTAGCATTTTGTCTTATCTTTCCAAAGACACTAGTTTCAGCTCCAAAGGCCACCTATAGCCCAAGATATGATCCAATTACTGAACAATATTCATGCCTAAGTATAGCGCCTCTATTTTGAATTCAAAGCCCAATATCACCTTCAAGGAGTCCAATATGAGTTTTATGTTCTTCATAAAAGTTGTAGATATGGGTCTTAAATTTCAAGTATCCAAATTTCAGCCCAGGCAAGTTCCTACAACCCAAGTTATGCTTTGATTACTGCACATTATTCAGGTTCCAGTCACAAAACCCGTGTTCTGATTTCCAAGCCTATTTAGCTCCATTAGATGTCCAATTAAGCCCTAGAGCTCTTCATGAAAGTTGTAAAGCTCTCTCTTATCTTTCCTACAAGATAAGATGCATAATTATCACACATCTAGAACTCAAGATATGGCCGAAATACAGAAATAATGTAAGACCTAAATAATGCTAAAAAAATCAATTAAGTCTAATTTGAGTTCAAACTTACAAAACATAACCAAGCTCAATCAATTAAGTATATGGAGAGTATAAATGACTAAAAATAAAAGTTTATTAATGTATGAACTATGTGATTATTAGCAACAATGGTCACGCTGTGGCGCGAATTCGTGGACCTTGTCTATTAATACTGTTTCATCAGATATTTTGAGTGTGTTAGGTGGGAGACAAGACAGAACGTAGCAAGCACTGGTTTTTTGTCATTTTGGAGAGCTTTGAAGAGATTTGGAGAGGAAACCACCATCATCCAAGGAGGATCAAGCATCTCGAGCTCACATTATTGTGTTTTCTCTCTTTTCTCTTTTATCCTTCTGTTTTTAGGTCATGGGCATGAAATCTCTCTTAAGATTTTCGTGTTTCACGGATAGCTAAGTTGTTTTTAGGGATTCCTTTGGATCCTCCTATGTACATTGGTGACTTTGTAACCTTTTAAGTCTATAATGATGATTGGTTTTGTTCATCCATGTTTCTCTTAATGCTCATAAGTGTTTGGCCAACATTTATTGTGTTTTTGATAAAATCTTTTGAACTAGACATAGGAATCTAGATTTTAGATTATGGATGTGGGTGATGCATATTTAATTTCATTCTAATGTTGAGTGAGTTAATTTGCTAATAGGATAGACATATAACTATTAGCCATGTATAACATTTGTTAAGAATCAACCTTAATACATGGTGTTTGCTCTAGTTCTCATGGACACATAGTGAGCTAGGTAAATGACATAGGGTTAAATGACCTAGATATAGGCTTTTAGCTAATATAGTTTCTTAAGCTAACAAAACTAGTTATCAAAGTTGCTTAAAATGGTTACAAGTTTCCAAGTAAAGTAGTTGGTGAAGAAGGAGTCCCTATGCTCTCATCATTGTCCTTTTTTCCCAGTTTGTTGCTTTTTTTTTGTCATTAAGAATTCGCTACACAAAATCTTCACATTTGATATGTGCTTGACTAAAATTCATTAAGCTATTGGTTAATATTTGGCATTTGATATTACCCATTATCCTTGTGAAAACGATTTTTCTCATCATTGTATTACTTTCACGACCCGTACACTTGCGGTACATAAAAGGTTCAACAAGTTTTTGGCGTCGTTGCTGGGGATAACGACTAATTTATGTTTCTTGCCAAAATTAACAATAGTTTTAATTGGTTTCGATTCAAGTTTTCTCTTAGTTCATTTTAAGCCAAATTTCATTCTTTCATTGTTTCAAGTACCTATACCATGGCTGGTTTTAATGATCATATGAGGCCCTTGAAAGAGTTTACAACTCCTCATATGGATAATCTACAATCAAGCATAAGGCAACCTCCTATCCCAGCCATTAACTTCGAAATTAAACCAACCATCATCCAAATGATCCAAATGTTAGTGCAATTTGATGGTTTGCCTAGTGAAGATCCAAATGCTCACTTATCAAATTTTCTGAAGATTTGTGACACATTCAAGCATAATGGAGTCTCTGAAGACGCCATTCGACTGAGGCTCTTTCCTTTTTCTCTCAGAGAAAGAGCCAAGAGTTGAATTTAAAAGTATTTCCCACCCTGCAAGACTACAGAGATGGTGAATAATATTACCTCCTTTACTCAAGTTGATTCTGAAACCTTGTATAATGCATGGGAAAGATACAAGGATCTCTTGAGAAAGTGCCCTCATCATGAGATTCCTCCATGGCACCAAATCTATGCTTTCCATAAAGGATTGCTTCCTCAACACCATCCAATAATGGATGCTACTGCAGGTGGATTGTAACATCCCGAAAAATACATATTTGATTATAAATCATCATTTTATAATATTCTTGATTTTTAGGAATTTTTCTGGATTTTTTTGGAAATGATGAATATTTTAATATATTCCTCGTTTTGCGTACGTGCACACCTTGAGAATTGTTGAGACCAATATAACACTCCGAAAATTGATTATTTCACCATGAATAGTCATTTTCCAATATTTGTGATTTATGTGAATTTTTTAGAATTTTTCTAAACGACGAATATTTTAATATATTCTCGTTCGCGTGAAACTCGAAAGCAGAGTCGTGAAAACGACTGTAGTGCTTCAAAAATTAGAAAATTATATGACGGATAGTCATTTTATAATATTTGCAATTTTTGGGAATTTTCTGGGAATTTCCCGGAACCGTCAAATATTTTAATATATTCCTCGTTTTTACGTGGCTGAGCGTAATCGAGAGAAACGCAATGTTTTCTCGAGAACCTTGGACTATGGATAAGTCGACGGGGGATCTTACTAAACCCGAGGCTTGACACAGTTTACGAGGTTTCATAATTTTCGAGAAATCTTAACAGTTACATTTAAATCAATACAGCGAAAAATTCATCTGTCAGATTAATTAAATACTGACTCCTGTCGACTGTAACTATTATCTATTGGATAATAGTGTGTAATAAAAATACTATCACATTATCCTAATGTAATCCACTTTATGTCAAATCTACCTACTTTAATTCAAATTTAATGGTTAAATATTCAAGCTTCCTTAAGAAGCTTTGACCCCAAGCTTTGACCACATGTGTAGCTTCCAAAGGAAGCCAATTTTTGTCACCCATTTCTCTCTCTCATGTACGTGATCTTCAGCCCAAAAAGGTGAAAGAATTGATTTGAATTATCCAAATAATTCATTTAACTCATTTACACCCCAAAAGCACCATTTCTTCTTCTTTTTACGTTTCTTCTTCTTCTTTCTCTCTTCAACCTTTTCTTTCTTCCTCTTCCAGCCACCACACGTCCAGCCACCCTCCAAAGACTCCAACATTCATAAAAATTCACATCAACCATATTTTCTTAATCTCCTACTCCTTCTCATCATCTTTTGTGCTTGGAGTTTTCAAGAAAGCTTCCATCTTCAACCATTTCTCAAGCTTTGAAGGTGAGCTCCCATGGCTGAAAAATTTCAGACTTCCACTCCATTTTCGTTTCTGGTTTTCCTCTTGATTTAATGGTCATTTTCTTCTTCTTTTTCACATCATTACATTGTTCTAACTTGGACCACATTTTCTAGGGTTTTTGAGCTTCAAATCCGAAAATCAAGAGTGCTCTTGGAATTTTTCTTGGTTCTTCATCTTGGTAAGAGGAAGATTAATCCTCCTCAACCTCTTTAGCAACTAGGAATCTTGTATTTGATTTTTGGAAGAAAAACCACATGGTGGTTGTTCTTGAAATTGCTTGAAATTGATTTCTTGAATGTTACCTTAATTTAGCTTTGAGTAGTTGATTGAGTGGTTAATTATTCATGTAATTTTGTGATTGAAATCCATGTTGCTTGCTGGAAATTCTGGTTGCTGGAACCCCTGAATGTGTCACGGTTTGGGGCTGTTTTTGGGCTGGAAAATGAATGGAAATGATGCTTAAATTTTGACCAATGCAAGGCAAATTAAATCAAGTAGTTAAGGTTGATTCAAGTGGACAAAATTCTGGTTGTTGGACCTTGGTGAGTGCCACGGTTTTGGGTGTTCTTAAGAGCAGAATTTGGTTAACATTGTGTCAAGAATAATGCTAGGCAAACTAAGTAAAGGAAGACTAAACTAGTGAGAAGAAAATTTGTAACCTAGGACCCTATGGAGTGCCACGGTTTTGAGGGCTTGAATGAGGGGAAAAGATAACAAATTTGGGATGTCAAGACTTGAATTAATCAAGTAACCAAACGTAGATTAAAGTAGTAGGAAACTTGCAACAATAATTTTTATGATGGATTGTGGTTAAGACTTAGGAGATAAGCTAAATTTGGAAGGTAATCATAAGAATCAAACAACTTGGATTAAAATAACAAGCAAATGGACTTAATGATGTGAACATGAATTATTTGAAACCTTGGGAAGGCCACGGCCTCTAGGTGAAAATTCGGGTTAAGATTCCATAACCCATTACTCGGATTACAAGTAATCAAAGAATACAAGAGATTAAGAATTTCATAAACCTTAATGAACCAATGAGATAATTTTCATAAGACTTGGAGATTTTAGAAATCCATAATGGACCTAAAATATGTTCCTTGAATTATAAATTGATATTATGTTGATATTGGGTTCTTTTTGGATGCAAATTTGCTTATTGCACTCTCTTGATCAAATGTGGTATATTATGCTATCGTATGAAATTGTGGATCATACATTGGCATGCATAGTGTCTTATGCATTGTGATGTCCGTGTGGACTGTTGTAAGGCCAAGTTGCCTAGGAGATTGAACACACCTTAGTGCGGGTGCGAGTAGACAAGTGTGGGTCTTGTTATGACCTTGGGGGGCGTCGGGGTGCGGGTCCTCCACAATGGGTAGTTAGTAGCTCCTTTGCCCGTGGGGCAAACCGATGCAAACGCACCGACGATCCGGACTTGACACTGGATGTCCTATATCGTGATCTAGTGTAGAATGTCCGTGCAATGCCATGATTGTGCACGAGAAAATTTATTGATAGCACGGCCTCGTAGCCGAGTCACGTACATGTCTCCCGATCTTTCTCTCCGATTGTTTGAGTCTAGCTCCATGGAGTAGGAAATTGAATATTGTGTCCATGCATCATGGAATAATGTCATCCGAAAATTATGGTTTACACGATATTTGGTGTCTCGAATTTAACCGCTGGATATTATGAATTATTCATTACCTTTATTAATGATTGCCTCGACCGGTTATCGTTAAAAGATTATTTATTGCCTTTACATGCTACGTGGGCGCTATGCGCCGATTCGGTTCTTGGTTGTAATGGATCGTATTGGTATTGATGGTAGGATGTCTTACCTCTTTCCTTGTGCTTCTATTATTTGTTGTTTATGTGCACCCTGTACGATCGAAGACGACGGTGAAGAGATAGAAGAGCCTGCCTTCCCCGGCTTCTGGCCTGCACAGGACTGACTTCTACTGCGACGATGTCTGCACGTGTGCGCGGATTCTTGGGAGATGTGTGTCTGACCTTCATTGGGGGGTCGAAGTGCTGGCACATTAACCTGAACTCCAACCGCTGCGTGTATGTGGGAGACGTGTCGATAGCACTTGCCTGGAGACGTCATGAGGCTTCTGTCCTCACTTGCTACCCCAGCTTACGCTTGGAGTTTTACCTGCCTATCAGGGAGATGTGGGGTTCCTGTTATTACACTCCGCAGGAGGATTCGTTTGATTCCACCGCACGGGCTCCGTCCCGCGCCTCCGTGGTTCCTATGGATGAGTCCTCGGATGAGGAAGATCCCGATGAGGGTCCTCCCGATGTTAGACCAAGTGTATCCCCCGAGGGAGCTTTTGTGCTACTAGTTCGAAAGAAGGACGGTCGCATTCTGAGCAA
The DNA here is from genome assembly GCA_029884605.1 of Ormosia emarginata. Classification (NCBI taxonomy): domain Eukaryota; kingdom Viridiplantae; phylum Streptophyta; class Magnoliopsida; order Fabales; family Fabaceae; genus Ormosia; species Ormosia emarginata. The sequence continues at coordinate 20,206,788 of JAQQTP010000079.1, forward strand.
AGTTGCAATTGAACAAGCCTGACAATCAAGATATCCCCGAGAATTGACGACTCTGACCCTGAATCGGTCGGTCCCTTTTTCCGAGGGTCGATGATCATTGGTGGCTACCGATGGTGCCGGTGTTTTATTTTTGGGGCACGATGTACTTTTCTTTTGGTTGGAAATTTGTATATTTTGTATATGCATGTTCCCTTGGGGTGGGTATAGTTTTGCTTTTTGATGATGGCCATGCTTGTATTTATAAAGCAGTTGTATTAAATTCTATATATATATATATATATATATATATATGCATGCTATTCAGGTGCAAATTTCTATGTATTGTTTTATTCGTTACTTTTATCCGCACTCCGTAGTATCCTTATTATTCTTATTATAAAAAAAAAATATTGCCAAGTTTGCTCACATGGTTGAACATTAATTAATTAAAATGAACCGGGTCTTAATCATTTATTTATTTAATTTCCGCATTTTATTTATTTGACAATGTGACGTTCCCTCCCAAAAAGGGGCATTACATGGATCATTGCTTGGCAAATCCTTTGATGAGGCTAAAAAGTGATGTCACTAGGTGTGTATCGACTTGTCTAGTACGGTCAAAAAGCCAAAGTGGAACATCGGCGACTGCCAGGAGGTCGTGATGGAAGTGGGACAGCGAACTGGTGATGCCATTCCAACTTCGTGAAGATTTGGTCGCAAATAGCTATTAGTGGCCTTCCCACAATAATTTTCCAAAGAAGATGGTTGGAGTGCATGATATTGATGCAATTACATCACTTTTTGCTCAAGTGGCTGCAATTGCTAGCAAGTTGGATAGTCTGGGAGCAAGTCCTCATTCAAGCCCTTTTGTGCTTTGTGAACGATGTGGTGATAATCATGCTACTAACAGGTGCCCTTCTATATTGGAGAATGCATAGTATACTGGGAACTATCGTCCACTACAAAACAATCCTTATGTGCATCAATATAATCCAGGATGGAGAAATCATCCAAACTCTTCATGGAGAGACAATCAAGGTGCATCATCTTCATCGGTGTAAAACCCCAAAAATTCATATTTTATTTATTTTGGTTGATCCTTAATTATTTTGAGCAATCCGACTCAACATCTGTGAATTTATAATTTTTGTAATTTTTAGGATTTTTTTGGGAGTTTTTACGTTTTTTATTATTTTAATATTATTTTTGGGCTATATATAAGCCTTTGTATTTTATTTCTTTTTATCAATCCTTAATTATTTTTACTAATCTGGTTTGATTTTCATGAGTTTCACAATTGTTATGGTTTTTGTGAATTTTTGTGATATTTTAAATATTTCAATATATTTTAGATATTTCGAGATATTTTGAATATTTTAATATATTTGAGATATTTTAAAGATATTTTGAATATTTTATTATATTTTTGATATTTTGGAATATTTTGAATATTTAATATATTCTAGATATTTTGGGTTGTGTGTGGGCCCGGGGCGGGCTCGAAAAAATAAAAAATTTCTTTAGCCAGAAAATTTTGTACTATTAATTCGGAACCGGGGGACCTTACTAAACTCGAAACCGGAAACAGTTTTTAACGTTTTATTTTTCTACGATTTTATTTGACAAATAAAATCGGGATATGTTTTATTATCTATTGGATAATATCTTTCTTGAAAAATATTTAGAAGATGATTCTAGACGCAAGCCTAGTCAAGCGACTAGTCATCAAGTACTTGAGTACTTGCTTTACATGTGGACCAATGAGGAGCTGGTCAAAGTTGGCGGCTGTGACATATCACGGAGGACCAATAGAAGCTTGACATGTGGAGTGACACCTCAACACCTAATGACTCGCCATGTTCTAGAAACAATGACTCGCCACATCTTGGAAGCTTGTAGAAATGTTGACTCACCCTGTGACTCGCCGCAGTGAGTCACACGTTCTAGAAGGTTCCCTGACGACTCAGCATGCTGACTCAGCGCTATGACTCACCATGCTGACTCAGTGCTATGACTCACCATGCTGACTCAGTTGTTCTAGAAATCTCCACAGTGACTCATCATGCTGACTCATCGTAGTGAGTCGCATGTTCTAGAAACTTCTCTTTGATGACTCGCTCTGTGACTCATCATGGGTAATCAGTAGAAAAATGATCAACAATAATTGCTACCTAGCTAGAACAAGAGAAAAATCTAGGTATATTTTATTATCCATTGGACAATAGACACTGACTTTATAAGTAGTAATTATTGTTCATCGCTTAAAGCATACCGAAAAATATCTTGATGAAAATATCCTAAGCATTCATCTTTTTCTTGAAGTCTATAAATAGGAGGGGTTTGGTTCATTTTCATCTTTTGCATGAAGCTCTCCCATTTTTCTCTCCTTGTGTTCCATGACCAAACACTTTTGGAGGCCAAATTTCTACACTTGTTCATCTTTTATTCATCTCCATCCATGAAGACAAAAACTATACACCAAACTCTCTCACTTTTATGAAAGGTTTCTCATCATTTCTCTTCACTAAACCCACGGCTAGGACTCCTTAGAAGACCAAGTTCTATACTTATTTCATTTTTTTCTCAATTTCACCAGGAACCAAGAGAACTAAACACAAAAAAAAAACTCTCCCACTTTCTCTCCCTCCATAGATTCGGCCAAGCACCTAGATCCACTCTCCAAACTTCTATAATTCTTACCAATATTATTTCTTGAATCCTTATACCATTCTAAGATACTTTGATGTTGTGATCATCTTCATTTCTTGCTTGAAAACCAAAAAGTTCTCACCTTGTTCTTCAAAGGGAGCTCACGGCCAAGAGGCCTAAATTCCTACTATCACTCTCCAATAATTTTAACCAACCTTATTTCTCGAATCCTTACATCAATCCAAGCATCTTCGTAGTTGGAGTCTTGATCAAAATCATCCATCTTCAAGGAGTTCTTTCAAAGCCAAACACAAAAATTCTTACCTTTCCTCTCTAGAGAAGCTTACTACCAACCACCATAGAAATATCTTCCAAGCTTCAATAATTCTATACAACCTTATATCTTGAATCTCCATGAAACTCTAAGGAACTTTCATGTTGGATACTTTCCCTAATTCTTCCATCTTCAACCTTGTTCTTCAAGCTAAAGATTGAAGCTTTATTGGTGAAGTTCATTAATCTTCACTTTTCTTTTGATTTTCAATATTCTAACCATGATTCTAATCCATGGTTTTCTTATTCAAGTCTTATATATATTGATTATGTGTGCTTTCTTTGATTTTTTTTTAAGAAGCTATTGGTGGTGAAGGACTTGTACAAGAAGCAAAGCAAGGAGCTTTGGGGGTTTCTCCAAGAGGTAAGAGGGAGATTACCCTCATCAACCATGTGTTGGTGGTGAGGAGTGGATTTGTGTGTGGTGAAAAATCCATAAGGATTTATTCACTTGATTGTTTAAAGCTTTTCCTATTTGTGATTGATTATGGGTGCAAGCATGTCTATAGCTTTAAAATATATGGCATGTGTACATAGATGTATGTTAATTGTTGTAGGATGTGAATTGTAATGCCCCTTTTTCTTTAAATATCCGGGAAGAAGGGACGTCGCACTATAACTATAATAATAAATTTATAACATAAAGCGAAATAAGTTCTATTACTTTAAATTGAAATGCGGAAAAATAGTAATTGTTTTTATACTCATAGTCTCGATTAACTTTATATTGATTTAAGTTCCTTTACAAATGTCACCATTTTTTTTTGTTAAAATTATAGATCATTACCAAGTGGCGTTAAAAGAGTTAAGTTAAAATCCATCACGTATGGAGATCATAAATAAGATAGTTACAGTAAATAAAATTTAACAACATAAGATGAACCATACACAATATATATAAAGTAGCCTATTTAATTACATTTCCAAAATGTACAAAAAGCAAAATATGTACCCACCCAAAGATAACAGATATACCCCAACATGTACAATAAAACGTCAGGCTTCCCAAAAAGATAAATAGTTAGCCATCAGTAGCTACCACTAGTATCAACTCCTATGACTAACGAGAAGGGACCGTAGTCGGGTCCTCCTCAAGGTCCTCTTCGTTCGAGGAAACTTCCATCGGAACAACAGAGCAACGGGCGGGAGCCCAAGCAATGGACAAAAAGGAGTCCTCATGTGGGGTGTAGTATATATCAGCCCATATGTCCCTAACGGGCATATAAAACTCCAATTAAACGAAAGCATGAAAATAAAAAATGGAGGCGTCGTAACGACCCCATGCTAGGGACACCGTCAGCTCCCCATGATATACACAGCGGTCCGTCTGTACGTTAATGTGCCAGCAATCAGGACCTCCGTGAAAGTTGATCCGCATGTAGCCAAAGAAACCACGGGGGCGAGACGTCATCCTCAATAGCTTCAATCTCAGTCGTAATCTGGCCAGAAACCCGGAAACTCAAGAGCTTCCTTGTCTTCCTCACGAACGTCTTCAGAAAATCGCATAATAATACAAAATGACAGAATGCACAATGAAGAGGTGAGATACTCGTCATTCATTACCAAGTGTGGCAGTAAGAAACTAAACGATGCTAGACGCCCATATATAACACAATTTAAACATTTAATCATAACAATATTAAAATTTATAGTAAAAGTAGATTAACAACAATTAATAACAAGGTCATTAACATCAAATAATAACAGTGATACCATCGGCAGTCAACAATTATTACAAAAATAACGATAACATGTTCCACAGTTATGAATGCTCATGCTCAATAAGTTATTTGACTGACAGTTCACTATGCAAAAGTGTATCAAAATTCCAACTCCATGGAGTTAGACATAAATATTTTCAGAGTAAATGATCAAGGAGTAATGCCAGTATATCGTTAGCCTTAAAATATAGTGTGCTTTATTTCATAAAAATGTTTGCGCAATGGCTTATACATGGCACCTTGACAGTTGATCGCGATATAGGACAACGTCCCAGTCAGGATCGTCGGTGTGTCGCATTGGTCTGTCCCACGGCCCCAGTGGAGCTACCACTATCTATTGTGAGACACCCACACTCCGACGCCCCCAGGGTCAACAACATATGACACTTATACTTAGTCTACTCGCACCCGCACAAAGGTGTTATTCAAACTCCTAGGCACACATAGCCTTTCTAACAACGTCCAACAGACAACACATATGCATGACGACACAATGTCAAATCATGTATGTTCATCAATGATGCATTCATCATAGTATATCACAATGGTATATTTGCACATATACGCACACATATTCATTTCTTGATATCATCGCCTCAGGATATTTTCACGGTACATAACCAACAAGTGTTTGGCCCACACAGGGGTCCACCAAGCATAGAATCAATTTCTATGTCAATACAAATTTTCTAATGCTCATTCACAATCATGGTTCGCATTATGGATTCCACTTTTTTTTCAAAGTTTTAAGCTTTTGATTAAATGTGAAAATTTTGGGGTTACTTTAATCCTTCAAAACCGTAGCCTTCAAGGGTTTTCAAAGTCCAATTCTTTCACCACATTATGCATTAGTTCCTTATCATCAACCCACTTAATTTTAATTTTTTTTTGTTCATCGAAGTCAATCCACTCCCTTATTATTCAAGCCAAAACTGTGGCCATCATTAGATTTTCAAGTCCAATGTTTATTTTTATTTTTATGCATTAGTTTCTTAGTATTAGTTCACTTTATGTGTTTATCTCAAATTTCTCCAAAGTCACCCACTCATGTTCTTTTTCTTGATTAGAACTCTCTAAGTTACCAAGTTAAGACTTTGATTAATTATCTTTGCACATTATGGGTCCCTAATTACCTTCTAATGTCCAATTCATCAATCCTTCATCCAAGTCACAAATTTTCAATATCTTTCTCCATCATGGCCTTGAGTCTCATAGAATTTAGGAGTCTAGGTTTTCACTTCTCCATTGGTCCTTATCTACTCAATTAATACCATTCCATTTGGTTATAAGAATTTTAAGCAACAACACCCCACCAAGAGGGTGTTGGCCATGAGCCACCATGCACAAAGAAAGGGATTTTTATCTCAATTTCATCAATTCCAATCCATCAAAATTATTACAATATCATCAAGAATTAAATTCATCCAACAAATCAAATAAAGTGATGAAAATTTAAAGAATCAATAATAAGGAAAATAAAATCACAAGAGTAACCCATGTTAGGGTTTCTCACAAATCTTCAAACAACAAGTTTCCAACCACCATTTTTGATTGAATAGAGTGGTCTCCCTCTTACCAAAGAGGTGAACACGAAATGGTCTCCCAAGAAGCTCCTTGTGATTTCGGTTTTGGTTCTTCAAACCCTAGAAAATCAATCTCAAAGAATCAATACCAAAGCTTGGAAAAGAAAGCATCCTTGACCATGGAAATGGTCTTAAAACACGAAAAGAAGAAGAGAAGGGAAGAAAGTAGTGACCTTTACCTTGAAATTTCAAGCTTTGCTCTTAAGAAAGAATGGTGAAAATGAAGGATTTTGAAGTGGAGTATGAAAAGGAAAAGCTTTAGAATGATAAAGAGAAGCTAGAAATAGAAATGGTGAAGCAAGAAAACGAAAATGGTGAGTGGGGGAGGGGCTGCCGAAATGGAGGGGAAGAGAGGAAGAGAAGGGGTTGAGAGAAAATGAAGAAGAAGAAAGTGAAGAGAGAGAGATGAAGTTGTAAAATGAATTAGGGTTTGTTGTGTACAAATGAGTAGTAAAAATTTAGTCTCTTAGGTCCCCAAAATGGGTTGCCAACCGAAGCCCCAAGAGAGAGTGAGAGGGAGTATTTTGGCTTTTCCATGCAATTAGAGTGGGTAATTAGGTCATTTAAGGTCAAAGTTTCTAGAAGCTTGATTAGAATAACATTATATTTGAATTAAAGTAGATTTGATATGACATAAAGTAAATTGCATTAGGATAATGTGATAGGATTTTTAATACATGTTATTATCCAATGGATAATAGTTACAGTCGACAGAAGTCAATATTAATTTATCGAACAGATGAAATTTATTATTTTATCTGTCAGATTTTCTCGAAAAATATAAAATCTCGTAAACTGTGTCCGGCCTCGGGTTTAGTAAGATCCTCCGTCGACGTTTCCATAGTTCAAGGTTCTCGGGAAAAATATTTTGTTTTCCCGACTCCGTTCAGTTTGCACGCAAAGCGAGGAATATATCAAAATATTCGACGTTTCCAGAAAAATTCCATAAAATTTCCAATAATCACAAATATTATGAAACGACTATTCGTCATAAAATTTTCCAACTTTCGAGACGTTACAATCGTTTTCCCGACTCTGCCCAATGTGCATGCAAAACGAAGAATATATTAAAATATTTCGCGTTCTGAGAAAAATGCAGAAAAATTTCAAAAAATCACAAATATTATAAAATGAATATTTATAATAAAATAAATAAATTTTGGGTGTTACATGAATAACATGTGAGGATTTGCATGAGTGTTCCAAAGAATACAAGGAAGCTACGGCTTCACCAAGAAAAAGAAAACCAAAATGTTCTCAACCATTTTCTAAAATAATGACTTAATGGATTTAGGTAAATTAATGAATTTGAAAATGATTTAGAAGATGGAAAATGATTTAAAGATCATTTGTAAAGAATATGTTGAATTCGGCCAAACTGTCATTCAATGTGTATTTGATTCTAAAATTATTTTCTAATGTGGACTAAGTAATTAACTTAGAGAGAGTTCAATTTCAATGAATTTTCGGAGAACAAAATAAATGAACTTAGTTTTAGAAACCTAAATTGGAGGAATTAATTATAAATAAGAAATAAAGTGAACACTTGAAAAATATTAACGTAGAGCTCACCTTTGGGTTTTGAAGCACGTTAGTGAGTTTCAAAGTATAAATAATGGTTATAATTAAAGCAAGGTAATTTTTAAAGAAAAACGTAGAAAATATCACTTAATGAATTTTTTAGACAAAATGCTATCAAAATTAATTAAAAGTGGACAAATAATTGGAAAAGTTTCAAAGTATAATTAGAACATAAAGAAAATATTATACGTAGTTGAAAAATACTAGAAATAGCTTATGCGTATTTAAAATAATGATTTTTAAACTACGCGATTGAGAAAACGATTTAAAAATCTCACGCGATTAAGAAAACGATTTAAAAATCTTACGCAATTAAGAAAATGATTTAAAAATATTGCGCGATATTTAAAAACGTCAAAATCTATTTATGCGATTTAAAAACATTTAAAAAAGGTGATGCGATTGTGAAAATGTGATAAAATCTTTACGCGACAAAAAGGAACATTAAGTTTTACTGTCGGGCCAAAGTGGTGGACCCAGACATGTTGAGAAATAGTACTATCAAGTGGAGACATACTATATTTGGAAATACTAATGCTGAGGGTATTTATATAATTATGGTTCGTATACATACATTGAGTTATCATGCACTGAGCATTGTATAGTCAATGGTTATTATGGCATTTGTTGCCTAGGAGTGAATAAGAGTTGGATAGTGTGATCCAGTGGGCGATCTATTGGGGACGTCAGGGGGCAGTGATTCATAGTGACCTATTTGTCACATTATATGCTTGACCATAATAAACCATTACAACGCACTAGCGTTTATACCGACAAACACTATTTATGTCTCACATCTAGCTTAGACTGTCATTATGGGTGGCAGATCTTCTAGGCCATTCATATTCGAAATTGTTTAGCTCCATGGAGTAGGAATATGGTACATTGTGCATATGCATAGTCGGTATACATATTGTTGGGACTTTGTTATGGTAGCATAATCATATATATATGTGTTGTTAATATATGTCATTAAATTATCGTTAGTGCTTATATTTTTGTGAAATGTGTTTGTTGAATATAACTATGAATTGATAACATGAGTATACTTGTGATATCTGTGGGTATGGAATGACTTTGTCATTCGTATCATTCTTTGCTACTATACTGTTATTGATGAAAGTGGATCTCACCTCTTTGCTGTATTGTTTTGTTGTGTTTGTATTGTTAAAATTTGTATAGTAGGCGAAGCGAGTTCTTAGACTTAACTGGAGGCAATGTTCTGAGGTTAGTGACGGCGTCGAGGAGCGATCTTCCCAATTTCGACAGTGTGCAGTTTGGTGGAGGAACGGAAAAAGTATAGAGTTTTCTCGTTAGTGTTGTCATTGTGCTATTAAGTAGGACCCATCATGGAGTTTGCTACTGTACCCTTGAGTCTATAAGTTTTATATTTTAAATATTGTTGAATATTATGTGGTATAAATAATATGTGTATTAATCAGTTTAGTCTATTTTCTATATTACTTATATTTTCGATAAGTTTATATTGTCAGCTAAAAGAAATTTAAAAATCCACATTTTAGAACTCAAAACCTTTTATTTAATGACTTTCAAATTTTAAGTTTGTAGTCGAAAATGTAATATCCTATGGAGGGTGTTACAATCGGCGGGTAATGAAAGACAACCATATCTTTCTGATTCCCTTTCTCAGCCTAAACCTCCCATGCAAGTCAAGAAACCATCTCTTGAAGACATGTTCATGCAGTGCATGGTCAAGTTCGATTCTTATATGTCAAAGACAGATGCTCATTTGGCCAAGAATGACACCATACTTCAAAGCCAAATGACTTCAATGATAGCACTGGAGACCCAAATAGGTCAGTTGGAAAATGCTATAAATAGTAGGCCCTTGGGGACTTTCCCAAGTGACACTATCAGTAATCTAAGAGGCGAGCCCAAGAAGTCACTAGCCTGCAATGCCATTACCCTTAGAAGTGGAAAGGACATATAAGGGAATCCCAAGACCAAACTACTTGTGGATAATGCCGAGGTAACACAAGATGAGGAGATTGTATACAAGGAAGACCAAGGAACCACGGTTCTTGAGAAGAAGAAGGTTGACAACAAGAAGAAGGATAAGGAAAAGAAGAAGGAAGACAAACCTCACACATTACCTCTACCTTTCCCCAACAGATTGGCTAAACAAAAGTTGGATTCCCAATTCCAAAAGTTTCAGGAAGTCTTCAGAAAGCTTCACATAAATATTCCATTGGCAGAGGCATTAGAACAAATGTCAAGTTACGTGAAGTTCATGAAGGACATCCTATCCAAGAAGAGAAGAGTGGGGGACTATGAAATGGTAGCACTCACTGAGGAATGCAGTGCCATTTTGCAGAAGAAGCTTCCTTCAAAGTTGAAAGACCCGGGAAGCTTTACCATACCATGCACAATTGGGAATCAATTCAGTGGTAAAGCTTTGTGAGATTTAAGGGTGAGCATTAACTTGATGCCACTTTCAATCTTCCAACGGTTAGAATTGGGTGAATCAAAGCCAACCTCCATGACCTTGCAATTAGCTAACAGAACTCTCACATATCTAAAGGGGGTCATTGAAGATGTTTTGGTAAAAGTGGACAAACTAATTTTCATTGCTAACTTTGTCATCCTAGATATGGAGGAGGACCAGAATGTGCCATTGATTCTAGGGAGGCCTTTCTTGGCAACTGATAAGACCATGATAGATGTGCATAAAGGTGAGCTTACCATATAAGTGAATGATGAGAAGGTAACTTTCAATATTTATAAGGCCATGAAATTCCCTGATATCAAGAAAAATACTTCTCTGTAGGTATACTTGATCAGGTAGTAACTAATGCATTTCATACTAATTTTTCTGATGATTTACTTGATATAACTTTGACATATCATGATGAGCATGTAGATAGGAATGACATTATGGAATGTATTAAACTGCTTGACACACCTACTTAGTTTTACAGGAAACCAAGCTTTGAGCCATTACATATCTCTTCCGATAAGCCTATGTTGCAACCTTCCATCATCTCTCCACCCAAATTGGAATTGAAACCATTGCCTGATCACTTGAAATATTCATATTTGGAAGAATCATCCACACTGCCGGCTATAATTTCATCACTTTTATTAGAAGAGCAAGAATCTAAGCTGCTGAGATTGCTAAGGCAGTACAAGAAGGCTCTGGTATGGACTATTACTGACATTAAAGGCATTAGTCCCACCATATGCATGCACAAAATTCTACTAAAAGATAGTGCCAAACTAGTCATTGAGTACCAAAGGCGTCTGAACCCCATTATGAAGGAGGTGGTAAAAAAAGAGATCATCAAATGGTTGGATGGATGCATCATATACCTAATTTCAGACAGTACATGGGTAAGTCCTGCCTAGTGTGTTCCAAAAAAGGGTGGAATGACAGTCGTTGCTAATGAAAACAATGACTTGATTCCCACCAGAACAGACACTGGGTGGCGTATTTGCATCAACTATAGGAAGTTGAACACCGCGACCAGAAAGGATCATTTCCCTTTGTCATTCATTGATCAGATGCTGGACAAGTTAGCGGGGCGTGCATTTTACTACTTTTTGGATGGATACTCAGGGTATAATCAGATTGCCATTGCCCTTGATGATCAAGAGAAGACAACATTCACTTACCCCTATGGCACATATGCTTTTAGGAGGATGCCATTTGGCTTGTGTAATGTGCCTGCAACCTTCCAGAGGTGTATGATGGTAATTTTTATGGATATAGTAGAGAAATTCTTGGAGGTCTTCATGGATAATTTCTCAATCTTTGGTGATTCTTTTGATGATTGCCTGAACAACTTAGCTTTGGTTCTGCAAAGATGTGAATAAACTAATTTGATACTTAATTAGGAGAAATGTCACTTCATAGTCCAAGAAGGTATAGTCCTTGGACATAGAGTGTCAAGCAAGGGGATGGAGGTGGACAAAGCAAAAATAGTGGTGATTGAGAAACTCCCACCACCAACCTCAGTGAAGGGAGTCCGTAGTTTCATGAGGCATGTCGGTTTCTACCGGAAGCCTCTTTGCAGCCTATTAGAGAAAGATACCCAATTTGACTTCGATGAATCTTGCCATGAGGCATTTGTGGAATTAAAAAGGAGACTTATATCAGCTCCAGTGATTACCACCCCTGATTGGGAGTTGCCCTTTGAACTAATGTGTGATACTAGTGTACTATGCAAGCATGACTCTCATTGATGCATAGCTAAACTACACCACAATGAAAAAGAACTTCTTGTGGTGGTTTTCACATTCGACAAGTTTCAGGCATATTTAGTGGGTGCTAAAGTGATAGTCTATACAAACCACTCTGCGATTAAATACTTGGTGGCCAAGAAGGATGCAAAGCCACGGCTAATTCGGTGGGTTCTATTGTTGCAAGAATTCGACTTGGAAATTTGTGACAAGAAAGGGGCTAAGAATCAAGTTATTGACCACCTTTCTAGATTAGAAAATGAGGAATATCAAGTTGAACTAATTACAATCAGAGAGACATTCCCCAATGAGCAACTCTTTGTTGTTGCAGCCCAACCAGACACTTGGTATGCTGACATTGTGAACTACCTGGTAGGTGGTGTGATGCCTCTGGATTTCACCTCTCACCAGAGGAAGAAGTTCTTGCACGACATCCAGCACTATCTTTGGGATGAGTCTTTCTTATTTAAATAATGCCCTGACCAAATATTAAGAAGGTGTGTTCCTTTAGAGGAAGTTGAGCAAATTTTGAATCAATGTCATGCTGCCCCTTATGGAGGTCATTATAGTGGTGATAGGACAGCAGCAAAGGTGCTCTAATCTGGCTTATATTGGCCATCGCTCTTCAAGGATGCATACTTTCATGTTAGTAAATATGATAGATATCAAAAGTCAGGGAACATATCAAGGAAAAATGAGATGCCCCTCAATTTCATTCTTGAAGTTAAAATTTTTTATATTTGGGGCATTGACTTCATAGGCCCCTTTATTCCCTCTTATGGGAACCTGTATATTCTTGTGGCAGTGGACTACGTGTCCAAATGGGTGGAAGCAATTGCATTTCCCACTAATGACTCTAAGGTGGTGATAAACTTCATGAAGAAACAAAATTTTACCGTTTTGGTACTCCTAAGGCCATTATCAGTGATGGAGGGTCACATTTCTGCAACAAGTATTTTGAGGCTCTTCTTGCCAAATATGGGGTGACTCACCACATTGCCACCGCCTACCATCCACAGACAAGTGGACAAGCAAAAGTCTCCAACCAGTAAATCAAGCGGATACTTGAAAAGACTGTGTGTCCAACCCAAAAAGATTGGTCAAGACGCCTTGATGATGCGCTATGGGCATACATAACTGCTTTTAAAAACCCCATTGGTATGTCTTCATACAAGTTCGTGTTTGGAAAAGCTTGTCATTTGCCAGTCGAGTTAGAGCATCATGCTTATTAGACGATAAAGCAACTGAATTTTGATTTGCAAGCTGCCGGAGACAAAAGATTATTGCAGCTCAATAAACTTGATGAATTTAGGCTCCGAGCTTATAAGAATGCTAAGCTATACAAGGAGAAGATGAAGAGGTGGCATGACAAGAAAATTGTGTAGAAGACCTTTTAGCCAAGCCAACAAGTCCTCCTCTATAACTCCAGACTCAAGCTCTTTCCAGGAAAGCTTAAATCTAGATGGTCAGGTCCATTCCAAGTGGAAAATGTATTTCCCCATGGGGTGGTTGAAGTTACGGATCTTAATGGAAAATCATCCTTTAAGGTCAATAGCTAGCGCCTAAAGCCTTACTTGGGAGGAGAATTTGATAGGGGGAGAGCCTCTATCACATTGGCTACCCCAACATGAACAGAGAAAGTCCTGCCTGGACTATAAAAAAGGGTACTTTTTGAAATTAACCCACCCATGCTCCTAATTCTTTCATTTTGAGTCTAATGTTTAGATACTTTGATTTTGATGTTTCATGCTGTTTTGGTTGCACATTTAATGATTTAATCAGCTAGACTATTTTTATAGGTGGTGGGGACTTTTGGGTAGCGGAGGTAACTGCCAAATACTTTTTGCTGCAGAATTCTGTAGGCTAGCTCCTCACGTTGCGGTGCTACAAGTCAACGCCGCGACATTTCAGGCTCTATCCTATCACGGATTCATTCCTGAGAGTTTCACGTCGCAGTGCACTAATATTACGTCACGACGTCATACTCTCTAGGTTATCAGGGTAAGAAAGTTACGAGCACTATGTCGCGGCATACCAAGATTCATACCGCGTCGTGTTTCTTCAAAAAAGAGAGAGGAAAGAGAGAGAAAAGTGAAACGTGCGTTTCACTAGAGTGTACGTCGCGGCATGATATTGGTTGTCTCAATAAAAAGGGGTTAGGGTTTGTGTAACAACACAAACCCTTGCCACCCTCTCTACTAGTTCCTCTTGTTCTTATGCATTTTCTATCTACTTTTCCTTTTGGTTTCTTGCATATTCTGCATTTATCACTCCCTTTTTCTATCCAGGTAACCCATTCTCTCACTTTGTCTCTTCTATTGAATGCTTTATTTTCCTTTAACTCTAATTTTTCTCCCTTCTGATGTTTCTTTGTGTTGATTTCTGGGAGATCATATACATTTTGGATTGCTTTTTGTTTGTAGTCTGTAGGCTTTACATGCTCAAGGGGTTTGCATTGTTTTGTGCATTAAATTCCTTCCAGCGTGTTCATGCGCGCCGCGGCGTGATATTTCCAACGCCGCGGTGTATCTAGTTTATTTTCAATGTCGTGGTGCTCAAAGTGAACACCGCGACATTATCCTTCTCATTTGCTTATTCTGGCATGATTTTTAATCATATTCCTCTTTTTGCCTTGGTGGTGCTGCTTTTTGCTTTTTTTAACCACGCTTTATATGTCCCACTATGCTTTGTATTTAAGTTAAATACTTTGTATTTTTGTTCACACATCTTTTTGTTCTCACAGTGGGTCTCTTTTTGCCAGCACCAGGTACTCCAATCCTGCTACCACTATGCCCCCAAAGTACCAAAAGGGTGAGAGCAGCCAACACCGTAGGGAACCTTCTTCCCCTGTAGAATTTGATAGAAGGAAATTCATTTCAGCGGCTGCCCAGGAGAGATATTTCAAACTGGTCTCCAAGCCAGTCATTTTTTAGAGGGGTTTCAGCTTCAAGAAGGCTATTCACCAAGAGCTCGAGCAAACTATTCAGCACTATAAATAGAAGACCTTTGTCAAGCCTATTCTACTAATTGTTCGTGAGTTCTATGCAAATGCTACATTTGCTGACCCTCAGTCTTCAAAAGTCCAGTGCATGGCCGCCAGGTCTCCTTCTATGTTGAAAGCATTAGGGCAACCTTAGGCTTATTCGCCCCAATGATGATGTGTGAATACACTAGTTTCCTCCAAGTGGGCCGGAGGAGGGAATTGACCTTAATATTGTCACCGCTCGAATTTGCACCTCGGAGGCACAACCTGTGATGTGGACTCTCGGTGTTCAAGATCAGCAGCCCAAGTACTTCCCTCGTTTATGCTTGACTTCAGAGGCTCGCGTGTGGTATCACTTCATTAGCACCCAGCTCATCCCTTCTGCCAATATATCTGAGGTGACTAGGGATCGAACCATCATAATTTATTCCATTCTTGAACACAGATCCATTGATGTTGCCCTGATCATCCATCAGTAGATCAAGAAGTCAATAAGGGAGTCCAAGAGCCTCTTCTTCCCTTTTCTCATCCATATGCTTTGTAGCCGGCATCAAGTATAGTGGGGCCCTTATAAGGAACTTGTTGATGTTAAATAACCTCTTAATGATAGAATACTACATAGGCTGAAAGAAGCTCCAACCGTGGCACATGCTAGGCAGCAATAGGCTAGGAGTGCACCCAAGACGGCTCGTACTCCACCGCATGATGACTTGTGCAGTGAGCTTGCACGTCTGACTGCCATGGAAGCTTATAATGTGGAGATAATCAAATGGATGGTGGAGCACCTGTAAGTTTCCACTGATGACTTCCCTATCCCACACCTCCCTCCTCGCAATTATGCTGGGCCCTAACAGCAACATCAGGATCCAATTCATAACCGAGATGAAGTCCCAATGGTTGCTGCTGAGGAGACAACGATGATGAAGAAGAGACTGCCATTGATGAGGATGATGTGTAGTTGTGATGCATATAGGGCATCTTCCTATTCTTTTGTTCCTTTTTCTGTCTTTTGTGCAGTGAGGACACTGTCTCCCTCTGGTTTGGGGGGGTATCTAAAACTGCTTTAGTCCAAGTTCTTATGTTTTGTATCTAATACTGATCTTTTGGTAATGAATTTGTGTGCTAGTGCTTGGCTTTTGGTACATAGTGTTGCAGCGGTTGCCCAATGATGAATATGGATGCATCTGTCTTAAGTTTTATATGAATCCATATATGATCTTGAATGCATGCTAAAACAACCTTGATTCTCTCTATACATGATGATTTTCCCACTTGCACATTGTTTAGCCTTGAAAATGATTTGAGTGCTTGTTTAGAGAGTGTTTATGGGTTGTAAATTTGAATGACTTCTTCTATCCTTGAAATTGTTTTGCAACTCTCTTGAGGCAAATCCTAGATTTTGCATGACTGAGGAAATTATTAGGGCATTCTTTGGACTGATTGAGCCTTTCAAGCTTACCCTTACATGATGATATCCATAGGTCCCCTTTGAAGCTTTGTAATTGTTTGGCCTGACATATTTTTCATCACCTTCATTTTCCTAATCCCATTTAACTATTCTAATGCATGTGAAAACATTGCATTCTTTCATCTACCATCATTACTTGTTGAGCGCATGATATGACATTTCCTGACTTAAGTTACGTGGTTAGAGGGTATAAGTGCTTGTGTCAGCATATAAGTGATTTTACAGAGCCATGGGTTGTGAAAGAAAGTGGTTAAAAAAAAGAAAAGAAGAAAAAGAATGAGAAAAGAAAAGAAAAATCCAAAAGGCAAAATAAATGAAAGAGTGGTTCTAGAAAGTCTAGTTATTCCATTTTGCACGCCTTCCTTATATCAATTAGTGACTCAAGTCTTGAAATGTCATGTTTATGTTTCTCAATGTTTGTTTCTTATCATTTCCCTTTTGTTCATTAGCCCTAACCATGACCTTGCATTACAAGCTATTTAAGTCCCTTTTGATCCTCAGTGGTGTGCAATCTACATTAGTGGAGAGAAAGTTGAATTACAATCTTTTGGATTCTTTGATTCATATACATGTTTATGCTCATAAGCTTATCCGAATGAATGCAATTTGAATTGATAAAGTCCTGATTGCTTGATTGTGGGAATTCTGTCATGCATATTAGGAAGCTTTGATAATCAACATGACAAGGATTGTGTATGTGGGAACATGAGTGTGAGGCATAAGTATTCTTTGAGGCTACATGTAATCACTGCATTGCTAGTTGTGAAATAACTGAAGTTAGAATCCATTTTTCCTGTTGCTGATTGCATGTTGATGCATGGTGTGCCTTTGCGAGTGTAGTCATATTTTGTTTTGCTCGATGACTAGCAAAAATACAAGTTTGGAGGTGTGATAATTCCATAAAATATAGTTATTTGCGTCCCATATTGGTGATATATTGATCCCTTAGTCCTTGTGCTTATGCATAATTGGAAGAATTTTCCCTCACTTTTTATTCAAATTCATATTGTTGTCTTCTTCTCCAATCTTGCTAAAATCCTATCTGTTCTTTGTTAAATTAAGTTGATTTACACTTGTGATTAATTAGGCAACTTCTCTATGGCAGGATGGGCTCTAAACTAAAAAAATGAAACAAGTCAAGGCCTGACATTTGATAATCATATATTTTATACATTAATAAACCCTCATTTTTAGTCATTTGCACTCTTCATGTACTTAATTGATTAAGTCTGGTTATGTTTTGTAAGATTGGACTCAAATTGGACTTAATTGATTTTTTTAGCATTATTTAAGTCTTACACTATTTTTGTATTTTGGTCATATCTTGAGTTCTAGATGCCTAAAAATTATGAATTTTACCTTGTAGGAAAGCTAGGAGAAAGCTCTACAACTTTCATGAAGAGCTCCAGGTAAAATATGGACATTTAGAAGAGCTAAATGGGCTTGGAAGACAGAACACGAGTTTTGTATCTGGAACCTGAATAGTGTATAGTAATCAGAGCATAACTCAGGCTGTAAGAATGATCTTGGGCTAACATTTGGACATATGAAAGTTAAGATCTATATCTACAACTTTCATGAAGAACACAAGAGCTCAATCAGACAGCTTGGAGGTGATATTGGGTCTGGAAGTCAAAACAGAGGTGCTGAAACTGGGTCTGAATAGTCTGCAGTAATTAGGCCATATCTTTGGGTGTAAGAATGATCATGGGTTGAAATTTGGACATCTGAAAGTTCAGATCCAGATCTACAACTTTCATGAAGATGACTTTTCTATTTGATGACGGAATCCATGACTTAAGCAATGAATGATTTCAGAGACAAGAAATCTCAATGATTTTTCACTCTTATCCTCACCATTTGGCATTTTCCACTCATTCATCCACTCATCCACCTGCTCTTAATCAGCCCCTTTGTCATTTTGTATCCCTAATCCTCTATAAAAGGTACCATTGGCTGACCATTTAGGGGCACTTGGTGTTAGCCTTAGTTTTTACAAGTTAGGGTTATGCTTGTTTCTTGTTTTATTTTGTTGTAATTTTCTCTTGTTCTAAAGTGAAGCTATGTTCATCTTTCTCTTCTTCTCTCTTTCTTTCTTTTTATCCATGAGTAACTAAATCTTCATCTTGCTTGGGTGAAAGAGTGAAGCTCTTGGTAATGAAATAAGGTTAGATTATTCTATTTTTTGTGCTTAAATGATATATTATCAATTGGACATTATATGTGTTATATTTTATTTCCAATCAAGTTAAAAACCTTCTTTGTATAATGGAGATCTTGATTTATTGTAGACAATAGGATTGACACAGTGAATGCTTGAACTCATTTACAAATGTTGGTAGATAATTAAAGGAATCATAATATGATTACATATATAATTGACTTTGAATGTTATATTTTCCGATTGGAACCTCCGTTGTGTGTGGATTTCAATTGAGTTATAAAGAGAAATAATCTTACCTTTAATTTATTACCAAGAGTGGATCTCCCAACCCAAGCAAGCCCTTAAATTCATTTGTGAACTTGTTTTATTACTTTTGGTGTTGTGACATTATTTTCTTACCTCAATTAATTTTTCTTCTTCAATTCCCTGTGGATCGACCTCGGACTCCCGAGAAATTTATTACTTGAGACAACTTGCACTTGGGTTTGCATCCTTAAATCCCGCAGTCAAGTTTTTGGCGCCGTTGCCGGGGACTTGATTTGAAGTTTTCATTTATTGAGGTTTGTTTTCTTTAATAAAATCTATTCTCTCTTCTCCCTCATCGGAGCAAAAGATCGGCTTGCCGATCCTTCGGTTTCTTTAGTAACTCTCTAACTTACTAACTTGCTAACATACTAACTTTCTAACTTTTATATTTATGTCATTTATTTTCTGTTTACTAACTTTTAATTTATGTTATTTATTTTTTGCTTACTAACTTTTTATTTTCTGCACTCTAACTTTTAATTTACGTCATTTATTTTCTGCTCTTTATTTTCTGCACTTTCTAACTTACTAATTATTAACTCTCTAATTATCTAACTTTTTACTTTATCAGTTATCTAACTTTTTACTTGTTAATATTTAATGGTGGGTTACACCGCCAACTTGTACATTATTTTTGTTTATTTATTTTAAGTTATTTATGTATTTATGCTTAATTGGTATCGTGATTTAAATTCTGGTCGTTTAGTCAAAATTAATCCTGGTACTTTATATATTGATTTGTTTGAATCACAATCACACACAATTGACATAATGACTGACAATGAAAGTGTATATGATGAACCTGAAAATCAACCGTTGCAAACCATACGTGAATATTTGCAACCACCTTGAAATTCTAATCCATCATGTTTTATCTTTCCACTCAATGCCAACAATTTTAGATTTAAGCTATGTATGATTTATTTACTTCCTAATTGTCATGGTTTAGAATCTGAAAGTCCATATTTACATCTGAAAGAATTTGAGGAAGTATGTATTGCCTTCAATGATCAAAATTGCACTGAAGAGATTGTTAAGCTTAAATTGTTTCCTTTTTCTTTAAAAGATAAAGCAAAATCTTGGCTTAACACTTTGAAACCAAGATCAATTGGCACATGGCAAGAAATGCAAGGTGAGTTCTTAAAGAAATTTTTTCCAACACATAAAACCAATGCTATGAAAAGACAAATCCAAAATTTTTCCCAAAATTCAAATGAAGCATATTTTCAATGTTGGGAACGGTTTAAAGATTTGTTAAATTCTTGCCCACATCATGGTTTTGAAAAATGACGCACTATAAGCTTCTTTTATGAAGGTTTAACACCTGAAACTAAACAATTTGTGGAAACAATGTGCAATGGTGAGTTTCTTGATAAAGAACCTGATGAAGCTTTAGACTATTTAAATCAACTGGCTGAAAATTCTCAATCTTGGCATAGTACTAACCCTTCTGAAAATTCAATTAGATCTAATCTTGCAAGTGCTAATAAAGGAAAATATCACCTTAGTCAAGAGGAAGATCTAAATGTCAGGTTTGCTAGTTTGGCTAGAAAGGTTGAAGCCATGGAATTAAGAAAAGCAAAAGAAATCAAATCTGTGCAAAATGAAGAAATTTGTGGCATTTGTGATGACTTAGGACACTCAACACACGAATGTCCTAATATTCCTATTTTTAAAGAAGTTGTACATGAGCAAGTAAATACAATGAATAATTTTAAAAAGCCATTTACTTCTTCTTTTTCAGATGCATATAATCCAGGATGGAGAAATCACCCGAACTCAAATTTGGAGGAATAATAATCACCACAATTGCAACCACCACCTCCTCAAGCACAACAGGACTCTCAAAATTCTTAAGGATATGCACCTTATGTCCCACCATATAGGAAAAACCTTGAAGAAACACTGCATGTATTCATAGAAAAGCAAGAGGCCATTAATAAACAAAACAATCAAACCATGAATGACATAAAAGACACTCTTGCTAAACTTTCTTCTGCACTCACCATTCTCGAGAAAGGAAAATTTCCTTCTCAACCTCAACCAAATCCCAAGGGTCAGTACAGTCTAAATGAGGGGAGTTCAGAAAATCAACAAATGGACTAAGTCAAGTTAGTGATAACTCTTAGGAGTGGAAAGGTTGTTGAAAAACAAATTCCTGAACCTTGTGAGAAAGAAGTTGAACCAATTCCCCAAGAAAATGAAGAAGTTGACCAAAAGGCGACCAATCTCTCGCCTTCTCCCCCATTTCCTCAAGCATTGAATAATCCAAAGAAATTGGACTACTACACTGAAATTTTTGAAATTTTGAAACAAGTGAAGATCAATATTCCTCTGTTAGATGCTATCAAATAGATTGCTTCTTATGCCAAATATCTGAAGAACTTGTGCACTATTAAAAGGAAACTAAATGTGAAAAAGAAAGCATTTTTGGCTGAACAGGTAAGCTCCATTCTTCAGAATAATAATGCGTTAAAATATAAAGACCCTGGTTGTCCTACAGTTTCATGCATTATTGGAGAACATAAAATTGAAAAAGCTTTACTTGATCTTGGTGCTAGTGTCAATTTGCTTCCATATTCAGTTCATCTGCAACTCAACTTGGGTGAGTTAAAACTAACTTCTGTAACTCTTCTACTTGCCGATAGATCAATTAAAATTCCAAGAGGAATAGTAGAAGATGTGTTAGTTCAAGTTGATAAATTCATATATCCTGTGGATTTAATTGTCTTGGATACTGAACCTATGGTTGATAGTTACAAATCAATTCCTGTTATTTTAGGCCGTCCATTTTTAGCAACATCTAATGCTTTGATAAATTGCAGAAATGGAGTGGTAAAGCTAACATTTGGAAACATGACACTAGATCTCAATGTTTTTAACATGTGCAAGCAACCACAGGAAGTCCTTGATGAAAAGGAGGAAGTTGAAGGAATTGAAGCCATCATGGATGATCATTTTCAAAAAGGGAGTTCTTCTGACCCATTAGAAGTTTGTTTAATTAATTCATTTGATTTGCTTGATTGTATAGAGGAAATAGAATACAAAGGATGGAAGCCGAAATTCAAAGAGCTAAAACCCATGAATGATAATACCTATGAAGAAGTACCCACACCAGAACTAAAGCCATTACCTGCTGGGTTGAAGTACACATTTTTGGGAGAAGAACAAAGTTTTCCAGAAGTAATTTCCTCAACTCTTACTGGAGAACAAGAAGGAAAGATGCTACCTCAATGGACGCACCAAAATAGAAGGAAATTTTTGACAGAAGTAGGATGACCCATACTTGTTCAAATATTGTGCTGACCAAATCTTTCGGAGATGTGTGCCTGACAGTGAGGTAGGTAGTGTCATTAAATTTTGTCACTCAGAAGCATGTTGAGGTCATTTCTCTTCAAAGAAAACAGCTGCGAAAATCTTGCAGTGTGGATTTTATTGGCCCACTTTATTTAAGGACTGCTATACTTTTTGCAAAAGTTGTGAAAATTGTCAAAAGTTGGGTTTAATTTTAAAAAGAAACATGATGCCTCTAAACCTCATTCTTGTCATTGAAATTTTTTATTGTTGGGGAATTGATTTCATGGGTCCATTTCTATCTTTATTTGGATTTGTGTATATTTTGGTTGCAGTTGATTATGTTTCAAAATGGATTGAGGTGATTCCATGCCAACACAATGATCATAAAACTGTTCTCAAATTTTTAAAAGAAAATATCTTGTGTCGATTTGGAATCCCTCGAGCTATCATAAGTGATGGAGGAACACATTTTTGCAATAAACCATTTGAATCTTTAATGAAGAAATATGGTATTACACACAAAATTGCCACCTCTTATCACCCTCAGACAAGTGGACAAGTTGAATTAGCAAATAAGGAGATTAAACAAATTTTGGAAAAAATGGTTAACCCAAATCATAAAGATTGGTCTTTAAGACTAAACGATGCACTTTGGGCTTACCGTACTGCTTTCAAAACATCTTTGGGCATGTCACCCTATCAGTTAGTCTATGAAAAACCTTGTCATTTACCTGTAGAATTGGAACATAAAGCATTCTGGGCCATTAAAGCTTTCAATCTAAATCTTGATGATGCTTGTAAGATACGCAAATTACAATTAAATGAACTTGAGGAATTGAGAAATGATGCATATGAGAACTCAAAGATTTATAAAGCTAGAACAAAAGCTTTTCATGACAAGACAATTTTGAGAAAATCTTTTGAAATTGGTCAAAAAGTTCTCCTTTATGATTCTCGCCTACACCTATTCCCTGGAAAATTGAGATCTAGGTGGAGTGGTCCTTTTGTTATCAAACACGTGTATCCTCATGGGGCCGTAGATATTGAGAATCCTAGAAATGGTAATGTGTTTAAAGTCAATGGACAAAGGCTCAAACCATTTCTGGAAAACCAAGTTAATGAGGTAGAATTCATCTCTCTTTTTTATCTTTGTTATGAATAGAATTCACTCTAATTTTATTGCCTTGTTTTTGCAGTTCTTTATGTTGCCGGTTAACTGGCAGATATGGTACTCCGTGACTCTCAAGTCAGTTTGTTTTTCAGTTTCCCAAAATAACTGAATCTTTCTTCTCCTTTAAAATGGATGTCATTCTTTCAAACCTGAGAAAACATTTTCTTTCTCTCCCTCAAAATGCTCTGAAAAAAATCTACAAAGTTAGATGTGAAAGATTGAGACTGTTAATGCACAAAGGTATGCCAGAAGATGTGCGCTGGATAATTAAAGCAAAGGTCCAATTAGCAGGTGAGTCTTCAATTTTATTTGACTCATACATGTCAGGTCTTAGAAGAAGTTCGTATTCTAAAAGGAGAAGAGCAAAAAGGTTACAAGTCTATTACAAATATGGACGATGGAATTGTAACAAGTGATGTCATACTTTGAGGATGGTTTCTACAAACAGAGAAGATAAAATTTTCTTCATTAAGAATGGATTGAGTAAGGAGTCATTAGATGATATCTTATTGACTCTTGAGATACATTCTTGTGGATTGGTGTATCGTGAAATCCTTAATTTGTGGAATATCTTTAAGGATGAAGAAAAACGCTACAGTCTTGGGAATCTGACTCTAAAAGACCCTGCTTGCCAATTTATAAGAAAATTGGATGGGAAGCTTATCCTCGACTCATAGAAGGCGTTTAAGCCGTTATTGGACATTAAACCAGAGGCAGATGTGAGTCATATCCACAACAATCTGTACATATCATCTTCTTCTTCTTCATGTCATCTTTCAAAATAAAAATAAAAAAAATAAAAAAAAAAAAAAAAAAAAAAAAAAATAAAAAAAAATGTTTGAACAAGGGCGATCCAAAGGAGTACCATGGTTTTAATTAGTTGAGGAGCCCCAGCTTTTGGCTAACCCGTCATTGACTCGGGTGGACCTTTGCATGCTGGTCTTTAAAAAAGTTCGTGTACCATGCTCTGTAGAGAGCCACACTCCATAACCCAATGTTTACCATCTAGGCACTGTGGAGTTGATGGACAGGTAGAAGCGTCCCACTTTGGTTATTAGTGAGAAGTAACCCGCGGCGGCCAAAGCGTATGAAGCATCTGAGCTTGATCCTCTCTTTTATTAGAAGGGGCTCTCAGCGCCCTGGGATGGGATGTTTTGGATCTTGGACATTACGGGTTTCAAATTTAGCATCTTTGTTGATGTTACGAGCCCAAGTGTGAGCGCTCCAGGTTCCAGACCCAGGATGGAAACCCACGATGGTTTCTTCTTTCTCCTTTCTTCGACTAAACGGACGTGAGTGTCTACTGCACTGGTGACACATAGTATAAAGATATGCCACTACTGCACTCATGACGTGCAATATAAAGATACGCCATGAAAGCTATACATACAAGTATGTCATCATTTGCTATTATATTTCTTTTATCTTTGTATGATTTTGTTGTATTTTGGTTTTGGACAGACGATCCTTTGAGCAGGGTCCTTCAGGGGTTTCTGGACTTCTTTACCCTGATGATTTTCTTGAAGTAAAAAAATATATATATATATACAAAAAAAAAATTCCTTTACCTTTGATCTTTGATCTTGACCCAGCAATAACTCAGATAAATTGGTCAGCAGGAAGCAGTGAGAGAAGCAGAATGAAAAGGAAACCAGATTTGACACTTCGTTTATAACTCTCCTTTACCTTTGATTTTATTTATCGTACTTAGTTTCTGTTTAAATTTGTGTCAGATTTCTCCAACAGGTAATATCTTCTATCCTTTACTCATCTATATTTTAACATTGAGGACAATGTTATGATCTAGTTGGGGGGCAAGGTAGTTGACCAAAAATTTGTTTTTTTGAAAGTATGATATAATTGTCATGGACTTACTAAACCAATGAATAATGACAGAGTAAGGAGTAATTTTACTTCTGAGACACATTTAATTTGGGAAGTATGTTTAGTGATATGACTGTCAGAAACCTATTCGTAGTAAAACCAATTAGTGATGGCAGAGTAAGGAGTAAATTTTGAAAACAATTTATTACTCTTGAGACGCATCTTAGTTGGGGTAGTAACTATTTAGTGTTTATTTGTGGAAGTAACAAAGTTTTGTTGTTTGATTTCCTTTGAAAGATTCAAGCGATGCACTCTCACATCCTTTGAAACAATTGAAATTCAAGAATCATAGCATGATTGAATAAATTATCTTCTTTCTTAAATTTCACATGCTTGGATATGAATGTTGATATGATGGATTGAGAATGATAGAAATATGCCTTGTGAGATTTTGAGCCTATTGATGAATGGATTGAATATCTGTACCATTCTCTTCTTTCTTGTGTGATTTTCACTCATGGAATTATTACTCTAGAACTTGATTTGATTCTTTTTGAGGCTACATTTTCACATGCATACATTAATATGATTGAGGCATTTTGAAATAGCTACTTTGACTAAATAATCATCTTTGTATATTTTTCATTGTGTAACCCCTTTGAACTTTGACCATTCCTTGTTTTTTGCTCATTTCATCCTTTAAAAAAAAAAGAAAAAAAAACATGTTTTTACCTAACCTTAGGGAATGAGAGACCATTGACCTTGTTCTTGAACAAGTGTGGGGGTGTGTGTGCAAAATGATCAACAAAAAAAATTGTTTGACCACCGCAATTAAAGGATTATCAAAGTTTAGAATAAAGGTGGATGCTTGAAAATAACAGGAAGAAAAGGAGAATGTTCAAGTCTAACAATGAATTCAATTCACTAATTTGGGATTGATCTCCAATAAAACATTAGTCAAATATTGGTGATTGTCCTTTATGATGAATGTTCTCAAACATTTTCTCTACTCTATATGTACCATAATGCTCTTTTATTCTCTTTGGTATTTATCTTTGCGTATCCATATTATTCCCTCTCCTTTACCATGACCCCATTACAACTTTGAATAAAGTCCTCTTGATTTTTGTATGCATGTGTTTTTAGTAGCGGAGAAGTAGAAAATAAGCAAGCTTATGGTAGTGCAATTATTCATGAGTTGAACAGAGTGAAACACTTACCTTTTAAACACTTGAGAGATTGAGAGTGAATTCTGTGAGGATCTATCATTCTTGATTCATTCTTTTCAACTGAAGTTTCCTTACTTGTTGGTTTGAGATATGAAGAAATATTACCTCATTAATGCTTTGATCTCTTGAATTTCTTGTTGCTCTTCTTGCTTCATCGAGTCTTTTAGAGTTTTTAGCTTTTGAGTCTGTGTCATTTTTCTTTGTCTCCTAACTTTGGTTTTATGTGTTTTGCCCAGGAGTGCAAAAAGCTAAGTGTGGGGGAATTTGATAAGTCTGGTTATGTTTTGTAAGATTGGACTCAAATTAGACTTAATTGATTTTTTCAGCATTATTTAGGTCTTACATTATTTCTATATTTTGGTCATATCTTGATTTTTAGATGTCTAGAAATTATGAATTTTACCTTGTAGGAAAGTTGAGAGAAAGCTCTACAACTTTCATGAAGAGCTCCAGGTAAAATATGGACATCTAGAAGAGCTAAATGGGCTTGGAAGATAGAACACGAGTTTTGTATCTGGAACCTGAATAGTGTACAGTAATCAAAGCATAACTCGGGCTGTAAGAATGATCTTGGTCTGAAATTTGGATATCTAAAAGTTAAGACTCGTATCTGCAACTTTCATGAAGAACACAAGAGCTCAATCGGAGAGCTTAGAGGTGATATTGGGTCTGGAAGTCAAAACAGAGGTGTTGAAACTAAGCCTGAACAGTCTGCAGTAATTGGGCCATATCTCCGGGTGTAAGAATGATCTTAAGCTGAAATTTTGGACATTTGAAAGTTCAGATCTAGATCTACAACTTTCATGAAGATGACTTTTCTATTTGATGACGGAATCCATGACTTAAGCAATGAATGATTTCGGAGACAAGAAATCTCAATGATTTTTCACTCTTATCCTCACCATTTGGCATTTTCCACTCATTCATCCACTCATCCACATACTCTTAATCAGCCCCTTTGTTATTTTGTATCCCTAATCCTCTATAAAAGGCACCATTGGCTAACCATTTAGGGGCACTTGGTGTTAGACTTAGTTTTTACAAGTTAGGGTTATGCTTGTTTCTTGTTTTATTTTGTTGTAATTTTCTCTTGTTCTAAAGTGAAGCTATGTTCATCTTTCTCTTCTTCTCTCTTTCTTTCTTCTTATCTATGAGTAACTAAATCTTCATCTTGCTTGGTGAAAGAGTGAAGCTCTTGGTAATGAAATAAGGTTAGATTATTCTATTTCTTGTGCTTAAATGATATATTATCAATTGGACATTATATGTGTTATATTTTGTTTCCAATCAAGTTAAAAACCTTCTTTGTATAATGGAGATCTTGATTTATTGTAGATAATAGGATTGACATAGTGAATGCTTGAACTCATTTACAAATGTTAGTAGATAATTAAAAGAATCATAATATGATTGCATATATAATTGAACGTTGAATGTTATATTTTTCGATTGGAACCTCCGTTGTGTATAGATTTCAATTGAGTTATAAAGAGAAATAATCTTACCTTTAATTTATTACCAAGAGTGGATCTCCTAACCCAAGCAAGTCCTTAAATTCATTTGTGAACTTATTTTTTTACTTTTAGTGTTATGACAAATCATTTTCTTACCTCAATTAATTTTTCTTCATCAATTCCCTGTGGATCGACCTCGGACTCCCGAGAAATTTATTACATGAGACAACCTACTCTTGGGTATGCGTCCTTAAATCCCGCAGTTAGCATTGGAGAAGGGAGCTTAGCATGCATTCCAGCTTATTACATCGCGGCGCAAGGTTTAGCACGCCGTGATGTCTCACTCTTTGCCTGTTACGCATACTGAAGACAAAGGCTAGAGAGCTGCAGCGCGCATTTGTCAGCACTGGTTTCACTTAACCACGTAGGCATTTGTGTCGCGGCACAACAACAGTCATGTCGCGGTGCGAATTCGTGGGCCTTGTCTATTAATACTGTTTCATTAGATATTTTGAGTGCGCTAGGTGGGAGACGAGACAAAACGTAGCAAGCACTAGTTTTTCGTCATTTTGGAGAGCTTTGAAGAGATTTGGAGAGAAAACCACCATCATCTAAGGAGGATCAAGCATCCTGAGCTCACATTATCATGTTTTCTCTCTTTTGTCTTTTATCCCTCTATTTTTAGGTCATGGGCATGGAATCTCTCTTGAGATTTTCATGTTTCATGGATAGCTAAGTTGTTTTTAGGAATTCCTTTGGATCTTTCTATGTACATTAGTGACTTTGTAACCTTTTAAGTCTATAATGATGACTGGTTTTGTTTATCCATGTTTCTTTTAATGCTCATACGTGTTTGGCCAACCTTTATTGTGTTTTTGATAAAATCTTTTGAACTAGACTTAGGAATCTAGATTTTAGATTATGGATGTGGGTGATGCATATTTAATTTCATTCTAATTTTGAATGAGTTAATTCGCTAATAGGATAGACATATACCTATTGGCCATGTATAACATTTGTTAAGAATCAACCTTAATGCATGGTGTTTGCTCTAGTTCTCATGGACACATAGTGAGCTAGGTAAATGACATAGGGTTAAATGACCTAGATATAAGCTTTTAGCTAATGTAGTTTCTTAAGCTAACAAAACTAGTTATCAAAGTTGCTTAAAACGGTTACAAGTTGCCAAGTAAAGTAGTTGGTGAATAAGGAGTCCCTATGCTCTCATCACTGTCCTTTTCTCCCAGTTTATTGCTTTTTTTTTTGTCGTTAAGAATTAGCTACACAAAATCTTCACATTTGATATGTGCTTGACTAAAATTCATTAAGCTATTGGTTAATATTTGGTATTTGATATTACCCATTATCCCTGTGGAAATGATCTTTCTCATCATTGTATTACTTTCTGACCCATACACTTGCAGTACATAAAAGGTTCAACAGTGACAATGGTGTATGTGGTCCTTTGAACTAAAATCACTATGATTCTTACATGAAGAGTTGTGTGTTTTAATTCCGTCAAACATCATTTGTAACAAGGTGATTATAAAGTCGGATATTAGATATACCGCGAATTATGCGGAGGGATGTGAATGACCTAGATGAGATTTGTCCCTCCTACATAGTATGAGCGATATCTTCGGGCTCCCTAATTAAGTGAGACTACGAAATGCATGACCATGCTCCAATGAGTCAATAAGAGATATGGATCTCATTTGTTGCTATTAAGTCTACTCGAGTATCAAGAAACGAAGGATTGAAGTATACAAGGGTGACGCATTCCATGTCTTATGTTCAATCTAGATATCTGGATAAAAGGACTAAACTACATGGAAACATTGGTCACGGAAAGGTTATGTCAAATCACTGACATTCTCATTACTTGGGTGGCAGCAATATGTTGCTAAATACTACTCATTGCTTGTAATATTAAAATAAGATTTTAATATTACTGCCAATGTTATGAGAACCTGTAGGGTCGCACGCATAAAGCAGATTAAATTGGAGTAATTATAATCCTAGTTGGACTGGGATTCAATTGTGGGCCGAACTCATAACAGATGAGTCTAAGGTTGCACAACTTACCTTACTACTGCTTACACTCACCTAAGGCAGTCATTATTATAAATAGTATTGCTAAGGGGGTTGCAAGGTATGTATTACAGAACCCTAGTCGCACCTACAGAAAGTGAGAGAAAGAGTGATAGGTTTCTTCTCTTCTCTTTGCAACTAACACTGTGTGAGAGATGTGTGACTCCTATTTGCGAACGTTGGACGTTCGTGAGTCTGTTCATGCGGATACCGCAGAGACATTGTCGTTGTTATGGTGTTGGTGTTTTACATCACTTGTTTTGATCACGCTTCAAGAGGTAAACATTTTTAAAACTCGGATTATGGCTTTTTCGCATGGATCCTTGGTGGGAATTTTGTTTTCTGTTGTGTGATGTATCTGCGATTCCTAACACTCAGGAGTTTAAAAATTGTAAACCTGTCATCCTTTTTGTCCTTGGGATAGCCAGCAAAGAGGCATTGAACTGCTCTTACATCAAACTTTTCACGGTATTTGCTTGGTGTTTAAACATAACACAGGCAACCAAAAACCCTCAAATGCTCATAGGAAGGTGATTTGCTAAAAAGAATTTCATATGGAGTGATCCCCCCATTTGCTACAGTGGGTGTCCTATTGATGAGATAAGTCACCGTCAAAATGCACTCTCCCAATAATGAGATCCATAAGTTGGCTTGAAACCAGAGTGCTCATGCAACATTGAGAATGTGTCTACGCTTGCGTTCAACTCGACCATTTTGTTATGGTTTCACTATGCAAAGAGTTCTCGTGCAAGATTCCTTGTTGTTGTAAAAATGATTGAACAACATAATTTGTGAATTTGGTTCCATTGTCACTATGAATACGTTGCACCTTAGAATGAAATTGTGTTTGCACTATATTGAAAAAAATAATAAGAAGAGTAGAGGTCTTAGATTTATCTCTCAATAAGTACACCCAAACTGCCCGTGTATAATCATCAATAATGGTAAGAAAGTAATGAGAGCCATTATGTGACACTGTATGATATTTACCCCAAAGGTCACAGTGAACCAATGCAAAATGTTTCTCTACTTTTTCATCACTTAAAGTAAATGGAAGGCTACATTATTTGAAACGATGATATACATCACAATATTCCAGTTTATTCACATTAAAACAAAAATTAAGTAAACTAGAGAGCTTGGACAAAGTCTGGTCAGATGGATGACCTATCCTTGCATGCCAATGAATTATTGCATCCTTATGAATTGCTGTCAATGAAGAACCACATGTTGCTCTTCTGAAAACATAAACCCCATCACACAGATCACCGGATCCAATCGTTTTCTTCGTGGTTCGATCTTGTATGACACAATCATTATCAGAATAAGTTACTGTGCAATTCAATATAGTAGTCAATTTGTGGACAGAAATGAGATTACAAGTAAATTGAAGGATATAGAGGACATCATGCAATTTCATATTGCAACCCAAATTCATGGTTCCTATTTTATCAACCAACAGAGTGTCTCCAATTGGTACAATAATGTGGAATGGTTGATGAAGATTATGTACTTCTTCAAGGAGGGAATATAGTGGAGTCATATGATGTGAGGCCCCACTATCTAGGACCCAATTTTGTGTTCCATGAAGTAATTTATTACCAGACATGTCATCATGCTGCTCAATGTTATTAGTATTGTGAGCATTAACGTGAGGTCAAAAAAGTGCATGGCCACTTGAATTTGTTTCTTGAAGGTCAAAAGATACAACTGGCCCTTGATTGTTGTCTGCCTAAGCAAAACGTGCCCCTCTTGCGTTTGGAGTAGATCTGGTAGAGGCACGATTTGACCGTCGTGTATGCCAATTAGTGGGATAACCTACAAGTTCAAAGCATCTTGACTTCTCATGCCCTATCTTCCCACAGTGATCACACCTAGGCCTTGGTCCATCACGAGCCTTGTATCTGCTTGAATTGGTAGTGTGAAAAGCAACCCCTAATTCTGGTTTAAGATCCATGCTTCTCTCTATTGTGACTCGAGCCTTCTCTCGCAAAACGTGATTAAAAACCCATCAAAGGGAGGGAAGTGGATATGTGTTGAGAATGGTTCCCTTAACATGAGCAAAGCGATTACCATCAAGACACTTAAGGAACATATGCAAGTGGTGATCCTCTTCTCTCTGTGTCAGTTCCTTCGATGCACCACATGTGCACTGTGGCAAAGGTTGAAGTTCACTCAACTCATCTAAAAGACTCTTGAATTTGGTGTAAAAATCAATCATGGTCATGTTGGGCTCTTGTTGCATCAAACAAAGGTTGCGTCATAATTGATGAATACAAGGTGCGTTGGTCTGGGTAAAACATTCTTCTAGATCAAGCCATACATCTCTTGCGGTGGCAGCGTGAGAGATGCTACCATGCAAGGTAGGATTAGTGGAGTTGATAATCCAAGGCGGTCACCATAGAGTCTGCATTCTCCCCGTCATGAAAATCAGGGGAGGTAATTGTCGATTTCTTGATGGTGTCATCAATAAATCCTAGCTTGGTCTTCACACGTAGGGTTGTCTTCATGGAGCGAGCCCAACTGTAATCGTCACCAATGAGAGCAACAACAACTAGTGGCGTCCCGAGATTGCCTGAGGACTCGAGGTAGTAGAGTGAAGATGGTGTGATGGTGGGAGGCATATTTGGGTTCTTGGTGTTTGCGGAGGCAGCATCTTTTTTCTCTGGTCCATTGTTCTCCCACTCTGATACCATAATAAATTTAAATAGAATCTATTTATTTCTCATTGAACTGAGTTATAGAAGTGTAAATAAATACACAAAGATACAACAATCTGATAACAATGTAACGTAAAAAAAGCCTAAAAATAAGGGATATCAATGGTTTAAATAATACCACAACAAATTGATAAAGCTGTCCCTTAATATATTATAACATTATTATCTAGTCTTATCTAGTCTCCTAACAGCTTCCATTTCATCATGTAAATCTTGTTCGGTCCAGTTTGAAGAATTAGCTCTGGGCTTCATAGGGCCCATTGTAGATTTGTAGGTTTCATTCAATCGTTAATCATCTGCGTGCGTGTCTTCTAAGCCCGCTGTGTGTGGTGATGTTCGCCATGGCTGAATCAGCAGCGAACACGAAGAGCAGCAATGGAGTACAAGGAAACGAAGAACAACAAGATGACTACATGGGTAACCTTTCTCAGTTTCTTCCTTCCGAGGCGTTTGACCCTCCAAAATCTTCATCCAAAAAGGTAACTCGTTCATTTCCCGTTTTACCTATCTCCATTGTCGTTTTATTCTACCTGTTTGAGAGAATTTGATACACTCAAAGTGAGCAAGAGATACATAACCTTCAACAAATCATATATTTGAATAAAATTAGGTATTCAAGTTTCCCCCTCCCCTATACCCCTTTAGTGATTTCACACGATGTTACAATTTGGTCTCCAAATCTGAGTTCTTATGTTTTTGTGTCGTGATTTTAATCCATATTTAAGTTTAAATGTTGAAAATGATGGTGCTTGATGTAATTAGTAATCAGTTTGGTTCCCATTGTTAGTGTACTAGAAATAACATATACTGCTTATTCTAATACAGCTACATGCCCTAGGGAGAAAATTTGAAGTTTTTTTGTATTTGTAAAATATATGATGCATGTACCTTTTGCCTGTTTTGCTTATGAATCCCTCTACTCTGTTGGATGAATAAATTCAAAATGCCTAAGAAATTTGAAATGCAGAGATATCAAATTTTTTGTTTGGATTATCAAATTTGGCAAAAGAAATTTCATTGTGAAACAATATCCAATGAGGTGAAGGAAAGAGCATAGAAACTCATGGTGAAAAGAAAAGGCACAGAAGGAGAAAAAAAATGGAAGAAACACTTCTACGGAGAACTCCTTTGTAAAAATAGTTTAGTCTTGTGATCCCAACGTTGCAAAAGAAAAATGGAGAACCATTCATACCCAGATTTCTGTGCAGCTATGGCAGCAAGAATCTTCACCCAATGACAACCAACTTCAGTGATGGATCTTGCCAGTTAAGGCATGGGAATGTGAGCAGAAGGGGAAAAATCCATCTTTGCGCTCGCGACAACCCCAGGAGTAGAGAAAATGGCTTTCATCCATGATTGAGCTTGCCAATAAGAAACATGGAGAAGCCGTGGGAATGTGAGCAAAATGGGAGAGAAGCCATGTGAATGTGATAGAAACTGGATTAGAATTGTATTAAAGGAAACTGGATAATAATCTGAACTTGATATCAATGTGATATAAGTCTAGAAATAACAAAAAATAAGAGAAAGCCCAGACTCTTCGAGGGGTCTGATCCTCCTTCCCAAATATCACTCAAAACATACTTCCTCACTCTTCCCCTCCTTCCCCTCTATATTCTCATCCGTCTTAACATAATTCTCTTCCTTTCCCACTAACTTCTGCTAGCTCACCATTCTGTTATGGTTTAGCATCATGACCTGCCCATTTCCTTCAATTCCCATTATGTCCTTGTTTCCCACGTGTGCAGCTCCACCCTTTCCTATGTTATTCTTTCTCAAATAAACCTTAGTGACAGGGGGTCTATCAATACTTCCTCCAAGAGTTTCACCTTGTCCTCAAGGTGAAAATTGGGAAAGTGATGCTGAATTGTTTCAAATGATTCCCAAGAGCTCTCAAACTCTAGAAGATCCTCCCACTTGATGAGTACTTCCATAGTTCCATCTTCAGTTGTTCTCACATGTAATACTTCAGCTGGACTCATCTTTAGTTCCCAATCCTCTGATAGGATAGTTGGTAAGGGTTGGTTGTGGACATCACCTGCTACTGACTTCTTGAGCAAAGAAACATGAAAAACTGGATGCACTCGGCTGTAATCAGGAAGCTGTAGCTTGTATGCTACTGTTCCCACCTTCTCCAATACCTCAAAAGGACCGTAATACCTCGGGCTCAGTTTCTCATTGACTTTTTTAGCCAAAGATCTAAGTCTGTAAGGCTGTATTTTCAAATATACAAAATATCCTGGTTGATAAACCACATCTTTCCTGCTTTTGTCAGCTTGAATTTTCATTTTGTTTTGAGCTTTCACCAAGTTGTCTTTAAGTTCATCTAGCATGGTATTTCTCTCAACCAGCAATTGACTAACTTCTTCTACAGTAGAAAGATCTCCTGAACATCGAAGTAAGATTGGTGAATCTCTTCCATACAAAGCCTTAAATGGTGACATCTTAGTTGAGCTATTATAATTGGTGTTGAACCAATATTCAGCCCAACCTAGCCACTTAGTCCACTGTCGCGGTTTGGAACCTATAAGGCACCTCAAGTAGGTTTCCAAACTGCAGTTCATCACCTCTGTTTGACCATTTGATTGGGGTGATAAGTTGAACTCATCTTGAGATGAGTGCCAGACCTTCTGATTAACTCTGACCAGAATTGACTGATGAAGACACAGTCTTTGTCCGATACAATTGAGGAAGGAAACCCATGGAGTTGTACTATCTCAGTAATGAATAGTTCAACTACTTCCTTTGTTGTAAAAGGATGACCTAATGGTAGAAAATGAGCGTACTTAGTGAGACGATCAACTACCACCATAATGGTGTCAACCCCTTTTGCTTTAGGTAGTCTACCTATAAAATCCATGGAAATGTCTTGCCACACTTAGGTCGGAATAGGTAATGGCTGTAGTAGACCAGCAGGAGCAAGGACTTGATACTTGTTTCTTTGGCATATGTCACAAGCAGAAACAAAATCCTTGATATCTTTCTTCATGCCTTCCCAAAACAAAATACTAGACACTCTTTTATAGGTTCTAAAGAAACCTGAATGTCCTCCCATAGGAGAGGAGTGGAACTCCTTGAGCAAGGTAGGTATTCGCACAGAGCCCTTAGGTAAAACCAATCTTCCTTTATACAACAACTGTCCTCCTTTCCTTTCATAACCTGGGTGAGAATCCTTATTGGACATTAAGTCTAATAAGATATTTTTCGCTCTTGGGTCTGATTGAACCTCATCAATAAGTGAATCTGTTCCAGCCAAAAAACAGTAGATAGTGTAGCAAATTCCATCCTTCTGGATAATGCATCTGCAACCTTGTTTTCACTTCCCGGTTTATATTGAATCTCAAAATCAAAACCCATCAGCTTAGACATCCATTTCTGTTGTTCCTCTCCCATCAACCTTTGCTTAGTCAAGTATTTGAGACTATGCTGGTCAGTTTTGATGATGAAATGATACCCCATCAAGTAATGCCGCCATTTTTGGACTGCAAGAACAATGGCCAACAGCTCCTTCTCACAAACTGACTTCGCTTGAGCCCTGTCTGATAAACCTTGGTTGAGATAAGCTATAGGTCTGCCTTGTTGCATCAAAACTGCTCCTATTCCTTTCCCCGAGGCATCTGTTTCCAGTGTAAATGGCTGTCTAAAGTCTGGGACAGCTAGCACTGGCAGAGAGGTCATTGCTGATTTGAGTGATTCAAATGCTTGTTGAGCCTCCACTCTCCGCTCAAACCCTTCCTTTTTAAGTTGTTGTGTCAAAGGTCTTGCTATTCTCCCATAATCTTTCACAAATCTCCTATAATAGCCCGTGAGCCCAAGGAATCCCCTTAGATTCATGATATTTGTGGGTGTAGGCCAAGATACCATCGCACCAATTTTCTTTGGATCCGTTGCCACTCCTTGACTCGAAATAATATGTCCTAAGTATTCTAATTGGGATTGATCGAAACTACATTTCTTCTGGTTTACAAAGAGACAATTCTCTTCTAGAGCATGTAAAACTCTCCTTAGATGTTTCAAATGTGAATCCTTGTCCTGGCTGTAAACTAGAATGTCATCAAAGAAAACAAGCACAAATTTCCTAAAAAATGGTTTGAATACCTCATTCATCAGAGATTGAAAGGTTGATGGAGCGTTGGACAACCCAAAGGGCATCACGAGGTATTCATAATGGCCCTCATGAGTCCTAAAGGTTGTCTTTGGTATGTCTTCCTCCCTTACCCATATTTGGTGATACCCTGACTTCAAATCCAGTTTAGAAAAAACAACTGCTCCTGCCAACTCATCCAGCAGTTCATCTATGGCTGGTATTGGGAATTTATCAGGCATGATTACCCTATTTAGGGCCCTATAATCCATGCACAGACCCCACCATCTTTCTTCCTAACCAATATAGCAGGACTTGAGAATGGGTTGGTGCTGGGTTGAATGATTCCAGCCTAGAGCATGTCTCCCACAAGTCTTTCTATTTCATTCTTCTGGTAATGAGGGTACCTATGTTAGGAGTTTGAACCCCTTCCTTTAGTATAATAGCATGATCATGTTTTCTTTTTGGTGGCAGCCCTTGTGGTTCTTGAAATAAGCCTCCAAATTCAGCCAACAAGGTATCCAACTCCTGCCAATGAGGATTGGAAGGTTGCTCTTCTGCTGTCAGTGTTTGATATTGCACCAAGAACCCTTCTCTCACATCTTTTAAAGCCTTACACACTGTTTTTAAGGATGCTAAAGCTCTGGACAGAGATGGTTCTCCCTCGAGTGTCACTGCCTTGCCCTCTATATGCACCTTCAAGGTCAGTTCCTTAAAATTAGCTTTTATTTCCCCCAACCCTTCTAGCCATTCCAACCCCAATACCACATTTGTACCTCCCAACTCAAATAGGTAAAAATCGTGGGTTATATTAACCCCTTGTACCAGCATCTTCATCCCCTTGCAAACTCCACTGCATCTTATTTTATGCCCATCACCCACCTCCAGATAATACTCTGGGTTTTCCGAAATAGGAAGTTGCAATTCTTCCACCAATTTCTTAGCTAAGAAATTGTTGGAAGCTCCACAGTCATTAAATACCACCACCCTTCTACCTTTTACTTCTCCCCATAATTTCAAGGATCTTTTAGAGGTTATTCCCATAAATACTGTTGAGAGACAGCTGCCTTGCATTTTGTTCTAGCTCCTGTTCCTCCCCTGGACTCTTCAGTTCTTGAAAATCCTCCACTTCCTCTTTAGAATCCACTAACAGCAGATGAAGCTGCTTGTATTTTCAGACGTGTTCTGGACTAAACTTCTCATCCCACTGGAAACATAGTCCTTTTTGCACCTTCTCCTGCCATTCAACATCAGACAACCTTTTGAAACCACCTCTTTTCTCATATTACTAGTCCCTTCTCCACGAGGTTCTGTAGTGGGATGTACAAAATTATGCAGTTTGGAAACATTAGTGGTATTTGCAGATCCACTCCTCCCAGCATCATTAGTTAAATCGGGCTTGAACCCATTTCCTCCCCTGGTGGTTCTAGTGGGTTGAAGTGGCCTTGAAACTCCACGTTGGGCTGGGCCCAAACCTTCTTTTCCCTTGGCCCAGTCTCGTTCTTCAAACAGTAACGCCTGGTCCATCATGTCAGAGAGAATCTCCAACCGATGGAGCTTCACCTCTGCTCGACCATCTTCACACAGACCGTTCATGAAGATCCCCCTCAACATCTCTTCATCAGCGTGTTTAAGGGGGGTAGAGATCCTTTCAAATTGATCTCGATATTCTGCCACCGTGCCCGTTTGCTGCAAGCTCAGCAGCACCTCGTAAGGATTCTGGGCAAGTGAAGGTTGAAAGCGTTGCACTACCGCCATTTTGAAAACTTCCCAATTCGCATTTGGATTTTGATTCTCCCACCATTGGAACCAGTTTAAGGAATGATCCTCCATCACCACCATTACCGACGGTAACTTCTCCTTTACGACTGAGTTCACTAGAAAATACCGTTCAACCCGGTTGACCCATCCGTATCCATCGTCTCCGTTAAACATCGGAACCTCCATTTTCTTCCATCTATCATCTGTACTGTGGGTTCAGTTGGTTTTGAACGTGGGCCCACTATTTCCCTCATCATCCTCGTCCTCCCTGCTTCTTAACGTCTTGTCTCGTGACCTCTCTGTGCCTTTCCCTTCCAGAAATTGTAACAATCTGGCTTGCACTTCTTCACTGTGTTTCAGCCGAACCTCCTAAACTTCTCTCTCAGCTAAGTTGTCCATTCTCCATCGTTCCATCTCCTTCATGATCTCACTAATCTGTGCAAAGTTCTTCTCAAGGGCTTCCAGTCGCGTCTCCATTCTGGTGTTAACCATCCAAAGCTCCTAGGATTGGGAGCTTTGATACCAGTTGATAGAAACTGGATCAGAATTGTATTAAAGGAAACTGGATAATAATATAAACTTGATGTCAGTGTGATATCAGTCCAGAAATAACAGAAAATAAGAGAAAAAAACGTAGAGATAGCTCAGACTCTTCGATGGGTCTGAGCCTCCTTCCCAAATATCACTCAAAACATACTTCCTCACTCTTCCCCTCCTCCCCCTCTATATTCTCATCCGTCTTAACATAATTCTCTTCCTTTCCCACTAACTTCTGCTAGCTCACCATTCTGTTATGGTTCAACATCATGACCTGCCCATTTCCTTCAATTCCCATTATGTCCTTGTTTCCCACATGTGCAGCTCCACCCTTTCCTATTTTCTTCTTTCTTGAATAAACCTTTGTGACAGGGGGTCTATCAGAATGTAACTGTTGGGTTCATCCAGTAGAGAGGATTTCAGAAATTCCACCTGTTTAGGTGTCATTTCTAATCCTTTATTTTGAAGTTTAAAATACACGATCAAAAGGCCAAATGATTTTTAAAATTCCTTAATCAAATAGCTAAACGAAGAATTTTAGTTGATAGTATTTTAAAGACCCTAGAAAATTACATTCCTCTCCTCAAATCCCTTTTCGAAACACAGCCTTAATTCTTTTTTTCCCCCTATTTTCATTATAGAGAATCCTCCATAGACCACGGACTTCAATCAATGATAGTAGTTCTGTTTTCTAAACAAGGCATGGTTGCTGGATTCTTCAATCCTGAAAGATCCAAAAGTTTCAGTCAGAAAAATAGCTTTCAAATGGGAGTTATTTTGTTTTTTTATAGTTGTTCTATTAAAAAAAAGTGAATGGAAAAAATATTATATGCTTAAATTGCATTAGCCTTTCATTTTAATTGTAATGTACAAAGTGATAACTTCCTTTCTCCCATGTAGATTTCTAGCAAGAAAGACCCTCCCATCAACTCTTCCAAGAATCAGCTGAAAATTCTTAGTTGGCAAGAACGATTGAAACTTAAAAGAGAAAGAAAGCAACAAGAAGAGGATGAGCAGACCTTAGCAAAAGTCGAAGCTCCAATACCACAATCCAACATTGGGTTTAAGCTGCTCAAACAAATGGGTTATATGCCAGGTTCTGCCCTTGGCAAGCAGGGCTTGGGCAGGGCTGAACCAGTGGGACTTGAAATTCGACGTTCTCGAGCTGGTATAGGCTTAGATGATCCCCACAAGGAGAAGACGAAAAAGAACCAAATCATGGCTGACAGAAAAAAGAGGAAAGAGGAGGCTTTAATGGAAGAATTTGGGTCTAGGCAAAAGTCTCGGTGGCAGAGTAGGAGAGTTATTGTTAATTTCAATAAGGCAAAGGCTGCCCTTGACCAATTGGAGAATAGGGAAATTGTGGAGCCACAAAAGAATGAGGATGATGCAGAGGGTGAAGATGAAGCAGCAGAAGAAATAACAGAAGAGGTGTGTAACTTAACCGTATATTTTTCACTTGAAATTTCTTTCAACTTGGTTTTTGGTATTGATTTAAGTTGCGTGCCCAAATAATGTCTGGAAACTGCACACATGCTTAGTCAATCCATGATTATTATTGAATTTAGTTAATCTATAATTGCATTGGTTGCAAATCTGATGATGATGATGACGGCAATGTAATGGATGCAGGAATTGCACGATGTTTTGATGAAACTGAGGGATGAGTTTAATTATTGCCTCTTTTGTGGATGCAAAGTGGGTAAACGCAAGATTTACTTTCATATATTTAGTAGAAACTCAAAAATATGTTTATATATTTTTAAAGGATGAAATTGTAAATCCAATACAATTACTACGCCTCTAACTTTGTTTTTTGAATTTTGCTTTTTCCTCCTTATTTCTTCAGTACGAATCAAGGGATGCCCTTTTGGCCAGCTGCCCTGGAACCAATGAAGATGACCACTAAATTGAAGGTATCTGATGTGGACACTGAACAGGAACAGATTTGTTGTTGTTACCAAGCAAGTGCTGTTGGCTTTAAATGCATATTGCAATGGAGATGGGTAAGGTTGCATCTGGTGGATGATTGGGCTTCAAGTCATTCCCACTGGTGCGCAACGTGTCCTTATGGCGCTTCGTGCCAATACAAATGAATTGTGTCTGTCTGGAGTGAATTCTCATTACAATTCGGCTTGGAGGTTACCTGATCTCCAACCCGGGGACAAAGTGTCGTACCCTATTGCAGGATAAATATTGGTTGATATATGGTTTATGTGAAATTTTTCAGTTCATATATGAAATTTTCAAAAGTAATTTACTCGTCATTTTATGAATTTTAGATTGTGAACATTTAAATAGTTTGTGACCCTCCATTTTTATCTCAACTTCACAAACACATTATTGCCCTATCACCATTTCTTCAGTCAATATCTATACGGGGAAACGCCTAAAATATTCTTCAATATTTTAAAATGAGTAGGATTAGATAGTTAGATTAAATTAATTAAATTCTTAACAGAATTAGTTAGATTCATGAGTAGTTCTTAGTTGAGATAAAGTGATAGGGGTTGTATCAACGTGTGTTGATTTGAGTAGAAGATATTTGAGTTTTTTAAGCATGTAATTTTGGATTCGATCTTGAGATTTGTGTTTGAAAATAACATTGATGAGAAGAATTTTTATTTAGATGTTTGATCATATTTTGAGAGATTAGTTTTTTACTTATTAAGTAGGAAGATATTCTAAAAAATCAAAAAAAAAAAAAGAATGATAGTGGTTACTCATTTAT
Source organism: Ormosia emarginata (assembly GCA_029884605.1). NCBI lineage: Eukaryota > Viridiplantae > Streptophyta > Magnoliopsida > Fabales > Fabaceae > Ormosia > Ormosia emarginata. The sequence goes on from JAQQTP010000079.1 coordinate 20,248,654, forward strand.
TCATGAGTCAAAAAGCATATCAATTCATTTTATTAAAAAGTGTGATAAAAAAATTAAGTTTTTTTTAAAATTATAATAAAAATTAATGTTCGTGTTAATTTATAGAGTAGTGGAACTAAAAATAAATTAGTCACAATTCAATAAGAATTTCATTAGTTTCATGAATAGTTGTAAAAAAATAATGGTAAGGATCACTCTTTCATCAAGAGTTAATAAACATGTCAACAACCCAAGGGTTGACGTTGGTGTAGTGATTTTGAAAGTGTGCTCCCTATCAGGTTTGAACATTAGGATTGAGTTAGCACCTAAGGTGATTAATTAGTTTATCTTGAAAGTGTTAGCTAGCTCATTTAATAAAGATTTCTGCAGTTGATACAAAGTCATGAGATCAAATCCTGTTGTCACTTATTTGCATCACATGCTTCCTTCTCTCTAGGTGTAACATATCGAAAATTAATAATTTCATGATAAATAATTGTTTTATAATATTTATGATTTTTTAAAAAAATTTCTAGATTTTTTTAAGAATGCGGAATATTTTAATATTATTCATCGTTTTGCATGCAAGCTGAGCGGAGTCGGGAAAATAAGATATTTTTCCCGAGAACCTTGAACTATGAAAACGTCGACGGGGGATCTTATTAAACCCGAGGTCAGACACAGTTTGTGAGGTTTTACGTTTTTTGAGAAATTTTAACAGATAAAATAATAATCGATGTGTAAATTTTATCTGTCAAATAAATTAATATTGACTTCGATCAACTATAACAATTGTCTACTAAATAATAACATGTATTAAAAATTTTATCACATTATCTAAATCTGCTTTGTGTCACATCCATTAGCTTTATTTTTAAAAGAAAGATTAATTTAATCCAAGCTTGTAAAAAGGTAAGCTTCCAAGAAATTTCCTCCAATTACACATTTCTCTCTCTTCCCTCCCCACTCACTCCACGGCAGACACACTCTTTTAGGGGAGTCAAAAGTGTTTTCTCACCTTTATCACCTCATTTCTATTTCAAATACACAAAAACACTTAACACTTTTCTCTCTTCTCATTTTCTTCAAATATTCTTCTCTTCTTCTTCCTTATCCACGACACACACACACCCATTGGAGACCATCTCCATTGTTTGCTAAACTAATCACATTCCTTGTTTCCTCCCACCATTTCAAGGTTACTCTCTTTGGTGGTCATCCTTTGGTTCTTCTTCTTCCATTATTCACCATTGAAGCTAAAGTTTGGAGCTTTTGAGGTAAAGTCTTTAACTTTCTTCTATTTTCTTCTCATTTTCGTTTTCTTGGTCACCTATGTGGCCAAGAAGTCATTTTTCCATGGTTTGAGTGAACACCTTGAGAGTTGCTCACCCTAGTGTTTTCTTGAAGGTGAAAATGAAAATCAAGAACAAAAAGGAGCTAGCATCCTTGTGATTATCTTCAATAGGTAAGAGGGAGATAATCCTTTTCAACTAATCTTGGTAGTAAGGAGATGTCTTGTATGTTGTTATTGTTGAGGGAATCTATGTGTGGATTTCTCTCTTTGTCATGATTGTCTTTCACAATGGTGTATTTGGTTGGATTTGTATGAGTCATTGATTGTCTTTAAGTGATTTTGGATGCATATTTGAGTTAATTTGATGTTGAAAATGTTATGGATTGATTTGGTTTGAGTTTAGATGGCTTAAAGATCATTTTCTGCAAGTTTATGCGTGGTAATCGATTACACAGCATCTGTAATCGATTACCAAGCCCTTGAAGTTTCAAAATCGTGATTTTGGGAATCACGTAATCGATTACATTCTGTCTGTAATCGATTATGGAGGTTCTGTCCAGTTGGTAATCAATTACCAGAGTTGTGTAATCAATTACCAGGTCCCTGGATTTACGAATCATGTTTCTGGGAAGTTATGTAATCGATTACAATCAGTTTGTAATCAATTACAGAGGTTCTGTTGAGCTGGTAATCGATTACCAGAGCTGTGTAATCGATTACCAGGCTCCAAAAAGTGAGATTTTGAGCTGAAAATGATGAAAATATGGTTTCTTATCCCTTATAACTCCAACATAAATCTTAAACCCTAGATTCAAGGATTTTATTTTACTTAAATGTGATAGGATTATATATCCAAACCAATAATGGAGAAATGATTTTGAAAATGGAAATTTTGGTATGTGTGGAAGGATGGACGTGTATATGTATTGTTATTGAGGAATTGAATCGATCCCATGTGGAATAAAAACTAAGTAATTAAGTATCAAGAGACTAGTACATGATATGGAAGGGAATTTAGAACCGTGAAGGTTTGTGAGGCTACGGCTTTAAGGGTTGTGTAACCTAAGGAATTTCATAATTTATCGTTATTAGAAATATTGAACCCTTAATGGGGAATGTTGATAATTGATGGACCATAAACACACGTTGAGGTTGAGAAGTGGTTCCATATTGTTGTAAGACCTTATTTGGGATTAAGTATTTGTTAATGAATTTCTTAATGAGATTATAATGTATTGACATTGAGAAAGATTATATACCATTGTGGTATTGAATATGATGAATGCATCATTGATAAACATACATGATTGGACATTGTGTCATCATGCATATGTGTTGTCCGTTGGACATTGTTGTAAAGGCGATGTATGCCTAGGAGTTTGAATAACACCTATGTGCGGGTGCGAATAGACTAAGCATAGGGTCATAATGGTTGGTCCTGGGGGCGTTGGGGTGCGGGTGCTTCATCATGGACAGTTAAGAGCTCCTCTGTGCTGTGGGGTAGACCGATGCAAACACACCGACGATCCGGACTGAGATGTTATCCTATATCGCGATCAACTGTTGAGGTGCCATGTATAAGCCATTGTTGCACAAATATTTTATGACATGAAGCACACTGTTTTTAAAAGCTAACGATATACTGGCATTACTCCTTAATCATTCACTCCGAAAATGTTTATGTCTAGCTCCATGGAGTAGGAATTGTGGTACCATTTGCATTGTGAACTGTTAGTCTCATAATTCATTGAGCATGAGCATTTGTAACTATGAATCAATAATTGTTTTATTACTGTAATGATTATTTGACTAGTTTATTGTTGATAATTATGACTGCTGTTGAATATTGTTGCTTTTATTGTTAATTTTAATTATTACTGTGATTGGACTATTGCTTTAAATGAAGTTATGATTATTTGAATTGCCTTATTGTTCATTATCTGAGATGTTATTGTTGTTTCTATCTAAATTCTTATCTTTACTGCTACTATTGATAAATGTATGTGTTGTGATGTTATTTGGGCGTCTTGCGCCGTTCCGTTTTCTTACTGCCATATTGGTATTGAATGTTGAGTATCTCAACTCTTTCCTGTATCCTTGTATTTTCTATTTTATATTTAAATTTGATAAAAGATCGTGAGGATGAAGATGAGGGACCACACCCTTACTGATTGAATTAGACTGATTCATTACTTTCGATATGGTGTCTAGGCGAGATTTCTTCGGTTACGCACAGGTGCAACTTCATGGAGGCATTGATGCCTGTCGTGTCGACTGGAATACCGAGCGTCACATATGTTTGGGGTTGTGGCTTTGTCTGCTAGTAGTACCTATCCCAGGGTTACTACTTTCCCCCTTTAGTGCTTTTGTACACGTTACCTTTTATTTGAATATGTAAGTAATATGTCTTCTATTATCAGTACATTGTATTAAGGACGAATGTATATATATTAAATATGTTTTCCTTTAGTGGTTGTGCTTCAATGGTTGGATACTAATTATGCATTCATTTGGGGCTCATATTTTCTATTTATGTAGAATGAAAATAATCAAATTTTGAAATTTTTGTAATTGGAACTGTGACACACTTGGATTTAGTAACTGTAGTGTAATGACGATTGTACTGCGGTTATTAGATCTAGGTGCATTACACTAGGTGTAATGTGTATGTATTAGAGTGTGTGTGGGCCTAAGAATGTGAATTAATTATCGGTTGAAATCAATTGAATTTCTTAATGATTCGCTATCTAATAACAAAAAAAAAAAATTAGTTTCTCAAAATGCCCTAGCAACTAGGCTGATTTGACGCACATGCCAATAAGATCATTTGAGGAGGGATTTACAATGTGTTTGGTTTACATTTTTGGAACGCAAATAGAAGATTGTACTTTTTTCAAGAACTAAACACACTCTCTAAGAGCATTATATAAAATGAATAACAACCTCCTTTCTTCCAATGTTCATTTGCGTTTGAAAGAATGTCAAATAAGAGAAATATTTTATCCTCCTACCTAATCCTACTACTAATCATTCTAATTACTAAATGAAGAAAATATTGAATGTTTTTTTATATTCTTAAGATATTAAATGTATTTACTTTTTTATTTAATACTTTCTCCATTTAGTATTAAGATGATTATTAAGGAAAACTTGTAGGATAATATAACATTACTCGTGAAATAAACATGTTGTTAGACTTTGTCAACGTGAAAGTTGACATAGAAATGGGTAATGCTAGAAAATGGTTGAGGCTTCTGTTACAACCCAATTTTAGGATATATGACTGGCCAATGATTAGATACTTCAACTTCTTGAAGCCTAACTATTACATACAAAATATTATTTATGACAAAACTCACATAATTTAAATATAATCACATAAATGTTCTAGGTAAAGCCTTCCCAAAGTTAAGAGACTTTCCATCATTCAACATAACATGAAAATACAATTACTATAATTTTAAACAAGCATGAATGGATTAGGCTTCACCAATAATTAATTATTTATAGATACCAAATATGTTGACCATAATGCAAGATGAATGAACCCAGCCCTATGATTGCATATCTAAGTATCCATGTCTTCAAGTCATCTTTGAATAAGAGTCTTGTCTCACTCTAGAAGTGAACAAGTTCTCTAGGTTGGAGGTACAAAAAATGTCTAGTCAGGCTCTGAAAAATAAAAATATAATAGAGTGAGTTTTTACAATTCAGTGAATACAAGGACACTCAAGTGCCACTAACAAAAATAATATAAATATACTTTATACATATAATAAGGGTTAAATATCATAAATGTATTCCAATGTTTTTGCTTGATATTCAATAAAATATTAATGAATTCAAACTTCTAATTATGAGAAATCTTTTCTTTTAGGAAATCATTCTTCAAGGAATCTTATATTTGTAAGGAATTCCTATTTTGGAAATCCTTTCTTTTAAATATTACTTTCTTATAGGAATATTCCTAAGCTTTACTAGAAGAACATCATTTATTCATAGATATATATCTCTAGTCTTTAGCCCAAAATATTTCTTGTCGGGCATCTGCCAACCATATCCATAGCCCTAAATATTTCTGCCCAAGCATTAGACATCCATTTCTGTAGCCCCAAACTCAATACTATTTATGACAAAACTCACATCATTTAAACATAACAACATAAATGTTTTGGGTAAAGCCTTGCCAAAAATAGGAAACTTCCCATTATTCAACATAACATGAAAATACAGTTACAATAATTTTAAACACGCATGAGTGGATCAAACTTCCCCAACAATTATTAATTTATAGACACAATATATGTTTACTATTATGCAAGATGAATGGACCTAACCCTATTGTTCCATTCCTTCTCTTAGTAGGTAGTCTGAACGGTGGCTGTATGTGTTGTAGGACTCCCAGATGGGTTGGATCTGTTACCAAGTGGTTTCAAAACTCAAGAGGGGAGGTGAATTGAGTTTTTCAAAAATTTTTGCAAACAAGCCCCTTTTGATTTTTGTTGAAGCTATTTTCTTATGTGGTGAATGGATTTATGAAAACAAAAAGATCTCACACAAATTTAAAGAAAGTGAATGAGTAGAGGATGAAGCAAAAAGTATGAAAATTCAATAAATAAGCTTGAAAGTAAATAGATAAGGATATAGAAGAGTGCAAACAAGATTTATACTGGTTCAATCATCCTTGTGATCTATATCTAGTCCTTAGGATCATCCACTTAGGAGTTTCCACTATTCTTCAAGCTTCAATAGGTGCTTGAGAAACCCTTACAAGCTTTGAGCCTTTCTTACACTTCAAGGATCATCCACCTCTATTTGTAGAAGCCTCTTTGTTTCCTAAAGGGATCCTCCACCCTCACAAGTGTTTGGAATAAAGATTGGAAGAAATAAACTCTCTCAAAGAGTAGATTATACAAATTGAAGCACAATGAAGCTCTCAAAGATATCTTAAAGGGTTTATAATAAAGCAAGATTGTTGAATGGATTAAAGCTCGAATTTAATTCTTGAGAATAGGTTGTTAGATGTTCAAGAATTAGTATTAAGTGTCTCAAGGCTTGTATTTATAGCTCATCAATGATATAGAGTCATTAGAGAGAGTTGGTGTAGCATTTAATGCATTAAAACCTAGCCATTGTTGGTTTCAGAGGTGTGGTAATCAATTACCATGCTTTAAAAATGAGTTCTAGGTGTTTGAAACTCTTGGTAGTCAATTACAACATATGGTAATCGATTACCATCTTTAAAAACAAGTTTTTGGGCTCTTGATAATCAATTACCAAGCATAGTAATTGATTACCATGCTTCTGTTATGTTAAAAATGAGTTTTGGGAAGCTTGTAATCGATTACTAGCTTGTGGTAATTGATTACAAGATTTCTAATATGCTCGTTGTAACATCCTAATATTGTTACCCTAGTATAACTAACAAATACCTGGATAAACAATAATAGTTATGCTACTTCTAACATATATTATCAACTAATCCATAACATTTATAAATAATTACGAAGAGCTATAACTAACAAGTCATACACATATACAACAATAGCCTAAAAGGCAAAGTGTTAGATATACAACTTTACATCCTCAAGTAATTATAAATAATTACATTAGCTTTGAGTATAAAAGAAACAAATAAAACTATCTTACATTAGTTGTTTTGTTTCTTTATCTTCATACCCTCTAAAAGGTCTTGACTAGCTTTTACCATGGAAACATAGAATGGGGTGAGAATATGAAAATTCTCAATAATAATCATATATTTCATGGTATTAAATAATGTAAACTATATGCATATCTAAACGTTCTCAAAATTTCTTAACATTATTCTATTTGAACTTAGTGACAATAGATTATAGTTGCTACAAGATATTAAATCTCTATTCAATATCACTAGAACATTCACATGTCACTGTTATGTAAAGGTTCACTAACACAACTGATGTAGATTAAAGGATGCAAACCCAAGTGTAGGTTGTCTCAAGTAATAAATTTCTCAGGAATCCGAGATCGATCCACAGGGAATTGATGAAGAAAAAATTCTGAGGTATGGAAAGACTTTGTCACAACAATAATAATAAAACTTGTTCACAGTTAAATTAAAGAATTTGTTTGGGTTAGGAGATCCAATTTTGGTAATAAATTAAGGATAAAATTAATTCTTTTTATAACTCAATTGAAATCTACGCACAACAGAGGTTCAAATCGGAGAATATAACATTCAAAGTCTATTTATAATTATATATGTAGTTATATTATGGTTCCTTTAATTATTTACTAACACCTACACTTGTAAATATGTTCAAGCATTCATTGTGCCAAATCACTTGTCTACAATGAATCAAGAGCTCCAATTTATAAGGAGGAATTATTTACCAATACCAATACTTGTAAATGGGTTCAAGCATTCATTATGCCAAATCACTTGTCTACAATGAATTAAGAACTCCACTTTACAAGGAGGGTTTCTAAATTGATTGGAAACAAAATATAAAAGAGAATAAAAGAGCATTATGGTACAGTTAGAATGGAGAAGATGTTTGAGAACATTCATCATAAAGGACAATGACCAATATTTGACTAATGTTTTGTTGAAGATCAATCCCAAATTAGTGAATTGAATTCATCATTAGGATTGAACCTTCTCCATCTCTTCCTGTTGTTTTCAAGCATCCATCTTTATTCTAGGTATGGATATGTCACATGATGTATCAGGAGACTCTGATAATCCTTTGATTGCAGCGGTGGTCAGCTCTTTTTTTTTGGATCATTTTGCACACACACCCCCACACTTGTTCAAGAACAAAGTCAATGCTCTCTTATTCCCTAACATTGGGTAAAAATATGTTTTTTTTCTTTTTTTCTTTTTTTCTTTTTTATAGGGCACGTAATGAGCTAAAAACAAAGAATGGTCAAATAAGCTCAAAGAGGTTACATAAGAAAAAATATACAAGGATGACTATTTGGTCAAAGTAACTATTTCAAAATGCCTCAATCATATTTATGTATGCATGTGAAAATGTAGCCTAAAAAAGAATCAAAGCAAGTTCTAGAGTAACAATTCCATGAGTGAAAATCACACAAGAAAGAAGAGAATGGTACAAATATTCAATCAATTCATCAATAGGCTCAAAAATCTCACAAGGCATATTTTTATCATTCTCAATCCATCATATCCAAGCTTGTGTAATTTAAGACAGAAGACAATTTATGCTAAGATCTAAGAATCCATTTGTTACTTTTACACAAAATAACTATTTCCTCAACTAAGATGCGTCTCAAGAGTAAACTTACCTCCAAGGCAAAATTTACTCCTTACTCTGCCATCCTTAATTGGTTTTACTACGAATAGGTTTCTGACAGTCATATCACTAAACATACTTTCCAATTTAGATGCGTCTCGGGGGTAAAATTACTCCTTACTATGCCATCATTCATTGGTTTAGTAAGTCCATGACAATTATATCATACTTTCCAAAAAAAAAATTTTTTTTTGGTCAACTATCCTTCCCCCCAACCAGATCACAATATTGTCCTTAATGTTAAAATATAGATGAGTAAAGGATAGAAGATATTACCTGTTAGAGAAATCTGATACAAATTTAAACAGAAACAAAGCACAATAAATAAAATCAAAGGTAAAGGAAATGTATAAACAAAGTGTCAAATTTGGCTTTCTTTTCATCCTGTTTCCCTCACTGCTTTCTACTGACTAATCTATCTGAACTATTGCTGGGTTAGGTTTATAAACAAAAGCTTCTAATTTATCAATCAACTTATCAATATTGGAAGTAAAGATAAGAAGTTATTTTACTAAAGGTGTGATAAATTTCTGTTCCACAGCATGGTCAATGTAACATCCCGAAAATTAATAATTTCAGGATAAATAATCATTTTACAATATTTGAGATTTTTAGGAATTTTTCTGGATTTTTCTGAGAACGTGGAATATTTTAATATATTTTTCGTTTTACGTGCACATTGGGCAGAATTGGCAAAACGACTGTAACGCTCCCAAAGTTAGAAAATTTTATTACGAATAGTCATTTTCTAATATTTGTGATTTATGTGAATTCTTTCAGAATTTTTCGGAAACGTCGAATATTTTAATATATTCTTCGTTTTACGTGCGTATTGAGCAGAGTCGGGAAAACGACTGTAATGCTTCAAAAATTGGAAAATTATGTGACGAATAGTCGTTTTATAATATTTTCAATTTTTGAAAATTTTCTGGGAATTTTCTGGAAACGTCGAATATTTTAGTATATTCCTCGTTTTGCGTACGCACTAAACGGACCCGGGAAGATGCAATGTCTTCTTTGTGGCTGGTAAACTCTAAATTGTGGACTTGTCGACGGGGAATCTTACTAAACCCGGGGCCGGACACAATTTACGAAGTTTACATTTTTCGAGAATTTTACCCGACAAATGAGATCGCGGTACTGTAAAATCATCCGATGAACAATAAAATATTATTTTCATCATCTGTGACTCTTCTATCATCTGTGACTCTTCTACACTGGAGGAAAAATAATACTGACAGTGTAAATATTTATCTGTGTTAGTGTGCCCAATTAGGAGACAACCTTACTTTCACTTTATCAAAAAACGTGCAAAGCTTCTCATGTAAGCTTGGAGGAAGCTTCTTGGAAATTTCCTCTTCCTCCTTCCCCATGCAAATGCAGCCCATGCCCCCTTCTTTCTCCATTTTCACGGCTGGAACAAGCCATTTGGGGGGGAGAATTGGTTTGACTTCAATTAAGTAATTACACCATCTTAATTCAAAATTTTTCCTATGCACTTTCTCTTTCTTCTTCTTCTTCTTTCTTCATCTTTTTCTCCTCCTTCTCTCTACCTCCACCTCTACCAAGAAAATGGCAGCTCTCCCATGACTATTTCTCTTCATCTTTTGCTTCACCAAGACCATTTTCTTACTCCTCTCCATCTCCTTTACACTTTCTCTTTAGAAAGTTTCTTCAAAAATCCAACCTTTCTTCCTCCTCCCCTCCAACCCGAAATTGCAGCCCCTTCTTACACCATTTCTCTTCATCTTTTCTCTTCTCCAAGCTCATTTCTATATTCACCTCATCATTCTAAACACTTTTCCTTTTGGATCCATCTCCTAAAAACCTCTATTTCATTTTCCACCATTAGAGGACAAAGCTTGAAGCTTTTGAAGGTAAACTTTTAGATTTTTCACTTCTCTTCTTCATTTTCGTTTCCATGGCCATTTTTGTAACCATGGAACATGTCTTTACCAAGCCTTGGTGTTGATTTATAATGTTGGATTTTTAGGGTTCTTGGAGGGCCAAAAACCGAATCCACCTTGAAGACACCCAAGGAAGCTATTTTGTGTTCTTCCATTTATATCTCTTATCAACAAGCGCTAACCTTGAAGATCTAGGTAAAGATTCTTGGTTCTCTCCTATTTCCTTATCATTTTCGTTTTCCTTGGTCACCCATGTGACCAAGGATCATTCTTTCCAATCCTTAGTTTGTAAATATGAGAATTTGACCACTTTATGGTTCTCTTGAAGGTGGAATCCGAAAATTGCAAATCAAGGAATCAAGGAGTTGTTTTCTTGCATTGTCTCCTCTAGGTAAGAGGGAGACTACTCACTTCAACCACTTATGGTGGTGAGGAGACTTTGTATGTGTGTTGATGGAGAAATCCATCCTTATATGTTCTTTGTATGCTTGCTTGAATTATAAATTTTGTATGATTTAGTATTCTTGAATTTGATTGATACTTGATTATGCTCTTGAATATGTTTGATATATTAATTATGCTTGATCATGTTGGGGTTGCTAAATGGAAAATTTGGAGTTTCCTACCTCAACATGGTGCCACGATTTTGACTAAGAAATTAATGGTGAAAATTGGTTTTGTATACAAGTGAAATGAGACTTATGTAATCAAAGGTTGAATGATAGTATTAACACAAATGAAGGGAGGACTTTGTGAGTTTAATATCCAAGGGGGGTGCCACGGTTTTGGTCATGGTAAAGAGACAAATGGATTAATTTTGATGAAGTAAATTTAAGAGAATTAGTGTTAAGAAAACTAATGCATAAAAATGGAAAGAAAAATTGGATAACGGACATCATGAAGCCATAGTTTTGGCATGGATCTTAGGCAATTAAATTAATCTTGTGAGAAATGGAAATTGAGTAATTAAGCATCAAGTAACTAACACATGATATGTGAAAGAGCGAAATTTTGAGGATTTAGGAAGGTCACGGTTTTCGAGCCCAAAATTGGGGTTCTTGGTGAGCTAATTTAGTAAGTGAACAATAAAATGAATTAAGAAAATGGCATGTAGTTTGATGACTTGAAAGGATTTGGAATTGGAACCATTGTGAGGCCACGGCCTCTAAGGCATTTTTAGGTATAAGTATGTAACTTTGGTAATTTGGGAGCATAAGTAGTTATGCAATTAGAAACCTATGTAATAAAATGGATAATTAATAAATGGGAAGAATTTAATATAATCAAAGGTTATATAAATCTTAAAAGGTTAAAAGCGAGATTGTCATAAGACATGGGTAAATACAAGTGAGTGAAGAACAAGAGAGTATGAGGCCTAAGAACTTGAATAATTTAGAAGATGTAAGAAATTTAAATTACCTTGGGAGATTTGATTAATTGTACGAATTGGATTAGGCGTGAACCTTGAAAAGTGAGACAAATTCTAATTTAGGATTCATAATGAACCTAAGAATGTATAAATTGACTTGATCTTTATATTATAATGTTATGGGTCCATGTGAGTGACCATTTGTATATTGATGCTTATATTGGTCAATTGTGGCATATTATGGAATTGTATGAGATTGATGATCATACTTGTTCATGCATAGAGTATTATGCATTGTGAATGTCTTGTGGACTGTTGTAAGGCCAAGTTGCCTAGGAGATTGAACACATCTTAGTGCGGGTGCGAGTAGACAAGTGTGGGTCATGTTATGACCTCGGGGGCGTCGGGGTGTGGGTCCCTCACATGGACAGTTTAGAGCTCCTCTGTGCCGTGGGGCAAACCGATGCAAACACACCGACGATCCGGACTTGACACTGTCCTATATCGTGATCTAATGTAGAATGTCTGTACAATGCCATGATTGTGCACGAGAAAAATTATCGATAGCATTGGCCTCGGCAGCCGAGTTACAGACATGCCTCCTGATCTTTCTCTCCGACTATTTGAGTCTAGCTCCATGGAGTAGGAATTGGGAAAGCATGCATTATACATCATTCATTACTGGTCTTATAAACTGTTGAGCATGAATACCTGTAAATGATTATCTGATTGTTGTGCTGATTTCTGGAAATACTATTGTGATCTGCCTACTATTGCTTACTGTTGTTCTACCTTTACTATAAATATCACTGTGATTATTGCTTAGAATTGAATTACTTTTATTATAAATTCCTTTGTTGTTATTGATGAATATATAATCTGTATTGCTTGGTGGGCGCTTTGCGCCGTGCTGTTTTCTTACTACCAATAGTGGTAATGAAGGATGGGTGTCTCACCTCTTTCTTGTATTACCCTGTCCTATGTCAAATTGGATAAAAACAGTGAAAAGTGTGAGTGGACTCAATTAGTTGTACTTGAGGATCGATTTCTACTTCCTGGTGATGACGTCCCCAACACCCTACATGTTCTGCACATGGATACAGTTTCTCCAAGGCCCGGAAGCCTGGCACTTCGAATGTGAAGCGGGACTCATCGTATATGTGGGAGATGTAACCCTGGTGCAGTGCGGAGATGAACTCGGCGATGGGACTAACATCGCCTATGTTCCGTTACGTGTGGAGTTCCCTATACCCATTGGAGAAATGTGGGATAACCGTCATCTCTTCCCGAGAGAGGTTTCGATTATGTCACAGGTTCGTACTCCTTTTCCTTTGGAGATATCGCAAGGGCGAGTCTTATTCGTCCAAGATGTCGAGGAAGATCAAGTGCAGGATCTTTCCATTTACATGTTCGACTTCGATGAAGGCCGAATCTTTATTTTGTAGTTTATGTTATGTAAGGAAAGGTTTAAATTTGATATTATGTAATTCTACTTTATGCATTAATTTTGGATATGTATAATTTTGTATCAAGAGATGTTGTATCCGTTGATGAGTCAATATACTTATATCTCATTCGGGGCTCGTATTTTCTACTTATGCATAACTGTAAGAAAAAAAAATGAACTGGTAAATTTTGAAATTACTGTTATCATGGCTGTGACATGCCTGGATCTAGTAACTGTGGTGTAATGACGATTGCGCTCCGGTTGCTACATCAAGGGGTGTTACAGTCAAGAAAAAGTAACAAAATATCAAAGAAATTATTTACATTCAACAAACCTATGGGTTTATGGTGGAAGTTGGGCCCAAGAGACAATTTGAAAAACTTCTTCCAAGGTACCAAAATCACCTGGTAAGGCAATGAATACATCAGAGTTGTCAAGCATTATCTTCATTCGTTCATGCATTGATGATACCTTAAGTTCCTCCCCAATTGTCTTTCCAGTTATATTCTGTTGAGCTAAAGGTCCAGGAATGACACCTAAAACCTAACTGCCTCCTATATATGTAGCAAGTGATACAACCCCCATTAACCCATGACAACCTCCCCCATATACAAGATGAATATTCCTCGCAGTAAGTGATCGACCAAGAGTGGTAGCTGCGTTTACAAACTCTAAACTCTTCCTATACTTAGACCCACAAAATACATAGATATTTTTAAGCTGACGAACAGAAACACCTTCCATTTGTATGCACACCTTCCTTTTGAATGACTTTGAGTTAGAAGAAAGTAGAGGAAATGAAGTGTTTAAATAGGAAAAAGAATGGACAGGGTAATAATAACACCTATAATGGTAGCTTGGCTATTGTCAGAATAGTTTGAAATTAACAAACACATAATTGTTTTTTTTTTTTACTTCAAGAAAACCATCAGGGTAAAGAAGTCTAGAAACCCCTGAAGGACCCTGCTCTAAGGATCGTCTATCCAAAACCAAAATACAGCAAAATCATACAAAGATAAAAGAAATATAATAGAAAATGATGACATACGTTTATGTACAGTTTTCATGGCGTATCTTTATACTGTGCGTCATGAGTGCAGTAGTGGCATATCTTTATACTGAGTGTCACTAGTGCATTAGACACTCACGTCCATTTATTCAAAGAAAAGAGAAAGAAGAAACCATCGTGGATTTCTATCCTGGGTCTGGAACCTGGAGAGCTCACACTTGGGCTCGTAACATCAACAAAGATGTTAAAATCTGAAGCCCATAATGTCCAAGATCTAGAACGTCCCATCCTAGGGCGCTGAGAGCCCCTTCTAATAAAAGAGAGAATCAAGCTCAGATGCCTCATACGCTTTGACAGTTGCAGGTTACTTCTCACAAATAACTAGAGTGGGACGCTTCTGCCTGTCCATCAATTCAACAGTGCCTAGATGGTAAACATTGGGTTATGGAGTGCGGCTCTCTACAGAGCATGGTACACGAACCTTTTTTAAGGACCAACGTGCAAAGGTCCACCAGAGTCAATGATGGGTCAGCCAGAGGTTGGGGCTCCACAACTAATTAAAGTCATGGTACCCCTTCCGGATCGCCCTTATTCAAAAGAAAAAAAATTCTTTTTTTTTTAAAGAAGAACATGAAGAAGAAGAAGAAGATAATATGTACATGTTGTTGTGGATATGACTCACATCTGCCTCTATTTTAACGTCCAGTAACGACTTAAACGCCTTCTATGAGTCAAGGATAAGCTTCCCATCTATTTTTCTTATAAATTGGAAAATAGGGTCTTTTAGAGTCAGACTCTCAAGACTGTAGCGTTTTTCTTCATCCTTGAAGAGATTCCACAAATTAAGAAGTTCACGATGCACAAATCCACAAGAATGTGTCTCAAGAGTCAATAAGATATCATCTAATGACTCCTTACTCAGTCCATTCTTAATGAAGAAAATTTTATCTTCTCTATTTGCAGAAACCATCCCCAAAGAACGACATCGCTTGTTACAATTCTATTGTGCATATTTGTGACAGACTTGTAATCTTTTTGCTCTTCTTCTTTTAGAATATGAACTTCTACCAAGACCTGGTATGTATAAGTCAAATAAAATTGAAGACTCACCTACTAGACGAACCTTTACTTCAATTATCCAGCGTACATCTTCTGTCAAACCCTTGTGCATTAACGGTCTTATTCTTTCACATCTAGTTTTGTAAATTTTTGTCAGAGCATTTTGAGGGAGGGAAGGAAAATATTTTCTTAAATTTGAAAGAATGACATCCATTTTAAATCAAGATCGGCTTAAATTGTGATTCAAACAAATTAATATATAAAGTACCAGGATTAATTTTAACTAAACGACCAGAATTTGAATCACGATACCAATTAAGCATAAATAAATGACTTAAAATAGAAAAAATAATGTACAAGTAGGCGGTTTACACTAGCCATTAAATATTAACAAGGATGTGGTATAAACCAACCACCTAATAAATATTAACAAGTAAAAAGTTAGATAACTGATAAAGTAAAAAGTTAGATAATTAGAGAGTTAATAATTAGTAAGTTAGAAAGTGCAGAAAGTAAAATACTGAAAATAAAGTACAGAAAGTAAAGTGCAGAAAGTAAATTACAGAAAATAAATTTAAAATATGAAAACCAGAGAGAGGCAGAGCCCCACCAAAGCTAGCGAAAGCGGAGAGAAGAAGAAAGATTATTTCATTACGTTAGAAAGTAATAATAAATAACAGAAATTAAAAAGTTAGAGAGCATAAAATAAACGACGTAAATTAAAAGTTAGAGAAGCGAGAAAATAAAAGTTCGTAAGCAAAAATAAATGACATAAATTAAAAGTTAGTAAATATAAATAATTGACATAAATAAAAAATTAGAAAGTTAGTAAGTTAGTAAATTAAAAGAGTAGATATAAAATTTACCAGATGATGAATATACAAAATGATAAAATTTACTTAAAGAAAGAGAACCTCAATAAATTAAAACTTCAAATCAAGTCCCCGACAACGGTGCTAAAAACTTAATATGGATTAAATGATGCAAATCCAAGTGCATGTTGTCTTAAGTAATAAATTTCTCGGGAGTCCGAGGTCGATCCATAGGGAATTGATGAGGAAAAAATTATTTGAAGTAAGGAAAGACTTTGTCACAACAATAAAAATAATAAAACTTGTTCACAATTAAATTAAAGAACTTATTTGGGTTAGGAGATCCACTTTTGGTAATAAATTAAGGACAAGATTAATTCTTTTTATAACTCAATTGAAATCCACGCACAACGGAGGTTCCAATCGAAGAATATAACATTCAAAGTCCATTTAGAATTATATATGTAGTTATATTATGGTTCCTTTAATTATTTACCAACACCTACACTTGTAAATGGGTTCAAGCATTCATTGTGCCAAACCACTTGTCTACAATGAATCAAGAACTTCACTTTACAAGGAGGAATTATTTACCAATACCAACACTTGTAAATAGGTTCAAGTATTCATTGTGCCAAATCACTTGTCTACAATGAATCAAGAACTCCACTTTACAAGGAGGGTTTCTAAATTGATTGGAAACAAAATACAACATGTATAATGATCATTTGATAGTATATCATTTAAGCACAATAATGAACTTAATCTAACCTTATTTTTATTACCAAAAGCTTCACCCCTTCACCCAAGCAAGATGAAGATTAGTTACCCATGAGCAAGAAGAAAGAAAGAGAGTAGAAGAAAAAGATGAACATAATTTCAACTTAGAACAAAAGAAAATTACAACAAATAAAAACAATAAAGAAGCATGACCATAACTTCTAAAAACTAAGCCTAACACCTAGAGTACAAAATGATCAATCAATGGTGCCTTTTATAGAGGATTAGGGATACAAAATGACAAGGGGGCTGATTAAGAGTAGGTGGATGAGTGAAAAATGCCAAATAGTGAGTTGATGAGTGGAAAGTTAGTGAGATTTTTTGTCTTCGAAATCATTCAGTTTTGATCTCATGGATGACATCAGAAAATGGCAAAATGGTTTTCATGAAAGTTGTAGATTTTGTCTTATCTTTCCAATGGCACTAGTTTCAGCTCCAAAGGCCACCTACAGCCCTAGATAGGACCCAATTACTGAACAGTATTCAGGCCCAAGTATAACACCTCTGTTTTGAATTCAAAGCCCAATATCACCTTCAAAGAGTCCGATATGAGTTTTGTGTTATTCATAAAAGTTATAGATATGGGTCTTAACTTTCTAGTATCCAAATTTCAGCCCAAGGATGTTCCTATAGCCCGAGTTATGCTCTGATTACTGCACACTATTCAGGTTCCAGTCACAAAACCCGTGTTCTGACTTCCAAGCCCATTTAGCTCTACTAGATGTCCAATTGAGCCTTGGAGCTTTTCATGAAAGTTATAGAGCTCTCTCTTATCTTTCCTACAAGGTAAGATATATAATTATAAGATATCTAGAACTCAAGATATGACCGAAATACAAAAACAGTGAAAGACCAAAATAGTACTGAAAAAATCAATTAAGTTCAATTTGAGTCCAAACTTACAAAACATAACCAGGCTTAATCAATTAAGGACATGGAGAGTGTAAATGACTAAAAATAAGGGTTTGTTAATGTATAAAATATGTGATTATAAACAATGCATAATCTATAAACCTAAATCCCTTTCTCATATAATAAGAACAACTATCTACACAGTTGTAACATGTCACAACTAATTCATTCATAAACTTGTTATAGGTACTACGCATATAACCTTTTTCTATGAATAAGCTTACTAACTTAAGATTAAGATTTGCAACTGGAAAAAGAGTCTTTACTTGACACCACTAGAATATTTACATTTTCTTACTCTATGTAAACATTCACTAAGCCAATCCATAACCTTAATCTCACATATATAACTATCAATGATATCAAATAACTGTCTATACAATTGTAAAATATCATCAACACTAGGCAACTGCCCATACAATTGCCAAGGATCAATAAATGAATATGGATGCAATATGCTCACGTGTATGCAATGTTCAGGAATGATAATTATGAAATGCAATGTGATTGTGTAAGTGTAGAATTGAGTGTGTGTCACTTGCATATTCCATATTCTTTTTAAACTTATAGTTAAGAAAACTGACTCTTCAAACTACCCGGTGATGAGTGAACTAGTTCCTACTCACACTAGTGAGAGTACTAATTCCACTGTATAGAAACTAGTAACCTTGACCCTCTGAGAAACTAGGGCTAAATCCTCACTCAAAGAGACTTTTGGACTTTCCTATTTACCTCATTTGGCGAAATGATTGTACAACATTAAAGATTATGCTACTTGGGAATTAGCAAGTAACAGGAAATTATGTGGCGTTATGTTTAACACATACAAAACCACTGCATTAACTCATGACATGATTCTCTCTAATCAAGTGAAGAACTAAACTCTAGTAAACGTGTACTCTTAGCTCACTTCTAACTCATAAAGGAGCATATTCCATGTTTCTAGTTAAGCAATCATACTTATGATACTTGTCTCTAGCTTGCCTTATTATCACACCACAAGTGGTAACCTATGCCACACTAGTGTGCTCAAGGTCCTAGATATCTACTTTAGGTAATTCCTAACTTATGAAATGGTTAAGGACTTGAACTTCTATAATATCTCCATACTAAGTTCATTCATGCATCATTAACTCCACTTTCTCTCTTAGGATCAACTCATGCACTATGACAAATGATTATTGCCAACTGAACTCATCTTACTTGTATCTAGTATACCCTATCCTCATCACCTCGTATATGATATTAAGTGCAATGCTATGTTGCCTAAGGGACTAGATACCTATCTATAGCAATTCACAACTTTTAGAATGCTTTAAGACTTAAACATGTACATACTTTCTATGTTAGCTCAAACTTTTGAAGTAAAGGGCAACTTTTTATGTACATACTTTTTTTCAACCACTAGGATGAAACTAAAGCTTCTAGAGCTCCTTCTATCTTTAATTTATCTTGATTGGATCATTAATCACCATTACATAGTTTTACTAGGGTTACCTTAAATCCTAAGAGTTCCAAAAACTCTATTTTTCTAAAAATAAGGGACTGGTAATTGATTACCATCTTGTGGTAATCGATTACCACAATTAAAAACCTTAAACAGAAGCTTGGTAATCGATTACCTTGCTGTGGTAACTGATTACCACTCATTCCAAAAACTTGGTAATCGATTACCTTACTTTGGTAATCGATTACCACATTCATCTCTCGTTTCCCTGAAGTTTGGCAATCGATTACCACTTCTTTGTAATTAATTACCACCTGCAGAAAAACCAAATTTTCATGCAGCAAACTAATTGCGGGATTTAAGGATGCAAACCCAAGTGCAGGTTGTCTTAAGTAATAAATTTCTCGGGAGTCCGAGGTTGATCCACAGGGAATTGATGAAGAAAAATTAATTGAGGTAAGAAAAGGATTTGTCACAACACCAAAAGTAATAAAAGATGTTCACAAATGAATTTAAGAACTTGCTTGGGTTAGGAGATCCACTCTTGGTAATAAATTAAAGGCAATATTATTTCTCTTTATAACTCAATTGAAATCCACACACAATGGAGGTTCCAATCAAAAAATATAACACTCAAAGTTCAATTATATATGTAATCATATTATGATTCCTTTAATTATCTACCAACATTTATAAATGAGTTCAAGCATTCACTGTGCCATTCTTATTGTCTACAATAAATCAAGATCTCCATTATACAAAGAAGGTTTCTAAATTGATTGGAAACAAAATATAACACATATAATGTCCATTTGATAATATATCATTTAAGCATAAGAAATAGAATAATCTAACCTTATTTCATTACCAAGAGCTTCACTCTTTCACCCAAGCAAGATGAAGATTTAGTTACTCATAGACAAGAAGAAAGAAAGAGAGAAGAAGAGAAAGATGAACATAGCTTCAATTTAGAGCAAGAGAAAATTACAACAAAGGAAAACAATAAACAAGCATAACCACAACTTCTAAAAACTAAGCCTAACACTAAGAGCACCAAATGATCAACCAATGGTGCCTTTTATAGAGGATTAGGGATACAAAATGACAATGGAGCTGATTAAGAGTAGGTGGATGAGTGGGTAAATGAATGAAAAATGCGAAAGGGTGAGTTGGTGAGTGAAAAATTATTGAGATTATTTGTTTCCGAAATCATTCATTGCTTAACTCATGGATTCCGTCATCAAATGGAAAAGTCATCTTCATAAAAGTTGTAGATCTGGGTCTTAACTTTCAGATATCCAAATTTCAGCTCATTTAATCACGTACAGCCTGAGATATGGCCCAATTACTGCAGACTATTCAGGTCCAGTTTCAGCACCTCTGTTTTGACTTCTAGACCCAATATCACCTGCAAACTGTCTGATTTGAGTTTTGTGTTCTTCATGAAAGTTGTAGATATGGGTCTTAAATTTGAAGTGTCAAAATGTCAGCCCAAGAAAGTTCCTACAGCCTGAGTTATGCTCTGATTACTATACACTGTTTAGGTTCCAGACACAAAACTCGTGTTTTGACTTCCGAGTCCAATTAGCTCCACTAGATGTCTGAATGAGACTTTGAGCTCCATAAAAGTTGTAGAGCTCTCTCTTATCTTTCCTACAAGGTAAGATACATAATTTTTACACATCTATAACTCAAGATATGACATAAATACAGAAACAGTGTAAGACCCAAAAAATGCTGGAAAAGTCAAAAGCTTTTTGCACTCTTGGGCAAAACATATAAGATCAAAGCTAGGAAACAAAGAAAAATGACATAAACTCAAAAGCTAAAAACTCTAAAAGACTCGATGAAGCAAGAAGAGCAATAAGAAATTCAAGGGATCAAAGCATTAATGAGGTAACATTTCTTCACATCTTAAACCAACAAACAAAGAAACTTCAGTTGAAAAGAATGAATCAGGAATGATAGATCCTCACAGAATTCACTCTCAATCTCTCAAGTGTTTAAAAGGTAAGTATTTCACTTCAACCCATGAACAATTGCACTACCATAAGCTTGCTTATCTTTTACTTCTTCGCTACTCAAAACACATGCATACAAAAATCAAGAGGACTTTATTCAAGGTTGTAATGGGGTCATGGTAAAGAAGAAGGGATAATATGGATATGAGAAGATAAATACCAAAGAGAATAAAAGAGCATTATGGTACAGCTAGAGTGGAGAAAATGTTTGAGAACATTCATCATAAAAGACAATCACCAATATTTGACTAATGTTTTGTTGAAGATCATTTCCAAATTGGTGAATTGCATTCATTCTTAGACCTGAACATTCTCTTTTTCTTCTTGTTGTTTCCAAGCATCTACCTTTATTCTAGATTCTGATAATCCTTTGATTGTAACGGTGGTCAATTTTTTATTTATTATTTTTATTTATTATTTTTTTTATCATTTTGCACACACACCCCCACACTTGTTCAAGAATAAGGTCAATGCTCTCTTATTCCCTAAGGTTGGGTAAAAACATATTTTTTTTTTGAAGGCACGAAATGAGCTAAAAACAAGGAATGGTCAAATAAGTTCAAAGGGGTTACACAAGGAAAAATATACAAGGATGGCTATCTAGTCAAAGTAGCTATTTCAAAATGCCTCAATCATATTTATGTATGCATGTGAAAATGTAGCCTCAAAGAGAATCAAAGCAAGTTCTAGAGTAACAATTCCATGAGTGAAAATCACACAAGAAAGATGAAAATGGTACAGATATTCAATCCATTCATCAATAGGCTCAAAATCTCACAAGGCATATTTCTATCATTCTCAATCCACCAATTCAACATCCATAACCAAGCATGTGAAATTTAAGAAAGAAGATAATTTATTCAATCATGCTATGATTCCTGAATTTCAATTGCTTCAAAGGATGTGAGAGTGCATTCGCTTGAATCTTTCAAAGGAAATCAAACAGCAAAACTTTGTTACTTCCACAAATAAATACTAAATAGTTACTACCCCAACTAAGATGCGTCTCAAGAGTAATAAATTGTTTCCAAAATTTATTCCTTACTCTGCCATCCTTAATTGGTTTTACTACGAATAGGTTTCTGATAGTCATATCACTAAATATACTTCCCAATTTAAATGCGTCTCAAGAGTGAAATTACTCCTTACTCTGCCTTCATTCATTAGTTTAGTAAGTCTATGACAATCATATCATACTTCCCCAAAAAAGAAATTCTTTTTTGGTCAACTATCCTTCCCCCCAACTAGATCACAACATTGTCCACAATATTAAAATATAGATGAATAAAGGATAGAAGATATTACCTGTTGGAGAAATTACTGAAAAGAGAAACCTGACACAAATTTAAACAGAAACAAAGTACAATAAATAAAACCAAAGCTTAATATTATTTAAATAACTAGAATGTCTGATCGGGCTTGCAATGCATACTACTTCTCTCACTGCTTCCTGCTCACCAATCTATCTGAGCTATTGCTAGGTCAGGTTTATGAACAACAGCTTCTAATTTATCAATCAACTCATCAATAGTGGAAGCAGAGATAAGAATTTGTCTTGCCGAAGGTGTGATAAATTTCTGTTCCACATCATGGTTAAGAAAAAGTAACAAAATATCAAAGAAATTATTTACATACAACAAACCTATGGGTTTATGGTGGATGTTTAGTTGGGCCCAAGAGACAATTTGAAAAACTTCTTCCAAGGTACCAAAATCACCTAGTAAGGCAATAAATGCATCAGAGTTTTCAAGCATTATTTTCATTCGTTTATGCATTGATGATACCTTAAGTTCCTCTCCAATTGTCTTTCCAGTGATGTTCTGTTGAACTAAAGGTCTAGGAATGACACCTAAAACCTGATTGCCTCCTATAAATGCAGCAAGTGAAACAACCCCCATTAACCCACAGCAACCTCCCCGATATACAAGATGAATATTCCTCGCAGCAAGTGATCGACCAAGAATGATAGCTGCGTTTACAAACTCTAAATCCTTCCCATACTTAGACCCACAAAATACACAAATATTTTTAAGTTGACGAACAGAAACACCTTCCATTTCTATACTCACCTTCCCCTTGAATGATTCTGAGTTAGAAGAAAATAGAGAAAATAGAGTGTTTAAATACGAAAAAGAATGGAAAGGGTAATAATAGCACCTATAAGGGTAGGTTGGCTATTGTCAGAAAAGTTTGAAATTAAGAAACACAATTTTTTTTAAATTTTTTTTGGTTCTTTTTTTGTTTTTTTTTTTTGTTTTTTGTTTTGACTTCAAGAAAACCATCAGGGAAAGAAGTCTAGAAACCCCTAAAGGACCCTGCTCAAAGGATCGTCTGTCCAAAACCAAAATACAACAAAATCATACAAAGATAAAAGAAATATAATAGCAAATGATGGCATACCTTTATGTATAGTTTTCATGGCGTATCTTTATACTGCGCGTCATGAGTGCAGTAGTGACATATCTTTATACTGCGTGTCACCAGTGCAGTAGACGCTCACGTCCGTTTATTCGAAGAAAAGAGAAAAAAGAAACCATCGTGGGTTTCCATCTTAAGTCTGGAACCTGGAGAGCTCACACTTGGGCTCGTAACATCAATAAAGATGCTAAAATCTGAAACCTGTAATGTTCAAGATCCAGAACGTCCCATCCCAGGGTGCTGAGAGTCCCTTCTAATAAAAGAGAGGATCAAGCTCAGATGCCTCATACGCTTTGGCAGCCGCGGGTTACTTCTCACTAATAACTAGAGTGGGATGCTTTTGCCTGTCCATTAACTCCATAGTGCCCAGATGGTAAACATTGGGTTATGGAGTGCGGCTCTCTATTGAGCATGGTACATGAACTTTTTCAAAGACCAACATGCAAAGGTCCACTCGAGTCAATGACGGCTCAATCAAAGGCTGGGGCTCCACAACTAATTAAAGTCATGGTACTCATTTCGGATCGCCCTTGTTCAAATATTTTTTTTTAAGAAAACATGAAGAAGAAGATAATATGTACAGATTGTTGTGGATATGACTTACATCTGCCTCTGGTTTAACGTCCAGTAATGACTTAAACACCTTCTATTAGTCGAGGATAAGCTTCTCATCCATTTTTCTTATAAATTGGCAAATAGGGTCTTTTAGAGTCAGATTCCCAAGACTGTAGCATTTTTCTTCATCTTTGAAGAGATTCCACAAATTAAGAAGTTCACGATGCACCAATCCACAAGAATGCGTCTCAAGAGTCAATAAGATATCATCTAATGACTCCTTACTCAGTTCATTCTTAATGAAGAAAATTTTATCTTCTCTGTTTATGAAAACTATCCCCAAAGAACGACATCGTTTGTTACAATTCCATCGTCCACATTTGTGATAGACTTGTAACCTTTTTGCTCTTCTCCTTTTAGAATACGAACTTCTTCCAAGACCTGGCATGTATGGGTCAAATGAAATTGAAGACTCACCTACTAGTCAGACCTTTACTTCAATTATCCAGCGTACATCTTCTGGTATACCCTTGTACATTAACAGTCTCAATCTTTCGCATCTAACTTTGTAGATTTTTTTTAGAGCACTTTGAGGGAGAGAAGGAAAATGTTTTCTTAGATTTGAAAGAATGACATCCATTTTAAAGGAGAAGAAGGATTCAGTTATTTTAGAAAACTAAAAAATAAACCGACTTGAGAGTCACGGAGTACCGTTATCTGCCACTTAACCGGCAACACAAAGAACTGCAAAAACAAGGCAACAAAATTAGAGTGAATTCTATTTATAACAAGGATCAAAAAGAGAGATGAATTCTACCTCATCAACTTGGTTTTCCAGAAATGGTTTGAGCCTTTGTCCATTGACTTTAAACACATTACCATTCCTAGGATTCTCAATATCTACGGCCCCATGAGGATACACATGTTTGACAACAAAAGGACTACTCCACCTAGATCTCAATTTTCCAGGGAATATGTGCAGGCGAGAATTATAAAGCAGAACTTTTGGACCAATTTCAAAAGATTTTCTCAAAATTGTCTTGTCATGAAAAGTTTTGTTCTGACTTTATAAATCTTTGAGTTCTCATATGCATCATTTCTCAATTCCTCAAGTTTATTTAATTGTAATTTACGAATCTTGCAAGCATCATCAAGATTTAGATTGAAAGCTTTAATGGCCTAAAATGCTTTATGTTCCAATTTTACAGGCAAGTGACAAGGTTTCCATAGACTAACCGATAGGGTGACATGCCCAAAGATGTTTTGAAAGCAGTACGGTAAGCTCAAAGTGCATCGTTTAATCTTAAAGACCAATATTTACGATTTGGGTTAGCCTTTTTTTCCAAAATTTGTTTAATCTCCCTATTTGCCAATTCAACTTGTCCACTTGTCTGAGGGTGATAAGGGATGATAATTTTGTGTGTAATACCATATTTTTTCATTAAAGATTCAAATGATTTATTACAAAAATGTGTTCCCCCATCACTGATGATAGCTCGAGGGATTCCAAATCGACACAAGATATTTTCTTTTAAAAATTTGAGAACAGTTTTATGATCATTGTGTCGGCATGGAATTGCCTCAATCCATTTTGAGACATAATCAATTGCAACCAATATATGCACAAATCCAAATGAAGATGGAAATTGACACATGAAATCAATTCCCCAACAATCAAAAAATTTAATGACAAGGATGGGGTTCAGAGGCATCATGTTTCTTTTTGAAATTAAGCCATTTTTTTTGACAATTTTCACAACTTTTGCAAAAAGTATAGCAATCTTTAAATAAATTAGGCCAATAAAATCCACACTACAAGATTTTCGCAGCTGTTTACTTTGAAGAAAAATGACCTCCACATGCTTCTGAGTGACAAAATTTAATGACATTACCTACCTCACTGTCGGGCACACATCTCCAAAAGATTTGGTCAGGACAATATTTGAACAAGTATTGGTCATCCCAATAAAATTTTTTCACCTTTGTCAAATTTTTTTTTTATCTTGGTGCGTCCATTGAGGCGGCATCTTTCCTGTTACAAGAAAGTTGACTATGTTAGCAAACCAAAGCATGGAATTGACAGAAAATAAAATTCATCAAGAAAAGAATCATTGATGGGTGTACTATCAAAAGGTGAGCCTATTGTAAGTATAGACAAATGATTAGCGACAACATTTTTTGCTCCTTTCTTATCTTTTATTATGATGTTGAATTCTTGAAGCAATAAGATCCATCGTATCAATCTTGGTTTGGGATCCTTCCTTTCTTTGGCTACTAGTAAGCTTTGCTCTTCTCCCAAAAATGTGTACTTCAACTTAGCAGGTAATGGCTTTAGTTCCGGTGTAGGTACTTCTTCATGGGCATTATCATTCATGGGTTTTAGCTCTTCAAATCTTGGCTTCCATCCCTTGTACTCCATTACCTGTGTATAATCAAGCAAAGAACATATTTCAAAGATATCATCTTCTAATTGCATGCCTGACTCAAATGAATTGATTATACAAATTTCTAATAGGTCAGAAGAACTCCTTGTTTGAAGATGATCATCTATAATGGCTTCAATTCCTTTAACTTCCTCATTTTCATCAAGGACTTCCTGTGGTTGCTTGTACATGTTAAAAACATTGAGCTCAAGTGTCATGTTTCTAAATATTAGCTTCACCACTCCATTTCTGTAATTTATCAAAGCATTTGATGTTGCTAAAAATGGACGGCCTAAAATAACAAGAATTAACTTGCAACTATAAACCATAGGTTCAGTATCCAAGACAATAAAATCCATAGGATATATGAATTTATCAACTTGAACGAACACATTTTCCACTATTCCTCTTGGAATTTTAATTGATCTATTGGTAAGTAGAAGAGTTACAAAAGTTAGTTTTAACTCACCTAAGTTGAGTTGCTGATAAACTGAATATGGAAGCAAATTGACACTAGCACCAAGATCAAGTAAAGCTTTTTCAATTTTATGTTCTCCAATAATGCATGAAACTGTAGGATAACCAGGGTCTTTATATTTCAACGCATTATTATTCTGAAGAATGGAGCTTACTTGTTCATCCAAAAATGCTTTCTTTTTCACATTTAGTTTCCTTTTAACAGTGCACAAGTCCTTCAAATATTTGGCATAAGAAGGAATCTGTTTGATAGCATCTAATAGAGGAATATTGATATTTACTTGTTTCAAAATTTTAAAAATTTCAGTGTGGTGGTCCAATTTCTTTGGATTATTCAATGCTTGAGGAAATGGGGGTGAAGGCGAGAGTTTAGTCTCCTTTTGGTCAACTTCATTTTCTTGGGGAATTAGTTCATCTTCTTTCTCACAAGGTTCGAGAATTTGTTTTTCAATAACCTTTCTACTCCTAAGAGTTATCACTGACTTGACTTGGTCCATTTGTTGGTTTTCTGAACTCCCCTCATTTAGACTGTACTGACCCTTGGGATTTAGTTGAGGTTGAGAAGGAAATTTTCCTTTCTCGTGAATTGTGAGTGCAGAAGAAAGTTTAGCAAGAGTCTCTTTTATGTCACTTATGGTTTGATTGTTTTATTTATTAATGGCCTCTTGCTTTTCTATGAATGCATGCAGTGTTTCTTCAAGGTTTTTTCTATATGTTGGGACATAAGGTACATATCCTTGAGAATTTTGAGAGTCCTGTTGTGCATGATGAGGTGGTGGTTGCACAAATTATGACTGATTATTATTCTTAGCTAAAGTTCGGGTGATTTCTCCATCCTGGATTGTATATATCTGAAAAAGAAGAAGTAAATGACATTTTAAAATTATTCATTGCATTTACTTGCTTATGTACAACTTCTTTAAAAATAGAAATATTGGGACATTCATATATTGAGTGTCCTACGTCATCACAAATGCCACAAATTTCTTCATTTTGCACAGATTTGATTTCTTTTGTTTTTCTTAATTCCATGGCTTCAACCTTTCTAGCCAAACTAGCAAACCTAGCATTTAGATCTTCCTCTTGACTAAGGTGATATTTTCCTTTATTAGCACTTGCAAGGTTAGATCTAATTGAATTTTCAGAAGGGTTAGTACTATGCCAAGATTGAGAATTTTCAGCCAACTGGTTTAAATAGTCTAAAGCTTCATCAGGTTCTTTATCAAGAAACTCACCATTGCACATTGTTTCCACAAATTATTTAGTTTCAGGTGTTAAACCTTCATAAAAGAAGCTTATAGTGCGCCATTTTTTAAAACCATGATGTGGGCAAGAATTTAACAAATCTTTAAACCGTTCCCAACATTGAAAATATGCTTCATTTGAATTTTGGAAAAAATTTGGATTTGTCTTTTCATAGCATTGGTTTTATGTGTTGGAAAAAATTTCTTTAAGAACTCATCTTGTATTTCTTGCCATGTGCCAATTGATCTTGGTTTCAAAGTGTTAAGCCAAGATTTTGCTTTATCTTTTAAAGAAAAAGGAAACAATTTAAGCTTAACAATCTCTTCAGTGCAATTTTGGTCATTGAAAGCAATACATACTTCCTCAAATTCTTTCAAATGTAAATATGGACTTTCAGATTCTAAACCATGAAAATTAGGAAGTAAAGAAATCATACCTGGCTTAAATCTAAAATTGTTGGCATTGAGTGGAAAGATAAAGCATGATGAACTAGAATTTTGAGGTGGTTGCAAATATTCACGCATGGTTCACAATGGTTGATTTTCATGTTTATCATGTACACTTTCATTTTTAGCCATTGTGTCAATTGTGTGTGATTGTGATTCAAACAAATCAATATATAAAGTAATAGGATTAATTTTAACTAAATGACCAGAGTTTAAATCACGATACAAAGTAAGCAGAAATAAATGACTTAAAATAGAAAAAATAATGTACAAGTCGGCAGTTTACACCAGCCATTAAATATTAACAAGGATGTGGTATAAAGCAACCACCCAATAAATATTAACAAGTAAAAAGTTAGAAATAAAATATAGAAAATAAAGTACGGAAAGTAAATTACGAGAAAATAAAATACGAAAAGTAAAATACAAAAAAATAAAGTGCAAAAGTAAATTGCAGAAAGTAAATTGCAAAAAATAAAGTACGAGAAAGTAAAATACGAGAAAATAAATTCAAAATATGAAAACCTAGGAGAGAAGAGCCCCACCAGAGCAGCGAAAGAGAAGATAAGAAGAAAGATTATTTCATTATATTAGAAAGAAATAATAAATAGCAGAAATTAAAAAGTTAAAGTGCAGAAAATAAAAGACGTAAATTAAAAAGTTAGAGTGCGAGAAAATAAAAGTTAGTAAGCAGAAAATAAATGACATAAATTAAAAGTTAGTAAGCAGAAAATAAATGACATAAATTAAAAGTTAGAAAGTTAGTATGTTAGCAAGTTAGTAGGTTAGTAAGTTAGATAGTTAGAAAGTTAGAGAGTTAGTAAAGAAACCGAAAGATCCGCAAGCTGATCTTTTGCTCCGGTGAGGGAGAAGAGAGAATAGATTTTATTAAAGTATAAGAACCTCAATAAATTAAAACTTCTAATCAAGTCTCCGAGAACGACGCCAAAAACTTGATTGCAGGATTTAAGGATGCAAACCTAAGTGCAAGTTGTCTCAAGTAATAAATTTCTCGGGAGTCCGAGGTCGATCCACAGAGAATTGATGAAGAAAAATTAATTGAGGTAAGAAAAGAATTTGTCACAACACTAAAAGTAATAAAAGATGTTCACAAATGAATTTAAGAACTTGCTTGGGTTAGGAGATCCACTCTTGGTAATAAATTAAACTCAAGATTATTTCTCTTTATAACTCAATTGAAATCCACACAAAACGGAGGTTCCAATAAGAAAATATAACATTCAAAGTTCAAGAAATAATCTACAATAAATCAAGATCTCCATTATACAAAGAATGTTTCTAAATTTATTGGAAACAAAATATAACACATATAATGTCCATTTGATAATATATCATTTATGCACAAGAAATAGAATAATCTAACCTTATTTCATTACTAAGAGCTTCACTCTTTCACCCAAGCAAGATGAAGATTTAGTTACTCATAGACAAGAAGAAAGAAAGAGAGAAGAAGAGAAAGATGAACATAGCTTCAATTTAGAGCAAGAGAAAATTACAACAAAGGAAAATAATAAACAAGCATAACTATAACTTCTAAAAACTAAGCCTAACGCCAAGAGCACCAAATGATCAGCCAATGGTGCCTTTTATAGAGGATTAGGAATACAAAATGACAAGGGGGCTGATTAAGAGTAGGTGGATGAGTGAGTGAATGAATGAAAAATGCCAAATGGTGAGTTGGTGAGTGGAAAATTATTGAGATTCTTTATCTCCAAAATCATTCATTGCTTAACTCATGGATTCCATCATCAAATGGAAAAGTCATCTTCATGAAAGTTGTAGATCTAGGTCTTAACTCTCAGATGTCCAAATTTCAGCTCATTTCATCACTTTCAGCCCGAGATATGACCCAATTACTGCAGACTGTTCAGGCCTAATTTCAGTACCTCTGTTTTGACTTCCAGACCCAATATCACCTCCAAACTGTCTGATTTGAGTTTTGTGTTCTTCATGAAAGTTGTAGATATGGGTCTTAAATTTCAAATGTCAAAATTTCAGCCCAAGAAAATTCCTATAGCCCGAGTTATGCTCTGATTGCTGTACACTATTCAGGTTCCAGACACAAAACTCGTGTTCTGACTTCCAAGCCCAATTAGCTCCACTAGATGTCTGAATGAGACTTTGAGCTCTTCATCAAAGTTGTAGAGCTCTCTCTTATCTTTCCTACAAGGTAAGATACATAATTTTTTACACATCTAGAACTCAAGATATGGTGGAAATACAGAAACAGTGTAAGACTTAGATAATGCTAGAAAAATCAATTAAGTCCAATTTGAGTCTAAACTTACAAAACATAACCAGGATTAATCAATTAAGTATATGGAAAGTGTAAATAACTAAAAATAAGGGTTTATGAATGTACAAAATATGTGATTATCACAAACCCACTTCCAATCATAGATTCTAAGTGATTTATAATCCTAAACATGATCTCTAAATATGTTAGAATCATCAAACACTAACTTAACTTATCAACTCATGGAATCAAGATCATGATCAAGCAACCAAATACCCATTTTCCAACTTTCTACATATGAAACTAAATGGATATATCTAAGGCTAAAAATAGCTCATATCTAACATAGGAAGCAAGAACCAATCAAAGAAACCATGATTTGCCTCAAAACTCATTTTCCTTCATCAAGTAAAACTAAGAAACAAGATGAAGATGAGAGGGAAAAGATGAAGTTAAGCACCCCTACCTCATACATGGATGATCAACCTTTAAGCTTGAGCTTTGATTTTGATCTTCCCTTGCTCCTTTTTCTTTTCTCCCTTTCTCCCCCTTCGGTTCCTTCTTTCTTTTCTCTTTGGTTTATGTTTTCTGCTCTCAGTCGTGGGAATAGAAGAGAAAAAAGAGAAAAAGTCCATGCCACTTGAACCTAAAGCTAGAACTATATATCTGCTAAGAACACTTGAATTATGCTAAATCAACTTTCCTAACTTCTAACAACTTTAGAATAAATACTAAGATTCATCTAATTTATTGTTTCACCAATATTCTATTTTTTCATATCTATTACTAATCAATTCGGCAATAAAACGTACAACCAGTATGCCTAAAAATACTAAACTAACTCTGATTACTCTCAAATTTTAACTACATCCTCTTCTATCTATTTGTGACTTAGAAACAAACTCTTTAGGTTTATTTCCCTCAACTTAGCAATTTATGCTACTATTTGAGTCATTTCAAACTACTTTACACACTCTGGGTTGCAATAAAGTGCCCAAACTAACTCAGTTTGTCACAAAATTAAGCAAACATGTTAATCAAGTGTTATGCTACCTTTGTAATCATAAACTAGTCTAACATGCTAAAAAGAGGATGTTACACTCGTAATGGATTACGAAAAATCGTAATGGATTACTAATTGTCAATAATGGGTTACCAATTGTCGGTAATGGATTATGGAGCTCTTGTAAGAGATTACAACCATTCTAAAAACAACTTTTGATCCCAAACAAGCTTGGTAAAAATTTCCAACAACTAAAACTTAGATTTTTCAAGGATTCAAACAAGATTTTCATAACCCAAGTATAAAACATGAATTTGTACAAAATAACCTGTTACCAAGTAGCCTTAATACTCAAGAGGGGGGTGAAATGAGTTTGTAAAATATTTTTGCAAATCTTTCGCAAATCACTTGATTACCAATTTTCGTTGAAGATATTGATTGATAGAGATGAATGGATAGAGAAGATTGAAAACTTTCACTCACAAATGAATCAACCAAGCAAGATAGTATTCAAGCAAACAAATAAAACAGTGCACAAAAGTAAAGGAGTATAGTTTAGAAGATCTAACACAAGGTTTATCCTGGTTCAGCCACTCCTTGTGACCTGCATCTAGTCCTCAAGCAATCACTTGAGATTTTCCACTAAAAATTCAAGTTTCAACAGGTGCTTGCTACCTTTACACAATAGAGCACTCACCACACCTTGGGATAGCTCATCCTTTGTGTTTGAGCCTCAATTTTAAGGGACACCTCACCTTTACAACTTTAAGGGATATCTCACCTTTTTTTATAGAATAAACAAAGTATGAATGATCAAAAACTCTTTCAAGAATGGATAATACAAATTGAAGCTCAATGGGTATATGGATTCACACTTTTAAACCTCATAAACAGAGTATATGATGAAATGGCTATGAAAGCTCATATTAATGCTCAAACAAGGTTTTCAAATTGATTTTCTAACATACATAAATGTCCAACAACTTGTATTTATAACCAATTATATATTAGAGCCGTTGGGGAGGTTGGTGGAGCATTAATGACTGCAAACTAGCCATTATTTTTATTTCTAGTGCAAGCTCTTATTCAAATAACAACTTTGTTATTCGAATAAAGCTTCAAATAGCACGAAGGCAATTTTGCTTCTAGAACATGTGAATAACACTTATGTTGTTTGAATAACCATGTTAAAAACTATTTTTAAAAAACTTGTTATTTGAAAAATAAACTTGTTATTCGAATAAACCATTTAACAACTTAGTTATTTGAATGACCCATTCGCACCAAGCTTATTTTAAACCTTTATTCGAATAAAGCAGGGCTTTATTCAAATAAAGGTTGATCAAGATGGAAGTTTTGGCATCTCTGACTTTGGTTATTTGAATAAGGAAACCCTTATTTGAATAAACCATTTGAAAATCATTTCATAAAGCTTTTAAAACATTGCCAAATAATTCCAAATGATCTTATAAGCTTTTGGCCACTTAAAGGTTGTTTCTTTGGAAACCAAAAAACTATTTTAAAGCCTTGAAAATATATGTGCTATTTGGTTTCTTTGAACAACAATTTTTAGAGTATTAGTGTGAACCACTTTATACAATTACATAATGATCTAAGTTCTAAAGCTATTCTTGAAGGTCTTGGACTTGATCTTGCAACATCTTCATGTTTGTTATCATCAAAACAAAAATCTTCATAGGTCAATAGCCAATTATATGCTCCATCTTTTTTATGTTGTCAAACAATCATTGAGAAAAGAGTTAGTTTCATTAATTGGAATTCACAAGGTCATTAGAAAGACTTACTCCCCCTCTTTCTGGTAAGAGGTGAATTTAATTTCGAGTTATGCCCAACTCCCCCTTACTTTTGGAATCCCAAGATCTAGTTTATATTTTCCTGTCTTTTCTCAAAAACACTCTAAATATGTTAGATAAAGATGTTAGATCTTTAGCTTCTTCTCCCCCTTTTGTCATGATTAAAAAAATGGGGCAACAAAAGACTAATAACAAGCAATTGATATCAATTAAGCCTAGTAATTTAGTTAATTCATTTTTAGCAAGATATTATAATAGGTAATTGTAACAAAAGATGCACAATAAAAAGCAGAATCATACTCATTGTATTAATTAAAAGATGTGTTTTGGCTAATTACATGTACAATTGCAATAAAAATATTCAATTACATAAGATAATCATCAAAACAAATATCCTAAATACTATAGATCCTAAAAATATGCATTCGGTGGAGGAGGAGGGAAGTTAGGCACTGGATTTGGTTATAAAGCGTGCTAGGCTGTCAGCTCTCGTTCAACAGCCTCTATTCTGTCAAGCATAATAGAATAGGTGTTCTCCATGTAAGCGCGGTAGTCGAGCAGGGTTTCTATGATTTGCTCCAAGGTGACTGGACCAGTAGTAGGAGCAATAGCAGGGGCATTTTCAGCAGGATCATCTTCAGCAAGGGCACCTTCACCTTCTTTAGTAGCTCTAGCTTCTTCTAATTCAACGAGGTACACCCAACCCTCTTCATCATCTGGGACCATTTTCAGTTTCTTCAGAGTGTATTCTCCAAAGATATTGAAGTGATTAAGCTGGACTGGTCGCTTAATTTACCTGACCAGTGGGTACTTCTTGAGAAAAATGGAGATTAGTAGAGCATAAGGTAAGTCTAAATTCTCCTTGCTCTTGCCTTCCATCATATGTTTCCCAATGAAGTTGGACAGCTGATCCTCCAATTTCTCCTCAGTACCCAAACCATGAAAATGTCATCCTCGATCAGACAAGCGTAGTTGCCTCCGCAAGGGGCATGGATATATGCATACACGTAGTAGAGCAACCTATCCTGACTTTTCAATGTGCCACTCTTCAACCCAACCTTGGGCCATTGTGTTCTAGGTTTCATAATCAGTGGCATAGCATCCTCTTTCTTGTAGTCTTGCACATGTGGCCTACTATCTTCCTCAATGGCAGTGCCATATGCTCTCAAGTTAAAGTACTCCAACCAATCTTCTAGAGTGATCACAAATTGCTGGTCCTTGACTTCTGAGATGATGTTGGGACCATCCAACCTTAGGTTGCAGTAAAACATTTTCACGAGATCTGGGAAGATGGTGTCCTTATAACTGCATAATTAGAGTATGCCTTGGTGGTCTAAGTGATGTAGGAATTCAAATCCTCTGTCATTCACAAAGAACTCGAGATCAATGTGCTTGGGTTGCATAAGATCTCTATTCTAGAACTTTTCCCTAAAGCATTTCAAATCATCTTCATTTGATGAGAGTCTTCGAAGATCCAGTGGATTGTTAGTAGGAGCAGTTTTTATACATGAGCGTTTGGATAAGGAAGCCATGGGTGAGCTTTGGAAGGTCTTGGGTATGGTGTTTAGGTTAAAAGGAAGGTGGTTTAGAGAGAGAGACGTAGGAAGAGCAATGAGGTCTGCAACAATGGTGAGGATATTGGTGGGTCATGGAGAGGAGAACAGAGGAAGAGGAAGAACTTCAGAGAGAAATTGAAAGTGAGGATGTGGGTGCGTGGAAACCTATTTATAGGTCGCGTTTTATTCAAATAATAATGTTTGTTATTCGAATAACAATGTGGTAGTTCAAACGTCTTGGCTCACTACTAAGCGTTATTCGAATAACAGTGCTTGTTATTCAAATAACAACGTCAAGGACCCAGACTTAGCTTTCTGCTAAGCTTTATTTGAATAGCAATGATTTTATTCGAATAAAACCATGAAACCAACAGACTTGATTTTCTGCCAAGCTTTATTTGAATAACTATATCGTTATTCGAATAACACAATAAAGACCAGAGTTTAAGAACACTTCTATTAAGCGTTATTCAAATAAGGTTTTCCTTATTCGAATAAGACATACAAATCAAGTAGATAATAAGGACAATTGTGATATGTTATTCGAATAAGATGAGTCTTATTTGAATAAGACTAAATTAAAACACCAGTAAACTTATTTTAAAACAGTAGATTAAGAAGGAATTTCTTACCCAATTGATGGAGTACCTTCAAAACAAATTTTGGGGATACTTCCAATGCTTAAGTGAGTAATAATTCAAGAGGAATAAATCAATGATAAAGCAATAAATACAAGCACTCATTCATATGCATGATTGATCAATGATGCCCAATCCTCTTCTAATATAAACGAATGCTTCTTTTGCCAAAGGTTTAGTGAAGATATCTACAAGTTATTTAATTGTCTCAACAAATTCTAGCATAGAATCACCTTTTTGAACATGGTCTCTTATGAAGTGGTGCCTTGTTTCTATGTGTTTTGTTCTTGAGTGCAAAAAGAGATTTTTAGACAAATTGATTGCACTAGTGTTATCACACCTTATAGGGATGTGATCATGCTCAAGACCATAGGTCTAGAAGTTGTTGCTTCATCCAAAGGATTTGAGCACAACAACTCCCAGTTGCAATATATTCAGCTTCAGCTGTAGATAATGTTATACTATTTTGTTTCTTGTAACGCCAAGAAACTAGTGAGCTTCTAAGCAAGTGACATGTCCCACGAGTGCTCTTCCTATCCACTTTGCATCCAGCAAAGTTAGAATCAGAATAACCAATGAGGCTACATAAGGCACCCTTAGGGTACCACAAACCCATTTGTGAAGTGCCTATTAGGTATTTCATAATTCTTTTTATAGCACATATGTGTGATTCTTTAGGATTTACTTAAAATCTAGCACACATACACATACTAAACATAATATCTAGCCTACTTGTTGTAAGATACAGGAGTGAGCCTATCATACCTCTATATTTTGATATTTCTAATGATTTATCTCATTCATCTTTGTCCAAATAACAAGAGTGGCCATAACTGTAGCCATATGCTTAGTGTTATCCATCTTAAACTTTTTGAGCATCTCTTCGCAATATTTGGATTTACTTATGAAAGTCTCGTCCTTAGTTTGCTTGATTTGGAGTCTAAGGAAGAAGTTGAGTTCACCCATCATAGACATCTTAAACTCATTTTGTATAATGTTAGCAAATTATATCATCAACATATATTTGAACAAGAAGTATGTCATGTTTTTTATGCTTAATGAAGAGAGTAGTGCCAACCTTTCTTCTAGAGGATCATTTTTCCAAAAGGAACTTACTCAACCTTTCATACCAAGCTCTAGGAGTTTGTTTTAAGCCATACAAGGTCTTTTTCAATTTAAAAACGTAGTTAGACAGTTCAAAGTTTTCAAAACCAAGAGGTTGATCCATATACACCTCTTCATGTATGAAACCATTTAAGAAAGCACTTTTAACATCCATTTGATAAAGTTTGAAATCCATGATGCATGCATATACAAGTAGCATTTTTATGGCCTCTAATCTAGCTATGGGGGAGCATATGTTTCCTCATAATCTATGTCTTCTTCTTGATTATAACATTTAGCAACAAGCTTAGCTTTGTTTCTTATTATTAAGTCCGTCTCATCAAGTTTGTTCCTAAAGACCCATTTGGTGCCAATTATGGGATGATCATTGGGCCTTGGAACTAATTCCCACACTTGATTTCTCTAAAATTGGTTTAGTTCATCTTGCATAGACAAGATCCAATGTTCATCATTAATGGCCTCATTTATGTCTTTAGGTTAAACTTGAGAGACAAAAGCCATATGATTACATGCATCTCTAATAGAGTTACGAGTAGTTATCCCTTTTGATACATCACCTATCACCTTGTCAAGAGGATGATATCTTGATGTCCTTCATTCCTTGGGAAGGTCCATGATTTGTGAATCCTTTTACCTTGGGGGATCAAAGGGCATCTCTTCTTGCTTCTTGGCATATTTCTCTTGATTCTCCAAGTGTGTTCTTACTAAGATTTCTACAACATCATAAACTAAATCCTTTCTTAGACCATTTGGGTTAGTTTCATCAAAGGCAACATGAATGGACTCTTCTATGGTCATAATTCTTTTATTATAAATTCTAAAAGCTTTACTATGCATTGAATAACCAAGAAATATTCATTCATCAGACTTAACATCAAACTTGCTCGAGTTATCCTTTCCATTGTTTAAAACAAAATATTTGTATCTAAAGACATGAATGTGAGAAACATTTGGTTTCCTTCCCTTGTACAATTCATAGGGAGTTTTCTTTAAAATTAGCCTTATTAGGGCCTTATTCATGAAATAATAAGTGATAATTACTGCATCTGCCCAAAAGTACTTAGGAAGATTAGCTTCATTGACCATAGTTCTTACCATTTCCTCTAAAGATTAATTTTTTCTTTCTACAACTCCATTTTGTTGAGGAGTTCTAGGGGTAGAAAAATTATGCTCGATGCTATGTTCATCACAAAAGGTTTCAAAATCATGGTTTTCAAATTCACCACCATGATCATTTCTTATGGATGCAATACAAAAACCTTTTTCATTTCGGATAACTTTGGCAAGTCTTTTAAAAATGGAAAAACATCATTTTTGTGTGATAGGAATAATGTTCATGTGAACATAGAGAAATCATCCACAATCACTAGTGCATAGTAATTCCCACCAAATCTCATTATTCTAAAGAAACCAAAAAGATTCATGTGCAAAAGTCATAAAGGTCTAGTAGTTAAAACAACATTTTTAGCTTTAAAAGAGACATTTACTTGTTTTTCCTTTTGACATGCATCACAAAGTTTATCTTTTTCAAATTTGAGTTTTGGAAGTCCAATTACTAACTCTTTTGAGACCAACTTACTTAAGTGATCCATGTGAATGTGAGTAATTCTTCTATGCCATAACCATGGAGCATCTTCCTTACTCATAAAGCATTTTGCATCATTTGAGGATATATCATCAAGGCTAATCATGTATATGTTATTGACCCTATGACCAACAAACTTAACTTGCTTATCATCTTTACCATCAATTATGCAACAATTTGAATTAAATATAACTCTATTTCCTTTATCACATAATTGATTAATGCTAAGTAAATTATGTTTAAGCTCTTCAACAAGTAAAACATTATCAATAGAGAAGGAAATGATTTTACTAACTTTGCTAACTCCAAGAATCTTCCCTTTGTTGTTGTCACCATATATAACATGTCCATTCTTCTTAGGGACAAGGAAGGAAAACTTGGAGTCATCTCTGGTCATATGCTTGGAGCATCAACTATCAAGATACCAACTTGAGCTCTTGGCCTTCAAGCACACCTACTCCCCTAGCTTTCGTCCACATTTGGATTTTAAATTTTGGTACTCAAATTTTCTTAGGTCCTTGTTTGTTAGATTTAGGCAATGTGCCCTTAAGGACCCAAACAATTTTAGTCCTAACTTTAGTGTTTATGTTTTTCCTAACATTGCATGTTGAGGCACTATGCCCTTTCTTCCCACAATGAAAGCATTTGACAAAGGGGCTACTTGAAGTAATTGAGGAAACAAAGAAATTCTTATAAGACTTTTGTTAGTTATTGGGATTATATCCTAAATCGGCCTTTTGAAAAACATATCTTTGTTTTCCTAGCAATACATTCAAGTTGTCTCGTTCAAAGATAAGTTTTGAAAGAGTATTGTTTAAATCCTCAATTTTTTTTCAAATGTTTTGCATGACGAGCAAGATGAGGGTGTGGATGCATTATCATGTGAAGAACAAGTCATGCTTGATAAGTTAGCATTGATTAATCCAAGAGTCTCATTCTTAATTTTAAGTTCATTAATCTCCTTGTTTAAAATAACAAAATTTGTTTACCAACAAGAAGATTGTTTTGTTAGAAGATAAAACCATCTTTGTGAGCCTCGTGGATTCATCATGTAATTCTTCAAAAGCATCTTGTAATTCGCTATACTAAGGTGAAGAGTCTAAATTAGAAAAAGTTACCTCGGTGTCACTTTCTTCTTCTTCTTCTCCTCTAACCATGAGACATAGATGAACTTCTTCATTTTCTGAACTATCAGTAGAATCTATGTCATTTTCCTCCCATGCTATGTAGGCTCTCCTTCCTTTCCTTTCTTTAGAAGGTCTCTTCTTAAACTTCTCTAGCTTCTTTAGGTACACGGGACATTCCATCTTCATGTGCCCCAGTTTTTCGCATTCATAGCATGTTGAAGTTGATGACGTTCATTCTCCTTTATGATAAGTCTATTGGTGTATATCCTAGAGGCCAATTTATTTTGACCATACTAGCTTACATTGTATTATGCTATTTATTTAATATATAAGACATTTCATTTATTGTCTTATTTATGATATACATAATAAAGTCCTTAGAATAATAAGTTTTATGTCATAGGACGTCAAGTGGATGACTTGATCATGAGATTCTATTGGATAGAAACAAAATACTATTCTTAAATGTCCTAAGGCAAGTATTATTGTTAATCAGGACAACAATAATGCAACGAGACTAGTATGTGCATAGACTGATGGCAGCATCTCATGGGTCATGGATATAAGATATCAAGTCTTCATATGGATACATATTAGAGTAATGATGTGTTGGACTGACCTGCCATGAGAATGCTGTGTGGATCATTATGTGAGTGTCATTAGCGGTTCTCATAGTGATAATGGTGTATGTGGGCCTTTGACCTAAAATCACTATGATTCCTACATGAGAAGTTGTATGTTTTAATGCCATTAAACGTCATCTGTAATAAGGTGATTATAAAGTTGATTATTGGATATACCGCGAATCACGTGGAGGAATGTGAGTGACCTAAATAGGATTTGTCCCTCCAACATAACAGGAGTGATATCTTTGGGCCCCTTGATTGAGTGAGACTACGAAATGCATGACCATGCTCAAATGAGTCAATATAAGATATTGATCTCATTTGTTATTACTTTGTCTACTCGAGTATCAGAAAATGGAAGATTGAACTATATAAGGGTGACACATTCCATGCCTTGTGTTTATTCTAGATATCTGGACGGGACTAAACTACACGGTAACATTCATCACGAAAAGGTTATGTCAAATCACTAACACCCTTATTACTTGGGTAGCAGCAATGTGTTTCTAGATACCACTCACTGCTTGTAATATTAAAATGAGATTTTAATATTGCTGCTAACATCATAAGAACCTATAGGGTCGCACACTTAGAACAGACTTAGTTAGAGTAATAAGGATCCAAGTTGAACTGAGATTCAATCATGGGCCAGACTCATAACAGATGAGTTTAGGGTTGCATAGCTTACCTTGCTACTGCTCTCACTCGCATAAGGCATCAACTATTATAAATAGCACTGCTAAGGAGTTGTCTAGGCATGTATTACAAACCCTAGTCACACTTAACAAAAATACTGAGTGAGAGAGTGATAAGTTTCTCTTCTCTTTGCAGCTAGCACTGTGGCAGAGAAGTCGGACTCCAAGACTACGCATGTTGGACATTTTGCAAGTCTGTTCGTGTGGATAACGTAGAGGCATTGTCGTTGTTGCAGTGCTTGTGATTTGCTTGATTGCTTTACATCTTGCTTCAAGAGGTAAACTAAAAAATCACAGATTATGGTATTTTTCGCATGGATCATTGGTTGGAATTTTTGTTTTTCCGTTGCATGATGTATCCATAATTCCCAACAGTAGCATCAGAGCCATTTGCGAAACCATGATTCGGTCTTTGCTGTTTATGTGTTGTATGAAATAACATGATTAGTTGTTCTCTTTTTGGTAAAAGGTATGATCTATAATATGTTATTTCAGAAAACAAATTAATCCTTTGCGAAAACATATTTTGTTTGACATATTGTATGCAAAACCATAATGATGTTTTTGAAACTATGAACATGTTCATATGTGTTTATATGTCTGTATGTCTATGCAAAGTTTTCTAGTATATATATGTGATATATACAATGGTGCGGTGCAAGGAATCCGGAATCCTTTTTTATGGTCTGCGGCAGCATCAAACATTGATGTCAAGCAAACCTTATTCCTAGATAGCAGTGCGGTGCAAGGGTTCTGGAAACCTTATCTTGGTCTACGGCGGCATCAAGTATTGATGTCAAGCAAACCTAGTTTCTGGACAACATAGCAGCGACGTTTGTAACACCCTAAAAACTTCCTAAATATAAGACAGTAATTTTGACAGTTAACAGAATTCTACTATTTAGTGATTTCTGTGTACTGTAAAATTATTTTGATTATTCCGTGACTGCTTTTGATCATTGTGTGTGATTTACTCTGTGTCAGGAAAATAATAATTTTCGGGCTGGGGAAAATTTTACGTAATTTAATTATTACTGTCAAGTCTTAATTATTTTACGTAATCTAATTTGATATTTGTGCATTTTTTAATTTTTGTGATTTTGTGTGTGATTATAAAATTTTTATATTACTCTGTTTATTTTAGCGTTATCCGTGGGCCATCTGTGGGTCCAAGGAGGTTGTATGTGGGCCCCGCATGGGTCTAGAAAGGTAAAATTTTTTCTACAATCAGAAAAATTTAAGACGGAGACGAAGACGAGGGATCTTACTAAACCTGAATCCGGAAACAGTTTTTTAAATTTTTTTTTACTATTTTTTGCACTGTATTTAATTATCGGGTGATAAAAATACAGTAAAAATATTATTCGAATGGCAATAGCAGATACAAAAATAAATATTGTACTGCGAAGTCAACATTAGTGGCTTGGATATCTACCATTGATGTAATTAACAGTGGAGACTTGATCTTGATTTAATCAACGGTTGAGATTTAGTCTTATAAAGTGGCTAGGACCATTTATAGCCCTTGGATGTAAAGTTTGAAGGAGTAATCTTGACCCTTCATTTTGGAGACATATCTAACGGCTAGGATTTCAAGGAAGAAAGATCCAATGGCCTAAATTAAGTCTTCTATCTAAAGCCTAAACCTAAAACCTATATTAATCCTAACCATTGATCTAATCAATGGTCAAGATTGCCTAAAATGATGGCTAGGAGACTTGTTGCATTTTGAAGAGTGCATGGAGGAGGGGGGATGGTTTTGGTGCTGCATTTAGGAGCTAAAGTAACATTGGAAGACCATAATTGATCACCTTTGGTCATTATTGATCATTCTTCATCTTTCCTAAAGCAAAGCTTAACAAAAATTCTCTTCATTTCTCTCCAAAACATAGCTCACGGCCAAGCACTCTACAACACCCTTCTACCACTCTTTAATTTCAAACAACCATATTTCTTGAATCTACACCTAATTCTAAGACACTTTGTAGTTTACACCAAGTCCTAAATCTTTCATCTTCAAGGAGTTTTTCCAAGAGCAAGTTCTAGGGTTCTTAAGGTGAAGTTATGGAAAACTTCATTTCTTCTCTTCTTTTTCATGTTCTAAACCATGTTTGATCCATGGTTCCTCTTATTCAAGCTTGATATACTAATTTCTTTGTGTTTGTTTTATGTTCAAGAGACTTTCGTTGGTGGAGATCTTGTTCAAAATACAAAGCAAGGAACTTTTTGTGGTTCTTCAAGAGGTAAGAGGGAGATCCATCTCACCAACCAAGTATGGTGGTGAGAGATGGTTTTATATTTGATGGATGATGAATCCATGTGAGGATTCATATCCATGGTCATGTAATAATTTATATGTATTTATGTGCTTTGATTATTTGCCTATGCTTGATATGCTTTGCATGATTTTATTACTTATATGGTATGCTTATAATATGCATGATGAAGATATGTTGAATATATTATGATGGATGTATGATAAAAGAAGAAATTTTGGCTCCAATGGCCAAGGGGAGGTCATGGTTTTGACACCCAAAAATTAGGGTTTTATGTTAAAATTTTTCAAGAATAAGGAAATTGATTTGTTTAAAGAAACTATGAAGTGGAGAAAATTATTTTTGGTTTCAAGGACCATGGTGAATTTCGGCTTTATCACCTCAAAATAGGTGTTCACAAATTAATATTTTCATGAATGGTAAAAATGGATGTTTAGAACAACTAGGAAAATAAACAAATGGTTTGTTTTCAAGAAACAAGTGCTCACGGTTTTAGTGAGAATTTTTAATGGTTTTGTTTATGTAAAACCATATCAATTTAAAAGGAAAAATATTTGATGGTTTCAATGACCATGTCCACGGTTTTGAAGGCTTGTAATGCCTTGATTTTTATGAACAAAGTGATTTTTCAAAGTAGAAATATAACTTGATTTAATACAAGGAATTTGGAAAGGCAATCAGAGTATTTTAAAACTTGAAAAATGGAATTTTCATTTGTGAATGGAAAAGAGAGGTTGAAAGTGTTTGAACCTCAATTTATTTTAAAGAAGATTGATTTTTGGAATTGATTTGGAATTATAAAGAATGCGTTGGTAACTTGGGATTTTCTAATGTGTAACTCATTCTTTGGGTTTTGGAGAGCGTTAGTAAATTTTAAAGTTAAAAACACAGATTTAATTCAATGAAATGATGATTTTATGGAATAAATTACGAAAAGTATCTTCTTGAGTAAGAAATGGGTAAAATAATGTGAGAAGTCATATTATTTTGAAAAATGTTGAAAAGAAATTTTTAACGGTTGAGAAATATTTTACGAAGTTGAAAAATAGTTAAAAATGATTTATGTAACTTGAAAACGTGATTTTTAAGCTACGCGATTGGAAAAACATTTAAATATTTCTACGCGATTTGAAAAAATGTTGAAATATTTCTACGCAGTTTAAAAAGCGTTTAAATATTTTTACGTGATTGAAATATTATTGAAAAATCACTACGTGATTTAAAAATGGTGGAATATTTTTGCGTAA
Source organism: Ormosia emarginata (assembly GCA_029884605.1). NCBI lineage: Eukaryota > Viridiplantae > Streptophyta > Magnoliopsida > Fabales > Fabaceae > Ormosia > Ormosia emarginata. The sequence goes on from JAQQTP010000079.1 coordinate 20,293,504, forward strand.
TTGATGAAAACGTTGAAAAAATCAATATGTGATTTGAAAACATAACAGAAATGTTGCAAAATTGTGAAAACGCGACAAAAATGGTGCGTGACTATAAAAATGCGATAATATGATTTTCGCGATTAAATATACAGTAGGATTACTGTTGAACTAGTAAATGAAGACTGTGTGAGAAAATGATAAATTTTGCCTGTGATTGGCATTGGTGCATTTTATATGCATGAACTGGTGTATGAACACTGTATATGAAATTTGCCTATGTTTGGCATTGGTGCATTGAACATGCATTGGAAAGGTCCGATGGACTGTATGAGGCTATTTGCCTAGGAGAGACGTATACCTCTTGAGTGGGTGCGATATGCGTAGTGTAAGTCACTTGTTGACCTTGGGGGCATCGGGGTGCGGGTTGCTTACATGGGTGGTTGGTAGCTCTTCTTCCCGTAAGTTAGATCGATGCAACGCATCGATGATCCTGACCGAGACACTATTCTTAATCGAGATCTCGTAAAGACTATCGTGTATATGCTAGATGTGCAAATACAAATGAGAATTGTAGCACCTGGTCTGAGGCATTTGGTACAGACAGATCTTTCGGATTAACTTCTCTGAACTGAGTATTAGCTCCATGGAGTAGGACATTGAGTCTACGTGCGCATGCATGAAACTGAACATTTATATCTATGTGATGTATTATTTGAGGAATATTGGGTATGACAATTGTTCTATTAAGAAAATACTTGGATGATGATGATGATAATACTATTAATGGCATGATGGTAAATGTTATTTATTGTATCTGTTATTTAATACATTGTGATGATGTCATAATTGTTATTATAGTATGATATATCTGTATGGTATACTGTATGTATTATCTCTGTGCTACCATATTGGTATTGGCGTTGGTGATCTCACCTCTTTGTATGTTTATTTGGTATTGTAAATATATTTGTAAAGACACTGAGCAAAGGGTTAAACAAGAGGGTGAAGAGGAGCAGGCTACAGAGGAAGCTGAGTTTTGATCGGATGGCCTCCCGGTCAAGTTTCTTTGGTTACGTGAGATTGCAGTTCCACGGTGGAGCTGGAGCGTGGAGGACTAGTCCCAATGAGAGGGGACTAATTTATGAGGGATACTTGACAGTAAACTTTAGTAGGATATTTCATGGGGATCCGTTTTTCTCTGTAACAATTTTTGTGCATGTGGAATTTTCACTGTCTATTAGGCAGCATTGGGATACTAGAAACTATGTCCCAACGGAAATTAGTGTTGTGTCATCAGCCCGGACACCTGTCCATAGGGCTACGCGTCAAATCGGATTCCTACTTGCTGAGGAGTCTGAGGAGGACCTGTCTGAGGGTTCTGCTGTTTATTTAGACTTGGGCGAGTCTAAACTCTATTACAAACTATGTCTATATATATTTAAGTGTGTTATCTAGTTTTAAAGAAATGGTCTGTATATAAATAATCCTGACAGTACGTTTGTAATGTATGATGATGTAAATTATGTGTGATGATGTCTAATATTTTATTTTCCGCTAAGGTTATTTTATAGTATCAAAGAAGAAGAAAAAATTTACAACTCATATTTTTATCACAACATCACATTTTATAACTTAGGGGTAATTTGGGAATTAAGTAACATAAATGTGGCACCTTACGGTGGGTGTTACAACGTTAGGGGTTTTCCAGCAACATCAAGTGTTCATGTCCTCGTAGCTATGAGGGTTCAAGTGTTGATGCCCTAGCCGTCAAGGAGGCGCTTGAGGTTCAATACCAATTGTTATCAAGTGACCTCTGTGGTGTCCCAAGGCCGACGAGGGCGGGGAGTGTAACACCCCTTTGGAGGATGTCACACATAAAAGAAAATAAAAGAAATAGAAATAAAATCTACCCAAGTTGTGAAACATTTGTTAAATATTATTACGGGTTGTAAAATAATTCTTGATAGACAGAAATATGTAATAAAAAGATAATGCGGAAAATACGAAATAAAAAAAAAACATCATCACTAATAATATACATATGATTAAGTTATAACCTGTACAAGTAATTTACAACTAAGACTACAAATATTTAAACAAAAACAGTAAAGAAAGCAATAAAAGAGTTAATATATACAGACATACGCTGACGCGCCCAAAAAAAATATCATGATTATCTAATCCTCTGATGGATCACTCTCAGTATGAAAATGATCATCAGGAGATAGATATCCTGGATGTCTCGACACACGGCGATAACGGGATCGCGCAGTCGATACGATACTTATCTCACTAGGTTCAGGGTTTTCAGCACCCCTATAACGCCTAATGGATAAGGGTAACTCTAAGTGCAGAAAAAGCGTCGTAGTCATGACAGGCTCTTCATCAAAACGATGACGTAGGATCACAGTCACACGTCCTGCATACGTCACAGAGTCACGATCTCCTTGTAGATGCCAAGCCAGAGCACCTCCATGAAATACCAACTCTATGAATCCCAAAAATCCTGGCGTCGCCATCCCTCACAATCAATCCAGAGGATATGGATGATCGAATGGTTCTTGATCGTCAACCGATCGATCGTCCGCTTTGCCGGTCTTCCTCCTCTTCGGGTACACGATCTCAAGGGGCTGTTCCTCTTCCTCGAAGTCTTTACCGCGTAAAATAAATAAACAGAAAATACATATAACAAAGAGGTAAGACAACATAAAATCATCACAACATGGTCAATAAAAAGACGGCAAACAATATACATACGAGTTCATGCAATACATAAAGCTTTAACAATTATAATAACAGATTGAAGAAAATTTAGATATCATTACAATGTATCACATCACAAATAAAACTTCACGAGATAAAACAAGAAAGATAAGAATAAACAGATAAGATATAATAACCAAATATAATAACAATAACCGGATAAAATAAACAAATAAAATACGAGATAAACAATAAATAGATAAGATGGAAACAATTAGACTTAGAGATAAATAATATGACAAAATCCTACTCCATGGAGCTAAAGAAAAACACAAGTATCGAGAGAGAGGAATGATTCGCAAAACCTAATAGTACCACGGCTGCCCCACCAACTATTGCTGTCACACGTTGTGTCTATAGCCCCACGACACAGAATCCATCAATCCAGGCGTGGTGTAGTTCACGGTCTCACGTTGTGGCACTACAGCAAATGTACTACTAGATTTCACAAATCTCGATTAAATATAGTGTACGTCGAGTACCATAGTGTGCTATCGGTTTACCACGGCCCAGCGGAGCGACCAACTGTCCACATGTGGGATCCCGTACACTAAAGCCTCCAAGTTCATTAGAACAATGAACCACACTATGTTTATCGCATCGACAACACGATGTGATTCGTCTCGTCAACAAATCCACCAAATACATGGCACACATAACAGATAGATGGAAAGCCTGTACGGGTTCACATTTTCCCGACAGCAAATAATTCTCAAAAACCTGTACGGGTTCACATTTTCCCGACAGTAAATAGATTTTCAAAAGCCTGTACGGGTTCACTTTTTCCCGACAGCATATAGATTTTCAAAAAGCCTGTACGGGTTCACTTTTTCCCGACAGCATAAAATAATTATAGTAACGGTCAATCGCGTAGAAATTTTATCGCATTTTCATAATTCCGTCGTTTTTACAAACGTTTAAAAATCGGGTAAAGATATTTTTCTGTTTTTAAAATCGCGTAGCATTTTTAATACGTTTTCTCAATCGCGTAGGATTTTTAAATCATTTTCTTATTCGAATGCCCTTAAAATTACTGTTTAAACATATAGAAATAGTACTTAGTACATTTAAACTACGTAGAATAATTTTTCATACCGTATACTGTCATTAGGATATTTTTACTATCTTATAGGTTCATTTTCACTAAAAATTGACAGCATTTTGTTTATAAACTTATAATAATGGTTTTCTAAATTTTCCATAAAATTTTCTATTTACCTAATTTTTAACCATATCATTTAATTTTTTTTGAAATCTCTAACATGCTTCAAAACCTAAAGTGAGCTATATGTTAGAAAATTTCTCAAAATTTCTGTATTTTACTTCCTAATGATAAAATCACTAATTTTAATCCTTTAAACTTAATTCTACTCAATTTGTTTCTTCAAAAATCATCATAGAAAATTTCCCCTTAACTTGTATTGTCTCTTTTAATTGAAAAAGGTTTGGAATCAAGTTTTAGAAATCATAATTACCTATAGTGGCATGTTGGCCGAATTTTGTAAAACTTTTTCATTTGATTTCTAAATCATGTCAAAAGTATTATCTTATCTAAGTTCATTAAATCATGTTATAAAGTAATGATTTTAAATCAAATAAATCCTTTAGGCATGTTGGCCCAAAATTTACTAAATCTTTACCATTTGATTTCTAAATTCCTTTTTCTTTGATCAAAACAATTTAAAACCTTCTTATTTCTCCTAATTAATTAAGTTGCACTTTAGGAAAAATGAAGAGAACATTTTGGTCCTCACACTTTGTCATTGCCGTGAGCTAGGGAATGTGTTCTTTGGAACACTCATGCAAATTTACACATGTTATTCACATCTTATACCTTATCATACAATTCTAACACATGCATTTATATTTCTAACACATGCAAAATATTTCTAACATATAAAACCTAAATTAAAGCTTATAGACATACAATCAAAAGCTAATAGACATGCAAAATTATTACAATTATCAAACAAGAAAGCTACTAACACATAACACCTAAGCTACTAGCAACCACAAAAATTAACAAATACACATCAATAAACACACCACAACCGAATCCTTATGGATTCTACAAATAATCCATCTTCTTACCACCATCAAGGGATGATAAGAATTGTCTTCCTCTTACCTTAAATGAAGACAAAAGGCTTGCTTTCACACCTCCTAGGTCACGGTTTTCACCACCAAAAATACCTAGAAATCTCAAACAAAATCTACATGTTACTAACCATGAAAAAGAAGCTAAACCATGAAAAAATCATGGCTTAGAACTTTGAAAAAGAAGAGAGAAAAGAAAAGCATGAAATTTTACCTTCTAGGTAAAACTTTCAAGGTTGGTTTCCAAGCCCTAGATGGAAGAATTTGAAGAAACTCCCAACTACAAAGGTTCTTAGAATAGTGTTTAGGTTAGGAAAACTTGGTTAGAAAAATTTTTGGATGGTTGGATGGTGTAGTTAGTATCTTGGCCGAATGGAAGGGAAAAAGGAACAACAATGGTGGCTAGGGTTCTTGATGAGAGAGAAGAGAGAAAAGCAAGGAAGACAAAGTGATTTTTGGTCCTCCCTCCTTCACTTGGCCGTAGCTCTCTAAGGGCATGCAAGGTGGCTCCTTGCTTGGCTTCATCCAAGCCATAGATTACATCAAAGGCTAAGATTAAGTCTTGGTGAGCAAGCTTGATTTTCATTGGTTGGCTCATGGTGACTCACCTTGCTTAGTCACACAGTGTAATAAATTCTCTGCTGAGTCAGCTAGCTGAGTCAGCCTGTTCTGGAAAGTTCTACTGCTTACGGTGATTAATTAAGCTACCGATCTAACCGTTCTGCTAATTGTGGGTCCCGCAAAATATTTCGGGTCCACTGTCACTAAACTATACTTGACTAATAAAATAATATTATAATAATATAAAATTATTTTATTTGTGATTAAATCCTAAAAATTAAAAGATTATTTTTAGTCTCATTCGAGAATCGAGTTAAGTAAGATCCCCAATTCTAAATAATAAAATAAGATTTTCCCCCGGCCGAAAAATATTATTTTCCCGCCTCGAGCAAATCACACCAAAAGTCCATATAAAATCACAGACAGTATTTTCAGGCATTAAATCAAGAAGAAAACAATTAAAAACAGCAAAAACAGCGAAAACAATACGTTTGGGACGTAACGGTCATTTTCCCATTTTTTCCCACAACGTAGGTAATCGTCCAAAATGTTCAAATAAAATATCCAGCAGTATTATATAGCTGTATATCTTTCAGAAAAATTAATACGTAGCTTCCAGAAAAATTTTTATTTTTCCGTCTCGAAACAAATTACGTAAAACGATCAAATAAAATTTGAGCCAGTATTATCGTAATTGTTTTCATACAGAAATCGAGAACAGAAAAATAGGGACACAGCGGTCATTCATACAAAAGCATGAAAAACAGAAAACAGTTCATTCAGAATATTTTCTAAAAATTGGGGCGTTGCAGGGAGTGGTCGCTGGTGCTAAGAGAAAGCATCAATGAGCAACTCCTAGCAAACTTCTAGGCGAAGGGTCCCATGAATGAACTGAATACACATCGGAATGAGAGGGATTCAGAAACTATGCAGGTATGGGACTGCATAGTTGAGGATGACTTAAATGAATTAATTAGACATAGTCATTTCAACAAGTTGCAACTTCTTTTCGGGAGCCTAGAACATAAGAACTCCATGGTTAAACGTGCTTAACTTGGAGCAATTATGGGATGGGTGACCTATTGGGAAGTTTCCTAAGATGCGATTAATGTAACACCCACCGTAGGGTATCACATTTTATATTTATTATTATCGAATTACTCCCAAGTTATAAAATAATAATTATTTAATGTAAATACGAGTTGTAAAATTTCTTGATATTAATAAGATAAACTTAGCAGAAAATAAAAATATTAAACATCATCACAAATAATTCACATCATATACATCACACACGTATTGTCAAACTTATTTATATACAGACCGAGTTCTCAAAAGTATTTAAACATTCCTACATTACCATACTGGCGCAAGTATACCTAGAGAGCAGAACCCTCAGACGGGTCCTCCTAGGGATCAACCTTAGATTCTTCATAAGGTAGGAATCCTGGTTGACGTTTCGTCCTACGGACAAGTGTCCAAGCAGATGATACAATGCTAATCTCAGATGGGACTTGGTAACGACCGCCCCAATATTGCCTAATAGATAATGGAAATTCTATATGTACATATATAGTAACAGAAAAGAAAAGATCTCCATGAAAGACCCTACTCATATTAACTGTCACATGTCCTTGATAAATAAGTCCCTCCTCATTGGGACTAATACGCCAAGCACCAGCTCCTCTATGAAACTGCAATCTCACATACCAAAAGAAACTAGATCTGGTTGCCATCAAATCAGAACTTAGCCTCCTCAGCAGGAATCTGCTCCTCGCCGCCTTCTTGCTCAATACCTTGCTCAATGTCTTTACCAAATATAAATACAATACAAGAATAGGCATACAAAGAGGTGAGATTATCTACGCCAATACCAACATGGCAGTATGGAGACAACAAATACAACATATCATACAGATATCACACAATAACATAGGCATAATAAACAATAAACATAATCATTTCATCCAACATTCCTCAACATTCGATAGATAAAATATATCAAAGATATACAGATACGTTCAAGTTATGCATATGCTCATTGACTCATTTCCTAATCCATGGAGCTAAAACTCAAGTCGAAGAGATTGATCTAGAAGATCTGTCTGTACCAACAAGCCTCATACCACGTGCCACAACTCTCATAAGTTGTTGCACATCTAGCAAATATACGACAGTCTTCACCAGATCTTGATTAAGAATAGTGTATCAGTCCGGATCGTCGGTGTGTAGCATCTCAAAAATTGATAATTTTAGAATAAATAGTCGTTTTATAATATTTGTGATTTTTCAGAATTTTTTGTATTTTTTTAAGAACATAGAATATTTTAATATCATTTTTTGTTTTACGTGCGCACTGAGCAGAGCCGGGGTAACATCCCAAAAATTAATAATTTCATGATAAATGATCATTTTATAATATTTGGAATTTTTGAGAATTTTTCTATATTTTTCTGAGAACGTGGAATATTTTAACATTATTTCTCGTTTTGTGTGCAAACAGAGCGGGCCCGGAAAAATGAGATATTTTTCCCGAGAACGTTGATATGTGAAAATGTCGATGGGGGATCTTACTAAACCTGAGGTTGGACATGGTTTACGAGATTTCACGTTTTTCGAGAAATTTTATCTGACAGAGCAATAAATCGCTGTGTAATTTTTATCCGCTGGGAAATTAATACTAACTTCTGTCAACTATAACAATTGTCCATTGGGTAATAGCATGCATTAGGAACCCTATCACCTTATCCTAATGCAATCCACGTTATGTCCCATCAAATCCACTTTAATTCAAATTTAGTGTACTTTCTTCAAAGCTTCTTTCAGAAGCTTTGACTACCAAATGACCAAGCTACCCTTGGCTTGTTAGGGAAGCTAATTTTCCCCCTCTCTTCTCTCCCATTGCCGTGGACTCATAGGCCCAAAGGGGAAGCAATTTTGCCTCCCACTCTTAACCTAACACACCCAAAATATCTTATTTCAATCCTAACACTTTCTCTTTCTAACTTTCATATTCTTCATTCTCTCTCTTCCTTCTCTCTTCTTCCTCCCTCTCCAATCCGAAATTGAAGCCTCTCTCTTCACCTATTTTCTTCACTTTTCTCTCCATCAACCCCATTATCACACTCACCTCCACCTCCTCTACACCTTCTCTTTTGAGAGTTTCTTCAAAAACCCATCTTCACCTCCATTTTCTCTCTTCCTCCTTTTCCCAACCACGAAATTCCAGCCACCATTAGAGGTCATTTCTCTTCACTTTTCTCTTCATAAACACCATTTCTATACTCCTCTCAACCTCCTCTACAACTTCTATTTGGAAGGTTTTTCTCAAAAACCAATTTTTCCTCCATTGTCATCCAAGACAAAGCTTCAAGCTTTAAGGTAAAGTTTTCATTTTTCTTCTTTCTTCTCTTCATTTTCGTGCTCCATGGCCTCATTGATGACCATGGATCTATTCTTTTTCAACCATTGATGTTGATTCTTTGTCTTGAGATTTCTAGGGTTTTTGGACCCCAAAACCGAATTCACCAAGAAGAAAAGAGGAGCCCATTTTCGTGTTCTTCCTTTAGGTAAGAGGGAGATTACCCACTTTAACCACTAATGGTGGTGAGGGAACCTTGTGTGCTTGTTGATGGAGGATTCCATCTTTGTATGTTCTTTTTATTTGATGATTTTGCATGTTCTTGTGTTCTTGAGTTGGATAAATACTTGAATGGTGATTAGATATATATTAGATGTGTTAAATATGCTTGATCATGTTAGGGTTGTTAAATGAAAAATTTGGAGTTTCCTACCCTAACATGGTGCCACGGTTTTGAGTGGGATTTTAGGATAAAAATTGGTTTTTGTACACAAAGAAACAAAGCTTATTTGATTTAATGTTGAGTGATAATATTGAAAGTATGAATGGAAAATTTTGAAGGGTTATTTACCCTAAAATTGTCATAATTGACCAAAGTTAAAGACTTTGAAAATGAGAATCCATAATGAGGACATTGTGATAGTTGATACACCATGAGTACCTATTGTTGTTGAGGAATTGAATTGACCCCATGTGGAATAAAAGCTAAGTAATTAGGTATCAAGAGACTAGTGCATGAAATGAAAGAAAATTTAGAACCTTGAAGGCTTGTGAGGCCACGGTTTTAAGGGTTGTTTAACCTAAAGAATTTCATAATTTATCAAGACTTAAGTTATTGGAAACGTTGAACCCTTAATGGGGAATGTTGATAATTGATGGACCATAAACATACATTGAGGATGAGAAGTGGTTCCATATTGTTGTAAGACCCTATGTGGGGTTAAGTATTTGTTAATGGATTTCTTGATGAGATTATGATGCATTGACATTGACAACGAATTATGTACCATTGTGGTATTGTTTATGATAAATGCATCATTGATAAACATACATAATTAGACATTGTGTCATCATGCATATGTGTTGTCCGTTGGACATTGTTGAAGGGCAATGTATGCCTAGGAGTTGAATAACACCTATGTGCGGGTGCAAATAGACTAAGCGTAGGGCCATATGTTGTTGGCCATGGGGACGTCGGGGTGCGGGTGCCTCATCATGGACAGTTAAGCGCTCCTTTGTGCCATAGGGTAGATCGATGCAAACACACCGACGATCCAGACCAAGATGCTGACCTTTCTCGTGTAACACCCCTTGATGTAGCGACTGGAGCATAATCGTCATTACACCACAGTTACTAGATCTAGGCGTGTCACAGTCATGATAACAGTAATTTAAATTCTCAAGAGTCTATGTATATTTTTTTTTTGACAATATGCATAGGTAGAAAATATGAGCCCCGAATGAGATATAAGTATATTCAAGCCATGATACAACCACTGAAATAAAATTATATCTCTTATATATAAATATATATAGTCAATTTACACAAATCACCGATGACATAGAATATAATAATTACGAGAGTCCAATAAGATACAGCGGGAATAAAACACTAAAAGGGGGAAAAGTAGTGACCCAGGGATAGGTACTACTAGCAGACAAAGCTGCAACCCCATATACACACACGACGCTCGGAGTCCCAGTCAACAAGTCAGGCATCAATGCCTCCACGCAGTGCACTAGTACGTAGAAGAAACCTTGTCCAAACGCCCAATCCATCAACTAAAGTGTGGTCCCTCTTTATCTTCCTCACGATCTTTTATCAATATAAGTATAAAACAGACATACAAAGATATAGGAAACACGAGAAAGAGGTAAGACATCCTACATCATTACCAATTATAGCATGCTAGAAACATTACGGCGCCACGCGCCCAAATAGCAAGTCGAAACAAGTATATTCAAATACTAACAAGTAAGTCCAACGATGGCTTAAGTTAAACGGTCCAGGCGGTAATCATTACAAGTAATTATTAAATCAGTCATAGTTATGGAAAAATGAATATTAACAACAATGTATATATATATCATGTCTCATATGCATGTTCTCTCAAACCCCTACTCCATGGAGCTAAACTCAATCAATCGGAGAGAAAGATCAGGAGACATGTCTGTAACTCGGCTGCCGAGGCCAGTGCTATCAATAAATTTTCTCATGCGCAAATCATGGCATTGTACAGACATTCTACACTAGATCACGATATAGGACAGTGTCAAGTCCGGATCGTCGGTGTGTTTGCATCGGTTTGCCCCACGGCACGAGAGGAGCTCTAAACTGTCCATGTGGAGGACCCGCACCCCGACGCCCCGAGGTCATAACACGACCCACACTTGTCTATTCGCACCCGCACTAAGGTGTGTTCAATCTCCTAGGCAACTAGGCCTTACAACAGTCCACAAGGACATCACAATGCATAAGACACTATGCATGCTCATGTATGATCCACAATCTCATACAAATTCATAATATGCCACATTAGGCCAATATAAACATCAATATATAAGTGGTCACTCACATGGACCCATAATCACATAATATCAATACCACATCAATTTATACGTCATTAAGTTCATTATGAATCCTAAATTAGAATTTGTGCCTCATTTCAAGGTTCATGTTCAAAAGTCAATTTAACATACCATGGCAATTCAATTTTTAATAATTTACATTTTATGCAAGCCCTTAAGTCTCACACTCTCATATTCTTTACTCACTTAGATTTACCTTTAAGTCTTATGATGGATTCACCTTTTAGTCTAAATTTTACCAAATCATTTCAATCCCTTAATTATCCGCTCCAACACCTAGGTTATTACTTGCCTAATTGATTATGCCTTCAAGCTACCAAATTACATAATTTCACCCAAAAAGGGCTAGGAGGCCGTGACCTCCCTAGGAACTCAATTCCTAGTTCTTTCCAACTCAACACACCATTGGTTGCACCCTAAATTCACTTGATCCTCACTTGTTACACTAGCTCACCAATGACCCCAAATTGGGCTCAAAACCGTGGCCACCACTCGGGTTTCAATCTCAATTCTTTTCTTCCATTACATCCCATTTTTATCTCTTGATTAATTCCAATTCAATGCTTGTTACAATTTATCACAATTTCTCTTAATTACTAGCCCCAAAACCGTGGCTACCAAGAAGGATTCTCAAAGGTCATTCTTCCATTTCCAATCACAACATCCACTCAAATATTCCATTACACACGTTGGTTAATTTGAATCTTATACCAATTACAATTTCAACACAAACTCCTCTAGTTTTCTAGCCTAAAACCGTGACACTACTTGGTGGGTGTTCAATCATTTTTATTCCATTTTAAATCATTAAATCCAATCTAACATTCCATTATATTCAACAATTCAATCCAATAGCATAAATAAATAAAAATCAACACATAGCATAATTAATCATTAAATTCAAGAACAACCCTCATTAGGGTTCTTCCACAAATCAAACAATCAAGGTTCCTAGATGCTAAAAATGGTTGAAGAGGAGTGTCTTCCTCTTACTTGAGTGTAGAAATCAAATGGACTCCAAGAAAGCTCCTTGGATTTTCGGATTTGGCCACCAAAATCCCTAAAAATGGTGACTTGGTTAGAATCAATATCAAGGCTTGGAAAATCAACTATGGATGGCCATAAAAGAAACCATAATCACGAAATCAAGAGGAGAGGGAGAGTGGTCATGAAACTTACCCAAAATGCCCAAAGATGGAGCTTGGAGAAAATGGTGAAGATGATGGAATCTCAAGAAACTCCAAGAAGAAAAAGTGTTTAGAATGTTGAGAGGATTCAAGAAATGTAGCTAGATGAAATTTTTTGTGAAGGTTAGGGTGGTGAAGGGTGGCTGGCCGTGGAGCTTGGTAGAGAGAAGGAGGAGAGAAAGTTTGAAGAAGGAAGGAGAAGAAGTGATGAGAGAGAAGTGTTTTTTGGAAATTAATGTATTTTTGATGTAAATGAATTAATGAAAGGAAATGAATTTTCCTTGCTTGGAGGCTGCATTCAGCCGTGTGGGGAGAGAGAGAAGTGAGAGGGAATGGCTTCCAAGAGAAGCCAAAACACATGGGTCAAAGGTGAGGTCAAAGCTTCTTAAGGAAGCTTTGATTATTTTACTATTAAATTTGAATTAAAGTGGATGGATTAGACATAAAGTAGATTGTATTAGGATAATGTGATAGGATTTTTATTACACACTATTATCCAATAGATAATAGTTACAGTTGACAGAAGTCAGTATTTAATTAATCTGACAGATGAATTTTTCGCTGTATTGATTTATTTTGTCTGTTAGAATTTCTCGAAAATTATGAAACCTCGTAAATTGTGTCAAGTCTCGGGTTTAGTAAGATCCCCCGTCGACATGTCCATAGTCCAAGGTTCTCAGAGAAAACATCGCGTTTCTCTGATTCTGCTCAGCACGCACGCAAAACGAGGAATATATTAAAATATTCGACGGCCCGAAAAATTCCCGAGAAAATTTCCAAAAATTGAAAATATTATAAAACGACTATTCGTCATATAATTTTCCAATTTTTGAAGCACTACAGTCGTTTTCACGACTCTGCTCGAGTTTCACGCAAAACGAGGAATATATTAAAATATTCGTCGTTTCCGAAAAATTCTAGAAAAATTCACATAAATCACAAATATTAGAAAATGACTATTGGCGGCGAAATAATCCATTTCCGGAGTGTTACACTGACCTCAGCAATTCTCAGCTCAGTGTGCACGCAAAACGAGGAATATATTAAAATATTCCGCGTTCCCAGAAAAATCCAGAAAAATTCCAGAAAATCCCAAATAATGTAAAATGATCATTTATCCTGAAATTATTAATTTTCGGGATGTTACAACACTCCCCTACTAAAAGGAATTTCGTCCTCGAAATTTACGTACCTTCAAATAATTCTGGATGTTGCTCCTTCATCTTATCTTCCAATTCCCAAGTCGCATCACCAGTTGCTTCATTCCAAATCACCTTTACCAATGCGATCTCTATATCTTTGTGTTGCTTTATTCTTCTATTCTCAATCTTCATGAGAAGTTTCTCATAAATCAGACTCTCTCTGAATTGCACCGGGTTTGGTTTGATGACGTGGCTGGATCGGTGACATACTTTCGCAATCGTGATATATGGAAGATATCATGGAGATTTAGAAAGAAAGGATAACAGAATCGGTGACAAGCTATTGAGCCAAACCCGAACCGAAATTTGATATAGTCCAAAGAATTTTGGAATGGGTTTATTAGTAACCCAGACAGACGACACTGAAACTAAACGTTATACTCCTTCAAAAACTCTAATCACCTTTCCTGTCTCATGTTCAGCCACTTTTTATCGAATGGATACTTCAGGTCCTTGTGATTGCTAAAGGCGTTGATCGTAGCAAGCGTCTCCATATTCTCAGAGAAATTTTAACTACAGCTAGCACCAAACTGTGAGTTAGGCAATTCCCAATGTGTCCTCAACTACCTTGAGGTGTAAGTCACAACTTTCCCAACCTTGCATGAACACATATCCTAGATTTTTCTGTGAAGCATAAAATTCTCCAAACAGTTCCCTGGGATTAGGTGGAACCAAATCTGACAAGCATTCGAATGTCTCCTCGACCTTTAAAACCTTTCTTCACACGCATTAGTCCATAGAAGTTTTTATTCTCTTCTTGCAAACTGAGCAAAATATCCGGCTATCTTGGAGGATCTATTGATACTCCTTCAATCTTTGTGTCTTCTTCGATAAGACTAACTAATTTCGCCAGCTATGTGTCTCTTTTACGGTCTCCGATCTTTCCTTTTGAAGAACTGCTTCAATCTCTTGGAAATCCACAACAATTTGGAACTTCATGATCCAAAACTGAACCTTCTCAATTAAGAATCCGTACTCTGATACTTTGGCATTTACTCTCTCTCCTTTAAAGTCGAGAAAACTATGCCGAGATGTCCAGCGTGTATCTCCATATTTTCGAGAATAGATCAGAATGTCATCATTAATGACAATGACAATTCTGTTCTGGGTAAGGACAAAAGATACAATTCATGTCACTCATGTATACGACAAGAGGATTGGTTATTCCGAACGGCACCACGGGACACCCATAATGCCCATAGCGCATTCGAAATCATTTTAAGGACACTCTCAATCTTCCGCGAATTCAATGATGACCAGGACGTACATCTTTCTCCGACCTTGATCATGGTCTCGTTCGTTTGACGATGGTGTTCATCCCACTGAGATGTTCCATCCTTCTCCTTACTGACAGCACTGTAGTTCATCACAAGAAACTTACTGACTACAATGGTGACAGTCATATTCCCTTTTCTTTTGTCCTCTATAAAAGGTAACACATATCCTTGGATTTCTTTTCCCTCGCAAAGCTTCAACTTTGTTGGCTGTTACGAACTCAAAAGCCTTAGTTTCGAAAATCACTAAGGTTCTTATAGGAACGCTCTAGCAGATAATGACCAGAAAATAACTGATCAATCTCTGAAATCATGAAATCTAATATGTATAATTCTTGGTAAGCAAGATGGATCAACAAAAGGTTCAATCTTTAGCAGAAACAGGATAGATTAAACAAACTTAAGTGTCAACGATAAGTCTTAGTAACAGAAATGGAAATGATTTAAGTTGAAGATAGGAAAGATACAGATGAATCCTAATGATCCATAAGGTTACAAATTGTAAAAGGAAGGGTTACCCCCAGAATTATACAGCACGATTACAGGATCGTCATTTGAGGCATAACTTCCACGGTTTGGATCTCTGAATTTTGAAGTCTCAGCACCTCCCAGGGTATAAGTTCTGGCTTCTGCTTGTGGTTCTACAGCCTTTACAGCATTGACTGAAGAATTTGCCTTTGCTTGGTCGCAGTTGCGAGAGACGTGTCCAGGCTTTCCACATTTAAAACAGATTATCCCTTTAATCTTACACTCCCTCGTGAAGTGTTCCTTTCCGCATTTCGTACATCTTGGCGAAGATGTCGGAATCTGACTGGGTACACCGCCACTAGTACTTTGTCCAGGAATTGGTTGTTGTTGTTGTTTCCCTGATACCCGTGCGCATGGTTTTCGCTTAAACTGGTTAACTTTTCTATTATTCCTCCTTTGGAATCTAGGTAGTCCACGTTTGCCCCAAAGTCGACTTTCCTCCAACAGATTCTGAACCTCAACTTCCCGGCTCTCGTTGTTGCGTGATCCCTCGATCTGGTAAGTTGTCACCTCAGTTACCATTTGCCTTTCTTTTGCCGTCGTGGCCATACTTCTATTGTCTTGTCCCGCGCTCACATGTATACGTCTGTCACGAGCCACCGCCCTTGCATGTCTACTGCGAGCCATTGAATCTCTCTGAAGACGGACATAATTATAACAAACAAAAATTACTTCAAACAATGTTATCTCCCTATGAAAACCAAACACAGAGAGTCACATAATTCACACAATTCAAGCAAGACAAGCTCAATTCCATACATCCTAACTATCTCCAGCTCGAACTTCTTCATTCTGCTTCCACAAAGACAATCCCTTGTAAGCCGTCAACTCCCAAACTGCTTCTCGAATCTAGTTTACACCAACTATTTCTTTCTCCAGAAGATCGGTTTTCCAAAACCTTTTGATCTCCTCACAGAAGAAATCCTATTTTCCTAACACAGTACGCCTAGGTGAAGTCATAGTTTCCTGTACACACAGAACATTACATATTGAGTAGGCCAGTCCTCAACATCATGTAACTGCATAACAGTAGCTATCAACATTCAACCTACAGCAAGTCATGCATTCCTTTCCCATCATCTCAATCAAGAGACAAGGAAGTGCACAACAGACCAAATTCTAATATGCCTAAACATAGCAAGTCCATACCCCGGCTCAACAGGATGAACTGCTCTGATACCACCTAATGTAACACCCCTTGATGTAGCGACTGGAGCATAATCGTCATTACACCACAGTTACTAGATCTAGGCGTGTCACAGTCATGATAACAGTAATTTAAATTCTCAAGAGTCTATGTATATTTTTTTTTTTGACAATATGCATAGGTAGAAAATATGAGCCCCGAATGAGATATAAGTATATTCAAGCCATGATACAACCACTGAAATAAAATTATATCTCTTATATATAAATATATATAGTCAATTTACACAAATCACCGATGACATAGAATATAATAATTACAGAGTCCAATAAGATACGGCGGGAATAAAACACTAAAAGGGGAAAAGTAGTGACCCAGTGGATAGGTACTACTAGGAGACAAAGCCGCAATCCCATATACACACACGACGCTCGGAGTCCCAGTCAACAAGAGGCATCAATGCCTCCACGCAATTGCACTAGTACGTAGCCGAAGAAACCTTGTCCAAACGCCCAATCCAATCAACTAAAGTGTGGTCCCTCTTTATCTTCCTCACGATCTTTTATCAATATAAGTATAAAACAGACATACAAAGATATAGGAAACACAGAAAGAGGTAAGACATCCTACATCATTACCAATTATAGCATGCTAGAAACATTACGGCGCCACGCGCCCAAATAGCAAGTCGAAACAATATATTCAAATACTAACAAGAAGTCCAACGAAGAAGCTTAAACGGTCCAGGCAGGTAATCATTACAAGTAATTATTAAATTAGTCATAGTTATGGAAAAATGAATATTAACAACAATGTATATATATATCATGTCTCATATGCATGTTCTCTCAAACCCTACTCCATGGAGCTAAACTCAATCAATCGGAGAGAAAGATCGGAGAGACATGTACGTAACTCCTACTGCCGAGGGAGTCTATCAATAAATTTTCTCATGCGCAAATCATGGCATTGTACGAGACATTCTACACTAGATCACGATATAGGACAGTGTCAAGTCCGGATCGTCGGTGTGTTTGCATCGGTTTGCCCCACGGCACGCAGGACCTCTAAAGCGTCCATGTGGAGGACCCGCACCCCGACGCCCCGAGGTCATAACACGACCCACACTTGTCTATTCGCACCCGCACTAAGGTGTGTTCAATCTCCTAGGCAACTAGGCCTTACAACAGTCCACAAGGACATCACAATGCATAAGACACTATGCATGCTCATGTATGATCCACAATCTCATACAAATTCATAATATGCCACATTAGGCCAATATAAACATCAATATATAAGTGGTCACTCACATGGACCCATAATCACATAATATCAATACCACATCAATTTATACGTCATTAAGTTCATTATGAATCCTAAATTAGAATTTGTGCCTCATTTCAAGGTTCATGTTCAAAAGTCAATTTAACATACCATGGCAATTCAATTTTTAATAATTTACATTTTATGCAAGCCCTTAAGTCTCACACTCTCATATTCTTTACTCACTTAGATTTACCTTTAAGTCTTATGATGGATTCACCTTTTAGTCTAAATTTTACCAAATCATTTCAATCCCTTAATTATCCGCTCCAACACCTAGGTTATTACTTGCCTAATTGATTATGCCTTCAAGCTACCAAATTACATAATTTCACCCTAAAAAGGGCTAGGAGGCCGTGACCTCCCTAGGAACTCAATTCCTAGTTCTTTCCAACTCAACACACCATTGGTTGCACCCTAAATTCACTTGATCCTCACTTGTTACACTAGCTCACCAATGACCCCAAATTGGGCTCAAAACCGTGGCCACCACTCGGGTTTCAATCTCAATTCTTTTCTTCCATTACATCCCATTTTTATCTCTTGATTAATTCCAATTCAATGCTTGTTACAATTTATCACAATTTCTCTTAATTACTAGCCCCAAAACCGTGGCTACCAAGAAGGATTCTCAAAGGTCATTCTTCCATTTCCAATCACAACATCCACTCAAATATTCCATTACACACGTTGGTTAATTTGAATCTTATACCAATTACAATTTCAACACAAACTCCTCTAGTTTTCTAGCCTAAAACCGTGACACTACTTGGTGGGTGTTCAATCATTTTTATTCCATTTTAAATCATTAAATCCAATCTAACATTCCATTATATTCAACAATTCAATCCAATAGCATAAATAAATAAAAATCAACACATAGCATAATTAATCATTAAATTCAAGAACAACCCTCATTAGGGTTCTTCCACAAATCAAACAATCAAGGTTCCTAGATGCTAAAAATGGTTGAAGAGGAGTGTCTTCCTCTTACTTGAGTGTAGAAATCAAATGGACTCCAAGAAAGCTCCTTGGATTTTCGGATTTGGCCACCAAAATCCCTAAAAATGGTGACTTGGTTAGAATCAATATCAAGGCTTGGAAAATCAACTATGGATGGCCATAAAAGAAACCATAATCACGAAATCAAGAGGAGAGGGAGAGTGGTCATGAAACTTACCCAAAATGCCCAAAGATGGAGCTTGGAGAAAATGGTGAAGATGATGGAATCTCAAGAAACTCCCAAGAAGAAAAAGTGTTTAGAATGTTGAGAGGATTCAAGAAATGTAGCTAGATGAAATTTTTGTGAAGGTTAGGGTGGTGAAGGGTGGCTGGCCGTGGAGCTTGGTAGAGAGAAGGAGGAGAGAAAGTTTGAAGAAGGAAGGAGAAGAAGTGATGAGAGAGAAGTGTTTTTGGAAATTAATGTATTTTTGATGTAAATGAATTAATGAAAGGAAATGAATTTTCCTTGCTTGGAGGCTGCATTCCAGCCGTGTGGGGAGAGAGAGAAGTGAGAGGGAATGGCTTCCAAGAGAAGCCAAAACACATGGGTCAAAGGTGAGGTCAAAGCTTCTTAAGGAAGCTTTGATTATTTTACTATTAAATTTGAATTAAAGTGGATGGATTAGACATAAAGTAGATTGTATTAGGATAATGTGATAGGATTTTTATTACACACTATTATCCAATAGATAATAGTTACAGTTGACAGAAGTCGTATTTAATTAATCTGACAGATGAATTTTTCGCTGTATTGATTTATTTTGTCTGTTAGAATTTCTCGAAAATTATGAAACCTCGTAAACTGTGTCAAGTCTCGGGTTTAGTAAGATCCCCCGTCGACATGTCCATAGTCCAAGGTTCTCGAGAAAACATCGCGTTTCTCTGATTACGCTCGTCAAGACGCACGCAAAACGAGGAATATATTAAAATATTCGACGGTTCCGGAAAATTCCCAGAAAATTTCCAAAAATTGCAAATATTATAAAACGACTATTCGTCATATAGTTTTCCAATTTTTGAAGCACTACAGTCGTTTTCACGACACTGCTCGAGTTTCACGCAAAACGAGGAATATATTAAAATATTCGTCGTTTCCGAAAAAATCTAGAAAAATTCACATAAATAAAAAATATTAGAAAATGACTATTGGCGGTGAAATAATCCATTTCCGGAGTGTTACACTGACCTCAGCAATTCTCAGCTCAGTGTGCACGCAAAACGAGGAATATATTAAAATATTCCGCGTTCCCAGAAAAAATCCAGAAAAATTTCAGAAAATCCCAAATAATGTAAAATGATCATTTATCCTGAAATTATTAATTTTCGGGATGTTACATCTCGCGATCAACTGTTGAGTTGCCATGTATAAGCCATTTGTGCAACTATTTTATGAGATGAAGCACACTGTTTTTAAGGCTAACGATATACTGGCATTACACCTTGATCATTCACTCTGAAAATGTTGATGCCTAGCTCCATGGAGTAGGATTTGTGGTATCATAATGCATTGTGCACTGTTCATTATCGGTCTTATAAATTGTTGAGAATGAACATTGTGACTGTGAGAATTTTTGATTTATTTTTGTAATAATTATCTGGTTATTGTGCTGATTGCTTGGGACATTATTGCGACCTGCTTGTTGTTACTGATTCTTACTATTGCTTATAATTATACTGCTTGCTGTAAATTCTACTGTTACTGTTGATAAATATATGAACTGTATTGCTATGTGGGTGCTCTGCGCTGTATTATTTTCTTGCTGCCATAATGGTAATGGAGGTTAGGTGTCTCACCTTTTTATTTTATTACTCTGTCTTATGTCGCGTTGAATAAAGACTGTGAAGAGCCCAAGTTGGACTTACTTAGTTATTGTTGGAGAATCGACTTCTATTTCATCGTGATGGCGTTTGGACAAGCTCCTCTGTTACACACGTGGATACAGTTTCATAGTGGCTCGGAGGCTTGGCATTTTGACCGTGAAGCGGGGCATGTTACTTACATTGGGTACGTGACCCTAGTTTAGTGCGGTAATGAACCTGGAGCTGGTACAAATATATCGTGGAGTTCCCTATACCCATTGGGGATATGTGGGATAACCGCCGCCTCTTTCCTAGAGAGGTTTCGGTTATAACGTATGTTTCTGCTCCCATCCGTTCGGAAGTGTCGTAAGGGCGAATATTACCCATCGAGAATGCTGAAGAAGATCGGGTGCAGGACCATTGCATTCATGTGTTAGACTTCGGGGAAAGCCAAACCTTCATATGGTAGTTGTATTATGTCATGCGGAACCTGAGTTTAATATATTTGTAAGCTATTTTATGCATTGATTATGGGATATGTATTTTATGTTAAACTAACATTGCATTGGGATTGTAAGTCAATATAATTGCATTTCATGTCGTGGCTCGTATTTTTTTTTATTTACGCATAAGGGAAACAAACTTTAAATTTTGTAAATTACTGATATTGAGGTTGTGACACGCCTGGATTTAGTGATTGTGGCGTAATGACGACTATGCCGCGATTATTATATCTAGGTGCATTATACTAGATGGTATCAGAGCAGTTCATCCTGTTGAGCCGGGGTATAAACTTGCTATGTTTGGGCATATTAGAATTTTTGTATATTATGCATTTCCTTGTCTCTTGATTGAGATGATGGGAAAGGAATGCATGGCTTGTTGTAGGTTGAATGTTAGTAGCTACTGTTATACAGTTGCATGATATTGAGGACTGGCCTACTCAATATGTAATGTTCTATGTGTACAGGAAACTATGACTTCACCTAGGCATATTGTAATAGGAGAATAGGAATTCTTTTGTAAGGAGATCAAAAGGTTTGGGGAACCGATCTTCTGGAGAAAGAAATGACTGGTGTAAGTTTGGTTTGAGAAGCTGTGTGGAAGTTGATGACTTGTAAGAGATTAAGCCATAGAAGGCAGAACGAAGGAGCTCGAGTTAGAGACTGTTAGGATGCATGAATCGAATTTGTCTTGTTTGAATTGTGTGATTCTGTGTGTTTGATCTCCGAAAGGAGACAATGTTGTTTGAAATAACTATGTTTGTTTTGTTGTGTTATGTTTTGTCTGTCTTCGAAGAAAGTCGATGGCTCGTGGTAGGCGTACGCCTGTGGGCACAGGACAAGACAATTGAAGCATGACTGCGACTACAGAGGAAATGCAGAGGATAGCTGATGCGATAACTCACCAAGATCAGAGGGCCGCACAACGGCAAGAATTGGAAGTTGAAGTTCCAAATCAGTTGAAGGAAAGTCGGACTTAGGATAACCTTAGACTGCCTAGATCCCAAATGAGGAGTAATAGAAAGGCTAACCAATTCAACGGAAAACTGTACTCTTGATTGTCAGGAAAGCGACAACCACATCCAGCTCATGGGGAAAGTACTGGTGGCAGTGGATTCAGTCAGACATTGACATCTTTACCAAAGTGTAAGAAGGGCGGAAAGAACCACTCAACCAAGGAATGTAACACAAAGAGAATGTTCTGTCGCAAATGCAAAAAGGAGCACCTAACAAGGGACTGCACAATTGCAAGGATCATTTGCTTTAAATGTGGAAAGACTGGACACATTTCTCGCAACTGATATCAAATGAAGGCAGAATCTTTAGCTGATGCTGCAAGGGTTGTGGAACCGCAGGCAGAAAGCATAAATTATACTCTGGGTGGTGCTGAGGCCTCTAAATTTGAAAATCTAAACAATGAAAGTTATGCCTCAACCGACAATCCAGTAATTGTGTTGTATAATTCTGGGGGCAACCCTTCCTTTTACAATTTGTAACTGTATGGATCATTTGGATTCATCTGTATTTTCATTGACATTGACCTAGTTACTTTTATCTTTATTACCAAGATTTGTCGTTGACAATCAAGTTTGTTTACTTCATCCTGTTCTACTAAAAGTTGAATCTTTTGTTGATCTGACTTGCATACCTAAAGCTATATCTATTAGAGTTTATGACTTTAGGAATTAATTGATCATTTTCTAGTCATATCCTGCTAGATCGTTCCGATGAAAACATTAGTGGTTTTCGAAACCAAGACTTTTGAATTCATAACGGCCAACAAGGTTGGAGCTTTGTGAGGGAAAGGAGCTTGAAGATACACGTTAATATCTTCCGTAGAGGACCAAGAGCAAGGAGAATATAAATGTCACTCTTGTAGACAAAGAGTTCTGCATGATGAACCACAATGCTGGAACCTAAGCAAAAAAGTGGAACTACTCGAGGGGACAAGGACTATCACAAAATGAACAAGACTACGATCAAGGATGAGTGTCCTCGGAGAAAGATGAACAATTGGATGGATCAGCGAAGAAGAAGTCATTGTTCTCTCCAAGATAGATGTACATTCTGGTTATCGTTAAATTCGTGGGAATTCAAGGATGTTCCCAAAATGGTAATTCGAATGCGCTTTGGACGTTATGAGTATCTCATAATGCCGCTCGGAGTAATAATTGCTCCTGTTATATTCATGAACTGCATAAGTTAAATCTTTCATCCCTACCTAGACAGACTCGTTACTGTCTTTATCAATGACATTCTAATCTATTCTCGAATACGTGGAGAGACATGTTAGACATTTTGATCCAATTTTCCAGGCTTTAAAAGAGAAGGGGCGAATGCCTAAGTATTTGAGTACAAATTCTCGTTTAAAAAGGTTTAGTTTTGAGTCATAAGAATTCAGATGAAGGGATTTCTGTGAGTCCATCAAAAGTTAAAGTGGTTTTGCAATAAGAAAGCACTGGGAAACCATGGCACCCTAATAACTTACAAGGTTAGTTGGTTTCTATCGAAGGAACGTCGATGGATTTCCCAAGACAGTAGAGCGTCTTACTTAGCTTACGAATAGAGAATCATACTTTTTGGTGGGCTAACACATATAGAGGAAGTTTTTCAAGGATTGAGGAGATATTCGGATGTTCGCTAGTTTTGGTTCTACCTGATCTCGGGGAACCGTTTGAAGTGCTCTACTTCGCATTAAGGTCTAGGATGTGCGATCATGCAAAGTTGGGAAGTTGCGACTCACGTCTCGAGGTAGTTGAGGGTGCACGAGGAGAATTACCCAACACACGACTTAGTGTTGGCTGCAGTTGTATTTGCTCTGAGAAAATAGAGACACTGTCTGTATAGATCAATATTCAACGTCTTTAGCAATCACAAGGGCTGGAAGTATCTATTTGACGAAAAGGGAACTGAACATGAGATAGTGAGGATGATTAGAATTTTAAAGGAGTATGACGTCTAACTTCAGTGTCGTCTTGTCTGAGTTACCAATAAACTCACTCCAAAATTCTACGGACTATATCAAATTCCTCTCCGAATTGGTCCGGTGGCCTATCAATTGATTTTGTCATCCTTTCTTTCTAATTGTCGTAATGTCTTCTGTATGCCATGATTGCGAAAGTATATCCTCGTTCCAGCCCATGCCATCAAACTGGACACAGTACAATTAAGAGAGAGTTTGATCTATGGATTGCTTCCTGTAAAGGTCAAGATTAGGAAAGCAAAGCAACGCTGAGGCAAAGAGATCGCATCGGTGAGGGTGATCTGAATTGACGTGACCAGAAGAGCGATATGAAAGTTAGCAGATAGGAAGAAGGAACAACGTCAATGTTTACTCTAAGGAATGAAAATTTCGAGCACGAAATTCCTATTTGAAGGGGAGTGTTGTAACATCCCGAAAATTGATAATTTTAGTATAAATAGTCGTTTTATAATATTTGTGATTTTTGAGAATTTTTCTGTATTTTTCTGAGAACGTGAAATATTTTAATATTATTCCTTGTTTTGCATGCACGTTGAGCGGAGCCGGGGTAACATCCCAAAAATTAATAATTTCATGATAAATGATCATTTTATAATATTTGGAAATTTTGGAAATTTTTCTGTATTTTTCTGAGAATGTGGAATATTTTAACATTATTCTTTGTTTTACGTGCCAACAGAGCGGGCCCGGGAAAATGAGATATTTTTTCCGAGAACCTTAATCTGTGGAAATGTTAACGGGGGATCTTACTAAACTCGAGGTTGGACACAATTTACGAGATTTATATTTTTTGAGAAATTTTATCTGACAGAGCGAAAAATCACTGTATAATTTTTATCTGCTTGGCAATTAATACTGACTTCTATCAACTGTAATAATTGTCCATTGGGTAATAGCATGCATTAGGAACCCTATCACCTTATCCTAATACAATCCACTTTATGTTCCATTAAATCCACTTTAATTCAAATTTGGTGTACCTTCTTCAAAGCTTCTTTGAGAAGCTTTGACTACTAAGTGACCAAGCTACCCTTGGCTTATTGGGGAAGCTAATTTTCCCCCTCTCTTCTCTCCCATTGTCGTGCACTCATAGGCCCAAAGGGGAAGCAATTTTTCTTCACACACTTAACCTAACACACCCAAAATATCTCATTTCAAACCTAACACTTTCTCTCTCTAACTTTCATCTTCTTCATTCTCTCTTCTTCCTCCCTCTCCAATCCGAAATTGCAGCCCCTCTCTTCACCTATTTTCTTCACTTTTCTCTCCATCAACCCCATTATCACACTCACCTCCACCTCCTCTACACCTTCTCTTTTGAGAGTTTCTTCAAAAACCCATCTTCACCTCCATTTTCTCTCCTCCTTCTCTCTTCCTCCTCTTCCCAACCGCGAAATTCCAGTCATCATTAGAGGCAATTTCTCTTCACTTTTCTCTTCATAAACACCATTTCTATACTCCTCTCAACTTCCTCTACAACTTCTATTTGGAAGGTTTTTCTCAAAAACCAATTTTTCCTCCATTGTCATCCAAGACAAAGCTTCAAGCTTTAAGGTAAAGTTTTCATTTTTCTTCTTTCTTCACTTCATTTTTGTGCTCCATGGCCTCATTGAAGACCATAGATCTATTCTTTTTCAACCATTGATGTTGATTCTTTGTCTGAGATTTCTAGGGTTTTTGGACCCCAAAACCGAATTCACCAAGAAGAAAAGAGGAGCCCATTTTCGTGTTCTTCCTTTAGGTAAGAGGGAGATTACCCACTTCAACCACTAATGGTGGTGAGGGAACCTTGTGTGCCTGTTGATGGAGGATTCCATCTTTGTATGTTCATTTTATTTGACGATTTTTCATGTTCTTGTATTCTTGAGTTGGATAAATACTTGAATGGTGATTAGATATATATTGGATATGTTAAATATGCTTGATCATGTTAGGGTTGTTAAATGAAAAATTTGGAGTTTCCTACCCTAACATGGTGCCACGGTTTTGAGTGGGATTTTGGGATAAAAATTGGTTTTTGTACACAGAAATAAAGCTTATGTGATTTAATGTTGAGTGATAATATTGAAAGTATGAATGGAAAATTTTGAAGGGTTATTTACCCTAAAATTTTCATAATTGACCAAAGTTAAAGACTTTGAAAATGAGAATCCTTAATGGGGACATTGTGATAGTTGATAAACCATGAGTACCTATTGTTGTTGAGGAATTGAATTGACCCCATGTGGAATAAAAGCTAAGTAATTAGGTATCAAGAGACTAGTGCATGAAATAGAAAAAAATTTAGAACCATGAAGGCTTGTGAGGCCACGGTTTTAAGGTTGTTTAACCTAACGAATTTCATAATTTATGAAGACTTAAGTTATTGGAAACATTGAACCCTTAATGGGGAATGTTGATAATTGATGGACCATAAACATACATTGAGGTTGAGAAGTGGTTCCATATTGTTGTAAGACCCTATATGGGATTAAGTATTTGTTAATGGATTTCTTGATGAGATTATGATGTATTGACATTGATAACGAATTATGTACTGTTGTGGTATTGTTTATGATAAATGCATCATTGATAAACATACATGATTGGACATTGTGTCATCACGCATATGTGTTGTCCGTTGGACATTGTTGAAGGGCAATGTATTCCTAGGAGTTGAATAACACCTATGTGCGGGTGCGAATAGACTAAGCGTAGGGCCATATGTTGTTGGCCCTGGGGGCGTCGGGGTGCGGGTAACTCATCATGGGCAGTTAAGAGCTCCTCTGTGCCGTGGGGTAGATCGATGCAAACACACCGACGATCTGGACCAAGACGCAGTCCTATCTCGCGATCAACTGTTGAGGTGCCATGTATAAGCCATTTGCGCTACTATTTTATGAGATGAAGCACACTGTTTTTATGGCTAACGATATACTGGCATTACTCATTGATCATTCACTCTGAAAATGTTGATGTCTAGCTCCATGGAGTAGGATTTGTGGTATCATAATCCATTGTGCTCTGTTCATTATCGGTTTCATAAATTGTTGAGCATGAACATTGTGACTGTGAGAATATCTGATTTGTTTCTGTAATAATTATCTGGTTATTGTGTTGATTGCATGGGACATTATTGCGACCTAGCTGTTGTTATTGATTCTTACTATTGCTTATAATTATACTGCTTGCTGTAAATTCTACTATTACTGTTGATTCATTGTCGGTCTCACCTCTTTATTTTATTACTCTGTCTTATGTCACGTCGAATAAAGACTGTGAAGAGCCCAAGTTGGACTTACTTATTGTTGGAGAATCGACTTCTATTTCATCGTGATGGCACCTGGACAAGCTCCTCTGTTACGTATGTGGATACAGTTTCATAGTGGCTTGGAGGCCTGGCTTTTTGACTGTGAAGCGAGGCATGTTACTTACATTGGGGACGTGACCCTGGTTCAGTGCGGTAATGAACCTGGAGTTGGTACGAACATATCTTATGTTCCCGTACGTGTGGAGTTCCCTATACCCATTGAGGATATGTGGGATAACAGTCGGCTCTTTCCTAGAGAGGTTTCAGTTATAACGCATATTCGTGCTCCCGTCCGTTTGGAAGTGTCGCAAAGGCGAATATTACCCATCAAGAATGCTGAAAAAGATCGGGTGCAGGACCATTCCATTCATGTGTTAGACTTTGGGGAAGGCCGAACCTTCATATGGTAGTTGTAATATGTCATGTGGAACCTGAGTTTAATATATTTGTAAGCTATTTTATGCATTGATTATGAGATATGTATTTTATGTTAAACTAACGTTGCATTGGGATTGTAAGTCAATATAATTGTATTTCATGTCATGGCTCATATTTTTTTTATTTACGCATAAGGGAAACAAACTTTAAATTTTGTAAATTACTGATATTGAGGTTGTGACACGCCAGGATTTAGTGACTGTGGCGTAACGACGATTGTGCCGCGATTATTATATCTAGGTACATTACACTAAATGGTATCAGAGCAGTTCATCCTGTTGAGCCAGGGTATAGACTTGCTATGTTTGGGCATTTTAGAATTTTTGTATGTTGTGCATTTCCTTGTCTCTTGATTGAGATGATGGGAAAGGAATGCATGACATGTTGTAGGTTGAATGTTAGTAGCTACTGTTATACAGTTGCATGATATTGAGAACTGGCCTACTCAATATGTAATGTTCTGTGTGTACAGGAAACTATGACTTCACCTAGGCGTACTGTACTAGGAGAATAGGAATTCTTTTGTAAGGAGATCAAAAGGTTTGGGGAACCAATCTTCTGGAGAAAGAAATGACTAGTGTAAGTTTGGTTTGAGAAGTTGTGTGGAAGTTGATGACTTGTAAGAGATTACACCATAGAAGGCAAAACGAAGGAGCTCGAGTTAGAGACTGTTAGGATGCATGAATCGAATTTGTCTTGTTTGAATTGTGTGATTCTGTGTGTTTGATCTCCGAAAGGAGACAATGTTGTTTGAAATAATTATGTTTGTTTTGTTGTGTTATGTTTTGTCTGTCTTCGAAGAAAGTCAATGGCTCATGGTAG
Organism: Ormosia emarginata; assembly: GCA_029884605.1. Lineage (NCBI taxonomy): Eukaryota > Viridiplantae > Streptophyta > Magnoliopsida > Fabales > Fabaceae > Ormosia > Ormosia emarginata. The sequence goes on from JAQQTP010000079.1 coordinate 20,322,358, forward strand.
GCACACGCGTGTGGGCACAAGACAAGACAATGGAAGCATGACTGCGACTGTAGAGGAAATACAGAGGATAGTTGATGCGATAACTCACCAAGATCAGAAGGCCGCACAACAGCAAGAGTTGGAAGTTGAAGTTCCAAATTGGTTGAAGGAAAGTCAGACTTGGGATAACCTTAGACTGCCTAGATCCCAAATGAGGAGTAATAGAAAGGCTAACCAATTCAAGCGAAAACCGTACTCTCGATTGTCAGGAAAGCGACAACCACATCCAGCTCATGGGGAAGGTACTAGTGGCAGTGGGTTCAGTCAGACCTTGACATCTTTACCAAAGTGTAAGAGGGGCGGAAAGAACCACTCAACCATGGAATGTAACACCAAGAGAATGTTCTGTCGCAAATGCAGAAAGGAGCACCTAACAAGGGACTGCACAATTGCAGGGATCATCTGCTTTAAATGTGGAAAGACTGGACACGTTTCTCGCAACTGCGATCAAATGAAGGCAAAATCTTCAGCCGATGCTGCAAGGGCTGTGGAACCGCAGGCAGAAAGCAGAAATTATACTCTAGGTGGTGCTGAGGCCTCTAAATTTGAAAATCTAAACAATGAAAGTTATGCCTCAACCGACAATCCAGTAATTGTGCTGTATAATTCCGGGGCAACCCCTCCTTTTACAATTTGTAACTGTATGGATCATTTGGATTCATCTGTATTTTCATTAACATTGACCTAGTTACTTTTATCTTTATTACCAAGATTTGTCGTTGACAATCAAGTTTGTTTATTTCATCCTGTTCTACTAAAAGTTGAATCTTTTGTTGATCTGACTTGCATACCTAAAGCTATATCTATTAGAGCTTATGATTTTAGGAATTAATCGATCATTTTCTAGTCATATCCTGCTAGATCATTCCGATGAAAACCTTAGTGGTTTTCGAAACCAAGACTTTTGAATTCGTAACGGCCAACAAGGTTGGAGCTTTGTGAGGGAAAGGAGCCTGAAGATACACGTTAATGTCTTCCATAGAGGACCAAGAGCAAGAAGAATATAAATGTCACTCTTGTAGACAAAGAGTTTTGCATGATGAGCCACAATGCTGGAAGCTAAGGAAAAAATGGAACTACTCGAGGGGACGAGGACTGTCACAAAATGAACAAGACTACGATCAAGGATGAGTGTCCTCGGAGAAAGATGATTAATTGGATGGATCAACGAAGAAGGAGTCATTGTTCTCTCTAAGATAGATGTACGTTCTGGTTATCGTTAAATTCGTGGGAATTTAATGATGTTCCCAAAATGGTAATTCGAATGCGCTTTGGACATTATGAGTATCTCGTAATGCCACTCGGAGTGACAATTGCTCCTGTCATATTCATGAACTGCATAAGTTAAATCTTTTATCCCTACCTAGACATACTCGCTACTATCTTTATAAATGACATTCTAATCTATTCTCGAACTCGTGGAGAGACATGCTAGACATTTTGATCCGGTTTTCCAGACTTTAAAAGAGAAGGGGCGAATGCCTAAGTATTAGAGTACGAATTCTCATTTAAGAAGGTTTAGTTTTGAGTCATAAGAATTCAAATGAAGGGATTTCTGTGACTAGGAAACCATGGCACCCTAATAACTTACAAGGTTAGCTAGTTTCTATCGAAGGAACGTCTATGGATTTCCCAAGACAGTAGAACGTCTTACTTAGGTTACGAATAGAGAATCAAACTTTTTAGTCGGCTAACACATATAGAGGAAGTTTTCCAAGGATTGAGGAGATATTCGGATGTTCGCTAGTTTTGGTTCTACCTGATCTCGGGGAACTGTTTGAAGTGCTCTACTTCGCATTAAGGTCTAGGATGTGCGATCATGCAAAGTTGGGAAGTTGCGACTCGCGCCTCGAGGTAGTTGAGGGTGCACGAGGAGAATTACCCAACTCATGACTTGGTGTTGGCCGTAATTGTATTTGCTCTGAGAAAATAGAGACACTGTCTGTATGGAGCAATATTCAACGTCTTTAGTAATCACAAGGGTCGGAAGTATCTATTCAACGAAAAGGGAACTGAACATGAGACAGTGAGGATGATTAGAATTTTAAAGGAGTATGACATCTAAATTCAACGTCGTCTTGTCTGAGTTACCAATAAACTCACTCCAAAATTCTACGGACTATATCAAATTCCTCTCCGAATTGGTCCGGTGGCCTATCAATTAATTTTGTCGTCTTTTCTTTCTAATTGTCGTAATGTCTTCCGTATGCCATGATTGCTAAAGTATATCCTCGTTCTAGCCCATGCCATCAAACTGGACACAGTACAATTAAAAGAGAGTTTGATCTATGGATTGCTTCCTGTAAAGGTCGAGATTAGGAAAGCAAAGCAACGCTGAGGCAAAGAGATCGCATTGGTGAGGGTGATCTGAATTGACGTGACCAGAAGAACGATGTGAAAGTTAGCAGATAGGAAGAAGGAACAATGTTAATGTTTACTCTAAGGAATGAAAATTTCGAGCATGAAATTCCTACTTGAAGGGGAGTGTTGTAACATCCCGAAAATTAATAATTTTAGAATAAATAGTCGTTTTATAAAATTTGTGATTATTGAAAATTTTTTTGTATTTTTCTGAGAACGTGAAATAATTTAATATTATTCCTCGTTTTGCATGTACACTGAGCGGAGCCGGGGTAACATCCCAAAAATTAATAATTTCATGATAAATGATCATTTTATAATATTTGGAATTTTTGGAAATTTTTTTGTATTTTTCTGAGAGCGTGGAATATTTTAACATTATTCATCGTTTTACGTGTAAACAGAGCGGACCCAAGAAAATAAGATATTTTTCCCGAGAACCTTGATCTGTGGTAATGTCAACGGGGGATCTTACTAAACCCGAGGCTGGACACAGTTTACGAGATTTTACATTTTTCAAGAAATTTTATCTAACAGAGATAAATCGCTGTGTAATTTTTATCCGTTGGGCAATTAATACTGACTTCTGTCAATTGTAACAATTGTCCATTGGGTAATAGCATGCATTAGGAACCCTATCACCTTATCCTAATGCAATCCACTTTATGTCCCATCAAATCTACTTTAATTCAAATTTGGTGTACTTTCTTCAAAGCTTCTTTGAGAAGCTTTGACTACCAAATGACCAAGCTATCCTTGGCTTGTTGGGGAAGCTAATTTTCGCCCTCTCTTCTCTCCCATTGCCGTGGACTCATAGGCCCAAAGGGGAAGCAATTTTGCTTCCCACACTTAACCTAACACACCCAAAATATCTCATTTCAAACCTAACACTTTCTCTCTCTAACTTTCATCTTCTTCATTCTCTCTTCCTTCTCTCTTCTTCCTCCCTCTCCAATCCGAAATTGCAGCCCCTCTCTTCACCTATTTTCTTCACTTTTCTCTCCATCAACCCCATTATCACACTCATCTCCACCTCATCTACACCTTCTCTTTTGAGAGTTTCTTCAAAAACCCATTTTCACCTCCATTTTCTCTCCTCCTTCTCTCCTCCTCCTCTTCCTAACCATGAAATTCCAGCCACCATTAGAGGCCATTTCTCTTCACTTTTCTCTTCATAAACACCATTTCTATACTCCTCTCAACCTCCTCTATAACTTCTATTTGGAAGGTTTTTGTCAAAAACTAATTTTTCCTCCATTGTCATCTAAGACAAAGCTTCAAGCTTTAAGGTAAAGTTTTCATTTTTCTTCTTTCTTCTCTTCATTTTCGTGCTCCATGGCCTCATTGATGACCATGGATCTATTCTTTTTCAACCATTGATGATGATTCTTTGTCTTGAGATTTCTAGGGTTTTTGGACCCCAAAACCGAATTCACCAAGAAGAAAAAATGAGCCCATTTTCGTGTTCTTCTTTTAGGTAAGAGGGAGATTACCCACTTCAACCACTAATGGTGGTGAGGGAACCTTGTGTGCTTGTTGATGGAGGATTCCATCTTTGTATATTCATTTTATTTGATGATTTTGCATGTTCTTGTGTTCTTGAGTTAGATAAATACTTGAATGGTGATTAGATATATATTGGATGTGTTAAATATGCTCGATCATATTAGGGTTGTTAAATGAAAAATTTGGAGTTTCCTACCCTAACATGGTGCCATGATTTTGAGTGGAATTTTGGGATAAAAATTGGTTTTTGTACACAAAGAAATAAAGCTTATGTAATTTAATGTTGAGTGATAATATTGAAAGTATGAATGGAAAATTTTGAAGGGTTATTTACCCTAAAATTTTCATAATTGATCAAAGTTAAAGACTTTGAAAATGAGAGTCCATAATGGGGACATTGTGATAGGTTATAAACCATGAGTACCTATAGTTGTTGAGGAATTGAATTGACCCTATGTGGAATAAAAGCTAAGTAAGTATGTATCAAGAGACTAGTGCATGAAATGGAAGAAAATTTAGAACCTTGAAGGCTTACGAGGCCACAGTTTTAAGGGTTGTTTAACCTAAGGAATTTCATAATTTATCAAGACTTAAGTTATTGGAAACGTTGAACCCTTAATGGGGAATGTTGATAATTGATGGACCATAAACATACATTGAGGTTGAGAAGTGGTTCCATATTGTTGTAAGACCCTATATGGGGTTAAGTATTTGTTAATGGATTTCTTGATGAGATTATGATGCATTGACATTGATAATGAATTATGTACCGTTGTGGTATTATTTATGACAAATGCATCATTGATAAACATACAAGATTGGACATTGTGTCATCATACATATGTGTTGTTCGTTGGACATTGTTGAAGGGCAATGTATGCCTAGGAGTTGAATAACACCTATGTGCGGGTGCGAATAGACTAAGCGTAGGGCCATATGTTGTTGGCCCTGGGGGCGTCGGGGTGCGGGTGCCTCATCATGGACAGTTAAGAGCTCCTCTGTGCCATGGGGTAGATCGATGCAAACACACCGACGATCCGGACCAGGACGTTGTCCTATCTCGCTATCAACTATTAAGGTGTCATGTATAAGCCATTTGTGCATCTATTTTATGAGATGAAGCACACTGTTTTTAAGGCTAACGATATACTGGCATTACTCCTTGATCATTCACTCCAAAAATGTTGATGTCTAGCTCCATGGAGTATGATTCGTGGTATCATAATGCATTGTGCAATGTTCATTGTCGGTCTCATAAATTATTGAGCATGAACATTGCGACTATGAGAATATCTGATTTATTTCTGTAATAATTATCTGGTTATTATGCTGATTGCTTGGGACATTATTGCGACCTGCCGTTGTTATTGATTCTTACTATTGCTTATAATTATACTGCTTGCTGTAAATTCTACTGTTACTGTTGATGAATATATGAACTGTATTGCTATGTGGGTGCTCTGTGCCGTATTGTTTTCTTACTGCCATAATGGTAATGGAGGCTGGGTGTCTCACCTCTTTATTTTCTTACTCTATCTTATGTCGCGTTGAATAAAGACTGTGAAGAGCCCAAGTTGGACTTACTTAGTTATTATTGGAGAATTGACTTCTATTTTATCGTGATGGCGTCTGGACAAGCTCCTCTGTTACGTACATGGATACAGTTTCATAGTGGCTCGGAGGCCTGGCATTTTGACCGTGAAGTGAGGCATGTTACTTACATTGGGGACGTGACCCTGGTTCAGTGCGGTAATGAACCTGGAGCTGGTACGAACATATCTTATGTTCTCGTACATGTGGAGTTCCTTATACCCATTGGGGATATGTGGGATAACCACCGCCTCTTTCCTAGAGAGGTTTCGGTTATAACGCATGTTCGTGCTCCCGTCCGTTCGGAAGTGTCGCAAGGGCGAATATTACCCATCGAGAATGCTGAAGAAGATTGGGTGCAGGACCATTCCATTCATGTGTTAGACTTCGGGGAAGGTCGAACCTTCATATGGTAGTTGTATTATGTCATGTGGAACCTGAGTTTAATATATTTGTAAGCTATTTTATGCATTGATTATAGGATATGTATTTTATGTTAAACTAACGTTGCATTGGGATTGTAAGTCAATATAATTGTATTTCATGTCGTGGCTCGTATTCTTTTTATTTAGGTATAAGGGAAACAAACTTTAAATTTTGTAAATTATTGATATTGTGGTTGTGACACACCTGGATTTAGTGACTGTGGCGTAATGAAGATTGTGCTGCGGTTATTATATTTAGGTTCGTTACACGGTGCGTTGCATCGGTCCAATCCACGGTACAAAAGAGCTACCAACTGCCCATTGTGGAAAACCCATACCCCGACGCCCTCAAGGTCAACGAGTGACCTACACTACGCATATCGCACCCACTCATGAGGTGTAAGTCTTTCCTAGGCCATTAGGCTTAACATAGTCCATCGGACTTTTTTCAATGCATGTTCAATGCACATAAACTAGTCACAGTCCAAAGTCATAATCTCATATACAGGGTCCACACATTGGCCCAACAGTATCTTTACTGTATTTTCATTCGCATAAACATTTTACTGCATTTTCACAATCACGCAACATTTTTGTCACATTTTGAAATCGCGTATTGATTTTTTTAACACTATCTCAATTGCGTAAAAATATTTGAATGTTTTCCAAATCGCGTAGCGATTTTTTAACGTTTTTGAAATCACGTAACTTAAAAATCACATTTTTAAATTACGTAAAACATTTTTTCACCATCTTTCAACTGTGTAAAATATTTCTCAACCTTCTAAACCTCATTTTGGCCTTTCTAAAAATTTATATCATTTCTTACTTTATTTTTCCATATTTTCTCACTTAAAGTTTCCTAACGCGCTCAAAAGCCCAATGAGTGAGCTCTACATTAGTAAATTTCAAGTCACCAACATAATCACCATAATAATTAGATCAATTCTAAAAATTAGTACTCTTTAAAACAAGTTAAGGTTCAAACACTTTCAACATCTTTTTTTCTTTCATAAACGAAATCTTCATTTTTCAAATAATAAAGTGTTTTGTTTTCATTTCTTAAATCCTTATACTAAATCAACTAAATTACCACTTTAAAATCATATTTTTACATAAAACAAAGTCATTCCAAGCCTTCAAAAACCGTGGGGTACAAGGCCATTGAAACCAACATATATTTTCTTTTCCTTTCCTTCCTTAGCATCCTGTAACACCTCAAAAATTTATAGTTTCATGATAAATAGTCATTTTTTAATATTTGTGATTTTTGTGAATTTTTTTGGATTTTTTTGAGAACATGGAATATTTTAATATTATTTCTCATTTTACATGCGCACTGAGCGGAGCCGGAGAAGTGAAATATTTTCTTCGAGAACCTTGAACTGTGGAAACGTCGATAGGGGATCTAACTAAACCTAAGGTCAGACACAATTTACGAAGTTTCACGTTTTTTGAAAATTTTATTAGATAAATAAAAATCTTTGTACATTTTATTATCTGTTGGGAACTAATACTGGCTTTGCTATCTGTAACAATTGTCCATTTGGTAATAGCTTGTAGTAGAAATCTTATCACCTTATCTAAAAGAAAACCACTTTATGTCACATCCAATGTCCTTTATTTCAAAAAGAATGATTTGTTTAATCAAAAGCTCCTCAAGGAAGCTTCCTAGAAATTTCCTATGCATGCATGAAGCTCACTTTTCCCTCCTCTCTCTCCTTGTTTCCATGGCAATGCACCATTTTGGGGAGCCAAAATTGTTTCTCATTTTATCACCTCCATTTCTAATTTCAACATTTGAAGACACTTTCTCTTTCTTCTTTTTCTCTCTTCTCTCATTCTTCTTCAAGCCATTATCTTTTCTTCTCTTCCTCTCCCTCCATGGCACCACACCATTATCCACCTCCACCATCACAAAAATTTCAATCAATCACATTTCTAGCTTCCTTCCATTATTCTAAGATCCTTCTCTTTGGTGGTCACCTCCTAAATCCTCCATTTCCATCATCCACCATTAAAGCTCTAAGCTTTGAAGCTTCAAGATAAAGTTCATGACATTTTCTATTTTCCCTTCTTTTTTTCGTGTTCCTTGGCCACCTTTGTGACTAAGGACTCCTTTTTTCAAGCTTTGGTTTGTGATTATGAAAGTTTGCTCATTCTAGGGTTTCTTGAAGATTTGGATGAAATTTCAAGGAAAGAACCAAAGGAGTTTGCTTTCTTGTGTTGTCTTCCATAGCTAAGAGGGAGATTTACTCACTTCAACCTTTATTGGTAGTGAGGGAACCTTTGTGTGTTGTTGATGGAGGAATCCATAAGGAATTGCTCACTTTGTATGTTTGTTTTTCATGCCTTTGTGTATATTTGATTAATATGAAAAAGTTGGTTATTTTGAATGTCTTGATGATGTTGGATTACTTGATTTTGGTGTATGGAAAAATGTAGGGTTTCCTACCCATTTAGGGGAGATCACGGCCTTGGACAAATTTTGGGGGTTTGAATTTGATTTTTGTATGAATTGAAACTTAGGTGATTAGGTGTTACAGGATTTGATGCATGTAATGGAAAAATTGGGTTTTCACACTCTTGGGAGGCTTAATGTAACACCCCAAAAATTGATAATTTCATAATAAATAGTCATTTTATAATATTTATGATTTTTGTGAATTTTTCTGGAAATGTTGAATATTTTAATATATTTTTTGTTTTGTGTGCGCACTGAGCAGAGCTAGGGAAATGATATATTTTCCCCGAGAATCTTGAACTGTGGAAACATCGACGAGGGATCTTACTAAACCCAAGGTCCTACATAGTTTATGAGATTTTACGTTTTTCGAGATTTTTATCAGATAAATAAAAATTATTGTACATTTTATTAGCTGTTAGACAATTAATACTGGTTTTGTTAACTGTGACAATTGTCCATTGGATAATAGATGGTAGTATAAATGACATTACCTTATCTAAAGGAAATTCACTTTATGTCACATCCAATCTCCTTTATTTCAAAAGAATGATTAATTTAATAAAAAAGCTTCCTAAGGAAACTTCCTAATACATGCAAAAAAAAGCTATTTCCCTCCTCTCTCTCTTATTTCCATAGCAATGCACAATTTTAGGGAGCCACAATTGCTTCGCTCCATTCTTCCTTACACATTATTTTCTCATTTCAAAATTTCACTCATCTCCCATCACTTTCTCTCTCTATGTTTTTTTCTCTTAAGCTTTTCTCCTCCTTCTCTCTTCTCCCTCCACGGCAAGCACCACCATTGGAGACCATCTCCACTAACTTGCCAAAGCTACTTCCATTTCTTGCTTCCTATTATCATCCTAAGGCTTTTCTCCTTGGTGATTATCTTCAAAAACTCAACCTTTTCTCTCCATTTTCTCCCCCCTTCCGCAGGCAAAACCACCAGTGTTGGCTATCCAAACTTTTTCATTAAACCAACCTCATTTCCTACCATTTCTCATCACCTAGAACATTTTCTCTTTTGTGACCATCATCAAAATCCACCATTTTTGTTTTCTTCCATCAAGCTTTAAAGTTGGAAACTTTAAGGTAAAAGTTCATAGCTTTCTCACTTTTCTATCTCATTTTCATGATCCATGGTCACTTTGGTGGTCATGGATGCCTTTTTCAATCTTTGGTTGTGATTCTTGTAAGTTTGATGTTCTTAGGGTTTCTTGAAGGTGGAAAACGAAAATCAAGAACAAAGGAGCTTGCTTTCTTGAGTTGTCTTCAATAGGTAAGAGGGAGATTTACTCACTTCAACCTTTATTAGTGGTGAGGGAACTTTTGAGTGGTTGTTGATAGAGGAATCCATAATGGATTGCTCACTTTGTATACTTATTTTCATGTTATGTGCCTATTAGATTTATATGAAAAGGTTAGTTATTTTGAATGTCTTGATGATGTTGGATTGCTTGATTTTGGTGTATGGAAAAATGTAGGGTTTACTACCCATTTAGGGGAGCTCACAACCTTGGACAAATTTTGGGAGTTTGAATTTGATTTTTGTATGAATTAAAACTTAGGTGATTAAGAGTTAAAGAGCAAATGAATGAAATGGAAAACATAACTAAATTAATTTGGAACTTAGGAGTTTAGGTTGAAAATGGGTTGATTGAGGAATTAGAATGATGAAATGAGAAAATGAATATTTAATCCAATGATTTTAGGGTTCTTTGCCCCTATGGATTTGCGGCCAAGAGGCCATGTTTTTGGTTGATCAAGATTCAATTTTGTGGAAATTGGAACTTAGGCGATTAAGTGGTAAGAAAATTAATTAATGCAATGAAAAACTTTGGATTCATGCCATTGGGAGGTCACGGTCTCAAGGGCCATGTTGGCTAGAAAACTATGCATCAAGCTAAAGCTTAGGTGATTAGGTACTTAACAATAATATGGATTTATAATATGGAAATGATGAAAGAAAGAAAGTTACTTGATGATCTAGGGTGAGTTCGGACTTAGGGGAAGAACAAGAGTGTGTAAGGTTTAGTGAACCTTGGATTAATTTCCTCAGTAAGCATAATTAATTAAAGTAAAGAACTTGGCTAATCAACAGAAATAAAGATTGAATGAGAATTCCTCTAGAGAGGCTTAGTGATAAAGGTCTTGAAATGAAAATGTAACTTGGGGTTGAATTGTAACAACTATATGTTATTCTTGAAAACTTGATGATATGTTATTGTGTGTCCATGTGTGGGACTAAAGACTTGTTGATGTTTAATTTGACCAAATTGTGGTATGTTTTATAAGAAGTATATTATTGATGAATATACATGATATGCAATGAGTCATCATGCATTTGTGAAAGTCCATTGCACTCTATTGTTAAGGTTGTGCATGCCTAGGAGATTGAATTACACTTTAGTGCGGGTGCGAGTAGACTAAATGTGGGTCATATTGTTGGCCTTGGAGGCATCGAGGTGCGGGTGTCTCACAATAGACAGTGGTAGCTCCACTAGGAGCGTGGGATAGAGCAATGCAAACACACCGACGATCTGGACCGAGACACTGTCCTATATCGCAATCTTGTTGAGAGTGCCATGTATAAGCCATGTTGCGCAAAATATTATTTTTTTGATAAGCACTTTATTTTTAGGCTGACAAGATACTGACATGACTCCTTGATCATTCTCTCTGAATGTTTATGCCTAGTTCTATGGAGTAGGATTTTTGGTACCATATGCATTATGCAATGTTTGTCTCATATTTCTTCTGGCATAAATGTCTATAACTATTAAATTATCTCTTTTAATGTTGTAATAATTATTTGACTGATGAACTGCTTACTTCCTGAGACCTTATTGTTATTTCTCTTTTATTGCTTATTTTATTATTACTGCTGATATATATATATATATATATATATGCTGTGATGTTATGTGGGCATCCTGCGCCATTTGTTTTCTTATTGCCATATCGGTATTGAATGTTGGGTGTCTCACCTCTTTACTATATTACTCTGTGTTATGCTTATGTTTGGATAAAGACTGTGAAGAGAGCGAGTCGAATTCGCTTAGCTTAGTTTAGGATTGACTTTTGTCTCTTTGCGATGGCATCTGGACAAGTTTTCTTCAGTTGTATATGGATACAGTTCTATGGAGGCTTCGAAGCCTGGCATTCTGACCGTGATGTGGAGCGTTTTTCGTACATAGGGGATGTGACCCTAATTTGGAGTGGTAATTATGCTGGAGCTGTTACGAGCATTTTTCATACTTTTATGCATGTGGAGTTCCCTATACCCATTGGGGAGTAGTGGGATGATCGCCACCTATTTCGTAGAGAGGTTTCGGTTGTGTCACCTATTCAGATTCCTATGCATCATGACATGTCTCAAGGGTGAAATTCATCTGTTGGAGATCTGGAGGAGGATCAAGTGCAGGACCCTTCTCTCTAGGTGTTTGATTTTGGGAGAGATCGAACTTTTATATGGTAGTTACTCTATGTAAACTTATGTTTAACATTGTTATATGTTACTTCTATGCATGGATTATGGAAATGTATCTTTATTTAAGCTGATATTATGTTTTGGGTTCGAGTAAATATAAATATATTTCATATCGAGGCTCGTATTTTCTATACATGCACAATGATCAAATTTTCAAATGTGTGGATTGAGTTGTAGCACATCTAGATTTAGTGACTGCGGCAAAATGATGATTGCGCTGTGGTTATTAAATCAAGGGGTGTTACACTTACGGCCTCTAGGGAGTTTTGGGGGTCCAAGTGTGGTTTTGTGCAACCTTGTGATTTAAGCAATTTAATGTTATGAAATCAATAATGCGATGAAAGAAAAAAGGTTGGATCTTGTTTTTGAGAGGCCACGACCTCGAGGGTCTATTCGACCTAGACTTGTGTAATTAATCAAGACTTAGGTAATTAGGGATTATGGATTCATAAAATGAAATTATGGTTTGTGTTGAACCTTATAAATGTATGTTGTTATTGAGAATTGATTATATGCCATTGTGGGTCCATGTGTGTGACTAAAGACTTGTTGATGTTTAATTTGACCAATTTGTGGTATGTTTCATGACAAGTATATTATTGATGAATATATATGACATGCATAGAGTCATCATGCATTTGTGAAAGTCTGTTGGACTCCATTGTTAAGGTTGTGTATGCCTAGGAGATTGAATCACACCTTAGTGCAGGTGCGAGTAGACTAAGTGTAGGTCATATTGTTAGCCTTGGGGGCATCGAGGTGCGGGTGTCTCATAATAGACAGATGCAAACACACCGACGATCCGGACCGAGACACTGTCCTATATCGCGATCTTATTAAGAGTGCCTTGTGTAACGCACCTCATATATACCAACTGTAGCGCAATCGTCATTACACCATAGTTACTAAATCCAGGTGTGTCACAGTCATGATAACAGTAGTTTCCAAACTCACGAGTTGAATTTTTCTTTTCGCATTTATGCATAAGTAGAAAATACGAGCCATGAATGAAATATAAATGTAATCAACCCTTAATACAACCATTGGCATGAAATCACGTTCCTTATATATATATATATATAGTTTATAACCAATTTACACGAATTACTGATAACATAGAATATAATAATTACAGAGTCAAATAAAATACAGCGGGAATAAAAACATTAAAGGGAAGGAGTAGTAACCCAAGGATGGGTACTACTAGCAGACAAGGCCGCAACCCCATATGCACATGACGCACGACGTCCCAGTTGACACGACAGGCATCAATGCCACCACGCGGCTGCACTCTTACGTAGTCGACAAAATCTTGTCCAGATGCTCATGTCAATCAACCAAGGTATGGTCCCTCTTTATCTTCCTCACGATCTTTTATCAAATATAAATGTAAAACAGAAATGCACAAATATAGGAAAGAGGTGAGATTCCCAGCTTTCAGTACCAACATGGCAGCAAGAAAATAAACGGCGTCGAACGCCCACATAAGACACAGTTGATACATACAAGTACAGTAATACCCAAAAGCAATTAATGAGAGTAAAGCAGCAAAGAACAATAGTTAACATTAACCATAGCCAGCTAGCAACATTAGCATTACCAAGAGTCAAATAAACATCACAATCATAATAGTAAACACATTATCCAATCATAAATGCTCAATGGACCATGTAACTGACAGCTCACAATGCAACAAGGGTACCAAAGTTCCTACTCCATGGAGCTAGACATAAACATCTTCGGAGTAAATGATCAAGGAGTAATACCAGTATCTCAGTAGCCTTAAAATATAGTGTGTTTTCTTTCATAAAATTGTTTGCGCAATGGCTTATACATGGTACCTCAACAGTTGATCGCGATATAGGACAGCATCTCAGGCCGGATCGTTAGTGTGTTGCATTGGTCTATCCCACGGCCCTAGCAGAGCTACCACTGTCTATTGTGAGGCACCCACACCCCAACGTCCCCAAGGTCAACAACATATGACACCTACGCTTAGTCTATTCGCACCCGCACATAGGTGTTATTCAAACTCCTAGGCAACATAGCCTTCTCAACAATGTCCAACGGACAACACGCATGCATGATGACACAATGTCCAATCATGTATGTTCATCAATGATGCATTCAACATAGGCATTGCCTCAATGGCACATAAGCATTAATCAATGTCCAACATGACATATCAACAACACATTTATTAAAACAATGCCTCAATGGCATACCATCAATCTTATCTCATTGAGTACTAAATTAATAAGTGCATAACCCACATAGGGAAATCACACTTACATCAATAATCCTCAGTATCAACATATGTTCCTTATTTCACACATACCACAATTTCCATGTCATGGATCTAAGAATTCCATTTTCAAAATCATTTCTTCTCTATCGGTATGAATACACATTCCTATCATAATTAAGTAAAGTAAAATCCTTGAATCTAGGGTTTTTAGGTCCTTATTTCACACATACCATAATTTCCATATCATGGGTCCAAGAATTCCATTTTCAAAATCATTTCTTCTCTATCGGTATGAATACACATTCCTATCACAATTAAGTAAAGTAAAATCCTTGAATCCAGGGTTTTTAGGTTATGTTTGAGTTACAAAGGACAAAGAACCATGATCTCAATCATTTCCAGCTCAAAAATCTCATTTTTGGGTCTTGGTAATCGATTACATCACCCTGGTAATCGATTACCAACGTAACATAATCTCTGTAATCGATTACAATCTCATTGTAACTGATTACATGATTCCCAGAACCATGATTCGTAACTTCAAGGACCTGGTAATCGATTACACAGCCGTGGTAATCGATTACCAATTAGACAGAACCTCCGTAATCGATTACCCACAAGTTGTAATCGATTACGTGATTCCCAGAAGCACCATTTTGTGACATCATAGGCTTGGTAATCGATTACACCATTCTTGTAATCGATTACAAGCTAGATAGAATCTTTGTAATCAATTACACACAAGATGTAATCGATTACCAGATTTCCAGAATCACGATTTCGTACCCTTAAGAGCTTGGTAATCGATTAGAAGCCTCGTGTAATCGATTACCACGTGTAAACTTGCGGAAAACATAGTTCTCCAGGTCCTTTAACTCAAACCAAACTAATCATTATCATATTTAATCAACAAGTTACTCAAATACACCTTCAAATCATGCAAGAGGCATTAATAATTCATACAAACCCAACAAAATGCACTATCATGAAGAACAACATAAAAATGAGAGAACTTTATACATAGATTCAGAAATCAATAATAACACACATACAAGACATTCCTTTACTACCAAGATTGGTTGAAGAGGATCATCTCCCTCTTACCTATTTGGAAGACAACACAATGTGTTACCTCTTCTTGCCCTAGATTTTCGTTTTCCCCTTCAAGAAGAACACCAATGTGAGTGATTTCCATAATGTCCACTCAAACCATGGAAAAATGAGTTCTTGATCACATAAGTGACCAAGAAAAACGAAAATGAGAAGAAAGTGAAAGAAAGGTTAAGACTTTACCTCCAAGCACAAAGCTTTAGCTTCAATGGTGAAAAATGGAGGAAGAAGAAGAAGAACCAAGGATGGCCACAAGGAAAATGGTCTTAGAATGATGGAAGAAAGCTAGATATGGAAGTGGGGAAGAAAGGAAATGAAGATGGTGAATGGTGAGGGTGTACGATGGAGGAGGAAGAAGAAGAAGAAGAAGAAGAAGAAGAAGTGATTATTGGCTCCCAAAAAGGGGAGAGGGAAGAGAGAGAAATGGGAAATGGGTGGAAATTTCCTGGAAGCTTCCCAATGAGTTTTTGAATTAATTTAACTTCTATTTTGAAAATAAGGCTAAAGGAGCTTGACACAAGGTAGATTTTTGAATAGTGTGATAAGTTTTTTATTACATGTTATTATTTATTGGAAAATAGTTATAGTTGGCAGAAGTCAGCATTAATCAAATCTGACAGATTAATTCTTCGCATTGTTTTATTATTCCATCTGTTAAAATTTCTCGAAAGACGTGAAACCTTGTAAACTGTGTCCGGTCTCGGGTTTAGTAAGATCCCCTGTCGACGTTTCCATAGTTCAAGGTTATCGGGAAAAATATTTTATTTTCCCGACTCTGTTCAATACGCATACAAAACGAGGAATATATTAAAATATTTGTCGTTTCTGAAAAATTCTGAAAGAATTCACATAAATCACAAACATTAGAAAATGACTATTCGTAATAAAATTTTCCAACTTTGGGAGCGTTACAGTCGTTTTGCCAATTCTGCCCAATGTGCACGCAAAACGAGAAATAATATTAAAATATTCCGCATTCTCCGAAAAATCCAAAAAAATTTCTAAAAATCCAAAATATTGTAAAATGATCATTTATCCTGAAATTATAAATTTTCGGGATGTTACAACACTCCCCTTCAAATAGAAATTTCGTCCTCGAAATTTTCATTCCTTAGGATAAATATCGACGTTGTTCCTTCACCTTATCTTTTGACCTCCATATCGCGTTTCTAATCACGTCAATTCAAATTGTTATTACCAATGTGATCTCCCCGCCTCCATGTGGTTTTGCTCTCCTACTCTCGATCTTGCAGGAAGCATTCCATGGGTCAGACTCTCTTTTAACCATATTGTGTCCTGTTCGATGATATGGCTAGGTCTAGGGATATACTTTCGTGATCATGGCATACGGAAGACATCATGAAGATTTAAAAAGAAAGGATGGCAAAGATTAGTTATGGATACTAAACCAGTCCGAAAAAGAATTTAGGATAGCCCGTAGAATTTTAAGAGTGAGTTTGCTGGTAACTTAGACAAGATGACACACATTTAGCAACGCCTTTCTTCATCCCTCATTACCATCACTTCTGTTTTAGATTTTTGATATACCTTGATCACTCTGGTGTGTAAACTCGGTTTACTCTCGTGAGTTTCATTGGGAATAAACTCCTTAAGTTCTGAATCATCTGGCATTGCAACCTTCACTTGTGAACATTAAGATTCCATTGAGTTCCTTCCTCACATTCTGACACCATGCTTTGTCTTAATAGCTTCTTCTTGTCTTATAGAAATTGGTCATTATTCTACTTCTCTTGAATCCTTCCTAATAGATCATTCGAAATAGCGACTATATCTAGACATACCTCATCCAGTGTCATTTCTAATGACAGCCACCTGTCCTCGAATTACTCTACTAATTCATTCTTCTCGACCATCATAATGAAGGTATTAGGCAGTTTCCAGTTCAAAGCGTCCGCCATGGCGTTTTCTTTTCCAAGATGACTCTAAAGTTAGAGATCATGTTCCTTCAAAATCTTTAGTCACTTCTCAGCCTCATGTTTGGTTCCTTCCCATCGAATAAATACTTTAGGTTCTTGTGACAACGAAGGGCATTGAATATTGCTCCATATAGAAAGTGTCTCTATATTCTTAAAGCTGATATAACCGCGGCTAACACCAGTTTGTGAGTCGGCAATTCCCAACGCACCTTCAACAACCTCAAGGCATAAGTTATAACTTCTCAACTTTGCATGAACGCACGTCCTAAACCTTGATGTGAAGCATCCCAAAAATACTTCGAATGTTTCACTGGGATCGGGCAATATCGAAATCGAAATATTTCCTCAATCTTTGAAAAACTTTCTCTGCCTGTGATGGTCCGTAAAATTTTTGATTCTCTTTTTGTAATCGGAGCAAGTTGTCCTACTATCTTCGAGAATCTGTCGATACTCCTTCGATAAAACCAACTGATCCCACTAGCTATGAACCTCCCTCACGGTTTCCGATCTTTCCTTTTGAAGAGCCGCTTCAACTTTTTTTTTTGAATCCACAACACTTCCTCCCTTTGGAATTCCATGTTCCAAAATGGAACCTCCTTAAATGAGAATTCACACTCTGATACTTTGGCATTTACTTTCTCTTCTTTAAAGTCAAGAAAACTATACCAAGATGTCCAACGTATCTCCCCACATCTTCGAGAATAGATCAGAATGTCATCATTAATGACAACGACGATTCCGTTCTAGGTAAGGATAGAAAATACAATTCATGTTGTCCAAGAATACAACAGGAGCATTTGTCACTCCGGTTGACATCACGGGATACCCATAACGTCGAAAGCACGCTCGAAAAATCATCTTGGGGACATTCTCTATTTCCACGAATCCATCGGTGGCCAGGACATACATCTATCTTGGAGAGAACAATGATTTCCTCCTCGTTGATCCATCAAATCATTTACCTTCATCCGAGAATACTCATCTTTGATCATAATCTGGTTTAACTGGCGATAGCCCTCGTATCACTGAGAAATTTTATTCTTCTCCTTAACCGACAGCATCTTAGCTCAACATGCGGAACTCTTTGGCTATTAGAGTGGCATTTATATTCCCTTTACTCTTGGTCCTCTATGGAAAACATTACATGTACCCTCAGGCTACTTTCTTTTATGAGGTTTAGACCATGTTGGCCGTTACGAGTTTAAAAGTCTTAGCTTCAAAAATCTCTAAGGTTTTTATCGAAACGACCTAGCCAACAATAATCAGAAAACTACCGATCAATTTCTAAAATCATGAACTCGAATAGATATGACTCGAGGTAAGTAAGATAGGTTAACAAAAGACTCGATCTTTAGTAGAAATAGGATAGATTACACAACTTAGGTGTCAACGACAAGTCTTAGTAACAGAAATAGAAATAACTTAAGTTGAAGATAAGAAAGATACAGATGAATCCAAATGATCTATGTGGTTACAACTGGTAAAAGGAGGGGTTACCCCCAAAATTATACAGTACAATTTTAGGGTCGTCGTTTGAGGCGTAACTTTCCTTGTTTAGATCTCCAAATTTAGAAGTCTCAGCACCTCCCAGGGTATAAGTCCTGACTTCTGCTTGTGGTTCCATGCCACTTACGACATTGGATCGAAGAATTTGCCTCTGCTTGGTCGCAGTTGCGGGAGACGTGTCCAGGCTTTCCACATTTAAAACAGATTATCCCTTTGATCTTACACTCCCTCGTGAAGTGTTCCTTTCCATATTTCATACATCTTGGTGAAGATGTCGGGGTCTGACTGGATACACCACCACTAGTGCTTTGTCCAGGAGTTGGTTGTTGTTGTTGTTTCCCTGATACCCGTGCGTATGGTTTCCGCTTAAATTAGTTAACTTTTTTATTATTCCTCTTTTGGAATCTAGGTAGTCCAAGTTTGCCCCAAAGCCGACTTTCCTCCAACAGATTCTGGACCTCAACTTCCAATTCTCGTTGTTGCGTGGCCCTCCGATCCTGGCAAGTTATCACCTCAGCTATCATTTGCCTTTCTTCTGCAGTCGCAGCCATACTCCCATTGTCTTGTCCCGCACTCACATGTAAACGTCTGTCACGAGCCACCGCCCTTGCATGTCTACTACGAGCCATTGAATCTCTCTGAAGACGGACATAAATACAACAAACACAAAATTACTTCAAATAGTATTATCTCCCTATGAAAACCAAATACAGAGAGTCACACAATTCATACAATTCAAGCAAGACAAGTTCAATTCCATACATCCTAACAATCTCTAGCTTGAACTTCTTCATTCTGCTTCCACAGCGTAATCCCTTGTAAGCCGTCAACTTCCAAACTGCTTCTCGAATCTAGTTTACACCAACTATTTCTTTCTCCAGAAGATCGGTTCTCCAAAACCTTTTGATCTCCTCATAAAAGAAATCCTATTTTCCTAACACAATACGCCTAGGTGAAGTCATAGTTTCCTGTACACATAGAACATTACATATTGAGTAGGCCAATCCTCAATATCATGCAACTGTATAACAGTAGCCATCAACATTCAACCTACGGCAAGCCATGCCTTCCTTTCCCATCATCTCAATCAAGAGACAAGGAAGTGCACAACAGACCAAATTCTAATATGCCTAAACATAGCAAGTCCATACCCCGGCTCAACAGGATGAACTGCTCTGATACCACCTTAGTGTAACGCACCTCATATATACCAACTGTAGCGCAATCGTCATTACACCACAGTTACTAAATCCAGGTGTGTCACAGTCATGATAACAGTAGTTTCCAAACTCATGAGTTGAATTTTTCTTTTCGCATTTATGCATAAGTAGAAAATACGAGCCATGAATGAAATATAAATGTATTCAACCCTAATACAACCATTGGCATGAAATCACGTTCCTTATATATATATATATATATATATATATATATATATATATAGTTTACAACCAATTTACAACGACTAATTATCGATAACATAGAATATAATAATTACAGAGTCAAATAAAATACAGCGGGAATAAAAACATTAAAGGCGAGGAGTAGTAACCCAGGGATGGCACATAAGCATTAATCAATGTCCAACATGACATATCACAATTAAGTAAAGTAAAATCATTTCTTCTCTATCGGTATGAATACACATTCCTATCACAATTAAGTAAAGTAAAATCCTTGAATCCAGGGTTTTTAGGTCCTTATTTCACACATACCACAATTTCCATGTCATGGATCCAAGAATTCCATTTTCAAAATCATTTCTTCTCTATCGGTATGAATACACATTCCTATCACAATTAAGTAAAGTAAAATCCTTGAATCCAGGGTTTTTAGGTTATGTTTGAGTTACAAAGGACAAAGAACCATGATCTCAATCATTTCTAGCTCAAAAATCTCATTTTTGGGTCTTGGTAATCGATTACATCACCCTGGTAATCGATTACCAACGTAACATAATCTCTGTTATCAATTACAATCTCATTGTAATCGATTACATCATTCCCAGAACCATGATTCGTAACTTCAAGGACCTGGTAATCGATTACACAGCCGTGGTAATCGATTACCAATTGGACAAAACCTCTGTAATCGATTACCCACAAGTTGTAATCGATTACGTGATTCCCAGAAGCACCATTTCGTGACATCATAGGCTTGGTAATCGATTACACCATTCTTATAATCGATTACAAGCTAGACAGAATCTCTGTAATCGATTACACACAAGATGTAATCGATTACCAGATTTCCAGAATCATGATTTCGTACCCTTAAGAGCTTGGTAATCGATTAGAAGCCTCGTGTAATCGATTACCACGCGTAAACTTGCAGAAAACAGAGTTCTCCAGGTCCTTTAACTCAAACCAAACTAATCATTATCATATTTAATCAACAAGTTACTCAAATACACCTTCAAATCATGCAAGAGGCATCAATAATTCATACAAACCCAACAAAATGCACTATCATGAAGAACAACATAAAAATGAGAGAACTTTATACATGGATTCAGAAATCAATAATAACACACATACAAGACATTCCCTTACTACCAAGATTGGTTGAAGAAGATCATCTCCATCTTACCTATTTGGAAGACAACACAATGTGTTACCTCTTCTTGCCCTAGATTTTCGTTTTCCCCTTCAAGAAGAACACCAATGTGAGTGATTTCCATAATGTCCACTCAAACCATGGAAAAATGAGTTCTTGATCACATAAGTGACCAAGAAAAACGAAAATGAGAAGAAAGTGAAAGAAAGGTTAAGACTTTACCTCCATGCTCAAAGCTTTAGCTTCAATGGTGAAAAATGGAGGAAGAAGAAGAAGAACCAAGGATGGCCACAAGGAAAATGGTCTTAGAATGATGGAAGAAAGCTAGATATGGAAGTGGGGAAGAAAGGAAATGAAGATGGTGAATGGTGAGGGTGTACGGTGGAGGAGGAAGAAGAAGAAGAGAAGAAGAAGAAGAAGTAGAAGAAAATATGATTATTGGCTCCCAAAAAGGGGCCTCTGCCGTGTAGAAGAATGGAGAGAGGGAAGAGAGAGAAATGGGAAATGGGTAGAAATTTCCTAGAAGCCTCCCAATGAGTTTTTGAATTAATTTAACTTCTATTTTGAAAATAAGGCTAAAGGAGCTTGACACAAGGTAGATTTTTGAATAGTGTGATAAGATTTTTATTACATGTTATTATTTATTGGACAATAGTTATAGTTAGCAGAAGTCAGCATTAATCAAATCTGACAGATTAATTCTTCGCATTGTTTTATTATTCTATCTGTTAAAATTTCTCGAAGGACGTGAAACCTTGTAAACTGTGTCCAGCTTCGGGTTTAGTAAGATCCCCTGTCGACGTTTCCATAGTTCAAGGTTCTCGGGAAAAATATTTCATTTTCCCGACTCTGTTTAATACGCATGCAAAACGAGGAATATATTAAAATATTCGTCGTTTCTGAAAAATTCTGAAGGAATTCACATAAATCACAAACATTAGAAAATGACTGTTTATAATAAAATTTTCCAACTTTGGGAGCATTACAGTTGTTTTGCCAATTCTGCCCAATGTGCACGCAAAATGAGAAATAATATTAAAATATTCTGCGTTCTCTGAAAAATCCAAAAAAATTCCTAAAAATCCCAAATATTATAAAATGATTATTTATTCTAAAATTATAAATTTTCGGGATGTTACACCTTGTATAAGCCATGTTACGCAAAATATTATTTTTATGATAAGCACTTTATTTATAGGCTGACGAGATACTAGCATGACTCCCTGATCATTCTCTCCAAATGCTTATGTCTAGCTCCATGGAGTAGGATTTTGGTACCTTATGCATTATGCATTGTCTGTCTTATATTTTCTTCTGGCATGAGTGTCCATAACTAATAAATTATCTCTTTTAATGTTGTAATAATTATCTGACTAATAAACTGCTTACTGCTTGAGAAATTATTGTTGTTTCCTTTTTATTGATTATTTTTATTATTACTGCTGATATATATATATATATGTTGTGATGTTTTATGGGCGTTGTTGGTGTATGCTCTAGAGGCTAATACATTCTGTCTATATTTACATACATTAATTTTGCTATTTTTTTAATAAACATAATAAAGTCCTTAGAATAGTAAGTTTGATACCATAGGACATTAAGTGGATGATTTGATTGTGAGATCCTATTGGATAAAATACTATTCTTAAATGTCCTTAGTCAAGTATTATTATTAATTGGGACAACAACAATGCATTGAGACTAGTATGTGCGTAGACTGATGACCACATCTCACGGGTCATGGATATGAAATATCAAGTCTTTACATGGATACATATTAGAGTAATGATGTATTGGACAGACCCGCTATGAGAACGCTACGTGGATCATTACATGAGTGTCATAAGCGATTCTCATAGTGATAATAGTGTATGTGGTCATTTGACCTGAAATCACTACGATTCCTACAAGAGGAGTTGTGTGTTTTAATGCCATAAAATGTCATCTGTAACAAGATGATTATAAAGTTGGTTATTAGACATAGTGCGATTCATGTGGAGGGATGTGAGTGACCTAGATGGGATTTGTCCCTCCTACATAACAGGGGTGATATCTTCGGGGCCCCTGATTGAGTGAGACTACAAAATGCATGACCATGCTCAAATGAGTCAATATGAGATATTGATCTCATTTGTTATTACTATGTCTACTCGAGAATCAGGAAACTGAAGATTGAACTAAACAAAGGTAACACGTTCTATGCCTTGTGTTCAATCTAGATATCTAGACAAAGAGACTAAACTACATGGAAACATTAGTCACAGATAGGTTAGGTCAAATCACTGACATTCTCATTACTTGGGTAGCAGCAATGTGTTACTAGATACTGCTTACTGTTTGTAATATTAAAATGAGATTTTAATATTACTACCAACGTCATGAGAACCTGCAGGGTCGCATACTTAGAGCAGACTAAATTGGAGTAATAAGAATCTAAGTTGGACTCTGATTCAATTGTGGGCCTAACTCATAACAGATGAGTTTAGGGTTGCACAACTTATCTTGCTACTGCTCACACTCACTTAAGGCAGCCACTATTATAAATAGTACTACAAAGGAGGCTGTTATGTACGCAATACCACAACCCTAGCCGCACCTATAGAAAGTGAGTAAGAGACAGTGAAAGGTTTTCTTTTCTTCGTAGCTAGCACTGTGAAACAGAGGCATGACTCCTTTTTGAAAGTCTGTTCGTGTGGATATTGCATAGAAATTGTCGCTATTACGGTGTTGGTGATTTACCCCGCTTGTGTTTATCATGCTTCAAAAGGTAAACCTTTAAAAACTCGGATTATGGCCTTTTCGCATGGATCTTGTGAGGGAATTTTTATTATTTCGTTGTGTGACTTTTGATCGGTAATTCCCAGCAGGTGTCCTGCACTATTCTATTTTCTTACTACCGTATTGGTGTTGAATGCTAGGTGTCTCACCTCTTTGTTGTATTACTCTGTGTTATGCTTATGTTTGGATAAAGACTGTGAAGAGAGCGAGTTGAATTCGCTTAGTTTAGTTTAGGATCGACTTTTGTCTCTTTACGATGGCATCTGGACAAGATTTCTTCAGTTGCATGTGGATACAGTTCCATGGAAGCTTGGAAGCCTGGCATTCAGACCGTGATATGGAGTATTTTACATACATAGGGGATGTGACCCTAATTTAGAGTGGTAATTATCTTGGAGCTGCTATTAGCATTTTTCATACTTTTATCCATGTGGAGTTCTCTATACCCACTGGGGAGTTATGGGATGATCGCCACCTCTTTCCTAGAGAGGTTTATGTTGTGTCACCTATTCAGGTTCCTATGCATCATGACGCATCTCAAGGGGGAACTTCATTTGTTAGAGATCGGGAGGGGGATCAAGTGCAGGACCCTTCTCTTCAGGTGTTTGATTTTGGGAGAGCTCGAACTTTTATATGGTAGTTACTCTATGTAAACTTATGTTTAATATTGTTGTATGTTACTTTTATGCATGGATTGTGAAAATGTAACCTTATTTTAAACTAATGTTGGATTTTGGATGCGAGTAAATATAAATATATCTCATATCGAGGCTCATATTTTCTATATATGCACAATGATTAAATTTAGAAACTTGTTGCTGAGCTGTAGCATGTCTAGATTTAGTGACTGTGGCATAATGACGATTGTGCTGTGGTTATTAAATCAAGGGGTGTTACATTAGGTGGTATCAGGGCAGTTCATCATGTTGAGCTGGGGTATGGACTTGTTATGTTTAAGCATATTAGAGTTCTTGTATATTGTGCACTTCCTTGTCTCTTGATTGAGATGATAGGAAAGGAATACATGGCTTACCATAGGTTGAATGTTAGCAGCTACTGTTACGCAGTTACACGATATTAAGGACTGGCCTATTCAATATGTAATGTTCTGTGTGGACAGGAAACTATGACTTCACCTAGGCATATTAGGAGAATAGGAGTTCTATTAGTAAGGAGACCAAGAGGTTTTGGAGAGCCAGTCTTATGGGGAAAGGAATAACTGGTGTTAGTTTGGTTTGAGAATGCTTGGGGGTTGATGACTTGCAAGAGGTTACACCATAGAAGGCAGAATGAAGAAGCTCGAGTTGGAGACTGTTAGGATTTATGGATTGGACTTATCTTGTTTGGATTGTGTGATTCTTTGTGTTTGGTGTCTGAAAGGAGTTAATGTTGTTTGAAATAATTACGCTTGCTTTTGTTGTGTCATGTTTTGTCCGTCTTCGAAGAAAGTCAATGGCTTGCAGTAGACATACAAGGGCAATGGCTTGTGGTGGACATACACATGTGAGCGCAGGACGAGACAATGGAAGTATGGTTGTGATTACAAAAGAAATGCAAAAGAGAGTTGACGTAACAACCCACCAAGATCAGAGGGCCACACAACAGCGAGAATTGGAAGTTGAGGTTCAGAATCTATTGGAGGAAAGCTGGTTTTGGGGTAACCTTGGACTGCCTGGATTCCAAAGGAGGAATAATAGAAAGGTTAATCAGTTTAAGTGGAAATCGTATTCACAATTATTAGGGAAGCAACAACAATAACCAACTTATGGAGCAAGTATTAGTAGTCGTTGTTCCAACCAGACTGTGACATCTTTACCAACATGTAAGAAATGTGGAAAGAATCACTTAACGATGGAGTGTAAGATCAATGGGGTAGTTTGTTTCAAGTGCAGAAAGCTCAGACACATTTCTAAAGACTGTGCTCCACCAAAGAAGAAGTCTTTTGTTAGTGATGTACGTGCTTCAAGACCTCAACCTAAAGGGAAAGATTATACCCTAGATGGAACGAAAGTTTCCCAGACTGAAGATCTAAACAACGGAGATTGTGCCACAAGAGATGATCTCGTGACTGTGTTGTATAATTCTAGGGGCAACCCATTTCTTTACGATTTATGACTGTGTGGAATGATTAGGGTCATCAGTGTCTTCATTACTTTTGACTTGTTCATTTCTGTTTCTATTACCAGACCTATTGTTACTATCCAGTTGTTCGAACTATTCTATTTGTGTTAAAGACCAAATCTTTTCGGTTGATTTAAATTGTTTACCTCGTTCTCGAATACGTGTGATTTTAGGAATGAATTGGCTGTTTTCTAATTATATCTTGCTAGATTGTTTCAACGAAAACCTTAGTGTTTCTTGAAACTAAGATTTTTGAATTAATAACGACCAACAAAGTTGAAGCTTTGTGAGGAGAAGGAATCCAATGATACATGTTATCTTTTGTGGAGGACAAAAGCAAGGGGAATATGAATGTCACTCTTGTAGTCAATGAGTTTCTCATGATGAGCTATAGTACTTGTAACACCCCAAAATTTATTTATTTTGTTATAAATATTCATTTTATAATATTTATGATTTTTTGAAATTTTTTTGGATTTTTTTGAGAATGTGGAATATTTTAATATTATTCCTCGTTTTGTGTGCCATTTGAGCGAAGCCGGGAAAACGAAATATTTTTCCCGAGAACCTTGATATGTGGAAACGTCGACGAGGGATCTTACTAAACCTGAGGCTTGACATGGTTTACGATGTTTCATATTTTTCGAGAAAATTTAACAGATAAAATAATAAAATGCTGTGTAAATTTCATCTGTCAGATTAATTAATACTGACTTGTGTCGACTGTAACTATTGTCTATTGGATAATAGCATGTAATAAAAATCTTATCACATTATCCTAATGCAATCTACTTTATATCTAATCAATCTCACTTTAATTCAAATTTTTGTACCCTAATTAAGAAGCTTTAGCCAAAAGACCACCTTGTCCTTGGCTTACATAAGAAGCCACAAATTTCCCTCTCTCTTTCCCCTCATTACCGTGGCAATGACCAAGTCCAAAGGGGGGAAATATGACTTACACACTTAACCTAACAATCACAAATGTCTTCACTTTAACCTATTCACTTATCTCTCTAAAATTTCATCTTCTTCATATTTCCTCTTCCTTCTCTCTACCTCCTCCATAGCCATGGTATGCAGCCCCCATCCTCCACCATTTTCTTCACTTCTTCTCTTCACAAATACCATTTCCTTACTCCTCTCCATCTTCTTTACATCTTTCCTTTAGAAAGTTTCTTCAAAAATCCAACCTTTCTCCATTGTCTTCCAAGGTAAAGATTCAAACTTTAAGGTGAAGTTTTGATTTTTCTTCTCATTTCTCTTCATTTTCGTGCTCCATGGTCTCTTTGATGACCATGGATCCATTCTTTTTCAACCTTTAATGTTAGTTCATTTTCTTGAAAATCCTAGGGTTCTTAGAGCCTTGAAACCGAAATCACTAAGAGCTTGAAGGAGACCATTTTTGTTTTTCTTCATTAGGTAAGAGGGAGACTACTCACTTCACCCAACACTGGTGGTGAGGGAACCCTTGTATGTTCATGTATTTTGTGAGATTTGTTTGTTCATGTATTCTTAGATTTGATTAATGTTTGATTTGTAATCTTGAATGGATTGGAAGTGTTAAATGAGCTTGATCATGTTAGGGTTACTAAATGGAAAATGTGGAGTTTCTTACCCTAACATGGAGGCCATGGTTTTGTGGAGATTTTTGATGGGAAAATTTGTTTTGTACACTAATACATAACACTTATGAAATTAAATTTTGAATGATGATAATAAAATTTATGAATGGAAATTTCTAAAGGTTCATTACCCTAACTAATGTCACGGTTTTGGCTTGAACAATAAGGGATTGGAATGATCATGGTGAACTAAAAATTTAATTGAATTGATACTAAGAAACTAATACATAAAATGAAAAGAAAAATTGAAACTTAGAAGACCTATGATGCCACAGTTTTGACACTTGAAATTAGGGAATTGGATTGGTCTTGTGAGAAATGGAATTTGAATGATTAAGTATCAAGTAACTAATACATAATGTGGTAGAAAAATTGAGACTTTGATGACCTATAATGGCCACGGTTTTATAGTGAAAAATTTGGGATCAAGTGATGCCTTGGTGCATCCTTGGAAGATTGAGAAATTAAAGACTTGCATAATCTTTAACAAGTGGTAGAATTAAACTGGATAAAAACTCTTAGAGGACCACAGTTTTGAATGGACTCATTGACCTAAAATTTGTCATAATTAATCAAGCATAAGACTTTGAAAATGTAGATCCATAATGAGGACTTGTGATAGTGAATGAACACTTGAATCATGTATTAACATGGAAATTAATTCTATGCTATTGTGGACCCCTATGTGGGCTAAGCACTTGTTGATCTCGTACTTGAAAATATCATGATGTGATGATGTTTAGAAATGAATATGTGTATATATATGTTTATACACCATTGTAATATGCTTATGATGAAAGCATCATTAATGAATATGCATGATTGAAATTGAGTCATCATGCATACGTGTTGTCCATTGGACACTATTAGAAAGGCTATGTGTGCCTAGGAGTTTGAATAATACCTATGTGCGGGTGCGAGTAGACTAAGCATAGGGTCATATGTTGTTGGCCCTGGGGGCGTCGGGGTACGAGTGTCTCACAATAGACAGTGGTAGCTCCACTGGGGCTGTGGGATAGACTGATGCGACACACCGACGATCCTGACTGGGATGCTGTCCTATATTGCAATTAGCTGTCGAGGTGCCATGTATAAGCCATTTGCGCAAATATTTTTATGAGATAAAGCACACTATATTTTAAGGCTAACGATATACTGGCATTACTTCTTGATCATTCACTCCGAAAATGTTTATGTCTAGCTCTATGGAGTAGGAATTTTTGGTACCTTGTGCCTTGTACATTGTCAGTCCCATAGTACATTGATCATGAGCATTTATAATTGATCTTATTTCCGTAATAATTGTTTGAATATCTGAACTGTTGACTGCTGATAGTATTACTGTTATTTGTCTGTTGTTGGTGACTTTATTACTATCTACGGTTATTCTGCCCTTAATGTTAATTTTATTATTACTGTGATTAAATGTTTGAACTGTGTTATATATGGGCGTCCAACGCCTTTTTGTTTTCTCGCTGCCAATTTGGTACTGAAAGCTGGGTGTCTCGCCTCTTTCTATATTTTTTTATTTCTGTATTTTGTTGGATTCTGTACTTCCGAGAAGACGTTCGTGAGGAAGACAAGGAAGCCCCTGAGTTTCCAGGCTTCTGGCCAAACTACAATTGAAGTTATGGAGGATGACATCGCGGCCCCGCCGATTTTTGGGCTACACACAGATCATTTATCACGGAGGACCTGACTGCTGGCACATTAATGTGCAGACGGACCGATGCGTGTACCATGGGGAGCTGACGGTGTCCTTGGCATGCGGTTGTTATGACGCCCCTGTTTTAGATTTTTATGCTTTCATTTGGCTAGAGTTTTACATGTGTAACATCCCAAAAATTAATAATTTTAGGATAAATGATCATTTTACAATATTTGGGATTTTCTGAAATTTTTCTAGATTTTTCTGAGAACGCAGAATATTTTAATACTATTCCTCATTTTTGCTTGCACCTTGGGCAGAGACGGAAAACGACTGTAATGCTCCAAAAGTTGAAAAATTTTATAAGGGATAGTCGTTTTACAATATTTGTGATTTTTGAGAATTTTCTGGAATTTTTCCGGAAACGTCTAATATTTTAGTATATTCCTTGATTTGTATGCACGCTGAGCGGAGCCGGGAAAATGAAATATTTTTCTCGAGAACCTTGAACTATGGAAACGTCGACAGGGGATCTTACTAAACCCGAGGCTGGACACAGTTTACGAGATTTCATATTTTTCAAGAAATTTAACAGACGAAATAATAAAACGCTATGCAAATTTCATCTGTCAGATAAATTAATACTGACTTCTGTCGACTGTAACTATTATCCATTGGATAATAGCATGCATTAGAAATCCTATCACCTTATCTTAATGCAATTCACTTTATGTCAAATCAAATCTACTTTAATTCAAATTTGTGTGCTTTTTCAAAGCTTCTTTGAGAAGCTTTGACCCCCAATTGACCCAATTGCCCTTGGCTTACATGAGAAGCCAAATCCTCTCCCTCACACTCATGATTGCAGCAGCCCACATAAGCCAAGGAGGGAAAAATTGTGACTTGCACACTTAACCTAATACACACACAAAATTACCTCACTTTAACCTACCACTTTCTCTCTCTTCACTTCATCTTCTTCATCTTTTCTCCTCCTTCTCCCTACCTCCACCATAGCCACGAAATTCCAGCCACCATCACCTTCATTTTTGTTCATCTTTTCTCCTCTCCAAGATCATTTCTATACTTGCCTTCACTTCCCCTACCTTCTTTGTGTAGAAAGCTTCTTCATTTTCCACCTCTACCTTCATTTTCTCTCCACCTCTTCTCTTCTTCCTCCTCTTGAATCCGAAAATGGCAGCCCACTAATGGCCATGATTCTTCATCTTTTTGTTTCACCAAGACCATTTCTAGACTTCTCTCAACCTCCTCTACACTTTCTCTTTAGAAAATCTCTTAAAAAATCTAACTTTTCTACCTCTCCTTCTCCAAATCTGAAAATCACTCTTCCATGGATGACCAAGCTTTTTGATTTTTCTCTTCACTAAACACTTTTATATATTCACCTTCATCTTCCCTACAAGTTTCATTTAGAAGGCTTGCTCAAAATCCAACCTTGTCTCCATTGTCTTCCAAGGTAAAGATTCTTGATTTCTGTCCTATTTCTTCTCATTTT
This sequence comes from Ormosia emarginata, assembly GCA_029884605.1. Classification (NCBI taxonomy): domain Eukaryota; kingdom Viridiplantae; phylum Streptophyta; class Magnoliopsida; order Fabales; family Fabaceae; genus Ormosia; species Ormosia emarginata. Next base: position 20,353,284 of record JAQQTP010000079.1, read on the forward strand.
TGTTTTCCTTGGTTACTATATGACCAAGGGCTTCTCTTTTTGAGCATTGATGTGTGATTTGAGTGATTTTGATCACTCTAGAGTTCTTGGGTGAGTGGAATCCGAAAATCACCAAAAAGAAATCTCAAGGATTTCAAGCTTGAGGCTTTAGGTAAAATTCTTCACTTTCTTCACCTTCACTTCTCAATTTCGTTTTCCTTGGTCAGCTATGTGACCAAGGATCATTCTTTTCAATCCTTAGTTTGTAAATATGAGAATTTGACCACTTTATGGTTCTCTTGAAGGTGGAATCCGAATTTGCAAATCAAGGAACCAAGGAGTTTGTTTTCTTGCATTGTCTCCTCTAGGTAAGAGGGAGACTACTCACTTCAACCACTTATGGTGGTGAGGGAACTTTGTATGTATATTGATGGACAATTCCATCCTTGTGTGCTTACTTGAATTGTAGAAATTTGTATGATATAGTGTTTACTACCCCACATGAAGCCACAGTTTTAATCTTGCCAAAGAGGCAATGGGATTAGTCTTAATGAACTAAAATTTAAGTGAATTGATAATGATGACCTAGTACATAAAAAGGAATGAAAAAGTGAAATTTAGAGGACTTATGAAACCACGGTTTGGACCTTGGAAATTTGCGAATTGAATGGATCTTGTGAGGAATAGAATTTGAGTGATTAAGTATCAAGTAACTAATGCATAATGTGGTGAAGAATTAAAACTTTGATGACAAATGATGGCCACGGTTTTGGCTTAAAATCATAAGGAATTAAAATGACTTTGATAAATCAAAATTGAAGTAAATTGATATTAAGAAGTTAATACATAAAATGGAAAGAAATTGGATCTTCGAGGACTTGAAGGGCCACGGTTTGGACCCATGATAATGAGAGTTTGGATTGAGTTAGTAAGCAATAAAGCTTGTGTAATTGAACACTAAAGAATTTATAATCATAGTGGAGTTGATTATGAAAAACTAAGTTTAAACGATACCTTTGTGCATCTTTGGAGATTAGGAGTTTAAAGACATGAAAAATCGCTAATGTGGATATAATGATAATTGATAAACCATGAATACCTAGTAATGTTGAGGAATTGGATTGATCCCATGTACAATAAACAAAAAAAAACTAAGTGATTGGTATCAAGAGACTAGAGCATAACGCGAGAAGGAATTTAGAACCTTGAGGGCTTGTGAGGTTACGATTTCGAAGGTTAGTTAACCTAAAGGTTTGCATAATTGATCAAGACTTAGATTCGTGGAATGGTTAAACCCTTAGTGGGAAATAATGGTTTTGATAAGCCATAATATATATTAATATTGAGATTTAACTCTATGTGTTGTAAGTCCCTATGAAGGGTTATATACTTATTGGTTTAATCCTCAATGAGAAATGACATGTTGATGTTGGTGAATGCTTATGTGCCATTGAGGCGTCGTATATGATATATGTATCATTGAGAATGAATATATACCGTTGTGGTGTTGTATATGATGAATGCATCATTGATAAACATACATGATTGGACATTGAGTCGTCATGCATATGTAATTTGATAAAGACTATATACCGTTGTGGTATTGTATATGATGAAAGCATCATTGATAAATATACATGACTGGACATTGTGTTGTCATGCATATGTATTGTACATGATGAATGAATCATTGATAAACGTACATGACTGGACATTGCATCGTCATGCGTATGTATACCTAAGAGTAGAATAACACCTATGTACGGGTGCGAATAGACTAAGCGTAGGTGTTGCCATATATTGTTGGCCCCTGGGGGCGTCGGGGTGCGGGTGCCTCATCATGAATAGTTAAGAGCTCCTCTGTGCCGTGGGGTAGACCGATGCAAACACACCGACGATCTGGTCTGAGACGTTGTCCTATATCGCGATCAACTATTGAGGTGCCATGTATAAGCGATTTGCGCAAATATTTTTATCAAATGAAGCACACTATTTTTAAGGCTAACGATATACTAGGATTATTCCTTGATCATTCACTCTGAAAATGTTTATGTCTAGCTCCATGGAGTAGGAATTGTGGTATCATAATGCATTGTGCATCGTTCATTGTCGGTCTCATAAATTGTTGAGCATGAACACCTGTGAATGTGAAGATAACTGTTTTACTTCTGTAAATGATTATCTGATTGCTATGCTGATTCCTGGAAATACTATTGTGATCTGTCTGCTATTGCTTACTGTTGTTCTGCCTTTACTATAAATATCACTGTTATTATTGATTCTTATTATTGCTTATAATTGAATTACTTTTATTATAAATTCTGCTGTAGCTATTAATAAATATATGAACTGTATTGCTTTGTGGGTGCTTTGCGCCGTGTCATTTTCTTACTGTTGTAATGGTAATGAAAGATGGGTGTCTCACCTCTTTCCTATATTTTGTATTTCTGTTTTATATTTATATTTGATAAAAGATCGTGAGGAAGATAAAGAGGGACCACACTTTGGTTGATTGGATTAAGCGTCTAGACAAGATTTCTTCAGCGACGTACGAGTGCAGTTGCGTAGAGGCATTGATGCCTGACTTGTTGAATGGGACTCCGAGCATCGTATGTGTATATGGGGTTGCGGCTTCGTCTGCTGGTAGTACCTACCCCAGGGTTACTACTTTTCCCCTTTAGTGTTTTTATTCCCGCTGTATTTTATTTGACTCTACAATTATTATATTCTATACTATCAGTGATTTGTGCTAATTGACTATAAAATATATATAAGGAATGTGATTTTATTTCAATGATTGTATTAAGGGTTGAATATATTTATATTTCATTCATGGCTTGTATTTTCTACTTATGCATAAAAATGAAAAAAAATAAACTTGCGTAAATTTTGAAATTACTGTTATCATGACTATGACACGCTTGGATCTAGTAACTGTGGTGTAATGACGATTGCGCTGCGGTTGTTATATTTAGGGGTGTTACAACATGCCCGTTAGGGACATGTGGGCTGACATGTACTACACCCCATGTGATGAATCCTTTTTGTCCACTGCTCGGGCTCCTAACTGAAGAAGGAACGTCACACTATGATACTTCGAAACAAACATAACTAAATTACGTCCACTGCTCGCAATTTAATTTATTTTAGTTATGTTTGTTTCGAAGTATCATAGTGTGACGTTCCTTCTTCACGGTACATTTAGAAAAAGGGGCGTTACACTATCTTGGTATCAGAGCTCCCGGTTTAGATTTTCTTTTGGGTCGTGTGGTTTTGGACTATCTTGTTTGTGTTGTGTGAACTCTCTGTGTTTGGTATTCCGTAAAGATACATCTGACTTTTCTCTATGTTTTGTGTAGTTTGATTTAAGGAAAGGTATGGCTAGCAGAGGAGACATGGCTATTGCTATAGAAGCAATACAGAAGATGGTTGAAGCGATGTTACAGCAGAATCAACAAATGGCTCAACAGCAGGCGAGGACTGCACAACAACTGGAGGCTACAGCTGATGCTCAGAATTTGGTGGAGTTTCGTCGCATGAACCCTCTGCAATTCAAAGGAGAATTTGATCTTGAGAAGGCCACTCTCTAGATCAAAGAGCTGGAAAAGACGTTTACTGGCATGAACTGTGCCGATAACAGGAAGGTGACCTATATGACATTTATGCTAATTGGAGACACTGAGGAGTGGTGGACAGGAGAGCAAAGGTTGTTGCAAGCTGAGAATCGGGCGATTACTTGGGAAATGTTCAGAGAGAGGTTCTTGAATAAGTATTTTCCTGAAAGTGCCAGACACGCGAAGGAAGTGGAATTTCTAAGTTTGCGACAAGGAAATATGACCGTGGGCGAATATGCTGCTAAGTTCGAGAGCTTGTTGAGGTTCTCAACTTACTTTCGACACCAACCCAATGAAGCTTGGAAATGCCAAAAGCTTGAAGAAGGCCTGAGACATGACGTGAAGAGAGCCGTCATAACCTTGAGAATTACTCAATTTTCTGAGCTGCTTGATACATGCTACCGGATGGAAAGTTTGGACCAGGCGCGTGAGGCGACAAACAGAAACTTTGGGCTAATTCGATCTCAAAGAGGAGGAAGTAATGGTGCTGACCGTTACCAGAAGAAGCCCTATTCCAGACCATCTGGAAATCAACAACAAAGATCACCGGGTAGAAGTCGTAGTGGAAGCCCGGGAAGGACAGGTCAGAATGCGGTATCTACGTCGAGGTGCATGAAGTGCGGAAATGAGCACTATACAAGAGACTGCACTATCAAGGGGATCATCTGCTTTAGGTGCGGGAAACCAGGACATGTTTCCCGTGACTGTAATCAGACCAAGGCGAAACCTTCCGTCAATGCTGCTAGAACCACCAAACCACAGGCTGGAGGTCGGGTTTACACCCTGAGTAGTGCCAAAGCCTCTGAGTCCAAAGATCTTATACAAGGGGAAGGTCTCATTGAAGGTAATCTTTTTATTGTACTGTATGATTCTGGTGCAACTCATTCTTTCATCTCATATGACTGTGTGAAAAGACTTGGTTTGCCTATGTCTTCTTTACCATTTGATTTGACTGTTTCAACTCTAACTGCTAAACCCGTTGTCAATGCCAAAGTCTGTTTAAATTGCCTATTGATTGTTGAAGGTCGAATCTTTTTTGTCGATTTGATCTGTTTGCCCTTATCTCAATTACATGTGATCTTAGGGATAGATTGGTTATCTGCTAACCATGTGCTATTAGATTGTTCTAGAAAAACAATAGTTTTCCCTTTGGATGAGAATTCTGGATTTGTGACGGCCAACCAAGCGAAAGCTTTCTTGAAAGAAGGAGCTCGGGGATACATGTTGTTGTCTTCTTTGAAAGTCGAGAACGAGGTAGATGTGGACGCGATCTCCGTAGTTTAGAGTTTCCTGAAATTTTTTCTGAAGATATACCTAGTTTACCACTGGAGTGGAAGATTGAATTTACCATTGATCTTGTGCCTGGAGCTGGCCTTATTTCCATAGAACCTTACCGAATGTCACCTGTAGAGCTAGCTGAGCTCAAGAAGTAATTGGAAGAGCTTTTGGAGAAGCAATTCGTGAGACCCAGTGTATCACCTTGGGGAGCACCAGTGTTGCTAGTTAAAAAGAAATACGGTACCTCGAGATTGTGTGTGGATTATCGTTAATTGAACAAGGTCACGATCAAGAACAAGTATCCATTGCTGAGGATAGATGACCTGATGGATCAGTTGAAGGGAGTGGTAGTATTTTCCAAGATTGATTTGTGATCGGGCTACCACCAGATCCAAGTGAAAGTGGAAGACATTCCTAAAATGGCTTTTCGTACTCTTTATGGACACTACGAGTATTTGGTAATGCCTTTTGGTGTGACTAATGCACATGCTGTCTTCATGGGCTATATGAATAGGATCTTTCATCCTAATTTGGACAGATTCGTCATTGTTTTCATCGACGACATCTTGATCTATTCACAAAATCAGGAGGATCATGTTGAACATCTCAGTATAGTTCTTCAGATTTTGAAGGAGAAAAAGCTGTATGCTAAATTGTCCAAGTGTGAGTTTTGGTTGGATGAAGTGAAATTCTTAGGCTATGTCATCTCAAAGGAACGAATTGCTGTTGATCCTTCGAAGGTTGAAGCTGTACTACAATGGGAAAGGCCAAAGATGGTGACGGAAATCCGAAGCTTTGTTAGATTAGTCGGATATTACCGAAGGTTCATTGAAGGATTTTCTAAGATTGCCGGACCTCTTACTCAACTCACCAGGAAGAATTAGGCTTTTGAATGGACAGACGCTTGCGAAGGAAGTTTCCAAGAGCTAAAGAAGAGACTAAAAACTTCACCCGTGTTAGTTCTGCCTAATCCAAGTGAACCATTTGAGGTGTACTGTGACGCTTCATATCAAGGATTGGGATGCGTCCTTATGCAAGATGGAAAAATGGTGGCTTATGCCTCGAGACAATTACGAGTGCATGAGAAGAACTACCCAACGCATGACTTGGAGATAGCTGCAATGGTGTTTGCTTTGAAGATATGGAGACATTATCTGTATGGGGCAACATTCAATGTCTTCAGTGACCACAAGAGCTTAAAGTATCCGTACGATTAGAAAGAGTTGAACATGAGGCAGCGAAGATGGTTAAAATTCTTGAAAGACTATGACTTCCAACTTCAGTATCACCCTGGGAAGGCGAATGTTGTGGCCGATGCCTTAAGTAGGAAGACAATTAGTGTTTCCACCATGATATCAGAGAGAAAGACTTGATAGAACAGTTCAGAGACGTATGGTCTTTTGTGGAGCTAATACCAGGAAAAATCTGCATGAATATAGGCACTATTTCAAATGACTTGCTGGAAGACATCCGAGAAAAGCAGAAAGATGATAAGTTCTTGCGAGAGGAAAGAGAGCTGATAAAGCAGGGCAGTGTATCAATACTTGAGGAATGAAGTGATGGGATTTTAAGATTCCAAGGTAGAGTCTGTGTGCCTAAAGATGATGAACTCAGGAAGTATATACTTGAACATGCTCATACGAGTCAGTTAAGTATACATCCTGGAATGACCAAAATGTACCATGATTTGAAGAAACTCTTTTGGTGGCATGGAATGAAAAGAGATATCTCTAGATGCGTATCATCTTGTTTGGTTTGTTAGAAGACAAAGATTGAACATCAAAGACCATCAGGATTTTTACAACCCTTGACTATTCCCGAATGGAAATGGGATAGCATTGCCATGGACTTTGTTGTTGGATTGCCAAGAACGAAAAGGGGTCATGATTCAATATGGGTGATCATAGATAGACTTACAAAGTCAGGGCACTTTTTGCCAATCAACATAAGATATCCTTTGGAGAAGTTGACTCAGTTGTACATCGGTGAAATTATCAGACTACATGGAGTACTCACAAGTATTATTTCAAACCGAGATCCTCGATTTACATCGAAGTTTTGGCAGAGTCTTCAAGAAACAATGGGGACAAAGCTACGATTAAATTCTGCATACCATCCTCAGACAGACGGTCAATCAGAAAGAACGATTCAGTCATTGGAGGATCTGCTTAGAGCTTGTGCTATAAAGCAAACTGGAGGTTGGGATGAAATCTTACCATTGGTAGAATTCACCTATAACAACAGTTATCACTCAAGTATAGGAATGACCTCCTATGAAGCTCTGTATGGATAAAGGTGCCGAACACCCTTATGGTGGTATCAAGATGGAGAGCGGCTTACAGTCAGACCTGATCTCATTCAACAGACAACTGAGAAGGTCAAGATGATTTAGGAGAAGATAAGAACAACCCAGAGTCGACAAAAGAGTTATGCGAACAAAAGAAGAAAACCTCTTGAGTTCGAAGAAGGTAAGCATGTATTTCTGAAAGTCATGCCTACGACTGGGGTTGGTCGGATTCTCAAATCTAGAAAGCTCACTCCAAAATTCCTTGGACCATATCAAATTCTTCGTCGGGTAGGTCCTGTTGCTTACAAAATAGCCTTACCCCCTTTCCTTTCAAATCTCCATAATCTCTTTCATGTGTCACAACTTCGAAAGTATATTCCAAGTCTTGATCATGTCATTGCACCTGATTCGGTACAATTAAAGGAAAACTTGACTTATGAAATAACTCCTGTAAAGATTGAGGATAGGAGTTGAAGCAACTCAGGGGGAAAGATATTCCAATGGTGAAAGTGATCTGGAACGAGACGACCGGAGATGCGACATGGGAACTGGAGGACAAGATAAAGGAGCAATACATAGAATTATTCTAAGGTATGAAAATTTCGATGATGAAATTCTTATTTGATGGGGAGAGTTGTAACACCCCAAAATTTATTTATTTTATTATAAATATTCATTTTACGAAATTTTGATTTTTCTTTTCATTTCTCTTCATTTTCGTGCTCCATAGTCTCTTTGATGACCATGGATCCATTCTTTTTCAACCTTTAATGTTGGTTCATTTTCTTGAAAATCCTAGGGTTCTTGGAGCCTTGAAACCGAAATCACTAAGAGCTTGAAGGAGACCATTTTTGTTTTTCTTCATTAGGTAAGAGGGAGACTACTCACTTCACGAAACATTGGTGGTGAGGGAACCCTTGTATGTTCACGTATTTTGTGAGTTTTGTTTGTTCATGTATTCTTAGATTTGATTAATGTTTGATTTGTAATCTTAAATGGATTGGAAGTGTTAAATGAGCTTGATCATGTTAGGGTTGCTAAATAGAAAATGTGGAGTTTCCTACCCTAACATGGAGGCCACGGTTTTGTGGAGATTTTTTATGGGAAATTTTTTTTTGTACATTAATACATAACACTTATGAAATTAAATGTAGAATGATGATAATAAAATTTATGAATGGAAATTTCTAAAGGTTCATTACCCTAACTAATGCCATGGTTTTGGCTTGAACAATAAGGGATTGGAATGATCATGGTGGACTAAAAATTTAATTGAATTGATACTAAGAAACTAATACATAAAATGGAAAGAAAAATTGAAACTTAGAAGACCTATAATGCCACGGTTTTGACACTTGAAATTAGGGAATTGGATTGGTCTTGTGAGAAATGGAATTTGAGTGATTAAGTATCAAGTAACTAATACATAATGTGGTAGAAAAATTGAGACTTTGATGACCTATAATGGCCACGGTTTTATAGTGAAAAATTTGGGAGTCTTAGGAGTTGATACTATTGGTAGCTACTGATGGCTAATCGTCTATCTTTTTGGGAAGCCTGACGTTTTGCTGTACATGCTAGGGTAAATTTGTATAATTTTGGATGAATACATCTTTGCTTTTTGTACATTTTGGAATGTAACTAAACAGACTTAATATATATATATATATATATATATATATATTATATATATATATATATATATATATATTGTGTATGGTTTAACCACGTTGAATTATTTTACTGAGACTGTTCTAATTATTATTTTTATATGTAATGGATTTTTAAATCAACTTTTGACTCTACTCAGTAATGATATAATTTATAATAATTCAATAAAAATTCAACAAAAGGAGAAAAAAATATAGTGGCAATTTCAAAGGATCTTAAATAACCGTAAAATGAACCGGATCTACGAGCTTAATAACAATTACTATTTTCGCAATTTAATTTATTTCAGGTATGTTTCTTTCGAAGTATCATAGTGTAACGTTCTTTCTTCGCGATATGTTTAGAAAAAGGGGCGTTACAATACTGTCAGTTAAGGAGAAGGATGGAACTTCTTGGTGAGATGAGGACTATCACCAATTGAACAAGATTACAATCAAGGATGAGTATCCTTGGAAGAAGACAGATGATTCGATGGATCAGTGAAAAGGGAGTCGTTGTTTTCTTTAGGATAAATGTATATTTTGGTCATCATTAAATTCGTGGTAAGTTGATGATGTTCCCAAAACGGTTTTCGAATGCGCTATGGGCATTATGGGTATCTCGTGATGCTGTTCGGAGTAACAAATGCTCCTGCCGTATCCATGGATTGCATGAAACCAATTTTTCGTCCTTACCTAGACAGATTTGTCGTTGTTATTATCGATGACAATCTGATCTATTCTCGAAAATTGTAGAGAACTTGTTGAACATCTTAGTGTGGGTCTCCAAAGTATGAAGGATAAGAAGTTGTATGCCAAATTATCATAATATGAATTCTAGTTGGAGGAGGTTAAACTTTTGGGTCATGAGATTTCAAAGGAAGGAATTGTTATGGATTCATCAAAGGTTAAAGCAATCCTTCAATAGGAAAGATTGGAGATCGTAAAGGAGATTCGTAGCTGGTGGGATTAGTTGGTTTTTATCAAAGAAGCATCAATGGATTCTCCAAGATAGCAGGACCTCTTACTCAGCTTACAAGAAAAAACCAAGTCATTTTATAGATCGATGCAGGTAAGGGAAGTTTTAAGGGTTGAGGAGATGTTCGACTACTCTGCCTGAAACACCCCTTGATATAGTAACTACGGCCTAATCGTCCGTGCACCACAGTCACTAAATCCAGGCGTGTCACAGTCTCGAAACAGTAATTTCAAAAATTAATTATTTCCATTATGCGTAAATAGAAAATACGAGCCTCCAACGAATGCATAATTAGTATTCGACCATTAAAGTACAACCACTAAAGGAAAACATATTTAATATATATTACATTCATCCCTAACACAAAGCACTGACCACACTAAATATAGTACTTACATATTCAAATAAAATATAGTGGGTACTAAAGCACAAAGGGGAAAAGTAGTAACCATGGGACAGGTACTACTAACAGACAAAGCTGCAACCCCATATATATATTTGATGTTCGATGTCCCAGTCGATATGACAGGCATCAATACCTCCATGAAGTTGCACCCGTGCGTAACTGAAGAAATCTCGCCCAGATAACATATCGAAAGTAACGAATCAGTCCAATCCGATCAGTACGGGTGTGGTCCCTCATCTTCATCCTCACGATCTTTTATCAAATATAAATATAAAACAGAAATTACAAGGATACAAGAAAGAGGTGAGATACCCAACATTCAATACCAATATGGCAACAAGAAAATGGAATGGCGCAGGATGCCCAAATAACATCACAACACATATATTTATCAACAGTAGCAGTAAAAATAAGAATTTAGATAGAAGCAACAATAACATCTCAGATAATGAACAATAAGGCAATTCAAATAATCATGACTTCATTTAAAGCAATAGTCCAATCACAGCAATGATTAAAATTAACAGTAAAAGCAGATCAATAATAAATAGCAATAAAAGTTATCAATAACAAGCAAACAATATCAATATTCCAACAGTCAACAGTTCAAGCAATCACATAATTATTACGGTGATAATAACAAATATTTTCCACAGTTATAGATGCTCATGCTCAATGATTTATGAGACCAACAGTTCATAATGCGAATGGTACCTAATTCCTACTCCATGGAGTTAGACATAAACATTTTTGGAGTTAATGATCAAGGAGTAATGCCAGTATATCGTTAGCCTTAAAAATATAGTGTGCTTTATCTCATAAAAACGTTTGCGCAATTGGCTTATACATGGCATTTCAACAGTTGATCGCGATATAGGATAGCGTCTCAGTCCAGATCGTCGGTGTGTTTGCATCGGTCTACCCCACGACACAAAGGAACTCTTAACTGTCCATGATGAGGCACCCGCACCCCGACGCCCCCAGGGCCAACCACTATGACCCTAAGCTTAGTCTATTCGCACCTGCACATAGGTGTTATTCAAACTCCTAGGCAACTTGGCCTTTCCAACAATGTCCAACGGACAACACATATGCATGACGACACAATGTCCAATCATGTATGTTTATCAATGATGCATTCATCATAAAGTATACCACCATGGCATATATATCCATTTTCAATTTTAACATGTCATAATTTCATAGAGAACTTGGTCCCACATAAGAACTCACAATTGCATCAAACAATTCTCAATATCAATACATATACTTGTCCATCGTTCCACACATACGACAATTTCCATGTCATGGATCCAAAAATTCCATTTTCAAAATCATTTCTCCATTATTGGTATGGATACATAATCCTATCACATTTAGGTGAAATAAAATCCTTGAATCTAGGGTTTAAGATTTATGTTTGAGCTACAAGGGACAAGGAACCATATTTTCATCATTTTCAACTCAAAATCTCATTTTAGGGTCCTGGTAATCGATTACACAGCTCTGGTAATCAATTACCAGCTCAACAGAACCTCTGTAATCGATTACAAAATGATTGTAATCAATTACATAGCTTCCCAGAAACACGATTCGTAACTCTAGGGACCCGGTAATCGATTACACAGTTCTCGTAATCGATTACCAGCTGGACAGAATCTCTGTAATCGATTACAGATATGATGTAATCGATTACGTGATTCCCAGAATCACGATTTTGTAACTCCAAAAGCTTGGTAATCGATTACAGGCACTGTGTAATCGATTACCACGCATAAACTTGCAAAAAAATGATCTTTAAGCCATCTAAACTCAAACCAAATCAATCCATAACATTTTCAACATCAAATTAACTCAAATATGCATCCAAAATCACATAAAGGAAATCAATAACTCATACAAATCAAACCAAATACACCATTGTGAAAAGAAGAAAAAAAAACACATAATAAAGAGAAAAATCCACACATGGATCCCTCAATCAACAACACCACACAAGATATCTCCTTACTACCAAGATTGGTTGAAGAGGATTCATCTCCCTCTTACCTAAATGAAGACAACACAATGGTGCTACTCCTTTTTACTCTTGATTTTCGTTTTTCCCCTTTAAGAGAACACTAATGTGAGTGACTTCCATAATGTTCAATCAAACCATAGAAAAATGAGTTCTTGGTCACATAGGTGACTGAGAAAAACGAAAATGAGAAGAGAATGAAAGAAAGGTGAAGACTTTACCTCAAAGCTCAAAGCTTTAGCTTCAATGGTGGATAATGGAAGAAGAAGAAGAAGAAGAACCAATGGATGACCACCAAAGAGAATGGTCTTGGAATGGTATCAGAAAGCTAGAAATGTGATTGATTTAGCAAACCATGGAGATTGTCTCCAAGAGGTGGGTGTACGGTGGAGAAGGAAGGAGAAGAGAAGAAGAGAAAAGTGAAGAAGGAAAAAGGTGATAAGTGTTTTTGGTGTTTAGAAATGTGAGAGTGAAGTAATAAAGTGAGAATGTGAGAAAACTAATTTGACTCCCTCCAAGGAGTGCTCTGCCGTGGAGAAGAGTGAGGAGGGAAGAGAGAGAAAATGAATAGTTAGGAAATTTACAGGAAGCTTCCCTTTAGTGAGCTTAGATTAAATTAATCTTTCTTTTGAAAATAAAGCTAATGGATGGGACACAAAGTAGATTTTGAATAATGTGATAAGGATTTTTAAAACATGCAATTATCCAATGGACAATTGTTACAGTTGACAGAAGTCAGTATTAATTGTCTAGCGGATAAAATTTACACAGCGATTTATTATTTTATCTGTTAAAATTTCTCAAAAAACGTGAAACCTTGTAAACCGTGTCCAGCCTCGGGTTTAGTAAAATCCCCTATCGACGTTTCCACAAATCAAGGTTCTCGGAAAAATATTTCATTTTCTCGGTTCCGCTTAATTTGTGCGCAAAATGAGAAATAATATTAAAATATTTCACATTCTCAGAAAAATCCAAAAAATATGCAGAAAATCACAAATATTATAAAATAAACATTTATAATAAAATAAATAAATTTTGGGGTGTTACACCGCTAGTTTGGGTTCTACCTGATCCTAGGTAACCGTTTGAAGTGTTTTGTGATGCTTCACATCAAGGTCTAGGATGTGTGCTCATGCAGAGTTGGGAAGTCGTGGTTTACACTTTGAGGCAGTTGACGGTGCATGGGGAGAATTACCCAACTCGTGACTTGGAGTTAACCGTAGTTGTATTTGCTCTAAGGATATGGAGACACTTTCTATATGAAGCAATTTTCAACTCCTTTAATAATCACAAGAGCCTAAAGTATCTGTTTGACCAAAAGGAGCTGAACGTGAGATAGGAAAGGTGTATCTATTTTAAAGAAGTATAACTTCTAGCTTCAGTGTCTTCCTAGAAAAGCAAGCGTCATGGCAGATGCTTTGAACCGAAAGCTACTTGATATCTCTGTTATAATGGTTAAAAAGAAGGAATTAATAGAGTAATTCAAGGACAGGTGGTTATCATTGGAAATGACACTGGATGAGGTATGTCTAGGTACAGTTACTATTTTGAATGATCTGTTGGGAGAAATTCGAGAGAAGTAGAAAAGTGACCAATTTCTACAAGACAAGAAGGAACTATTAAAACAGGGAATGACGTCAGATTGTGGAGAAGAATTCGATAGAATCATGATGTTCACGGGTAAGGTCTGTATAACGGATGATTAAGAATTTAAGGAGTTAATTTTCGATGAAGCTCGCACGAGTAAGTTGAGTATACACACCCGAACAACCAAGATGTATCAAGACCTTAAACAGATGTATTAGTAGAAAGAAATGAAGAGAGACATTGCTAAATATGTGTCACCTTATCAGAGTTGCCAGCAAACTCATTCCTAAATTCTATGGACTATATCAAATTCTTCTTCGGATTAGTCCGATAGCCTACCAACTAGTTTTACCACCCTTTCTTTCAAATCTTCATAATATATTCTGTATGTCATAACTACGAAAGTGTATCCCTGATCTAGCCCATGTCATTGAACCAGACGCTGTACAATTAAAAGAGGGTTTGATCAATGAACTGCTTCCTATAAAAGGTCGAGGGTAGGAGAGCAAAGCAACGCAGAGGTCAAGAGATTACAATGGCAAGGATGATTTGAATTGACGTGACTAGGGGCGCGACGTGAGAGTTAGAAAGTAAGATGAAGGAAACAACATCTACATCTATTCTAGGGTATAAAAATTTCGAGGACAAAAATTCTATTTGAAGGGGAGAGTTGTAACACCTCTAAAGTTAATAGTTTCATGATAAATAGTCATTTTATAATATTTGTGAATTTTTTCAGATTTTTCTGAGAACGTAAAATATTTTAATATTATTTATCATTTTACATGCGTACTGAGCGGAGCCAGGGAAATGAAATATTTTTCCCGAGAACCTTGAACTGTGAAAACGTCGATAAGGGATCTTACTAAACCTGAGGCCAAACATGATTTATGAGATTTCACGTTTTTTGAGAATTTTATCAAATAAATAAAAATCTTTGTACATTTTATTATCCGTTGGACAACTAATATTGGCTTTGCTATCTATAACAATTGTCCATTGGTAATAGCTTGTAGTAGAAATCTTATCACCTTATCTAAAGGAAGTTCACTTTATGTCACATCCAATGTCCTTCATTTCAAAAAGAATGATTTGTTTAATCAAAAGCTCCTCAAGGAAGCTTCCTAGAAATTTCCTATGCATGCTTGAAGCTCACTTTTCCCTCATCTCTCTCCTTGTTTCCATGGCAATGCACCACTTTGGGGAGCCAAAATTGTTTCTCATTTTATCACCTCCTTTTCTAATTTCAACATTTGAAGACACTTTCTCTTTCTTCTTTTTCTCTCTTCTCTCATTCTTCTTCAAGCCATTCTCTTTTATTCTCTTCCTCTCCCTCCACGGCACCACACCATTCTCCACCTCCACCATCACAAAAATTTCAATCAATCACATTTCTGGCTTCCTTCCATTATTCTAAGATCCTTCTCTTTGGTGGTCACCTCCTAAATCCTCCATTTCCATCATCCACCATTAAAGCTCTAAGCTTTGAAGCTTCAAGGTAAAGTTCATGACTTTTTCTATTTTCCCTTCTCTTTTACGTGTTCCTAGGCTACCTTTGTGATCAAGGACTCCTCTTTTCAAGCTTTGGTTTGTGATTATGAAAGTTTGCTCATTCTAGGGTTTCTTGGAGACTTGGATGAAATTTCAAGGAATGAACCAAAGGAGCTTGCTTTCTTGTGTTGTCTTCCATAGGTAAGAGGGAGATTTACTCACTTCAACCTTTATTGGTAGTGAGGGAAGCTTTGTGTGTTGTTGATGGAGGAATCCATAATAGATTGCTCACTTAGTATGTTTGTTTTTCATGCTTTTATGTATATTTGATTTATATGAAAAAGTTAGTTATTTTGAATGTCTTGATAATGTTGGATTGCTTGATTTTGGTGTATGGAAAAATGTAGGGTTTCCTACCCATTTAGGGGAGGTCACAACCTTGGACAAATTTTAGGGGTTTGAATTTGATTTTTGTATGAATTGAAACTTAGGTGATTAGTGTCAAAGGATTTGATGCATGTAATGGGAAAATTGGGTTTTCACACTCTTGGGAGGCTTACGGCCTCTAGGGAGGTTTTGGGGTCCAAGTGTGCTTTTGTGCAACCTTGTGATTTAAGCAATTTAGTGTTATGAAATCAATAATGCGATGAAAGAAAAATGGTTGGATCTTGTTTTTGAGAGGCCACGGCCTCGAGGGTCTATTTGACCTAGACTTGTGTAATTAATCAAGACTTAGGTAATTAGGGATTATGGATTCATAAAATGAAATTATGGTTTGTGTTGAACCTTATGTATGTTATTGAGAATTAATTATATGCCATTGTGGGTCCATGTGTGAGACTAAAGACTTGTTGATGTTTAATTTGACCAATTTGTGGTATGTTTCATGAGAAGTATATTATTGATGAATATATATGACATGCATAGAGTCATCATGCATTTGTGAAAGTCCATTGGACTCTGTTGTTAAGGTTGTGTATGCCTAGGAGATTGAATTACACCTTAGTGCGGGTGCGAGTAGACTAAGTGTAGGTCATATTGTTGGCCTTGGGGACATCGAGGTACGAGTGTCTCACAATAGACAATGGTAGCTCCACTAGGGCCGTGGGATAGGCCGATGCAAACACACCGACGATCCGGACCAAGACACTGTCCTATGTCGCGATCTTGTTGAGAGTGCCATGTATAAGCTATGTTGCGCAAAATATTATTTTTCTGATAAGCACTTTATTTATAGGCTGACGAGATACGTGCATGACTCCCTGATCATTCTCTCCGAATGTTTATGTCTAGCTCCATGGAGTAGGATTTTGGTACCTTATGCATTATGCATTATCTGTCTCATATTTTATTCTAGCATGAGTGTCCATAACTAATAAATTATCTCTTTTAATGTTGTAATAATTATCTGACTGATAAACTGCTTACTGCCTGAGATATTATTGTTGTTTCTTTTTTATTGCTTATTTTTATTATTATTGCTTATATATATATATATATATATATATATATATATATATATATATATATATATATATATATATATATATATATATATATATATATATATATATATATATTGTGATGTTATGTGGGCATCTTGCGCCATTCTGTTTTCTTATTGCCGTATTGGTATTGAATGTTGGGTCTCTCACCTCTTTGTTTTATTACTCTGTGTTATGCTTATGTTTGGATAAAGACTGTGAAGAGAGCGAGTTGAATTCGCTTAGTTTAGTTTGGGATCGACTTTTATCTCTTTGCGATGGTATCTGGACAAGCTTTCTTCAGTTGCATGTGGATACAATTCCATGGAGGCTTAGAAGCTTGGCATTCCGACCGTGATGTGGAGCATTTTACGTACATAGGGGATGTGACCCTAATTTTGAGTGGTAATTATCCTAGAGCTGCTACGAGCATTTTTCATACTTTTATGCATGTGGAGTTCCCTATACCCGTTGGTGGAGTTGTAGGATGATCGCCACCTCTTTCATAGAGAGGTTTCAGTTGTGTCACCTATTCAGGTTCCTATGCATCATGACGCATCTCAAGGGAGAAGTTCATCTGTTGGAGATCCGGAGGGGGATCAAGTGCAGGACCCTTCTCTTCAGGTGTTTGATTTTAGGAGAGGTCGAACTTTTATATGGTAGTTACTCTATGTAAACTTATGTTTAATATTGTTGTATATTACTTTTATGCATGGATTGTGGAAATGTAACCTTATTTTAAACTAATGTTGTATTTTGGATGCGAGTAAATATAAATATATCTCATATCGAGGCTCGTATTTTCTATATATGCACAATGATTAAATTTAGAAACTTGTTGTTGAGGTGTAGCACGTCTAGATTTAGTGACTATGGCATAATAACGATTATGCTGTGGTTATTAAATCAAGGGGTGTTACACATCCAACTTTATCATTCATGAAAATCTTAACTTGGAAACACCTATTTTAAGGTGTTGAGGCCGTAATCCTCATGGTCTTTGAAACCAAAATTTGTTTTCCTTTCCATCATCAATCATGACATACATGTATATAATCATCATATCATATAATCAAGCATACCATAAAGAAATAAAAATCATATAAAGCATACAAACACAAATAAATAATTTAAAGCACATAAACACCCACAATAAATTAATTACACAACCAAGGATATGAACCCTCACATGGATTCACCATCCATCACAAATAATTTCATCTCTCACTACCATACTTGGTTGGTGAGATAAATCTCCCTCTTACCTTAAGGAAGATCAAACTCTTCTTGGATCCTTCTCCTATAGATTTCATGTTGCTCCAAAAAAATCCTATCAAGCTTAAACAAATTACAAAGTCATAAACTATGGTTGAAAAAAAAAACCATGGATCAATCATAGCTTTAGAACTTAAGAATCACCTTGAAAACAAGAAACAATGATCTTTACCTTGTAGGATAGAAACTTCAAGCTTGGATTTCAAGCACTAGATGAATGATTTTGAAGAAACTTTCAACATGAAAAATGTTTAGAATATTGTTTAAGTTTAAGAAGTAGGATTAGAAAAAATTATTGAAGGTTGTATATTGGTCTAGGGTATGGCTACCGAGAGCTTCTCAAAGAAGAGAAAATGGAGTTTTTGTGTGTTCTTGGAAGAGAAAGAATTGAGAGAAAAGGCTTAAGTGATAGAAATGATAAAGATGAAATGAATTTGGTCTCCTATTTCCTTTGTGTTAGCTGTGGGAGTGTAGGGAGTGAATGGTAAGTTTTTGTTTAACATCTAGATCGTTATGGAGGCTAGGATATTTAACATAGTGATAAGCTTAATACTTTTGAGTCATGAACCTTCCTTGAAGACCAAATGGCCGTGGAAGCCTAATGGAAAACACTAACCAAGTTTTCCTTCATTTAGTTACCTTGTTAAGCTTAGGTAAACCTAGTTAGCTTACTTAGTTCATTAGCCAACTATCTAGTTACTTAGGTGATAGTCATTAGTTCTTGAACATTGTAGAATTTCTTGTAACTAAGAGTAACTAAGAATCCTAATGGTTAGTAGCTAAGTTTGTCTCCATTTGATTACTTCCTAAGTTTTTAGAATAACCTAGTTAGATTTAAGCTAACTTAGTTAGATTTTCTAGTTTCTATCTAACTAGTCCAACCACTAAATTTGACCATCATCCATTGGTTTAGAATATGTCAAGCCATTAATGTTGACTTTGTTCCTATTGGTTCACTATCAGTAAGTCTCAAGACTTTACCGGTTCATATTGTCCACTGGAAAGAAGCTACTGCTCATAAGTCAGTAGGTATCGTCCACTAGATATTAAAGTAATAATAAAAATGTAAAATATTTTTATTTTACAAATAAATTCTAAAAATTAAAAGATTATGACATGCATCTCTCAGAATTGGGTTTAGCAAGATTCCTCAGCTTCGAATAAATACGTAAAAAATTTTCCCGGCCAGAAAATTATTATTTTCCTATCCTGGAGTAAATCACACAAAATAACTAAATACAGTCACATAATTTCAAAATAATTTTATAGTACACAGAAATCACAAAACAGTAAAATTCTGTTATTACTATTAAATAGTTAAATTTTGGAGTGTTACAACCTCAATATTCAAGAGGGGGTGAATTGAGTTTGTAAAATATTTTTGCAAATCTTTCGCAAATCACTTGATTACCAATTTTCGTTAAAGCTATTAATTGATATAGACGAATGAATAGAGAAGATTAAATGTTTTCACTCACAAATGAATTAACCAAGCAAGATAGTATTTGTAACATCCTCCCTAACTTAATAATCCTAATCAGGGTTATAGAAGCTCAATAATACTGGTAAAAATTATATGATTAATTTGGGTAATTTTTTGAACCAGTTTGAGCATAACTCGATAAAACTGAATACAAGAGAATAATTAAAGTATATGCAGAATCAGTTGATATGATGAAATAAATATGAAAAATTTATTTCCTACCTAAGAACTATTGATAAGAGTTGTGGAAAAATTTGGAGGATTAACAGAGCAAGTTTGGTATTTTTAAGGATACCGAAGATAAATTAAGGGAACAATTATGGAACAACTAAATAATTCAGAAAATTATGAAATTTCATTGAGATGACGAGTAAGACTTGGAGAATAATTTGATATAAAATAACAACTAAGATAAATATTAGTAATCTTATTACTTAATCTCTTGGTTTAATTCAATTTGGGATCGAGTACTGAAGCTTAACTGATAAATAGCAGTATATGAAAAATTATGAAAAAATGAATCCGAGGACTAAGTTGAGTCCTAAAATTTTCTATAAGATTTATGGTAACTTAAAAACTCAACTTTAAAAGATTAAAAAATATGCAACTAATTCAAAAGTTTCAGCTTAAATAGTTTAGCTATTCTCTAGCTAAATCCACTGCCTTACTTTTGCTGCTACTTTTACCAAATAACTTGACTTTCTTTATTCCATTTTCACTTCATCTTTCCTATGTTTTTCTCCATTCTTCTAGAGTGACCACCGTCCTTCATCTTTCATTTTCTAACTTTGTTAATTTTTTTTTCTCTAATTCACACACAGTTGAGCAAATCTTAAAGTGATAATTTTTTATCACTTATTTGGCTTTCTTTCTTCACACTTTGCACTCAATTCTCACATACACAGCCAGCCAAGAAACAGGGGAAGCTCAACCAAAGAAGAAAACAAAAGAAAAGAGAAAAGAAGAAAAAGGAAAGGAAGGAAAAAGGTGAAGAAAATTGAAGGAAAATTCATAAGATCCAAGTTTGTGTAGCAAGGAGGAAAGGTAGGGGGCTATTTATCTCTATTTAATTCTTCATCTTTCTTAGTGTTTGAATTAAAAATTCTAGTGGTATTATGTGAGAAAGTCATGACCACTTCATGTTAGAGAAGTAAATTTTGTTAAATTATGTTATTGTTTCTAAATTTTAGTTGACGAAATTAATACAAGTGTAAAATTAATTGCCTTGTAAGGTTAGAAAAATGGTATGATTTGGTTTGAAGTGGAGAAACCATATTAGTGTTTTTGTCTACACAATTTCCATATAGAAGACCAAGTTTTCTATTCATTCACCCTTTGTTTTCCATGGAATGGAATAAGTCACAGCCATGAGTGAATTGAACCACCTTTATTGACTTATCAAATCAAGTTTGTAGCTTGTGAATATGGAAACATAACCATGAGACTTGTTCTTGATATCTTATGCTTAAGTTTTCTTGCTACATGACCTAGTATGATGGATTTCACGGTTATTAGAGCTAAATAGAAGGATTATTTTTAGATTATGTTTTCATGTTCCTCTTTGATTTTAAAGATGGTGTGAAAGATTTTAGTATATAAATAAATGGAAGGATTGAAATCTTAATTATGTATTATTGAATTTTATTAAAGAAATATGACATTCATTGTATTTTTAGTCTAAGATAAGTCTCGACCTTGGCATGATTAACAAGGAACTCTTGTTAGTTTTGTATTTCAATTACTTAACTCTAGCTAGTGAGACTATCATGTTGGCATTAAAGTGTCATAGTCGTGCCTCCTTGCCCTTGATAATTTATATTTACTAATGGAGATTTTACATTCCTCGAGATTTTTCAAATTATTCAAATAAATTGATAATCAATCAATAACTTCAATGAAAATTGATAATCAAACATTTTGCGAAAGAATTGAGAAATTATTTTACATACTCAATTCACCCCCTCTTGACTATTGAGGTCACTTGGTAACAAATATGTGTTGCATGTCAGCTTTATTCGAATAACATTCAATTTATTTGAATAATCTGAGCCGAGCAACCACAGTCCTTTTACTTTTTTTAATTGTTCTATTCGAATAACTCTGTAGTTATTCGAATACCATTGCCTTTGAACGTGCTTTCTAATGCTTTTCTGATAAGTCTACTCGAATAGACTTGTGGGTTTTCGAATAACCATATATAAGTCTTGCATATGTCATGTTTTATAAGCTGGTTTATTCGAATAACTCAGTTGTTATTCAAACAAACGTCTGGCAATTGGTTATGACATTTGAGTTACCTTCCTCTCTCTCTCTCTCTCTCTCTCTATATATATATATATATATATCATCTATGCTCTCTTTTTATAATTAAATGCTCAACTAAATGTAATTGGCTATTATTTTTTATGAATATATATATACTTGGCTAAATTGATCCATGAAATGAAATATCTTTTGCCGTATTGTTTTGAATGCTTATTTTATAAACTTGACATAATGACTAACCTCTATGGATCCAAAATTGATGGATAGCAAAGAAAGCCTTTGAATTGTGTTGTAGGGTGATAACTATATCAAGCAAGCATTTAAGTGGAATAAATTTATTCAAACTTGAGGATAGTAAAGTATCTCTATCCCTAAGCTATTATGATATTCTATATGCTATGGATTATATGCTATTGTGATAGTAAAGCCTTTTGTCATTGAATATTAAGTAGATAATATCAATTCTATACATGCTGATCCCTATAGTATATTTCATCAAGGTGAAATAATTTTCTTGATCTATGATAGAATTCTAAGAAATTGGTGAATTGGCTTTTTTTTATCAATGAATAAAAGTATGTTTTGATCCTTATTGAGTTTGCCTTGTTGAATATTGAGTGATTGATTTGCTAAAATAGCAAGGATATTGGATGCATTGCTTAAATCTTGCTAATTTGTTACTGTTGTGCAAATGTTAAACCTGAATAAATATCATATTGCTTTTACTCTATGCTTTATTTTGCCCCATCTTTTTTATCATGACAAAAGGGGAAGAAATAGTTTGAGTTGTTTGTTTGAGAAAAGTCAGGGGGAGAAAAAGTAAAAGACAAGTTAAAAATTGGATATTGGATTCCAAAAGTAAGGAGGAGCTGCGCACATCTCTGATATAAATCACCTCTTACAAAAAAGATGAGGAGTAAGTTTCTCAAAATTGACTTTGTGAATTCCAATTTATCTGAACTAATTCTTTTCTCAAATGTTAGTTTGTCATCATCAAAAAGGGAGAGAATGTAATTGGCTAGCTGACATGGATAATAGTTTTGATGATAACAAACATGATGAAGATAATGGCAAAACCAAGTCCAAGAACTTCAAGATTAGCTTTAGGACTTAGAGTCTTTGTGTGTGAAGCCTTTTGGATATCTCATTGGTTTTAGATGCAAAGATTAAAATGTTTTCAAAATTAATATTCTAAATCCAAAGAATCATTTTCTAG
The DNA here is from genome assembly GCA_029884605.1 of Ormosia emarginata. Taxonomy (NCBI): domain Eukaryota; kingdom Viridiplantae; phylum Streptophyta; class Magnoliopsida; order Fabales; family Fabaceae; genus Ormosia; species Ormosia emarginata. The sequence goes on from JAQQTP010000079.1 coordinate 20,376,294, forward strand.
ATATTTGAAAGTGTTTAAAACTGATTTTGTTTTAGGGGTATTCGAATATACCCTAAGGTATTCGAATAGAATGATTTTTAATATTCATACGTTGTTCTATTTTCAAAGTGCTATTCGAATAGCACACTTGGTATTCGAATAAAGCTTTCTAAAAAGATGTTCTCTAAATGATTTATTCGAATAACGTCAAAGGTATTCGAATAACCTGTTTTACAAAAAGCTTGTTTTATTAGAGGTATTTGAATAATTAATAAGGTATTCGAATAACCTTCATCTGAACTATTTTTCAAAGTCATTTTAAATCAGTGGTATTCGAATAACTAATAAGGTATTCGAATAACCTCCTTCAGATTTGTTTTTCATGAAACAATGGTATTCGAATAACCAGGAGGGTATTCGAATAAACCACGATTCCTGTTTTAGAATGAAACATCTATAATTCAAATTTAAATGAAAATTAATTATTCCAATGACTATTTTCCTCAATGGCTCTATAAATAATGACCTTGGGTCACTTCTGAAGGTTGCCTAATTATTTGAATCATTCTTTGCCTATGTTAAAATGTGATTTTCAATTTTCCCTTATTTCCTGTGCTCTTTTCGCCAAAACTTTGAGATATCCTTAAAGAGTTCTATAGTGCTTCAATTTGTGATATTTACTCTTGTGAGAATTTCTCTTCATCTATATTCTATTTATTTGTAAAGAGGGTGAGGTATCCCTCAGTAAAAGGGTGAGGTATCCCTTAGTGAAATTGCAAGGGTGAGGTATCCCTGCTGTTGAGGCTCAAGCACAAGGGTGATGTATCCCAAGGTGTGAGGATTGCTCAGGTTTGTAAAGGTTGCAAGCACCTATTTTAAGCTTGAAGGTATAGTGAAATTGCTGCGAGGACTAGGAGTAGGCCACAAGTGGTGCAATGGCTGAACCAGGATAAATATCATGCCTGCTCTTCTCTTCTTTATCGCTTTATTTTTCTGTAATTTATTTATCATTGCCTATTTGTTAAATTGCTACGCTTAAAGCTTTTAATCTTTTTACTTATATTCAAACCCTTTTCAATATTTAGCTTCGACGAAATTTGTTTTATAAGCATTTGCAAAAAGTTTTTGTACACTCAATTCACCCCCCTCTTGAGTACTAAAGCCACTTGGGTAATAGGGGTGAATGTCTTGGTCCGGATCGTCAGTGTGTTTACATTAGTCTGATCCACAGCCTAGGGGAGCTACCAGCTGGCCATTGTGGACACCCTACACCGCGACATCCCCAGGGTCAATAAAGACCTACACTAGGCCCATTGCACCTGCACGAAGGTATAATTCAACTCCTAGGCTCATGCAGCCATACAACAAACCATATGATTTTACATGGTATGATGAATGCTTTAATGGACACATATATACATGATATCATCCATGTCATGCAATCCATAATTATACACCATCATAATTCATAACACTTATCAATAATTCAAGATTCCACTTACGGGGGCGACAATTGCGTTATCATTTAACCTCAATCGTATAGCTTCCATTACCGTTTCAATTCTTGTTTCTCTACTCCAATTAACACTTATTTTTATCATTAATAAAGTTTACTTACTTAAAGTCTTATGAGTCTCAAGGCCTCACTTACACTCATTTTCCTTGAAAAGTCATAAGTCATCACGGTTTCATGTTAAAGTTCTCATTTCTTTTATTTTTCCATCTTATGAGTTCCTAATTAATCTTCTAGTCATTTAATCTTTAAAATTCAACTTTTGATTCAAAATGGTTTCATAATTACCCTAAATGGTCAAAACCCTAACATTTTTAGGTTCCAAAAATTCCTCTTCTCGTTTACTTACTTCCATTCTCTAATTAACTCATTTCTAACCTAAATTTTCTAAATTCCAAGTTACCATAAAATTCATCCAGCATTTCCATTTTTTTTCTTCCTTTTTGGTCGTGAGCTCTAAGTTCATGGAATTCCATATTCATCTTCTTAATCCATTGTTTTAATTCCTCCATTAATCCATTTTCCACTTAATCTTCTAAGTTCCCATTTACCACCAATTTAGTCACACTTTTCTTAGTTTTTCCTCCTCTTAGCCATGACCTCACCTAAGATCTCAAGGCTCCAAAATTTCCATTCTTTCATCAATTAGTTGATCAAGTTCCATGTTTATACAAAGATTTCATTTTGGTTCCCCATTTAAGGGCACAAGGCTGTGAGCTTCATCTCCAAAGGACAAAGTGTTCTTTGTCATCCACACATAAATCCAACCATACAACAATCACAATCCATCAGCAACACATAATATCACAACATTAACAATAACATCATACAAATCACATAGTTATAAATCTTTGAAAAACAACCAATCAAGAGGAGAAATCCACACATGGATTCTCCATTTTCAACACATAAATTCGTCCCTCACCACCATGAGTGGTTGATGAGGATGTTCTCTCTCTTACCAAAGAAAATGACAAGAAAAATGTCTCCTTGATGGTCCTTTCTCGGCCAAGCTTCCAACAAAACCCTAAGATTTTCATCTCATAAAATCAACATTCCAAGCTTTAAAAAGAAAAATCTATGGTCATGGAGAAGACCATGAACACGCAAAAGAAGAAGAAGAGAAAATGAAGATCAAGATTTTTACCTCAAAGCTTCAAGTTTGGAGCTTGAAGAAAATGGTGAAGATGGAAGCTTTAGGAAATGATTTCAACTAGAAAGGTGTTTAGAATGTGATGGAGTTTAAGAAAATGTGGTTACTTGAAATTTTTGCAATCATGAAGGTGTAAAGAGAGGGTGAGGCCGTGAGGTAGGAGAAGAGAAGAAGAAGAGAGAAAATGTGAAGAGAAAATGGAAGAAGAGAAAGGCAGAGAAAGAAAGTGATAGTAAGGTTTTTGAAATGTAAGAGTAAAATGAAAATGTTGTATTTTGGTCACCTTTTCCCCCCTTGGCCGTGTAGCTTCACAAAGGAGAGAGGGAAATTGGCTTGTCCAACAAGCCAATAGGAAATTGCTTGGAAGCTTCCTCCAAGCTTCTCTAACAAGCCAAAATCTCACTTTTTGAAAAGTCAAAGGTGATGTCATGGTGATGATATCATTATTATGATGTCATTAAAGTGTTCTTTAGATGATGACTAACACTATACTAAGATTATTATAAGTGGACAAAAGTTACAATTAACAAAACTAGTATTTATTGTCCAATGGATAATAAAGTGTATTGCGATTTTATTTATCAGATAAAATCTCAAAAAACAAACTTCGTAAACTGTGCCCGACCTCGGATTTAGTAAGATCCCTCATCAACCTTTCCACAGTCCAAGGTTTTTCGGCCTCAGGAAAAATATTTCATTTTCCTGGCTCCGCTCAGTGCATACGCAAATTGAGAAAAATATTAAAATAATCAAATAATTCAAATAATTCTGGAAAAATTCCTAAAAATCACATATATTATAAAATGAATATTTATCATAAAATAAATAATTTTTGGGGTGTTAAAACTCTCCCCTTCTAAAAAGAAATTTCATCCTCGAATTTTCATACCTTAGAACAGTTGTAGATATTGTTCCTTCATTTTGTCCTCTAACTCCTACGTTGCATCTCTAGTGATGTCATTCTAGATTACCTTCACCAATGTAATCTCTTTGCCTTGGATTTGTTTCACCCTTCTATCCTCAATCTTGACAGGAAGTGTTTTATAGGTCAAATTCTCTTTTAATTGCACTGTATCCGATTCAATGACATGATTTGGATTAGGAATGTATTTTCGTAATTGTGACACATGGAAGACATTATGTAGGTTAGAAAGAAAACGTGATAAAGTTATCTAGTAGGCTACTAGACCTATACGATGTAGGATTTGATAAAGTTCGATGAATTTAGGAGTGAGTTTTCTGGACTTAATAACTCTTCCAACAATCGTCATAGGTGTAACCCTTTGAAACACATGATCCCCTTCCTTGAACTCTAGAGGCTTTCGTCTCTTATCCACATAGCTCTTCTGCCTACTTTGAGTTGTCCTCATCTTTTCCTGATTCACCTTAATCTTTTCTATCATCTGTTGTACAAGATCGGGTCCTAATGTGAGATATTCTCTGTCATGGTACTAACAAAAATGCATTCTATCACATCATCCATATAGGACTTCATAAGGTGCCATCCCTATACTTGAGTGAAAACAATTGTAGCACCCTTTTCCCCTTTGGAAGGAGGAAGACGTCACAACTTTATGAATCCAAAATCAATCAATTAATGCGGAATTCGAAACAAATTCAACCCAGTTATAAAATCTATAATTATTAAAATCATAATATTTGATGTAAAATACTTGTTTTCTTGCAAACAATAGATCATAAAACATTATATATATATATATATATATATATATATATATATATATATATATATATATATATATATTACATATACATAAATATTCATATCAGCTGGTTCGTATGGATCATATACATATCTGTACCCTATACATATTTGTACCCCTAAAATACTTACAAAAAGAATAACTCTTAAATACATACGTGCACTCAAAAATGTACAGGTGATCAGGAATGACTGACTAGCAAAAAGACACGACCAGCCCAAGTCCTACATACCTAAACCATAGGGTCCTCAGAAGGATCCTCTTCCGATTCCTCAAAAGAAATGTTCACAGTAGGAGGTACACCCTGACGGACAGGCATCCGCCTAGAGGACACTACGTTGTCCTCATGAGGAGTATAGTGGAAGTTACTCCACCATTCCCGGATAGATATGTTAAACACTAACTGAATAGATACAGAAAAAGATAAAACATGGGCCTCACAAAGATCCCCACGAAAGGTCACTGTCAGCTCCCCAGTGCAGGTAACCCTCTTATTAGCCAAGTTGACTGACCAAGCATCTGCTCCACCATGAAAGTACACATGAATATAACCCAAAATATGCAGCCTTGACGTCATCTTAGTACAACAGCTATCACCAATCAAAAAGGGGATAATTCCTCTTCAAATCCTCCTCGATCTTTAATCAATCAAAACATACAACAAAATAACACAGCACAACTAAGAGGTGAGAAATCCGACATCATTACCAATAGAAGTGTAGAGACATTACAGACAGGAATACCATCCAATAACAGAATTTAGCAGTGTCAAATATCAACAGCAGTGATAACATTAATGATCTAACAGTTCAATAAGTCATTCAATATCGAATAATCAAACATAAATGAAATGTTATGAGGTATGCAAACTCCCTATGCATGTACACAATGTACTCAATTCTTACTCCATTAAGTTAGACAAATATTTCAGAGAGAATGATTTGAAGATATGTCTATATCTCGTCAGTCATAAATCAAGTGCTTTCAATAAAATCAATGTTTGCGCAATAAGGCTTTATACAAGACATTCCACACCAATCTTGATTGGGGTGAGTGTCTTGGTCCGAATCGTCGATGTGTTTGCATTGGTCTAATCCACGGCCCAGGGAAGCTACCAACTGGCCATAGTGGACATCCCACACCCCGACATCCCTAAGGTCAATAAAGACCTACACTAGGCCCATCGTACCCACACGAAGATATAATTCAACTCCTAGACTCATACAGCCATACAACAGACGACATGATTTTACAAGGTATGATGAATGCCTCAATGTACACATACATACATGATATCATCCATGTCATGCAATCCATGATTATACACCATGATAATTCATAACACTTATCAATATTTCAAGATTCCACTTACGGACGCGACAATAGCATTATCATTTAATCTCAATCACATAGCTTCCATTACCATTTCAATTCTTGCTTCTCTACTCCAATTAACACTTCTTTTTATCATTAATAAAGTTTACTTACTTAAAGTCTTATTAGTCTCAAGGCCTCATTTACACTCATTTTCCTTGAAAAGTCATAAGTCATCATGGTTTCATGTTAAAGTTCTCATTTCTTTTAGTTTTTCATCTTATGAGTTCCTAATCAATCTTCTAGTCATTTAATCTTTAAAATTCAACTTTTGATTCAAAATGGTTTCATGATTACCCTAAATGGTCAAAACCCTAACATTCTTAGGTTCCAAAAATTCCTCTTCTCATTTATTTACTTCCATTCTCTAATTAACTCATTTCTAACCTAAATTTTCTAAATTCCAAGTTACCATAATATTCATCCAACATTTTCATTTTTTTTCTTCCTTTTTGGTCGTGAGCTCTAAGTTTATGGAATTCATATTCATCTTCCTAATCCATTGTTTGAATTCCTCCATTAATCCATTTTCCACTTAAACTTCTAAGTTCCCATTTACCACCAATTTAGTCACATTTTTCTTAGTTTTTCCTCCTCTTAGCCGTGACCTCACCTAAGGTCTCAAGGCTCCAAAATTTCCATTCTTTCATCAATTAGTTCATCAAGCTCCATGTTTATACAAAGATTTCATTTTCGTTCCCTATTTAAGGCCACAAGGTCGTGAGCTTCATCTCCAAAGGACAAAGTGTTCTTTGTCATCCACACATAAATCCAACCATACAACAATCACAACCAATCAACAACACATAATATCACAACATTAACAATAACACCATACAAATCACATAGTTATAATTCATTGAAAAACAACCAATCAAGAGGAGAAATCCACACATAGATTCTCCATGTTCAACACATAAATTCGTCCCTCATCACCATGGGTGGTTGATGAGGATATTCTCCCCCTTACCAAAGAAAATGACAAGAAAAATGTCTCCTTAATGGTCCTTGAAGATTTCGGCCAAGCTTCCAACAAAACCCTAAGATTTTCATCTCACAAAATCAACATTCAAAGCTTTGAAAAGAAAAATCTATGGTCATGGAGAAGACCATGAACACGAAAAGAAGAAGAGAAAATGAAGATCAAGATTTTTACCTCAAAGCTTCAAGTTTGGAGCTTGAAGAAAATGGTGAAGATGGAAGCTTTAGGAAATGATTTCAATTAGAGAGGTGTTTAGAATGTGATGGAGTTTAAGAAAATGTGGTTACTTGAAATTTTACAATCATGGAGGTATGAAGAGAGGGTGAGGTCGTGAGGTAGGAGAGGAGAAGAAAAAGAGAGAAAATGTGAAGAGAAAATAGAAGAAGAGAAAAGTAGGGAGAAAAAGTGATAGTAAGGTTTTTTAAATGTAAGAGTAAAATGAAAATGTTGTATTTTGGTCACCTTTTCCCCCCTTGGCCGTGTAGCTTCACAAAGGAGAGAGGGAAATTAGCTTTCCCAACAAGCCAATAGGAAAATGCTTGGAAGCTTCCTCTAACCTTCTCCAACAAGCCAAAATCTCACTTTTTGAAAAGTCAAAAGTGATGTCATGATGATGATATTATCATTGTGATGTCATTAAAGTGTTCTCTAGAAGATGACTAACACTGTACTAAGCTTATTATCTGTGGACAAAAGTTACAGTTAACAAAATCAACATTTATTGTCCAACGGATAATAAAGCGTACCGTAATTTTATTTATCAGATAAAATCTTGAAAAATAAAAATTCGTAAACTGTGCCCAGCCTCAGGTTTAGTAAGATCCCCCATCGACGTTTTCATAGTCCAAGGTTTTCCTGCCTCACGAAAATTATTTCATTTTCCCAGCTCTGCTCAGTGTGCACGTAAATCGAGAAAAATATTAAAATAATCAAGTAATTCAAATAATTCTAGAAAAATTCCTAAAAATCACAAATATTATAAAATAAATGTTTATCATAAAATAAATAATTTTTGGGGTGTTACAAATCTCTCCTTCTAAAAAGAAATTTCGTCCTTGAAATTTTCATACCTTAGAACAATTGTAGATATTGTTCCTTCATTTTGTCCTCCAATTCCCACATTGCAGCTCTAGTGATGTCAATCCAGATTACCTTACCAATGTAATCTCTTTACCTCGGAGGTGTTTCACCCTTCTATCCTCAATCTTGATAGGAAGTGTTTTATAGGTCAAATTCTCTTTTAATTGCACTGTATCTGATTCAATGACATGATTTGGATCAGGTGTAACACCCTTATGGGGATGTCACATTTATAAAGAAAATAAAATAAAGATAAATAAAATCTACCCAAGTTGTAAAACATTTATTATATAATAATATGGGTTGTAAAATTTTTCCGATTAAATAGAATATTACGAGATAAAATAACACAAAACATAAAATAAGCACACTATTATCACACATAATATACATATGGTTCCATCATAGGTTATACAAATAATATACAACTACCAATATTTAAAAACTAAAACAGAACAGGTAACAAGCAATAAAAGGTCAATATATATACAACGCAGACGCGCCCAAGTACATATCATAAATATCTAGCCCTCTGAAGGATCACTCTCAGATGAAACTTCAGGTAATAGGTATCCAGGATGCCTCGACCCTCTACGGACACGAGTTCGTGCAGTCGATATGCTGCTGATCTCACTAGGCGCATCAAACATACCACCCCAATGACGCCTAAGAGATAGCGGCAACTCCACATGTAGGTACAGCAAAGTAGAAAAGATCGGTACTCCATCAAACTCCGTACGTATGGTCACAGTCAGACGCCCTACGTGCGTCACCGAGTCTCTATCCTCTCGCAGACGCCAGGCTTCAGAGCCTCCGTGAAACTCAAGTTGCACGAACCCAAAGAATCCTGGTAGTGTCATACTAACACAATCAATCCAATGGATATACATGATCGGATGGTTCTTGATCGTAGAACTGATCTTCGGCTTGCTACTCTTCTTCCTCCTCGGGATACTCACACTCAAGAGGTTGTTCCTCTTCCTCAAACTCTTTATCACATAATTTAAAATATACAGATAACACATACAAGAAAGAGGTAAGACAATCTATATCACCACAAACATGGTAAATAAGAAAACGACAATACAATCAGATATACAGTTCATACAATATAGAATGCCATAACAGAATACCATAACAACATAAACATAAATACAATATAACACTGAACAATATAAAAATTAAATATATATGATGATACATATAAAAATATAATAATGTACATCACAGATACATATGCAATATGACACGATCCTACTCCATGGAGCTAAACACATACAGACATCAGAGAGAATGACCCGCAAAATCTATTAGTACCACGGCTGCCCAACCAAACTATTCCGCGGTCTCACGTTGCGTCTATAGCCCACAGTCACATGGCGTGGTGTAGCACACTGTCTAACGTCGTGTCACTACAGGCAATGTACTATTAGACTTTACAAGATCTCGATTAAGTATAGTGCGTGTCGAGTCCATTAGTGTGTTGCCAGTTACCACGGCCCAGAGGAGCGACCAACTGTCCACAAATGGAATAATCCGCACACTAATGTCTCCAAGTCCATAAAGTAATGAACCACACTACGCTTATCGCACTGACAACACAGTGTGATTCACCTCGTCAATCAATCCACCAAGATTGGCATTAACTCAATGCATGATAAAAAATTACCACAATACCCTCAATGGTATAAATATGCATATTTACGTAAATGCCCTCAATGGCAAAAATTTCAAATATGCCATCAATGGCAAAAATTTCAAATATGCCCTCAATGGCAAAAATTATGAAAATGCCCTCAATGGCAAAAATTATGAAAATGCCCTCAATGGAAAATCTCATATATATACAGTATGTCCCACTTGACAGTACTATTTCACAATCTGTCTGGGTCCACCACTTTAGCTCGACAGTAAAAACTTGTTTTCGTCAATCGCGTAGAAATTTTATTGCGTTTTCAAAATTGCGTCGTTTTTACAAATGTTTTTAAATCGCGTAAATATATTTTACTATTTTTAAAATCACGTACTGTTTTTCAAACGTTTTCTCAATCGCGTAAGATTTTTAAATCATTTTCTTGTCCGAATTCCTTAAAAATTATTATTTAAATAAACAAAAAATAATATTTAATATGTTTGAATTACGTAAAATATTTTTCATACCGTATATGATATAATAGATATCTTTTCTATCTTATTTGTCTGTTTTAACAAAAATTGACATGATATTTTGCTTAGAAAATGTATGATAATGGTTTTCTAAGTTTTTCGTAAAAATTCCTTTTATTTATATTTTAACCATTTACTTATACTCTTGAAAACCACTAACGTGCTTCAAAACATAAAATGAGCTCTACGTTAGAAATTTTACAAAAGCTCTTTGTATTTCCTTCTAAACATTAAAATCATTAGTTTTAACTTCTTAAACTTAATCTAATCATTTTTATTCCTCAAAATTCATTGTAATAAAATTCCTTTTAGCATTATTACCTAACCTTTGTTGAAAAACAATTTTAGAAATAAAAACCTTCACATTTGGCATGTTGGCTGAATTACTCTATTTCCCTCGTTTGATCCATAAATTCATTATTCTCTCTTTAAAAACACTTTGTATCTTGTCAATTTTCCTAAGTCAATTAAATCACTCTTTTAGAAAATTGTTGAGAACATTTTGGTTCTCCTTTTATGTTGAGGCCATGAGCCTTGATGTTGTGTTCTTTGGAACACTCATGCAATCCTTAGCATGTTATTCACATCCTACTAATTATACATGCATTTCTAACACATACAATATATTTAAAACTTGTAGACATGCAATTTAATACAAATCACAAATAGGAAAGCTAATAACAAATAACACAAAAGAATCCTTATGGATTCTACAACCACAAACAATTCCATTTTCTTATCACCACCCAAGGATGATAAGATTCAAGTCTTCCTCTTACCTTAAGTGAAGACAAACACTCTTTCACTCCTTCTAGGGTTTCAATTTTCACCTTCCAAAGTCACCTATCAAACTTAAACAATTTCTACAAGTTACCAACAAGAAAGAAAGCTTAAACCATGGATCAATCATGGCTTAGAACCTTGAAAAAGAATTTAGAAATGAAAAACAAGGATTTTCACCTTCAAGGTAGAATCTTGAAAGTAGTTTTTCAAGTTCAAGATGATGGATTTTGCAAGAACTCTCAACTAGGGATATTCTTAGAATTGTGTTTAGGTTTAGAAAAGTAGGTTAGAAGGAATTTTGGGTGGATGGATGGTGAAGAATGGTGCTTGGCCGAATGGACCTTCAAAGAAGCATCAATGGAGTTTGGTATTTTTGGAAGAGAGAGAAGAGAGAAAGTGTTAGAGAATGAAGTGATTCTTGGCTCTCCAAGGGCACTTGGCTGTAGACATCATGCAAGGGAGGTGTCCCCTTGGTTGGCTCCATCCAAGCCCTAGAAATGATGAATGGTGAGGATTAAAACTTGATCACCAAGCTTAACTCTTATTGGCTAATCCAAGCCTTGTCATTAAGCCTAGTCATTAAGCCTTGTCACTAATTAAGAATAGTCACTAAGCCTTGTCATTAAGCCTAGTCATTAAGCTACTACTCTAAAACGTTAACTGTTTCGCTAAATGTGGGTCCCGCAAAACATTTTCGGGTCCATTACCGCTTATTTGCACTGACTAATAAAATAATATTATAATAATATAAAATTATTTTATTACACAATTAAATCCTAAAAATTAAAAGATTACTAACCGTATCATTTAGAATTGGGTTTAGTAAGATCCCTGACTCGAATAATTAAAATAAGATTTCCCGGCTACCGAAAAATATTATTTTCCGTCTCCGAGCAAATCACACAAAAAGTTCAAATAAAATCACAGACAGTAAAATAAAATAGTATTTCATACAGAAAAACAACAAACAGTACAAAAAGGACATAACGGTCATTTATCCTAAAGTTGAAAAACAGAAAACAGTACATTCGGGACATAACGATAATTCACCCAAAAGTTTAGGGTGTTACATCAGGAATGTATTTTCGTAATTGTGACACATGGAAGACATTTGTAGGTTAGAAAGAAAAAGTGATAAAGCTATTTGGTAGGCTACTGGACGTATACGACGTAGGATTTGATAAGGTCCAATGAATTTAGGAGTTATTTTTCTGGACTTAATAACTCTTCCTGTAACACCCCAAATTCCTTAACTATTTGACAGTAATTTTGACAGTTAATAGAATTCTATTGTTTAGTGATTTTTGTGTACTGTAAAATTATTTTGAGTATTCCGTGAGTACATTTGATCGTTTTGTGTGATTTACTCCATGTCAGGAAAATAATAATTTTCGGGTCGGGGAAAATCTTACGTAATTTAATTATTACTGTTAAGTCTTAATTATTTTACGTAATCTGATTTGATTTTCGTAAGTTTTATAATTATTATGATTTTGTGGATGATTATGAAATTTTTATAATTCTCTAATTATTTTAATTCTCTGATTATAATTTTTTGATTATTTTAATATTATCCATGGGCTGTCTGTGGGGCTAGGGGGCTTTATGTGGGCCCAGGTAGGTCCGGAAAAGTGAAAATTTTTCTACAGCCAGGAAAATTCGTACTGTTAAGACGGAGACAGGGGATCTTACTAAACTTGAATCTGGAAATTATTTTTAAAATTTTCTTTTACTATGTTTGGTATTGTATTTAATTATCGGGCGATAAAAATACAGTAAAAATATTATTTGTAGGGTTATAGCAGATAAAAATAAATATTATACTACTTAGTCAACATTGGTGGTTTGGATATCCACCATTGATTTAATCAAGGGTGGAGATTTCGTCTTATAAAGTGGCTAGGACCATTTATGACCATTGGATGTAAAGTTTGAAGGAGTAATTTTGACCCTTCATTTTGGAGATACATCTAATGGCTAGGATTTCAAGGAGGAAAGATCCAATGGCCTAATTAAGTCTTCTAATCTAAGGCTAAACCTAGAATCTACATTAATCCTAACTATTGATCTAATCAATGGCTAGGAATGCCTAAAATGGTGGCTAGTGAGATTGGTCACATTTTGAAGAAGCAAGAAGGGGGGAGGGACGGTTTTGGTGTTGATTTAGGAGCTAAAGCAAAGTTTGAAGACCATTACTAGTTGTCTTGGTCATTATTGATCATTTCCAAGAAGCTAACTCATCAAAAATTTTCTCTCCTTTCTCTTCAAGCCAAGCTCACGGCCAAACACCAAGGACCACCTTCCATCACTCTTTAATTTCATACAACCTTATTTCTTGAATCTATACCTCATTCTAAGACACTTTGTAGTTTGGAGCAAGTTCTAAATCTATCATCTTCAAGGACTTTCTTTAAGAGCAAAGTTATAGGGTTTTTATGGTGAAGTGTAAGGAAACTTCACTTCTTATCTCTTTTACATGTTCTAAGCCATGTTTGATCCATGGTTCACCTTGTTCAAACTTAATATGCTAATAAATATACGTTTTGTTTTGTGTTTAAGAAACCTTTGGTGGTGAAGGACTTGGAAAAAGAAGCAAAGCAAGGAGCTTTTGAGGTTCTTCAAGAGGTAAGAGGGAGATCCATCTCACCAACCAAGTATGGTGGTGAGAGATGGTTTTGTATTTGATGGATGGTGAATCCATGTGAGGATTCATATCCATGGTCATGTAATTATTTGTGGGTGTTTATGTGGTTTATGTGTTTTGCATGGTATACTTGTGCTTATATGCTTGGTATGATTTATTGCTTTTGTTGATGGCATGCTTGTGATATATATGATGAATATGTATATGTATGCCATGATTTGATGATGGAAAGGAAAATAATTTTTGGTTCCAAAGAACCATAGAGGCACACGGCCTCAAGATTGTTTTTGGAGCAAAAGATTCTAAACATTTTATTAATCTTGAGATTTTAGATGAAAAGGGTATTACATTGATGATTTTAAGGATTTGCAAAGAAAGTGGACATGAAAATGAACAAATGAATTGGTTTCAAAGACTAAGAGTCTCACGGTTTTTGAAGGAATTTTAATGGTTTTGTTTGTGTAAAAACAAGAATGGTACTTAATTGATTTAGAAGGAAAAATATATGATGGCTTCAATGGCCATGTACCACGGTTTTGAAGGCTTGTAATGCCTTGGTTTTATGAAACAAAGTGAGTTTCAAAGTGGGAATATAATTTAATTTAGCACAAGGATTTTGGAAATGGAATCAGAGTGTTTTATCACTTGAAAAAAAATAGAATTTTCGCTTATGAAAGAAAAAGAGAGGTTGAAAGTGTTTGAACCTCAATTTATTTTGAAGAGGATTGATTTTGGAATTGATTTGAGAAAAATGGAGAATATATTGATGATTTAAAATTTACTAACATAAAACTCATCCTTTGGGTTTTGGAGCGCATTAGAAAATTTTAAGTGAGAAACATTGATTTAATTCAATGAAATGGTGAATTTGTGGAATATATTGCGAAAAGGATTTTCTTGAGTAAGAAAATGTGGAAAATAATGTGAGAAATCATATTATTTTGAAAAAGGTTGAATTGAAATTTACAATGTTGAGAAATATTTTACGTGGTCGTAAAATGGTGAAAAATGATTTATGTAACTTAAAAACATGATTTTTAAGCTACGCGATTTGAAAAAAAAAACGTTTAAATATTTCCACGTGATTTGAAAAATGTTGAAATATTTCTACGTAATTTGGAAAACGTTTAAATATTTTTATGCGCTTAAGATATTGTTGAAAAATCGCTATACGATTTAAAAATGGTGGAATTTTTTTACGTAATTGAGAAAACGTTGAAAAATCACTACGTGATTGAAAAATGATGGAATATTTTTACGTGATTAAGAAATGATAGAAAATCGCTACACGATTTAAAAACGAAACAGAAACATTGCGAAATTGTGAAAACGTAACAGAAATATTGCACGATTGTGAAAACACGACAAAAGTGTTTTGCGACTATGAAAACACGATAATATGATTTCGCTATTGAATATACAATATGATTAATGTTGAACCAGTGTATGGACACTATATAAGAAAATGATGAGTTTTGCTTGTGATTGGCATTGGTGCACTTTACATACATGAACCAGTATATGGACACTGTATGAGAATATGATGAATTTTGCTTGTGATTGGCATTTGGTGCATTGTACATGCATTGGAAAATATGCAGTGAGGCACATGATGAAATTGAAAAATATGCAGTGAGGCATATGATGAAATTGAACAGAATTGCATTGAGATATTCGTGCATTGAACAAAAATTAATAGCTGATAGCTATTGTGACCCTTATGGTTGAAGAGAGAATGAGAATTGAAAAGTGAGGTCTATGATGGATCTTGGGGGTGTCAAGGCGTAGCGGTCGACCAGTGGACGTTGATTGGCAAAAGACCATGTGCTACTTGGCGATGCAGTCCGTTGCAACGCATTGATGATACCCGACAAGAACACGATTCTTTTCGAAGACTGGAGATTGTCTTTGGGCTAAGGCTGACAATTAACTAGAACATTCTTCTCGAAATTGTGAAAACCTCCATGGAGTAGGAAATTGAGTCTATGTGCACATGCATAGTTATTGAGTATTGGTTATAATAATTGAACTGTTGAATACTTGGATAATGTTGAGGGCATCATCGTAAATATTAAATATTTATATTTGTGTGATATAATAATTGAGGAATGTTGGATGATGATGATGCTAAATAATATTGATAGCATTATTGTAATTATCGTGTGATTTGAATAATGTTAATGGCATGATGGTAATTATTATTTATTATATTTTTTGTGATAAATAATGATTGAGGGCATGATTGTAATTATTGTATCTGTGTGATGACAATAATGTTGAGGGCATGATTGTAATTATGGTATGATATACTTGTATGGTGTGTTGTTTGTGTTATCTCTATGCTACCATGTTGGTATTGGCATAGGTGATCTCACCTCTTTGTTATATTGTTTTGTTGTGTTTGTATTATTAAAAATTATATAGTAGATGGAATGAGTATCTTAGGTTTGACCGGAAGCAAATATTCTGAGTTCGGTGACAACGTCAAAGAGTGGCCATCCTAGATTCAATGGTGTGCAATTTTGATGATGAACAGATACATGATGCATCAAGATGGATACAAGACAGAATAAGTATGTTGAGTTTTTATCGTTAGTGTTTTACCGTGCTATTAAGTAGGACCCGTCATGGGGTTTGCTACTGTTTAAAATTGAGTCTGTAAGTTTTATATTTCTTGAATAATTGGTAAATATTATGTGGTGTCAGTAATGTATGTTAATCAGTTTAAAACTATTTTTCAATATTACTTATAAATATCAGTAAGTTTATGTTTCCGCGAAAAGAAATTTTGAAACCCACCTTTTATAAC